>JAGSMS010000029.1:4115526-5487368 GCA_029286595.1 Bhutanitis thaidina | reverse complement strand
CAATTTTTAGTGTTCAATTTATCACTCGCTCGGCAGTGAAGCAATTATAGAAAAAAAAATTTCGTAGGTATTCGAATTTCACCAACCCTCTTAGATATTTAAGAAGGAGGCATTTGCCCAGCCGTGGGCATTTATTGGTTGCTACTATATATAGGTTTTACACAATGAGGTGATTTTTGCTTTTATCGCTACTTCCTCTGTAACTAAATATCCTAATTTTGATGTAACTCAGTATAGATAATCTACGTAGCGCGAACAGTGGACAGATATATTATAATAATACATAAATTATAATATAACAAACTTCTATGTAAATTATATAGCACATTTTATAATCCGCCCCACTTTTGTGCGCAACATGGGCATACTAGGTATGTTGTATTCAGCTTCAATAATTTCCTTACAGACAAACATCTAACTTCGCTTCAAGCATTAACTATTATTTTGATTGATTATGTATAGGTTTAGTATTTCTAATTAATAATTAAAATACTTTCAACATTGCTAATCTAAAGAACATTTAAAAAAATGTAAACATTCTATAGCTTCGTAACTCGTAGCATCGTAGAGCTGCTACGGCGTAGCACGTAGGCTGTAGTTGCTTGTTGTTGTTGTTGTTGATTTTTTATTCGTTTATTTATAATATAATAGTAATAATAATTTATTATATCATTGAATAAGAAAGCCAATGAAGTCGTATCCTAAGTTTTCATTAACTTAGTAATTGTTTAGTCTTTTTCTTTAAAGAGCTTTATCAACAGTGGACTTACGAATGGACAGACGAAGAAGTATGAAGAGAAGTTTAAATGAAAACTTTCCTCTTCTTTAATAAACACTAATCAGTCTACCAGGCCTGTCCCACAGCGAGGTTTTTTCATAATCGCGAAGCCGGGCTGGAGTGTCGACGAATCGGGTGTCTATAAATGCTACGCTACTCCGACGGTCACTGAATTTTCAGTCACACGTTGTCATGAGTTGTGTAATCCGCCATTAGATACATGTCATGTGTGTGACTAAAGATCATGTGATTAAAGATTTTCTCTTCGTCTCTTAAGACACACACGGTGGTAAAATGTTTTGGCACATTCTTGTGGTTCATTTTCCATAAGTTAATAAAAAAACGTAGACATTTTCGAAAGACGGCACGAACTCACTCTTAGGAAGCTTAAAAATTTTGTTTTTGTCAAGTCAAAATCATAGAATTCACACAGTCGTCTTCTAGGTCAGCTGGGGAATTATTATCTCTAATACCAATCAAACAGCGTCTTCTTCAGGAACTTATATATTTTTTTAATCTCATCTCGGGATCAACATTGAATATGCCGACTAAAACTCCATACGGTAGATACGCCTATTGGCACGCAATCCGTTACAGCTTCGCCGGTAGAGACTCGTGAGCAGGACTTTTAAGCGTGGTAGAGCCAAGCGGCGGCTTTTGCTGCTGCTCGAATGGGCCGGCACGACCGTGGTTGGTACCACGGTCTCGCAGAATACCGACGTGAAGTAGCGGCATCTTGTCCTTCGGCGTTTCGTTCGGTGACTGAGGTAACCGAAGGCCCACTGCCCCTCCCTATTTCCCTCCTCTTCCCTCCCATCTCCCAAATATCCCTAAAGACCGGCAACGCACCTGCAGCATCTATGGTGTTGCAGATGTATGTGGGCGACGGTAATCGCTTACCATCAGGTGAACCGCTTGCTCGTTTGCCGTTTTTCCATATAAAAAAAAGAAAAGAAGGACCGCAAGTCAAATACGTATTTTATTAGAAGCAATTAATACTAGAAGCCCTACAGTAAATCCATACCGCGTTACTAAATCGATGAACGACTCCTAGTGACAATTTCTCCAACTAAACCTTTAGTCGGATGGATCAATCAATCATAAATGTATAATTATGTAAGTAGCTTCTGTACGTATATGTAACTACCACGGTACTTTTTTGTTAATAATGCTTTTTATGTACCTCCTATTTCTCTAATGATCTCCCTCATCTGAGGCTGTTGAAGCGTGGCCCGCACCCAGATACCACAAGCTAGTGATGGGGAGCTGCATCTGTGGTGTGAAGGTATCGGCACTTCGCTCGCCAACCCATCTGCCCCGCATGGTGATCATGGGCATGCACGGCATGTCGGCTTTTGATGGCACTTCAAAAGTGCGGCACAAGTGACTTAAAACAATGTTTTAGAGAAACAACTTACTTCAACCAATATTTTTTTTTAATGGGAAAGCCGGCAAACGAGCAAGCGGTTCACCTGATCGTAAGGGATTACCGTCGCCCACGTACATCTGCATGTACATTGCCGGACTTAAATGGTATTTGGGAGATGGGAGGGAGGATGAGGAGGGAGACGGGGAGAGGGGGTGGGCTTCCGGTTAACTCACTCACCGAACGAAACGCAGAAGCACAAGATGCCTGACTTCACGCAGGTATTCTGCAAGGCTGTGGTAGCAACCCGGTCGAGCCGGCCCATTCGAGCAGCAGCAAAAGTCGCCGCTTGGCTCTACCACGCTTAAAAAGTCATATTTTAGTTATGCTAATATTCAGTTAATATTAAGTTAATATTTATGTACCACCGCAATATACGCTGTGTTCATCTACGAATAAAATAATATGTTACATACTTTTACTATTCAATTATTTTCTTTATGAACTGTTAACATTTAAATATTTTATTTAAACAGTGTAGGCACAAGCAAAGTCCTTTTTTTACTGTTATTGTTCCCTTCCCTCGAGGACTACCCTCGAGCGCGAATGACCAGAACCTGAGTGCTGAATTACTGCATGCAGGGTGAAGGAGAACTTATTTCGAGGACATGTGAAGACCGCCAACCTGCACTGGAGTGGCGTGGCGGACGCGTCCCGGTTCCTAAAACCCTATCAGATATTCGAGAGGAGGCCTTGGTCCAGGAGTGGGTACTTACAGGCTGATACTTTATTTTACTTTTGTCCTATTGTATTAAAGAAGAATCATCGGAATCGGTTTACAAACAACGAAGACGATATCTTATCTTATCGTAACATACATAATAAAACCTATTCAAATTGATACCTTCCTTTTAAGTTGGTTGAAAAAAAAAACATAATCAAAATTACATTACCCAAAAATATATTAAAAAATAAGGGAGTAAAATTCTGTTGTCCTATCTTTCTAACCGATTTTATTACATTTTTATTACATTTACAATCAGAGATTATAAACCCCTCCACATCTTAACACCCCCTAAGCCTACAGATTACATAGACATAAGGGAATACATGATCTTTAAATATTATAGATTAGAAGGTTGTAAAAATAAAACTGAAAAAGGACTTTGTTTGTGCCTACACTGTTTGAATAAAATATTTAAATGTTAGTGGTAGCCTAGTGGTCAGGGCGCTCACTTTGAGTGACCTGGGTTCGATCCCCGGTGTCAGCACCATTGAAATTGTTAATAACAATTTTAAGTGCTGTATTTACCACGTGCTCACCGTTGAAGGAAAACATCGTAAGGAAACCTGCATGCCTGAGAAATAATAATTATAATTTCGAGGATATGTGAAGCCCACCAACCCGCACTGGAGCAGCGTGGCGGGTCCTACCCAGCTCCTGAACCCTCTCTGATACTAGTATTTGAGAAGGAGGCCTTTGCCCAGCAGTGGACACTTACAGGCTATTACTTTACTTTTTTTTACATTAACGGTTCATCAAGAAAATAATGCAATAGTAAAAGTATGTAACATATTATTTTATTCGTAGATGAACACAGCGTATGTTGTGATGGTACATAAATATTAACTTAATATTAACTGAATATTAGCATAACTAAAATATGACTTTTTAAGCGTGGTAGAGCCAAGCGGCGGCTTTTGCTGCTGCTCGAAAGGACCGGCTCGACCGGGTTGGTACCACGGCCTCGTAGAATACCAGCGTGAAGTAGAGATATATTGTGCTTCTGCGGTTCGTTCGGTGAGTGAGGTAACCGGAGGCCCACTCCCTCTCCTCTTCCTTCTCTCCCATCTCCCAAATATCCTTATAGGCCGGCAACGCACCTGCAGCACCTATGGTGTTGGAGATGTATGCGGGCGACGGTAATCCCTTACCTGCGTCAACTGCTTGCTCATTTGCCGCCTTTCCAATAAAAAAAAATACTAACAAAATGCTATATTCTCTGCTTACAGTAATCTGAACAGAATTATATGACAGAATAAAAATATTTACAATTTTAAATATGTAAATAAACGAACATATCTACGAGTATATCTAAGTCGTTAGTAGTCATGTTAACCTAGTGGTCAGAGCGGTCGCTTTAGTTTCATAGGGCTCGAGCGACCTGGGTTCGATCCCCGGTGTCAGCACCATTGAAATTGTTAATAACAATTTTAAGTGCTGTATTTACCACGTGCTCACCGTTGAAGGAAAACATCGTGACGAAACCTGCATGCCTGAGAAATAATAAAAAAATATATATTTCGAGGTTATGTGAAGCTCGTCAACCTGTACTGGGCGTTTCTTAGCTCCAAAACCCTCTCAGATATTTGAGAAGGAGGCCTTTGTCTATATCTAAGAGCTGGACGTGGTTGGTGGAAGATGGCTTCAGCATATCCTAGTCCACTTTTTTTTTTTTTTTATAGAAGAAGGGGGCAAACGAGCGTGCGGCTCACCTGATGGTAAGTGATCACCGACGCCCACGAACATCCACAACACCAGAGGAGCTACAGATGCGCTGCCGGCCTTTAAGGAAGGAATAAGCTCTTTTCTTGAAGGTCCCTAAGTCGTAACTATTCGGAAATACTGCTGGCGACAGCTGATTCCACAAAGTCGTAGTGCGTGGCAGAAAACTTCGATCGAAACGCACTGTGGTGGAATGCCGACCATCTAGGTGGTATCGATGGAACTTCGAATTCAGTCGCGAACTGCTGAACATAAGCCTTTCCAAAACTTGTAATACATTGTAATTTAAACTATTAATTATACACGGATTGAATCGGGGGGAACAACGCTTGGGACATGACGTGCATGGAACATCCGGAGGGTGAACGAAGGAAAATAAGTTCCTGAGATGTGACGGAGGGAATGGGTTGTGCAGGATGTCATAAAGGAGACATAATAATCGAGTGTTACAGCGTAGTCGAATCGGGAGCCGCTCGACCTTCTCCGATTGTGGTTGTTTGCAGGTCATCAGGTAGACAGACTGTTTTGCTCATTTTTTATTTTTCAATTAAAAAGAAATCGCTTACAAACACAAGCAAAGACATTGGAAACGATGCATTAATTTGCAACTGGCAAAGGAAAAGCTAAATAATTATAAAATACAACCATTTAAAAAAAAATACTAACAAAATGCTATATTCTCTGCTTACAGTAATCTGAACAGAATTATATGACAGAATAAAAATATTTACAATTTTAAATATGTAAATAAACGAACATATCTACGAGTATATCTAAGTCGTTAGTAGTCATGTTAACCTAGTGGTCAGAGCGGTCGCTTTAGTTTCATAGGGCTCGAGCGACCTGGGTTCGATCCGCAGTGGCCGGCACCACTAAAATTGTTAAAAGCAATATTAAGTGCTGTATTTACCGCGTGCTCGGTGGCGAAGGAAAACATCGTGACGAAACCTGCATGCCTGAGAAATAATAAAAAAATATATATTTCGAGGTTATGTGAAGCTCGTCAACCTGTACTGGGCGTTTCTTAGCTCCAAAACCCTCTCAGATATTTGAGAAGGAGGCCTTTGTCTATATCTAAGAGCTGGACGTGGTTGGTGGAAGATGGCTTCAGCATATCCTAGTCCACTTTTTTTTTTTTTTTTTTTTTTTTTACATTAACGGTTCATCAAGAAAATAATGCAATAGTAAAAGTATGTAACATATTATTTTATTCGTAGATGAACACAGCGTATGTTGTGATGGTACATAAATATTAACTTAATATTAACTGAATATTAGCATAACTAAAATATGACTTTTAAGCGTGGTAGAGCCAAGCGGCGGCTTTGCTGCTGCTCGAAGGACCGGCTCGACCGGGTTGGTACCACGGCCTCGTAGAATACCAGCGTGAAGTAGAGATATATTGTGCTTCTGCGGTTCGTTCGGTGAGTGAGGTAACCGGAGGCCCACTCCCTCTCCTCTTCCTTCTCTCCCATCTCCCAAATATCCTTATAGGCCGGCAACGCACCTGCAGCACCTATGGTGTTGGAGATGTATGCGGGCGACGGTAATCTTACCTGCGTCAACTGCTTGCTCATTTGCCGCCTTTCCAATAAAAAAAAAAGAAACAGCTGCTGCTAATTCACCGTAATCCGTACCGCAATCTGGTACTGCTAGCTGCTGCTAATTCACCGTAATCCGTACCGCAATCTGGTACTGCTAGCTGCTGCTAATTCACCGTAATCCGTACCGCAATCTGGTACTGCTAGCTGCTGCTAATTCACCGTAATCCGTACCGCAATCTGGTACTGCTAGCTGCTGCTAATTCACCGTAATCCGTACCGCAATCTGGTACTGCTAGCTGCTGCTAATTCACCGTAATCCGTACCGCAATCTGGTACTGCTAGCTGCTGCTAATTCACCGTAATCCGTACCGCAATCTGGTACTGCTAGCTGCTGCTAATTCACCGTAATCCGTACCGCAATCTGGTACTGCCTGGACCCGACAAAGCGGACAGACACCTCGCACCTTAGACGCCGATTTTTATTTTATGCGTGAGGGCTAAATGAGCTAGCGTTTCACCTGATGGTAAGTGATCACCGACGCCCACGAACATCCACAACACCAGAGGAGCTACAGATGCGCTGCCGGCCTTTAAAGGATATTTAGGGATGGGAGAGAGGATGAGGACGTAGGATAGGAAAGGTCCCGTGTTTCATCTCGGCTCGCTCAGGGTTGCAGAAATCTATGGTAGATTTTTTGGTTATTATTATGTATTGATTACAATGTTTTGTTGTAATCTATGGGGAGGTATGTGTTCAGCGACGGACCAATGATGGGTGTTATGGTGATTCTCCTTAAGAATCCTAGGAGCATACGAGATGAAATTGTGTGATCTATATAAAGATTATAACTGCAATAATTACTTTGTTTGTCTGTCTGTGAAGTTTCACGGCCGAAACTATTTGACTGAGGTTTCACAAGGAGATACCTTGACTAATAAAGAAGGAGGTCTTTGGTGACATTTATCACAGGAAAGTTATGAAGCTTAATACTTTTATTTCTACAGATAACAAATAGAAAATTTATTATTTTGTTAATTAAAATTTAATAAAAAAAAAAGAAACATAGCCCTCTACCGTAAGGAGAGTTTACCGTAATCTGGTACTGCTAGCTGCTGCTAATTCACCGTAATCCGTACCGCAATCTGGTACTGCTAGCTGCTGCTAATTCACCGTAATCCGTACCGCAATCTGGTACTGCTAGCTGCTGCTAATTCACCGTAATCCGTACCGCAATCTGGTACTGCTAGCTGCTGCTAATTCACCGTAATCCGTACCGCAATCTGGTACTGCTAGCTGCTGCTAATTCACCGTAATCCGTACCGCAATCTGGTACTGCTAGCTGCTGCTAATTCACCGTAATCCGTACCGCAATCTGGTACTGCTAGCTGCTGCTAATTCACCGTAATCCGTACCGCAATCTGGTACTGCTAGCTGCTGCTAATTCACCGTAATCCGTACCGCAATCTGGTACTGCTAGCTGCTGCTAATTCACCGTAATCCGTACCGCAATCTGGTACTGCTAGCTGCTGCTAATTCACCGTAATCCGTACCGCAATCTGGTACTGCTAGCTGCTGCTAATTCACCGTAATCCGTACCGCAATCTGGTACTGCTAGCTGCTGCTAATTCACCGTAATCCGTACCGCAATCTGGTACTGCTAGCTGCTGCTAATTCACCGTAATCCGTACCGCAATCTGGTACTGCTAGCTGCTGCTAATTCACCGTAATCCGTACCGCAATCTGGTACTGCTAGCTGCTGCTAATTCACCGTAATCCGTACCGCAATCTGGTACTGCTAGCTGCTGCTAATTCACCGTAATCCGTACCGCAATCTGGTACTGCTAGCTGCTGCTAATTCACCGTAATCCGTACCGCAATCTGGTACTGCTAGCTGCTGCTAATTCACCGTAATCCGTACCGCAATCTGGTACTGCTAGCTGCTGCTAATTCACCGTAATCCGTACCGCAATCTGGTACTGCTAGCTGCTGCTAATTCACCGTAATCCGTACCGCAATCTGGTACTGCTAGCTGCTGCTAATTCACCGTAATCCGTACCGCAATCTGGTACTGCTAGCTGCTGCTAATTCACCGTAATCCGTACCGCAATCTGGTACTGCTAGCTGCTGCTAATTCACCGTAATCCGTACCGCAATCTGGTACTGCTAGCTGCTGCTAATTCACCGTAATCCGTACCGCAATCTGGTACTGCTAGCTGCTGCTAATTCACCGTAATCCGTACCGCAATCTGGTACTGCTAGCTGCTGCTAATTCACCGTAATCCGTACCGCAATCTGGTACTGCTAGCTGCTGCTAATTCACCGTAATCCGTACCGCAATCTGGTACTGCTAGCTGCTGCTAATTCACCGTAATCCGTACCGCAATCTGGTACTGCTAGCTGCTGCTAATTCACCGTAATCCGTACCGCAATCTGGTACTGCTAGCTGCTGCTAATTCACCGTAATCCGTACCGCAATCTGGTACTGCTAGCTGCTGCTAATTCACCGTAATCCGTACCGCAATCTGGTACTGCTAGCTGCTGCTAATTCACCGTAATCCGTACCGCAATCTGGTACTGCTAGCTGCTGCTAATTCACCGTAATCCGTACCGCAATCTGGTACTGCTAGCTGCTGCTAATTCACCGTAATCCGTACCGCAATCTGGTACTGCTAGCTGCTGCTAATTCACCGTAATCCGTACCGCAATCTGGTACTGCTAGCTGCTGCTAATTCACCGTAATCCGTACCGTAATCTGGTACTGCTAGCTGCTGCTAATTCACCGTAATCCGTACCGCAATCTGGTACTGCCTGGACCCGACAAAGCGGACAGACACCTCGCACCTTAGACGCCGATTTTTATTTTATGCGTGAGGGCTAAATGAGCTAGCGTTTCACCTGATGGTAAGTGGTTACCGTCGCCCACGTGCACCTGCAACACCAGAGGGGCTGCAGGTGCGTTGCCGGCCTTTAAAGGATATTTAGGGGATGGGAGAGAGGATGAGGACGTAGGATAGGAAAGGTCCCGTGTTTCATCTCGGCTCGCTCAGGGTTGCAGAAATCTATGGTAGATTTTTTTGGTTATTATTATGTATTGATTACAATGTTTTGTTGTAATCTATGGGGAGGTATGTGTTCAGCGACGGACCAATGATGGGGTGTTATGGTGATTCTCCTTAAGAATCCTAGGAGCATACGAGATGAAATTGTGTGATCTATATAAAGATTATAACTGCAATAATTACTTTGTCGGTCTGTCTGTGAAGTTTCACGGCCGAAACTATTTGACTGAGGTTTCACAAGGAGATACCTTGACTAATAAAGAAGGAGGTCTTTGGTGACATTTATCACAGGAAAGTTATGAAGCTTAATACTTTTATTTCTACAGATAACAAATAGAAAATTTATTATTTTGTTAATTAAAATTTAATAAAAAAAAATTGCTAATTTAATATCGTTATACAAATGAGCTTATATTAATTCCCGGCGACTGCTATGAGCACTAGAGCCAAATCCTAAATCGTTGTTTATTACCAAGTTCAACAGCAGTTGCAGCCACAAATGTTGTACAGCCAAGCATTAGATATTTTTAACGAATGTTCTAATATAATTATAAAACATTTTCACTATTTAATTATGCCGCGCGGGATATGCTCCGTGAATCGTACAGACGGATGGCGTAATAACCATCACGAAATATAGTATACCAAAAATAAGTAGACGTGGTAGAGACAAGCTGCAGCTTTTGCTGCTGCTCGTATGGGCCGGCTCGACCGGGTTGGTACCACTGCCTCGCAGAATACCAGCGTGAAGTACAGGCAATTTGTGCTTCTGCGTCTCGTTCGCGTGAGTGAGGTAACCGGGGGCCCACTCCCCTCTCCCCAAAACTCCTTTCCGCATCATCCCTCTCATCGCCCAAATATCCTTTGAGGCCGGCAACGCCGGGTGCGTTAGCCGGCCAGCTCCTCTGGTGTTGCAGTTGTACATGAGCGACGGTAATCACTTACCATCAGGCGTTCGCTCGTTTGCCCCCTTTACCTTAAAAAAAAACAGTCTCCCTTGCCGTCTCCAAACCCTCACAGATAATTATGTGCATTTACTTTGGTTATTTTTTTTTTTTTTACATTTTCTTGCGCAGTAAATGTTTATTTTATATAATACTTCTGAATGGAGTGTGCACTTAACGAGTCGCAGACATGTGGTGGTATATTCTATAAAATAAATAAAATATCACAAAATATATTATTAATAAAATACTTAAAGTAACAAAAAAAACCCAACCAGAGGGAAGCCCTCAGAAGAGGAGATCAGGCGGTCGAGGGTTAGAGGGAAAGGGAAAGAAACCGGCGGACGATGCGAGCAGCATCTTCTGCATTTGATCACGAAGTCCCACCCGCCTCGGATGTGAGACTGGGATTAACTCATTTGCAAAGACAACTTTCGGAATAAGGACTGTCAGCATACCACCCCAGATGTCGGACACCTCGTGAGCCAGGTTCAGAGATTTTGTCTTCTTGTTGGTTCCAGGGACGGCGGCAACCTCGACAGCAGGTTGCCGTTCCTAAGGATGTATCTACGATAGTCGTTCGTCTTAATAAGCATGTTATTATTATGAGTGTAATATTAATGAATGTTGCTTCTAAACGCTGAATGGCGATGGACAATTTATTTCAGTGCTCTGAAGCATTCCAACAGCGTTCGTCAACCGGATCCTCGCAAATGTAAACTATGTTAATGTTGCGTTGCGTCGGCGGCTGCGGTGCTTGTTTTTAATTTATTATCTGCGCGCACATGGCGACAAGGCTTTCAGCCAGCGGCGCAAGTGTTGATGTTCTAGCGACTTGAACACGAAATATTTAAATATTAAATCTATATGTACGTATGAAAGTATGTATGATAGTGATTTTATGCATTTCATTAGATTTTACAAAAAACAATAATATAATTTAATTTCTACATAATGAATGAAGCATTTATTAAACATTACATATATACTATACAAGTCGGGGAAAAGTTTTTTCGTATTTTATAAGTAAAAAGTTGCAATAAAATCTCTTTGGTTGTACTGTTTGTCTGGCTGGTTTTGATTAAAAACAGAAAAATTAAAAGTAAAAACGGTTTTCCGCCATTTTCTTTTGTTTTTCTGTGCGCCAAAATCAGTGAATCTAATGAAGAAATTCCATACATTTTGAAGTTTTATTACATAAAAGGGAAAAAAGCGACACAAGTCGCGAAAAAATTTGTGACGTTCATGGACTTAACGCAACGTCAGCAAGAGTAGCACAAAATTGGTTGAAGCGTTTTCAGTTCGGGAATTTTGATGTCAAAGATATACATATGCACAGACGGACCCGAAGCTTTTAGTAATATATACACAAAAAAAAAATCACAATTCACTCAGGTTAATTTATTTCCACCAGCTTAATATTGCACTTATTCGGTAAAAAAAAAGTACACATTCCTCTGATCAATTCTGACATAGTAAGTTCATTTATTTAGACTGTCATTAAAAAAAAGATAAAGAAAAAAAAAATTATGCTCATTTTCATTTTTCCCTTTTTTATTAGCTTCGTATTTTAATTCCACGAAACTTTTTCGTATATCACTATTGTATTATTTAGAATGTCAAGTTCTGTAATAATTAAATAAAAGCCCAAAATTGACAGTTTCAACTATTAACCGATCCGCCATTTTTTCTTTACAAATATATTTTACACAGTTCTACCTAATCTCGTTTGCCCAAGGCCTTCAGCCAGCCATTTTGTTTATTACTTTTAATGTGACATCCTGATGATGCAAACTAATTTAATTTTTTTTTTATTATGGAAAAGACGGCAAACGAGCAAGCGGTTCACCTGATGGTAAGTGATTACCGTCGCCCGCGTACATCTGCAACACTATAGATGCTGCAGGTGCGTTGCCGGTCTTTAGGGATATTTGGGAGATGGGAGGGAAGAGGAGGGGAACAGAGAGGGGATGTGGGCCTGCGGTTACCTCTCACTCACCGAACGAAACGCAGAAGCACAAGATGCCTCTACTTCACGCCGGTATTCTGCGAGGCCGTGGTACCAATCCGGACGAGCAGGCCCATTCGAGCAGCAGCTAAAGCCGCCGCTTGGCTCTACCACGCTTAAAATTATTTATTATTTATTAAGTTAAAAAGAATCAAAAAATATCACAGAACATTTCTTTAGCCTCTTCAAAAGAAGTACGTTGTTCGTTAAGTATTGTACTAATTATATATGTGAAATTTTGGATTTAACAAATTTATATTAATGAATTGTGGTGTAGCTGGTGATGTTTGCTATGACATCATGATCTGTTTCCCTGTGACTGTGACATGACTTCACGATTGCGTTTTTATTAATTGAGTAAATGCCCATTTAAATACTTTTTAAATTGACTATTTTATTCACAAACCCGTCCAGGATAGCCGTGGTTGTAGTATTGGTTAGGGCACTCACTTTAATTTCGATCCCCAGTGGCCGGCTCCTGGCGATTAGTTTAGTGGTAAATAAAAAAAAAAACTTCTTGTACTGTAAGGGCACACACAGGCTTCACCCAAAGCTCAATCTCACTTGCACGTGGCGCATCCCACTGTCTAACTGACAAGGCTCTGGTCACAGACTGGCGGCGGAAACACCATTCGTCCATACCAGATGCTAATCCCGCGCGGTCTGGTGATGGGGCAGTGGATTCTCTAGTACCATTTCGATTTACGGCCGAGCCGTGGTAGCCTAGTGGCCAGGGCGCTCACTTAAGTGTAACAGAGCGCGAGTGACCTGGGTTAGATCCCCGGTGCCGGCACCACTAAAATTGTTACAGGCCGCTGCTTTACAGTGTAGGAGTGATTCGTGATAAGCCTATCGTTTATCCCTTGCGCCGCATCAAGGAGACGCAGTTTTACAAGCACTAGGTACGGTGTCTTGACGGCGCACACCTGTGTATATGGGTCGGCGGCCACGGCGTGTCAATACGCGGGGAGGGGGAGAGCTCGTGTGCAGTTATTCTTGGGCCCGCCGAAATGTCGCGCTCCTTGCAAGCAGCTTAAGTGCATGCGAGACCATTATTCTGGTTATTTTATGTTTATGTTCCGTTATAACCTATTTCCTTTTGTTACTTCAGCTCCCAGCCGCGTTCTACGCATAATGCATAGCCGACGGCCGGCTTGCTTAATTGTAAGCTGAATCTAGTATATCTAATCTCACTCAATTATCGTATATCAGGCTCGAGTTATATCTCTATGCGTCACACGAATGATTGGTTTTCGCGGCTGATTGTCGTTGTGTTCTCGTTGATATAAAAAACAAAGACTTAATAAAAAAAAGAAAAAAAAGAAAGAAAAAATATCTAATGGTACACCAGAAAGAGACAACATGTTAATCAATGATAATATAAAAAAAAAGCATGAGGTACAAAATAAACCCAGAAGCAAGGTCAGACTTCACAATTAAAGAAAAATAATATTTTGTGCGTATCCCATGGCTGGACCAATGGGTCTCCAGATCAGTTTATTGTCAAGCTTTAGAGCCTGATGCTGGAATGTGTGATATAAATGAATACATGGATGGTAACAACCCCTCTGGGAAAGAGTTGATCGCTCCTAAGCCGTTTTCTAGAAAATAAATCTTGTAATAATAGATTATTAAAACGTATTGTATATTTGACAAAAAAATACAAAAAAAAAAGGAACCACATATTACGATAAGGTAATAAAAATGACATTCGACAAGTGAAATGTATGTCTCTTACGTTGAAGAAATGATTTCATTTCATGTTATTTGTATCCCTTTCTCCGATCTTGTCGCACAAGCGTTGCATTGGATTTCGTAAGATATCGGGCATAGTTGACAACTGAGAGAAAAAATCATACGTAAGCACTCACCCCTGTCACCTCCAGGGGTAAGCTAATATTGTTGATTTCAATATGCCACAACTAAAAGGGGCCGAAAGACAGAAATAGCTATGAAATTTCCAAAGCTTGTCCGTTAGTCACTTCTTATGACACGTGGGTAAAGAAGGTGTTTTTATTAACTTATTACTATTGGAGTCCACCTATAGTTTTTTTTTTTATTCTTTGTTTTGTTTCTGTCAACTACCTTTCACCATAACAAGGGTTGACTGGTAGAGAATGCCAGTTGGCATTAAGTCCGCCCATTGTAACCTTAAGCTTAAGGCTAACAATAAAGAATAAATAAATAGCAAATGCAACGATGATATCTGCAGCAGAACTAAGGTAACCGACATAGCCGTAAAGATCAGCAAGCTGAAGTGGCAATGGGCCGGCCACATAGCTCGCAGAACTGACAACCGCTGGGGAAAAAAGGTTCTCGAGTGGCAGGCACGTACATGGCAAACGCAGTGTGGGACGCCCCCCACAAGATGGAGTGACGACCTGCGCAGTGTTGCGGGAAGTCGATTGGATGCAGGTGTCTCAGGACCGAGCTTCGTGGCAATCTTTGGGGGAGGCCTATGTTCAGCAGTGGACTTCTGATAGGCTGAAATGATGATGATGATGAAGACTGCGTTCAATAGTTTTTAAGTACACGGTACGTTTCCAGCCATGTTTGGATGACGCTATTCGGACTATCGAACCGGAAATGACTTATACAAGACGAGAAGCGAGTCAGTAAGAGATAAAGCTCGCTACCTTACTTTGACTACTAGTAAATACTCCACTGCAGGACCTATCCCATGCGAAGGATTTGCCACCTCGCCCCCAAGACGTCTGTCTGTCTGCTTAGTTATAATATGGTATTTTTCGAGATGGGTTATTCCGCCATCTGTCGGCAGCCTTTGCTAGTTTCAAGGCTGGTAGATTCTTACTCCGATGCCATACGGCGAAGCTCCTACTAAATATTGTTTATAAGTTCCACAGTCGTTTAAATCACAATGCTATATGGTGACAGCCCTGGGTGTCGTGATAACTATCAAAGTTAGCTTTGTTAATTTTGCCTGTACATTTTATTGCACGTTAGTTATTCACCACCTGCTGAATATTTCTTCTCTGTCTAGGAGTTGTCTGGGTAGGTAACATATTCTCACTGTTGTGTTCCGGTTTGAAAGATAGTTACATGTTACGGGGGATGCCATCCTTGTGGCAAGTGGTGCCAACTCATAACCTCCTTCGATTGATGCTGTCCGAAGCTGCCCTTCAGTTATAATTTACCCTGAGTTGGATTGTTAGTTCTTTTCTCACAACTATTTCCTGCATACCTACTTCACATATTCCTTAGTTTTTTTATTTTCTTTATATATTTTTTTTATTGTTGTTAATTGGCATACAATTGAGTATATTTCATACTACGGGTGCCGTGTAGAGGCAGAATGGTATGCGAGTTCATTTATCAATCTCTCTCTCTCTCTCTCTGTCTATCTCATCCCCTCTCCCATCCCCCAAATATCCTTTGAGTCCGGCAACGCACCTGCAGCTCCTCTGATGTTCCAGACGTACGTGGGCGACGGTAATCACTCACCATGACGCGAGCCACATACATGTTTGCATCTTCCGATAAAAAATATACTGTATTTTATTGTTGAACGTATGTATTATAATAACTTCCACGTGTAGAGGTACAGTTGCTTAACGGCCGGATGCTCGCTTTATGTTACATAGTAAGAAAGTGACTTATGGGTTCGATTCTCGGTGGCGGCGTCGCTTAAATAGGTAATAGCAGTCTTAAGTGCGAAGTTCGCTAACCGGCACAGGAGCAGCGCCCCATCGACATCTGTACATCACATCGCGTTACAGAATTTTTCCTTTTTTTTTTATTGAATCAGCCCACATGACGGTAAGTGGCCGATGCAGCCACTTGGATACTGTGTGAACAACTTCAATCGAAGAATATTACAGATGCGTTATCTATCACCCCCTGAGGATCGAGACCGAATGCTTCAGAGCCAGTAACTATTCAGTCTCTCTATATCCTTCAAACCGGAGCACCACTTATGGGTAAGAGTGTGATGCTAGTGGTAGATATTGTCCAGCATACTTGTTCTTGGCGTTGTTTAAATGTTGACCTATGTCTCAAAGAACGACATTGTCTTCCTTCCGCTTTCAACGCTCTTATATTTAAAAGGAGTGAGAGGAGATCTGTCTGTTCTTGATTATTCATATACCTATATACTTATTCTAAATTTAAATATTATGCTTAATTTAAAACTAGAAAAAATGTTCCTCTAAATGATTCGCAATATCTTTTTTTTTTCACTAATCAATCTCATAGCTCTTTGCCAGATCAACAAAACACAGCACACGTAATACGTGTATAAACTCACGCTTGCCGTTATGGACATGATAGGCAGAGGTATCAATATCTCTTACTGTCAACGGAGACAGCTTGTGTGGAAAGAATATACGTAACAAAAATTTTCCTAAAAATTTGATTAAAAAAAAAACTCTGTGACGTACGGACTTTAGATTTTTTTAATGTAGTATATTAACCGTTCCAAGCCATCTATTGATATTAATGTCGTTTAGCTTCACAACACTTTTATCACACATACATAATCAGCCATCCGATCTCACCCCAGTGGGATCGTAGAAGTCGACTATTAGCGAAATGGCCATTTCAAATATGCCAGACCTAAATTATTACGGAGCCAGGGGGAATATTCACCAAATGCCAATCTCGCTTACACGTGGTGCATCCTGCTAGCTAATAAACAAGACTTCGCTGACCGAACGATGCCAGAAAAACCATTCATATTCAAAGTCAAACCCAAATCCCACCAGACTAGTTACACGGAGTAGCACCACAAGGGACGCTCTTAGAGCCCATATTTGTACTCATCGACATGTTTGCATACGGTGATGATGTGTATGGGTAACCCTTTCAAGACATGCGTGCTGGCTTCGCCGGAACTGGGAGAGGTCTATGTGTCAGCAGTGGACTTGAATAGCCTGAAGAAGAAGAAGAAATTCCGCATGGTAGCGGTGTAAGAAAATGTCAACCCATCTCGTGACACTGGCAAAGTAGACTGATGCAAAAGTAGACTGAGGACTGAGTGGTTTAATTGCCTGACTAAAACCTGACTGCCGAGCTATGGGTCCTGGGTCCGAATGGATCCCGATCGAATCGATACTTGCGCAAAAACACAAGTTATTGGTTTCCGGGTTTGATCATGTTGTGCCGTGTCACGTTTCTCCGAGACTGCATCTTAGCCTGCCCTTGATCTTGTCGCACTATGCGTTGTATTGGCTTCGGGATGGTAAAGACGAGTAAGTGAACTTTGTAATGCACTTACACCTGTCTCCAGTGAACATTTGCACCGGCACTTTAATATCTTCTGCGCAGGTGACAACTGTCGATATTATTCCGAAGTTGTCGCCGTGTTCGAGAACGGTCAGGAGGACCATAAAAAGTAGACTAAGAGAAACGGCGGAAAAATCTCGTGAATTCCGATAAATGACAAAATAAGTATCTCGGCAATGCAAGACGGGTGGCTGGCAGCAGCCACAAAGATGTCTTTACTGCGATTTTCAATCGGTTTGCCGGTATGAATCATGGCTCTAGCAGTTAGAGTAAGCACATGCCCTGATTCATAAAAATAAAAAAAACTTGGTCAACTTTTTAAATGAAACATTTCATGAAAATAGTCTGATGAAAGTCGTCGATGACATCGTCCCGCTAGACCGCATGTCATATTATGTCAGTTGTTTATAAACAATGGTATGTTTTGACAGCGAGCGACATTGATTTAAATCAACGCTTACGAGCTTTTAGTTATAATAAACAAAGTCTGAAAACCATCAAATTTTATTAACCATAGATCATAGAGCAGCATAAATATGTCAAAATCGACATTTATCGCCGCAATTCACGATTACTATATCACAGTATGTGTTATTTCAATAAATATAATCGATATCGCCTTATTAGAATATCAATATCGATTCATTAGATAATCGTAAATGTTGCGTCTCTATTATTCTTGGAGGCCCTCCAACGTGTTAAGACCAGCATCGACCTCTTTTACAACAACTTACAGGCGTGTTAACGAAAGTTTAAAAGGCCGAACTGACCGAGGACAGATATATATCAATTTTAATTATCTATATTATATGGAATATAAACACAGGAACGCGTTTCATCAGTCGAGCCGACAACTTCAAATATTATGATGTTAATGTAGCCAGGACGCGTGGACGCGTGCCGCGAAACCAACTTAAGTTTATAAATAGAATGCACATCGGCTCTGTGTTTAACGCAAGAAGCTTTTTCAGTGAGGCCGGCCAGTCGACGCGATCGCTCCCGCGCGCCGCTCGCGCCGCCACATGCGACTCCCGCCTAAAAGTGACAACTGCTCAAAAACGGAACGCGATGTTTCTTTTTTAGTTCTTTTTTCGAATTTAACTATTTTGAATAGCGCACGCTGTGGCGTTGACGCGGACCAACGCGAGAATTGACGTGTATTAAAACGAGACGTGTCCGTTTGCCTTTTGCAAATTTAATATTTTCAATGGAGAATTCTCTTTAAGATAATGTGAATAGGTTTGGCAGACACTCTACGTCCTGGATCATCGTTTAACATCAGGTGGGACTGCAGTCAAACGTTAAATTATAATTGAATAGAATCACATCAGTCGTGCTGCGGATGTGATGAATCCCGCCAAAAAATGACAAGTTATTATACCTCACTTTTTAATTTCACTTTGGGCAACGGTATCGAAGTCCGAACAGTTCGGTGAAGAGCCACTATTGCGGCCGCACGTGACAACTGGCCAGTGAGTGGTTAACATGAGGCGTTTACCGAGCGCGTTAAACGTTTCTGCACTAATCACCGCGCGTAACCGTGTTTCAAAAATAAAACGCCGCCGATTCGAAACCGGAGCATCCCGAAGGTTAATGAGAAAATAAAAAGCGTGCATTAAATTAGTGTCGGATCGGTCACAACCGTGGATACCGTTTCATTGTCGTCGCATGTTTTCTTACACAACTTTGAAACACGGTACCGTTTAAAAACTAACTACTATGATTATTGTAATTATGTAATAACCATTGCTGTCTTCTTCGTTTGATGAGCATGTACAGAAATTACGGAAACCGTGGTCCTATTAAAAGAAAATGATTCCGTATTCCAGGTGCCAGATCCTAAATACTTAATCGGGCCATGTTCATATTTAGACCGGATATGATATTTTGTAACGGATTTGTATTCGTTAGAAACATGCAATTAGACGCAACAACGCGCGGAGCACAATTCACGAACCGCTCAGTTTGTTAAAGTAATTAATAAGAATACATTAATTGTGTAAAGTTGGCTGTATGATTCTCAACCAATGCCTTTGTTTTCTGTTTATGTTACGGGGTTTGATTAGTTTCCGTCTGATATTTTAACGGTGGCGAGTCTGTAATTTACGCGGTGTTGTTAAACGATTCTTCAATAACGCCCCATAGTTCATCGGACGAAGCGTTTGGACAATGTTGACCCATATCGGCCGTGTAAAACGTTCCGCCGACGAATTACAATGTACCGACACAAAACAGCAACTGAACCACGCTTTTTTTCTATAAGATATTACGCACATGTCACATAACTTCATTAACGTATATAAGTCCAGTGTGTTTAACTCTAACGTGCTATAAATAACGACAGTAAAAGCTATTTTAAATTTGCGAAAACGAAAATAAGTAAACAAATAAAATGTTTGATCGTTATGTGCTTTCTGATTTGATTTAATTCGGGAAAACTTTACAAGTAAATGCGTCGCAACATTAACAATAGGAATGCAAGGGGAATTATGAATATATTTCTCCAAATGCAAACTTCATCTTTATATGCACACTAGTAACTGATAGACGAAGCTCTGGCGACCTTCCAACAATACCTAATAAGTAACAAAGGCCATAGACAAATTATAAGGATGCAATATCTTGCACTAACTATCCAATCTACCTGTCTAGTGTGTTGAGCATGAGCAAACCTTTCAAGGAAAGCTTGCTCGCTTTTACTGGAGCATTCTAGGAAATCCCTTCCATATCCAGTACTGAACTAATTATGATGATAGGTTAAGATTATCTCGTATCAGTGGTGTTAACCGCTATGCCATAAAAATATTTCACAACGCGGCTGTTACGGCAAAGCCTCCCTCTGAGAGAAGCCTATGTGCAGCAGCGGACTGGTTTATGTAATTCTTTTTAAAATACATTGTAAATCTTGGGCATTAGCCACTATATAATACAAAAAAATATGTGAGACATTTTTCCCCGATAAAATAATATATCGTGTTGTTTTTTTAACATGGTTAATTTTATCCAAGGCAGGGTTACTAATAAGCGAGGCAATGGTTTTGGTGTGAAAAATAACACGCTATGTATTTATCGAGGAATTATTTCACATGGTTTTTTTTAGTTTCCCAGCTAATTAGATTTCCTTATTGGTTGATGGGAAAAACGTTGAGACGCCCAATGTTGCAATAAGTTAAAATAAAATAATCAAATTCGTATTTACATTATACACAATGTTTCGAGCAATCGAGCAGTTGGGTCTGCGGATCTTTAAGGGAAACCTATGTTCAGCTGTGAACTTGTGTAGGGCTGGTTTGATTTATTTTTGATTGGTCAGATAATGATGGTTTAGATTGGTCAGATGTTGGTAGTTTTGAACTGGTTATGATTGGTCAGATTATAATGGTTTTGAACTGGTTTTGATTGGTCAGATACTCGTATTGTACACGTAGTTAAATTTAGATATCGACAATTAATTGAGTAATTAATAAATATATTTTTCGAAATAATTACGTCGAAGGCAACATAATTTACAACAGAAAAAAATATGTTTGATGTCAGTTATGCACACTGAAATATAATTATTTACAACGTTAAAACGAAATCAAACGCACTACGGATATGAAAAGCTAGACACGGTGAGTTTTATTAGCTTAACACTCGTCAAAATAAAATTTACTACAGCAATATTTAAATGTTCTCTATAAAGTTTACGCTTACCGTATCTGTTATTTATAAGATTGTAAGTTATTAGAAATTACTACATCAAGATAAATATGTTTTCGTATTATGAGTATTTTTCGTGATGGCTCTATGTATTGCTTTGCTTTGGTCAATTTATTAAGATAGTTTGAAAAGAAATAAATACTTTTTAATAGACTTTTGGCACCAACACAAATTGTTATGGTTTATTTGTAAGTCCAATTTATTTCACGCTCAATATTAAAATATAAAATTGCCTTTTTATTTTTAAAAATTTAACCCCGTTTTTGAGAAAAAAATATATTTATGTAATCCATGTATTTTCATTTACCCTAATTATCTAGAATTTCTGCTATCTCGAGGGAAGATCGTTTATGCCTTTGCGATAGAACTCTGGTGATCTGGACTCTACAAAGCCTATTAAGGCATTTTGTACCGCTTCATGAGAACAATATAATTATTCTTGCAGGAAATTGTACAAAACGCAATCGGTCGGGGTCTAGGTCTGTCGAGTGCGAAGGAAGACGCGCGGCCCCTAGCGGGTCATGTAATGTTCAAAACGGTTCGTTGAGCTGAGTGAGGTATTGCCAGGTTATAGAGCAATAATCGCGCAGAGCACATTGTCAGGTCGGAGTTCTCTGAGAGTATCGTCGTTATTGTTCCATAGCGAGTTTAAAAATAATCAATATTGTGGGTGAAGTGACTTCAAACCATGACGCTAATTTCTTGGTGCTTTGATAGGGCGGTTTCCACCAATACTTTTAGTTCATCGTTATTTACCTTAGTGTCTTGTCTTCCCCGTGGTTCAATCTACATGTCCAAATTTCCACTACGTAAGCGATTGTACCAAAAACGCTGCGTGCGTTCGTTAGTCGTATCTTCTAACGCAGCATCGACATCTTTAGTAAAAGCTGAAAATTATTTTACTCTCAATGTTTTGTCATTTATTATGGCATAGTTATTGTAATTTTGACATAATCTTAGAAGTTGTGTAAGTTTATTTCCTTGTCGCTCCCATGGCAAACGAGCAAGCGGTTCACCTGATGGTAAGTGATTACCGTCGCCCACGTACATCTGCAACACCAGAGGAGCTGCAGGTGCATTGCCGGCCTTTAGGGGGATTCGGGAGGTGGCAGGGAGGATGAGGAGGGGGATGGAGAGGAGGAGTGAGTCTCCGATTACCTCACTAGCCGAACGAAAGGCACTAGCACTAGTTGCCTCTACTTCACGCCGATATTCTGCGATGCGGTTAAGAGAAGTCTTAAATTAAGAAAGAAGATTCCTGGGTAAAGCCTTCATCTCATTTTTGAGTGCTTTTAGCTCTTTGGGGTAAGCGAATATGTTATTTTATCTAAAAATACTTTTAATCAGTATTAGTGTGATAAATATTAAAAAGTAAAGTAGCAGCCTGAAAGTGCCTACTGCCAGGCAAAGGTCTCCTTCTCTAAATATTTGAGTGGGTTTTGTAGCCGCCACGCTGCTCCATTGCAGGTTGGCGGGCTTCACATATCCTCGAAATAATATTTTTTGACATACAGACTGACATGCAGCACTTAAAATTGCTATTAACAATTTTTAGTGGTCCCGCCCACCGGGGATCGAACTCGGGTCACACGCGCTCTATGAAACTAAAGCAAGTGCCCTGACCACTACCTAATTATCATAAGAATATTTTCTATCCCATTATCATCATTTGCTCATTTCGCAATTTTCGTGGCCTCAATCTTAGGGACAAAATGGCTCCTTTTCGCTTTCGCGCTCTTTTCTACGTCACTTCATAATGTTGATGGCCGGTCGACGCGTTCACTGATTGATATACCATAGACTACTCGTTCGATAAAAACGACTCGGCAGATTGTACATTATATTGTAGTGTTGACAAAAAGTCGTTAAAACAGATCGGGAACCAAGGGAAAACTCGTTAAAACTACAGACAATAAATAAATGTTTTATTTGTTTTTAATGTTATGTAAAATTAACACATTGACACACCACAGACATTACAAACCACACTATTGTATTTTGTTTGTAATCAATAGAAATAAAACCAAACGTTACGCATAAAATACGTTATATTTAGTTAAGCCGCGGATAAAATAAAATAAACTAATGTATTACTTGGAGACGGAAAAAAACCAATAGAAATGAACCAATAATAATTATCATCTATGATAAAACTTTAAATAACAGTCAAGCTGTTTAGCTGTATCTTTCTAAAATTATAATTTTTAATGAGAATCCCATATTTCACAGATTATACATATTTTTTTTTTGGGTTATTAAATCAGATACTCTATCTAAACTAATTACCAAGTCACTAATTTAGCATTAAACATGTAGCCGCCAAGAAAACCAATGCGATAAACAATTTATTAAATAGACTCCATACATACAGATCTAGATCTAAATATATACAGTGATGAATAGAGAGGCCTTCTAACATTATAAGTTTGCCAATTAGACAATTGTAAAAAAGTTCTCTCGCTCGTCTCTGTAAGATCTTGCTCTGTCTCGAAAACATCGAGAAATTTATAAACTTTAATTACACATAGACAAACAACCAGACACGGAAAAATGATTTGTAAGAAATACAAATTATTAGTGCTTATCTCGTGCGCAGTACTAAATTCACTAAATAATATTGTCTTTTGGTAGAGCCTTTGGCGATATGACGATAGAATGGGCCGGCTCGACCGGATTGATACCACGGCCTCGCAGAATACCGGCGTGAAGTAGAGGCATCTTGTGCTTCTGCGTTTCGTTCGGTGAGTGAGGTAACCGGAGGTCCACATCCGTTCCCTATTCCCCTCCTCTTCCCTCCCATCTCCCAAATATCCTTAAAGACCGGCAACGCACCTGCAGCATCTATGGTGTTGCAGATGTATGTGGGCGACGGTAATCACTTACCATCAGGTGAACCGCTTGCTCGTTTGCCGTCTTTTCTATAAAAAAAATACTATTATCTAATTTAACTTAACCACATGTTTACGCAGGCGATGCCAAGCGAAGAATTCAGATGGCCACGGCAACGACATGTCCGTGGCATGGTAACTGGTAGAAGCACCGCGATGAGGAACGCAATCCAATCCATGCTTCATGACGTGATCCAATACCCTGGCGGTCTCGTTACTCAGATTGAACGTTGTGACAGACCTCACTTTCATACATACAGTTTCTTAAGCATCACAGAGTTATTTGCACTAAAGTCATAAAGCACTTAACGTCTGCTCTGTTTATCAACTTTCTCTTCATTTCCTATATAGAACGTAGCTCTAAATGCGGTAAATACCATTGTAAATGCCATGTGTTTACCGCATAGCTTAGTGGTCAGCGTACCACACTATCGAATCATGTGTCTCGCGCACGAATCCCAGCCAAAGCCAATTACATTACATTAACAGCCACATTACATTGCCTTAGTTGCCATGCCTGGCGAGCGGGTTGGCAACCTCAGTTTTTTTTTGTGCTAGTGCAGGAAGATGCTGCTGCCCATCTTCTAATATATTTTTTTTTACCATTAGTCGCCTTTTACGACACCCATGATTAGACAGGGTTGGTAATTGGCAATCTTTGGGGGAGGCCTATGTTCAGCAGTGGACTCCTGATAGGCTGAAATGATGATGATGATGATGAAACAGCCCACTGTAAACCGTGGGCCTCCTTACGGAAGATTTGCCACATTCGCCACGCTCGGCAAGCGTGAACACAGCCGACCGTTTTTTTTTTTTAATTTTGTTTGATTTTCAAAGCTCATCCCTAATTTTTGCAAAATACAACATTATGTTGAATACCATAGCTCCGACCCTGTAACGACACGATTCGTTATAGTTTTTTTTTTTTTGATTCGTTTGCTATATATTAAGTAATATAGAGCGAAGACAGCCGGCTGTTGCTGTACTGTTCTTTGACCAATGCTAAAGAAGACATTTCCGAAACATAACTTCTACAGACTAAATTCAGACTAAAATCTACATAATTTACCCGATGCTGTTCATAAATCCTTTCAATAATTAAACCAAGTTAGGGCAAAGAAAGAAAGAAAGAAACACATTTATTTGGCAATCACACAAAAAAAAAAGTTTAATTCGTTGTGCATTATCAAATAGGTTCAAAGGTCACAGCACTGTTTTTCAGACGGGTCCTTCATTGACTTCACGAACAACCACCAACAACAAAGCTCTCAGCTACCAGAAATATTGACAGATCTCTCTCGAAATAGCTTATAATTCCCGCCAATAATTTTGTAATTGACTTTTGATGGCCAGAATCGAGAACCATAATGTTTTCTCAAATCCATTAGGATGAACGACTGTGAATAATTTTAATTATTAATTGTGCATTAGATTTTCTCATAAACCGGTTTATAATATTGTTCAAACTTCACATATATTCGAAATATTAGTAAAATTAAATAGAAATGAAAAAATCTATATTTGACGTAAAATATTTAGTTTTCGTTTGTCAATCGTATTTTTTTTTCATGGAAAAAGGGGGCAAATATGCAAGCGTCTAATCTGATGGTAAGTGATTACCGTCGCCCACGTACATCTGCATCACCAGGGGTGCTGCAGGTGCATTGCCGGCCTTTAAGGATATTTGGGAGGTGGCAGGGAGGATGAGGAGGGGGATGGGGAGCGGGAGTGGGCCTCGGTTACCTCACTCAACGAATGAAATGCGGAAGCACAAGATGGTCATGGTACAACCCCGGCCGAGCCGGCCCATTCAAGCAGCAGCAAAAGCCGCCGCTTGGCTCCGCTACGTACGTAGTGTAAGTGGTTCACCCCTACCACCGTTTCATGAAGAGTTTCCTCTGATGGGGAAGAAACCGGCGAAAGAAACTCCGTAGGTATCCTCTTTTTTAAACGGATAACCAAATAAATAGATTTCTGTGTTTCAATAATACGGCTCTGTTATTGCTTAAATAGTGGGTAATTCACACGCAATAAATACCTTAAAAAAAGCAAAACCATAATAAAGTTTTTGAGGTTATAACATAAATTGAAGCAAGCCTTGGACAGCTTTGCAACAACTTTGAAATTCGTTAGCGCAAGTACGTATTTCAATTAAAATGGCGAATTTATTACGTCCTATATTAAAATTCTAAACCGTATAGTGTAGTTTTTATTAGCTATTAGCCAAGATTAACAAAACGGACAAATGATACAAGGCAGATATTCTCAATAGACTTAAAAAAAAAACAATTGAATTAGATGAAAGTGAAAGTTTATTGTGTAAAGCCACTATAAAGTCTCTTCACGCTTATTTTTATTTGAATACTGGCTGAACCCTATTTTTCCCTTACGAACTGAATTGAATTTCGAATTGTCTGTTTTTGTATAAAACAAGAAACGTATTTGTTTTTTTTTTGTTCGGTACGTACAAACAAACATATATTCATTTTTATATATAACAATTGATTATATTTAAGTACGTAAAACGGCGTTGATTTTGTTCAAGTGTAAATTGACTCAAGTTAGCATTAAACCTTTTTAACCGACTTCGAAAAAAAAAGCATTTTTTTCTATAATCGCCTATTTTTCAATAACGGCTGAATCGATTTGAATATTTTAAACTAAATCATACTAAGCTAGATCCCGCTGGAGTGCGACATAAGTTTGAAGAAAATTTTCCATTCCTGCGCGTGACGGAATGGGCAAAAAACAAATTTCATGTTGTGCTCCCGTAACTAAAGCCGTGGTTACCTTTAGTTTCATAGAGCGCCAGTGACTTGGGTTCGATCCCCGGTGCCGGCACCACTAAAAATTGATAATAACAATTTTAAGTGCTGTATTTACCACGCGCTCAACGTTGAAGGAAAACATCGTGTGGAAACCTGCATGTCAGAGAAATAATAAAAATATTATTTCGAGGATATGTGAAGCCCGCCAACCCGCGCTGGAGCAGCGTGGCGGGCCCTTCCCGGCTCCTAAACTCGCTCTGATACTAGTATTTGAGAAGGACGCCTTTACCCAGCTGTGGGCACTTACAGGCTGTTACTTTTTTTATATTTGGGAGATATGTGAAGCCCGCCAACACGCACTAGAACAGCGCGACGGGCCCTTCCGGGCTCCAAAAATCCTCCCAGATATTTGAGAAGGTGGCCTTTGCACTGCACTGGGCTATACTACAGGCTGCTACTTGTACAGGCTGTAACTAGGCGTAGACATCTAGGCGAGCGTGTACCATCCCAGGCCTCATCTTCGCTTTCCATCGGGCAAGATTGAGGTCAAACGGAAGCCTATTTTTTCATAAAAAAAAAAAACCTTTATAAATCTGTTCTCCAGAACTGTGTTTCGTTTCGCTACCAATTCGTATTGCATACGATCATTATATGGCATAACGCCACAATAATTTACCGCCTCGATGAATAGAAGCGCGTTGTGATGGGATTAACTTTACACTAACGTACAGATGCAATTTGGCTTCGAAATGGCACGGCAACGTCCTTTCCGATTAGTACAAGAACAATCTGGATGTGTGTTAAGAATATTATTGGGTACATAACTTCGTTCAAATAAAGTATCAGTAGAGAGTATACAAACTTAAACTAAGCCTCCGGTGCGACGACCTGCGCGGTGTTGCGGGAAGTCGATGGATGCTGGTGGCGCAGGACCGAGCTTTGTGGCAATCGGAGGGGGAGGCCTATGTTCAGCAGTGGACTTGGCATTAGCTGAAATGATGAAGCCTCCGTCGCCTGTCCTGCCTTTAATCGGCTATGTACTTCAAACCCTATTACGGTAACTGGTTGAAATATTCACAGAACATGTGTTACTGTGGCTTATATCCGAACAAATAAAAAAATAACTAAAATTAAAATTCGAGGGGTTCTCCCTACAAAAACTTCAACTCGAAATCGATCCGATCATGGTATAAACTCGTAAGAAAATAACTAAATAAAAAAAAACGGCCATGTAGAGTAGTGCTCGCGCAAAAAATCCTGAATTAAAACGAAGAAAACAAATTTTTGTGCTAAATACATAGATATATTGTGAAACCCTCGGTGTTTGAGTCCGGATCGTGCTTCACTGGTTTTTAATTCTAAATATTTTTAATTCTTTTCATGACCCGCGTCAAAGATTAATTCCTACCACAGATGGGTTAATAGCGCATACTACCCTCGTTAGATAGGAGGGTAAGGCTTAGTTATAAATGGTGGTAGATTCCTTCTCTGACTAGGGGTCTGTTCAGTGGTGCCGGCACCGGGTATCGAACCTAGGTCACTCGCGCTCTGTTACACTAAAGTGAGCGCCCTGACCACTAGGTTACCACGGCTCGGCCGTAAATCGAAATGGTACTAGAGAATCCACTGCCCCATCACCAGACCGCTCGGGATTAGGGTTTGGTATGGACGAATGGTGTTTCCGCCACCCGTCTGTGACCAGAGCTTTGTCAGTTACACAGCGGGATGCGCCATGCACGTGGGATTGAGCTTTGGGTGAAAGCCTGTAAGTATTTTAATGTGATATTGTTACACTTTGTTGCACTTTTATGTTCACTAGCGTATAGCTCTAAATAAAGCGAGCGGAAATCAATAAAATATTATGGCTATGTTTCGTTGCCCCCATCCGGTGTTCGGCCTCTTTCATTGTTTGAAATTATTTTTAAATTCAACGCAAACCAAATATATTTTCCCATAACCTCCGACGTTTCTCTGTGACTATTTTTTTTTTTTTTTTTTTTTTTTTTTTTTTTTTTTTTTTTTTTTTTTTTTTTTTTTTTTTTTTTTTTTTTTTTTTTTTTTTTTTTTTTTTTTTTTTTTTTTTTTTTTTTTTTTTTTTTTTTTTTTTTTTTTTTTTTTTTTTTTTTTTTTTTTTTTTTTTTTTTTTTTTTTTTTTTTTTTTTTTTTTTTTTTTTTTTTTTTTTTTTTTTTTTTTTTTTTTTTTTTTTTTTTTTTTTTTTTTTTTTTTTTTTTTTTTTTTTTTTTTTTTTTTTTTTTTTTTTTTTTTTTTTTTTTTTTTTTTTTTTTTTTTTTTTTTTTTTTTTTTTTTTTTTTTTTTTTTTTTTTTTTTTTTTTTTTTTTTTTTTTTTTTTTTTTTTTTTTTTTTTTTTTTTTTTTTTTTTTTTTTTTTTTTTTTTTTTTTTTTATATACCACTAAACTACTGACTATTTTAATTATGCGAGGAGCTGGTGCTAGAACTAGACATTAGTAACCCAACAGTATTGGTGACCTGCATCATAGGTCGCTATTGGGTTATTTGAAAATACCAGCATAATTTTATTGTTTCGCCGTCGGTTCGTCGGTCGGTTCATTTCGGTAGATTTTCGTTGGTTATTTTAATGTGATATTGTTACACTTTGTTGCACTTTTTATGTTCACTAGCGTATAGCTCTAAATAAAGCGAGCGGAAATCAATAAAATATTATGGCTATGTTTCGTTGCCCCCATCCGGTGTTCGGCCTCTTTCATTGTTTGAAATTATTTTTAAATTCAACGCAAACCAAATATATTTTCCCATAACCTCCGACGTTTCTCTGTGACTATTTTTTTTTTTTTTTTTTTTTTTTTTTTTTTTTTTTTTTTTTTTTTTTTTTTTTTTTTTTTTTTTTTTTTTTTTTTTTTTTTTTTTTTTTTTTTTTTTTTATATACCACTAAACTACTGACTATTTTAATTATGCGAGGAGCTCGTGCTAGAACTAGACATTAGTAACCCAACAGTATTGGTGACCTGCATCATAGGTCGCTATTGGGTTATTTGAAAATACCAGCATAATTTTATTGTTTCGCCGTCGGTTCGTCGGTCGGTTCATTTCGGTAGATTTTCGTTGGTTATTTTAATGTGATATTGTTACACTTTGTTGCACTTTTTATGTTCACTAGCGTATAGCTCTAAATAAAGCGAGCGGAAATCAATAAAATATTATGGCTATGTTTCGTTGCCCCCATCCGGTGTTCGGCCTCTTTCATTGTTTAAAATTATTTTTTAAATTCAACGCAAACCAAATATATTTTCCCATAACCTCCGACGTTTCTCTGTGACTATTTTTTTTTCCCCAATGTTTTTATAGCTCTCGGGTGCCAGTATTACATAAAAAGTTTTGTTTTTTTTTTATTTAGAAAAGGGCAAATAATTTCGTTGCATTCGCATATAAAATTATTTTATCTGTAAATTAAACACTAATATATACATAATATTATAAAGCTTTAGAGTTTGTACAATTGTATGATGAATGTAAATGTTAGTGATAGAGTCGTTATTGTTTATATATGTTCATATGTTTAGGTTTTAGGTATATATGTATCTATTTTATTACCATCCAGTTACCAAGACACAGGGAACCCAAGTCTGGGATTGGATGACGTGTGTTATTCTACAAAATTGCAACGCAGGTGAAACACATTCATTTCACATCTAGTGGACGGGCAGATCTAGCACTATATAATTCAAAAACATTACGTCCACAATATTTAATGCAAATCCTGTAAATTGTTATGAAATATAATGCAATTGTTTCAGAGCCCGCCAGTGTTAAACATTATTTGTGTTCTACAAACAAACTTAAACCTATTGAGAGGTTATATACAATTACATATATAGAATTTATAATTTTTCAACGTGGTAGAGCCAAGCGGCGGCTTTTGCTGCTGCTCGAATGGGCCGGCTCGACCGGATTGGTACCACTACCTCGCAGTTACCGGCGTGAAGCAGAGGCGTCTTATGATTTTTGCGTTTCGTTCGAATTATAATACTTATAGGACTGTCGGTATGAAAACGTAAAGGTTACATAGTCTTTGGTTACTATAATTGGCATTGTGGAAATCCTCGAGATAGTAAGATGAAGGTACCGGCCTGTAAATGTCCACTGCCGGTTAGAGGCCGCCACAGAAATTTATTTTGTGAGAGATTGGAGCGGTGCGGCTTGGAGGACTTCACATGTCCTCGAAAAAATTTTTTACAGTGGTTTGGTGCTGACTGGGTTTGACAGGGGTTGAACCCAGATCTTAAAGCGAACGCTCTGTCCACTAGGCTACTACGGCTCGTACGACTTAAAGTAGGCCTCATTTCATTTATTGTTCAACATTGGACTCAGTCTGTAATGAATGAATGTATGAATGATAAACTTATGTTTGCATCTTGTATTAAGATTACATCACTTTTCATATTTAAGGTTTTTTTTAATTATACTTACCTAAAACATTTTTATTTATTTTTTATTCATTGACAGGCCGCTTAATAAATTATCTCTAAGATATAGCCTAGAACTAAGATTATAAATAATTCTTGTGATCCTTTCTTGTGTAACGAAAATAGCTTCCATATCGTGCCGCATGTCCTCCAACATTTGCTATTGAAATTACTAGAATAAACAAATCTAGCCGTTTCGATATTAGGCGGATTTCTAATATTCCTTACAGCATATGCTGCAGAACTAAGTCTGCGTTCAAATTTGAATGTATTAGAGCATCATCGAGGCTTGTCAACTGCAATTAGACACGAGGCGAAGGAAAATGTTGCACGCGCTGAAGCCGACCTATCGGGCTCCAATCATTTCAGCCTATCACAAGTCCACTGCTGAACATAGGCCAAAGATTGCCACGAAGCTCGGTCCTAAGGCAACTGCATCCATCGTCAAACATTGCCCAGGTCGTCACTCCATCTTGTGTGGGATCGTCCCACACTGCGTTCGCCTGTACGCGGCTGCCACTCGAGAACCTTTTTTCCCCAACGGTTGTCGGTTCTGCGAGCTATGTGGCCGGCCCATTGCCAGTTCAGCTTACCGATCCTTGCGACTATGTCGGTTACCTTAGTTCTGCTGCGAATATCATCGTTGCAGACTCCATCGCGCAGAGAAACTCCGAGCATAGCCCTCTCCATAGCGCGCTGAGCAACTTTGAGCTTCCTCATCCGGCTCCAATACTCTCTCGAATATTGAGAGGTAGGTAATTTTCAGGCTGCTATTTAACTAGTTTTAATTTACTCTCTGGTAATGTGGGTCCTTTCGAACGCGCAATTGATTTTGACAGCTGTTTTGTTTCAAGTTCGCACTCGTGCGCCACAGTCGTACAGTGCGTACAAGTCGCCGATGCGGGCTATAAAAATAGGCTCGTGGTTACCGTTCGAGATGCGATTGGAAATCGTAAATCAATCGATGTACCCAGCGGCGGGACGCGGACGCTGGGTGGAGCGTAATCGGACGTCTGGCGATGTAACGTAAAACTAAGGAATGTCGCACGCAAAGTGAAAACTACGTCACTGTGAGATTCGTCCGAAGATACGAAATGTGGTGCGAAAGGTTTTTTTTATTTATGGTACTACTAGCTTCTGTTGCGTCTTCACACGATTTTTTTTTTAATTCTTTATTAACCACATTCATAGTTTCATATTCAAAATGGCTTCGAAATTAAACCTTCGTTATTAAACAAATTGTGAAATACAAGAATGGTTATTTGCGGGTTATTCTTAATCTTAATTAATACACATACGCTGTCGCAGAACTTTTAAGACATTTTCGAGATACACAATTCGGGAGTACCATTACCTTGACTCAAAATAAGCAGAGCTTGCTTATTTTTGGTCTGGTGTTTTTCAAGTTGGTTATACTGCCATCTGTCGGTAGCTATTTGGACTTTCAAAGGTTTTCCCTTAGTCCGCCTCTTACTACGCCCACAGGAAGAAATCAAAAGAAAGAAGAAAAAGAAAAAGCGGTAGCAACCCGGTCGAGCCGGCCCATTCGAGCAGCAACAAAAGCAGTCGCTGGGCTCTACCACGTTTAATAATCTCTTATAATAATAGTAAATGGCTAATGCAGCTCATGGCAAAAATGCAACTACCAATGCAAAATGAAATCGCCCGCAATTACGAGTACACTTGCTCTCTATACCTTTCTAACCGGAATAGGTTATTACACTGCCGTTAGGCGACAGAAATTGTTAAGGGGCTGGTGCCTACCCAGAATACTCTTGGCCGTAGAAGGAGTCCACCACCAGTTACTTCTTATTTTGGGTACTGTTAATGTCAAGAAAAACGCGGGAAAATTTGACACACGAACGGAATTGCAGGCGGAATTAAAGTACACGTCATAAAATTCTATCCTAATTTTTTTTTTTTTAATACGAGCTCCTAACTATTTAGTTTTAAGCTTCTCGACGTATCGCCATTAAGTAATGAATGGTTAGCAATCGGTAAGTTTCCTCTCCAACGAATATGTATCGAAAAGTGTTGCAAGCATTTTAAAACTGTATTTTGCTTCTTTTTTTTTTCTTATTTGCCGAGTCTTAGAGAAGGAATTCGAAAATGTAATGAACGTTTAAAAGTGACGACAGATCGTATATTAAAAATAAAAATTAAATACTCTTTCTCGGCCCCTTCGGTGTAGTCGGCGCGTACTATAAATTCAGAGTCGTGATAGTCTAACAGTTAGGGGGACTGGATTTAATTTAACAGAACGCGAGTGACTTGGGTTATATCACCGTAGCTGGCACCACCGGCGGTCGCCGGTAAAGAAAAACACAGTGAGGAAATATAAAATCTAAATTAAATAATAAAAAAATATATATTTCGTGGATGTGGTGTGAAGTCCTTCAAACTGCAGCAGCGAGGCCTTTACCCGGTTCTTATTTTAGGACCCGAATCAATTAAGTTTGGAACGGTGGATGCCGACGTCACTCGCTAAGGCTAGGTTTGTACAGAAGCTATGTTCTCAAACAAGATCGATTCAAAATTAATAAATAAGAACTGAAAGTACACAGTCCCTCGTGACCACGGCTGCTGGAAAGCAATCGAAACGTCGGGAGAATAAAAGCATAATTAAACGCGAAAGTCTCACCTTACTTGTAGACGCTGCTGGACTGTCAACAGTCTGGATAATTTATGTCGACAGTTTAAACGCAGAGTGTTTAGGAATCTGTTCTTACAGCGTATCTACCGACGAGGTTTTAGTCGGTCCAACATCTTAAATGTTGATCACGACATAACTAGCTCCTCTGCCCCACGTAAAACGAAAAAAAAAAAAATCTGCCTCTTAATCAGGAGACTGGACTTCGATCCCCTGTGAGGTGGACACGTACCAATGAGTTCTTCGAAACTTACGTACGATTTGTATCGTTGGCTTGGACACTAAGATGGCGACAAGCTCACCACCTGTCACGTAGTGCTGAATAGCTGAGAAGTGGGCTTCGAGGACTACAATGTCTAGATCTCTATCCACCCCAGTATTGACATTTCAATCATTATTCTGATGGCAGTCATACTTGTGAACAGATGCTCCTTGAGGAGGCTGGCCAGCATTTCGCAGAGCACTTGTGTCTTAATTTTGTGAATCACTATATTTTTGTAGCTTGCTCTCAGGGACCATACCTTTTTATTTTATGATATTATATGCATTACAATTATTGACATAAATATCAAATTAAGGATACCCATGGAGTTTCTTTCATCGGTTTCTTTTCTGTCAGAGGAACCTCATTACATAACGACGGTACATTGTAAAAAAAATTACATTTGACCAACTAATTCTTAACAGTACGTCGAAGTGTAATTCATAATTCATTGTCATTATTTAAAAAGTATATTTGTGAAGGTTCTTAAAAAAAACTATGTTGTTTAAATGGGACGCTACAAAAAAACTATAAAATATTTATAGCGGCTAAGACTATTTTTTATTAACACGATGAAAATAGCAGATTAAATAAATAGCAATGAGAGAATAAATAATCTATGTACAGAAAGCAAAGGAAAGAAATCGAACATTTTTATGGTAATGAGACCCTTGACACGACCTATTCAAATCTGCATAGAGTCAACGAAGCAGATTCTTTAGCAGTCAACAGATTAAGCCGGAGATTAAGGGAAGAGAATAGTTTTCAACGATACTCTATTAATAAAGCAACTTTTATAGGCGCGTGGGTTACTCTGGAGAGTTTTAAATCCATTTTATGTACGGTCATTGTTTACGTAAATACTTCAACGCATTAATGCCGGTATATGCATGAAACACACACATGCACGTGACAACGAATGTGAGACATGACTCGTTTATATGGCTAATTAATACATTATTAAATATATAACATATATTACATAGTTCAAAAATTACTCAACCTCTCCCGGGCTCGGGAATTTATAGGAACAGTTACTTACTATTTGCCAGTATCAAATTATGTTATAGTTATATCAAATACAATTAATATAATTTGTCTTTTCTGTCAACCTTCGGTCACAATTTGAATTTTAACAAAATTTTATTTGCACAGACTAGCTCCGCAATAGTCACCTATTCAGAAATATCGAGTATATGTTGAAATATCTAATACAAGTTCGTTTTAGATCTTTGAATAAACACAGATATAGAGTATTTTAGTACTGTAATTATTTTTAATTAAAATTAACTTTTGTTGATCATATTTTCGGTTTTGTTTTTTAAATAGTTAAATTGTAATGTTTTTTGCTAATTGTATTTTAATTGTTTCTCGGTTAAGAAAAAGCAATGTTCGACAGCAGCTCGCTAGTTTATGTGTGCCACGGACTATGTCGGATGACGTTTCTTTTCTGCCAACCCAATCCCTTTTTTTTTGTTCTTTTGGTGTTGTAGTGATGAATAAAAACCATTTTTTTTATTAAAAATATGACGAATGCGACTTTATTGTACTGTAAATAAATTACAGTAATAAAACAGCAATCGTTTCTACAACAAAGCCCTCTCAGGTAACAAACTTTACGTATCTTCGGATTCATCGATGTACCGTTTCACGCCATTTTTACAGATCGCAACGGACGAATATAAAGAATATAAGAATATAAAATATAAGAATATAAGAATATAAGAATATAAGAATATAAGAATATAAGAATATAAGAATATAAAATATAAGAATATAAGAATATAAGAATATAAAATATAAGAATATAAAATATAAGAATATAAAATATAAGAATATAAGAATATAAGAATATAAGAATATAAGAATATAAAATATAAGAATATAAGAATATAAGAATATAAAATATAAGAATATAAGAATATAAGAATATAAAATATAAGAATATAAGAATATAAGAATATAAAATATAAGAATATAAGAATATAAGAATATAAGAATATAAGAATATAAAATATAAGAATATAAAATATAAGAATATAAGAATATAAGAATATAAGAATATAAGAATATAAAATATAAGAATATAAGAATATAAGAATATAAGAATATAAGAATATAAAATATAAGAATATAAAATATAAGAATATAAGAATATAAGAATATAAAATATAAGAATATAAGAATATAAGAATATAAAATATAAGAATATAAAATATAAGAATATAAGAATATAAGAATATAAGAATATAAGAATATAAAATATAAGAATATAAGAATATAAGAATATAAGAATATAAGAATATAAAATATAAGAATATAAAATATAAGAATATAAGAATATAAGAATATAAAATATAAGAATATAAGAATATAAGAATATAAGAATATAAGAATATAAGAATATAAGAATATAAGAATATAAGAATATAAAATATAAGAATATAAAATATAAGAATATAAGAATATAAGAATATAAAATATAAGAATATAAGAATATAAGAATATAAGAATATAAGAATATAAAATATAAGAATATAAGAATATAAGAATATAAGAATATAAGAATATAAAATATAAGAATATAAAATATAAGAATATAAGAATATAAGAATATAAAATATAAGAATATAAAATATAAGAATATAAAATATAAGAATATAAGAATATAAGAATATAAGAATATAAGAATATAAGAATATAAGAATATAAAATATAAGAATATAAGAATATAAGAATATAAGAATATAAGAATATAAAATATAAGAATATAAAATATAAGAATATAAAATATAAGAATATAAGAATATAAGAATATAAGAATATAAGAATATAAAATATAAGAATATAAGAATATAAGAATATAAAATATAAGAATATAAGAATATAAGAATATAAGAATATAAGAATATAAGAATATAAGAATATAAGAATATAAGAATATAAAATATAAGAATATAAGAATATAAGAATATAAAATATAAGAATATAAGAATATAAGAATATAAGAATATAAGAATATAAGAATATAAGAATATAAGAATATAAGAATATAAAATATAAGAATATAAGAATATAAGAATATAAAATATAAGAATATAAAATATAAGAATATAAAATATAAGAATATAAGAATATAAGAATATAAGAATATAAGAATATAAAATATAAGAATATAAAATATAAGAATATAAAATATAAGAATATAAAATATAAGAATATAAAATATAAGAATATAAAATATAAGAATATAAAATATAAGAATATAAAATATAAGAATATAAAATATAAGAATATAAGAATATAAGAATATAAGAATATAAGAATATAAAATATAAGAATATAAAATATAAGAATATAAGAATATAAGAATATAAGAATATAAGAATATAAGAATATAAGAATATAAAATATAAGAATATAAAATATAAGAATATAAAATATAAGAATATAAAATATAAGAATATAAGAATATAAGAATATAAAATATAAGAATATAAAATATAAGAATATAAAATATAAGAATATAAGAATATAAGAATATAAAATATAAGAATATAAGAATATAAGAATATAAGAATATAAGAATATAAGAATATAAGAATATAAGAATATAAGAATATAAGAATATAAGAATATAAGAATATAAGAATATAAGAATATAAGAATATAAGAATATAAGAATATAAAATATAAGAATATAAAATATAAGAATATAAGAATATAAGAATATAAAATATAAGAATATAAAATATAAGAATATAAGAATATAAGAATATAAGAATATAAGAATATAAGAATATAAGAATATAAAATATAAGAATATAAGAATATAAGAATATAAAATATAAGAATATAAGAATATAAGAATATAAGAATATAAGAATATAAAATATAAGAATATAAAATATAAGAATATAAAATATAAGAATATAAGAATATAAGAATATAAAATATAAGAATATAAGAATATAAGAATATAAAATATAAGAATATAAGAATATAAGAATATAAGAATATAAGAATATAAAATATAAGAATATAAAATATAAGAATATAAAATATAAGAATATAAAATATAAGAATATAAGAATATAAGAATATAAAATATAAGAATATAAGAATATAAGAATATAAGAATATAAGAATATAAAATATAAGAATATAAAATATAAGAATATAAGAATATAAGAATATAAAATATAAGAATATAAAATATAAGAATATAAAATATAAGAATATAAGAATATAAGAATATAAGAATATAAGAATATAAAATATAAGAATATAAGAATATAAGAATATAAAATATAAGAATATAAGAATATAAGAATATAAGAATATAAGAATATAAAATATAAGAATATAAGAATATAAGAATATAAAATATAAGAATATAAAATATAAGAATATAAGAATATAAGAATATAAAATATAAGAATATAAAATATAAGAATATAAAATATAAGAATATAAAATATAAGAATATAAAATATAAGAATATAAGAATATAAGAATATAAGAATATAAGAATATAAAATATAAGAATATAAGAATATAAGAATATAAGAATATAAGAATATAAGAATATAAGAATATAAGAATATAAGAATATAAGAATATAAGAATATAAGAATATAAGAATATAAAATATAAGAATATAAGAATATAAGAATATAAAATATAAGAATATAAAATATAAGAATATAAGAATATAAGAATATAAAATATAAGAATATAAGAATATAAGAATATAAAATATAAGAATATAAAATATAAGAATATAAGAATATAAGAATATAAGAATATAAGAATATAAAATATAAGAATATAAAATATAAGAATATAAAATATAAGAATATAAGAATATAAGAATATAAGAATATAAGAATATAAAATATAAGAATATAAGAATATAAGAATATAAGAATATAAGAATATAAAATATAAGAATATAAAATATAAGAATATAAAATATAAGAATATAAAATATAAGAATATAAAATATAAGAATATAAGAATATAAGAATATAAGAATATAAGAATATAAAATATAAGAATATAAAATATAAGAATATAAGAATATAAGAATATAAGAATATAAGAATATAAGAATATAAGAATATAAAATATAAGAATATAAAATATAAGAATATAAAATATAAGAATATAAGAATATAAGAATATAAGAATATAAGAATATAAAATATAAGAATATAAAATATAAGAATATAAAATATAAGAATATAAAATATAAGAATATAAGAATATAAGAATATAAAATATAAGAATATAAGAATATAAGAATATAAAATATAAGAATATAAAATATAAGAATATAAGAATATAAGAATATAAAATATAAGAATATAAAATATAAGAATATAAGAATATAAGAATATAAGAATATAAGAATATAAAATATAAGAATATAAAATATAAGAATATAAAATATAAGAATATAAGAATATAAGAATATAAAATATAAGAATATAAGAATATAAGAATATAAGAATATAAGAATATAAGAATATAAGAATATAAGAATATAAGAATATAAGAATATAAGAATATAAGAATATAAGAATATAAGAATATAAGAATATAAAATATAAGAATATAAGAATATAAGAATATAAGAATATAAGAATATAAGAATATAAGAATATAAGAATATAAGAATATAAAATATAAGAATATAAGAATATAAGAATATAAGAATATAAGAATATAAAATATAAGAATATAAGAATATAAGAATATAAGAATATAAGAATATAAAATATAAGAATATAAGAATATAAGAATATAAGAATATAAGAATATAAAATATAAGAATATAAGAATATAAGAATATAAGAATATAAGAATATAAGAATATAAGAATATAAAATATAAGAATATAAAATATAAGAATATAAAATATAAGAATATAAAATATAAGAATATAAGAATATAAGAATATAAAATATAAGAATATAAGAATATAAGAATATAAAATATAAGAATATAAAGAATATAAGAATATAAAATATAAGAGTGTGTCAACCGCTCTATCAAACGATCTATAATAAATAAAAAAAGAAACATGTGTATCGTGCTTAAGAGCTGATCGATTCTCTAGGTCGTGCGTTAACGTTGCCTGTCACATTAGGAACCGGCATTGTTTGTAATGTTATACTAAATATAAATTTATGAATAATGTAATTTATATACTACCTCACCTCACCAGGCTGTCAATAGTCCACTGTACTGCAAACAACCTGCACTGGAGCAGGGTGTCGGACCTTTCCCTGCTCCAAAACCCTCTCAGATATTTGAGAAGAAGGTCTTTGCCCAGCTGTGGACAGGCTGCTACTTAACTTTTTTCTTTACTTTTATCCCGCCATCTGTCGGTAGCCATTGTGATTTTCAGGGGCTTTTCTTTATATATTAACTATTTTCTTGTTTTCTTATTTATAGTTTAGTTACGTACATGATATTTTGACGGCAAGTCATCTAGGTTTTGTATAGGTTGTGTGTTATTATCATTCTAGATCTTTTACGGGATTTCATCTGTTTGTGCTTGCCCTAGAAGACTTTATCATAATAAGAATCATTAATTTCGGATAAGCTTCCATGGCATTAATAGAATAAAACTTAAAAACTATGTTAGTGAACAAAAGGTTAAAATAAATTATTATTTCCGCAGTCCTATAGCACTAGCCAAAGTTGGCAGCCTACGAACGGTCCCACAAAGGAAAAGTCTTATCTTTAGCGCGGAGTTCCTTTCGTCTGTTTCACATTATGAAAAAAAAGATAGATAAAAATTTTATTAAATATATTTAAATAACTATAAAATATAAATGAAATATAAATTTTATTCCATTTATTTTATTTCATTTCATATTATATCGAAATAAGTCGAAAAAGAAATGATTTTGAAGCCTTGAGGGAGTTTTCAGAATGTAGTACTGTAAACTTTTAAGCGTGGTAGAGCCAAGCTGCTGTTCGAATGGGCCGTCTCGACCGGATTGATACCAAGGCCTCGTAGAATACCGGCGTGATATGAGGCATCTTGTGCTTCTGCGTTTCGTTCGGTGAGTGAGGTAAAAAAGGCCCACATCCCCTCCTCTTCCCTCCCATCTCCCAAATATCCGTAAAGACCGGCAACGCACCTGCAGCATCCATGGTGTTGCAGATGTATGTGAGCGACGGTAATCACTTACCATCAGGTGAACTTGCTCGTTCGGCGTCTTTTCCATAAAAAAAAAACTCATAGAAATATTTTTAATTCCTTCATCACATCCATTAATAATCAACAATCAACAAATCCGCCTATTTTTATCCTCAACTATGTATACAGCAGTTACTAATTCGTAGGTTTTGTGTCTTATATGGTAACAGTATCTAACTATCTGCCAGTGGCAAAGTTATAATATATCGAAAGTCTCGCGACAGTTCGAACATGGCTACCGTAGCTGTGGAGCAGCTGTTCCACCTGTACCAGTACGCTTTAGGTAATACGTAATGATTGAATTTAGTTGATGGTCAGATAAATAAGTTTAATGTTAGCAACTATTCATTTTATTTGTAAGTAAAATAAATTTAATACAACAGTTTTGTATAAATAGGTTAGAATAATTTTTTAAATAGGCATAAAATGATAGATGTGCCTTTGGATATTCCAATTATTTTTTTCAGATTTGTATAGGTGTTTATTTTACCGCCATATCCGATGTTTCGCGTACACAGGGTAAATCAATAATTGTAATAAATCGCATAAGTAATTTACAATTAAATTCGAAGACCAACGACACTGATTAGAGGCCCACAGAGGCAAAATTGTCGCACTCGCGTTTTTTGTTTTATCTAGACACGTTTCTTCTACTTCCATTCTCATCTTATAAGTTAAAGGAATTTTTGAATGATTCTATACTGAATAAATACTAAAGACACATAATAGGTTTTAAGCCCTCACAACGGAAATTATTTTTATTTATTTATTTAAACTTCATGCACAAAGTGGTACACATGGCGGACTTAATGCCTAGAGGCATTTTCGCCCTGTCAACCATTAGGCTTAGCAGAGATAAACACATAATAGAGGTGACACAGCTAACAGAATAAAACAATTATGAGTATATAACGCGCAAGGGATTGGAATGTGTATTAATTCAATAGAAACATTTTTATTTTCGCTTATTATTAACGGCAACAGAGAATCTGTCGTCAATCGCAGTCCACAGGTAAACAAATAAAATCATTTATTTTATAACAACCCTTTACGTGTCATAACAATAGAATTTATATTGTTCTAACACGTCAAGAATTATGACATGTAAATTTCGATTGTGAAATGTAATTTTTTTTACAATCTGCCACTGTCGATTGCAGTAGACCTCGCTTGGTAACAAGGCTAGGCGCCTGACATTTTTAAATTTCGCGCTATTCAAAGAACGCCATTAGGATTGAAAAAAAAATGGAAGCTATTTACGTATTCTATCACTTTTAATTTTTGTTTTTACATTCCCGACGTTTTGAGTGGTTTACAGCTGTTGTCGTCACGGGGGTAGTGCTCGCGTAAAATACAAGAAATTATTATGGAAATGATTTTAAAAATTAGCATTTAGCATTTGAAATGTTTCATAAGCTTCTCCGCTTTGAAATTCAATTTTCTCTTTTGCAATGCACGGTTCCAATGAACGTTATTCCAGATCATTCATAAGCGACGACTAGATAACTAAGGTTTTACCTTAGTTATCTAGTCGTCGCTGTTATACGTAAATAAAAACTTTGGTTTTTACGTTAAAACGCCAATGCATTATATGAAAAATCTAATTGCAGGTCGTGGCAAAGAGTATTTAAACAATTTTTTTTTTAGTTTAGTTCACGGCAAGGCTATGTCTTACTTTTTAAACTTATTTTAGACAAAACACTTTTGGGCGCGAATTCGTAGAGTTATTCTTATACTAATTTAATAGTTTTGTTAATTCTATTTATTTCGACCAACATTGTTTACTATGGATAGTGTATTATTACGAAATTGCTTGTGAATGTGTCTTGGAAATTCTTAAAAATTCAATCAAACCTCGGAAATCATTTTTTTTTTTTTTCGATGTCATCGGTCCGACCGGTCTTCGGTAAAAGTTGACAGTAATTTTACCGACCATAAGAGAAACAATTTCTAGTACTGAATTTATCACATGCTCAGCGTTGAAGGAAAACATCGTGAGGGAATCCTGTGTGTCGAAGAAATAACAAAAAATATTATTTGGAGGACATGTGAAGTCCTGCACTGGAGTAGCGTCTCCCTCTTAGATATTTGTGAAGGAGGCCTATGTCCAGCTGTGGACATTTACAAGCTCCGGCCATATAGGGCTCGGAGACCGAGAAAAGAAAATGAATAATATTTAAGCTTGCTATGACATATAGTAAATACGTATGTACGTTGATTAAATGTAAAGTGTTTAAGAATGGAAGGTATATTCTGTAATAATTGGGTTCATTAAATTCGGAAGGACATTCCCTCATCATTCGCTGGTCATAGCCTCCTTCGAGAAGAGACTATGGCATCAGGAAATAAAATTAGTATAAACATTAACATTTTGATCACAAAATTTAAATTTTTTTGTAAAATACGCTTTAAGTTTCTGTAGGATTTGTACACAAGTCTGACTTATAAGACAGGTACACAATTTACTAGGCCTAGTCATCGAGAAGTTAGCGACTTCCTTTGTTTACACGTCTTAACCCCAATATGCAAAATTAGTAACCTTAGGTCCGTAGTCAGGTCACAAACCAATTGACCTAATTTGTGATTACACGTATACACTCTACATAGTTGTGTATGTTTTATTTTATTTTATAGATTGTTAATTTTGAACTATAACGATTTAGTTTTTTTTTATTGGATTGGGATGAAAAAAAAAATCTCCTTCTGGTGGTGAGCGGCTACTGCAGCCCATAGAAACCTGCACCTTCAGTCGAAGAAGGTTAGAGATGCGTTGTCACCCTTGCGGACTAAGATGGAATGGCTCACAGCCAGTAATAATATTGGCTCTCTTTACCTCTCAAACCGGAATACAATAATTGTTACACTGCTGGCACATAAATGAGTGTAATAGATATCATTACACACCCAGACGACTCCTATGCAGAGAAGGAGCCTATTACCTAGTAATTTTTTTTTCTTTGAGTCTAGGCCAAGGAACCTGTTGTTTGTATATCTTGCTTAAACTTTAAACTCATTCGATTTTATGTCTCTAAGTTTATAAGTTTACAGGACAACGATACAATTCGTAAATAATTAAAAAATAAAATAATAATAAGATTTGACAAACGAAATTATAACCATTCGGTTATCGCGACCATGTACAATACGAATAAAGTTCGAATGTAAATAAAAATCGAATGGGCCGGCTCGACCAGGGTAGTACCACGGCCTCGCAGAATACCGGCGTGAAGTAGGGGTACTCCCCAAAACCCCATCCCCTTCATCCCTCCCTTCTCCCAAATATCCATAAAGGCCGGCAACCCACCTGCAGCTCCTCTGGTGTTGCAGATGTACGTGGGCGACGGTAATCACTTACCATCAGATGAGCCGCTTGCGCGTTTGCCCCCTGCCCTCGTAAAAAAAAAGAGGAGACAAATTTAGTTCCCGCCAAAATGTTAGGTACAACGTACGCAGACGCGCCACCGCGCCGCCATCTTATCGTATTTTAAAATGTCGCTAAGAACGATCCAAACTCAATAAAGATTAAAGATAGAAAAATCAAGTTAAGATTCGCATCTTTCGCGTAAAATTGGTTGATATATTACTTTTATTTTCGACGTGCATATATTCATAAAACTTTTATTACATGTAGTGGAAACATATACAGAATTAAATTAAGAGATTCGACTTGCACGGAAGGTAATATTACTCGTGATACTCTTCACCGGTTAAAAGTTTTTAGGTTTTTTTAATTTATTTTTTAATAAAATATTGCTGTAAATATAGTTATAACAATATTAGCAAAAAAAAAGTCTCTCGGCGGTACAGCTGTTCGTTGAAAAGGGGGGTCAGAGGTTAAGAGGTTTTTTTTTATTTTAACGTGGGGGAAAGGTGCTCGCACCTACCCGTCACCGTCTCCGGTGACTGGTTATGTCGGGATCAGCATCGAAGATGCCGGACCGACTAAAACCACCCCACGGTAGATACCCTGTTGGCTTAGTGGCCTTTACAGCTTCAGCGTTAGAGACTCGCGAGCAGAAGGATGTTAAGAAGCAAATGGCTCAAGTTGTTTTAAATCAGCGTATCTGCTTATTTGGACCGAAGAGAGAGGCGTTGCACCTGTCTCTCTCTCTCTCTCTCTCACCTTAGTGTTCATTGGTTCCATTAACTCATTGGCACGTGCTCTCCAATCTCCTGTGGATTGAAAGACAGAAACAAACATACTTATTGCACACAATATACCCCGAAAATATGTTAATTATAACGGATCTTAATTTAACAGTACATAAAAACATAATAACCCTATTAACTATAAACAATTTTTTTTTAATAATTGTCATTGTTCACAATTGTCACACGAGCCGTGGCGCATTGAGCTCGGGTCCTCTGATTTGGAAGGCAGATCTCCTAGCTACCCTACTGTCGTGGTTTTTTAATATCTATAATGAGGCTCACGTATTTAAAATTAAAGTCTACTTCGCATATCTTATCTGTTTTAAATGTTAAGTGATTCCTAACATACTCGAGTTATTTATCTAACATATTCATCTTTCAAGACTTATTTACTTAGTGCTTCAGCTCGAGATAACTCAACAAGCGTGCTGAGTCTAGGTCATCTCAAAACTTCACACACACTCTTAAAATTAGTTTTCACTTAATATCTTAATAACTTATGTATAAACAAACCATCAAGTAGAGACAGATAATTTATTTAATGCATCATAGATCAAATTTAAATAAGAAAAGGGAAACGATACGCAACGCACTTGGGAAGCACCCGCAACACTGATTCTCAACGAATCTCTATTCCCATCAGGCAATAAAATGGAGAAAATGTCTTTTTAAGAAGACCCCTCTCTACCACATCTCATATATAACGAAACCACGGCGTGCACGGACATCACACCAAACACCTTACGTGCCAACAACTTCAACGACACGTCTTTCTTCCCGCTACAATGCATTATCAACCGAATAATCCAGCTTCTCTATCGTGGTAGAGCCAAGCGGCGGCTTTTGCTGCAGCCCGACCGGGTTGGTACCACGGGCTCGCAGAATACCGACGTGAAGTAAAGACATCTTGTGCTTCTACGCATCGTTTTATTTTTCTATGCCGATCCTACCGAGGTATATCTCTCTAAGATCCGGCTTTTCCTATCTTCCCTCTTTTCTTTGTGATCTTTCTCTTCCACTTACTTCAAAATTCACCACCGATTTTAGTGGGCTCCAGTGCTCCTTATACTGTCCTGAATTTCGATCGTCTGTTTATTTTCTATTATTCTAGAATATTCGCGTAACGGTATTTAATTTTTATTTCAACCATTGTACAGTTATCCTTATTTACCTACCAAGGTGTTTCGTTAACATCCACTGGTAATTTACAAAACATTATTTCTTTTGACTTCTCGTTCGAAGACGTAAGAGTTGACGAGACGTTATCGGGCATTCGTTACAGTATAACCCTAGTTAGTGGATTATACCGTACGCCAAATCACGAAATCTAATTCCATAGATATTACTAAATTAATTCTCTATGATCTATATCGCTGTAATAATTGGGAACATTTCCAAGTTTCGCTTCAAGCAGCTGTCATTTCACTTAAATCACAGACACACAGACTGTCTGTAAAGACATATAGAATATTCATATCACGTACATTTATCATTGAATTACAGATTTTTTGTAGCGATTGATAACTCGTGTTAATTTATTTGTATATATATATCTATATATATATACTTTTCCCGTGTGGGAATCAAACCCCTGCCCCGGCTAAACCGAGCCGTTGAATGAAGTCACTCTCAACATCTGAAGTTCGCGTCTCTTTCTGGAGCACATCTCGTTCGTTGGTACTTTGAACTTTTAAATTGCATCATCTATTTTATCTATTTATTAGATTCAGCGTACCAATCAATATACAAGATATATATTTATTATATATTTATATATATTTATTATATATAGTCTATTAGAGGGTATGCGATATACTCTATATATATATATATATAGTCTGTATTATTATATAAATAGATTGCAGTGCACCTGGCAGACCAACTAAAAAGGTTCACATGGACATTTGAAATGAAACTATTATTTACGAATATTATTATGTTTAATTTTCGTTTTTATATTTCCGATATTTTGCGTACATTGGACCAAAAGTAATATTTAAAAGCTGAAGATAGCCTGATTTCACCACGACATCGGGAAGTCTAACACCTTAGCTTCACACGACACGTCGGAAAACTAAAAAAACAAAAATTTTACGCGATAAAATCCGTAAATACTTTGTTCATTTGAAATGTTTAGTGTTCGCGTAAATACAAGAAATCATTGGTCTATAAATAACATGATTTTGTGTCGGCGACCATTCTAATTTTAGAAGTATTTAGATTTGAAATCTGCTCGATGATGGAGCCAGCCTCTAATGAATGACACCGGCTCGGTCGAACACCACTCTAGAGACTCAAGAGTGGGGCTGTCATAGTACTATGTTCCTATTACGCTTGCACGGTCTGGGAACGTATAACTCATCATAATATAATTTTGACAGACCGACTGTAGTTCACTCTCCTATCGACAAGTTTGACTAGCGATGTAAAGTACATATCGATTTTATGATTTTATGTGTGTATTTGTATGTAACTATGTAATATCTTACAATCTATGTAAGAATATTTTTTGATATTTATAGTTATGTAAATAAGTGAAGTTTCACTTGTTTCATTTTGTTCAGCTGCATGTATGTATGTATATATTTATGCCTTGTTCCCAACGGGGTAGCCAGATACAATTTTCCACGTCTTTCGCTTCTTCCACTTTCATCAATCTTCGCATGCATACTCGTTGGTTTAGAGTACTCTTGATCTGGCCTTTTTTCAGAACGTCTCCGATTTGATCGTGAAATAGTTGTAAATAACAGTTTCAGCTGCATCGTCTCTATTATATGTTTATCTCTGCATAGCCTAATGGTTGACAGGCAGTGAATGCCTTTAGGCTTTAAGTCCGCCATGTGTACCACGTTGTGCATAGAACCTTAAATAAATAAATAAATAAGTTATTGGAATTTAAATCAGATAGTAGAAGACACTGCCGGCTCAGTTGGCAATTGTAACCGTCGATGCCAACTCCAACCTTAGACGTCATCGTTACCGGCCTGTTTAATTTAATTTGGGTCTCATATTCGAAATTGGTTTTAGCGCCATCTGTTGGCGACCTGTGAGAACTTTTCGGGATATTTTTAAAATATTTTCTATCATTAATATATCTACACGACGAATCAAGATCAATATGTCATTAATACATATTTTAAAAAATATCTAAATTGAAAAGGACCTGTCAAGTGTGTAATATACACAAATTGAAATTATTAAAAAATTACAAACAATCTTAACCACGATTACTTGTTTAGTAAAATAAAAAAAGTAACAGTCTGTCAGTACCCACTGCTGGGCCAAGGCCGCCTTCTCAATTATCTGAGAGGGTTTTCGGAGCCGGGGAGGGCCCGCCAAGCTGTTCTAATACGTGTTAACAGGCTTCACATATCCTTGAAATAATATTTTTTATTATTTCTCAGACATGCAGATTTCCTCGCGATGTTTTCCGTCACCGCCGAGCACGTGGTGAATAGAGCACTTAAAAAGTGCCGCCACCTTCGATCGAGCCCAGGTCACACCGCTGGGCTACCACTTCTAACGGTTAATCTGAACTCTATTTTCCGCTTAATTATATAGATGAAAAAAAAAAGAATATATATATATATATATATATATATATATATATATGTCCCTCGAATGCTCTTATCCTCGTCAAAGAAGCCAACTTTAAAGAGAGGCGACTAAATGACAACTTTTAAAAATCGAACGCACAATATTCGCGGCCGTACCGCCGGCGCGGCACGTTTCTAGTACAGTACATAGTCGAGGGCCCTCCGTCTTATCGACCTTCGGGATCGACTCGACCCCTATCGCGCCCACTAAGAGGCCCCCGTCTCTCCCTGTGAAATTCGAGTTGGTTACGCTCAAGCCTTTAGGGGCCATTTTCGCTTGCACGCCAATTTTAATGATCTGTAAGGTCACCTTAAGTTTCTCAGTTGTGGGTAGTGTCAGTCGGTCGGTATCCGTCCGGTGACACGGTGCGACTGAAGTTTTACTTACAAACTATATTCCAGAACACCGGCAGCTTTCTGCGGAGTTTTTTTTTTTTTTATAGAAGCAGGGGGCAAACGAGCGTGCGGCTCACCTGATGGTAAGTGATCACCGACGTCCGCGAACATCCGCAACGCCAGAGGAGCTACAGATGCGCTGCCGGCCTTTAAGGAAGGAATAAGCTCTTTTCTTGAAGGTCCCTAAGTCGTAACTGTTCGGAAATACTGCTGGCGACAGTTGATTCCACAAAGTCGAAGTGCGTGGCAGAAAACTTCGATCAAAACGCACTGTGGTGGAATGCCAACCATCTAGGTGGTATCGATGGAACTTCGAATTCTGTCGCGATGTACGATGTTGAAACTCAGCAGCTGGGGGATCAATCCGAACAGTTCCTCAGAACATTCCCCTAAGGTAAATTTTGTAAAAAATGCAAAGAGAAGCAACATCTCTTCGCAAGGCCAAAGGATCGAGCCGATCAGAGAGAGCTTGGTCGCCGACAATTCGAGCCGCCCGACGTTGGAAGAGTGCACGGCGTGAGCTTACGTGCTTCCAGCTAAGTCGCTTGAGAGCTTTCGTCTTGTTTCTGTTACCATCAATCCCTCTGACGTTTCGGTCGCTGTTAACTTCCCGTTATCTGGAACTATCAAAAATTTAAGGGGGGTGCATCGTATTCGATCGTGACTACTCGAGAGCGCTTGGTTTTTTTTTGGAAAAAAAAATAAACTTTACCTGCCACTCTGCTCTCCTATGTCGCGGACTCAGTTTGCATACATGAATTACACAAACATACAGACTAGAGGAACTATTATTTGTAGTCCGTACAAGTTCTTCTCACGGCGCCGAAGTTCAACCCTTAGCCAGTACGCCACCGAGCCGTCGGAACACTCACGTCTTTCCTTTCACCGACTGGCCTTACCGATACATTACCAACATTAACACTCATCAGTGTCACACTAATGACTTGATTCGCTTTCAAGTTACCAAAGCAATGTGAACACCGATGCTTGTGCACTTGCAATCTCTTCCAGTAAACAATTGGGGCAGTTTAAGGAAGAAGAATGAAACACTTTTGAACAGAAAACTGAACATCCTATCGATCATCATTGTCCATATATGGCTAGTAGACAGTTTCAGTCCACCGCTGAACACAGGCCTCCGCCAAGGATTGCCACAGAGCACGGTCCTGAGCCACCTGGATCCCTCAAATTGCCGCAACACTGCGCAGGTCGTCGCTCCATATCGTGGGAGGTCGTCCCAGATATATAGATATGCTTGGAAATAATACTTATTCCGGCGCTTTATCCCCTACGCGCCCCTATCCCTTACTCTTACTGACTTACTCTTATTGACTTATCCGCGCGCTCGGAATAAAACATCACGCTGTGCTTATTATTATTATTTTTAGTTTTAAGTGGGGGGAAAGGTGGTAGCATCTACCCGTCACCGAAGATGGTGACTGGTTATGTCGGGATCAGCTTTGAAGATGCCGGACCGACTAAAACTCCCCCCACGGTAGGACACGTTGATGGCCCGGTGGTCTTTGAAGCTTCTGCGGTAGAGACTCTAGAGCAGAGCGACTAGGAGTTAGAAACTTATGTATTTTTCCGTGGAGGAAAATGTTTTACGAGTTCCCTGTTTCTGGACGAGAGGCCATCAAACGAGTTATGTCGGACTCGGATCTCAGAAGGAGAACCACACCGACTAAAACCAATCGACGTGGTGCTGTTGGCCCGGATGCCTTTACAGCTTCGACGGTTAAACACAATTTTTGAAGAGCAACGACGCTGGCTGCTGCTTCGCTCTAGACCCCTGCTAACGCAGGATTTCCGACCACTAGAGGGGGGCTCGCGGAAACCCAGGAGGTGCGAGATCTCGGCTTGTGTTACTATACGACTAAGGGTGGCTCGTTAATTGCTTTTTTTTTAGTTTAACGCGGGGAAAGGCCTTGCACCCACCCGTCACCATCTTCGGTGACTGGTTATGTCGGGATCAGCATTGAAAATGCTGGACCGACTAACCCCCTACGGTAGATCTGCTGTTGGCCCAGTGGCCTTTACAGCTTCATCGATAGAGACTCGCGAGCAGGGGGCCCCGCATGTTGATCCATATCGTGTACTTACAACGTGACTAGTGCCATCTATTTTAAAGATATAAACTATATCATCTTATACTCACACACACACATATTAAATAAATGTTTGTACCCTATTTCTTATATTTGTCTGTGTTCTGTAACGATATAAAAACTATCTATCTACGTAAAATTTTTTTGTGGCATATCTGATATCAAAGCGCTGTGAACGTGATATGTGTTTATCTTTTTCTTCCTAACGTTACCTTCCGCTGCAGGAATTTCGCCAGTAGCGCGGTGGCAGTTTACATACATGAATTGCACACGGACAAACCATCAGACCGGGAGCTGTTTGTATTTGCATTCCATAGAAATACTAGTCAAAAAAAAAGTTAGCAGCCACGCAACCGAGCTTTACGGAGCCTTTTATTCTCTGAAAAGTTCTTTTCTTTCGAAACGGTGAAGGGTTTTCCATTCATTAAAAGTTTCTCGAGCCGCTGCCTCTTGCCGGCAAAACGTAGTGGGCGACCGGGGCTCTCTACATAGAGCGCTGACCTGTCCAATATTCCTTTCCTCTTTTCCAAAACACTTTGGAGGTGGGTTCGAAGATATCTATGGAGGAGACCAGAAGGCTTGGTGAAGACATCGCTGCACTTGTGATTGTATTCCAATGATGATGCAGTTTTAAACTTATATTCTTCAATATTTCATAATAATAGTTCTTCAATTTTTAAAAACAATGTTTATTATATTATCGCTGCCAAAAGTATGTATGAATGTTTGTTAGTATGTTATATATGTACGAGTATTCATTAGTAATTTAGGGTTTTAAAGTGTTTTTCGTTCTCTTAGTACGAGGTTGAGCCAAGCGGTGTCTTCTGCTGCTGCTCGACCGGGGTAGTATCGAAATACCAGCGGGAAGCAGAGGCACCTTGCGCTCCTGCGTTTCGTTCGGTGAGTATGCTGACCGGAGCCCCACTCTCTCTCCCCATCCCCCCTTCTCATCCTCATTAACGCCACGCCTGCAGCTCCTCTGGTGTTGTAATTACTCACCATCAGGTGACCCGCTCGCTCGTTTGTCGGGATATCTGGGAACGCCGGGAAGTGTCGTCGCTGTGATATCACGCCCGGGAAGGGGTGAAATGATTGGGAGAGACATTTCTCTCTCCAATTGGACGGAACCGAGATATTCGGTTGGAGGCGATCGGGAGGAGGGAAAGAGGAGGCAATGTCGATCCGATACAACAACGTCAGGCGAGACGACCGAGCGATTATTAAATGATATTTCAGTCTTGATTAATTGCTATCGCCATGTGCCATCTCCGGTGCTTTTGACCCAGTTCATACTTCCGGTGCTCATTTCTAGCAAGTGGTCAGCTTCTCGGCGTTGCTTGTTTATTATCTGTGCTCTTTCGGTATCTATTAGAGTTATATGAAATCTTACAAACATATTTATAAGAAGTCCGACAAGCGACAAGCTATTCTCCCATTCTTTGGTATGGAATATTTTCATCGTATTATAAATGGATACACCTTTGAAGGGATCTGTATTCAATGAAAAAAGTAATCACGCACACACAACCGCGCGCACCCACGCATACAGACAGGCACACACGTATGCATGTATTCCTCATTACACATACATTTCCGAAACTTCAAATATTCGTTGTAAGTAGTTACACTATTGCAGCTGTTTACGAACGATCATGTGTTAAAATTGTTTTACTATCAATTCGATTTAGTTCACTTTATATGCGTAAAACATGACAATTGTTACATTATCTTTAAACATAGCGGGCAAGGCGCTCACTTTAGTTTCCACTAAAATTGCAATTTTAAGTGCTGTATTTACCACGTGCTCGGCGGTGAAGGAAAACGTCGTGATCCTGCATGTCTGAGAAATAATAAAAATATTACCTCGAGTATATATGAAGCCCGCCAACCCGCTCTGGAGCAGCGTGGCGGGCCCTTCCCGGGTCCAATAACCCACTCATATGTTTGATAAGGAGGCCTTTGTCCAGCAGTGAGCATTTACAGGCTGATAGTCTGCTGCAGATAATCAGCAATGTTACCACTGTTTTGTTCCTGTTTGAAAGATATAAGCGAGACAGTATAATTGTTGGCTGTGCGCCTTTCCGTTTTAATTCTCAGGGGTGGCAACACTTCTATAACCTTCTTCGATTGGAGATGGTTGGAGATATCCATGGGCTGCATTCACTCATCAGATGGACTATTATCCTAATGTGTCAATCTAACGTAAAAAAAGAAATACCATCGTCGTTCTAAAATACCAGTGTCTAACGTTAAAAGGCCAAAGTACAGTTTCTGTATTTTGACCTAGACGGCGCTTCTTTATTTTAAATTGCACCACGGTTTCACAGTTCTTCAAATCATTAGTCACATACTTAATACTAATTTCAATACAATGTAATCAAAAGTAAGTCTTTCGTTCTCGCATACCCCGAGAGATTTCTGGTAACCTCACTAGTATTGTACAACAACCAGGAAGCGATATATTGAACTCACAGCGCAATAATCTCTATCTAATCCCGTTAAGATTAAACAAACAAATATAAATCGCAACGAACCCACCAGCATAAGTAAAAAAAGCCCAGATTCCGAACCTTGAATAACGCCCCAACCTTGATACTGATGCTCTTTACGTAAATTACATATATTTACGGCAACAAATCGTACAAAACACACGTACAGTTTATTTTTCCAGCGCCGGTAACACAGATCGAGTACGAATACAGTATCTGCTAGTTCATTGATGAGAAATTATAGCTGGCGTTCTATTTCGAGTTGCAGGAAATGTACCTTTTTATAGCTCTTATATCGTTACCTATACGACTGTTATACGACTTCCATATACGACTGTGTGACTTTGTAGTGATATTAACGTCACTCTAGTTCTATATTGGTTCGCAGCGGGACCAACGCGACGGACAAATTATTGTTTTTTTTTTTTTAGTTGACTGGGACTGATAAACAAGTTAACAGTGTACCTGATGGTGAGCGGCTTCTATGGCCCGTGGACAACAGCCATCAGCTTCAATCGAAGAAGATTACAGATGCGTTGTCACCTGAACACAACAGCAGTTGCCAGTCACTTAGCCAAGACGAATTCGTACCGGCGTACCGGATTTTTTTTTTTAAAAAACCGACACCGATCTTGTCACATGAGGCTTCTTTTTAAAATTTATATATAGAAAAGACGGCAAACGAGCAAGCGGTTTACCTGATGGTAAGCGATTACCGTCACCCACATACATCTGAAACACCATAGGTGCGTTGCCGGCCTTTAAGGGTATTTGGGAGATGGGAGGAAGCATAAGGAAGAGATAGTGGGCCTCCGGTTACCTCACTCACCGAACGAAATGCAGAAGCACAATATACCTCTACTTCACGCCGGCATTCTGCGAGGCCGTGGTACCAACCCGGTCGAGCCGGCCTATTCGAGCAGCGGCAAAAGCCGCCGCTTGGCTCTACCAAAAAGGCTAACGCTTATAGGTTTATTTGGTACAGGAAGGTACACTGGTGCTCTAGACAACTGCCGACAGCATTCAGGAAGTAGTTGCCGTGGTTTACATCACAGGAAGTACCTCATCTGGGAGGAGATCATCATTTCCGCAAGTGTAACAAACACAGAGGCACACTGAATGACTGAGTGTTCGACATTATATTATTGAACGGATAAGTTCGTAGGTTCAAAGTTCAACCACCGGAAGAGTATAGGCAGAGCTTGTTAGAGAATTGCGTGCCAGCTTTTGTTGGAGCTCGTTTGAGAGTTTTATATACCAGCTGTTGAATTGGGCAGGCTGTTAAAAAAAGGAAAGGTAAAACATGTAATCATTCCTTGTATTCACGCGAACACTAAACATTTGAAATTAAACTATTTATTTACGGATTTTGTCGCGTTTAATTTTGTTTTTATTTTTAGTTTTTATGTTCTAGACGTTTCGAGTGCTTTACAGCATTCGAGGTCACGGGGTGGACAGAAGTGTTGGACGTCCCAATGTCATCGTTAACTCGGTCTATCTTCAGCTTATTTGTAGTTGTAGTTATTTTTCCCAAATCAACACAACAAAATCTAATTAACAAATATGGCAACACTCCCATAAGTAGACCTACGGAGGTTCTGTCGTCTCTTTCTTCTACGTCAGAGGAAACTCATTACTAATGTGTTAGAAAAAGAAAAAAACAATTTATGTTCATACGTCGAAAATAACTACTACTAGAGTACTTCATCAGCCTATTTTAGTTCACGGCTGAACACAGGCCTCTCCAACAAAGGGACTGTAATTTTACATTTGTTGAAAGGTTTGCCTAAGCTCACTACGCTGGGCTAGGGTCTTGGTGAGCGCAGGCCCGATGCCCATGCACTAGTGACGCTGCTCCCCGCCACTGGTCTGTGGTTATTGGGTTCGGTATAATCGGCCGTAGAACTGTCGACAGAGCCTGGTCGGTTTGCCTGCAGGGGGCATGGCATATTCCACTTAACACCAACAGTAACGAATAATAAAGATTTTGATTTGATTTGAATTGATTTGTACTCGCAATGAATAAATCAATGCGTCACCTTGTCACCTAATTAATTTATTCCCGCTGCTAGCGCTACCCGGCGTCTTAGAAACAATAGCTCCTGTTTTATTTATGAAGTAGGGTTGTCACATAAACAGACCCCTGCAATAAAAATCCACCCTTGTATCTGCCATTGAATTATATAACAGTTTGCGGGTCAAATAGAAAAGATAGAACATAGCGTTAAATACTTGTTATTTTTAGTAACGCTTATGGTCAAATTACGACGCTGGGAGTGGAGGAACTAAGGAACTGGTGACAAAAATCATAATCTAATTCTTTGTTGTTCAACATAGCAACACAAATTTCACTTTTTAATCTACCACCGTTTCTCTGCCGGAGAAGAAACAGGCGAAAGAAACTAAACTATGTAGGTATTCTCTTTTTTTCTTAAATGTTTTAGTAATAATACAGTATTATATCGCTATAATACAACTTTAAGAAACAGCTTGGGAGCTTTCGACTCATTCCCAAGGGTTACAATTATCCATTAATTCCTTTATATTATAATAACCCTTTTCATAAAGTGTTTGTTTGTTTTATCCTTTTATTTAAACTTGTTGACTATTTTTGCCCCCATAAACGAGTTACTGACTCCATGCAGTCTAATAATTATCATTACAAGCCTGTGTCTGTAAATCTCCTGGAGCAAACTGGGAGACAATGATCGCGAAGGGTTACGATCTATCTCTCGAAGCGGGTACGAAGCCAAACTCCTCACTCTTACTCTTACTTTCACTTTTTGGCTACGCTGTGTAGTGCCAAAGGATACCCGGTAAATGGTAACGAAGGATAACTGATCTACCACTCATTATTACACAGACTATTGACTGGAAGCAGTATCTCTAGTACCAGAATATCGGCACTTCATTAAAAAAAAAAATTATTGGATTGTGATCAAAAACGAGCTAACAGCCCAATGGTACTGGAGACCATGGACATCTACAAACAACTGTATAAAAAAGGCTTCCTTCAGAATAAATGCCAACCACGTCCAACAATAAGTAATACAAATAGTATAAAACAATAGGGAAAGAAACTTCAAAACTGGCAACCCTGCCCCCATGTCCTATCATTGCAATATTTAAGTTTAGAATGAATTTATTGATCTACCCTACTCTGTGACGCGAATACAATTCTCTGCATTTACCCGTGAACTACAGCCGCGATGCGACGCGTATGTTTTATAGACGAATAAATCAATTTGTTTATATACTAACTATGACACGACCTTTTAACAGATAATAAATGTCAGAGTTTTTAAATAAAGATTAAAAAAAATTATGTTGTATTCTTTTGATTAAGTTATGGGCTATTAATAACCGCGGAAGGGTTTTTAATTCGACTGTATTTTTTGAATGCTCACCGATTACGAGGCCATTTTTTCAACGATTTGTATGGTAATTATTTGCGCTAAGGTGTTCAGCGAGGTTTTTTTTTTTTTATTATAAAGGGGGCAAACGAGCAACCGGCTCATCTGATGGTGAGTGATCACCACCATCTGCAACACTAGAGGAGAAAATGAAAAATGAAAATGAAAATACACTTTATTGTACACCAATAGCTAAAAAAAGGAAAGAATAAATAAATGAAAAGAAACACAAAGGTACACTTGGCGGCCTTATCGCTTAGAAGCGATCTCTACCAGGCAACCATTTTGCAGAGGAAATAATGACAAGGTGAGCAAGGGTTAAGGTGTACGCAAGTTACAAAGAAGTAAAAATATACTATAACATATATATTGATATATACACAAACACATATATATATACACTAACATATACTGATATATCTAAATATAGTGTATATACGCATACATATACAGGAACATAAAGAGTAAAGAATAAATAATATAATATAAGAGCCATACGACGCAAGGAAAAGTAAGTGTTAAAGGATAAACAGATAACGAGAGATGAAGGAATAATTTTTTAGGGAGGAAGGAAATGCGGTTTGACCAGCCTTTTAAAAGTATCTAGGGATTGCGCACGCTTTATATGAAGTGGTAGTGAGTTCCAAAGCCGAACAGATTCAATGGAAAAGGATTTAGAATAGAAGGAAGTGTTATGGTGTTAGGAGCTGCAGGTACTTTGCCTTTTGAAATTACTTTTTAGTCCAGACCTCTGACCACCCCAGCATCGGGTATACGGCCCTCGGACCAATTTCGTTTTGCTGAGTGAACTCTTCTCTCTAACGAAACTCGTTCCACAGCTTGGCATAGGCTTGAGATTTTCAATTAATCTATACGCTTGGCTATCGGTTTCTTTTTTGTTTATAAAGGCGGCTAACGAGCAAACGGTTCACCTTATGGTAAGTGATTACCGTCGCCCACGTACATCTGCAACACCATAGATGCTGCAGGTGCGTTGCCGGTCTTTAAGGATATTTGTGAGATGGTAGGAAAGAGGAGGGAATAGGGAGGGAATAGGGAGGGGATGTGGGCCTCCGGTTACCTCACTCACCGAACGAAACGCGGAAGCACAAGATGCCTCTACTTCACGCTGGTATTCTATCCCGCTCGAGCCGGCCCATTCCGGCATCACGTGTCAATTCCTTGACACGTGAAGAAAAACTACACGCGTTTTCTAATCTACCACCGTTTGTTTTTTTTTCCTATTCTACTTCTAATTAACTAACTGCAGACAATTTGAATGGAACATCGTACAAATTTGACGAACGGCATCGGCGTCAGAGTCTACCGCCCCTTTCCGTCCCGCGGGTTTCTTAAGGGAAAATGCTCGAAAATTAGCGTGACAACCATCTCGAAAAATATCAGATCTAAATTGAGCACACCGATGACGTACAGCGGCGTCCGGTACAGTGATTGCCAATACGTCTGCAGAGCGTGGCGATCATGGGAGAAGCTAAGGCTAAGGATAAGGAGAAAGGAGAAACGTTCTAAGTTCAAGATAGGATTAACTATCGAGAGAAGATCAAATGATAATTTTCTCTTCCGATCTCAATACTTAACACGTTCTCTGCTAACGCGGTCAGTGCTGACCGTCAGTGAATTGTTTTTTTTTGCTTATAGGCTTTTATCTTTTACTCAAATGTAAAGCTGTGCCCAACGGCCTGTAAGAACGAAATGAAAACTCTCGTAAAATGCGCTCATCACTGACCGACACGGCCCGGACAGGAAACTGCGATTTTTTTCTCGGCACAGAACGTGTTAATATATTTATAATCACATATATATTATATCCCATAGACTAGTCTTGTACTAAAGTGTATATATGTATAATAAACCAACTGACCTAATTTCAATAAATTTTGAGTCGTCTCCATGAATTTTTCCGATGAAATACTTTTCAGATCAAAGTCCACTAAAAAGTTGTTACACGAGCGACGCCGCGCGACCCAAATAGGCTAGGTATCTAGGTATTACTCTAATTTTGCATATACATCGTAGTACAAAGTACCCACGGCGAAGTTACCGTCGAATAGATTGAAGTCAATTTGCGTGTTACTTTCAAAGTTTTAGAGAGGTCTTCTAGCTCGTACAATTTCATCTCATCATGATATTAAATATTTAACTTATTTTATTAACATTTGTTCTTTGTTTTTTTGATTTAATTTTTTTTTGTTTTGTGAAACGTACGCTGAAGTTTTTCGTGTTTTTGTTTTGCCTCTATTTTTGTTTAATTCTCTTTTTCGAGATGGGTATTCCGCTCAACGGTTACAATGATTTAAGAACTGTGTATCTTTTGTTTTTTAGTAATAATGCGTTATTTTTTTTTTAAACTTCTTGTCCGGTTGTTCGTGAAGTCAATGAAGGAGCCGACTGAAAAACAGTGCTCTGATATCACTGAGACGGGAACCTTTTTGACATCGCACAACAAATTAATCTTTTTCATGTTTTTTGTTTTTTATTTTGTTTATTTTTTTTGTTTTTTATTTTGTGTTTTGTTGTGTGATTGCCAAATAAATGTGTTTCTTGCTTTCTTTCTCTTGTTGACTCTTGTCTTGATGACTTTGTCTATTGTTCTCAAAGTCCATGTGTCACGGAAGACTGGTAAAAACAGTACCTTCTGTGTCGCCCCGGGGAAGGATGAATAACAAATTATATATCACAACAATTCCGTGAGGATTTATTCCTTAGATCGAAACATACCGTGTTATTTTTTAGAGATCCGAGATACATGGTTTCATGCATTGATAACCATAGGTATTCTTTAAACGTAACCAATCTCACCAATATGATTGCAGGTTTGATACTTTGCACTTCTATCTAGGTAAACGCTTTCTCTATCGAGGTGTCATCTGGATAGGTACAACCCACTTACCCATTTCTGTCCCTAAACAGCATTGCAAATGCTGTTGTTTTCCGGTTTGAATGGTATAGAGAGCCAGTATAATTATGAGCTTTAGGGCATTCCATCTGTACGTGGTATAGTCAAGTGGCGGCTTTTGCTGCTGCTAGAATGCCCCGGCTTGACAGGGATAGTTCCGCGACCACTCATAATACCGGCGTGTTGTAAAGGCACATCTTGTGCTTCTTCATTCGGTGAGTGAGGTAACCGGGGGCCACCTCCCTTCCTTCCTATTCCGCCTCCCGATCCTCGCTCCCATCCTTCAAATATCTGCCAGTCTCTGACCAGTCCCACTTGACATTCGCTTGATGTATTTCGCTTGTAGAGGCGCTTGTTGATTCGCTTGTAGAGGCGTTTTCTGCTTCTGCGTTTCGATCAGGGAGTGAGGTAACTGAAGTCCCAGTCCTTCTCCTCATCCTCCTTCCCGTCTCCTAAATCCTTAAAGGCCGGCAACGCATCTGTAACTCCTCTGGTGTTGCAGTTGTACGTGGGCGACGGTAATCACTTACCACCAGATGTGCAAACTCGTTTGCCCCCTTTCACATATAAAAATGTTCACAGGTACTGCCCAAGTAGCTTTGAGCCGGTCTCCACCGTCCGGAGAGAAAGGACGCATCTCACTTCCTACCCAACTCCTAACACTAGTCTAATCGTGGTCTATGGTTTGGTATGCTTCAGTATAATCTGATTGCTTTTACCCCATCATTAGGTCGCCAGAACCAAGTCCTTTAGACAGACTACGCCACGTGCAGGGATTGTTAGCATTTGGAAAAAAAAAATATTTCCCTCAAAAAATAAATATTTTCCACAAAAAATAAATATTTCCTCCCTTACACCATTATTTCAAAATATTAGGTACGAGCCGTGGTCGCCTAGTGGTCAGGGCGGTCACTTTAGTGTCATAGAGCGCGTGTGACCTGGGTTCGATCCCCGGTGCCGGCACCACTAACATTGTTGATAACAATTTTAAGTGCTGTATTTGCCGCGTGCTTAAGGGTGAAGGAAAACATCGTGAGGATGCATATCCTGCATATCCTCGAAGTAATAAAAATATTATTTCGAGGATATGTGAAGCCCGGCAACCCGCACTGGAGCAGCGTGGCGGGCCCTTCCCGGCTCCTAAACCTCTATGATACTATTATTTGAGAAGGAGGCCTTTGCCCAGCAGTGGGCACTTACAGGCTGTTACTTTACTTTTTATGTAATATTAGGTAAGATAAAATATAGCCTATAGCACATCAAGTATCATAGACAACCTATAAAAAAAGTTAATTCAAAGAAAAGACATAATTATAAGCTTTTGTCACCATATTTTACCTCCTTTAGGGGATGAATTTCCAAAAATTATACAAATTTCTCGCGTTTACGTTATACAAAGAGCTTTTGTGTATAATTTCAAGCTTCTATACCCAGAGGTTGAGTTACGCGTTGATCAGTCAGTCTGTCTATGTGTATATATTTATTTATTGTTGTTTAACTTAAGTTAACGGTGACAATGGGCGGATTTAATGCCAAGTGGCATTCTCTACCAGTCTAACTATACTATACTATAACTATACTATACTATAACTATAGTTGGACTCCAAAAAACAATATATATGTATATGAATAGATATATTGATAAATATAATATAATATATATGATAATAACATAATACTGTTTACATGATTTTTTTGTATTTTACACGAATTTTAGTCGCTCGCTTACATTGTTTACGATAAACGCTTCACGTTTACAGCATTGTTTAGAAAAAGAAACGAGGCTAATATGCTGTATTAAATTATCGGCATAATAACAAAGATGTAAAATATTTAAATCGCTTATGAAAACATTATTATTTGAAGGAAAAAGCGTACTTTCCTTTACAAACGGCGAACCGCATTAATCATGCCCACGCACAAGTACAACTCGATCCCGGCGGTGGTTTAAAGCGCTAATAATGAAGTATGCGGTTCATAATTCAAATAGAACAATGGACATAATCAATGTTATTAAAATCGATTTCGGTTCCGCAGTTTTTTGTTCGTGCGAACGGTGTCATGGACGCAATTCTTTAATTAACTATGAACGGGTGGAGTCGAAGGGAAATCGTGAGATAATGCTTTTTATTAAAAAAAAAAAAGAAAAACAGTCACACCGTAACACCATGTGGGGACAAACAGTGAGATGACAGATTTACATTTGACGTGACGTCTCCGAGAGTTGTTTACGTGGTAGACTCAAGCAGCGGCTTTTGGTGTTGCTCGAATGGGCAGGCTCGGCCGGGATAGTATCGGCGTCGCAGAAAACCAGCGAGAAGTAGCGGCATCTTGTGCTTCTGCCTTTCGTACCGTGAGTTAGGTAACCGGAGGCCCCAACCATATTCCCCATCATCCCTCCCTTCTCCCAAAACGTCCTTAAAGGCCGGCAACCGCCTACGATGCCCACGGGAAGAAAGGGTTGATAGATTCCTGCGCCCACACATACCTGAATATAATATAAAAGGATCCAAAAGGCTATTCAACCGAAACCAGTGACGGTTAGCATTATCTACGAATGATACAGTTGCCAATCTGACTGCCAAAGTTGGCAATTATGGCTAATTAGGAGAACCCTGTATCTGCAAAGTGTGTTAAATGACTGTTAATTATGAAGATAATTCGAAATCTGATTTTTTAGTTTATTAACTAAAAAAAAATATTAGACATCAAGAATTTTACAAGTGGGCTATGATCAATTACTATACGAGTTTACTAAGTGAAATATCATGGTATCTATCAGACCGGCCAACCTGCCGGACAAATCTGTCGCTTATGTCAAATTCCCCTATTCAATCCGGAAGTGGACTATACCTTCTTCATCAGTCTGACACTGATAAAGAAGGTGTTCCACTTATAAAGTTACACTAAACGATGGCGCTCTTGTAACATGTGCTTTAACATTTCAATGCTCGTGAAATGATCGTGAGTATTCAGAACCTCGCGTAATGCCAAGTTCGTTCCTGATATAAATCCATCGGCACATTTCTACGCACGGGCTCTCGTGCAATGTTCAACTTCATTTATTTACTCGCGCAATCCTAAATTTATCATTATTTATTTGGACGGGGTTATTCTTTGAACCGTTAGCTAATTTGGTGCGAAAAAACATTGCTGTGTTGCTGCATTCAAAATAGTTTCTCTATTAAATAAACTCGGTTGCGTGAAACTACTGCAGATTGTGCATATTTTTTTTTTTATTTAATTCTGTTTATGCTACAACAAATTCCATTCGTACGTCGCGCGGAGTTCGGCGCGTACGAAATCTAAGGATCTTTTTGTTATATTGAAAAGTCAACGATTGTCTGTCTATACTGTCTTCCGATGTCATTGCATAAATATATGGTTCACAAATTCACGATCAAATCGGAGACGTTCTGAAAAAAGGCCAGGTCAAGAGTACTCTAAACCAACGAGCACGCATGGGAAGATTGATGAAAGTGGAAGAAGCGAAAGACGTACGTCAGGACCGTAGCAGGTGGCAGAAGATTGTCTCTGCCTACACCGTTGGGAACAAGGCGAGAATATATACATACATAACAATATAAGAACGAAAACAACAGTGTAATAGGTACGAGAAGTCAAGAAACAACTAGGAGCTTTATCGCAGCTGCTGAATAAAGCTTTTCATAAGGTTGCCTACAATGGAATGCGTCACATAGAAGACTTATAGTTACCCCGATGGACAGTATTTGGAGATGCTGTCCCGCAGATGAATTGGTTAGAACAGTGCTGTGCAGCTTTAGAGATACTGCCCCCTCTCACCGGATCTATTGGATTTTGGATATATATGCTCTGTCAGTCTGTCACAACCTTTTTATTTAAAATGAAACTATTGTTTAGGGATTTTATAGCGTTTAATTTTTGTTTTTATATTCCTTCTGCGTAGATCGGCAAAATTACTAATTAAAAGCTGAAGGTAGCTCGAATTGACTATGATACCGGGACGTCTCATTTCAAATGTGTAGCTATTCGCGTAAATACAAGAGATCAGCCAGGTGCACTGCAATCTACACCAGAGAGGCAGAAGTCCGAACACAATATCATTATCATAGATTAAACATTCGTTCGCAAATAAGCTTTTGGCTACGAGTCAAAATCAAATAGTACTTAATGCATATTGACTGTAATATTGTTAGAACAGTGTTGCAACCATTTGAATAAAATTTTCCAATTCTTCATCGAGGCCGGACTTTACAGCAAACTCTCCACACTTGTCAAGTGGATTTGTAGCACTAGACCGCTTACCGGCACGATCGCGTCTCTGAGTGACTTGACAGGTTTAAGATCGGCGAGGAAATATGGTAGGACACAAAACATGGTGTTGTGGGATACCACCCCACCATTACGTGACATGAGAAGGCCGCGTAAGGTACGCGAAAGGGAGCTTTCCGGTGACCCACGCGGAAACGCAAAGTCAAATATAAAAATAAACTCAGATCTGATCGAATCCCAAAAACAAAAAAATGTATTCGACTCGACACCATAAAACCTTTTTTGGTCCTTCCAAGTCAATTGACTTCTTAGCCTAGCTTAGGGTCATTGATCGTACATTATTACTAAGCTAAGTTATCCAAGGGGTAACCTTTAACAAACTAGAACATACGACAGAATTCGAAGTTCCATCGATACCACCTAGATGGTTGGCATTCCACCATCCGTTTTAATCGAAGTTTTCTGCCACGCACTTCGACTTTGTGGAATCAGCTGTCGCCAGCAGTATTTCCGAACAGTTACGACTTAGGGACCTTCAAGAAAAGAGCTTATTCCTTCCTTAAAGGCCGGCAGCGTATCTGTAGCTACTCTGGTGTTGTGGATGTTCGTGGGCGTCGGTGATCACTTACCATCAGGTGAGCCGCAAGCTCGCTTGCCCCCTTCTTCTATAAAAAAAAAAACCAGGAAACGCAAAATCGAATATAAAAATAAACACAGATCAGATCAAATCGCAAAAACACACACCGACCGTAGTAATAGAGTACAGTCGAACAGAACCCAGACACGCTGATTTTAGTCAATGCGAGATTTATTATCTAAACAGTCAGGCTGTTACGCCACTGTTTAATATACTATTAAGTGGCAAATGGGATTCTACGATGGGCTGTGCTCGAGCGCAGGCCGGAACGATAATTTAGATATAGACAGAAATAAAGATGACGTCATAAAGTTTATGCGTGAGATTACAATGTTTCATTTTATAGTAAAGGGGGGCGAACAAGCAAGCGGCTCATCTAAGTGATTACCGTCCCCCACTTACATCTGAGGGGTTGCAGGTGCGTTGGCGGCCTTTAAAGAAATTTTGATAGTTATGAGGGAGGATGAGGATAGGGATGAGGGGAGGATTGGGCCTCCGGTTACCTCCGGTGCCTCTACTTCACGCCGGTATACAGCGAGGCCTTGGTACTACCTAGGTCGATTCGAGAATTAGCAAAAGCCACCACTTGACTCTATCCCGTACAAGATATGTGTTTTGATCACTTATATGTATATATATTTCTCTTTGTATATCCATATATACAATGTGCAATATACATAATAAAATTGTTACATTTAACCATTATTGACAATTATTGTTATTTCTTGTACCAGTTTCACATAACATTTCTTTTATACAATATAAAAGATAAGTAACCGACCGGTTACGCCTTTTAGTATCTTCAAAGTATTTATGGCAAAGTAAAATGTGCTGAGAAACTAGAGATAATCATTATTGTCAACATGATGATGAATTTTCACCAACCGACAATAATCGCTATTGTAAATTATTTAATTTCATAATCCAAAAAAAAAATCGTCACCGATCAAGTCCTCTACACCCACTTGATTGACTGGACAGCTTATTCAAGAATGGCTTCAAGCGTGCTCAAATATCGTCGTACCTTTGTTCAGGCACTTTATTGAAAAAGAAAAAAATTGGTACAACACTATCTCAAATTATGAATAGAATTACATCGTTATTTCATCATAATTCCATCCTGCCGCAAGTCCACTGCTGGACGATCTATGTACGATAACTTAAGCATTCGACATTCACATAAACTCTTCGCCATGGAGCATCACCATTTGACGCGACTCAACGCAGTCAAACGAACTTACGCATCTCACTTTTCGCCTCTCTGAGAGATATAACTAGGTTGGTAGCGATTTCCGCCGCTGACTTTGCTGGCGTCATCGTACATCGTCATCATTTCATGCTATCACAAGTCCACTGCTGAACATGTACCTCCTCCATAGATTGCCACGAAGCACAGCCCCGAGACAATTCCATCCAACACTGTGCAGGTCGTCACTCCCTCCCACCCCGGGGTGATCCCGTCACTGCGCTAGGTAAGAGGTTACCAGTCGAAAAAGTCTCTTCCCCAATGGTTACAAGTTCCGCTAGCTATGCGGACGGTCCATTGCCACTTTAGCTTCTTCTTCTTCTTCTTACCCTCACGGTTATGTTAGTTATCCTTGTTTTCTTGTTGGCAAACCGTCACATGGAATCAGCTGTCGCGAACTGTCACTCTCGTCTGGATCGGATGGACTCGTTTGCCCGCATTTCCAATAAAAAAAAAAAGAAAACACACAGCATAGCCCTTTCCATAGCCAGCTGAGCAAGTTTGAACTTCCTGCAGTGAAATACCATGTCTCGGTTCCGTGAGTAAAGACGGAATAGACAATAGAAGTACAGACATTTACAATTGACCATTACGTCATTATAACGTTTTAGGCACGACATCTAAAACCTTTTTTGGTCCTTCCACACTACCAGTATTACTAAGCTATCCAAGGGTTATCTTTAACAAACTAGATTAGGTAAGGCAAATATTAAGTTTTTTATAAATATGTGCATTTGACATTGTAATTTTTTTGGTGAATTGTTTATAACATTGTAACTAGACTATGAAAAAAAAGCCCCTAAGTTTCTGCCCGGCTGATCTCTGACAAGGTCTTGTATTGAGAACCGATGTAAATTAAGAAGTTCACAAGAACTAGCCTAAAGCATAAACAATGCTTTAAACAAATCTAAATTGAATACAATTTTAACTTTTCTTTTTTGTCGAATTTTAGTCTCATTTTTCGTAATCATTTCGTACGATCATATCATAGCGTGAAATTTTAGTGAATTTATTTTAAAACTCTAAAGTTCATATTTAAAGCTGAACCACTACAATGACGCAGATATCATTATGTTTGTCAAAACGGTCATAAACAATTTCTTTTTTTTTAAATTGTTCATTGCCTGTCGCTGGCTGCTAAATGAGCAACCGCGTTTAATTTACACCTTCATTTATTTTAATCTGTAACTCTATAATCCTAATGTTTACCAACGCCGATAACGTCTTCGAACGAGGCCGTGTGTCGAGTACCTCTACCAAATAAGTGGATAAATCAGATCACGGCGTCTGGCGCTTAGAAGAAGAAGAAGAATAAAAAACACACACTACACCGTGTATTAACCCAGTTGTCAGTCTATTTCCGAGCACCCAGGCTCTCACAGTGCACGCGCGCGAGTTACCCGAACGATCCCCGCGTAGATAGTACAGACCGTCGAACATCACTATGGCGTATGGACCGTTCGATATTTAGGTTGTTGTCTTTTTTTTTTTTTTCAATCAATCCAAGAAGATTACAGATGCTCTGTCACCTGAACACAACAGCAGTTGCCAGTCACTTAGCCATGACGAATTCGTACCGGCGTACAGGATTTTTTTCTTAAAAAACCGACACTGATCTTGTCACATAAGGCTTTTTTTTTAATTATTTATATATAGAAAAGACGGCAAACGAGTGAACGTTCGTACCACGCTTACGCTTGTCTAGACTCGTGCGTACAATCGCGTGCACAAATAACATTAGTAGCTCGTCACAAGGCAATTATTAGATTCTTCCAAAATCGCTGCATGCAAGTGTACTTTGCACAGGTGTGTTGTGTTATATTCACATACATTCCGTTGTGTTATTTCAAAGCTAAACAAACAGACTGTCGGTGTTCTGATTCTGAGAACCCTTCCTCCTTTTTAGAGTACCGTACGGAGCTCCATAACTATAACTATCTGTCCTAACTTTAAAGTAAAGTAAAGTAGCGGCTTGTAAGTGCTCACTGCTGGGCAAAGGCCTCCTTCTTAAATATCTGAGAGAGGTTCGGAGCCGGAAAGAGCCCGCCGCGCCTCTACAATGCGGGATCGCGGGATTATGTAAATCCACAAAATAATATTTTTATTATTTTTCAGATATTCAGATTTACTCTTGATTCTTCACCTGGTGAATACAGCACGCAAAATTGCTATTTAACAATTTTAGTGATGCCGGCGTCGGGGATCGAACCCGGGTCATTCGCTCTCTATGAAACTATAGCGAGCACCCTGACCACTAGGCTACCACGGCATGATTATAAATATTGAATAAATTTGTTAGACAGGAAGACAAAGAAAAAAGAAACTTGGTTCGTAAACGTACTAGGGTCACAGAGTGCTCAATCATGATGCATTTCATCGATTTTGTAAAAACAAACAAACGAACACAATTCAATTGAATTTATTGCTTTGATAAGTGAACCTTAGTGGTTTACATTATGCAATTGATGTTAAATAGAAAAAAAAAACAACAGAGTTCACAAGACATTGATTGTTTTGTTTTTGAAATGTCAGACCACGATAGGCGAGTGGTTACAGGAGATGCTGGTGAGAGCGTACTGATGATTTTTTGCGAAACTTGTGTACGAAATAATATATGCCATGCCTGCTTATATTGGTGCACATGGAAGCCCTATGGTCAGCAGTGGACTACTACAGATAAATAAGCAGAATACTTATAGAAGAATTCAGTGAAAAAGCCGCCAAGTGCGAGTCGGAACCGCTCACCGAAGAATAATACAATATATCAGTGTGCTTTGGATAATAAAAAATATTACATCGACATGTGAAGCTTGTCAGCCCTTGCCCAGCAGTGGGCACCAACAGGCCGCCACTTTACTGTTTTTATGACTTTGAACAGTTTTTGAAACTTTCCAAATATTTACTATTTAAACCGTTACACGTGTTTCCGTAGCAACCAACGATATTTATATATATTGCTAACGTACTAGATGAGCCATTCAGTACTAATCGCATGTCACTGTGACGTTCGGTTCGGTAGAGCACTTCGTTGAAGAAATTAAATTTTTTTTTACTGCTTCTCACATACTTATTTGCCCCGAAGTTGTTTCCGAACGATACTATTATTAGAATAATAATTTATAATCATATTAAAAAGTTAACTCTTCTAGTATGACCGCTCCAAGCTGAAATGCAGAAGATGGTGCTACTCGATACCGCTCGCATTGTCCGCCGGTTTCTTTCCCTTTCCCCTAACCCTCGGCCGTCTGGTCTCCCCTGCCGGTGGCTTCCATCTGGTTGGGTTCTAATTATCTATTTAATTTTATTACTTATAATTTATAAAATATTATTTATATTATGGTATTTATATATACAACCAGGTGAGAATATATAGAAATACCCCTTAAAAAGTCATGTCTTTTCTAGTATAAATTAGTAACGAAGATATTTATGCAGTTTGACCTTACGCATGGGTTTGACGTGACCAAATTATAAGAGGTTTACGTACATCTGCAACACCAGAGTAGCTGCAGGTGTGTTGCCGGCCTTTAAGGATATTTGTAACATGGCAGGGAAAATTGGAAGTGGGTTTCAGGGAGGAAGTGGACCTCCGCTTACCTAACTCACCGAACGAATGGCAGGAACATAAAGTGTCTCTACTTCACGTATGTATTCTGCGAGGTGAGCCTTGGTAGCCTAGTGGTCAGGGCGCTCACTTTAGTGTCATAGAGTGCGAGTGACCAGGGTTCGATCCCCGGTGCCGGTACCACTGAAATTGTTATTAACAATTTTAAGTGCTGTATTTACCACGTGCTCAACGGTGAAGGAAAACATCGTGAGGAAACCTGCATGTCTGAGAAATAATAAAAATATTATTTCGAGGATATGTGAAGCCCGGCAAACCGCACTGGAGCAGCGTGGCGGGCCCTTTCCGACTCCTAAACCCTCTCTGATATTTGAGCGGGAAGCCTTTGCCCAGCAGTGGGCACTTACAGGCTGCTACTTTACTTTACTGTTACTTTTACACGTATTCACTCTCTATTTATCTGAACTAGACTAGAGAAACCAGTATCTGAGAGCCTTTGCCCACCAGTGGGCACTTACAGGCTGTTACTTATTATATATTCTGCGAGGTCGTGGTACAGACCCGGCTCATACCACATATATAGACGGCGTTAGTGAACAGATAATATTTGGCACCTATTGTTTCTGCGTACGTTCCAGTCTTTCGGTGGAATATATATGTCAATGTTTGTATCCGATAGGTTGGTTATATCAAAACAAGAGTTATTGCAACAAGGAGCAACAACTCTAGCAATCCATTCGATCGCCTATGATTAGCTTTTGGCACATGATCTACCGACTGTATCAATCAGATCCATGCTGCTGTCGATCTGTTCGGTTGGATTTGAGATTCGGAACGAAATTATTAATAAATCACTCGTGCATAAATTGGTATTCTTTTTTTTTTTTTTTTGTAACGTAAATATCACAACAGAACACGCATTTCGTCAGTTTTATATATGTGGTAGAGCCAAGCGGCGGCTTTTGCTGCCACTCGAATGGGACGGCTCGACAGGGGTAGTACCAAGACCGTGGAGAATACCGGAGCGAATTAGAGGGCATGGTTTGCTTGTGCTCGTTCGATTCGTGATTTGAATCGCACGTGTTATATTGGATACGAAACAATTTAAAGACACTTTTAAGAAGTTTACCAATAAGATGCATCACGTGATTATTCTAACAGTGAGACAGAAAACCCACGAGGACGTGTCGCATTCCGTGGCCTACATTTACAAACATACAGAGTACTCGAAGCGTACATGATTTCGATTGCACAATTATTATTATATAATCTATTCACTTCGATTCCAAATTTCAATTTCGGATTAAATTTGAAACCATTCTGTATCACTTGATAATATCAAATCCCTCAAACCGCATCAGTATTTGGCACGCGATCTGCCCGCGGAAATGTTGCCAGCTTCATAATCAAGCCGCTGTCTGTTCAGCCTTGTTTTAGAATCTACTTTGATCTACCTTTCGCACGTTTCGTATAGAATTAAGGTTTCTTGTTGTACAGTATTTTTTTGGTTCCGTCTAACCCTTTGGAAACATATTTGTAAACTTAACTAAACTGTACCAGGCGGTAAGACTTCTTTCCTGGCTCGGTAATGTCTGGTAGTATTAGTTTTAAACGTGGTAGAGCCAAGCGGCGGCTTTTGCTGCTGCTCGAATGTGTCGCCTCGTTCGGGTTGGTACCGCGACCTCCCAGAATACCGACGTGAAGTAGAGGCATTGTGTGATTCTGCGTTTCGATCGGTGTGTGAGGTTACCTGAGGCCCACTCCCCCTCCCCTTCCCTTCCTCACCCTCCCTCCCATCTCCCAAATATCCTCAAAGGCCGGCAACGCGAGAAGACAAAGGATATTCACATAAAGAAAATAAATGAGAATTATGAATAAGTAACATTAGGTGCTAACTATACATATGTGTTAACACCAATTTTAAAATAATTGTTATATTTTTAATGTGGTTGTATTTTTTTAATGTGGACAGCCGGCAAAGAGCAATCGGCTCTCCTGATGGTAAGTGATTACCGTCGCACACGTACATCTCCAACACCAGAGGTGCTGCAGGTGCGTTGCCGGCCTTTAAGGATATTTAGTAGTTGGAAGGGATGATGAGAATGGTGAATGCGGGGAGAGTGGGCCTGCAAGGTCGTGGTAATACATCGGTCGAGCCGGCCCGTTCTAGCAGTACCAAAGTCTACCGCTTGGCTCTACCACGCCAAAAATTCGAATCTAAATCCTAAACTGTACATTACCCTTTAATTATTTATTCAAAAGTCACTGCTAGACTGTTCCTGCGCCTTCGAATCATATCGCATACATTTAATTGCATGGAAGTTAATGTTCGTCATTTTAAATAAAACCGAATGCGCTATGTTTCCAAAAAAGACTGATTTATGAATGGATCTTGAGATAATATTAGCGTACGTATGTAAAGAAAAGAACAGTAAATTTAATATTTATTATATACCCTTAGCTCGTACAACTAGAACGCAGTGAGCAGCCATTTGCATTTCTCACTACTGGACACACAGACAGACAGACCTACTCTCTAAATATTTTTAATGGGAAAGGGGGCAAACGAGCAAGAGATTCACCTGATGGTAAGTGATCACCGTCGCCCACGTACATCTGCAACACCGGAGGTTACCGGTTACCTCGCTCACCGAACGAAACGCAGAAGCACAAGATGCCTCCACTTCACGCCGGTATTCCGGGAGGCCGGCCGTGGTACCAATCCGGTCGAGCCGGCCCATTCGAGCAGCAGTGAACTGCTCTACCACGCTAATACTATTAGAGTAATGCGAAATAAACTACGTTTCGCTCGGACCGGAGACAAGAAAAAACGGACAGAGACATTTGTTCTGGCTATTGAACAGACTAAAAATGTATTTAAAAGTAGAGTGAAATTTATTAACAAGAAGATGGTTATAAATTTGAATCCCACCAGAAACGACTGAGTGGAAACCCGTATCCAACGTTGCCTCAAGTTATATTTAGCTCGTGATATGGGGCCGTTCCGCCGCCAGATTCACCGCGAACTTCGTTCACTTGAGCTCTGCTGGTGCACTGACCTAAGCGTACTGGGATACCGATGAGTGCTTCACTTTCGCTTGGTTCCTTGCTATTTTCGGTCGGATTATTTTCGACACACAGTGTTTGTGGCTTTGTACGAGTAAATTTTAGATGAAGGAGTGCATTATCTTGATATTATTACGATATAACTAGAGGAACTCAGAGGAGCTATCTGCAGGTGTAAATTTACAAACCTTAAAGTTCTTTAGTTTTGTAACATTCAATATTAGATTTCATTTCTAATTAAAAGCTTAAGTTTTCTATTAAAAAGTCAAATCAAAAATTCGACAGTCCTAGGCCGAAACTTCTTTTATATATCAATATACTAAGATATGTAGTAGATATAATAAGATATAAATTATATATGATAGTACAATTGCAAGCTATGAAATATTCCACCCAAGTCAATACATAATTTACATTTTTCAAAAATGTATTAAAGTACATGCGTTGACAAAGAAAGTAGACTTGAGGCATCTTTCTTTTGTTAGATATTCTGACATACATTATTCGAGAAGGTTTTGTTTTTTTTTTATACTCTTATTAAGTGTAACTTACATTCTTTGACATAGAGCCATAATGGTAATGTATTAGATACCGGACAGTATTATGAATTGATTGTATTTCTACACTGTTGACGTGTATGAGTGAATATATAAAATTTTGCTAGCAATGCCACACAAATATTTCACAAAAATTCCGCGTGTCATAACATCATACCGTGTTATTTTTCACGTCTAATACATAGTTTAGTTTGAAAGCCTGTTTTTGTTGGCGCTTTCAAGTCGAGTCCTTTATTGATCAGTGGACATACGAAGCAGTTATCCACAGTACGTCTGTCATAATGAGAATAAATCAATCGTAAGTAGACTCAAAGCGTGTGGAAAGCGCCAGCCTCTTTCTCATTCCTACTAGCCCAGACGAGTCCTAAGCAGAGAAGGAACAGTGTTACCACTATTGTGTTCAGGACACTGCGGTAAGCGGTGCTACTCAGTGCCGTGACGTGCCTCTTCGGACGTTATCTTCTACGGTACAAACCATGAGCCATGGTAGCCTAGTGGTCAGGGCGCTCACTTTAGTTGCATGGAGCGCGAGTGACCTGGTTCGATCCTCGGTCGTGGCACTACTAAAATTGTTAATAGCAATTTTAAGTCCTGTAATTACCACGCGCTCAGCGGTGAAGGAAAATAAAGTGAGGAAAACTGCATGTCTGAGATATAATAAAAATATTCTTTCGAGGATATGTGAAGCCCGCCAAACCGCAGTGGAGCAGCGTGCCGGGCCCTTCCTGATACTCGTATTTGAGAAGGAGGCAATTGCCCAGCTCTGGGCACTTACAGACTGCTACTTTTTACAAACCATTATTAACTGGTACAACTAGAACGCAGTGAGCAGCCATTTGCATTTCTCACTACTGGACACACAGACAGACAGACCTACTCTCTAAATATTTTTAATGGGAAAGGGGGCAAACGAGCAAGCGATTCACCTGATGGTACACTTACCGTCGCCCACGTACATCTGCAACACCGGAGGTTACCGGTTACCTCGCTCACCGGACGAAACGCAGAAGCACAAGATGCCTCCACTTCACGCCGGTATTCCGCGAGGCCGGCCGTGGTACCAATCCGGTCGAGCCGGCCCATTCGAGCAGCAGTGAACTGCTCTACCACGTTAATACTATTAGAGTAATGCGAAATGAACTACGTTTATCGCTTAAACGTTTCGCTCGGACCGGAGACAAGAAAAAACGGAGAGAGACATTTGTTCTGGCTATTGAACAGACTAAAAATGTATTTAAAAGTAGAGTGAAATTTATTAACAAGAAGATCGTTATAAATTTGAATCCCACCAGAAACGACTGAGTGGAAACCCGTATCCAACGTTGCCTCAAGTTATATTTAGCTCGTGATATGGGGCCGTTCCGCCGCCAGATTCACCGCGAACTTCGTTCACTTGAGCTCTGCTGGTGCACTGACCTAAGCGTACTGGGATACCGATGAGTGCTTCACTTTCGCTTGGTTCCTTGCTATTTTCGATCGGATTATTTTCGACACACAGTGTTTGTGGCTTTGTACGAGTAAATTTTAGATGAAGGAGTGCATTAACTTGATAGTATTACGACATAACTAGAGGAACTCAGAGGAGCTATCTGCAGGTGTAAATTTACAAACCTTAAAGTTCTTTAGTTTTGTAACATTCAATATTAGATTTCATTTCTAATTAAAAGCTTAAGTTTTCTATTAAAAAGTCAAATCAAAAATTCGACAGTCCTAGGCCGAAACTTCTTTTATATATCAATATACTAAGATATGTAGTAGATATAATAAGATATAAATTATATATGATAGTACAATAGCAAGCTATGAAATATTCCACCCAAGTCAATAAATAATTTACATCTTTCAAAAATGTATTAAAGTACATGCGTTGACAAAGAAAGTAGACTTGAGGCATCTTTCTTTTGTTAGATATTCTGACATACATTATTCGAGAAGGTTTTGTTTTTTTTTTAAGCATTGTATAGGTAAATTATTATTTCAAAACGCTGTCACGCTAGTGTGTAACGTCCTTTATAATGCAAATTATCCATTGAGACGGTGGCACCGTAAGTCGTTCTAAGACTAGGCTACTTACCACTCGTCATCTGTTTAAATGTCATTATTATGTGTTTAATCTGATTACTTTAGCTTAAGCTACACTAAGATGTTTCGTTATGCTTATTACTGATCAGCATTATACCATTCTAGTGGCAACGATCCCGCTGAATCGTCGGTCTTGGGTTCAAATCCAAAGTCCACTTTTTGGCAACCTAGTGGTGATTCGAATCTGGATGGACAGTTGTTACGTTACTTTTATCTACTCGAATTTCAAACGAAAGATTAAACATTAGTTGAAATCAGCAGCAGGACAACATTTTTTATACGTGGTAGAGCCAAGCGGCGGCTTTGCTGCTGCTCTAATGGACCGGCTCGATCGGGTTGCTGGCATCTTGTGCTTTTGCGTTTCGTTCGGTGAGTGAGGTAGCCGGAGGCCCACATCCCTCTCTATTCCTCCTCTTCCCTCCCGTATTGCAGATGTACGTGGGCGACGGTAATGACTTACCATCAGGTGCACCGATTGCTCGTTTGCCGTCTTTGCAATAAAAAAATAATAGCCTGTCCTAGCTTTGGAATGATATTCCCAGAAGACGCTCATTGGTTTAATTTAAATACATAAAAAAACATGTTTTTTTTTAAGCATTGTATAGGTAAATTATTATTTCAAAACGCTGTCACGCTAGTGTGTAACGTCCTTTATAATGCAAATTATCCATTGAGACGGTGGCACCGTAAGTCGTTCTAAGACTAGGCTACTTACCACTCGTCATCTGTTTAAATGTCATTATTATGTGTTTAATCTGATTACTTTAGCTTAAGCTACACTAAGATGTTTCGTTATGCTTATTACTGATCAGCATTATACTGTACCATTCTAGTGGCAACGATCCCGCTGAATCGTCGGTCTTGGGTTCAAATCCAAAGTCCACTTTTTGGCAACCTAGTGGTGATTCGAATCTGGATGGACAGTTGTTACGTTACTTTTATCTACTCGAATTTCAAACGAAAGATTAAACATTAGTTGAAATCAGCAGCAGGACAACATTTTTATACGTGGTAGAGCCAAGCGGCGGCTTTGCTGCTGCTCTAATGGACCGGCTCGATCGGGTTGCTGGCATCTTGTGCTTTTGCGTTTCGTTCGGTGAGTGAGGTAACCGGAGGTCTACTCCCTCTCCACACACCCTCCTTATCCTCCTATCTCCCAATTACCCTCAAAGGCCGGCAACGCACCTGCAGCACCTCTGGTGTTGCTGATGTACATAGGCGACGGTAATGACTTACCATCAGGTGCACCGATTGCTCGTTTGCCGTCTTTGCAATAAAAAAATAATAGCCTGTCCTAGCTTTGGAATGATATTCCCAGAAGACGCTCATTGGTTTAATTTAAATACATAAAAAAACATGTTTTTTTTTAAGCATTGTATAGGTAAATTATTATTTCAAAACGCTGTCACGCAAGTGTGTAACGTCCTTTATAATGCAAATTATCCATTGAGACGGTGGCACCGTAAGTCGTTCTAAGACTAGGCTACTTACCACTCGTCATCTGTTTAAATGTCATTATTATGTGTTTAATCTGATTACTTTAGCTTAAGCTACACTAAGATGTTTCGTTATGCTTATTACTGATCAGCATTATACCATTCTAGTGGCAACGATCCCGCTGAATCGTCGGTCTTGGGTTCAAATCCAAAGTCCACTTTTTGGCAACCTAGTGGTGATTCGAATCTGGATGGACAGTTGTTACGTTACTTTTATCTACTCGAATTTCAAACGAAAGATTAAACATTAGTTGAAATCAGCAGCAGGACAACATTTTTATACGTGCTAGAGCCAAGCGGCGGCTTTGGTTGCTGCCCGAATGGGCCGGCTCGACCGGATTGATACCACGGCCTCGCAGAATACCGGCTTGAAGTAGAGGCATCTTGTGCTTCTGCGTTTCGTTCGGTGAGTGAGGTAGCCGGAGGCCCACGTCCCCTCTCTATTCCCCTCCTCTTCCCTCCCGTATTGCAGATGTACGTGGGCGACGGTAATGACTTACCATCAGGTGCACCGATTGCTCGTTTGCCGTCTTTGCAATAAAAAAATAATAGCCTGTCCTAGCTTTGGAATGATATTCCCAGAAGACGCTCATTGGTTTAATTTAAATACATAAAAAAACATGTTTTTTTTTAAGCATTGTATAGGTAAATTATTATTTCAAAACGCTGTCACGCAAGTGTGTAACGTCCTTTATAATGCAAATTATCCATTGAGACGGTGGCACCGTAAGTCGTTCTAAGACTAGGCTACTTACCACTCGTCATCTGTTTAAATGTCATTATTATGTGTTTAATCTGATTACTTTAGCTTAAGCTACACTAAGATGTTTCGTTATGCTTATTACTGATCAGCATTATACTGTACCATTCTAGTGGCAACGATCCCGCTGAATCGTCGGTCTTGGGTTCAAATCCAAAGTCCACTTTTTGGCAACCTAGTGGTGATTCGAATCTGGATGGACAGTTGTTACGTTACTTTTATCTACTCGAATTTCAAACGAAAGATTAAACATTAGTTGAAATCAGCAGCAGGACAACATTTTTTATACGTGGTAGAGCCAAGCGGCGGCTTTTGCTGCTGCTCTAATGGACCGGCTCGATCGGGTTGCTGGCATCTTGTGCTTTTGCGTTTCGTTCGGTGAGTGAGGTAACCGGAGGTCTACTCCCTCTCCACACACCCCTCCTTATCCTCCTATCTCCCAATTACCCTCAAAGGCCGGCAACGCACCTGCAGCACCTCTGGTGTTGCTGATGTACATAGGCGACGGTAATCACTTACCATCAGATGAGATGCTAGCTCCTTTGCCGCCTTTCCCATAAAAAAAAAGACAAACAACTTCACCTTGAGCATTGCTTTAGCTGAAATAACCATCAGAAGCCATTCTAAGCCTAACACCGGCCTATCTTAGAAAGACAAAATCCCCAGCAAAATCTGTATAAACTCCATCGTAGATTTTTCCATACAACGGTGGTTTTCTTGGTGCCTCCTTCTCTTCTTAGGAGTCATCAGGGTAGGTACCACACTTGCCAACACTCCCAGTGCTAATCAGCAGTGCAACCACTGTTCAGTTCCAATTTGAAGGCTGTGCAGCATTCCATCTTAATCCTCAGGGGTTACCACGTTTCTAGAACCTCCTGCGATTGAAACTGATCGCAGCTACCCATGGGCTTCAGGACCCATTTAACATCAAGTGGCAGGAGCTTTAGCTTTGCTACCCCTCGTCGGTTGTCTCCCCCTCTCCTCTGTGGCTTCCGACGGTCACGAGAGCCTCGTCAACAGGTTGCATCACGTGTAAGTTAGGTCGGAATGTGGAGAAAAGTGTATGTGTAATATCCCAATCATGCAACCCTTACATCCCAATTCATGCAAACTTTTATAGCAAAGGTTTATGTGTCGTGCGATAATTCTTCATCTTCATGTCCACTGTTAAATATGGGCCTCTCCAAGAAAACGACAGTTAAGGCTGGTATACATTTCTCGAAAGTTTAGACCACACTTACTTTTTTTTTAATGTTTTTTTTATACTTAGATACAGCAAATTATGATGTATTTTCTGCCATCATTCGTTCGCCAGAGCTTCGTTTATTAGCTAGCAGTGTTGACCAGATACAGATGAGGTTGGCTTTTGGTGATAAGACTTACACTGTTTGATCATTCCCTGCTCACTAATCATTGACTAAGTTATACGGCTCAGTAAGGAGTTTCATAACTGTATTAGGCATATTCATTTTAAAATATGGCAACCCAAACACATATATAAAAATTAAGAAAAAGAAAATAGCAATCGTGACATTGTATTTGGCGCCAAAATTGAAAAGTGCTAGTTCTGTTTTTGATTGGATTTTCGTATTTCCGTGCATCGACGCATAATATTCATTTAGCCGTTAGATAAAACATTATATTATGCCGCAAGTGCTCGTGAACGTGCAGAGATCGGATGATCCACTTCACGAGCGCATATTAATGATAGTTAGTTTTCGTTTTAGTACCATTGATCTCAACAATCTTTAGCAAAGGACAACTGATATTTAACAACAAACTTTAGTGTGGCATAAAGCTAATAACTGTTCCCGTAAGTTAAATAAAATAAACGCCCGGGGATCAAACATGGACGTACTCACTTCCAAAGCATACATCTTCAAATTTCTGCAGTCTTAGTAACTATTACGTTTATTTCACAAATGTACACCTGAGTTTTTATTTATTTTTATTTTCTTTTCTTTTATCTTTTCTTCTTTCTTACCCTATGAGTCCACAGCCGAACTTACGTAGGCCTTTCTGAGAAAGCGCCAGACAGAAATTTGGACGCTTTTATGAAAGATCTTCTCTTTCTCTGAACGCTGAGCAGGTGTTTGTGAGAGCAGTGCCGGTACCCTGATACTTGTGATCCTGCTCTCTTTCAGCAGATCGATCGCCAGAGCCTTGTTTACCAATCAGCAGGTTCAAGTGTACAACCACTAATTTATTTATTTAAACTTTATTTGCACGTAAAAGAGCAAAAAGCCGGACTTAATGCCACAAGGCATTCTCTACCAGTCTACCTTTAGGTTGAACAGAGAAAATGTAAAAGGGTGCACATATGGATAACTAAATATTATGTTTATATGTGCACTCGAATAATATAGTATGATACAATACTTATATATGACGGTACTTAGACATACATGAAATTATAGTTGTTCATTATATAAAACACATTACACACTATACACATATATATATAAACATATATGATATCTGATATTTTATTATATCTAAAAGAAACAATAAATATAGTCACATCGGCTTGGATAAGCATGCAATAGAATAGCATACCTTACTAACGCATAACGTACGTTTTCTAAGAATTTCATTAATTTCGCAAAGGTTAGTCATTCGACGCCATCGGGTTCCGTTTGCCGCTGCGTCAGAAGTCCGACATGAAACAGTCCAATGATTCATTTCTTTCTTCGCTCATCGTAAAGTCGTAACTTCTGATCACAACCGGCCATATGCAATTTGCCTGCATCAAAGAAATATTTTACAACCCTTTTTTTTTATTTTCAGACAGTTACATAACGCTATAACAGAACATCAGAACACAGGTGAATCCAAACAAAATATGTTTGTGTGTCTGTTTATCATTCTACTTTAGCATCATGCAAAAACTACTGAACCGATTTTGATTCGGTTCACACTTTTTAAAAGCTTATGACTCAACTCAAAAATTACGAAAAACCTAGAGGAGGTTTTTCGTTCAAATATTGTCTTAAATTGAAAACTCCGAGAGTTTTAATCGCAGTAAAACCATGTTAACGGAATTGATACTGTTACGTGCTATGGGTTACGAGATTTGAGTGAAAGACTGGTTAAGGTACCAGTCTCTCACTTCTATTTATGTTTATCACTTACAATGGGTGCAGTTCCTGCCTGAGACACTATTCCTCGCACGTGATCTTCCACGGTTCTTCCTGACCGTAACCAATCCTCTTTTCTTCCTTATCTCCTTGTGATCTTCCTTTTCCATTTACTTTAGAAATCTTCACTGAACTGTCCTTAGTGAGAGATAGGAGCGCTCCAGTGCTCCTTATATAGGTCCCGATTATTCCAGAATATTCCCGAAACGATATTTAGTTTTTATTGAAGAAAATTGCCTTATATTTCAACCAGTGTACAGACACCCTTATTTACAAATCAAAGAGTTTCGTTAACTTCGACTAGTAATTTATAAAACATAATTTCTTTTGACTTGTCATTCGAAGACGTAAGAGTTTCGTTACGAAGTAATGAAGCGTTTGAATATACTGTAGATTATTCAAAGTGAACGTTACAAATTTCTTTACTTTTAATCACCAAAAATTACTGGGATTGACCGGAATGGGGTTCATTGCCTAATGATCCCCACCAGCAGGCATTATTTCGAGTGTACCGTTACTGAGTTCACATCCCCGTCTGCCCAGCGTGGTGAGCGTGGGCAAACCCTCCAAGAAATACATACTGGCTTGTTAGTGCTCTCTTAGAGAGGCTTATGTTCAGCAGTGGACTTTCATAGGTCTACGAAAGAAAAAAATAAAACAAAAAAAAGTTAGGAAATAAACAATTTCCGTTATTTTCGAAAAAAATCTACCAAGTTTGCATAAATTTAAAGATGGGTTGCGCGTATAAAATCTCGTTACAACCCGTCGCGTATCATAACTTTGAAACGATATTATATTATTTCATATCAGGACTAATAACACTTAAAGGGTATTGATAAAGCTACCCTATATAGCTACCAAAAATAAGGGCTGGGGCCATAGTACCATATTATTAATAAATCATGACGACTTTTCGATTAAAGATCTTTTTCAAACAACACTAACTAATGCATGAAGTTCCTGTAGTATTATAAAATTATATACTGCCAGCTTTACTTGAAAACTTCTCAACAATCTTTTAAACTGTTAAATCGACGTTGCTCTCTGTATTTTCCACTATCCGTACGCCCCAGTACAATAACTCAATGTACATTCGAAGTTTCCTATTCTAAGAACGCTTAAGAAAGCATCAAGCACAAAGCAAACATATTAATATCTTCCTAGAGTTTCAAAAGCCCGGATGCCAACGCGACAAGCGCTCGACCGCGCTTTTTGAGTTTTGACTGCTCGCGATTATACGGCGGACGTTTGCGCGGACGTTCGCATATGTTAAATGGAATGCATTAGTTTTAGTTTATTTCTCCCCGGCCTATTCTTTGATCGGATCGAATAGGCGGTTGTTAAATATAAATAATCAATTTTGTTCAATTTATTATAATAATAACAATATATTGTATGTAAAATAGGATTTTGTCTTTGGTAACTTGATTGTCACAATGATACATAAATAGCTAATATTAATTATACGTATATCAAATAAACATTTATGACCAAAAATTTGAGATTCGAACCCACGACCCACAGTTTCGGAGGCAAGGTTGAAACTAACTAGGTGACTACCTTACCTTACCTACACAGGCTAAAAATAGTCCACTGCAGGACATAAGCCTCTCCCATAAGGAGGATTTGCCACAATCGCCACGCTTGGCAAGCGGATTGGCGGTCGCTTTATCAGATACCTCCTTAAAAGCTACTGTCTTCTGGTCGAGTTGGTTACACCGCCATCTATCGGTAGCCATTGCTATATCTTTTAGCTTTTCCCTTAGTCGCTTCTTACGCAGAATACCAATATGAAGTAGAGGCATCTTGAACTTATGCGTTTCGTTCGGTGATTGAGATAATCGGGGACCCGATCCCGTTCCATCATCCTTAAAGGCCGGTAACGCAACTGCAGATGTATGTGGGAGTCGATAGTCACTTACAGTCAGCTGCATGCTCGTCTACCCCCTTTCCAGTAAAAAGGGCGCTCACTTTAGTTTCATAGTGCGCGAGCGACCTGGGTGGGATCCCCCGTGCCGGCACTCCGCATCTCCTGTAACCACTCGCCTATCGTGGTCTGACATTTCAAACAAAACAATCAATGTCTTGTGAACTCTGTTGTTTTTTTTCTATTTAACATCAATTGCATAATGTAAACCACTAAGGTTCACTTATCAAAGCAATAAATTCAATTGAATTGTGTTCGTTTGTTTGTTTTTACAAAATCGATGAAATGCATCATGATTGAGCACTCTGTGACCCTAGTACGTTTACGAACCAAGTCTCTTTTTTCTTTGTCTTCCTGTCTTACAATTTTATTCAATATTTATAATCATGTCGTGGTAGCCTAGTGGTCAGGGTGCTCGCTATAGTTTCATAAAGCGCGAGTTATCCAGGTTCGATCCCCGACGCCGGCACCACTAAAATTGTTAATAGCAATTTTAAGTGTTGTATTTACCACGTGCGCTGCGGTGAAGGAAAACATCGCGAAGAAACCTGCATGTCTGAGAAATAATAAAAAATATTATTTCGAACATCTATCAAGTCCGCCGCTCTGGAGCAGCCCGGGCCTTTCCGGGCTCCAGAACCCACCCTCTCAGGTATCAGAGAAGAATGCCTTTGTCCAGCAGTTATTTAAGCATATGCGTTTACAGGCATCTATTTAACTTAATCAACTAACATTTACAGCTATAAAAATATAAAAATTGTTATCATTTTAGATTCACCGTATTAATACAAAAGTACATCTGTTGTAGGCATTAAAGCGAGATGCTGAATAAGAGCAAAAACGTTCAGAGCTTGCCAACTTTTGGGATTTAATATATGCTATCTTCGCGGTAAAGTCCGTGCCAAATCTGCCATCACAAGTTTGTAAGTATGATGAACTGCCTATTTTAAATCTTGCACTGTCAAGAGGGTGAAGTATGAATTTCACTTCCCGTACATGCCATTTTATTTTAAAGCAAACTTCAATTTTATGAAAGAGACGGCAAACGAGCAAGCGGTTCACCTGATGGTAAGTGATTACCGTCGCCCACATACATCCGCAACACCATAGATGCTGCAGGTGCGTTGCCGGTCTTTAAGGATATTTGGGAGATGGGAGGGAAGAGGAGGGGAATAGGGGGGGGGGCGGTTTCTTCACTTACCGAACGAAACGGAGGGGCACAAGATGCCTCTACTTCACGCCGGTATTCGGCGAGGCCGTGTTACCAATCCAGTCGAGCCGGCCCATTCGAGCAGCAGCTAAAGCCGCCGCTTGGCTCTACCACGCTTTACTAGACTTTTCAAATGTAATATTTTTTTATCTATAACTGTTTCGTAATAAGGTTCCTCTGACGGAGATGAAACAGGTGAAAGAAACTCCATGGGCATCTCCTTTCAATTATATATATTTTTTAAAATGGCTACTTGTATTTTCGTGAACAATAAATATTTGAAATTAAACTTTTATTACGGGTTTTATAGCGTTTATTTTTCCCATCTAAATTTGTCGAATCCAAATCCCAGAAACTAGTGATGTGCTGCTGCGTCCTTGATGCGAGGGAATCGGTACTGCGCTCGTGTAAATACAATCGTACCACTTCGGTACAGACAAAAATCGATACGGATAAAACCTGCACAGGTGTATTCTTGTCGGTCTGTTGGCAAAAGCATATACGTTACGAGTATATTATAAAAAAAGTTATAACTATAATAAAAAAAGTTTTTTTTATTGAAATATTGCTACTCCTTTTACTAGACTGAGCCGTGTAGGTAGGTACCCCTGCAACTACTGGTGTATTATGCTGCCGGAAACGTATTCACAGCTAGTATAATTCCAGGCTCTGGGTTATTCCATCTTAATCCTCATGGTTGACAACACATCTGTAGCCTCCTTCTATTGGAGTAGTTTGCTAGTGTACATGGGCTGCATCACTTACCATCAGATGGACTATTAGCTCGTCTGTCATCCCAGTAAAAAAAAAACAAGGAGAAAGCGGTTTCGTTTTATGCAGTTTTCGCGTCGTTATTCCATAGTCTGTAATAAGGTCAAGGGCCTGTCAAACAAAACGAACCGACGGACATAAAAACAATAAATAGCTTCGTATTAAACAAGTAGTCATAGATGTCGCGGCCGCGGCGCGCGCACTTGGCAGCCTCCCACGTCTCTTCTAATTATATTGGATTATTCATTCACAAAACTCATGCCGCTTTTTTTAAATACAACCGTGATAGTATAAAAAGAGCTGTTACAAGATTCACGCGATTCAACCTTGTCAATATGTCCGTCTGTATGCGTGTCGCTATATTTCTGTGACTGCTTGGGCTGTCATATTTTCCAATTCTTTCATCAGACTTCATAAAGCCCAGTGCTGAACATAGGCCTCTTCAAACGATCAGCACAAGCCCCCGTGCGTTTCTTCAACGGTCTGCCCATACCATACGCTTGGCAAGTGGGTTTACGAGCGCGGTATCCTCACATTTACGACGATGCTTTCTATCACTAGGCGGTGGGATTTGGGTTCGGCAAATTCCGCCATCGATGGACCCACGTTCTTTAATTACCAGGGCGCACAGAATGCAGGCGAGATTGATATTTAGAGAAAAAAAAATATATTTTCGCCCTTTCATCCATACGTAGGTATTTCAACATGTACCAGCTTAATTTTATTTTTTTTTATTTGGAAAAGGGGCAAACGAGCAAGCGGCTCACTCGATGATAAGTGATTACCATCGCCCACGGAGGATCAGGAGGGAGCTGGGGAGGGGGGAAGTGGGCCACCGGTTGCCTCACTCACCGAACGTAATGAAAAACTTGTACTTCTGCCTTGGGTTTGAGGAGCAGCAGGTGCTTTACCGGCTCTTAAGGATATTTGGGAGAGGGACGTGGAATGGAGAGGGAGGGGGTAGCGGGGATCGGGCACAAGATGCCTGTACTTCACGGCGGTATTCTGCGAGGTCGTGGTACTACCCCGGTCGATACGGCCCATTCGCGTAGCAGCGAAATCCGCTGCTTGTCTCTACAACGTACTAAAAAAAAACTGGCACAAATGTGCTTAATACGCAGACGCCATATTTAAATATTCCATCTCATGTCACTCCCACGATTAAGACGAATCTGTCGACACCTTGTTGAAATCCGTCATGCCGTTAAGGCTATAGAGCGCGCCAAAGAAATAGACATACATAGATACATACCTCGTAAAACATTACCCCCTTTCAGGGGCAGTCGGGTAAAAAAGAAATATCGGTATCCTTTACATTCAATGCTTACATTTTGCTTTAACGAGCGCATTTTACTAGTAAAGCACCGACCATGTTTTAGTCACAAGTGGTTCATTAATTTTCTAGTATCTCTACTTTTGTGTACAATTTCTGAGGACATCGTAATAAAGCATTTAAAAAAAAAAAAAAAGTTAGTAAATTATTTTTAATTAACACGCAACACTTATTTGAAAATGTAACAACTTTGTTGTCGATACCGAAGCGACATCATTCAAAATTAAAAAAAAAAAAGCTTTCTAATAGAAAAAACGCGTACCTACAGTGTTTTGTCTTGAAAAACTTAACATTTACAAGAGCTACATGGTGCACTGAGGCACGCGATGAATTTGATAGGCAGTAAAGTAAACTAAAATAGCAGCCTGTAAGTGTCCACTGCTGGCCAAAGGCCTCCTTCTCACATACGAGTATCAGAGAGGGTTTAGGAGCCGGGAAGGACCCGCCACGCTGCTCTAGAGCGGGTTGGCGGACTTCACATATCCTCGAAATTATATTTTTTATTATTTCTTATACATGCAGGTTTCCTCGCGATGTTTTCCTTCACCGCCGAGCACGAGGTAAATTAACCACTTAAAATTGCTATTAATAATTTTAGTGATGCCGGCACGGGGATAGAACCCAGGTCACTCGCGCTCTGCGATACTAAAGTGAGCACCCTGACCACTAGGCTACCACGTCTCGGCCGTAAATCGAAATGGTACTAGAGAATCCGCTGCCCCATCACTAGACCGCGCGGGATTATATATACAAATTGTAAATTAATTATCAGACCTTCTTTTATATAGTAACACTTCTTTTCGCACGTCAAGCGGCAGATTTTGCTGCTGCTCGAGTGGCGGTTCGTTCGACAGTACAGAGGTGTGAAGTAGATGCAACTCGTGCTTGTGCCCCCTCCCCCCCCCCCTCCTTCCTCCTGACTCTCCCAAATATCCTTTAAAGCCGGTAACGCACCTGCAGCTTATCTGATATTGCAGATGTACGTGGGCGTCGGTAATCACTTACTATTAAGAGAGCCACCAGTCGGCTTTTCCCTTTAAAAAAAAAAAGCTTTTAGAAGTCGACAAGAGTAGCTGCTACAGTGACCTTTTTTTTATAATTTCATAGATTACACATCCATCCTTATCCTTTCATTATCTATTTAATTTTATAAGAGAAAATAAGATAAATTGTAGTCATGTCATGTTTTCTTTTCATTACGTTAATAATTTTTAAACATAAACCCTTCGAAAGCTCTCGAACTTGTCCACCTTTTCACATTCAGGAATTCGTGCGAAGCCATTTTTTTAGGCCCACTGATTTGTGACAATCATTGACGGACCTCCAAGGCCATGTATCGCGGCCTAGTAACCGATTATAATAATTTAAGGTGCCTATAAAAATATTTACCCTTTTCATTGGAAGAGATATCTCTTTAAGGCGATGTAATAATTCTCAGCATTTTTAATCTGTTCCATTGATTGCGTAACGCACATTAATATCGTCGACCCGGAAATACTCGCACCTAAAGGTGTTAATTTATAATAATTACAAATTATCGTCGATGTAATATATTACTCACTGTATCCTTATGTATATATGTCTAGTACATTATGTATGTCAGTATATTATACGTAGATATATGTTCATAAATGTGTTATGTATTTGATATTGATAGATAATGATTTCTTGCGTTTACGCGAATACTGCACATTTGAAATGAAACTATTCTATACGGATTTTATCGCGTTTAACTTTTGTTTTTATATTCTCGTCGTTTCGAGTGCTTTACAGCAGCCGTGGTCACAGGGGGACTGAGGAGCTGACGTCCAGATCTCATAGACAACTCGGGCTACCTTCAGCTTTTAATTATTAATTTTGGTCCGATCTATGCAGAATGTGCTCACAGTATATTGAGCTCGTGCTATGTAAGGCATGGTTTAAATTAGGATGTTTTATTGATTTCAACAGCCACGCGAATCATCCTTGGCAGGGAATTGTTATCTGTCTGTTCTTTTGCGAGGATTTGTGGTCTATCAAATCTGATGTAATGGTTGTCTGATGTAATGATGTAACTCAGGGTAGGCTGGCAGACATTAAAGGCTTTAAGTCTACCCACTGTAATCCTTATGTATTAACGGCTAAACATAAATAAATAAATCGGTGTCTAAATTATGAGCCGGAAGCTGTACAAATGATACGTACGGAGAAGATCGTTTTAGGATGCTGAAGATGCGACAAAGTACCAAGAAAAAACACGCCGACTACAAGTGCCACTCGGCTTTCCTCACTCACTTTTCACAACAGTTTTACAGAATACAATGTGTTTTTTAGCGAAACGGATAATTTCAAAAGCTATACAGTTTTCACATGATTCTTTTAAGAAGAATAAACCTCTGGTTATCTTATTATGTCTTTTCTTACTTTAATTTATCGGCTCGTGAAGGTCCAAAAGAAAACGCGCTATCGTATCGCCGTAAGGATCCGCTACCCCACCTTTTTATCACGGGTGTGGTAAAGGCGACTAAGGGAAAAGTGCCTACTATCACATAGTGGCACAACCGTCCAGAATGATACCAGACGAAGGCCGAAAGCATTTAAGGTGCGAGGTGTCCGGTACTGATATCGCCAATCCGCTAGCCGAGCGTGGCGATTGATGACGCGGGAGCTCAAGATGCCTCTACTTCACATTGATATTCTGCGTAAGAAGCGACTAAGGGAAAAGCTTTGAAAATATACCAATGGCTGCCGATAGATGGCGGTATAACCATCTCGACCAAAAGACAGCTTCAAAGGTGCCAGTACCAGACACCTCGTCTGGTACTGGGATCGCCAATCCACTTGCCAAGCGTGGCGATTGTGGCAAATCCTCCTTATGGGAGAGGCCTATGTCCTGCAGTGGACTGTTTTTAGCCTGTGAAGGTAAGATAAGGTTGTCACTGGCCTAGTTAGTTTAGACCTTGCCTCGGAAGCTGCGGAGGGTTGTGGGTTCGAATCCCAAACTATTTACGATGAACATAAACGTTTGCATCCGAGTCGTAAATGTTTATTTGATATATGTATAATTAATATCAGTTAAACAATCGAGTTACCAAGGACACAGAATCCTATTTTGGTTTCGGATTTGACTATCCTCCTTATGGGAGAGGCTCGTGTCGTGCAGTAGACTATCAAGGACTTACGCAGTGTTACCCACTAATTAATCCCATTGCGATCAGAATCCCTGGTGCGAGGGTGCCGGCACCACGCTCTCCACTCCCACCCGCCCAGCGTTGTGAGTATGATCAAAACCACCATGCATGACATGCTGAGTTGTGTTGGCTCTTGACCATTGACTTTTTTTTAAGGGTATGCGACAAAAGACCAAACGGTTCACCTGGTAGTAAGTGATTACCGTCAGTCACGTACATCTACAACACCAGAGGTCCTGGCTATTTGGGAGATGGGAGGGAGGATGAGGAGGGTGATGGGAAGGGGGCCTCTGGTTAGCTCACTCACCGAACGAAACGCAGAAGCTCAAGATGCCTCTACTTCACGCCGGTATTCTGCGAGGGCGCGGTACCAAACCGAAAGCGTAACCGAAAACCACCGCTTGGCTGTATCTCGTATAAGTGGTTGACCGTAGTAGAAACTACAACGCCTCTCGACATGCGCTACGGTAGTAGAATCAAACAATTATTTTATGTAAATCTTCAACTCTGGTTATGCGCTTGTAATAATGCACGGAACCATATGACCTGCGGCTTGAACCTTAAAGTGGTATGTGAACCATAACGAGAATAATATCTGTCAAGCAACGCTCGAGGTTGTAGCCTTGCCTGAGATTCAATGGACTACTTTAATAGACCTATGCTTTCGTGTTAGTGCTGAGCTGTAATATAAGATTGAACTATGTCTGAGCGTACCCATAAAGATCTACGATGAGATAGGTCACGTCACGTGACACATACGGGAAGAAAGAAATGATGGGCTTTACGGTTTTTTTTCTTTTTGGTTTCCTTTTCACTCCAGTCCAAAGAATCATTTGCGTGTTCGTAAACATATGTGGAGTAAGGTAAGGAAAATAATGGGTCATGGCTGCCGCAGACTTCGGTCTCTGTCGTCGGTCAACACTAACGCCTTTCACGTAAAGGGGTAGGCAGAGATCACGAGTATCTGTTTGTCACGACCGGCGTAACCAACAGGCGCATCCGTAAACCACTTACCGCCTCTCCGTGGTCGTTGCAGGTGGCGAACGAGGGGTTTTGATTATGTCATCCATCTATCGAACACCACACGGCCTCAGAGGCTACCTCCCTTAGTCGCTGATTTAGTTGCAAGGAAAAGCTTTGAAAATATACCAATGGCTGCCGATAGATGGCGGTATAACCATCTCGACCAAAAGACAGCTTCAAGGTGCCAGTACCAGACACCTCGTCTGGTACTGGGATCGCCAATCCACTTGCCAAGCGTGGCGATTGATGACGCGGGAGCTCAAGATGCCTCTACTTCACATTGATATTCTGCGTAAGAAGCGACTAAGGAAAAGCTTTGAAAATATACCAATGGCTGCCGATAGATGGCGGTATAACCATCTCGACCAAAAGACAGTAGCTTCAAGGTGCCAGTACCAGACACCTCGTCTGGTACTGGGATCGCCAATCCACTTGCCAAGCGTGGCGATTGATGACGCGGGAGCTCAAGATGCCTCTACTTCACGCCGGTATTCTGCGAGGGCGCGGTACCAAACCGATCAAAGCTAAAACCGCCGCTTGGCTGTATCTCGTATAAGTGAATAATAGAATCAAACAATAATTTTATGTAAATCTTCAACTCTGGTTATGCGCTTGTAATAATGCACGGAACCATATGACCTGCGGCTTGAACCTTAAAGCGGTATGTGAACCATAACGAGAATAATATCTGTCAAGCAACGCTCGAGGTTGTAGCCTTGCCTGAGATTCAATGGACTACTTTAATAGACCTATGCTTTCGTGTTAGTGCTGAGCTGTAATATAAGATTGAACTATGTCTGAGCGTACCCATAAAGATCTACGATGAGATAGGTCACGTCACGTGACGGGAAGAAAGAAATGATGGGCTTTACGGTTTTTTTTCTTTTTGGTTTCCTTTTCACTCCAGTCCAAAGAATCATTTGCGTGTTCGTAAACATATGTGGTGTAAGGTAAGGAAAATAATGGGTCATGGCTGCCGCAGACTTCGGTCTCTGTCGTCGGTCAACACTAACTCCTTTCACGTAAAGGGGTAGGCAGAGATCACGACCGGCGTAACCAACAGGCGCATCCGTAAACCACTTACCGCGTCTCCGTGGTCGTTGCAGGTGGCGAACGAGGGGTTTTGATTATGTCATCTATCGAACACCACATGGCCTCAGAGGCTACCTCCCTTAGTCGCTCATTTAGTTGCAAGGAAAAGCACGGGAAATACAATAAAATAATGTTTAGTTTAGTTTAGCAACTTCTTCTTTTAGACCTTTCGGGATTCGCGTTTCGGTATTAGAATTTCTAATAGTCCATTATTTGTAAAAGATACTTTTTAAATTCTGAAACTTTTCCAGTCATGGAACGTCTCCAAATGTGAACATTACCTTCATGCGGTCTATTTTTCTGACCGACAGACGAATACGCCGAACCCTAATCTCTGTGGTAATGGAGAGCAGAGCACTAAAATGAAGGTAGTGGCACATAATGTAACCGAATACTCAGAATGGTATAAGTATTTTTTTTTTTTACTATAATGGGGTAACATGACCAGATACATCTGCAACACTAGAGGAGCTGCAGGTGCGTTCCCGGCCTTTATGGTAATTTGCGTGCGATGGGAGTGATAATGGGAAGCGGGACTGAGCATCCGGCTACCTCACTCACTGAAGTATACTCCGTGGTGGTGGGGTACTACCACGGAGGAGGTCCGCTCGAGCAGCAGCAAAACCCACCGCTCGGCTCTACCATGTACAAATGCCTGTACAAATGTATTCTTTTTCTTCTATATAATGTGTTGTATAACCCTTCTTGCCCTTCATATCATTCACGGTTTTTGAGGTAATCGGAGAATTTGAAATTAAGAATACCAGTTCATAGCACTAAATTTTTTGACAGATCGTTCTCTGTACAAGCTGTCCGTCTATGGAATGCCCTACCGCTATCGGTAAGACGCGCCCAATCCTTACCAGTTTTTAAAAATCTCGTCAAGGCCGACTATCTATCTTTGTAACTTCGGTTATTTAGACAGTTCTTTTATATTTGTATTGATTCAGTCTATTTATGTATATGTATACATATATAATAGGTATTTATAAAACATGTATGTATTTCAATAATATGTGTATATTATTTTTCATGTACTGTTTTATTTCTATATCAATTGCTTTTATGCAACTTCCAAATTCATTTATAACAATCCTGTCCATCCAAAGGTTGTCTGGAAGAGATCGCTTTTAGCGATAAGACCGCCCGTTGTTCTTGTACTTTTTGTACTGTTACATTATTTTCATCTTTTTGGTGTGCAATAAAGCGTATTCTATCTATCTATCTAAATGCCACTCTTAGGCCCATATCCGTCAGTGAACTGGGACAGTCGAACGATGCTAAAGATGACATAAACGGCCGCTTTGTCGTCCGTGGAGTATCTTATCATCAATCTAGCATTTAACGACAACGTCACAAGCGCTATATTATGACAGGCGAAAAATTAAAAACGACAAGCGGCTAATATTTACGAGAAGTTTTCCGTTCCTTTGGAAAAAAAAATCTATTTGGAGGCGGTTGATTCTAAAGAAAATGATCCGAGTCACCTGTTGGTGTTTGTCGGTTCGATTGCGGGGCCGGGTTTAGTTGAAGATGTGATTGATTGTTGCTGCCGGGATAGGCATCTGTCAAATGTATGATTTGCTTTGAAATGTTCGGAGCGCGAGTGTGAGAAACGCGTTTAGCGCTCGCATGCCGCTCGTCATTGTTTTGACCTCGTACGAATTCGTTTCGCTTTTATTTAGATTGAACAGAGCTTGTGTATGGCTGAACGCGTTGCGGTGTTCAGAAATTGAAACGACACATCCTTGTCAGCTCAGAAACGGTCCACTGCAGGACATGGGCCTCTCCCATAAGGAGGGTGTGCAATCTCCATGCTCTTCAATCGGATTGTCGATTGCAGGAGCGTACGAATTCGTTTCGCTTTTATTTAGATTGTACAGAGCTTGTGTATGGCTGAACGTCTTGCGGTGTTCAGAAGTTGAAACGACACATCCTTGTCAGCTCAGAAACGGTCCACTGCAGGACATGGGCCTCTCCCATAAGGAGGGTGTGCAATTCCATGCTCTTCAATCGGATTGTCGATTGCAGGAGCGTACGAATTCGTTTCTGCTTTTATTTAGATTGAACAGAGCTTGTGTATGGCTGAACGTCTTGCGGTGTTCAGAAATTGAAACGACACATCCTTGTCAGCTCAGAAACGGTCCACTGCAGGACATGGGCCTCTCCCATAAGGAGGGTGTGCAATCTCCATGCTCTTCAATCGGATTGTCGATTGCAGGAGCGTACGAATTCGTTACGCTTTTATTTAGATTGAACAGAGCTTGTGTATGGCTGAACGTCTTGCGGTGTTCAGAAATTGAAACGACACATCCTTGTCAGCTCAGAAACGGTCCACTGCAGGACATGGGCCTCTCCCATAAGGAGGGTGTGCAATCTCCATGCTCTTCAATCGGATTGTCGATTGCAGGAGCGTACGAATTCGTTTCGCTTTTATTTAGATTGTACAGAGCTTGTGTATGGCTGAACGTCTTGCGGTGTTCAGAAATTGAAACGACACATCCTTGTCAGCTCAGAAACGGTCCACTGCAGGACATGGGCCTCTCCCATAAGGAGGGTGTGCAATCTCCATGCTCTTCAATCGGATTGTCGATTGCAGGAGCGTACGAATTCGTTTCGCTTTTATTTAGATTGAACAGAGCTTGTGTATGGCTGAACGTCTTGCGGTGTTCAGAAATTGAAACGACACATCCTTGTCAGCTCAGAAACGGTCCACTGCAGGACATGGGCCTCCCATAAGGAGGGTGTGTAATTCCATGCTCTTCAATCGATTGTCGATTGCAGGAGCGTACGAATTCGTTTCGCTTTTATTTAGATTGAACAGAGCTTGTGTATGGCTGAACGTCTTGCGGTGTTCAGAAATTGAAACGACACATCCTTGTCAGCTCAGAAACGGTCCACTGCAGGACATGGGCCTCTCCCATATGGAGGGTGTGAAATCTCCATGCTCGGCAAAGGGGATTGTCGATCCCAGTAGCGAAAACCTTGCGCCTAAGACGCTGCCTTAGGCGGGTCTGCTTCATTCTAGTCTGATATTTTTCAAGATGGATATCGCGCTATCTGTCGGTGGCTAATGCTATGTTCGAGGCTTTTCCTTTGGTCGGGACGAAAGCTGGTGATGGATTCCTACTCCGACACCACATAAAGTGAAAATGCAAGCAAAAACGCATTAAAATTCCCTATTCCTCTAACTTTGTCTGTCTTATCGCCAACATTGATTAGAATGAAAATATGTCTATTTGAAAAACTATTATCAAAATTCGAATCCTAACTCTGAAGGTGTCCTGTATTATTTTTAATTCTATCTTATTCTCTATCATCACCGGGCTCAATTTGATAATAGTGAGAAACAAAAACTGATTCGATCAATTCCCGAGTAAAAATTAAATATTGCGCTATTAACTCATACGAAGAGAGAAGAAGTCCATCAACCAAAGCAACCTTGTGCACAAGTGCAAACAATGCGTCTATCACATCAAGCACCTCCACCACACCAGGCATCACAACTAGCACAGCACCCGGCAACAAAATCAAAATAAAAAAAGAGGATACCTTCGGAGTTTTTTTTTTAATGGATTGGGGGTCACAAACACTCTGAGAGACCATCTGATGGTAAGTGGCTACTGCAGACCTTGCAGGACACCTGCGAATCACTTCAATCGAAGAAGCTGACAGAAGTGTTGACACCCATGAGGATTAAGATAGAGTGCCTCAGTCCGATCGTTTTAGACCGATTGTTTTAGTGGAACGATGTGCCTTGTTGGCAACATCGTTCTAGTAATTGGTCGTTGAAATCATAATTTTTTTTTTTTCACACATTGTGACCAAAATACAGTGCTCTCGTTGGTTATTAAAAACGTTTCGATGTTTAACATTTTTTGCATGATAAATACAATTAAAAAAAGTTACAAGAAGATCTAATAAATCTAAGATTTTTTTTTAAATATTCTAGAATATGACATAATAAACATAATAGAAATGGTGGCTGTTTCAACCAATAACAAAGCGATGACGCTGTAGAATGCGAAAAATGCTCCGGTCGAATCGACGCGTGAAATCATAAATTGCTTCAGAGCATCCCGCCCTAATAATCTAGTTTACGTAATTAGTTCTTAGAATATACCGTTTTACAGCGCAGCGACGTCACCCATAATTATAATCCACTGCGCTACCGATGACTTAATATCGAAAGCCACAACAATAGCATGGATACGACAGTTAAATGAGTGTCGAGGCGACACCCGCGAAATTATGAAACGTAGAAAATATGACACAATGATATCGTTGCTGAAGTTCATAAAGATACCAAAAAAAGTACATCAGCACAAACGAAGTCTGTGATAGAATGAAACACGACGTCGCCAAAACACTGCCAATCTAAAAAGTGCCTTACGAACATCGAACTGTAAGAAAGAAAATTTTAAATTAAAAAAAGTTATTAAAAAAAAATAAAAAAAAACACTGGTGCTTCGAAACAATAAATAGAGTAAACGATACAAAAATAATGTTAGTGAACGTCACGAGACAAAGTGCGAGATCGGACTCAAACATTTAAAATGTTAGACGTTTTTCGTGGTTTAAAAAATCTCATTAAGGTGAACTATGTGCATATCGATTCGCCAGTATTTAGGCTGCACTACTCTATAACCGTTATCCTGTTGATATCGTTCAGTCTTATTGTGACCACGAGACAGTACGTCGGGAACCCGATAGACTGCATCCATACGAAGGACATACCGGAGGACGTTCTTAATACTTACTGCTGGATTCATTCAACTTACACGCTGAAGAGCTTTTTCAACAAGAAAGTGGGCGTTGAAGTTCCGTATCCAGGGATCGGGAATAGCCGGGAGAAGGGGAAAGAAGATATGAACGACAGGAAGATCTACAAGTACTACCAATGGGTGTGCTTTTGCCTATTTTTTCAGGTGAGTCTAAACTTTTTGTTGACTAACTTTTACTACTACTCTTTTCGGTAGGTGGCGCGATGAGTATGAAAAATCTAACTAAGTAATAACTCGAATGCGATAGCTATGAACTATCGTCTCGACAGTATAAATGTATTGTAGTAGCAGGCAGAATATTTATACATAAAGATGAAAACAAAGCCATAGCAATTTAATTATATAACTCTTACTTTATTAAAAAAAAGTAAACGTCTGCTGTTGTTGCGTCATATGTCAATTCAAGCATATTGTAGGATTAGAACTACGCCAATTTTTTTTTATCATTTATTTACCGTCCTTATCTTATTGTTTTGAAATAAATAGTAGAGCAAAAATACAGTAACTAAGATAAAATTGCCTCGAATATATATATATACATATATATATATATATTCGCATAATATATACATATATAGTCTTATCTATACTATGGTCAACGTATAGCCCAGTTTTAGTGTACCGAAAGGATGTTCCAAAGTATTTATAATGTTTCGATAAACAAAATTGAAAGAATTATCGAAAACCACTTTTGATATACTGCTTCTCTGTTTAAGAGTCATCGACGTCTCACCTGATGGTACCGTCGCCCACGTACACCACCAGAGGTGCAGCAGGTGCGTTGGCGACCTTTAAGGGTATTAGGGAGAAGGGAAGTAGGATGAGGAGGGGTACTGGGAGGGGGAGCGGGCTCCGGATACCTCCGAACGAAACGCAGAAGCATAAAAGCATTTTTGCCTATATTGTTAACTGTAAGTTAGTTTCACGCTCAATTCCATACAGATTGTCATAGAGCAAGAATGTGATTCTATTATTATGACATGTGAAGGGATAACTCACACCTAAGACACACCGTCTCCAGAAGCCACCAAAATTACTTAAAAATTCCGCGTGACATCTTTCCCTGAAAAAATACTTATTTTAATAAAATTAAAGAATTTGGTTTTGTGCCATTGTGTATACAGGCTTTTTGAATACTTTAAGGTCTGGCATATTTGAAATGGTTATAACGAAACTGAGATCAAGTGAATTATCGACTTCTACATCACCCAAAAGATGCTGTAAAATAACAGATTCCCTAACAAAGCCATCACGCATAATGTACTTAGTTGTGATGAAACCATTGTGATTAAACATTTATAATCTGTATCAGGCATTGAAATTATAAGGCACTGAATTCGAAAGCATTTAAAAATTATTTTTAAAAAACCTTTTCAAACAAGATACGTTCTGACACGAAACACTAATTAAGCCCACAGAAAGTAAACTGCTAAAGAATATTAGTAGGTTAAAAGGCTATAATTGGCTGTTCACTCAGTAAGGCAGGTGAAAAAGCAGACGTCGTGTCGCAACATCAAGGTGCGCGTGTTAAAGCTCAAATAAAACAACGGATGCTATTTTTAGCACGTTTACAGCGCGACCCGTTTCACTATTTTTTTTTTTATTATCTGTGCCGTTTTTAATGGCGCGCTGAACACTGATAATCCGGGCCGTTAATCAAAACGTGATTCGAAGTTTGGGCGGTGAAAACATTTGATGTTATAAACGCCAAGATATATGCTAGATTTAAGACATAACCGATGGGAAACGCGTGACTTAATTTTATTGATTATTCAAATTTAATACATATGCCATATAATGAGAACTTAATAAATCTATACATAAACTGTCACATACTATCACATTACGAAATACTCATCTCAAGAGTGATTATGATGATATTAATTTATCCCTATTGTGAAAGGCAAAGGACTTCAGTCCATACAGCCAGGTCTGATGCACGTCTACTCTGTTCGAGCTGCAAAATGCGACTCTCTTAAGAGTGAGTGCACTATGGCACTGAGTTTTTTCTTCGTATATTATATTATATCTATTGTGCTCGAACTGCATAGAGTACCTTTATCTCAGACTAATCATTACTCTGGCCGGAGAGAGAGCTTCAGATCTACGTCAATTTTTTTGGATGAAATATTTATGCGAATTTCGAGTTGTGATTTTTATGAATATAAACTAAGACAAGCATACTGATAATATATTTTAATAGATTTTCGCTAATTTTCTCGCCGGACCAATGACGTTTAATAATATTTCACGTTTATTCTGCACCAAAACCGCTATATTTTGTCCGACTAGTCGGTCGCTCACTGGCACGAACACACCATGCGACGGTACGCAAGAAAAAACTTGCCTGAGAGCTATCCCTTTCACTCCCACTCACTGACTCACCAAGAAATTGACAGATAAGTCGTACAGTTTTGTACAAGAGCGACAAAAAGGTATATCTCCGTCCAGTTAATAATTGGTCCTTCTGTCTCTAACCTTTAACGTTTCTGCCTTACTTTTAATATACTTGTCGCACTGTGACGAAACATCTCTCGGTCGATTTACAACCAAATCCTCTGAATATACTTCAAACAAACACCATTATGTATCTACAATCACAACAGTGTAACGGAACATTGGTACAAAACAACATCAATCAACAGATGGATAGCCGAGCCATAGCCGAGGGAATCTTGGCGAGATGGCTATCTTAATTAGGTGAATCCAAATCCACACAGATCACTGAAAGCAGCATCACTAGTGCGTAGGTAGTCGGTGGTGAAGGAAAACATCGTGAAGAAACATGCGTGTCTTTTTTTTTATGGCAAACGAGCATGCGATTCACCTGGTTGTAAGTGATTACCGTCGCCCACGTACATCCGCAACACCAGAGGTGCTGCAGGTGCGTTGCCGGCCTTTAAGGGTATTTGGGAGATGGGAGGGAGATGGGAGGGAGGATGAGGAGGGGGATGGGAAGGGGGTGTGAGCCTCCGGTTACCTCACTCACCGAATGAAGCACAAGATGCCTCTACTTCACGCCGGTATTCTGCGAGGCCGTGGTACCAATCCGGTCGTGCCGGCCCATTCGAGCAGCAGCAAAAGCTGGCTCTACTATGTTTAACGTCTGTGAGATACCCCTACCCGGCTCCAAAAACCCTCTCAGATATTTGAGAACGAGTATGCAGTTCGCGCAGAAGTGAGCATTTAAAGGCTGCTACTTCATTCTGCTTGTGATGGCAGCGCAGATCCGTGTCAAAATGTCGGGCCTATAATCATAAAACATAAACAAAGATGAAACGTAATTAAGGGTTGTACGTTGTATAAACTGCAAAACATTTTGTCGTTTTAATTTTGTTGATGGTCCTAACATGCTTGTTCGCTCGAGACTATCTTTTGGGGCCAAGCAGGGGATTAACAGTTACTGCTTTGCATGTATCATATTAAGCAGATAGTTTGCAATGTATTTTGTCTTATGGTTGCTTCATAAGCTAAGCCAATTTGTGTATATTATTTTCGTAGTAAACACGTTATGCCAGAGAAAAGTGCGGAGGAAAAGGGCAGCTTACCCACCAGGTCGGGTGCTCGTGACCTGGGGAGGACGTCTGTGTTTTTTTATTTAGTTTGCCGTAGCGAAAGGTGCTCGCCACTGATGAGACATCGGAGACGGTGACTGGTTATGTCGGGATCAGCATTGAAGATACCGGCCTTTACAGCTTCAGCGGTAGAGACTCGCGAGCAGAGGGCCCGCAAGTTAAGTGGGTTCCTCGGTGTGTTATTTGGATCTTGTATTGCGATGATAGGTTGTATGCACTTGATCTTGATCATCATCTTCACACTTTTAATCTTTTGGGTAATCTAAATAAAAGCAAGCTCTCTTGACCGTATATCCAACGGTTGAAAAACTCATCGGTTCCAGTCCCCCTCCAGATCATCTCAAGCTAAGAAGTTTACAGGTGCGTTGTCACATCTGAGTACTAAAATGGAATGTCTCACAATCAGTAACTATACTGGCTCTCCATACCTCGTCCATGACGACTGCTAAGCAGAAAAGGACTTTATTTCCTAGTAAAATATCCCAATACCATGGTAATTCAGTGGTACCGTGGCTATATGAATGTGAATCGTTTAAATGTATATGTATATATTCATGTATATATTGACGCATTGATCTCAACGGGGTAGGCAGAAACATTCTTCCACTTTCTTCAATCTTCGCATGCATACTCGTCGGTTTAGAGTACTCTTGACCTGGCCTTTTTCAGAACGTCTCCGATTTGATCGTGAAATGTTCGCCCAGGTCTTCCTCTCCCGACTCTACCATTTACACTCGCCTCATATATTTGTTTCGTCAACCTACTTTCATTCATCCTCTCCACATGTCCAAACCAGCTCAGCATCCCTTTCTCAATTCGTTCTCACTACATCATCTTTCACGCCACAACGCTCTCTGATCACATTATTTCGCATCCTGTCAGTTAAATTTAGGCAGTAAATTTTCCTTGTGGAAACTGCGTCAGAAACAGCCAACCCCTTTCGTACCGTGGGTGCCGTAAGAGAGCGGGAGTCTTTGGGAATAGTCTCGAAGATCTCGTGTGATTTTCCGGGATTTTCATAAAACATCTATTCAAATGCTGTTTATCATTCGACGGCTCGGTGGCGTAGCAGCTAAACGTTTGGCTTTATGCATATACAAATATTTTTTCCGGGTCTGGATGTAAGATCCATGTGAGATGTATGTTCAGAGATCAGTCGTGCAGGTTTCCTCATGATGTCACTCTCCGGCGAGCATGTGGTAAATTCGATACTTAAAACGCTATTAACAATTTTAGTGGACTCGTGAATTTGAGAAATTAAAGCGTGCGCACCAAAAACCGCCGGGCGCACCACGGATCTGGCATATCCACGAGCATTTCTAAAAGGCTATTTTTAGTAAAAAAATTTAAACAAGTATTCTTTAAAATTTTGCACGAATTAAGGAAACGTACAAGACAAGATGCGCACTCTCGACATGAAGATGCGAGAGTGCAAGCCTCGTACAGACGAGTGTTCACTAATGACAGGGTAATAAAAATTCAGAGCATATGATAAAGGATCGCTGTGGCGATTGTTGAAGAAAATGTAAAACAAAAGACAAAGATAATGGATTTCCTTTTAGCATGACAATGTGTGCATTGTGTGACATGGTCAGAGGTGCTTCGGTCATCAACTTTTCGCTTCTCCCGGAGATTGAACTTGTTGATAGTCGAGCGTCGTATCTGGGTATGCTTCAGGAGATTGCCATGATATTTTCGAGGCGTGAGATTTTGGCGTGCACTCGGAAAGTTATGGTTGTGTGTTGTATTGTCCTTTGTTACTTCTGAATACGTTTGGCGTGAAATGAATGAATGAATTAAATACACTTTATTGTACACCAATAGCAAAAATAGGAAAAAAAATAAATAAAAAGAAACATAAAATACACAAAAGCCCAATTGGCGGCCTTATCGCTTATAAGCGATCTCTACCGGGCAACCATTTTGGAGAGGAAATAATGACCAGTGAGCAAGGGTTAAGGATGCACGCAAGTTACAAAGAAGTGAAAATATGATGGCGTGGTAACCGACGCCAACACCAGAGGAGCTGCAGCCTCGTTACCGACCTTTAAGGAGAAGTGGGAAAGGGAGAGGCGAGTGACTCCCCGGTTAACTTGATCACCGAAGGAATGGTAGAAACACAAGATGCCTCTTGTTCACGCTGATATTCTGCGAGGCAGAGGTACTGCCCCGATCGCTTGGCTCTACAACGTACAGAATACTAATACTGTATTATGCCGTAAGCGTTCGTTAAAGCGCACATTAATTGGAAAATTCAATTGGAAGCCGGAAATTGTCATTTTTTCGGTTCGGTGCCATGAGTCCAACGGGTCTTCGGTAAAACTTGACCATCCTCATGTTTACCGTCGATATACGAACAAGGTTTCAAGCGCGATTGGATTCATATTCGAAATTTGTTATAACATCACTTTGGCTCTGGCAGATAGTTAAATACCGTTGCCACATAGGGCTTCGTGCCAGAGTAACAGCCGCAGGTTCTTGCGCCGTACCCACATGAGTGAACTACACGGTACTTTAAGCGGAAACAATCTCGAGTAGCTCTTATATCGAATTCTTTTCACCCAAAAATAGATACGGGTCAATGGCTGATTCATTATCATCATCATTTCAGCCTATCAGAAGTCCACTGCTGAACATAGGCCTCCCCCAAAGATTATCATGGGGGGGAGTTTGCCTTAGTTGCCACGCCTGGCGAGCGGGTTGGCAACCGCAGTTTTTTTTTTTGTTCTAGTGCAGGAAGATGCTGCTGCCCATCTCCTAATATAAATTTTTACCATTAGTCGCCTTTTAGGACACCCATGGTCAGACAGGGTTGGCGCTATTCTTTACTTCCGACAGCCACACATCAGCCACATGGCTGATTCGAATGTAACAAAAACATAATGTAATGTACACAGTAAATGTCCCCATAACTGGGCGAAGACCTCCACTCTGTACTTGCGAATGGTTTAAGATGGGGTAGAGTCAAGCAGCGGCTACAGCTGTACAGCTGTAGGAGCCGACTCGAACGAGCTAGTACCACGACCTCGAAGAATACCGACGTGATGTGGAGGCATCTTGTGCGTCTGTGTTTGTCATCCCCGAGGATTAAGATGGATGGAAGGACAGAATGCCTCGCAGCATGTAATTATACAGGCTCTCTGTATATTTCAAACCGGAAAACAGTTGTTACACTGCTGGTTGTCGACAGAAATGAGTACCCAGACGACTCCTACCCTCCCCATTTTTTTTCCTGGGGAGATCCCTTATTACAGCCTCCTGGGGGATTACCGGGTTATGTCGAACTCCCACCGACTAAAACCCCACGATGTTCGCCATCAGCGCTGGCCAAACCCAGACGACTCCTAGGTGGGTACCTACCAAAACGTACGTACTACGTACGCTTCTGCCTGAGATATCTATATAAAAAAAACAGAAACGAATAGGAATAACAAGTTCATTTTCCGTATCAGCCACTTTCATAGTCCGCTCGAGCACATCCATTGTTTTCATTAGCGAACATCGCCGGAAGACATGGGGCTATACAAATCCTTACAACATGCTAATGCCGGCGTCGTTACATTTCCGTTTTTAAGCTCAGCTTTCGCTGTTGCGTCAAAGCGTTTCAATTTTTGTGTAACGCAACGAAAGTTGAAACATTAAAACGTTCCGTTACAAGCCGTGACATGAGTCCAAAAACCATTGGTAAGAAACCTCGAAATAAGACAAAAAATATTATTTCACATATCCTATGTGAAATCCGCCAACCCGCAATGGAGCTCAGATATTTGGAAAGGAGGTCTTTGGCCAGCTGTGGGCGTTTACAGGCTGCTACTTTACTTTTTTATCATCGTCAGAATATTTTATTTTTGCCGTTAATAAAAAAAACATGTAAATATTAGATGCAGTGTAAGAGATACGGGACGAATAGATCACAACCAAACCAGAAAATCAACAATAAAACCACAACAACCGACAAGTATCGACTTCGGTTGGGATTCGAACCCAACACCTATTATTCAGCAGACAGGAATGATAACCACTAAGCCACGCGGCCTCGTGGAGGTTCTTTACCAGGAGAACATAGCCAGGCAGTAATAAAAAAAAATTACTGATCACAGGTGTCCTGAAACTGTAACACTCTTACCAGGGTAATCATAGACAGGCGAAGTCTCGAAAATCTATTCTTTAAGACTTTTTTCCGACACTTTTTATATCCGGGATGGGCGAAAAGCGGAAGCCCTTTTTGGTAAAAATTGTGACTATATATATATATATATATATATATATATATAAAATATGCGCGTTATACGAGATGTTGTGTGCCTATCCGATCAGCATCCACAATATAGTTATTAAAAGCGCATCTATCGTACGTCACCGCTTCATAATCGTCGGAGCTTATCTTAATACCATTGGCTTATCAATGTTTGCCGGCGCTGAGTTTGCGAGAGGCTCATCTTCCACATTAATATGCATTGAGCTGACAGTGACATGCGTGAAAATGATACAAGATGGCGTCTTCCTCATTTTGGTGCTTGCAAACAAGGGTCGCGATTTAGTGCACCGCTGGGCAAGATGGTATGTTAAATATTAATTTTAGTGTTGCATTTTTATCTGATACGTTCTTTATTGTTATTGTAATATCACCATCTAGTTACCAGAACGCTGAAAATCCTAGTTTGAAACCGGATGTGTGTGTTCTCTGACCTCGAAAAGAAATAGAGTCATAGTGATGAAAGCAGTGGGCTTTAATCATCATTATTAAAAAAACAAGTCCACAGATGGACCTCCGGAAATGTTTACTGCAATCTCCACTTTTGTGATGTTGATAGGTAATCGCCGGTAATCGTAGACAATCGGACGGACAGACAGGTAACCGTACCAGCCGGCTACCGTCTTACGTACTTTAATTTGACTTCATATTTCACCACTTCACAAATATTCCATATTTCACGGTATATTTGTGAAGTGATATTCCGTTTGACTCCGTGCCCCAATTAAGTCATACAGTGTTATTATTTTAAGATAGTTTCGTTTATCTAAGACTTATGGTTATTAATAAATTAAACCATATCATGGATGTGAAATAATTTTATCGAGGAATAACTTCGCACGGAATTTTTGTGAAATATTTTTACGGCGTAGCTGACAAGGCACCTGGTATTCTGCCGACACCGGGAATCGAACCCCTGTCACTCGCGCTCTATTAAACTAATGCGAGGGCCTACCACAGCTCTTACATGCTACCACTTGTCGATATTATTTCATTTATGCAACCCCACCGCTGAACATAGACCTCACCCAAAAACAGCCACAAAGCACTGTCCTGAGCAAGTTGAACACTAATTATACGGTTTCGATATACGATTGAAAGATGTTTTCAATAAAACACAGACAGACAGTCGCCGCAGCGAAACCGTACCTTAATACAATAATCAAAATAAAAAAGCGAACAGGGTCGCAGCGTCTTAATATCAGCTGCTTAACATTCAGCGGTCTCGACGCCACCGGGCCGTCTGGTCCGTGGGGTTTTAAATGCGACCCGATTTACACTTTATGCAAAAATTCTATTATGCTATTGTGATTAAATAGCTATTTTGCAGTTTCTGCTTGTACGTCACGCCCGCTGTTACGTCACGAGAGAATTAAATCAAAGTTTAACAAGAGACGACAAACTTTAAACCCTATTTTGCCACTTTTAGGGATGGAATATTTTCTTCTAATAGAATTGAGACCAACCTCATGATTGGTCTAATTTAATAAAAGAAATAATTATCAAAATCGTTTCACAATCAGCGATGGTATCGCGTAACAAACGTACAAACAAAATGAAGTTCGAAGTAAGTTGAATTTGATAACCTCTCCCGATGAAGTCGGTTGGTTAAATTAAGTGTAATTATCCCTTTATATGTCATAATAATAGACGTCAAGAATTACAAACTTAAAAGTGTATAGAAGGGCATACCATCTTTGCATCTCCTGCTGACTGACATGATATAATGAAATCAAATCAAATCAAATCATTTATTTAGCATAAGGAACATACATTTCACTTGTAAAGCGTAATTTTTATTTAAATCTACTACCGTTTCGTAATGTGGTTCCTCTGACGAAGAAAAAGCAGGTAAAAAAACAAAAAAAATGGAGGATACCTCTGGAAGGAATTTTCCATTGTTTTTTAGTAATTTTAATTTTGTTTATATGAAAATATTTTTCTAGAAATGGCTTTGGAGCGATCAATTCAGTCCCAGGGGCTATTACCATTCAAGTATTCCTTCATATTATAATAACCCTCTTTTGTTTTTGTTTAACAAATTTTTTAAACCTATTGATAGGAAGACCTTGTACTCTTGCTGGGATCTTCTTGTAGAAACCTATATGTACCCCACGAACGAGTTACTGACTCTATGGAGATCACAAGCATGTGTTCCCAGTATTTAAATTATGAATATCCCCATTCTTATTGAATATATTTATATTTTTGTGTAAATGAGACTGGGGGCAGACTGCTGCCGGACAATCCGTCTGAATGTACCGAACTCAAATACCCCAGATTAGTGATGGGAAGCTGGATCGCTGTTTCATCATCATATTAACGAGTCGGTTATTGGTTGGGGTTTATTCATCTTCATCAATTCCCCGGCCTCTTAAACAAAACCAGATTAGGTCGTCTTTTTTTTATGTGAAAGGTGGGAAAACGAGCAAGCGGATCACCTGATGGTAAGTGATTACCGTCGCCCACGTACATCTGCAACACCGGAGGAGCTGCAGGTGCGTTACCGATCTTTAAGGATATTTGGGGGATGGGAGGGTGGATCGAGAGACCGAATGGGAAAGGGGAGAAATTGCCACGGGTTATCACACTCACGGAACGAAACGCAGAAGCGATGCCTCTACTTCATGTCGGTATTCTTCTATGCTATTTGGGAGGGGGCATGGAGGAAGAGGAGGAGGATGGGGAGGGGGAGGGGGAGTGGGCCTCCGGAAGCACAAGATGGTCGTGGCACAGCCCCGGCCGAGCCGGCCCATTCGAGCAGCAGCAAAGGCCGCTTCTTGGCTTAAAATCAAAAGCAGTAACAACATAAAGCGTACGGTGTAATAATACCAATCTTTCTAATTCTAAGATGAAACAGTGACGCAACTTGCTGGATTCCATCGCAGGCAACGAGCGAGCGTCCACTTATCAGTGAGCCGGCTCGCCGCAGGGTTGCCATGTCTGTCTGGAAACCCAATAAAAGTACATTTGTTTCACATTAAAAACACATCGTCGTTAATGGAAACCTTGTGTTAGTATTGCGATGCTATAATTTTACTCTATTATTTCCTTTGTCGGGTTTTTATTCTTCGACTAAAAGAAGGTCCGCAAGAAAGTTAGAACAAAATCCTCTTCGACGCTCTATTAAGTATAAATACATAAAGATAGGTATAGACACTTTTCGACAGAGCCTAACTGGGATAACGTGACAGGTGGTGAGACCTGTCACCTGTCTTAGCGTTCAAGCGAACGTTACGAGCTGTATGTAAGTTTCGAAAAAAGTCATTGGTACGTGATCTCGACACAGGGGCTCGAACTCGAGACTCCTGATTCGGACGAAGATACTGGACTAACGCGACTTGTGGCCACTGCCGGGCAAAGGTCTCCTTCTCAAATATCTGAGAGGGTTTTGGAGCCGGGAAGGGTCCGTGACGCTGCTCCAGTGCGGGATGGCGGGCTTCACATTTCCACGAAGTAATATTATTTATTATTTCTCAGACATGTAAGTTCCTCACGATGTCTTCCTTCACCGTCGGACACGTGGTGAATACACCAGTTAAAATTTTCGCAACACCACATTCTCTGTTAATTTTTTTTTTAAACATCTACATTAAACATAACTAATAGCAATTAGCGGTTGGTAGCAACACCGGTAGTCTATGGATTTCTGAATACAGAACGTGTCTCACGCGTTCACAAAGAGTTAAGGCAGAAAATTAAAAACGCCTGTGAAAAATTGGCAAAGCCGTTCCACCTTTGATATCGTATACAGTGCGGTAAATTTATTTACGCTTTTTACTGCAACTTCATATTATCGTAACAGCTGTCATGCAAATAACCGTTGCGCAAATCCTATGTTAGTTAATAAAACGAAATAACTTATAAACTTATCAGGTCCCTAAAGGCTAAGGTAACTCCCGATTCAGCCACACTTCATGTGTACAATTCATACTAATTTTAACTCGGATTATCACTCCAACGATAGTGACGTAACTCTTTTAATCATTATTTTGCACGACGCGAACCTGAAACGGGTAGGTAGAGCTCTATTAGCACAAGAAAAAGCAAAGCTCTATTAGATCACGATTTACGCAGCTTCAATTATTTCCACCGACTGTATATTACACTTTTTTGGTAAAAAAAAAAAATGTATATAACAATGACAATTCTGACATTGTTAAATGTTTATTTATAGACTATATACCACGTACAGGTAGTGTGGGCCGACCCCCCACTAGATGGAGTGACGACCTGCGCAGTGTTGCGGGAAGTCGATGGATGCAGGTGGGTCAGGACCGAGCTTAGTGGCAATCTTTGGGGAGGCCTAGGTTCAGCAGTGGACTTGTGATAGGCTGAAATGATGATGATGATGTTGAACGTCGGTCTGTGCACGAGATCCCTTGAAACACTTAATGAATAACTTTGATTTTTTTTTATTTATTAGCTTCGTATTTTAATTCCATGAAACAGTTTCTAATTACACTTTTGTAATGCCAATTTTTAAGCGCCAATAGGCTAATGGGTTAGAGTGCGGACTGCGAAACGAGACATCGCAGGTTCGAGCCCACCATTCGACTATTGTCGTGAACTGACTCCAAATACAAGCTCCAATGCTTAGTTGGAGGGTTAACAGGAATATTAGTAATGTTAGTTAAATAGCATTGCCAGTATTCTTTAAAAAAAAAAATGAGTCATGTTCCTCGATAATTAAATCTAAACCCAAAACTGGTGGTTTTAATAAACTTAATGCTAATTAATATTTTTTTAATGACATCATACGAGTTATCTGTAAATACAATGTCAATTTTTTTTTTTTTTTAAGAAAAATAGACTTACGTTTGACCTCAATCTTGCCCGATGGAAGGCGAAGATGAGGCCTAGGATGGTAAAATTAAAATTTATGTCATTATTAATCAAAAATGTATTATGTCATTGTATCAGTTGTGTAACATTGTATGAGCAGAGTAAGATCTTTTTCTACACATCTTTGTCATCAAAAAATAACCTTTTTTTTAATAAAGTTTCTTTAACAAGCGCATAACAAAACCAGTAATTTGTGTTTCGCACAAACATTGGTTTCGAACCTAGGATCATCACACTCACCCCTCGACATACTTAGCGAGCGGCTTGGTCAGCGCAGAACCGGTTCCTTCCCACTAGAGGACTGACTAGGATTTGGGTTCGTCGTTGACGGATCGATTTATCGTCATACGTCGGTCGCCATCTTAGTCGGTAAGGTATGACGCGTGCGCGTATGATTGGGGACGGTTGGGGAAACAGTTGCAGTTTACTTTTATCATACCGATGCTGAACTCTCTACCCTCGGAGGCAGGATTAGATTTGAGCCACTTGAATGAATCCCGCATAGTGGTTTTCTTGGTTAACGCCGAGATAGAAATCTGATTCGGCTCTCGGGAGATACTGTGCGGAAGTCAGTATTCTGTTTCATCCCTAAGGGAAAGAAGTAAAAGGGGTACTATTAACTCAGTAGATAGGTAGGGTCGAGGATTTTTAAGCGTGGTAGAGCCAAGCGGCGGCTTTAGCTGCTGCTCGAATGGGCCGGCTCGACCGGATTGATACCACGGCCTCGCAGAATACCGGCGTGAAGTAGAGGCATCTTGTGCTTCTGCGTTTCGTTCGGTGAGTGAGGTAACCGGAGGCCCACATCCCCTATCTATTCCCCTCCTCTTCCCTCCCATCTCCCAAATATCCTTGAAGACCGGCAACGCACCTGCAGCATCTATGGTGTTGCAGATGCATGTGGGCGACAGTAATCACTGACCAGCAGGTGAACCGCTTGCTCGTTTGCCGTCTTTTCCATAAAAAAAAAGGACCTTACTCAACTACCAGAAAAACATGCTTAAATTATGCTACCTAGGTTACCGAAAGCCGCATTTCCCCTCTCCCCCGCTCCCTACCTTCTCCCCATCTCCAAATATCCCTCAAGGCAGGCAACGCACCAGCAGCTCCTCTGGTTACAACACCAGCTGTTACAGCACCGGCTATACGCGGGCTGAGCCGCTTGCATGTTTTGCCCACTTCCCATAAAGAAAATTTCCAGATCATGTTATTACTAGTAGCATCAAGGAATCTCGAGTAGGTCCATTTCCTGACTACTGTACTAAGAAGCTCTGGATGCCGGTCCAACTGGTTACGCCATGTCAATCTCTTCATAACACCTATACGTACTCCAATTCTTCAACATAATATTCGTTCACGGTTAGGTTAGTAGTTCATAACTTAAAGAAAACTAAAAAAAAAGTTAAATATCAAATGTTTAGCATTACTGCAAAATCTCAGAAAATGTTGTGTTAAAAAAACTCCCCGACAAAATACCTTTGCATATACTACCCATATACCTAAATGTACAGTTTAAAAAAAATTACGAATAGTGTAACAGAGAGAGAGAGAGAGATAAACAAGTTACGGCAAAGTTAAATCCTAATTTCCCTCAAAAGTTTCCCGATTTAACTGTCCACACAATTTCCTTTAATAGACTACAGTACAGGACTTCCGGCTGGTCGACGTTCGGGGAACGTCAATGAACCTTATTAAGTTCCCGGTAAAGTATTCATTATGTTAGAGCACGCTTGGCCTCTTAACCGGTTAGAACACTTGATGGTGCTAGACTGGAGACAGAATTATAGAACGCCTCCAATTATTATAACGTATTCTAGTGCGGTCATTGAGCCCGCAGACGACTATGCGAGCTAAGAAAGACTTCCTATTACATTTTTAATTACCCCGACTTCCACGTAAATGGCGAGAATTAAAAAAAAAATTAAAAAAAAAAAAAGAAGAAAAGGGGTGAATTTATACTGGCAACTTACGTCTCGGACGCGTATAAAATAATGTCATTTATTATTTAATACATTCGTTTCGTTATAGTGATATGAGACGAAAGTACTAGCTTAATGTTTTTCATTTCCCTGGATCGAAAACTTATATTTTTTTATTAGAATGGGCCTCGGCCCGTAATCATACAGTCTCTCTACACCTCTCAAATCGGAACTGCTCTTTAGCGACAAAAATGGATAAGGGTGTGGTGAAGCTACCCAGTAGACTCCTAAAATATTTAAAATATAAAACGGATAAAATCGACGAAATCGTTATTAAGGCGACTTTTACGTTTTTTTTTTGGTAATCTATTTTGCCCATTGTGAAGCAGGACCTCAAGACACGCTGTTATTGATACCTATTATATTAAATACTAGTCACTGCTCGCTTAAGTTTTCTCCTAATGAAATCCGTACCCGATATGTCATATCCGGTGACGTATTCGACATCATTGCCAAATATCATTTAAATCCGTTCAGTCCTCCAGACTTAAACCCTCTCAGACATTTGAGAAGGTGGCCTTTGCCCAGTAGTGGGCATTTACAGGCTGCTTCTTTACTTTACTTTCAGTAGTGCTTACTATGTAGTTTAAAGTTTACTATTAAACGTTTAAACGAGCGCATGTTTTTCAACAGTTCGGCGTAACCTTTGGTTTTAGAATTGCGCTGTAAAATATTTTGTGACGAATAATCAAAACCCGGTATGCATCTACCTGGTGATCAAAAGACCTACTACTAGGAGAACTAGCTTCCCCCACGATATCGTGTAGGGGAAGCATAATAAACACAGCCGACTCCGAATTATACCTGCGCAGATTTCCTCACAACATTACGACACGTCACAATCGAACTTCATTTGAATTTATCGATTTTTTTCCGATCGTTTATTTATCTGTAAAACCGTCAACATTCACCGGTGATCGGTTTATCTTATTGTCAGAGTACGTTTGCGATTACCGGGGAGTAATTATTGTTTTGGCGTGACGTCCAAACAACGCGTTTCCTTGCTGGACATATCGCACGAACAAACAAACATCCCGTTTGAGCAGGAGTTTTTTTTTTTTTTGTTATTTACACCGCGACCCCGTTCCTTTGGCGCTTTATGATGTTTACACCGAGGGAATTATTGTTAAATGTACGTGTTTCACCGTAATTCTTGTGATTATAATAAATCTGAATTTGTTTTGGAATTTTTGATGTTCAGCAGTACCGAGCCGGCCGGAACGATTATGTTGAAATTTTGCCTTCGTCGATAGATGTCTCACGAGTGGGATAACAAAGTAATTCTTTGAGTGGTTCTTTTCTGGTTTTTTTTAAGACGGGAACCTCTCATGCGTTAGCTTTAGATTAAGTGATATTATCACCAGTTAACGGAAGAACCGTGGTAGCCTAGTGGTCAAAGCGTTCACTTTACTTTCATACAACGCGACTGTCCTGTGTTCGATTCCCCGGCGCCGGTACCACTAAATGTTGTTAATAAACAATTTTAAGTGCTGTATTTACCACGCGCTCGGCGGTAAAAGAAAAGATCGCGAGTCTGAGAAATAATTAAAAAATATTATTTCGAGGATATGAGAAGCCCTACAGCCCGCACTGGAGCATCGTGGGGGGATCTTCCCGGCTCCAAAACCCTCTCTGAGAAGGAGGCCTTTGCCCAGCAGTGGTCACTTACAGGTTGCTACTTTTAAACGGAAGTTAATTACAAACACGTCTACATCTTGTTCTCCACCTTCTCATACTACTCAGAGGATGGATTAGATACAGTGTCAGACATAAAATTATACGAACAGACCTAATAAGCATAGATCGGCACGACCCGTGCCACACCGCGGGATTCAAAGAGGAAATAATAATATGGACATGACATGATTCGCAAAAATTAAGAGTTATGTATTTGTAAATAGAAGTCAGAATATTAAATAAACTCGAAAATTTTTCATTTTTCATTAAAGAAAATATTGATAATCTATGGTTTCATTTTATACTGCGTAAAATATTACGTGCACTCATATAAAACATGTAAGTGTTAAAATATTATCATTTGAAGTGCATAACGACCCTTCATAATGAATTAATTGTATTGTATTGTGCCTACCTCTTCTATGTAACATTCTTTGTGATTAATGATTATATACACCTATTTTGAATTTCATGTTGTTTTATTTTATGGTAAAAATCATTAATCATATCGTAGTTACGGACATACTGTAATGAGAATATATTATTTTCGTTCGCCGATTCGAAAGCTGGAATCCCGGGAATATCCATATTAACATAATGATTGAGGTCATTGACACCATGTGGCACGGGTCGTGCCGATCTATGCTAATAAGTTTTGAATTTACTCAACATATTTGGTCTAATAATCTTGTATTGAAACTCAGACCTACTGTTCAATATGCAGAAAAGTCGACTGTTGAGCCATTCGGTATATACTAAAGGAGATTTGAAATCACGTAGCAATCTTCAAGAGCAAACCAATTCTATCTCACGGATAGGTGAAAAGTGTTTGGATACGCTGGATTGTGCCAAATGTAATCCTGCCTACACCTGTGGTTAATAAGCGTGATGATTGAGGTGGAGCGTCGTTCAACTTAAACCAGGAGAACATAAACGGGCAGAATTTTTTTTTTTAAGAATAGCTAATTTAAAAATGGCGGACTATTTACTTACCATAGCTGTTTAACACTTTTACCAGAACAAGTTTTCAATGCCTATTCTTTACGAAAATAAATTTTAGTGAGAAGAAGAAGTTGAGAAAGAAGAAATAAATTTTGTTTCAACTACTCTTTCAAGTTTTGAGAAGATAGATCGATTACCAGCTCTAGATATCTCGCCACTTGACATTTACTATTTAGATCGGTATTCCGCCATTTTTAGAGACCACTAGGTTTTGACGACAGTAGACACGAGAGTAGGGGACATATACCCCTTACACCCTGGTGTTACCATATTTTTCTCCAAACGCCAACTATTTTATGTGACTTTTGCTGCTGCTCGAATGGGCCGGCTCTACCCGGGGCAGTGTCACGACCGACGCAGAATACCGACGTCAAGTAGATGAATGTTGCGCTTCTGCGTTGCGCTCGGTGAGTCAGGTAACCGGAGGCCCACTTCCCCTCCCCTTACCCCTCTCCACTTCGACCCTCCCATCTCCGAAATATCCACATAGGTCGTCAACGCACCTGCAGCTTCTCTGGTGTTGCAGATGTCCGTTGGCGACGGTAATCACTTACCAACAGGTAAGCCGCATACACCCTGCACGTCATACACTCCGCTGGGTAAAAAACGAGGGTCTGGTGACCGGAATATCCGAATTTACTGAACCCAAAGCCCACAGACTTATCGGTTGTTATATTAAGTTTATGCAAGATGGTGACATTATTTCTTATTTGTTAATATATTCAAACAAATGACAATGGCGGGCAGCGCTGCAGCGTTCCGGCTGCAGCAATATGCCGAGTCGGCCGCCATCTTGTGGCTGCTGTTCAATACTGATATTAATATTGTTTATTTACTGTTTTTGTATTTTGCACCAAATGTATTGTATTGTATTTGTATTGTAGCTATAAAAAAAACATTTTTCTTTCTTTCTTTCTAATAATGGTGCTCCATCACTAGAACGACAATGCTGCGCTCTCAATACGCTGGATCGGATTGGCAGGCCAACCCTTCGAAAAATGCAGGCTTTTTGAAGAGACATATGTCCCGTTACTTTCGTTAAGTTAGTTTAGTTAAGTTCCAGGGGTAGACAACTTGCAGCCAACGGTCATTATAAAGGTCTGTTGTCCGCGATCCATACCTTCAAGCCGCGTAATTTCCACGAAAATAGACACCGACGTAACGTGGCAAGGGATTCGGCACGATTTTAAAAGTAGAACATAATTTTTTTTTTTCAGAACGCCTTCGATTTGATCGTGAAATGTTCACCTAGGTCTTCCTCTCCCGTCTCTACCATTTACACTCGCCTCATATATTTGTTTCGTCAACCTACTTTCATTCATCCTCTCCACATGTCCAAACCAGCTCAGCATCTATTTCTCAATTCGTGTAATTACATCGCCTTTCACGCCACAACGCTCTCTGATCACATTATTTCGAACCCTGTCAGTTATCTTCACATCAATCATACTTCTTAACGCTCTCATTTCTACGGCATTTATCCTGCTTTCAAGCCTCTTCTGCTATACCCAGCTTTCGCTTCCATATGTTAGTGTTGGTACCAATACCCCTCTATGCACAGCCAAACGAGCTTTGTGAGATATCGTCTGGCTGTTCATAAATGAATGCAATGCCCCATTCACCATATTACCTGCCATCGCTCTCCTTTCAATATCACGTAACTTCCATCTCCCGTAAACATTGTTCCCAAGTAAACAATGTATGCATATGAGTATGCATGCGAAGATTGATGAAAGTGGGAGAAGCGAAATACGTATGTCAGGACCGTAGCAAGTGGAAGGAGATTGTCACTGCCTACCCCGTCGGGAACAAGGCGTGAATATATACATACATACACATTATATTTTACAATTTGCATTTACGCGTTTACCGCAACGGATTATTTATATTTAGGTTGGGCAACACTCGAGTGCTCTAATAAACCGATGCTCTGCACCAAAACACCTCACAACAAGATGCGCGTGCGCTCGTTTCTCAACAGGCTGCCAATATTATTCAGTCGTGCTTCCTTTACACCCGGCGAATGGTTGAGAGTAACTTGAGTAAAGGATAAATCCTGAACTCTTCGATTCGGAGATTATAGCCACGTTACAAAATTTACTTTTAATACCCAAGATTAGCATTCATTGTTCGTAAGCTTATTTATTGAGAAACAACATTATACATAAAACTCCACCTATGTACACTTTTTTACGGGCTTAGGCTTGTAACTGCACTGCAGGACATGGGCCTATGGCCTATAGAGGATTTGCCATAGTCGCGTCGCATGGCCAGCGGATTGGGGATCGTACTACCAGTCCTCAGACCCTGCTGCCCATCATCAATCCGCTTAATTTCGGTCTGGTATTTTTTCAAGATGCTTATCACGCCATCTGTCGGGTTTTATTGACCTCTTACGACGCCTACTTGAAGAAAGGGGATGGCAGATTCTTAAGCCACCAAGGCGGTAAAAATGGCACACATAATTTTCATTTTCTTTTAATAAAATCTTTGCCTTCTCCAAGATTTCCCATTGTACCCTAGTTTAAATTTGTTGTTTCTTTACTGTGCATATACAAGTACTTAGACTTGACATTGCTACAATGCTGTAAGTGCCTAATGCTGGGCAAAAGCGGCTCGGTGGCGCAGTGGCTAAGGCGTTTAGCTGCGGCGCTGTGGGTCGCGGCTCGATTCCTGCACGGGACTAGTATTTGTATGGACTACAAATAATAGTTCCCGGTCTGGGTGTATGTCTATGTGCAATTCATGTATGTAAACTGCCTCCGCGACACGGGAGAAATTCCTACAGCGGAAGGTAACGTTTTATAAAAAAAAAAAAAAAAAAAAAAAAAAAAGGCCTCCTTTTCAAATATGTGAGAGGGTTTTAGAGCCAGAAAGGGCCCGCTACGCTGCTCCAGGCCTTGACGGACTTTCCCATGATATCCTCGAAATGATATTGTATAATGGCGAGGCGAGGCGAGGCGGAGAGTGAGTTGAGTAAACCCGTTTGAGTGCGCCGAGTCGTGTGTCAAATGGAAATCAAAAAGCACGAAGAAGAATTTATGTTTTTTTTTTTTTTCTTATTTTGGTAAGTGACCAAACGAGCTAGCGGTTCAGCCGATGGCAAGTGAATACCGTCGCCCACGTACATCTGTAACACCAGAGGAGCTGCTGATGCGTTGCCGGCCTTTGAGGATTTTTGTAGGGATGGGAGACTACTGGTCGTGACTCTGGTCTACCCCTGAAGCTACCGCTCGGCTCCACTGTTAATCTAGTTAGCTCATGTTACCTACTCGACTTGACATTGTAATTTAGTCAACTCGCACTTTTACTTGCCACGTGTAAACAGGTCAGCCCCGAGAGTCAAGTCTGCGTCGGCCAGCGCCCGGGCGTTCGCTCCAATTTTCCTAATCGCTTAAATGCACTCATATCTTTGTTTTATTGCGCACGCGTCTTCTGCTTAAGTCTCGCAGAGTATTAACAACGGGTATATAAATTTAAATGTTTTATATTCATTTCCTTTACCGTTGAAGATTGGTTATCATGTTTTATTAATATTCAGGATCAATGCTCTGACCTTTCGAAAGTCGTTAGATTCGTTTTTTTTTTTATTTAGCATGCAGACTCTAAAAATCTGTCAGAGTTGATATTTAGCACTGTGATCCAATTAAAGTAAACAAGAAAAACAGAAGCTTGTTAATGTATCGCTAGACAGAGGACTCCGAGTAATGGGATTTCTCGAGAGGTTTTGGGAAGCCGGGAAAGGTCCGCCACGCTGCTCTAGATTTCATACGTCATCGAATTTTTTTTTTTTAACATTGACTACTTTTGTTTTAACTACTTACAACAATAGTTTCAATAACAAATTACTTATTTTAACGGGCAAAAAGAGTATTGCCTTAGTCTTCCGCCGAGTCCACGAAAATTAAAAAAAATACATTAAATTCTCAAAAATTAAAAGATAAATAAATAAAAACTTGACAATGTTCAATCATCATTTATACATGTTTAATACATAAATGTTTACGCGATAAGCGGCGTGGACGGTCGCGGATGACGAATGCATCCTGTATTTTCGTATCTATGAATTTATATTGCTTGCTTTCAATGCAGTGTAAAAATATTTTTGGAAACATTCGTTTTTTTTTGTATAATTCAAAATGTCCAAAATAATTCTCATATAATTTGTCCTTAATTTTTCTAAAATTTGCAAGCTAATCAGCACTAGTAGATGTTCTGACACCTATTAAATAGAAAATGATGCTAAGTGCCAAACATTTAATAGTTTCAGAACAAAATGATACGGAGCCCAGGACACGCGAGTCCGGTTCGCACTTACCCCTACAGCTGATTGTGATATCACTAGATAAAGTAAAAAAGTTAGAAAGATGGAATTAAACATGACAGGCGTTATTATGGGCGGTCTTATCACTAAAAGCGATCTCTTCCAGACAACCTTTGAATGGACAGGATTGTTAAAAATTAATTTGAAAGTTGCATAAAAGCAATTGATATACAATGACAGAAAACTACATAAAAAACAATATACACATATTATAGAAATACATACACATAAAAGTTAATGTATCAACACTTAAGATCCTTTTGATATTACTAGTAAGCCTTTAAATAGGAGAGTATTTAAATTGATCTCATATGAGAAAACAAGAAATACTCGATGTGAAAGACCCACCTTCTGGCACCACAATACAACCAACCAGATGACACCATAACCATAAAGACATCAGAATAAAATACTTTAGTAGTTTCAAGTTTACACCATCTTTAAAAACAATTTACACGTGAAGTTTAATATATAGTTTTTCGAATATAAATAAAACAAATAACAAGCAAGTGATGGAGCCGAAATTATATCTAGTAACTAACATACTTTTTAATTTCCGAACGTAAATTAAATTAAATTGATTTTATCTGTACATACATATATATATATACGAAATCCCTATTGACGTTAAAAAAGCTCCTAATAAGTTTGCCTTTAAAAATAACACCCGCAAACATTACAGAAATGCTGCAAGTCTGTACTAGTGCTGCTGTTTGTTATTGTGCAGCTTCAGTTGTTTGTCCTGACATGTATATTATTCTATGTATATATCGTATATTTGTATAAATGTTATTTATGTATCTATGTATGTATGTATCTATTGTAAGTATATATTTTGATATTTATAAGGGGTTTTTTTCTCTTAGCAGTATCGCCTCTATTATGTATATATCTCTGCTTAGCCTAATGGTTGACTGGGAGAGAATGCCTCTAGGCATTAAGTCCGCCATATGTACGAGCGAGTGCATTAAGATTAAATAAATAAAATATATTTGTTTCTAAATGAATGTGTTAAACTTGGAAGTTTTAGCTTCATCAAAACGAAATTAAACGATCTCTATGTGCTAAATTTCGGTCTGCACGCAATAGCATCACTATCGTCAATGCAGCTAATAAATCCCTTAGCAGTTAAATTATTATTAAGCGATAACTCACTTCAAGTGTCGCGTTCATTTTCGATTCATTCACGTAACCCTGAAAAAGTCACGAGTCCCGTCGAAAAACGGATGGTTTGCCCGCTGTAAACTGTACAAAGTATAAGCGACGAGCGGAAATGTCTATGGTAATTTCCCACGTCTATAGCTTTTCCGTCTTTATTATTTACATTGTTGCGTTTTATGTTCACATCTGTACTGGTGGTTGCTCGATTTACTTGGGTATTTATTTCACGATACTGAGGTGGTAATAATAGCAGGAGGTAATAGCTTTATCCTCAGTTGCTGCTTTTATTTCTTCATTAGCCTGTTGTTAATCCGATGCTCGACTTAGGCCTCTCACAATGAGAGGATTGGCAGTAATCGCTGCGCTTGGCAAGCGTGTTGATCATAGTACCGGACGCCGAAGCTGCTACCCGTAACATGCCTGTGTATTTTTGTCAATCGGGGATATTTTAAAAATAGGTTACGATTTACCGTACACTATGATTGCCGAGGTCTTTCATATAATCGAGTCTTACAATACTTACGTAAAGGACATAATAGGACTTGACATTTATATGAAGTGTGTACAGCACAGCATAGCATAGTATAGCATAGAATTTAGTATATAACATAATTAATAGGTGTAATCTCGTATGTCCCCTAATAAGGCGGACCACCCAGAAACATAGGCTTCTTCATAATTGTAAACTAGGATTAAGATGATAATTAAACATGGAATACACGCAAGAAGACGTTTTCCTTTAACACCTCCCAAAGTACAACATTCCAAATACATAAGTTCTCGTATATATAAATGACGAGATTCACACTTTTACTGGCAATGAAATATTCCATCTCAGCCCTTCAGATGATAATTCGTCCTGATTATTCATCGAGGAAGGGTGCAGGTGTGTATGGGACACTATGAGCACATGCCATCAGATGGAATGTGTGATTTGTCACCTATTGCTAATATACATCCATATATATATACATTAAAGGGTACATCTGTGCTGCTCTAATACTAGTAGTGGCATATTAAAAAGAAGTAGTGTCCTATTATCACCAGAATAAAAAATCGCAAGTCCATCATATTACCACCAAAAACAATCCATCATGTTTATTAATAATTTAAACAGCAAAACCGATGGTTTCACCATATTTTACAGCAATTACTCTACAGCAGTTGCTTTTTCTCGGATTCGGTGTCCTGTATGGCAATAGTGTTAAACCATTTCCAACCAACTGTCAAAATGATAATATTTCGTGCGTCTCGCGACAGTTCAAACATGGCTGCCGTAGTTGTGGTCACCGACTACATTGTGGGTAATACGTAATTTATTGAATTTTAAAAGTTCAGATAAATAAAATTAATTTTATTAGTAAATAAAACAAATGTTGTGCAAAACTTTTATGTAAATAAAAGTAGATCTATATTAAGTTAGATTTTTTTTGTGTGCCTTTAAAGAATGATACCATTTTTTTAATGTATTTGCTAAGGACCGCTTCCCTATAACCGAACCTAGACTGATGAACACAAGCACTGTGCGTGCTTGTTTTTATCAGTAATCCACAGATAAAAAAAAGATAGACTCGTCTGTCTACACGCTTCCGGTCATGCACTCGCACCGCACAGGCGTCGAGTGCACAGCTTGCTCTGTGCCAAGTGAGTCACCACTCGATTTCGGACCTTGGCGTATAGTGCGTATCGACTCGCGAAATTAACCGATAATTATAAGCACGTGCGACGTTATTACTAATGCCTCGTTCCGCCGTTTCCAAAATAAATACACTCCAATAACGGCGAAGCTAATTGCGCTTCGTGGAAATTGTTTCGGGTTTACGCATATTGTTTGCGTAAGCCAACGCAATGTGGGATGTGGTAAGGTAAGAAAATTTAATTTCCTCTAGAGGACAATTATCAATTGGAGCAATATACATCTCGTATTAATGTTTGTAAAAAAAATATTTCTCTAGAATATTACACAGTTTTCTTATTTGTCTGCTTGCTCCTACCATCGATAAATACAAATAGTGTTTCAGAACGTGATAATGGTCAATCGATCGCCATTTTTTCGGCTTCGCCAACAGCTTTCACTGTGGCATTTAAAAAACTCAACTCAAGTCAGCGGTGGTTCGGACACGTGAAATATCATATAAATGTGACTGTCTACGTTATTGCAAGACTTACCTCTGCTTAGTGCCACGCCACATGCTGTCGACATTTCCCAAAAATCGGGGTAAGATTCACTAAGGAGATAAAAGTAAAACTGCCGACCATGTCGATTTCAACCACGGCGACTACTTCGGAATGCTATCGGCCGTTCTCTCGCCGCTCGGGATATATTGCAAAGCGTCACAACTTGTAGTCAATGCGAAGCTTCTGCGGCACGGTCGGAGGAAAGAACAGATGAAGGGGCTGACACGCTGCAGGTACACAAAACAATACACAAGCTGGTACGTGGTAGAGTCTAGCGGTGGCTTTTGATGCTACGCGAATGGGCCGTCTCCAGTGGCGTACCGACCACCGCGACCTCGCAGAATACCGGCGTGAAGTAGAGTCATCTTATGCTACTGCGTTTCGTTCTGTGAATGAGGCAACCGAAAGTAGTCGATACGGAACTCTACTATTACCGTAAGGTAATACCATTGCAGGTGGTGCACCCTGTGAGTAAACAAACGCAGCTCTGGCGACGGAATGATGGCTGAATATCCAACCGAATTCGCCGAACCCAAATCCAAGAAACCTGTGATGGGGAGCAGAATTACGAATCACCAGTGCGAGAGTACCGACACTGCGCTCACCAAACCGCTAGTGCAGACAAACCATCCAAGGAATGTGTGCCGGCTTTTCGCTGGCGCTTTTTTAAACAGGCCTGTATGCAGCAGTGGTCTGAATTAAGCTGATATAGCATTTTGACCGGCAGCGCATCTGTAGCTCCTCTGGCATTGCGGATGTACGTGGGCGTCGGTGATCACTTACCATCAGGTGAGCCATATGCTCGTTCGTCCCCTTCTTCTATTAAAAAGAAAAAAAATACTATTCTAAGACAGGGTATCTACACATCGCGAGCGTAAACAAATGGAGCGTAGTAAAATATTTAACACGGCTCTCAAGTCCGCCAGCCTCTCTAGTTATCTTCACAGACGAACGCGCGGAACTCGCTCAAACGTAAATGGATCCGAACAACACGACGCACGTCATAACTATACGCTCTAGTGATAGAGCTCCGCGGCTTTAGCGGAATATCTCGAATTTATCCAGCAGGTAACACTTTGAAGTTATTTCTGTGGAGGTTTTTATTATAGAGCCACGATAGGGGCTCTGTCTCCGGAATGAAGATGTCCGAATTTAAATGAATGTGAAAGCTTTTACCCCTGTTATTGGGCTACCAAGTTCGCGACTATTGTTTAGCGATTTAGAGGTCCATAACAATAACCACTTATCTCGATCTCATGTTAACATTTTATCAGACTAACCTTTCCTTCTCTGTTGTTTTTTTAAATATGTCATGCATCGAGTTGCTAGATTAGTAATTACTTACACGTTAGATTTCAATTAAATGAATATATAGTCAATAAGAAGGTACGATTTGGCGGCCTTGTCGCTGCATAGTGATATCTTCCAGGCAACCGAAGGCTCCGAAGACATCCACGGGAAGAAAGAGGGCGGGAGAATCTTAAGTCGTTATCATATATATTGGGTTTGCCTATATACACGTTAGCCGAATCCTTATTGAAGCCAGTAGTTGTGCAAAACACAAATTAATGGTTTTTCGGGTCCAGATGTGTTGTGTACGTTTTTTTTTTATGGAAAAGGTGGCAAACGAGCAAACGATTCACCTAATGGTAAGTGATTAACGTCGCCCAGGTACATCAGCCTTTTAGGGTGATGGGAGGGGGAGTGGGGGCCGCCGGTTACCTCACTCACCGAACGTAACGCAGAAGCAACCAACCGGTTGGTCAAGCCGGCACATTCGAACAGCAGCAAAAGCCGCCGCTTGGCACTACCACGTTTGAAAAAAGGTAGGTTCAAATGCAGCATCAAAGACACAAGACGTCTTTGACAATGCATTATCGCATATCGCGTTAAGACATCAGATATGCGCGTATACATACCGCACTATAATATCTCCTGAACAGTTGACAATTAGCGAAAGTTGTGGCCATGTTCGAAAGCGACCAGGTGAACATCACACGTTACACTGATATAATAACATTACATTGTCTTAGTTCTTTTTTAAATGCAATCTCCTCGATACAGTCCGTGTTTATTTTTAAAGGTTATGTCATATTTTCCCGCCGACAAAACATCTAAGGCCAACTACACACTTGATGTCTAACTAACAAGACAAAAGGTCAACTGCCTTACAGCTTGTTAGTCACGTCATATTATGCGGTGAGGTTATTAACGAAACTCTAATTATTTAGTAACAAAGAATGCTTTTTTTATGGTAAAGGTGGTAAATGAGCTAGGGGCTCACCTAATGGTAAGTGATTACCGTCGCCCACGTACATCTGCAACACCAGAGGTAGGTGCGTTGCCGGCCTTCAAAAAATAGTTTACAATAATAATGAACAAAATTGGACCCAAATTGGATCCCAGGGAAACACCTAATGTCGCAGGAGTAGGTCTGACTAATATCCTTTCAGAGTTAATATTTGCGACCTATTTTTAATATATAAGGTTACTCAGCGAAGGAGGTTACCATATATACCCATGGCGGCAATTTTGTCTAATAATATATTTCATTTTATCGAACTCACTTTATCTAACGCATTTGTAAAATCGGTATGTATCGAACGAAACTTATAATGAATGTAATTTATGTATTTCGAATCTGTCCGTGCAAAAGGTTTGCTTGTTATTAATATAGATTTTATTTTCATTAAACTTAAAACTTCTTAAATAAAAAAAAATCACATCAGGTGATGGTGGTCAATATATATATTGCTAAGATGCTGGCGTTGTGCTCATCAATACACCCTGCCTTGCGTAGTGGTCATTGAAATTATATATGAATTTGATGATTAATAAGTAGCCTGAAACCCATCTGAAATCGTTTAAAATTATTCCATCTAACAACCGGCGACATCTAGCGGCGAATTGGGGAAACTTTTAAATGGAGATATCGTATGTACAAAACTTGTACAGCCAGTGAAACATTGCCGCCCTAAATAAATATCACTATTGAAACGTGCGCGATGAAAACTGCAATAATACTTCATATCCATAAACCGACGGTTTATGATACCGTCTAGCCGGACGATTTTATTGGTATAGGATCATGTGCAGTTGCGTTTACAGCTTTATCACCATCGAAATCGGTCTATTTTGCAATGAGCTTCATATACAAACTCACAGATCCAGGCTGAAACGGCTGCAAGTCAAAACGTCTGCTTTCTGATTTAGCGTAGAATGTTTTTATTTAGAGCTACGGTTTTATAATCCTTTTAGCGATCTGTGTCAGAAGCGATTTATAGAGCAATGCCAGAGATAATGTAGCTAGATAAAGATGTAAGGTGGAAGGTACCGTCTTTTTCTCTAGAGGTCAATCTCACCCGCGATCTTAACGGATGAGACTCTGGTGAGCGACAAATATAATAAATCACACAGACTAGTGAGGTCGTTTATTCACCGGGCACAGATAAGCCAGATGAAGTGGAGATCCGTTACACACAATACCTGCTGCCATATCGAATTATTTAACATAACATACCGACAGCCCGTTCGGTGTGTCTATCTTGCATCTATGGCCCACAGCAGGCACTTACCACAAAGAACTCTGTACGTGTATAATGTACGTAATACCTTGTACCCTTTGTTCAATTAAAAAAAAAAAAGTCTACTATGTTGGATTTCCTTATGCCACTACCAGACACCTCTTGCACGCTGGAATGTACATGCATATGATGTGCATTGTTAGAGTATAACCAAATGTTACTTAGATACATACGATAGGATATATATAGATATAGATAGATATCAAAACAATGGTGTGTCAGTCTATGGCATTTTCGTTCGGATGAAAAAGGAATATTCCAAATCGATATAAACAGTTTTATAAGTCAGGGTAGGCTGTTTGAATAGTTCTACCGCTAATCAATTTGTTTAAATTCAACTTCAATCCGTTTTGAATTATGTAGAGAGTAGTTTAATTCCTCAGAAATAAGTTAAGCTTTAGTTTTTGCGAGTGACAAGGCATCTGGACGTCTATAGAGTTCTCCGTGGGAATGTGATAACTTCCCCCAGGAGAAGTTGATCGTATTAACTTCCAATAATAATGCAATCTGTAGTTGTGTCTTTTTTTCTTTTTTAAAAGACTACTAGCATTATATTATTTCTGTTAACCACTCCAACTAAGAATTGCTTTTATTAGGAGTGGATCACGATAATAGTGGCGGGCTCGAACCTCCGACTTCATTTTTTAATTATTTGTGTGAAAACGATACCTATCCAGATGAAACTTGGAATGTAAAACATTATTCAAATACAACATTTCATCAAAATTGTTAGAGCCGTTTCTATATATCAAATTACACAATTGCATATGTTTTTTTATATACAAATACAAGAACTGCTCGTTTGAAGTATAGGATGTCATATCCCTGTGTACTCTATGAAATATCTAGATAATAAGTCTTCTCTAAAATTGTTTCAGGCGATGCTGTTTTACGCGCCGCGTTGGCTGTGGAAGTCATGGGAGGGGGGGAAGATACGGGCCCTGATGATGGACCTCGACGTGGGCGTGTGTACGGAGATAGAGAAGAAGACGAAGAAGAAGCTGATCCTGGACTACCTGTGGGAGAACCTGAGGTACCACAACTGGTGGGCCTACAGGTACTATCTGTGCGAGGGTCTCGCTCTTGTCAATGTAATAGGTGAGTGGAAGTAAAGTTTACATACTATTCGACGAAGTAAAGCACAAATTAAAATATTACAGAAAAGTCTTCGTATATCTTCTATACACAAAGTCATGCTCGTGTTCACTTATATAGTCGAAAGGGCAAACGCGAACAGGCGAGCGGGTCACCTGATTGTAAGTGATTATCGTCACCCGCAAACACCTGTAACACTGGAGCCTAACCGCGTTGCCGGCTCTTTGCCCGTTGTATTACTCGTACTGATAATACCATACACAACGGAAGTTCAAAGTACGCGTTCCCAATCGTAACATTATAGGCGCCATGCTCAAGATCGAACAATGGTCATCACACGAACCAAGAGGGGCATCGACACAGTCTGGAAGATAAAATGTATACGTAAATTATATCACAGCATGTGCTTATACCATTATAGTAAATTCGTAGTTTATCATTAGGTAAGAAATCAATTCGTAAACCCTTCAGTTACGAATCTTAATCCGATTACATAATCAAGGTCTACTATGGGAGCAAGGAGCAGTAAATGGATGTACAGTGAATTATTAAGATACCCAACATTATAAATTAGAGTAGGTAGAAGAAGAAAGTTTACATAGGTAATTAAACAAAAATTTATAAAAGTTGAGTTAATTAATAAAGAAGCCTTCATTTAATTCTTTCTCCGTCAAAGTTGAGACCGTTAAATTAGAACATTGATCAACTTATTTCTTAATAGAAATTATATCTCTTGATAGAAATTGCCTTTTATAAAACTATGTTGTAGGATAAAAGCCTTCTCTTTATCAGTAGCAGTTCCTTTAGTGAAAATGATAGGGTCTTAACTTAGAAACTCCTTTTAGTTTTTCTATAATTTGAAGTGGCACTTCTAAGTGTAGGGAAAAAATTGCTGTTCATTACGTTTTCTATGCATGAATGCTGAATGAATGTAATAGTAGTTAAAGTATCAATTTGCACATTTAGGAGATGAGAGGATGAGGGGAGGGGGGACGGGGAGAGAAGAATGCGCCTCCGGTTACCTCAATTACCGTACGAAACGCAGAAGCACGGCAGCTACGCCCAACGCCCATTCAAGCAGCAGCTCAAGCCGCCCCTTGGCTCTAAAACGACCAGAAAAGTTTACTCACAACTAGTTTAAGTTAAAAGGTGTCGCGGTGTGGGGCCGTGCCGGCTTGGTCGGGCTTGTAGTCTGCTTCAGTCTGCTTCTTCTTGGTCAGGCTTTGTAGTACAATGACTTGAGTTATTTGTTTGCGGTCACGGTGCGTGGTTTAGTTACCTATTTTGGTACTATTTTGATTTTTACATATGAGTATTTTTATAAAACATGCTGACGAAAATGACTACAATGAGAAAGTCAACGGGATTTGTTTCTGTCACTTTACCGACGGAGGAAACTCATTCTCATTAAAGTAAACAAGTAGCAGCACAAGTAGCAGTAAGTGGCAGCCCGGAAGTGCCCACCGCAGGCCAGCACGTGGTTAAGTCAGTGCTTAAGAAAGCTATTAATAATTTGGGTGGTGCCGGCACCGGTGATCGAACCGAGGTCACTCGCGTACTATTAAATTAATCCGAGCTCCGTAACCACTAGGCTACAACGGAAACAAAAGAGACGAAATGTAGCTCGAATACAAGTATTTTTTTTTGTTTTTAGTAGAGTCCGTACCCACCCGGCTAGACGTGAGTTAACATTGGATTTTAAAAATTATTCCTTTTCTGTATTGTGATTATTCCGTATCATAGACAATTCCTTTTTTTTTTGGTGTTCTGTTGAGTATGTAGATGTGATGTGTGATGTATCGCGTAATTGTGTGCATATATGCTTGCGCACAATTGCCACATTACACAATGCTATTCAGACATTAAAGAAGGAGGCATTTGTCCAACTGTGGGCACTTACAGGTTGCTACTTCTATGCATAATCATTTCTGGTATTTACTCGAACACTACATATTACGATAAAAAACCATGGTTTACCGATTTTATCGCGTTTAATTTTTGTTTTTATTTTCTGGACGTTTCGGGTGCTTTACAACACCCGTGGTCACGGGGGATTTAAATGTTCGACGTCCACATATCATAGTTTACAGCACCCGAAACGTCCGGAATATACAAAGTAATGAAACGTGAATAATGGTCTCATTTCAATGTGTGGTATTCGCGTTAAATGTAATAAATTACAGATCAATCAATGATACCTAAAAAAAACTACAAACAATAAATCTAGTCTAGCATATTTATGTTTATATCAATAACGTACTTAAAACCGAGGTAAAACCCATAAGGCATTTTATGTGCGTATTTAATTCAATATATTATGATTTACAATCGGCTGGGGCTACTAGTTGTGATTCAGGTCGGGAGTCGCGACAGATGGCGCTCTGATATTTCAGTTTGGAAAGATGTGGAGCCAGGAAACTAGAGGTTCGCTCGACTTCTAATTATGGCCAACTGTAACTTCGGAACTTACAATTTTTTCTATCAGACATCGTCAGACAGCTACTAGACACACCACCGAAGCTATTTACATGAAGCTTCTTTAATGTCTTCAATATACTATAAGCGCCTTCCGCGTAGATAAGATTAATAAAAATTTGACTAAAATTAATGACGCAAGCCAGGGTTAACTCTGACACCAATACGTCAAACATCTCAGTGACCAAACGTCGGGAAGGTAAAAAACTAAAATTAAACGATATGAAACCCGTAAATGATAGTGTACGAAATTATTTCTTATAGATCGTTGGTTACAGACGTGAGTGCTTATTATTTTTATTACGCCATCTATCGGTGGACATGAGATTTTTCGGACCTTTTCCTTTGTCGACTTTTATAACTTCCACCTGAGGATACATGGTGGTAAATTCTCTTACATCGCCACCACTCTCAATGATGATGATGACCTCCTGGCCGATTTCGATCACGGTCGACTATTCGAAGTTGTCAATTGAGCTGGAGATATTAAAGTGATGCAAGTGTACGTGCCAATACAGCGGCACTCGCTCGTCTTCACCTTCCCGTTTCCGATGTAACGCTTATGCGATAAGACCGGAGGAAGGGTCAGATGCAGTGACAAAGAAACCGGACTCAACACAATATTACCAGACCCGAAAACCAAAAAATTTCTTTTTGCAGAAATATTTGAATTTGAACCTAGAACCCATGGCTCAGCAGTTAGGTACGCTTACTACTAGCCCCCACCAATAAAAGCTATGTAACTACAAAATAATCAATGCACATAGCATTGATTATTACTCCTAAATACATATTTAATAATGATGGTGTATGTTATAAATAATACAACGAATTCTTATTGGCATCTCTGCCTACCCATTTCGCGGACAACAGACAAACAAAAACAATTCTTTTATTAATAACTGTTAAGGTTTATAACAATGAGAATCGCTTATTTCCTAGCCCACAACTGTTCGGGATGGCTTGGACAGCAAAATTCGCTCGCGCCAAACGCTGTCCTGTTTTTGTTATTGGAAAAAAAAACGGCCGGAAGTAGTCCGAAACAGATAGTTGTCTACGTAATCCGGTTGATTTTTTTTTAATAGATAAAAAAAGAGTACCGACTGCAAACTAAAGTGAAACTTTTTGATGCGGATCAAAAAGTATTATTCATCAAGAATGCAAACTAGTGAACTAAACTTTTGATGCGGATCAAAAAGTATTATTCATCAAGAATGCAAACTAGTGACTTTATATTGTACCTCTGTCCTTCTAAGTCAACGAAACGTCTTCGAGTCGTAGCTTACCGAGGTATCTAAACGTAAACACGTGGCGTGATTGAAATACTGATCACTCGCTTTCTTGGAGACGTAGTAGAGCCGAGCGGCGGCTTTAGCTGTTGCTGGGATGGGCCGGCTCGACCGGATTTGTACCACGACCACACGGTATACCGGCGTGAAGTAGAGCCATTTTGCGCTTCTGCGTTTCGATCGATGAGTGAGGTAACTGGAGGCCCGCTCCCCCTCTCTCTGCCCTTTCTCATCCTCCCTCCCATCTACCAAATACCTTTCAAACGCCGGCAACGCACCTGCAGCACCTCTGGTGTTGCAGATGTAAGAGGGTGACAGTAATCGCTTACCATCAGGTGAACCGCTTGCTCGTTTGCTATGAAAAAAAACTCAACTGTACAACGGATAGATTTCAAGATTAGTTTGAGATTCATAATCATAAGTAATGAAGAAAATTTCATAAGTAGCCATTTAAATAGCGTGTACTTTTTTCTTTAACAGGGCAAATGTTCCTCATGAACCGTTTCTTCGACGGCGAGTTCATGACCTTCGGCCTGAAGGTAATCGCGTACATGGAGTCGGATCAGGAAGACCGGGTCGACCCAATGATTTATATATTCCCAAGGTAAGTAACATTTTTAAACTGCAGTATATTCTCGATAGCATTACGCCCACTGCAGCCGAGATGTTTAGGGAATACCTCGGCATCAGGATATTCCAGTTCGATCACCTATTTGGAAAGCTTTGTATAGTTCATCTGTACGCTAAGACGGTGACAGGCTCACCGCCTGTCAGGTTTCCCAAATAAGCTCTAGTGAAAAGTGGATTGAAAGTACTTAAACGTCCAAACCTCTGACCACCCCGGTTAATGTATAGGTCGTGAGAGCTTATACAGTTAAAATTACAAATCGCGGTAAGCTCGGAGTGCCGTGGTAGCTTAGAGATGAGAGGGCTTTAGTTTCATAATACAGAGCGTTCAGCACCACTATAATTGTTCATTGAAATTTGAAGTGCTGAATTTAGCACGTGAATATATGAAGAAAGACATTGTGTAGAAATCTGCTCGTCGTGCTGTGAAATAACAAAATTGAATATTTAAATGAAGCCCGCTATCCTGCTTAGGAGCGTCATAGCGGATCTTCCCGGCTTCACAAACATCTCGAAAAGTTCAAGGAGTCCTTTATTCAGCACGCTATATAATAACTACGCTAAACGAGAGACTCTACCTTTTTTTTAATGCTTACGAGCTGGTTTATGGATGGCAACACCATACGACCAAATCCATTCTGAATTAGTGGTGAAACGTTAATAACATGTTATTACTTCTACTATTACTTATAAAAGCGCCAACAACCTATAGGTTTAGAGTACGAACTTCAAATCGCCCATTCGACTATTGTCGTGAACCGCTCCAGATACAAGCTCTTAAGTTTTGTTAGACGGAAGAAGAATATTAGTAATGTTAATTGTTAGTATTATATCTTTTTACTGAATCGGGGGTGAAAAGCCCGAAGCTGGTGGTAAGTGGCGACAGAAATCCTTGAAAACCTGCAAACAAATCCAATCGAAGAAGGTTACAAGTTACAAATGAGTCGTCACTTTCGTGGACTGAGATGGAATGCCCCACAGTCTGTATACATTATAAAAGGAAATAAAAACAGATAAAAGGAAAGACAAACAGTTGTTGAGCATTGACGACATAAATAAGAGGTAAGCGGTCTGTGTGTTTGTCCATATAGAAAATTTATTATTTAAACGTGGTAGAGCCAAGCGGCGGCTTTAGCTGCCGCTCGAATGGGCCGGCTCGACCGAATTGGTACCACGGCCTCGCACAATACCGGCGTGAAGTAGAGTCATCTTGTGCTTCTGCGTTTCGTTCGGTGATTGAGGTAACCGGAGGCCCACTCCTCCTCCTTGTTCCCCTCCTCTTCCCTCCCATCTCCCAAATATTCTTAAAGACCGGCAACCCACCTGCAGCATCTATGGTGTTGCAGATGTATGTGGGCGACGGTAATCACTTACCAGCAGGCGAACCGCTTGCTCGTTTGCTGTATCATCCATGAAAAAAAAATTGTAGTAGAAACTAACGAGTGAAAAGAAGAGAGAGAGAGAGAGAGAGAGAGAGAGAAGTAAAGGCTTACTAAAAAAAAACTATAATTGATACAGACACTAGACTGTTAAGCATGAACGCAATATATAAAAGACGTATATTTAAGTAAATATGATTGTATATTTATAACTTTAGAAGTATTTCAATTATAATGTTTCACACTTAGTCTTTTTACCTACCACAATACTTTTTCACGCCCTGGGTTTACTGACAGAGAATGCCAGAAGGCATTACTTCCGCGCTTTGTAATCCTATTCGTGAGCATATAATAAAGTATAAATAAATAAACATTATTTCAAAATTATTATTCTATTATGTTATTAGTGTAGTGGTAACATCGTAACAATCTCCCACCAGTTTACTTCTCGTGGGTGTCTTAAGAGGTGGGTAAGGGAAAAGTATTAAAAATGACATGGCAATCTCCGACAGATGGCGCGATAACCAACCAAACACTTCGCCCGGAGTAGCGAAATGTGGGTTGCGGCGCTGAGTAGTGTCTAATGTAAATCTAATCTCTGCTTAGCCCTTTCGGTGGCTGAAGAGACCATGAGACATGCTTGATATCATAATATATAATCTTGAAGAAATTTTTCTTCTTTTCTCCATCTTTTTGCCATTCTTTGACTATTTTTATTTATTATATATTCGTAAGTTACTTTTGAGGCTTAAGTTCTTAAGTTCTTAAATTTTCTAAGTATTATTTTATAATTTTTTCCATATTTACTGACTTTAGTAAAGCTTTCGATCGTATAGATCACACTCTGCTATTACAGAAACTCTTACATGCCGGTATTCATGGAAATTTATACAGATGGTTTACATCTTACATTGAGAACCGAACTCAAGCTGTTGTTCTTAATGGTTACATGTCATCATGGAATCATACACCCTCGGGCGTGCCACAGGGCTCTTTACTAGGACCACTGCTTTTTAACATTTTCATTAACGACATTAGTGCTTGTTTCCACCATTCCAATTTTTTACTATATGCTGATGACATGAAAGTGTTCAAAGAAATTAATAACGAAAACGATTGTCGTATTTTACAGCAAGACCTATGTAGATTTGAAAAATACTGTCACTTTAATAAATTAGACCTTAATTTAACAAAATGCAGGTTAATGACATTTACACGTAAAACTAAAATCACGAAATTTATTTACAAACTTAAAGATCATGAACTTGAAACCGTGGATGAAATACGTGACTTAGGCGTCGTACATGATTCAAAACTAACTTTTGATAAACACGTTGATAGTATAGTCAAAAAAGCCAACACGTCTATGGGATTTCTGTTAAGAACTAGCTACCAGTTCTCTAGTATCAAAGTTATTAAAATTCTTTATTGCGCATATGTGCGTAGCATACTCGAGTATTGCTCACAGATATGGAACCCGCAGTATGATGTTTACATTAACAGGCTAGAGTCGATACAACGAAGATTTTTGAAGCACTTACAATTTAGGTGCAAGAAATACGATGCTGATTACGAATCAAGATGTAGGAGACACCATATGTTACCTCTTTATGAAAGACGCAAAATAGCGGATATTGCCTTATTAACTAAAATTGCGCAATGCCAGGTAGATTCTCCACAGCTCTTGTCTAAGATAAGTCTGAAGATTCCTTTAAGATCCGTGAGACAACCAAGACATCTTAATGTTTCACATAGTTTTACAAAATATAGGCAAAATTCATTTTTCATCAGATCAGCAAACCTAATGAATAGACTGGATGGCGTTCCCGATTTAGATATTTTTAACATTTCCCCAATTGCTTTAAAAGGTTATATTACAAAGGAATGGTTCGATGCGATTTCTTAATTGTTGTGAATTGCTTATGTGCAAGTAGCAAACAAGCAGATTGATAAACTTTCTAGTTACAATATGCGAAAACAACTAAAATGGTGTGTAGCATTTATAGTAAGTTTTAATTTATCAAGCTATGTATCACTGTATGTTTTCCGAATAAAATAAAATAAAATAAAATAACTTACTTTTCTTTATGTACCTGTACGACTATGGGATGCAAGAAACTTTTGCACATACTCGGGGCAGTCCCGCACCCTCGGACCACCCCCACCCATCACTGGTCTGTAACCCAAATAGGGTTGTTGGTAATTTCCATCATTCGATCGCCAGAGCCTCGTTTGTTGCCTAGCTGGGCGAGGCAAGGAGAGTTTCTGTAATCCCCTCCACGCTCCAGATTTATTATTGTTGTTTTTTTGGTACTTTTCAGAAATTAGTTTCACGGCGATGATAAAATTTATATTCACTTTACAGAATGGTGAAATGCACACTGTTCAACAAATTCGGATCGTCGGGCGAAGTGGAGCGGCACGATGCGCTATGCATATTGCCGCTCAACGTGGTCAACGAGAAAATCTACGTCTTCCTATGGTTCTGGTTCGTTATCCTGGGCATCCTCACATTCATCACCCTCATCTACCGGCTCGTCATCATCTTCTCGCCACGGATGCGTGTGTACATGATGCGAATGCGGTTTCGACTGGTGCGACGCGACAACGTCGACACAATCGTCAGGAGGAGCAAAATGGGCGACTGGTACCTGTTATATATCCTAGGAGAGAACCTCGACTCTGTCATATTCAGAGATATAATGCACGAGTTCGCCAACAAGCTGAATCACAACTACCAGCATCACATTCATGGTGTTCCGGACGCGTGACCTCCGATCCCTGGGTGGGTGTTTCACACCTGACTGACGTCGTTGCAGCGCCACATGGACCCGCCCGTCTGAAGTGCGCTCAAAACAACTAAAAGTGTCGGTTGACATCAAAGACTGCGATCTCTTTGTTCGCATATAAACAAAGCAAATGTGGGCCAAGCGGCTGCCTTGGGGCACACCGTGCCCGCACCGGACAGTAAATTTTGTGGTGTGTATCAAAGATATCAAAGACCTCTTTCATCTGTACATTGTAATCGTAACAGTGCAATTCGAAACACGCAATAATAGATTGTACTTAATCTTTAAGAACGTGATCTCAGGACGAATCTAATCGAAGGCCTTTTAAAAGTCAACAGTGATGGCAATCTCGTTAGAGTAACTATAGTGTTCATCTTTTAGAAGTATTTTACTCATAGTTTCGCTGCTCGTAGTAACTGTTTGTCGAGACCGCTTCATTTCTTTCTATTCTAGCTAATAATCGAAGATAAGCACATGGATAGCACACAACTTATCTTTTACACGAATACTCACTCGCCATGGATTTGATAGACCAAGAACGAAATTAAAGCAATAATTAAAGTAATTAATAATTACTATATAGGATTAATATTCTTAAACGGGAGTAACGTTTTTAATTGGATCATCGTCTATTTGCCAAGCAACGTCTTCCTTAGTGGATGTTTTAAAGTTTTAAAACGACGTTCTTACCTTTTGCGGGCCAAAAGACAATTTGTACGTTTAATTTAAGTGAGCAACTAAGTTTTAAAATGGCATTTCACTCTGCATTTCTATGTTGTTATTTCATTGTGCCTGTCATTAGGTTTTATATTTTCTTATTTTTTAATATCTATTTGTTTGAGAAATGGCAGCTCAGTTGAATGAAATTGTAAATTTTAAATGAATTAATTAATAACTCAAATATCGACTGGTTACTAGAATTTAACAGTGTTCATATTCTTAGTTTGTCGTTGTATTTAATCAGGTTTTCGAAATATTTTAACGATCTAATTACAAATATGTTCGAGTCAAATTTTTCCATTCGCTCCCAAAAGTAATAGAAATGTAATCATTAAATATTAAAATTTGTATAAATTTTATTTAAAAATCTTCCAACTAGGCTAAAAAAAAATTAAAACATTTTGTGCTGAAACTTAGTTGTGACTAATTTGTTACCTCGTGTTAGAAGATACGAAATCGTGGAGAAATTGTTGTGTTTATTAGTAGACGATAATGTAAATGTGAAAAGGTTGTTTGTCTGTAACTGCGTAAACAATAGTTAAGAACAGTATTGATTTCCTTAAGTTCGCATTTTAACGTAGACATCAAGTATCATTGCATGAGTTATTAAGACTTTTAGGTGTCAATTGTAGTCTTATAAGAAATATAGAATGTTTTAAAAGAAAAATTTAAGTTTTAAATTTTGCTCCTGTATTTTACAAAAGAAGAATTCGGAGTTAGATAATGCTACCTCTCTAGACGCCTCAAATAGAGAATGTGTTTGACACCTAAAGTCTTCGTAAGGCTAATTTACAACGCTTTAGTGAAAACTTTTAACTAGTAAACATTAATGATTATTTAAAAAAATAAAATTATATTTTATTTAAAATCTTCCAACTAGGCTAAAAAAAATTAAAACATTTTGTGCTGAAACTTAGTTGTGACTAATTTGTTACCTCGTGTTAGAAGATACGAAATCGTGGAGAAATTGTTGTGTTTATTAGTAGACGATAATGTAAATGTGAAAAGGTTGTTTGTCTGTAACTGCGTAAACAATAGTTAAGAACAGTATTGATTTCCTTAAGTTCGCATTTTAACGTAGACATCAAGTATCATTGCATGAGTTATTAAGACTTTTAGGTGTCAATTGTAGTCTTATAAGAAATATAGAATGTTTTAAAAGCGAAAATTTAAGTTTTAAATTTTGCTCCTGTATTTTACAAAAGAAGAATTCGGAGTTAGATAATGCTACCTCTCTAGACGCCTCAAATAGAGAATGTGTTTGACACCTAAAGTCTTCGTAAGGCTAATTTACAACGCTTTAGTGAAAACTTTTAACTAGTAAACATTAATGATTATTTAAAAAATATATTAAAATCACAATTAAAATAATGTTATTGCTGAACTAGTAGAAGTTTTCGCTAGACCTTATACGCATCTATGATATTATAAATACCAAAGAGAATGTATAATACAGCAATATATAATAGAGTGAAGTAATTAGAGGGAAGTATTGTACGGTAGTCAACGACGCCAAATGCCGTGCCAAAATATAAATAGTGAAGACAATGTTAAATAAAACAAGAAAGTTATCACCGAAAGTATCGAATAAATATTGGAAACTAATTATGAATTTTATTTCCACTGTCACGTTATCATTTCTTGTATACACGCGAACGCTTGAAGACTTTCATTACTGTCTGTTAGGTATCGAGTAATTAAACTTAGAAACCTCCAAGTGCTCCTCAACCCTTAATATGCAGCGTACCAAAGAGCACGATTCTTGGACCACTGTTGTTTTTCGTTTACGTGAACGACATCCAACAGCCAACAGGGTTAACTCTCCCTATAAACAGACGATACTTGTTTGTTCTAATAGGCTGCATATATATAACAACAATGCAATCTTCTAACAATTAATACGCCTCATATATAAAATTCGACTCAAAAAAAATGAAACTAACCAACCATTATAATTAAATTAAAAGCGAACAAGCTTCACAAGTAAACAATCAAGAATGATAAGCTAGGCCTGGTACTCGATAACAAATTAACGTGAAACGAAGACAATCAACACATAGGAAACAAACTCTTGTCTCTAGTAGAACTAACTTACCTTGACAACCTAAATAATCCACTGCAGACCATCGGCCTCTCACACAAGGAGGATTTGTATTAATCTCTACGCTCGCACATCGCACCTAAGACGCTGCTGCTCGACATCGGTCTGCTTATTTTCTTGATGGTTATGACGCCATCTGTCGGAAGACATCTTTCCCTTAGTCGCCTATTACGACGTAGCAGGTTCCTACGGCTTTTACGCCAGTGTCTATTAACTACATAATATTGGTCGATGCATTCCAAATAAAACTCACATTCTAATCAATATTACCCGGTTCCATGGTACCCGTGCCTTGACTAGTTTACCTTATTGAAATATGAACCAGTGCAGCAATAACTAAAATAAAACCTTCGTCCGTACATCTATAACAATATTATTTTATTTTAAAAACAGTAAAAATTTAACACCGTCTATCGTACAAACATTTACAAAGAAACAACACACATGACTATTCAACAACTATGTATATCTACATATAACACATTGGTAACCGCGTGGCCTATTGGTTAGTGCACCTGACTGTTGAGCTATGGATACTGGGTTCAAATCCCAGTCGAAGTTAATATTTGTGCAAAAATACAAAAGAGAAGTCAATGCCTCTGTGTTTTCAGCACTATAATATTTCCTGCGCAGTTGACTGCGATAATATTTGGTGTATACTTTCAGGAGGACATCATCATCATAAAACATGAATATTTATTCATTAATTATTCATAAAATAACACAGAATCTGACTCACTACCTACATTACTTTGACAACAAAAGACAAAACACTAAACCATGCATATTTTTTATATGATAGTACACGCTAACCCAATATCTTTCCTGAATCAAAAAAGAGCCATCTATCGGTAGCTGCTGAAAACTTGCGCAGCGCACGATGCAGTTACCATCCCACATTTCATATCCTTAATATTCTATATTCACTAGTCACCAGAAACAATTAAAAGGCATTTTTGTCATCAACTGTCTATTTTATTCAGTTGCTGTGACAAAAATCTAAATAGATTATTTATAAATTTCCTTCGTCTTTTCAATTGAACAAGCACACATAAAAGGAAACCCGAGACCATAGACCTCATAAATAGCTTTTAGGTACACTAAATAGCAAAAAACCGTCGTTTTGAATATTGCAATAATAGACATCAAATTTATCTAATCAAATTTATCTTAACGATAAATGATAAAACTATCTCGATAAGCTTGAAATTGAACATGAAAATATCGCGACCTAACGAGAGATGCCTCTATAATAATCGTAACCACAATAATAAATACAATCTACCACCATCCGATTACAATCTACGCGCGCGCCTGTTTGCGGAAATTGGCGCCATAAATCAATCAGAACGCTGGAGCCAATAAAAGTTTTTAATTAGGTCTATTTTTTTATTACAAGGCACGCGCATTCGGTCGCACGAGGATTGAGCCATCGAAAAAAATAATCCCGTCTAAAATAATGTTAACTGCTAATGAATATTGGGTTGATTGATTTGTAGCCGTAATTATTTCGCGAATGTTTTCTCGTAAATCACAATGAACGTATAAAAATTTCGAGCGAGTCTATTAAAACTAGTTTCATTTAATTTTATATCGGGTAGATTTTGCGTGCCCTATTCTTTACCAACCACATACTATGAATATGATAGATTAGTTTGCGTTAAAAGGTTATATTTGAACTCCTCTCCCCGATCCACAGTTGGGCATGGACCTCTCCGCTAGGGAGGTTTGTGACGTAATCGATAAAGACGATATTAATTTATCCTTAATAGGAAAGGCAAAGGACTTTAGTCCATACAGCCAGGTCTGATGCACCTCTACTCTGTTCCACAACTACTCGTTGTGACGTAATCGCTATTTTAATATTTTTTTTTTTTGCTCTATTAGTGCTCAAATGTAAATAAAGATAAAATGTACAGACACCTCATTTCGATGCCGTCGTAGACACTACTCTTAACAAGAAGAAGTTCGCAGTACAAGACACAAACCTTTAAGGTATTTAAGAATGTTTGGGCGATGGAAGCCTCTGGATACCTCACTCACCGAACGAAACGCAGAAGCACAAGATGTCTCTTCATCGCGCCGGTATTCTGCGAGACTCCGATCGAGCCGGCCCTTTATCGCAGCAGCTAAAGCCACCAATTGGTTCTTAAAACCAACCAGCACAGAAGTGATTTCTTAGATGTTTTCATTATTAATGTACCCTGATAAACGAATATCTTATGAAAATTTATTACATGAAAAATAATTACTTTGCTTAAAATCTTAACGTTCTCAGTTAGAAGTAATGTTTCCATTATAGATATGCTTGTGTGCAACTCGCTAATGAATTATATCACATAATACTACATTTGTAGCGTGGTAGACCCAAGCGGCGGCTTTTGCTGCTGCTCGAATGGGCCGGCTCGACGGGGTTGGTGCCACGGCCTCGCAGGCGTGAAGTAGAGGTATATTGTGCTACTACGTTTCGTTCGGTGAGTGAGGTAACCGGAGACACACTCCCTTCCCCCTCCTCTTCCTCCCTCCCATCTCCCTAATATTCTTATGGGCCGGCAACGTACCTGCAGCACCTCTGCTGTTGCAGATGTACGTGGGCGACGGTAATCACTTACCATCAGGTGAATCGCTTGCTCGTTTGCCGCCTTTCCCATTAAAAAAACAAAGAACGCACACATGTGTGAAACTATTTCTTCCAGGCAACCCACAAAAGAAAAGAGAAATATGAACACAAGTAACGGGTTAGGGCGTACACTAGAGTGAACATATAATACATACACATTATATGCATATAAAAAATACAAAAAATATATATACAAATAAATAAATAAACGCTGGCTTTAAAAAAAAATTGTGCCGCATCAAGAATGAAATATAATTAACACGTGAACGATCTAAAATATGTCTTTACGTCGTCAAAATTTGTCACGAATATCAGATTTTTCATCAGATAAAATCTTTATCTGTATATGAAAGCAGTGCCGTGTGGTGTCGGGGAAGAAAACTCTGCCAACCCCCTTTATTGTTTAAACACGCAACGGCTACCGACAGATACTGGCGGGATAACCAGCTCGAATCTGATCTTTTTTTTTTTTTATGAAAAAATAGGCTTACCTTTGACCTCAATCTTGCCCGATGGAAAGCGAAGATGAGGCCTGGGATGGTACACGCTCGCCTAGATGTCCGTTCACTTTGGCCTTGATCCAAATTAAGAGTGACGAGCGCCTGGTACTGCGAACGCCGATCCGCTTGCCGAGCGCGGAGATTACAGCATATTCTCTTCACGTAAGAGCTATTGGAAGGAGGGTGACAGATATTCTTAAGGGAATATATCAAGCAAATACTCCACTGCTGGACATAGAGACCACTCCAAACTTGAAGATTTTCGATGATTGCAATGCAGGCAATATCATCTTTCCTTATCATATTTCCTTTTTCTTTCTGGGTTGCCTGGAAGAAATCGCTTCTTAGCGATAAGGCCGCCTATTGTACTTTTTATTTTTGTTTCCTTATAATCTTTGTATGTTAAATCTGTGTGTGTACAATAAAGTATATTTCATTTCATTTTATTTCATTTCAGGCGGTAAAATGTGGTGGCATCCCCGATAACCATAGTCGTTGCTCTAATCTAAAAATTTAAAAAAGCTAGTGGCATGTGTTGGGTGGCCTTTCGCCAATGAAACAACAAAATAAAATCAAAATGGTATAATTCGTCTTTAACTTATTCGCTTACATAAAACACAAAAATATCATCGTTTAGTTTGCATAAAATACGAGCAATTGACAAATAACTCTCTAATAAATAATATAATACCATAATTCGCTAATCTCAACATCTGGACTGGAAATGTCGCTGCGAGTGTTTGAAATAAAATTGCCATGTTTACTAAGGGCAACACCATAATTGATCTCTTTAAGTAGTCCGGTTACTTTAAAACACGTTTAAGAAAAATGAATCAACGTCTCCGTACATTTAAAATAAATGCGCACAACACAAACCACACCCGAGACCCACAAAAATAGGGTCTAAATTCAAATTACAAAACTGTACCGTTTCCGAAATGCCGTTTAATCTGTGGTCGTGAATAAATAGGCTAAACGGAAAGAATAAATGAGACACAAATATCGCTTAATAAACTTACATTTTATTGACAAAATATTAGTATGAATCTTTTAAAATTGAAATAAATCTGCAAAGAACATGCTTCGCGAGACATAAATCACGATTTGGGTCCCACGCATGCCCACATCGCTGACAACATTTAATATAAACATATTCGTCGATTGAACACTATAATTGTGTCAAAACGACATTAATCGCAGATTTGAATTGTCACGGTCTTAAATGAATTAGCTTAATTAAGTCTGTTAATATTGGAAATAATATTTGGAGTACTGGGAACTGTGGCGCAGCCAAGCAAGGCTTCGAGTTATATGGTACAAGTAATTTATTGGTAGTCATAGTGTTGGATAAAGCATTGGTATGATGTTATAGAGGAATGAAGTCACGCGCGGAATTCGTGTGAAATATTTCGTGGTATAGCGCATGAGGCCCATGTCAAGAGTTCGTGGACTTAACGCGATTATTTCTCAGGCATGGAGGTTTCCTCACGTCTCTTCAGTCGCAAGTCCAAATATTTATGTTTTTCGTTTTCCTTCACCGCCGAGCATGTTGTAAGTGGCACTTAAATTAAAAGTTTCATATTGCCGGCAGCGGGAATTGAACCCAGTTACCAAAATGCTACAAAATTTACAGAGGTGCTGCTGGCTATAAATTTCGTAAGTTACCACGGCTTTTCGATATCGTACAAATCGTTTAATAATAATAATAATAATGTAAACATTATTTTTGACATACCATTAAGTTAACAATGCACCGTTGTATTCCCTTTATGGGACGTTAATTCTAGGAATGATCGTGAAATGATAGGATTGTGTGGCGTAGAAGAATTTTATGACAAAAAATAATAAATAAGAAAACTTTTATAGCGATATCAAATAGATACGCCAAGAAATGTCATCTCATTTTAAGGCATGTTTAATTCATAATACTATTACAAAAAAACATTCCCAACACATTAAATGATAAATCTAAATAAAATAGATTAACCGAATACGTATAAATTCGTTTTCAAAATCCCACCCACCACACAACCGTTTCCGATGATAAAATGGCAACACGTGATAAAACTTAACAAATGTTACGCCAACCCTATAACGCTTCAATTATACATACGACAAAATGCACATCGAATTACCTCAAAAGGAGGCTTTACAATTGTCTTTTAAAAATGAACACTGAACAGTCTAAGGTTGCTCTTTTCCAACATGAATTGCAAGCAAAAATCTAATACAAATTCTCACATATAAAGTACACAGTTATACGGTTTCAATTCACAACACTACAAATACAGTATACATTTTGCTGTGTGAAATAAATACAAATTTCAATTCTCATATTGTCTCCACAAGTGTACGACGAGAGGAATAAAGAATTTTTGGCATTTTATTTTTGTACGCGCGATTTATAAAGGTGGATGCGACATCAGATTCAACCTATATATATTCTACAGGCAGTTTCCAGTTAATCATGAATTACACAGGTATAGTAGTTTATTCCAAGGATATTTTTTTTTAGATTATGTTACGTTGACTCAAGCAAGATATCTTCGCGCTAATAGATGACCCACTTGGCCTACGTGAACCAGGTCAAGGACCTTATCGACCATCCACTGGTCACCAACTAACCGTGAAGAAATCCTGCGACTATGTAGCTCTTGCCGAGGTCAGTAAAATACTATACATTATGAATTGAGCTTGTGTGTCGTTTTTTTGGATTTAAAATGTTTGAAAAAAGTTTTTTTTTTTGTTTATTTCGATATTTTTTTCACAATTTCCAAATAAGCATTAGTACTAACCAAGTTGCCGTTAAGTGCTAACGACGTCGCATTTCACACTTTATAAATAATTTTCAACTAAATATTAATCCTTTCAAATAAATTATATTCATTATTAAACTCTGATAGTGGCGTATCCACATTATAAATATTGATATAAATGTTTGCAGTCATTTGTAAATTAAAAAGATTGAATTAATATTAAACCGGTATGGACGTATTACATTTTGGTTTATTTACATGCGTGTGTTGATTCAACAACTACCAGTAAAATTGTCAAAGAACAAACACGTGAATTGATTTCTATTTAATTCACGTAATTTAAACATATATAGATGTAAGTTAAAACATATTCAACCATAAACTACATTTTCATATGACAACCATAAGGTTCCGCATTCTGTTACCGTAAACCATAACCAACCACACTCAAAACGGCACATGCGTCAAATGTCACATTAGACATTTGTGACAGCTGTCAACTTGATGACGCGCGAGTATAAATATACGAATGTATCAAAAACTTTACCCTTATTTCTACAATGATCCCTACATATTGGTCCAATATAGTGCAGCATGAGATTTGAATAAGGAATCAAACGTTCTTGGCCCAATATGTACAGATAGCAAGATAATTACACACATCAATAACCTCACATAACACACATAAGGCGACTTTACACAGTCCATTGTTTGCAGTCAGTACCAACGGCATATAAATGTGGCCAGTATAAAAAATGTTAGTGTTTCGTTTGTGCCGAATATCAATTAATATCCTCATAGACAAAATTGATGCAATCACCAAACTGTATAGGCATCGGGGTGTAATTTCTCAAGAACGAGAAACTACATTTTATGTGATACCCGATTTTTATACCTACTGCCTATACAGTATCGATGCACGCCATGGTGTATAAGATAAAGTAACTAGCTACTTGATATGCATAACCTAAATATGAAAAAAAAACACAATAAAATGTCTTTTCGTTACGTTTTAAAAATCCTTTACAGATCTGTACATTGATTATTTGATATTAGATTTGGCAAACTATTAAACTATGTAAAATATAAAAATTCATGAGACGTACCAATAATCTTTGGACTGAGTGTTTCTTCTTTTTATATATATATATATATATATGAAAATTTAATTGTGCCAACATAGGAAATTCACTAGTCTATGATAGAATGAGAACGAAAACATCGTGTAACACGCTAAGTATCAGGTCCCTTGAAATTTCGAGTCAAAATTGTTTATTTTATCCGAATGGAATCAACTTACGAATGCTAAATATATCTAAAATACAACCTTTTATCGGGGAAACGGCTTAAAACACAGTATAACCTTTGACATTTACAAAAAAAAAAAAATTAAAGTCCAAAAATACACTAGAGAACAGACAGCAATACCAGTAAAAATATATGCTAGGATATACTTTACGACAATAGTCGAAAGGCGGGCTTGCTCTTACAACTGAAAATCGTGACTTTTATAATTATATACAGGCTGGATGCGATGCTACTGCATGTTGAAGATGTTAGAGCGCATTATTCTGGATACCTCTTTTTAATTATATTATTATTTTATTTATTTCCAAAATCCAGAGCTTTCTACAATAGTTTATGATACTTTCACCATTTATATATTATAGATGACCTTGACCTTCAATGATCAAATTAGCCCTGTAGTGAAAACAGTCTTTTTAAACATACTGTATTTGACTATAAATTTAAATACTTATAATTATTTATAAAATTTTAGCGAAAAGTTTTGAAACACTGCTGAGACTTTAGATCAAAAATATTTTGACACTCACGTAACATTATATTTTTGTAATTAAATGCTATAACAATGTACATAAAAGTTCTAGCTCGTTCACCAAATGTCCTTTAAATAGTACAGCAGTTAAAGTTCTTGTTACTCGAGATATATTAATTTTGTCTAATAGTTAGCTGGGTCCACGAGAACCGGGTCAAAGACCTTATGGACTAATACCGGCTCGCTGACAAAGAAGCTTCAGGGAGTTTACCGACCTTTGCAAGGGCGGTCTTCTCGAGGTTTATTGGACTTCAAATTGGTCGTAAAAACGTTTACTTTTTTATTTTTCTAACAATAAAATGTTTCTCAATGCAAAATAATAGGAACTCTATTATTAACCAAGTTTTCATTACATATTACTGCCGCCGCATCCAACCTGTATATATATATATATATAATGGCAATACGAATGAATTGCTACAACTTTGTCATATTAGTTACTTAAAAGTGAACCAAATGAATTCTTATGCAATTAACTTATAAAAGTGAACACTTTGTAATTTCTCTAGTGTATTTGTTGACCCTACACAAAAAGTTTAAAAATGAAAAATTCTCTAAATGGGACCACTCTATATAAATGTAAACGCGAGGATCAAATATTACACTCTATTTGAACGTATAAAAATCAGATTCAAACATTATTCGACCTTATGGCAACGACGTTGACCTTCGTCATGTCTATGAATATCTACACCGTCCGTTTGTTTACTAAAGCTAATGCTTACAGCTTATAGAAAGGCATGCCGTATGATACAGACAATTTAGTCCGGCTCGGGCATAAAGCTCTGAGAAAGCTTTATTTTAGTTTCAATCAAATATACGTCACCATCAGAATGTCTAAGTCAATAATAAACCTATTACAAAGGCGGTTTTATTGTTGCATGTGTTAAAGCCTCATTTCATTGTCTATGGTCTGTCTGTGGTCATTTTCATTGTCTATGGTCTGTGATGATAAATTAAAAATTTACCCTAGAAATATAAAAAAAAAATTGTCTCTAATAACGTCTTCAGATCTATAAAACAGTCTGCGGCTGGAGAAATTTGAGCGTAATAAATGTAATAAATGCAGTAATAATTTCGTCAGCAGCAACTTTATGCCTATAGCATAAAGTCGACAATCGCCTAACGATATGTTTTTATCTTCTTCTCCATCATTATGCCCATGTCATGCGGAGCTCGCGTATTTTTCAAAATAATAAACATACGGAAAGGTTTTAAGTTTCAGTTTCGAGTACCTTGAGCCATCGTAGGGTTGCCCCAAATTTAATTCAAATCGACGGTGGGAGGAGTAAAAACGCGCTTCATGTAAAACTGAATTTGAACTTGAAATTGAACTTCACGTACAAAGCGTTAGAGCTAACGAAATTAAGCTGAGAGAATAATACAATATAATAATTTTTTTTCCCACAAGTATTTCAGAGCTTCTAGTACAATATCAACAATTTATCCTGAGCATTTTTTTTCAACGCCAATATCTCCTCTCTATCCGATACCCGATACTGAACTTACCCACGTACGCACCCACGGCAAACTGACCTCTACGTGAATGGTCATAGAGGCGATAATGAAATGAGGCTCGTCACATTCTCTTACGTCAAACGCCCACTATGGCGATCGGCCGGTGGTCGTTGGCGGCGGGCTGGTGCGGGGGCGAGCGTCACGCGCGCGACCCTGGCTTCTCGCCCATCTGTTTCACCAGATCCTCCATTAGCTCTCTGGAAAAGGGGGGATTTAGTGAGTTAGTGAGTTGAGACCGGTTAGTGAACGAACACTAGGTTGCGAGCAGCAGCAAATGCCGGCGTTCGGGCTCTACCACGTTAACCGTGTCTCACCACTTGGTACAAAATGTTCGACAACCAGAGCCTATTTATCCTACCTTCCTTCCAGACCTTCAAGAAAAGAGCCTATTCCTTCCTTAAAGGCCAGCAGCGTATCTGTAGCTAGCTACCCTGGTGTTGCGGTTGATCGTGGGCGTCGGTGATCACTTACCATCAGGTGAGCCGCATGCTCGTTTGTCCCTTTCTTCTATTGAACAAAAAAATATTATATATATATATTCGTCGCCGGATTGGCCCTCACCCGTATATGATGGGGTCCATGTTCCTGGCGAGCATGTAGAGCAGCCACCAGTCGCCGACGTCGGTCCTCCTGGAGACCAGCGCGGCGGTCTCTATCGTGATGGTCCGAGACCGGGCGTGGAGCAGCCTCGGCCGGACCGACGGCACGAAGATTATCACCAACCTGGAAAAGAGCGTTGACATTGACTACTATTAAAGTGAAGATTACTATTAGATTAATTTTTATTTGTTTATATATATATTATGGAAAAGACGACAAACGAGCAACCGCTTGCTCGTATATATAATATATATATAAGTGATTACCGTCGCCCACATATATCTGCAGGTGCGTTGCCGGTCTTTAAGGATATTTGGGAGATGGGAGGGAAGAGGAGGGGAATAGAGAGGGGGTGTGGGCCTCCGGTTACCACACTCACCGAACGAAACGCAGAAGCACAAGGTGCCTCTACTTCACGCCGGTATTCTGCGAGGCCGTGGTACCAATCCGGTCGCGCCGGCCCATTCGAGCACCAGCTACAGCCGCCGCTTGGCTCTACCACGCTTAAAATATATATTTTATGTGTGTGTATTTCTATGTGCTTTTATACTATCAATTGCTTTTATGCACTACCAAGCTCTTCTAGATAATCCAAAGGTTATCTAGAAGAGATCACCTCTCGCGATTAGACGGCCCACTACATCTTATGTTTAATTACGTTTTAGTCCTTTTTTTTGCTACTTCGGTGTGCAATAAAGCGTATACTATCTTTCTATCAACTACAGTGTTATACTACCCTCCGATATTTCACAATAAACTGACATTTATGCACGATGACTATAAAAACAAAATTGAACGCGATAAAATCCGTAAATAATAGTTTCATTTCGAATGTGTAGTGTTCGCGTGAATACAAGAAATCATTACCATGGATATTTTTTAACCGTACTGTGTACTGTCATTCTCCATGGAAAGCTTTTGCAGTTATCCAGATGGTAGACTGGCCATAGACTGGCCATAGACTGGCCATAGACTGGCCACCACCCTCTTAACCATTTCCACTGCCAATAAGCGGTGGAACAACTGTTGTGTTCCGGCTTGAAAGGAATAGAGAGCCAGTATAATTACGGGCTGTGAGGCGTTCCATCAAGGTCCTCAGGGGTGTCAATGCATCTGTAAACTTCTTCGATTGAAGATGTTTGCAGGTGTCCGTGGGCTGCAGGTGAACTTTTAGCTCAACATCACAGAATACCACCCGCAAGCTTAATGTCACGCGTACAAGGAGCGTCGTACAAGAAACATCACAGAGCACGCTCGCCGATTAACGTTATCAGTGAAATAAACAGGACCGCTTGTCAGTCTGTCGGTATTAGTTCTTTGACATACACATTATGGACTAATTAAGCCCGATAACGAGGTAGGCTGTCCGTTTGTAATAATACGAGTATTTTAACTATCACAATTTTACGTCAAACTAACTGCACACTGCGTAAAAGAGAAATATGGACACACATAAAAAAAAAGAGTGATTGGAAGAAAACAAAAACGTTTAAACGTAGCAGTAGACGTAAAGTAGCAGATGCCCTCAGCTGGGCAAAAGACCGCTTTCTCAAATGTCTGAGAGAAATCCGTCACTTTAAAGAAGTAGGAAAAAATTACTTCACACAATGACGCATGAAAAAAAAAAGCAAAATAAAATGGCATGTCCCAATCCGAAGAGAAAACGAGCACCACAACTGTCACCCGGGCAAGACAATATATCCCAACACCATTAAAATGGTGTTTTCCAACCACTTTAGATACGTTCAAATGTCACACACATGTCCTGCGATGGACTATGAACAGACTGACAGGTGAGCGGAAGTAGGAGTGTGAAAATTTGTGGCATAGATACTTTATAGCTCAATAAAAAGTTCTCTCTGGACATAATTTGCGACCGAGCGCCGGACGACATCGCGGGCTGCTCGCTGCCGAGGTACGGAGAAGTTCCGGAGCCGTGGGTAGGTCCTGGTAATACTTGTATAGAACTCACCTGTAAATAATCAGCAGGGTCAACACGAATGCCAGTATGATGTACCAGAACCATATGAAGATGTAGGTCTTCTCGTTGACTATGTTGAGCGGGAGGATGCAGAGGCTGTCGTGGGTCTGGATGCTGCCGGACGCACCGAACTTGTGGAATGTGCACTTCGTCACGCGCGGGAACACGTAGATCATCGGGTCGTATCTGAAAACGTCGGCGGTGTTAACATTTTCTTCTTCTTCGTTAGGAGGCTACTCCAGAATCCTAAGCAGAAGCCGGCGTACATGGGAAAGAGGACAAGCGGCTCACCTGATGGTAAATGATTACCGACACCCACGAGCGCCTGCAACGCTGGAGGAGCAGGTGCGATGGCGGCCTTTATGGATATTAGGGGACAAAGAGAAGGTGCGGGGGAGAAAGAGGAAGAGGACGGGGTTAGGGGGAAGCGGGCATCCGCTAACCTAACTGACCGAGCGAATCGCAGAAGCATTACATGTCTCTCTTCCACTACCACGTCACAATGAACTGATAACGGAGAGACCTCCCCCGAGTGTCAAATCGAGATTCTCATTTTATGCCGAGCAGCCGTCTGGGTAGGTAACACACTCCCCCTTATCTCTGCCGCTATCACCGCTAGTGGTCGCGATCCGGTTTTAAGGGAGAGGGGGCTAATGTAAATACGGGCTGTGAGGCATTCCATCTTAATCCCATTTCGTTCCTCAAAGGTGACGACGAATCCGTAACCTCCTTGCTGTCTGGGTAAGCTCCACTCTCATACCTATAACTTTTTTTTATGGGAAAGGCGGCAAGCGGTTCACCTGATGGTAACTGATTACCGTCGCCCACATACATCTGCAACAACAGAAGTGCTTCAGGTGGGTTGCCACCCTTTAAGGGTATTTAGGAGATGGGAGGAAGGATAAGGAAGGGATAGTGGGCCTCCGGTTACCTCACTCACCGAACGAAAAGCAGAAGCACAATATACCTCTACTTCACGCCGGTATTCTGCGAGGTCGTGGTACCAGCCCGGTCGAGCCTGTCCATTTCAGCATCAACAAAAGCCGCCGCTTGGCTCTACCACCGACTAACTGCCACCCATCAGCAGTTTCATAACTGACGTGTTCCGGTTTGAATGGTACAGAGGACCAGTAGAATCAAGGGCTGTGGGGAATTGCATCTCAGTCCACAGGGGTGTCCACGCATCTGTGACCTACTTCGATTGAAGTTTTCTGCAGGTGTCCATGGGCTGCAGGAGCCACTTACCAACAGTCGACTGTTAGCTCGTATGTCTGTAACACTCACCTCTGCTCCTGCGGCACCTCGCTGTACCCGAGCACGCGCGTGCCGTACGAGAGGAACTCCCCGTTGAAGAAGCTGTCCATCAACCAGAGCTGCAGCACGATGTTGACCAGGCACAGCAGCTCGCAGCCCCAGTACCTCAGCGCGTACAGCTTGTGCGTCTGAAATTGAGAACGCAGTTGATAAATTTCAACTTCGCCCCCCCTATCCTATGCATTAAACGAGCCCGTCTTGTATATATATATACATATAAAAAGTTGTTGTATTGTGCTTGTAGTGTCACGCAAAGGGCTATATCGATTTGGAAGAAATTTTGTATTTAGAAAGAAACATTTATTGCACAAATACGCCACTCAAAAACAAACAAACATTGCAAAACATATAACAATTATTTAAACAGTGTATTTAACATTGCCTCCTCTAGACGCGTTATGTGGCGCACGGGGTAAGCAGACCGCACTCAGCTTAATGCTGCAGTTAGGACGAGACCCCAGCGCTGGTTTTCAGCGGGCCTGCGTATCGAGAGACTAGATAAAGTTTTACTTCCCATTCCATTATATATTCTTCACTATACTTCCATTCATTCATTCATCATCCCTGGGAAAACTCGTTTTTACACAAATAGTTAAAATTGATAAAAACGCCATCTCGCGGAATATTGAGGTACCAGTACATGCAGAGTATGGCGCTGCGATAGTGAGCCTCGATTGCATTAAAGAAACGAATATAACTTCTGAACAACTTAACCGATTGAGTTCACATTCGCATATGTTTCGTTGAGTCGAGATGATGGGATCACAGCAATGCCCGAATCCGATAAGTGGCGCAATACTCAAGTTTTTAACAAAAAAAAAAACCAAAACAACTTATGTTCTCAATGTATGAGGAACAAATGTCAAAAAAAGAAAATCACAAAATCTGGACCCGATAGGTGGCGCTGTGGTTGAGTTATTAAGTAATTAAAGAAATCAAACCATGGCGCAACCCGCCAAAAAGGGCCTTAGGAAGAATATTGAGAAAAGGAGAAGGAAAACAACAAAGTGGCCTAATTAGAAGCGTATTAGAAGTCAATATTTGTACATATTTACATATTTGAGTGATAAGGAGGGGGTCGGTGGAGGAAGGGAAGTGGGCCTTCGTTTATCTCACTCATCGAACAAAACGAAAGATGCCTCTAATTCACGCGGGTATTCTGCGAGACCGTGGTACTACCCCGGTCGAATGGGCCCGCTCCACAAATATCTTTTAAGTCAAGAAAATTATTGTCCGTGGCGCAAACCGACCAGAAAGATATCGTAACACCATCTTATTATTTTTTTTTTTTAATAATAAAAGGAATACCCACAATGGTGCAATGATATTAACATAAATAACGCTCCTGTAAACCGCTCCAACTAAGCATAAGAGCCTCTGCTCTCACTCTTACGCGAGTATATCAGGACGACAGTCAACTGACGGTCTAGAACCTGGGGCGTGGGACCTCTGGCGCAAGAGTGAGTACATTAATATTAAACTACACAAATATCCGATGAATTATATAATCGACGAGCTTAAGTTTCGATGCTTAAGTCTTAGGCTCTATGAAGCGGCGAGCCGGCACAAGCGGAATGCGGCGAGCCGGCACAAGCGGAATGCGGCGAGCCGGCACAAGCGGAATGCGGCGAGCCGCCACAAGCGGATTGCGGCTACGCGTGCCGTGACCTCCCCCCGCGGCATGAGGCTGACGCCATTGTCTTGTCAGTAATGACGTGACAACAAGATAAACGAACTAACTGTTATGTAGCACTAGTACAGCTGGTAGAGCTTCGCGACTGACTTCGGCTCCTATGCGCGACATAAATCGTAATCATAATAATAAATCGAGCACAGACTTAGGGTTGCCAACATTTTTTCGCCAGACTATAGTATTTTTTCAAAATAAGCCATAAGATATTATTACTATGACATATAATATATTTTATACGTGGCAGAGTCAAGCCGAGGCTTTCGCAGCTGCTAGAATGGGACGGCTCGACAGTGGTAGTACCACGGGCTCGATTCGCAGGGCACCGGCGTGAAGAAGATCTTGTGTTTCTGCGTTTCGTTCGGTGAGTGAGATTACTGGAGGCTGGTCTACCATCCCCTTCCCTCACCCCCCTGCTCCGCAAATATACTTAAAGGTCGTCAACGCACCTACGCACCTACGGCACGCAGTATTTTATGGAAAAAGTAAAAAAAGATAAAGGTGTGTTTGTCATTTTATGAAAATAGATTGAGCATACAACTGAAATATACAATTTTTTTTTCTTTCATTCATGTCAGCCTGTCACATATATGCATATTAAATAAACTTTTGACACAAATGTTACCCCCAACCTGTTTGTATTTAAACCAGGCAATCCTCAACTATCATCAAGGCTATCGGGGACCTCACTGTCTTAAAAATAAATAAATATTTAAAGCGGTTTCTGTATTATATTATTTCTTAACCACGTCGCGCATGACATGAACTAATTTTACGAGATGACACAATATTAATTCCATTATGTGTTCAAGCCTCTTATCAAAACAAACCTCGAGCTGACAAACAGATGCCGTCATCGCGAAGAACTTGTCATACGTGTAATGCTGACTAAGGCTTACAATGAATGGAATTAAAATTAAAATCCTACCGCTATGATATCCGCCATAACAACACGTATACTGTGAGATTTCAACCGGCTACTTATTACGGTTCAAAAGATATCGCCACTCTAAATGCAGGACAGACGAACGGACGAACGGACCAGACAGAGCCCTAAAAAGATACACATACAAAGAATTTTACACCGCTTCGCTAAAAAAAATGTAATCGGTACGAGCGCTTAACATAGCGGCTATGGAGGAAATTTGAAATTGCCAATTTTAAATCTATAATTGCTGTCTATCGCTTTGAGTAACGGGGATGTTAATAAAACGATTACTGATCATATATAAAGCAAAAGTGTACATTAGTCACGGAAAGGTCCTCGGTAGAAAAAAGACTATGATTTGAACCAGGATACGTACGCTAATCCAAGGTTCACTCGGACATAAAATCTATACAACTTCAAATCTTTTTTCAACAGGCGCTAACTAGGCTCTAATGAATCGGATGATAGGAAGATCGCTGACGAGATAAAATCCTAATGTTTATGCAAGTGAATAATATTTATAAATGTTCGAATAAACATGAGATAACTGGCACTGAATTATCTTAAAGCGTATGCACGTGTGTAGCAAAAAAAAACGTAGTTTAGGATGAACTTGCTTCACGGAAACAACAAAGAACCTTCGGGTGGTTTTTATCTACATCAAATTTAATTAAATAAAATTATTGTATGTACTAGACAAAACTCTCAAGGAAGTGCAAACAAAGACTGATATTAATAAAGAATTCGAAAAATACAATAAAGCTTACAATTGCATATTTTTTTAAAGTTAATGTCGTGTACAATTTGTAATAGGGCCTAAGATTTATAAATGTATCATTATAATGATATCATTTGTATAAGCTGATCTGTGGTCTGTATATTGTACCTATGTAAATAAAAAAACAACAACATAAAAAAAAACCGACGCTCTAGGAAGTCTGCGGTCTGTGATCGTATCCTTGATCGTCCCCGACCATTACATCATCACAAACCCTCGCAAAAGAACACCGATTGCCTGCCAAGGATGATTCGCGTGGCCATTGAAATCAAAATACATCCCAATTTGATTAGAGAAGATAGCTGGGTAATACCACCGGCTCGTGATCCAGTTACAAATAAAATTAAATATAAACCCAAGCATACCACTGCACGACCTTAAGTTAATATGAGCACATTATGCGTAGATTGGACCAACAATTAATAAATAGAAGCTGAAGGTAGCCCGAGTTGACTATGACATCTGGACGTCTAACACCTCAGTCCCCCCGTGACCACGGCTGCTGTAAAGCAATCGAAAAGTCGGGAATATAAAATCATAATTAGACGCGATGAAATCCGTAAATAATAGTTTCATTCCAAACGTGTAATGTTACGCGTAAGAAAGTAAACTAAAATATCAGCCTGTAAGTGCCCACAGCTGGGCAAAGGCTTCCTTCACAAATGTCTGAGAAGGAGTAGGAGCCGGGAATGGCCCGCCACGCTGCTCCATTGCGAGTTGGCGTGCTTCACATATCCTCGAAATAATATTTTTTTATTATTTCTCAGACATGCAGGTTTTCTCACGATGTTTACCTTCACCGCCAAGCACGTTCATTGCTATTAACAATTTTAGTGGTGCCGGCACCGGGGATCGAACCCAGGTCACTTGCGCTCTATGATACTTAAGTGAGCGCCCTAGCCCTAACAACTAGGCTACCACGGCCAAGATAATATTTATTTTTGGTCTTATTGAAAAAGACGTCCCGCCAAAATCGGCACACATGGCGGCGCTGCCCGTGGCAACCGTTCTGCTCACAACACAACAGTGACAGTCCAGTCGTTCTCAAACTGTAAAGTGATAACACAATTGATGTCTTTCTTTGGCCCGCTCGCATTACAGTAAGCAATGCGGGCGACAATGAGCCGTTCATACAGACAGACCTCGTGTCATATGGATATTAATGTGATAAGAAAGACAAGCTCGCTATTAGCGCGCGACCACCTGCCGGGCCCTATCTCGTTTCATAGACTAAACAATGGCAGCGTGTAAACTTGACAAGCTTTAAGAGTTCTTTTCTTTTTACATGATTACCTTTGCGATGTACAAGATGCCTCCAGTTCTCGGCGGTATTCTGCGAGGCCATACTACACCGTTCGGCCCATTCGAGCACCAGCAAAAGCCGCCGCTTGACTCTGCCACTTTTTTTTTAATGTCTTTTAATCTTTCGGAGCTTCGGTAGCTGATTGGATAGGGGAATGTGCCTCCGAATCAGGAGACTTGAGTTCGATCCCCTATGCGGAGTGTGTACTATTAAAATTTAGACTACTAATGATATTTTTAACATCAATATATATCTCAACATTAACATCAATATATATTTATCAATATCACTGCGAACTTTGCTACTGCTTATCGCAAAGCATCCCAAAAAAAAAAGATTATTTTAAGTTACTATTCTTGGTGATCTTATAAGGAGGAACCCCTTGCACAAATATGCGACCCCACTCCATCACTGGCGATCCCGTTTTGTGGATTACGACTTCGAAATTGGTTTACATACAAATTATATAGAATTTTGTAACTCAATAAATTCGAAAACGAAGTCGCGGACAGAAGCTAGTGTTTAATAAAAAGTCGCAGTATTATTTTTCACATTTTTTTTTAACGTCCTTCACTCAAGCATATAAATGCGTTCGTGATAAATATACCGTTATTTGTAACAAAGAAAAACAAATACAAATCCACATTATTTGTATGTATGTATGTTTGATTACTTATAAAATACTTTTATAAAATGTTTTTATGATTCCAGAAGTGACCAGAGGTTACTATATTTTATATTATTTAATAATACCTACACAAATGGGACAGTTTGTATGTTTGTCATTCGATCACGCTTAAAGGGCTGTATGGTTATACATTGTAATTGTCTGTACCATCTGTCTTTTCTCAAATGCCAACAGCAGCACGTGGTGCGTGCTAGCCAACAGATGCGGCGGAATGGACCAGTGATGAGCATCATCACTGCGAGGGCACCGGCACTGATCTCACCAACCCTACCCAGCGTGGGGAGTGTGGGCAAGCCATCCAAAAACAGTCTCTAGGGAGAAAAGTTGAGACCACGCGGACAAAGCAGCCGGAGGCACTAGTTGTTACGTCTGAAATTAACCTCGTCTGTCTAAACGGCTAAACCGATTTGGACCGACATTTGGTATTGAGATACCTTGAACCCAGGGGGAAAGACATCCCGGCAAAACAGCGGGAAAGTTTTCCCCGCGGACGAAGTCGCGGGTCGGGGTCTAGTATCCCAATGAATTGATTCGCCTAAAGCGTAACCCGATACGTTACACCTTCATCCCTTCCCCTCTGCAAAAGAGAGCACACGACAGATGCGCCCTTTGTATGGTTGTTCGACACCTGGCCGTTTTTATGCACCGCCCCAACCCCACAGGACCGGACCAGATACAGGACTATTATCGGATGTGCGTTACGGATCTATATGTTTATTTTTAATATATTTGAACGAACAGACGCGAGACTGCAGAGTGACTTGCTGCTTTACGAGCGTGAACTTTGTAATTAGCATATAAATTATTTTTAATTACAATCAAAAATTAATCCTTCCTTATTATACGTAAACAGAAATTTAAATAATAACTTAAAATCTATGTGTATATGTTATAATTGTATATATGTATGTATGTATATACCTTTCTGTGTAAGTATATATTTTGATATTTATATTTTTACTTTTACTTGTTTTATTCTCTAGGCATTAAGTCCGCCATGTGTACCAGTTTGAGCATGAAGCTTAAATAAATAATATAAAAGTCTCCGCTTCAGCATAAGACCGCGAAATGTACTGGTCTCGGTAATAGTGGAGACTCAAAGTCTAGAGACCCCGACCCCGATTCTCAGTCCGGACCGCACTTCCGTGGCATCGTACGTGATCTTGTAAAATACCATTGATGTAATATTTTATAAAGTCGTAGGCACAGCAAAATGTAATTATAAATATCACGTCTCATGTTGTATACGAGTATATACAATTTTTGGGGTTCCGTACAGAGCCGTAGTAAGCCCCACAGCGTGTGTTCTGCTTTTAAAGAACTATATCTTATGAACCGTTTTAGGTAGTGCCGGATAAAATGAGAATATGTACTATTTCGGCGGATATCCTTACAAATAGTAAAAAAACTCAAAACTCGTAAAGTAAAACGACAAGCAACAACAACAACGCGAGCAAGCAACGTAAAGTAAAACGACAAGCAACAACAACAACGCGAGCAAGCAACGTAAAGTAAAACGACAAGCAACAACAACAACGCGAGCAAGCAACGTAAAGTAAAACGACAAGCAACAACAACAACGCGAGCAAGCAACGTAAAGTAAAACGACAAGCAACAACAACAACGCGAGCAAGCAACGTAAAGTAAAACGACAAGCAACAACAACAACGCGAGCAAGCAACGTAAAGTAAAACGACAAGCAACAACAACAACGCGAGCAAGCAACGTAAAGTAAAACGACAAGCAACAACAACAACGCGAGCAAGCAACGTAAAGTAAAACGACAAGCAACAACAACAACGCGAGCAAGCAACGTAAAGTAAAACGACAAGCAACAACAACAACGCGAGCAAGCAACGTAAAGTAAAACGACAAGCAACAACAACAACGCGAGCAAGCAACGTAAAGTAAAACGACAAGCAACAACAACAACGCGAGCAAGCAACGTAAAGTAAAACGACAAGCAACAACAACAACGCGAGCAAGCAACGTAAAGTAAAACGACAAGCAACAACAACAACGCGAGCAAGCAACGTAAAGTAAAACGACAAGCAACAACAACAACGCGAGCAAGCAACGTAAAGTAAAACGACAAGCAACAACAACAACGCGAGCAAGCAACGTAAAGTAAAACGACAAGCAACAACAACAACGCGAGCAAGCAACGTAAAGTAAAACGACAAGCAACAACAACAACGCGAGCAAGCAACGTAAAGTAAAACGACAAGCAACAACAACAACGCGAGCAAGCAACGTAAAGTAAAACGACAAGCAACAACAACAACGCGAGCAAGCAACGTAAAGTAAAAACTTGACAAGTGTGAGTCGGGCACGCGTTAAGGATCCCGAACTGGTTCCAATAAAATATTTTTTTTTGGTTACGGTACGGAACCCTATTATTTTATGCAGACATCGTTTCTATTTGCATATAGATTATAAATCCCTGCGCCACGTGTGAATAAAAACAATAAAATATAAAAAAAAAAAAAAAAAAAAAAAAAAAAAAAAAAAAAAAAAAAAAAAAAAAAAAAAAAAAAAAAAAAAAAAAAAAAAAAAAAAAAAAAAAAAAAAAAAAAAAAAAAAAAAAAAAACTGACCGGGACACACATTAACTGACATTGATAATCGTTTGATGTATGTATGTATGCATGTATGTATGTATGTATGTATGTATGTATGTATGTATGTATGTATGTATGTATGTATGTATGTATGTATGTATGTATGTATGTATGTATGTATGTATGTATGTATGTATGTATGTATGTATGCATGTACCTATTCTAAATAATTGGCACACCAGCCGCCTACCGTCACGCACGACAGCGCCGACGGAACCTGCAATCACTGCGCGAAGTTATTAATAGTGTGCTCCTAAGTTGAGCAAGTGAATGAATGAATGAAGGAATGAATGAACACCATTGCACTTAAAAGTAAAGAGTATATAGACTAACAAACAAAAACGTACAATAGGCGGCCTTACCGCAGAAATAAGAACATAGGCATCAGGTTAGGGTTTTTTTTTTTCTTCAGCCAGCACCACCCTCTTACCCAATTTTGCTGCCAAAGAGCAGGGTAATTACTATTGTGTTCCGGTTTGAAAGGTACAGAGAGGCAGTACTATCACGGGCTGAGGGGTAGAAGATGGTAATCTTAGTCCTCAGGGGTTATAACGCATCTATGACCTCCTTCGAATGAAGTTGTTAGCGGGCTGGGGTCTGGCACTAGCCTCTTTTAACCCTACCCAATAGAAAAGGTCGCTTTTATGTAGGACAGGAATGGACGAGTTTCATTAAAATAAAAATTTTTTGACAATCACACACATTCGTCATCTATTCCCAAACTAGAATTCCCTGTGTCTTGGTATCTGGATGGTGATGCCGTACACACATAGATATACATACACGGATAAATAATCACATATACATATACAAACATCCATGGCTTGGCTACAACTATTTCCCCCTAACGGGATTCGAACCCGCGACCCACATCTTCGAAGGCAGGGTCGCTAGTAGCGAGGCTATCGTGCCGTCGTCGAGCACACGAGCCTTTGAAATATCAACTTACTTATAGTCTATTCGATACACGTCGATTGTAATTCCTTCTGCGAATTTGACATAACAGAAACTGCCATAATATGCCAAGAGCGCTCACTGAATTGTCAATTTTGAAGCGTACAGTTGAAACAATATAATCCGTGTGGCGACACCAAGCGTGCTGGTGCGAAAAATTACACATTTTGAATTATGGTTTCGTATTTATCTTTGTCATTGGAGTTTAAAATTTGGAGTTTAAAAGCGTTCACGTTCGAATGATTTCCGGATTAGGTTTTTCTCTCTTCCGGTTGGAACGCAAAGGCATCGGCGACTTTTGTTAAACAGGATGACTCCATTGTGCAATGCAAATGGATTAATTTCATTGATGACTGTCAACCTGCTTCTTTATTTGAAGTGAAACACACAATATTCAAAAATCTATTTTAACCAAAACTAAGTATCGCCTCAGTTGGCGCAGTTGCTGAGTAATTGACTTTAATGCTATGGACAGTGGGTTCGATTCCCGCACGGAACAAGCAACAGAACAACAATTTGAATGGCAATAATCTGATTAGTTGTTTCAGATCGTAGTACAACGTAGTGAGGTAGGCCAGTGGCAGAAGCGCAAGGTTTCCAACATCGCAACAATTGACAAGTGTCCGTGCATGCGACGTTCGCGGTGTTGGCCGTGCTGATCCTTTGCCTCTTCAGCGAGCACCTGGCTCGGATACGCGGCGGGAGTGGAGGCGGGGGACGAGGGTCATCTCGCAGCTGGACGGAGTTACTCGGAGCGGAGGAGCAAACAGTAAACATGGAGACAATGATGATAATTGCAGTATTTCCGGTTCCGGTGCAAGGCTTCGAATAACTCCAACCGAGGAACAATATGTACGTGATAGAGCCAAGCGGCGGCTTTTGCTGCTGCTCGAATGGGCCGGCTCGACTGGGGTAGTGTCACGGCCTGGCTGAATCCCCCCGTGAAGAAGAGGCATGCTTCTGCGTTTCGTTCGCTGAACGGGGTAACTCATCTCAAATATCCTTAAAGGCCGGCAACGCACCTGCAGCACCTCTGGTGTTGCAGATGTAAGTGGAGCATCGGTAATCACTTACCGCCAGTGCGCGTTAGCGGGCAGCTTCCATCAAAAAAAAAAATACTATAACTATATGTCGGAAGTCAATCACTATAATCACACATGCTGTCAACATCAACCTTGCTTGTTCGAAATTCAAACTAAATCTCATGCTTAATACGTTAGGAAATGCCACTGGGTGATTGGCTCCTGATCTGCTTACGAGCCGTCGTGAGTGGGGCTACCCCGGTGGAGCCGGTCCAAGCGGCAGCATGCATTGGCCAGGTTCAAGTCGCCGCTCGGCTCTACCACGTACGAAAATAAACAAACATGCTAATACCTAAGCAAGAAACATCCGTGACAACTTGAGCGTATAGAAATTGCGATATGTCTAGACATTAATTCGTTTAAAATAAAAAAAAAACATTCATTAGTCGAGCACAAAGTGTAATGGTGTATATAAAACGTTATTCCGAAATTAGACATGTCGACAGTCCTATGGATGATCCCGTCTCCACCAAATCCATAGATATCAGATAAGATATAATGTGACATTATTTGTTTTTACTGATGCCTTATCCGCTATGACAACAAACAATTACACACGAATTCACGAATGATTTCGTTTATCCAATACGAGGTATAACTTCTCACGGAATTGTTGTGAAATATTTTTAATGAGTAGATGCTACGGCCGCTGCTGTGGAATGCGACATGTTTGTATAGAACACTGTTAGAGGTCTAGTAGCGTGTTACGTCTATGGTCTCGCATGAATAATCCCGTAATAACATCATGCAGCATTGAACAGGTGACCGAGTCTCCCATTCACTCGCTTACGTATATAACGTAGCTCTGAACTGCGTTTCGTTCGGTGAGTGAGGTAACCGGAGGCCCACTGCTTCCCCCTATCCTCCTCCTCTTCCTCTCTCCCATCTCACAAAGATCCTTATAGGCCCGCAACGCACCTGCAGTACCTATGGTGTTGCAGATGTATGCGGGCGACGGTAATCACTTACCATCAGGTGAACCGCGTGCTCATTTGCCGCCTTGCTAATATGAAAAAAAAAGCTCTGCTTGGCGAAGAAGGAAGAATTCCACAGGGTACCCAATACCGGGGCCATTACCGCTATACCGCAAACAATATCGCAATAATTCCGTGTGTCATCGCCACCCTATAAAATCGTACCGTGCAATTTTTTGATACGGTTTCATTTATCCAAGACCTATGAGTAGCAGCCTGCAAATGCCCACCGCTGGGCAAAGGCCTCCCTCTCAAATATTTTTCGAGAAAGCTTAGAGCCCAGCTTGGTCCGACACGATGGTCCTATTTGCTAATAACAATTTCAGAGGTGCGGGCATCGGGGATCGAACCCAGGCCGCACGCGTGCTATGATATTCAAGCGAACGCACTAGGCTTCCCAATAATATTATGGTTGTGGTTAGAGACAAAGGAATTAGTGAAAAATAAGACGTTATGATTTTATAAAGGAATAACTTCAGATGGAATTGTGATAACTTTTTATGGCAGAGCGGATAAGGGCCAGAAACCTGAAAAGTAATTAATGAATATACAGTGCAAATATTGTGCTTCGGCTGGAATTCGAACACACCATCTATGGCTCAACTAATCAGGTAAGCTAACGACTTGGCCTGTTGTACATAACACTGTCTGCCCGCGACTTCTCTCGCGTGATTATAATTTTTATATATGAGACAAAACTTATCGCGTATTTCACTATATGTCATAACCTAACACCTCTGCCGAATGTCCACTTTAGTCCTAGAGAGCGTGATTGATCGACACACATACAAACTTTCACATTTCTATGTTTGCCTTTCGATCCGGTAGAAGAAACATTTAAAAAAAAAGTTCATCATAGTCCGTCAATCCGTTTTCACGAACCCGTTCAAACATATAAACACATACCAGGAATTTTATGCGCTAGTAATAATAAAGACGTACCTATGTCCTTCGCAACATTATAATAAACATAACTCAAAAAAATAACTCTGCCAAAATCGGATTTGAACATTAGGAATACACAAGGTTACGTACAGTTAAGTCTTTATATAATCATTAGCATACATGTAGGTATAGACAACAGGACGTACAGACGACAACAAAGGACCGTTTCGCGTGTACACTGAAAGCTCGATCGACCGCCCGTTCATCCGTCCGTCCGTCCGTCCGTCCGTCTAATACGAAGAGGATTAGGCCGGGCTTCGGGCGACGCGTCTGCATTATACGACTTAAGAACTTCGCTGATACGTCTCGAGAACGTGTTACGCGATAGTGTAATCCCAATAATGTTAACGATAACACGTCAACTGTCGCAAGTTTTTTTTTTGTATTTACAGTTATTCTCTAAACTGACGGTGCTTTTATGCGGGAGCGTAGATTTAAATAGCAGCTAATACATTTCCCACAACTAGACAATGCCCTCCTATAACATCGATATCAATTTGGTGAATTTCTCACGTGCTCGACGGTGAAGGAAAACATCGTGAGGAAACCTGTGTGTCTGTGAGAATGGAGCAGCGCGGCGGGCTCTTCCCGGCTCCAAAAACCTCCCAGGTGTTTGAGCAGGAGGCCTGTGCCCAGCAGTGGGTACTTACAGGCTGTTACTTTATTATTTTTACACAGCGTTATATAACTGTAACATATGTATGTTGGTAGATGTCAATAGGGTTATCTACAAGTACCCCTGATTTATCAGGCAGTCAATAAATGGTGATGACGTGTTTTATTAACTGCTCCGAATCCTTCAAATAGTGAAGGATATTACAATAACAATACATATAAGTAGACAATAATTTTTTTATCACAGGTAATGTAACGCCCCAATAGTTCCATAAAAATCAATAACTACATGAAAAGCCGTACGACTTGATACATAGTCTTCCCGCGTATTCCTTAACCGGACTTCACTTCACTGTCGGTTACTTTCCTTATGGTGTTACGTATATAAACATCTGATACATTAAAAAAAAAAAAAAAAAAAAAAAAAAAAAAAAAAAAAAAAAAAAAAAAAAAAAAAAAAAAAAAAAAAAAAAAAAAAAAAAAAAAAAAAAAAAAAAAAAAAAAAAAAAAAAAAAAAAAAAAAAAAAAAAAAAAAAAAAAAAAAAAAAAAAAAAAAAAAAAAAAAAAAAAAAAAAAAAAAAAAAAAAAAAAAAAAAAAAAAAAAAAAAAAAAAAAAAAAAAAAAAAAAAAAAAAAAAAAAAAAAAAAAAAAAAAAAAAAAAAAAAAAAAAAAAAAAAAAAAAAAAAAAAAAAAAAAAAAAAAAAAAAAAAAAAAAAAAAAAAAAAAAAAAAAAAAAAAAAAAAAAAAAAAAAAAAAAAAAAAAAAAAAAAAAAAAAAAAAAAAAAAAAAAAAAAAAAAAAAAAAAAAAAAAAAAAAAAAAAAAAAAAAAAAAAAAAAAAAAAAAAAAAAAAAAAAAAAAAAAAAAAAAAAAAAAAAAAAAAAAAAAAAAAAAAAAAAAAAAAAAAAAAAAAAAAAAAAAAAAAAAAAAAAAAAAAAAAAAAAAAAAAAAAAAAAAAAAAAAAAAAAAAAAAAAAAAAAAAAAAAAAAAAAAAAAAAAAAAAAAAAAAAAAAAAAAAAAAAAAAAAAAAAAAAAAAAAAAAAAAAAAAAAAAAAAAAAAAAAAAAAAAAAAAAAAAAAAAAAAAAAAAAAAAAAAAAAAAAAAAAAAAAAAAAAAAAAAAAAAAAAAAAAAAAAAAAAAAAAAAAAAAAAAAAAAAAAAAAAAAAAAAAAAAAAAAAAAAAAAAAAAAAAAAAAAAAAAAAAAAAAAAAAAAAAAAAAAAAAAAAAAAAAAAAAAAAAAAAAAAAAAAAAAAAAAAAAAAAAAAAAAAAAAAAAAAAAAAAAAAAAAAAAAAAAAAAAAAAAAAAAAAAAAAAAAAAAAAAAAAAAAAAAAAAAAAAAAAAAAAAAAAAAAAAAAAAAAAAAAAAAAAAAAAAAAAAAAAAAAAAAAAAAAAAAAAAAAAAAAAAAAAAAAAAAAAAAAAAAAAAAAAAAAAAAAAAAAAAAAAAAAAAAAAAAAAAAAAAAAAAAAAAAAAAAAAAAAAAAAAAAAAAAAAAAAAAAAAAAAAAAAAAAAAAAAAAAAAAAAAAAAAAAAAAAAAAAAAAAAAAAAAAAAAAAAAAAAAAAAAAAAAAAAAAAAAAAAAAAAAAAAAAAAAAAAAAAAAAAAAAAAAAAAAAAAAAAAAAAAAAAAAAAAAAAAAAAAAAAAAAAAAAAAAAAAAAAAAAAAAAAAAAAAAAAAAAAAAAAAAAAAAAAAAAAAAAAAAAAAAAAAAAAAAAAAAAAAAAAAAAAAAAAAAAAAAAAAAAAAAAAAAAAAAAAAAAAAAAAAAAAAAAAAAAAAAAAAAAAAAAAAAAAAAAAAAAAAAAAAAAAAAAAAAAAAAAAAAAAAAAAAAAAAAAAAAAAAAAAAAAAAAAAAAAAAAAAAAAAAAAAAAAAAAAAAAAAAAAAAAAAAAAAAAAAAAAAAAAAAAAAAAAAAAAAAAAAAAAAAAAAAAAAAAAAAAAAAAAAAAAAAAAAAAAAAAAAAAAAAAAAAAAAAAAAAAAAAAAAAAAAAAAAAAAAAAAAAAAAAAAAAAAAAAAAAAAAAAAAAAAAAAAAAAAAAAAAAAAAAAAAAAAAAAAAAAAAAAAAAAAAAAAAAAAAAAAAAAAAAAAAAAAAAAAAAAAAAAAAAAAAAAAAAAAAAAAAAAAAAAAAAAAAAAAAAAAAAAAAAAAAAAAAAAAAAAAAAAAAAAAAAAAAAAAAAAAAAAAAAAAAAAAAAAAAAAAAAAAAAAAAAAAAAAAAAAAAAAAAAAAAAAAAAAAAAAAAAAAAAAAAAAAAAAAAAAAAAAAAAAAAAAAAAAAAAAAAAAAAAAAAAAAAAAAAAAAAAAAAAAAAAAAAAAAAAAAAAAAAAAAAAAAAAAAAAAAAAAAAAAAAAAAAAAAAAAAAAAAAAAAAAAAAAAAAAAAAAAAAAAAAAAAAAAAAAAAAAAAAAAAAAAAAAAAAAAAAAAAAAAAAAAAAAAAAAAAAAAAAAAAAAAAAAAAAAAAAAAAAAAAAAAAAAAAAAAAAAAAAAAAAAAAAAAAAAAAAAAAAAAAAAAAAAAAAAAAAAAAAAAAAAAAAAAAAAAAAAAAAAAAAAAAAAAAAAAAAAAAAAAAAAAAAAAAAAAAAAAAAAAAAAAAAAAAAAAAAAAAAAAAAAAAAAAAAAAAAAAAAAAAAAAAAAAAAAAAAAAAAAAAAAAAAAAAAAAAAAAAAAAAAAAAAAAAAAAAAAAAAAAAAAAAAAAAAAAAAAAAAAAAAAAAAAAAAAAAAAAAAAAAAAAAAAAAAAAAAAAAAAAAAAAAAAAAAAAAAAAAAAAAAAAAAAAAAAAAAAAAAAAAAAAAAAAAAAAAAAAAAAAAAAAAAAAAAAAAAAAAAAAAAAAAAAAAAAAAAAAAAAAAAAAAAAAAAAAAAAAAAAAAAAAAAAAAAAAAAAAAAAAAAAAAAAAAAAAAAAAAAAAAAAAAAAAAAAAAAAAAAAAAAAAAAAAAAAAAAAAAAAAAAAAAAAAAAAAAAAAAAAAAAAAAAAAAAAAAAAAAAAAAAAAAAAAAAAAAAAAAAAAAAAAAAAAAAAAAAAAAAAAAAAAAAAAAAAAAAAAAAAAAAAAAAAAAAAAAAAAAAAAAAAAAAAAAAAAAAAAAAAAAAAAAAAAAAAATAAAAAAAAACAACGAATATAATCGTTTCGGGTCGCACGCATGCGAGCGGGCCACGAGTCCACGACCCCTGGATCCAATACACGGGTCGACGTACAGGAACACGCGGCGCAAGTTGCGCAAACGCTTACCCAACGATAACGATGTTGTACTCATTGGCTATGGTCTGGCTCTCCCCGTCACCATTCAACGAACCATCGGCGGCGGCTGCGCCGGTCGCGTCCGTGGCTCAGTATGCGCTCCAACCTCAGTTTTTCTGGCTACCTATCGCTGGGCGTTTACGAACGATTTACATCGAAGGAAACGTGTAGGGCATTATATAAATATCTTATATGGCCTTTTTTAGTTTTAATGAAGCCATAAGAGCTCGCAGAACTGACAACCGTTGGGGAAAAAAGTTTCTCGAGCGGCAGCCACGTACAGGCAAACGCAGTGTAGGACGACCCCCCACAAGATGGAGTGACGACCTGCGCAGTGTTGCGGGAAGTCGATGGATGCAGGTGGCTCAGGACCGAGCTTCGTGGCAATCTTTGGGGGAGGCCTATGTTCAGCAGTGGACTTCTAGTAGGCTGAAATGATGATGATGATGGTGATGATAAGAGTATTCGTTGTACGTCGTGAATTCGCCTTAGTTAAATTGTTTTTTATCTATTTTTTCGTTTTCATGGGAAAGGCGACAAACGACTAAACAAACCTGGTAAGTAATTACCATCGCCTACAAACTGCAACACCAAAGTTGATGCAGGTGCGTTGCCGGCCTTCTAGTGTCTTTGAGAGATGGGAGGGAGAATAAGAAGTGGGAAAGAGAGGGTTATCTCACTCATCAACAAACAACCCAACTCACCACAACCCAACCACGTACAATAGTTGACACGTAATTAAAGGAGCATCTAGTGTGCTCCAAATTATTTCTCCATCAGATTATATCTCAAATAAAACCCGAATCGCAACTGATAACCGTTGGGGAAACGGCGATATGGCGCCCTGGCAAACATACGAACGCAATGGAGAATTCCAGAAGTCGAAGAGGCATTTCTTGTAGGGTTTGCTGGTACTTATTGCCTATGGTCGACAACCGCATATATAGCACCGTATCTCACTCGACGCTGCGTCTCACCGTCACCATGCAACGGTCCATTGGCGGTCGCTACGTCACAAATATCAGAAGCTGTCGATCGTCAGTGAACCAAGCATGGTAGAGCCAAGCGGCGGCTTTAGCTGCTGCTCGACCGGGGTGGTATACCGGCGTGAAGTAGAGGCATCTTCTGCTTCTGCGTTTCGTTCGGTGAGTGGGGTAACCGGAGGCCCACTCTCTCCCATCGCTCATATGTCCCTAAACGGCAACGCACCTGCAGCTGCAATGGCGTTGCAGATGTTCGTGGGCGACATTGGTCACTTACCACCAGCAACCACCAGAAATTTAATTGTGACCAAATTTCATAGTGAGAGTAAACTCACGTGTACATAGAGTTCGATACCGAAGCTAGTACGATTTTCATTTTCAGTTTTATATGTAGACAATCCAGCGTTTCTTACATTGGTTCTAAGAAACGCTGAAGTTCGCCAGCAAAAAAGCAAACAGCGTGGTGAAATACCTTCGGTCCTCTAACCACCGACCAAACAAGCGAGTTCAGTACAATGTGTCCCTTTATGATTTCTTAAAAAAAAAAAAAAAAAAAAAAAAAAAAAAAAAAAAAAAAAAAAAAAAAAAAAAAAAAAAAAAAAAAAAAAAAAAAAAAAAAAAAAAAAAAAAAAAAAAAAAAAAAAAAAAAAAAAAAAAAAAAAAAAAAAAAAAAAAAAAAAAAAAAAAAAAAAAAAAAAAAAAAAAAAAAAAAAAAAAAAAAAAAAAAAAAAAAAAAAAAAAAAAAAAAAAAAAAAAAAAAAAAAAAAAAAAAAAAAAAAAAAAAAAAAAAAAAAAAAAAAAAAAAAAAAAAAAAAAAAAAAAAAAAAAAAAAAAAAAAAAAAAAAAAAAAAAAAAAAAAAAAAAAAAAAAAAAAAAAAAAAAAAAAAAAAAAAAAAAAAAAAAAAAAAAAAAAAAAAAAAAAAAAAAAAAAAAAAAAAAAAAAAAAAAAAAAAAAAAAAAAAAAAAAAAAAAAAAAAAAAAAAAAAAAAAAAAAAAAAAAAAAAAAAAAAAAAAAAAAAAAAAAAAAAAAAAAAAAAAAAAAAAAAAAAAAAAAAAAAAAAAAAAAAAAAAAAAAAAAAAAAAAAAAAAAAAAAAAAAAAAAAAAAAAAAAAAAAAAAAAAAAAAAAAAAAAAAAAAAAAAAAAAAAAAAAAAAAAAAAAAAAAAAAAAAAAAAAAAAAAAAAAAAAAAAAAAAAAAAAAAAAAAAAAAAAAAAAAAAAAAAAAAAAAAAAAAAAAAAAAAAAAAAAAAAAAAAAAAAAAAAAAAAAAAAAAAAAAAAAAAAAAAAAAAAAAAAAAAAAAAAAAAAAAAAAAAAAAAAAAAAAAAAAAAAAAAAAAAAAAAAAAAAAAAAAAAAAAAAAAAAAAAAAAAAAAAAAAAAAAAAAAAAAAAAAAAAAAAAAAAAAAAAAAAAAAAAAAAAAAAAAAAAAAAAAAAAAAAAAAAAAAAAAAAAAAAAAAAAAAAAAAAAAAAAAAAAAAAAAAAAAAAAAAAAAAAAAAAAAAAAAAAAAAAAAAAAAAAAAAAAAAAAAAAAAAAAAAAAATAAATAATGCAGGTCGAAGTAGAAGAAGGTCGCCAGGAAAGAACCTTCACGTGTGACCCAACTCTCCATCACAAGTCTGTGAGATTCGGGTTCGGCGAATCAAGATCAACACCTGCATAGGATGTGGGGGGGGAAGGAATATATATTCTTATCCAAATAACACCCTGCTAGGTTAACATATGAGGCGTTGGCGACGGATGAATGGGGAAAAAAAACAGCACCTGGATTTCGTAGATTTTGACCAACAAACGTTTTATGTCACGAATGAAACGGCATGAAGTGAAATCTAGTTTGACAAACAATCACTGATATTTTCGAAACACTTAACTCACTAGTCAAGATTTCTTGAAGACGTGAACACTATACATTTAAGACTATTATTTTATTACCGATCGGACCAGAAATTAAACAAATAAAAGCTGAAGGTAGCCCGAGTTAACTATGACATCTGGACGTCTAACACCCCAGTCCCATCGTCACCACTGCTGCTCTGTAAAACCCGTCGAAAGGTCGGGAATATAAAAACATAATTAAACGCGATGAAAAACCCATAAATAATAGTATCATATCAAATCAATGACTGCCAAAGTTAGGCTTACATTTTTTACACAATAATACTGTAATATTCGACGTTGCAGTCGAAATGCAAATGTTCGGAAGCGAACCGGCCGTACTGCTTTGGCTTCTTCGACCCTCGTTATTTTTCACGTAACTACAGTGCCCTCAGTTTCGTCTGCTTACTTCATGGCGTCTTACAGGTATAAGTGTGTTAAAAGTTTTAATAGGCGAATATATTATTCTATTGTAGTAAAATTAAGTAACGCAATTTAGTAAAGAAAAAGTAAAGCAGCAGCCTGTAAGTGGCCACTGCTGGGCAAAGGCCTCCTTCTCAAATATTTTAAGAGGGTTTTTGGAGCTGGAAAGGGCACGCCACGCCATTCCAGTGCGTGTTGGCGGACTTCACCCTATTCTTGAAATAATATTTTATTATCATTTCTCAGACACGCAGGTTTCCTCACGATGTTTTCCATCACTATGCAAAATTGCTATTAACAATTTTAGTGGCACGCAATCCAGGTCACACGCAATTTAAAATCGCGAAAAAATTCATTAGAGTAATCGAAGAACAACGAGATGCACGGACAACATACTGCAGGGATACAATATATATTTGTTGCAGATTCTGAACGATGACGGGAAGCTTTTACTTAAACGTAATTATTTAAATCGAGTTTTCAGTATTTCACAATAAACTGTCTATGCACAATGCATAATTACTATATAAAGTCTGTACATTAACCTCTTTCAATATCAATGACTTGCACAAAGCTGCAATGATGCGACGAAAAAATATCGATAAAAAGTAGATTTCAATTTTATCGATAACGAACAGTATACGTGGTAGAGCCAAGCGGCGGCTTTTTGCTGCTGAGCGAATAGGTCGGCTCGACGGCCTCGCAGAATACCGGCGTGAATTAGAAGCCATCTTGTGATCTCCCCCCTCCCCATCCTCTACCACATCCCCCAAATATCCTTAAAGGCCGGCGATCACGGCCACGGTATTCACAGCTAACTTGCTGGCCTTCTGCTCGCAAGTCTCTACCGCTGAAGCTGCAAAGCCACCGGGGTACCACCGGGCCGACAGCATATCTACCGTAGGGGGTTTTAGTCCGGCATCCTAACGCTCATTCCGAGCACGTTAAACTAAAAAAAAAAAGGTAATCACCTACCAACAGGTGAGCCGTTTGCCCCTTCCACATTAAAAAAAGAACGAATAAAAAAAAATAACTACACTGACGTAACGTGACGAAGATAGACGTAGGTCAAGGGTCCATGAACTCCTGGGGTGCTTCGGAAGATTTTTATCCGACAAACGAGATCCGGGAATCCCAGACAGTAGTGGTCTCAACACCTGCCTCTGAGCCTATTGCGTTACTAGTGGTAATCGTAGAAGCAATCGATTTTATAAATGAAATTCTGCCGGATTCGACTGTACTTTTCGTTCATTTTGTTTAAATGAATTTTGTTTTAGAGTAAAATAGAAAAATGAGGCTGCTATCAAAGTACCATCAAATTGAAATCCGACGCCCTTACGATTATCCTAAGATTTACGAATAAGGGAATCTGGTCGTGGACACACGGTAACAGACGAAAGTAAGGTACGTACTAAGAACAGATCAGAAATAAAACAAAGCATTTAAGTTTAAAAAAGAAGGTTTCGGAGCTTGGAGAACTCCGCTACGCTGCTCCAGCGCGGGTTGATCGACTTAATAATCTCAAAACAAACAAAAAAATATATTTCTTACACTGGGTTTCACGATGTATTTCTTTGCCGCCGAGCAAGTGGTACATTGAGCACTTAAAAATGGCTAATAATAATTTTACTAGGCCCGGTCCTACCGATCGAACCCATTTAACTGTGAAGAACAGCAAAGCCTGCTAGACGGTGTAGAAGCCAAGATTTATGACAACTCGAGACCAAAAAATTCATAACACAAAAATAAGTAGATACGGTACCGGCGCGCCGAAAATGAAGCGCACGAAATACTACAATTGTCGCCTCTGGCCGCAGTCGTTTTCTAATAAGTAGGCGATATACACGTGCTTCCCGGTTCCCGCTAACCGTGTTCAGATTTCGTTTCATAGCACATATGCCGTCATGTGTCATGCGTAAATGTAATGTAATGAGTAATCTAAAATAATTATTTATTTATTTATTTATTCTTTATTGCCTTAAGCTTAAGGTTACAATGGGCGGACTTAATGCCAAGTGGCATTCTCTACCAGTCAACCCTTGTTATGGTGAAAGGTAGTTGGCAGGTATAAAACAAAGAATAAAAAAAAATAAATAAATAAAAAACTCCAATAAAAAATAACTTGATTAGTACATAATTAAACTATATAAACTATATAATTAAATAAATATTTATAACATAAAATACACAAATACATATACAAGTATATAAAAGGATACATAAATAAATATATAACATAAATCTAAAATAGATAAGCCGAATATTGTAAATGATCTATTATTCTGTTAGGTAATTACGAAGTAGACTCTTAAACAGTTTCTTGCTAGGAGCTGCTTTTATCTTATCAGGCAGGGCGTTCCAGAGGAGTGTAGCTTGAACAGTAAAAGAAGAGTTATAGTATCCTGTATTATGTTGTGGAACTCGAATCTTAAATTGGTTTATGGAACGAGGCTCTCTGTCATGAGCAGAATAAAGATATTGGAAATTATTCTTAAGATAAGAAGGAGAATTAGGATCAGTTAATACAGAATACAATAAACACAGAATTCTAGAGCTACGCCTTTGTCGAATAGAAAGCCAATTAAGCTTGGAACGATAAAAGAGACGTGATCATATTTACGTAAACCAAAGATAAATCTAATGCAGTTGTTAAGAAGGCGCTCCAACTTATCGAGACGTGATTGGGATAGGTCCGGGTAACACACATCTGCATAGTCGATAATGGGTAAAATTAAGGATTGAGTGAGCAAAAGCTTAGTTTTAAAGGGTAAGAAATTTTTCAAACGATATAGACAACGTAAGGTGGCAATGACTTTCCGGCTGACTTCAGCAACCTGAGTCTCCCAACACAATGACTGGTCCAGATGAATGCCTAGATTTTTCACAGTTTTGGAGAAAGGAATTAATGTTCCATTGAAATAAACTGGAGCAAGGTTACCATAATCAATCCCGGCAAGCATCCTAGGACCACCCACTATGATTGCTTGACATTTTAATGGGTTGACAGTAACCCCAAATCTGTGCGACCAATCTCTAATAGAGACAAGATTGTTATTTAGCTTCATTATGCAGTTATTGAGGTCGTTAGTGCCTGATTGTGCATAAAGCTGAAGATCGTCTGCATACAGATGATACGAACAGTCGACAGCGGAGGTGATAGAATTAATAAATAACGAAAACATTATGGGAGAAAAAATTATGTGCCCTTCCACTGCGTTCGGAACATTTTTATCGGTTGATTTGTGAGCATATAACGTATATATAAAAAAATCATTTACTTATAACCTTAAGTGATATTGACCCTATATCATAGTGATAATTAGGTACATAACGGTCGGCTTGTTCTAACAGACGACGTTTAGCCTCTAGTATCGCCTCCGGTTTGATCACTCTTTCCAAAAAAAAAAAAAAAACGTTAACCGTAACTATTTCACACAATTTCCCCGTCCCACTGGGCCAGGGCTCATTAGCACTAGAGCTTACGGTCAATCGCGTTACTCATTCAGTAACCGTCTGCCGACGTTTACCGTTACGCGCCTACGTCCGTACGCGACCTCGAAACGGTGGAACGTTTACGATCACGTTTCGAGTGTCGGGATCCCTGCGTTAGGCGTGATATTGTGCGTGGGAGCATTTAGAAGGGCATTGATAATTAGATATTCACAATTTATGATTTTTTTTTTTGTTTAAGACAATAATACTGTGAAACAATAGTACTAAGCTGACGTGGCAATGGACCGGCCACATAGCACGCAAATCTGACAACCATTGGGCAAAAAGGTTGGGGGGGAAAAACGCAAAGTGGGACTACCCCCCACAAGATGGAGTGAAGACCTGCCCAGTGTTGAGGAAAGTCGATGGATCCAGGTGCAATCTTTGTGGGAGGCCTATGTTCAGCAGTGGACTTGTGCAGTGCAGTACCACACAATTCAGTACCGTCTGTCATTCGCACCTTAGACGCCTCTGCCTGACATCGGTGCGAAGTTTGAAAATGAAAGCACATACACTGCTGGATACAGCAGCCGGTCTATCATACCTGGAGGAACAGCACGAAGCACACCCACTGGTAGTACGTATAGTACTTTTTCTCCTGCGTGCTATCGTACTCGTTGCCCACGCCCGGATGCGCCACCTCTTTGCCCACCTGCGGAAAGATTTATCATTGAGTTATCTTCTTTTTTTTTTATTGGAATGTGTTTAAAAACTAACCGACAGTCCAACCGATGGTAACCGGCCACTGTAGCCCATGGGCATCGGCATACAGCCTCAATCGAAGAATGGGATGCGTTGAGACCCCTCGAGGACTGAGATGTTATGCCTCAGAGCTCGTAATTACACTGGCCCTCTTTACCTTACAAACCGGACCAGAACTAAGAAAAGAGTTTGGTACGTACCCAGAGTCTTATGTATAATTGTAATTCTGTATTACAATGTCTTCCGTTTCAATAAGCGCTTACTTATTGTAGTCACAAGACACGACACCACGAATACATCCGAAAATGTCGCAGGATCCGAAATGCCTCACACATGGGCAGCGCCAGAACATCGGCACTGAAGGTACACTGCTGCAGCATAATGCTGAGTCCAATACCTTTCCGTTGCTATAATCCAACTTACCACTTACATGCAGAAGAAGTCACCCTTCCCCACCCTGCGAAGTGTATATGGGCTTCCCATGCAAGGCATGCCAGTATTTGTTGACGCTCGTTCGAAGGCGTATGTAAGAACGTAGGCATTGTGTGTGAGTAAGAACTCACCTTAAATTATTACCGTGAGTGTAGTAAGAGGCGACTAAGGGCCTTGAAAACAGCAATGGCTATGGCGGCGAGATAACCGTCTTGAAAATGCCAGATCAAAAGTAAGTAGACCATCGACGGGCTGCAGCGTCTAAGGTGCGAGGTGTGTGGCAATTAAGGTAAGGTTAACGTAACTGAGTGATGGTCGACAGCCATTTAAAGCAACATAACACATGCTCAAGGCATACGACCCTATGTGGTAATTATGTTTGCCGCTGTGTGCGCTAGTGACCTTTCATTTGCAGTCTTGCCGTTTTATGAGTTGCATCAATTATGTCGAATAAATTCTACACTACACTGATTCATAAGGTTAAAAAAGGTCAGGTACCAAAAAGGTAACGAAAATACAAGAATCGTACTTCTTGTATTTTTGTTAATTAGGTATCTGTGATCGCTGTTAACTGACTAAAGATAGTAAATAATGACAGTTTTAATTTTTAACAAAGCCACAAATCGAATTAATTTAACACATAGGAACTCAATTTTTTTGTGAATAACTCTTTTACGGCACAAAATTAAAATATTAGATAAGCATAGAGCAAAGAAGTTTGAAACAGAGTCGTACGTACAAAGTTTCTGGTTTTAGCTTTCTTCCAGAAAGAAGAAAGGAAGAATCAGTTATTGCACAATTACGCCACAAACAAACATCGGTACGTTAATACTTGTTATAAGTTAATAATATATTTATACATATATATATGTATACATATATTAAACAATCTACACAAGCTAGTAGTTATATTCATTAAATAAAACAGAAAAAGAGCAAATAAGAATTTTTAACTAAATAATTGAGGAGAGGATGAATGAAAGTAGGTTGACGAAACAAATATATGAGGCGAGTGAAAATGATAGAGCCGGGAGAGGAAGACCTAGGCGAACATTTCACGATCAAATCGGAGACGATCTGAACAAAGGCCAGGTCAAGAGTACTCTGAACAACGAGCATGTTTGCGAAGATTGATGAAAGTGGAAGAAGCGAAAGACGTATGTCAGGCCCGTAGCAAGTGGAAGAAGATTGTCTCTGGCTACCCCGTTGGGAACAAGGCGTGTATATTTACATACAACTAAATATAGTTAAACATTAAATGAGAAAAAAATTGAATTAAAAAATTGAATTGTCGTGTGAGCCATGGCGCATTGGGCAAACAGACTGAACTTCTTCATGTTGGTGCCTTCATGGAAGGACCTAAACAAAAATATTTTTTTTATTCGATTAGGGTGACCAACGAACTAACAGGCCACCTGATGGTAATTGGTTACCGAAGCCAATGGCCACCTGTAAACAACTTCAATCGAAGGAGGTTACAGATGCTTTGCCACCCCTATCGCATTAATACTGCGATAGGGGTGGCAAACTGTGGCGAAGGACACCTAAAAGATCTTTATAATAGCCTACCATACCGAGTTTTGACAAACAAATCAGGGGACCTGTGTCAGCTCGATCCCGAGCTATTTAATAATCATTATGTACTTGGTTTATTTGCTATGAAAAAAAGACAATCTGGTATAAAATAAGCGGCCATGCGTTTTTTATTTCATTCATGCAAAGTCATCACCAATTACTGAGGATAATGATATGGTGAACATTTTTTGAATATGGAAATATTTCATTTGAACCTAGTATTTAATTAAATACAAAGTGATTAAAGCATGTTTACGATTTCAATGCCTAAGTTAACAACAATGCAGTAGCGTTTTGCTTTCATAGCATGAACTATATTTAACCATTTCAAATAAGTGCTTTTGCACACTCCTGATCTAATAGCTAACGTATAAATTATTCTATAGATGCGCGACATACGTAGGGCGACAGCGGGTATGCGGCACGCTCAAAGGAATTTTCTTTCTTCACTTGTATTATTGCGTATGCTTATGTCCGAGGATTGAGACGAAATGCCGTAGAGCCTGTAATTATACCGGCTCGGTAGACCTTTCGAAACGGAAGTAAGCGGTGGTTGCAATCTCGTTGGTGGCAAAGAAAAAAAAGAAAAGGTAAGAGTGTGGTACCTTCCCAGTAAGTAGTACCTTCGACTAGGATGTGAAAGAATATACCACCGAGTAAATGATCTCAGGCATTACAGCTGTACCAAGATTTGATCACTTTAACCACTTACGAAATGAAACTATTATTTACGGATTTTATCGCATTTAAGTTTAGTTTTGTATTCCCGGCATTTCGAGTGCTTTACAGCAGCCGTGTTCACCGTGGAACTACTGAGGTGTTAGACGTCCAGATGTCATAGTTAACTCGGGCTACCTTCAACTTTTATTTATTAATTTTTGGTCCGATCTACGCAGAATGTGCTCACAGTATCTTAAGGTCGTGCAGTGGTATGCTTGGTTTTAGATTTAATTATGTTTATTACTGTATTCCAAGCCGGTGGTAGCACCCAGCTATCTTCTCTATTTAAATTAGGATGTTTTTTTTTTTTATTTCAATAGCCTCGGAAATCATCCTTGGCAGGAATCGCTGTTCTTTTGCGAGTATTTGTGATCTAACAAATCTGATGTAATGGTTGAGGCTATCAAAGGACCACCTTCATTTTGAGACTATCTTAATAAGTGTAATTAGTGACAGTGATTACTTACCAAGAGGACTTAGTACCTGTGACCCTTACAAAATTATTACAATAGACGCCTGTCCCGTTTTTTATTAAAAAAAAAAAGTATTTTCTTTTTATTTAATTCAAGGCTCATAAAGCCTTTAATTTCATAGTTCGTTAATGATATGAGATGGAATCCGGTGCTGCGTTGACCATGAATGTTAGAAGGAAGGAAAACATCGTGAGGATATAAAGTGTAGAGAGTGCGCATGTTTGAGACATATAATTTCAAGTCCGCTAACACGCGCGGGCGCGGCGTGGCGGACCCTTTCCGGCTCCAAATCTCTCTCGAATGCCGAGGAAGCCATTGCCCGGGACAAAGGCATTAACAGGTTGCTACTTCTCGTTTTACCACCTACAAATCTAACCCACTTTCCTGTTACGTTTGTAACCAGATAAGGGAAGTCATCAATTTCATTCGGAATAACATAATACAAATAAAATTAAACTGTGTGATTTAATTAAATTTTATTAGATTAAACCACAAAGCGGGATGTACACTGCTCTCATACATTTTGTGTCCATAATTCATAGATTCATACGTTCAGTGCTCTACTGCGACATGTCGCTTTTGTTTCATTCATCAGTCCAACGCGCGTTCGCTACGTAATCTCACGGGTCACGGGATCTTCGTGCTGTATGATCTTTTTAGGAAAATAAACATACTAGTAACTGCCTGCGACTTTGCCCGCGTGATCTTAAATTTTGGGAAGGGATAATCGAGATTAAAGACATATTGAAAACTATCTATCGTTAATTAAAATCTTTACAATTTCCTCGAGGCGTGATTGAACGACAAACCTACAAATTCCCACATTTAAAGGTTTTTAATTGATTTATTCCGACAACGAGCATTGCCCCCGTTTAAATTGAATCTATTTCAAATCATAATTGGGGTTTAAATTACATTATCGATATTTGATGGTTCCAGTAAGACGGTGCTCTTTCTATGGAGTTACTTTTTGAACCATTATAAAATAAAAATAATTTTTATTTTGGAATTTCAGCAAAAGAAAATCTAACATGAAATGCACAATTATTTACGGACTTTTTCGCGTTCACGTTACGAGTGCTTTACCGGCTTGGGATCCAGTAATAAATTAAATTAAATCTAAAACCATGCATACCACTGCACGACCTCAAGATACTGTGAGCACTTATTGCGTAGATCGGACCGGAAGGTTTCATTTCAAATGTGCAGTGTTTGGGTAAATACAATGAAAACATTGAGAAAATCTGTTGATATATTTTGCATCGCCTAATGTTATAAGGAACAGCGAGAAAGGACAGTTCTATTAACTAGATTCCACGTGATGTTTTTTAAAAAAAAGAAGGAAAACAGCGTTACGACCGCCCGCCGCCGACCGCCCAGCGCGAACTGGGACGCAGCCACTGATGTGTTTCTGATGAGGCGAGTTATGTTTAATTTCTTTTTAAACCTTTACACCGCTGGCCATAAAGAAATTTGAAAAGTAAACGTCGACAATGACGGTTAATAATAATAAATGGCAACCACTCGCGTCATGGTTTTAGATACGTTCCTGCGCTTGTGGAGGTCGCTCTGCTCGAGTATGAAGCTTCATCATCATCATCATCATTTCAGCCTATCACAAGTCCACTGCTGAACATAAGCCTCGCCCAAAGATTGCCACGAAGCTCGGTCCTGAGTATGAAGTTTGCTTATGCTTACAATTTTTTGTTGTTGTTGTGTTTTTATGTTTACATGCTCAAATTTTCTATTCATTTGTTTATGACATTGTAATGTAATGTAGCAGCCTGTTAGTGGCATGGTTTTGGAGCCGGGAATGGCCCGCCACGCTGCTCCAGTGCGCGTCGGTGTCGGGCTTCGCATATCCTCGAAATAATATTTTTTATTATTTCTCAGACATTTATTTATTTATTACTTTCAAACAAAAGTATTGCATAGGGCGGACTAAATGCCAGTCACAACCATCGAATTTCCGCACATTGTGAAGACATCGCATTATATAAATTAAAGTCTGAAACACATAACAGTTGCGTATGCCCATAATATGTAATTGTCTTTAATTCTCTGTACAAGCTGTCCGTCTATGGAGTACCCTACCGCTATCTTACCAGTTTTTAAAAATCTTGGCAACACAGTGGCAGTTCTATTATATATATATATATATATTAGTCTATTTATGTATCATAATTTCATCATTTCAGCCTATCACGCGTCCACTTTTGAACATAGGCCTCGCCCAAAGATTGCCACGAAGCTCGGTCCTGAGCCACCTGCATCCATCGACTTCCCGCAACACTGCGCAGGTCGTCACTCTATCTTGTGGGGGGTCGTCCTGCACTGCATTTGTCTGTACGCGGCTGCCACTCGAGATCCTTTTTTCCCCAACGGTTGTCAGTTCTGCCAGCTATGTGGCCGGCCCATTGCCACTTTAGCTTGCTGTTACTTACGGCTATGTCGGTTATCGTAGTTCTGCTGCGGATATCATCGTTGCAGACTCTATCACGCAGAGAAACACCGAGCATAGCTCTTTCCATAGCGCGCTGATCAACTTTGAGCTTCCTCATACGGCCTATTTATGTAGATGTATACATATATATTAATTATTTTTAAAAAGTTTATTTATTTCTATAATATGTGTATATTATTTGATATGTACTATTTTCATTATATATCAATTGCTTTTATGCAATTTCCAAAAATCATTTTTAACAATCCTGTCCATCCAAAAGTTGTCTGGAAGAGATCGCTTTTAGCGATAAGACCGGCCATTGTAGCACTCCCATCTTTAATTACGTTTTGCTACAATTATTTATTTCCAGTTTTTGGTGTACAATAAAGCGTATTCTTCTTCTTCTTCTTAATTACCAACTTAACCTAAAAAAAAAATAACTTAGACCAAAGTCCTAGCCGGAACTAAATACGAAACAATAAAACAACAGCTTCATGCCTAAGAAACTGCTGCGAATATAAAAAAAACGTGACTAAAGTTAAAACACAACACGTGCAAATAAACTGCACAAGTGGGCAAAGATCACACATCGCTATGACACAAAAACAGAGCGTATCAAAGAGCATAATCAGATGAGTCAGCGTTAATGTTCGCGAACTTGATTTCCCTAATTGGTGTCGTAGGTAGGGTTGTTTTTATGGGTAACGGGGCAAACGAATAATCGGCTCACCTAATGGAATGTGACTACCGACGCCCACGTACATCGCCAACACCGGGAGAGTTGCAGGTGGGTTGCCGACCTTTAAGGATATTTGGGGAGTGAGAACGAGGGGTGGAAGGGAGGAATTTGCATTTGGTTACCGCACTCACGGAACGAAACGCAGCACAATATGCTTCACTACTTCACGCCGGTATTCTGGCCGAGGCCGTGGTACTACCCAGGTCGAGCCGACCCAGGCTAGAGCGAGCAGCAGCTAAAGCCGCCCTTCGGCTCTATCTCGTACGAAAATCAATGATTCGATAGAATAAAATATATTGTAGAGTTACACTACTACCACGTGGGCCTAATTCAGTCCACTGCTGAACATATACCTTTCTAAGAAAGCGCCGGCAAAAGCCAGCTTACATTTCTGGTAATGTTTGCCCGTACTCCCAGCGCCGAGCAAGGGGGTTGGTGGACACCCCTCACATTAATGACCACAGACACTACCGGCTCAATAGTAGTATAAGGCTGCGATGATCAGTGTTGCGGGGATCCGTAATATAAACTGAGCGTACACCCATTTTTTGCATCGCACTGTAGCGCCGGAAAAAACATCGTGTTGTTTTTTTAGTCTTTATTATTCTTTTAATTATTTTATTAAAAACTTGTAAGCTGTGATGTAATGAATAAAGTTTATTTCTTTCTTTCTAATGATGCTACCCAATCCCCATCACTGGTCTGTGGGATTTGGGTTCGGCGAATTCGGATAGATATTCCTCCATCATTAGGTCGCCAGAGCCTTGTTTGTTTATTGGCAGGTGCACCACGACACCTGCAGTTTGGCATTTGCAGAAAGATGGAGATCGTCCATGGTAGATTTACATAAATGTATATATATTTTGTTGAGATAAGTTTTTATAACAAAACAAGTAAAAGTTTTATGATCGTTATTACGAGAGAACCAAACTAACCCACAACCCTAGCGAAGTAAGTGGAAAGCATTCACACTCGCGGGGTGCGAATGTACAATCAACAATTCCTTTACAGCACAATTTTAGCGAATCCAAGTAGGGTAGTGGGCGAACCCGGTCGCGGGGTCATATTAAATATAATGCTAATGAAGCTACTGTTAATGGTTATATTATCGCGTTCAATTTTCAATTTTATATTCCCGTCGACTCCGGCGCAGGCACCACTAAAATTGTTTATAGCAATTTCAAGTGATGCATTTACCACGTGCTCGGCGGTGTAGGAAAACATCGCGAGGAGACCTGCCATGTTTGAGAAATAATAAAAAAAAAATCGAGGATATGTGAAGCCCGCCAACCCCGTACTGGAGCACCGTGCCGGGAAGGGCCCGGAACCATGGAAAATCGGGACTTAATTGTGATTAACAACCCCAGTGGTGCCGCCATGGGCATTCCTATGAATCAAACAACGCACATACTATTAAATTTAAGACTATCGCGACTGTTAATCGTCAAAGCTAGATTAAATTTATTTTATTTTTCTTGTAGTCCATGCAAACACTAGTCCCTTGCAGGAATCGAACCCGCGACCCACAACGCCGAAGCTAAACACTTAGCCACCTACACCAACAAACCGTGGTGCCATGGTATAGACCTTGAATTTTTAATTTTTAATGCCAAATAAACAAAAACATATCGTGTATATACAGTAAACTGATGCTAACAATTTATTTATGAATATTTTTTTATGTTATTTACAATTTCTTCATATCGCAAGAGTGTAGGCTCGGTATACGCTGGGTAACACTGGTTCTCAAGACCAACCGATTGTTCTAGTTCCAACATTATATTATTCACTACACTAACAATAAATAATTATGATTACGCAAACAAAACTATATATTAATAAAAAAAATAGAAATCATACAAAAAAATATACCCAAAAGATAAGTTAATAAAGTGCGATTGATTGATTTCTCTAGAATATTCTATTTTGGGATTTTTTAAAGAATATGTTAGAAATGGATTTACTGTTCCTTAATGGTGGTTGTAGATCGTTTCTTATCTTAGCTGTCGAATATTTAAAACAACCATTGTGTGTAAAACACTCACTCATTTTGAACGATACGCGTCCGAATTGAACATAGAATATAGAATAGTAAGTAATTTTAAATGTAGTTCGGAAACAAAAATAACATTTCTATAACCGAACTTCAAATACAATCCAACACAAACGTTGATAGATTTCGAACATAATAAATCGTCATCACAATCGTCATCCACATAAAGCAGAATACGAAGTGATGCGTCGCAATGCCAATGGTCGTATGCATTTAGCAAATCCTCCTCACGTGCGCCCACGAGGGGGGAAACAGGCTGGACGGGTGCGATTGTGTCCACCCGGCTGCAAGGCGTGCAATTTCACGCATCGTACCAAGACTTACCGCTATTGTGTTGTGCATTCGATGATTGCTTCGACCGCACAGTTATAAATTGATTAAAGACGTATTTGAAATAGACGACGAGCGATTTTCAGGCCAAAGGGCAAATTGATAGAAATGTACTCGATAGATATTGCATCAGATATCGTGCGCTGCAACACTATTTTTTTTTATGTTATGGGGGGAAACGAGCGTGCGGCTAACCAGATGGTGAGTGATTACCGTCGCCCACGTACGTCTGCAACTCCAGAGGGGCTGCAGGTGCGTTACCGGACGCAACTCCTGAAGTAATTGTGGTATAACAATGAAACAAAAGGTAAATTGATCTCAATTTTACAATTCATAATCTGTGTAAGTTTTATCAAAATTATATTTGTGGTTTTTAAGTTAAATCCGAAGAGATGGAGGTGTTTTCTTTAAATTTAAATTACAGAAACGCGGGGAGGCTATGTTATTTATATGTATATTATAACATAAAAGCCCTCACGTCCATCGGGCTTAAGGTGGTAGACAGAGATTACGCATATGCATTCAGCGTCACACGCGCTACTTTTTTATTGAAACGTGTACAAACGAGCTGGTAACTCTTCAGCTGGTAAGTGATTACCGTCGCTCACGTACATCTGCAACACCAGAGTAGCAGCAGGTGGGATGCCGGCCTTTAATCATATTTGAGGGATGGGGAGATGGTTAAGGGGAGAAGAGGAAGCGGGCCTTCGGGCGAAGACCGAAAGAAACGTAGAAATAAACACAAGATGTTCCTACTTGACGCCGGTATTCGACGAAGTCGTGGTACAACCCCGGACGAGCCGGTCTAGTAGAATCAAAGTTTATTACATTAGTTTCCTTATTAAGTTGCAAATAACATCAAAACCTAAAACCTTTAAAGCCTAATGTTCCTACTTCACGACTTGCAGATGTTCAAATATAACAGAGCTCAAGTTACAAAATCTTGCGCCCCTAAAGTGTGCGTGCAAAATTAACTTTATTGTTTCCTAGATTTGTAACGCGCCATCTGCACGCCAAATGGTTGGGTACCTAATGTGGAACGCATGCGAAGTATAGCCAGCACAGACGGTTTTTACGATGTTTACTATGTAGTAGTGTGTTATGGAAATTATGAGCAAAAATTTGTTACAAAAATTACAAAACCAACGAAACACGGTTACTACTAGACGGTAGGCTCCTTCGTGACTTTGGAGTCGTCTGGGTAGGTACAGTCCATTTCTGCCACCAAACGGCACACAACAGTTGTGTTCCGGTTTGAAAGGTACAGAGAGCCAGTATAATCACGCGCTGTGATGCAAACCATCTACGTATGATTCAGATTACAGAACGATTACAATATAAAATAGGCTATGTATCGGAAAAAAGGCTCTGCTGCGTCATAGTATATTGGGGATGGCTCCTATAATTTATAATCATTTACCTAACAATATCAAAAACAAGAATATAGACTATTTTAAAAAAAACTTAAATTAATATTGGTTGAAAAAGTTTATTACACAATAAAGGAATTTATTTGCGATAAAATTTGACTAATTACATAGATACAATAACTTAATTTTTTTTTAACTGATAATGAAATTAGACATGTACAGTTATTTATATTGTTATTATTTTATTTTATAGTTGTTATAAATTTTGATTTTGACATCAGATCAACAATGTAATAATGTAATGTAATATACCTTATATAGTTATGTCTTGAAATTATATCATGTTGTAAAATTTGTATACCAATAATTGGTAGATCATATAGGTCATAAACAAAATGTTAACATCTATACAAGCATCACATATGATCAACAAATAAATATAAATAAAATGCGTTCCTGGGGTGACAACGCACCTGTAACCTTCTTCCAATGAATTAGTTTGCTGGTGTCCATTGGCTGCAGTGGTCACTTACCATCAGGTAAACTGTCTCGTTCTTCGACCCAATCCGATAAAGAAAAAACCTAACGCAACTGGCAACCTATGGGAGATGTTTTTGTTCAGCGGTGAACCGGCGACACACAAATCTATTCTATAATGTTATAAAGTTTCACTTCGTGTAAAACTGAGCCGTGGTATCCTAGTGGTCAGAGTGCTCGGTTTGATTTCATAGAGCGCGAGTGACCTGGGTTCGCTCACCGGTGCCGGCACAAATTTAGTATTTGTTAATAGCAATTGTAAGTGCTGAATTTACCACGTGCTCGGCGGTGAAGGAAAACATCGCGAGGAAACCGGCAAGACGAAGAAATAATAAAAATAATTATTTCGTGGAGATGTGAAGTCCGCCAATCTGCACTGGAGCAGCCTGACCGACTCTTTTCGAGTCCAAAACCGGCTCAGATATTTGAAAAGGAGGCCTTTGCCCAGCAGTGGACACTTACTGGCTGCTACTCTACTTTACTCACCTACAATGTCTGTTTGTAGTTATGTCGCCGCTTTTTGTTTTAGAAGCTACTGTTGCCATTGAGTTGAAGTTATACTCACTCGGAAACATGATAATTAGTTATGAAACTGTTTTTACGTGTAAAGATTACATAATTGGTGATCATGGAGGATATACCAGCTTTCTCTCGATATGTCTTTTCCTAGCAGTGGACCCAGTTTGCCCAGCACACTGTAGACGACGTAAGAGTCAGTTTCGTTTCGTTCGTGGGACAAGGTATACGTTTGTACAATAAAAGCCCAGTAGGTGCGCAAATTCTTCCTATCGATAAGTTCTATAAATTAATTTCACAAAGAATTTTTTATTGTAATACACTTCTTATCAAGGGAATCATTAATGAACCCCTGGCAATGAATTTTTCGCTCCCAAGCTGACTCTAAAAGTTAAATACTTGAAAAATATATTAAAAAAAATAAAAGAGGTATCCCTTCGGAGTTTCTACTAAAAAAATTAAACATAAGCTTTTTTTTAGAATTTTAAGATTTTTGGTAACCCTAGTTTGGGACTGAATGACGTATGCGTGTTGGCTCCATACGATAATCGTACAGACGTGCTCATTCGAGGCCGGCTCGGTTCGCTTGTTAACCTGATAATCCTCATCGGGGTGCAATGGACACGTAATCCCAAGGAATGTCCCATCGGTACAATACAACTAAAAATGTACCAGCGAGTAAAATAAATCTTCACTAGATAAGTCAAATATGCACAGATAACGGTAAGCAGTAAGCACAAGAGTCCCTAAATGTCCACGGTACATTTACACAGGCTGATATTAGCCCACCGCTGAACATGGCCTATCCAAGAAAGCACCAACCAAAGCCGTTACTCACCGGGGCAAGCGGGTTTGGTGGATGTGGGATTTGGGTTACGGCAAATTCGGATAGATCTCTCGCCATCATTAGGTTGGCAGAGCCTCGTTCGCTTTCTGGCAGTGCTCCGTAGGTACGGGTGAGGTTGGAATTTTAAAACAGAAATGGCATGTTCTCACTTCCATGCCATGGTACTATGGTTAATATAAAATATGTTTGGACCTCTCGGAGACGATGAACGGTGAAATAGTTGAATGACAGTTAACTTTTGTTTATAAACTGTAATTATACCGGCTCTCGACGGTAGCTCCGGACCGAGCTTCGTGGCTATCTTTGGGGGAGGCAGCAGTGGACTTGTGATAACTGAACTGATGATCATGATGATAACGATACCGACTTTCTACAACACAACTGCACAGAACACCAAACTGCAATATGACCTAATAAATTAGTAAATGAATACAGTCGGGTGTAGATTGGTGAAAATTCATAATTTTAAGTAGGGGAAAAGAACCTTGCACAATTCCGCATGAAAGAAAAGAAATGGCATATATTACCCAGACCGAAGAGAAGAACAGCACCATCACCTTCACCACAGCCATCACCCACACAAGCACTACACTCGGCACTAGGTAATATATACTGTTAGGATAGTTAAAAGTTGCTTACAGCATTGTAGTGACGTCATCTCACGATTACTAAACTCAGCGTCAAAAAAATCGCACCTTTTGGTATTTTGACTTCAAGCAACTATAAACCCTATTTCATCTATGGTAAGGTATAAGTGTGGGGCCTCATTTTTAAGGTTATTGAATCCTTTAAATAATAAAACTGTGATAGTGATTACTAAGCATATAAAAAATATTTTTCATGAAAAAAGGAAAAACATTTATTCACGGCAAAATTACTTAATTTAATTAATCTAAAAACATAACAAAATTAAAAAATACAGTAAAACAAATTCTTAAAACTAAACTTAGAACCTAGTGTTACCTCCCTTAGCCCTAATTACAGCCTCCATGCGATCCTTCATTGACCTCACCAACGTCACGATGCGTTCTCAAGGAATGTCACTCCTCTCCTCGACGACGGTATCCCGAAGCTGTTCAAGGGTGGCACGGGCAGTATGACGAGACCGCACCCGGCTTTTCACATCCCAAAGGTGCTCTATGGGATTCAGATCAGGACTTCTCGCTGGTCACTGCATCACGGGGATCCCAACCTGATTCAGGTAGTCCCGAACAATGATTGCCGTATGGGAGCGGGCTTTGTCGTTCATGAATGTGAATTCAGGCCCGTCAAAACCAGCATACGGGACCTCATGGTGCTCCAGTATCTCTGTGATGTACCGATGAGCAGTCAGGGACCCCTGGCCACGTGCACCTCCAGTGCAGGAGACGCACACAAGGTCGGTTTTTCCTTGGATTGAAATTCCGCCCCAGAACATGCAGGATCCTCCTCTGTAGCTGACGGTTTCTTCAAAGCAGGCCTGTGAGTACCGTTCCCCCTGCCTCCTGTAGACTCTTCTACGCCTATCATTGCAGAAAAGGCATACCCTAGTCTCGTCGGAGAAGAGGACAGACTTCCATTGGTCGAACGTCCAATCCACGTGGTCTCGGGCAAACTGAAGTCTGACTCGCCTATGCTCTGCTGTCAATTTGGGGCCAGTAGCAGCCCTACGGGCCTGGATTTTCTTCTCTCGCAGCCTTCTTCTTATTGTGGAGACGCTCACCGACGTCCTCCGAGCTGTTCGGAGCTGCTGTTGCAGCTCAACAGCGTTGGAGAATCGGTTACGCAAAGACGTCGACACAATATAGCGGTCGTCTCTGTCGCCTCCAGTCTCCTGGAACCGCTGGGATACTCGTTTCACCCGGAAACGGCTTATGTTGAGATGTCGAGCAATATCAACTTGGCGTAGTCCTGATTGCAGTAGTGCTACCACTTGAGCTGCTTCTTCTGCCGTGGTATCCATTTTTCTTACTGGAGCTGTTCAGGTGTGACTTCTGTGATGTCTGGATAGCTAATAACCCATAATTAATTTTTACCCCCTCTTTTATTCGTGTCCAAGGTAGCACAAGTAGTGAGTCCTCTAATGAGCTTTTCAGCACTTTTTTTAAAGACCCTAACGTTTCGTGATTATTGTTTTTACAGAAAAGAACGATACGCGTTTTTAAAGTGTAATTAGTAATTGTGCTTTCAAATGATATTAATTTTGGTAGGGTACAATAAATAAGTTAAGAGTATTATTCGCTTGAAGTCAAAATTTTAAAAGGTGCGATTTTTTTGACGCCGAGTGTATAAGAGTGAGGTTTTTTCGCCGGACAATTGACTTGCTTATTGACATTCGGACGAGAGGGTTGTCGAGGGGCGTCGCTTGGTTGGGGGCTGTTTGTGGATTACGATTGTTGTTTTGATCAAACATTGGTTAGTGTTGGCATTTGGTCATTGTAATTTGTGTTGCTCGATTGTTTCTATCCGTGGATTCCGGCTTATGATTCTAAAAATACCATCGATATTTAATACACACGTGTTTCGCCTCGTAACGGGGCATTGTCAAGCGATTAGTCTCAGAGGCGTACAACCGCTAATTTGGCGTTATTGATAGTTTAGTATAGCTACTAGGATAGTTGTGGTGAAGAAGGTGGTGCACAAGAGAAGGCTTTGGCCGATATTCCATTTCATTGTTATTTTTAACCCAATTAAGTTTTTAAAGAAGCTTTTAAAATTAAGATTTTAAAGCGCCAATAGCCTAATGGGTTAGCGTGCGGACTGCGAAACATGACGTCGCAGGTTCGAGCCCACCATTCGACTATTGTCGTGAACCACTCCAAATACAAGCTCTAATGCTTAGTTGGAAGGTTAACAGGAATATTAGTAATGTTAGTTAAATAGCATTGACTCCTGTACACAAAGAACTGCAGAGTATGTCTCAACTGAGAGACTGGCTTCAAGCCAACATGGATGACGTGCGTTTATACGACGCTTGTGACTATTGTTTTAATTAAAATAAGTAAAGTGGTGGGAGGCGGGGTCAGGTTATAATTGAGAACGTATATTATACAATTTTAAACGTGGTCGAGCCAAGCGGCGAGAAGTATCTTCTGCTTCTGTGTTTCGTTGGGTTAGTGAGGTATCCGAAGGCCCTTTCTCCCTCTTCATCCCCCTTCCATTCCCCGGGCACCTTTAAACGCCGGCAACGCACCAGCAGCACCTCTGGTATTGCAGGTGTACGTGGGCGACGGTAATCACTTACCATCAGGTGAACCATTTGCCGCCTTTTCCATAAACAAAAAAAAATATTGTAAAATCATCATCATTACAGCCTGACACAAGCCCACGGCTGAACATAGTCCTCCCCCAAAGATTGCCACCAGGCACGGTCCTGAACCACCTGCATCCGTCTACTTCCCGCAATACTATGCAGGTACAACTCCATCTTGCGGGAGGGTCCTACACTGCGCCAGCTTACGAAATACTTCATCGGCCAATAAAAAAACTTACGTCTGGAATTTGGACACCACACATACCAATTGCCAACTGAACTCTAGTGTTAATTGTATCATATAACTATTCCGCAAATGGCCTAATGGCAGACTACACCGAAGACCCGTCTGTTTGTTCATAAATTGCAATGGTTCAATTTTCCTCTATCAGTTAACTGACACAATCGCTATTACGTTGCCAGATCGGACGGTTATCGGACCGTTTTACGGCTGTGTGAAAATTTACTGGAGCTTATGCCATCGAATGTTTGCATGTGTGTATTTCAACAATCAAACGGTGCACACGTAGACAGCTGGCATGCCCGGCTGGGCCGAGTCTCCTATAGAAATCCGTTATGTCTACCTACCCCCCTTACAAGGGTACTACTACCTACTACAAGGGTTTCAGGCGTGACTGGTTATGTCAATAGAATACAGTTGTTATTTTGGAGAAATCTAGCGGTCGACGAGCGTAGTCTATTCGTAAGGTCACGCATCCTTAAGACAGGGACAAAATAGCCCTCGAGCGCCGGGTTGAAGCGGAGCACTTAAATGAGTATTAAACCAGTAAATAAAGCGAATTACATTTAAAAGAAATTCAGACATATTTTTGAGATGTTACTTGTAGCTATGAAAAGAACACGTATCGCCCCCATTAATGCATTTTACTTCACTTGTAGTAATGATATAAACATTGAAATATCTGAAGCATATTGAACACACGCGCACACAAGAAACAGCCCCGCGCCGTGAAGTTTTTTTTCTATGAGAAAAGTACAAACGAGCAAGCGGCTCACTTGAAGATAAGTGCAAGACACTCAGGAGAGGAGGGACAGGGAAATGGACCTCTGATTACCTGACTCACCAAACAAAACGCAGCAGCACAAATGCCTCTACTCCACGCCGGTATTCTGCGAAGCCGCGGTACTGCTCCGGTCGAGCCGGCCCATTCGAGCGGTAGCAAAAGCCGCCGCTTGGCTCTACCACGTAATTATTGATCATATTCTAGACGGTCCCAACATCAAGTCTAGGAACATTAGAATGAAATAATAAATAAAAATCGTACATCTTTAGAAAAAAAACGTCTTCGAGACACAGAGCACTTCCTGCTTAGATCGGATCAAAATAAATGATTATAAGCTGTCAATAGCCCGGGTTAACCGTGACGTCAGGACGACAAAAACATCCGACCACGGGTGACTTGAAAGCGCTGGAAACGTCGGGAATTAAAAGGTAAATACTGCGAAAAATTAGTTTCATTTCAATTCACATCTCGTCTGAAAAAATTATCAACAGACCAACAATGAATGAATGAAATATACTTTATTAAAAAAAAATTAAAAAAAATGTACAACAGGCGGCCTTATCGCTCAGAAGCGATTTCTTCCACGCAACCCAGAAAGAAAAAGTAAATATGAACACAAGTATCAGGTTAGAGTGTACACTGAAGTGAACATATAATACATACACATTATATGCATATACAATAAATACATGTACATTGTATATGCATACAATGCGTAATATATGAATATAATGCATAATGTTAAAAACACTTTATGGCTCCTTAATCTGGAAACAAAGATTAAGGAGGCTTAAAGTGATTTTTAACAGACGCTTCAAAATAGGTAAGGATTTATGCTCGGTTAATATGAAGTGGAATAGAGTTCCGATGCCCAACAGCTTCGATAGAAAAGGATTTGAAGTAAAAAAAACTGCTATGAGAAAAACTAGTTTCATTCCAATTCACATCTCGTCTTAAATATTATCAACAGACCAGCAATGTACAATTTGCACTCCACTTTGCCGATCTGTCACGTACGCCGTACGACAGCATCTCGCATTAGCGTACGTAATAGGGATTTGTTCCACACGGAGACGGTTATAACAGAACCGACGGTCGCCCGGACAGAGGTGTATGATGCAATGTTAATGTGTAAACCGTTACTCGGGTCATGAGACTGTAACTCTGTACAGTGTTACTTGAGTATGTATTTACTGGGTAGACGGTAAGGTGCCATTTCTATTGAGAAGCCTTGTCTCTAGGGATACACCCTTAACTGTTTAAGACTCTAATCAGCTGTGCAAAAAAAAATAACATATCTTATACATAATGATTTATAGTATTTACGCGAACTCTACACATTTGAAATGAAACTATTATTTACGTATTTTATCGCGTTCAGTTATGTTTTTATAATCCATTTATATTACCATATAGATTGCTGCCAAGGACGATTCGCTTTGAAATCAACCTAATTTCAATAGAGAAGATTGCTGGGCTTGCTGGGCCACCGGCTTGGGATCCATTATTAAATAAAATTTAATCTAAATCCAAGCATACCACTGCACGACCTCAAGATACTGTAAGCACATTTTGCGTTTAACAGACCAAAAATTAATAAATAAATATTGAAGGTAGCCCGAATTGACTATGACATCTGGACGTCTAACACCTCAGTCCCCCCGTGACCACGGCTGCTGTAAACCAATCGAAACGTCGGGAATATAAAAACATAATTAGACGCGATAAAATCCGTAAATAATAGTTTCATTTCAAATCACTCATGTAGCTCAGGATAGCAAATTCAATTACCGCCAAAGTTCATTCAAATAATACAACAAAAATAGAAAGCAACGAATAGCCTCATCGCAGGCACATTTTTTTTTGTAAAAGGCGCCAAACCATCAAGCGGTTCACCAGATGGTAAGTGATTACCGACGCCCACCTACATCTGCAACACCAGAGGCGCTGAAAGTGCCGGCCTTTTTAAGGGTATTTGCAAAATGGGAGGGAGGATGAGGAAGCACAAGATGCCACTACATCACGCCGATATGCTGCGACATAATGGACATAATGATGTGGTTATCAGCCACCGCAAGCAGCGCCTGTCCACAAGTGTGACGCATGTGGCAGGAACGCCGCACGACGCCGCTACAAGGAAAGGTTTTCTTCAAGCGAGCGGATGGCACACTCAAGTCTACCAACCAACCACAACGACAGTCAGACAGACTGTTCACAGAGCGTACTTGTAATTTCTATGAGACTATTTAAGATTTTTATTGCTATCAAAAACAATTACGATTCATATTTACAATGGTATTTACTACTATGCTCTCTTATCATGAAAACCTAATTTCATTCAAATCTAAATGATTAACCTATTATAGACGAACACATTAAAAACAAACTTTACTATGATTTAGTATCATTTTTCTTTTAATTTGACAGCGAAGATATCTGACATTCGATATTCGGACCAAATACATTTAATAACCTACTCCATCTGGTAAAAACAGCAGAATTTGCTCCAAGAACTGTTCTTCTAAAGAGAGGCGTGAATGACTTTGTACGTGATCGATGCTGGTTACAAAAATTCTTGTATTTACGCGAACACCACATTGAACTGAAATGACATTTGAAATGAAACTAACATTTACGGATTTTATCGTGTTTAATTTTGTTAATATGTTCTCGATTTTTCGTGTGCTTCACAGCATCCGTGCTCACTGGGGGACTGAGGTGTTAGACGTCCCGATGTCATAGTTAACACGGGCTATTTTTTTAATTTATAATTTATTAAAATATGTTTATTTATCCTAAACAATGCGACGTGTTTGATGATTGAAATGAAATGTCAGCGTGGTAAAAATTAAATGTCGTTTTGTCAAATGTAACTTCTTATTCTGTTACTATCCACCACCGTTTCGTAATGGGATGCCTCTGACGGAGAAGAAAACCGTAATCATATAACCATTACTTCCCCAGACTTCCTCAACACGAATGTTGTAAATCATTAAACACATTAGTCACAGTTTATTGGCACTGATATAATCTCTGCTACGGATATAATTGTGATTAGGTAGTTCTTCAAGAGGTAATCAGATTTTATTTAAATACCAAAGAGTTACTACCAAAGTTCTATGATTACTATTAAGTTTACATCACTCACGCCTGTCGCAGATAAGGTTAGACAGAGGTTGCGTATTACCTTTCGGCTCCATAACCACTTTACAAGTCTACGGAAGCTAAAACGTAACGGGCAGCGAGCCTCGTCGGAGATCACCGTGAAATTTCCAAGGATTTTTCCTTAGTCGCGACAGATTCTTACGGTACGGTGTTTAAGTATAGTATAGGCGTCATCATTTACATACAAATATATGTGTACACGAAAATCTCCACCTTAATATCAACGATTACAGTTAGAGACATGGAAATTAATTAATGCATTATTTACTCTACGTAGATTCTGATCTGAGCTGAGTTTCCTCAAAATTGGATAATTACTTTTTGACAGTTGTGGGTTCAGTGGATGGACGCCAGCGTCTTATCCCGCACTATCGTGGCAATCTTTGGAGGAGGTGTATGTTCAGCAGTGGACTTGTGACAGGCTGAACTTAAGATGATAATGATGAGGATACGAGTAAGGTATTCGTTGATTTTAGTTGCTTTGTTTTTTTTTTATGGGAAAAGGAGCAAACCAGCCAGCGCCTCACCTGACGGTAACAGATCACCGTCGCGGTTTGGGAGGGATGACAGGGAAACCCCCCCTCGGTTTCTGGGGAGAGGGGAATGGGTCTCACCGAACGAAACGCAGAATCACACTGCTTCACGCCGGTATTCTGCGAGGCTGTGCTACTTTACGCATTGCCACGTAAGCTAGGGAGTTTCTTCTCCGTCGGAGGAACTTTGCGGAAAAATTGGTAGTTTAATATCCGGGCGTTATTTTCGGAATGGGACGAAAAACGCGCTAACAGACCACCTAATGGTAAGTGGTTACTGCATCCCACGGACACCTGCAACCACAATCGAAGGACACAAATGCGCGGTCAACCCTCGGTCCTAAGACGGAATATTACACAGCCCTTAAATATACTGGCTCTAGAGACCTTTCAAGCCGGAACGCAAGAGTAGATGCAGTGCGTTTTGGTGCGAGCGATAGGCTCCCCAGCTTTCATGTTATTCCCAAAATAAGCTCTGGTTGCCAAGGGTAATTGAAGTGACCACCCCTTTATTGTGCATACAGACTTGTGAGGAGCTTTTTGCCTTTTTAATATAATGATGAACACTCACCTCTCTAGCGAACGCGTCCGGCATTGTGAACGTAGACGTAATCCAGCAGAAGGTATTCACTACATTGACTGGAAGCCCGTTGACGATGCACTGTATCGGTTGCCCCACATACTGGGTGGCGGTTATGATGAGCGAACAGGTCAGCAGCAGGACAGTCGTGAACCCATTGTGGAGTCGGAACACCGCGTTATCAGTCTTGATATCCTGGTACTTGAAGTACACGCTCAAACCTCCTAGAAGTCGCAGCATCGCTATCGTCTATCGCATTACGCGGAAGATTCTAGAAGTTTGTTGCGAATGTACGTTACTTAACAGCTACGTAAAATCAGTCTTGTCAAAAATTCAATGGTATCGCCGGAATGATTCGATGCGATGAGAGATTATTGTCGAGATTCCCTGACGTATCTGCAACAAAAGGAAAAGAAGCAACGTTAAAATAAGCCTATCTATGTTATATATGAATAAAACTAAATTATCAGCCTTTGATATGCACGATACCAATATTCAAAAACCAGTTTGAAAATTGGTAAGTTGTCTGTTTAACCGGGCTAATCTAGGAAATGACTGCACCGATTTTAACGGGACTTTCACGGGAAGGCAGTGGATTTTGTAGGGAGTAATTTTAGCTACTTTTGCATAATCTTTAGGCTGTGACGGTTAGCATAGTTCCGCTGTAAATATCCTCGTTCCAGATGTCTCGCTTTCGAAAGAGCCCAGAAAATCTTATAAATGTGTAAAGTTTACAGCCATAATGTTACGCATTAACCAAAGATCATTCTCGTTTGCGTTAACTGTTAACCTTTGCCCTCACAATAGAAATAAGTATGTATGTATGTATATTGCACATGGACAAACACAAAAACTGCGAGTTTTTTTTTTTTTAGTCCATACAAACACCGTGCGGGAATCGAACGCGTAACCATTAGCTATAAAGGCTAATTATCAGGGTCATTACTTACTATCCGCCAGGGCTGGGCTATCGTAACATCCCTGCACTATTTATTACTCTGTATTCAAATTATTGTATCTGTTATAACAAAGACTTCATCGCGCTTAGCAGATGGATTGGCGGCGGTAGTTCCAGACACCTCGCACTCTAGACACTGCTGCCCATTGCTGATCATAATAATTTAGGTCTGGCCTCTTATATATTGTTATTCCGTTAAGAATTCATAACTTTGACATTTCCTTTGGTGTTGAGTTATATGACCCGGATTGAGATGTTACACGGAAGTTCTCTTCTCTTATGCCACAACTAAATCACATACATTATGTGACGTCATACACTAAAATTATCACTTTAATCTATGCTCGTCATACTGCAACAAAGTACATTTACATTATCTAACAAATGCAAAAAAATTATTCGCATGCGCCTCACTTCTCCACAAATTACTTAATACTTCCATTAAAATTGTATAATAACTCTTTTCAAATAAAGTTATGGCTGAAAATCCTTTGAATTGAAAGGAGTACCGAAAGGCAAAACACTAAGTCCGACGGTGTTGATAAAGGTTAACGCCCTACTATGGTGATTACTGCTGTGAGTAAACGTGCGTGGTAAGCGTGTGGTTAATTCATAATAAATAGGCCCTAACACCTGCACAGAATGAGAACTCTGCATTATTGCCATTATTGTAATATATTTTTGATTAATCAATCATGATAACATTCATGCTCATCGACTCGAAAGTGTTTAAGCAACAATGGTCCAGTGCCATGGCTAACTGAAACGCGTACAGAAAAATTCATCCAGTAATACTTTAATTCAATTAAAGTATAAGAGATGATTGTTTTTTCTTTAACCGAATTCAAAAAGGCTTTTAATTTGAATCTATGGCATTTTTAATCGACGTTAATTGTTCCTTTTTACTAAAATCATTTCTATAAAAATATTCGATGTTCAATCCGTCCGCATCCGTCAAGTTCTACCCCCCGGAGAGATCGCCAACCACCAGGTAGACATAACTCCTACAGTCCTAAGTTCAATGAGCCAACGAACGAGAGAACCCACATTCCGAATCAGTTGTACAAACACTGATGTTGCTCAACGAGCGATTGTTCGTAGAGATTTGCCCAATGCTTTGTTTAGTCGGTGCAGTTCCGGATCGCGTGAGAATTAGTTTTACAATTCTAAAATTGTAATGTAGTTCAAATAAACCATTGCTATATTATACAACAGAAAAATAAAACAGCTTTCTCCTCAAAGTCTTCCATAAATATATCGGCGACAATTGGAGATACTGTGGAGCCTATCGCCACATCGTCTACTTGTTTGTAAAATCCTTCCTTCCACAACATACAGCCAGATGTGAGGCAATGTCTGAGTGATACTGCATATTCAAATGGCATGTTATTCTCTGTTAGCTTCCTATTTACAATTCAGATGCAGTCTTCAAGCATGTGAATAGTGACATCAAAACTGACCATAGCTGGGATCCAGTAATAAACATAATTAAATCTAAAACCAAGCATACCACTGCACGAACTCAAAATACTGTGAGCGTAGATCGAATCAAAAATTAATAAATAAAAGTATTAGCCCGAGTTAACTATGACATCTGGACGTCTAACACCTCAGTCCCCCCGTGACCACGGCTGCTGTAAAGCAATCGAAAAGTCGGGAATATAAAATCATAATTAGACGCGATAAAATCCGTAAATAATAGTTTCATTTCAAATGTGTAGTGTTCGCGTAAATAAACGAAATCATTCTTATGACTTTTGGTCAGACTACTTTTGTGGCAATCTACAGAAGTTTAATTTCAGCAGTTGATCATTAAGATGTGATGTTGATATTAAGAACTACAAAAACTACAAAAGTCAATTTAAAGTTATTGTTATAGAAATATAAAGGAATAACCTCTGAGAAATAAACTCAATATTGGGGTGATCAGGGGTCTAGACATTTATTTTAGAGGTTCAATCGTCTTATTAAGAACAACGCAAAGGGAGGTGAGACATAATATTTATTTTTCTTTAAAAACTTATTGGTATGAGCCTTACTTCGTGGCAATCTTTGGGGAGGCCTATGTTCAGCAGTGGACTTCTGATAGGCTGAAATGATGATGATGATGATGATGATGAGCCTTCTAGCATAGCGGACGATCATGGGTTTCCTTTTTCGGAGATAAATCCCCTTATCCTTCGACTATAGTGGCTGATAATCGATTCTCAATAGAATCAGACGACACTATGCGGAAATCCAAAACATCTCGCGCCTTATTCTAATTTCAAAATCATAAAGTGAAATCTATTACTTTCGACGTTGACTTTCAGTTGTTCAACGTGAAAAAGTCAGTGAAAAGAGTAAAAAAAAACATTTGCTCTCGTTACCGCCTCGGGTCGATTTTATTTATAAAGTGAAACGATCACTGAAACGTGATCTTCTCTTTAGCGTCGCTTTCTAAACAAGACACTAAAAACCTGATGGGACTGCTAACTAAACCTGGAAAAACATCGTGAGGAGAAACGTCCATCATTGGGTACGAACAGAAGCGTGTCCTAAAATAATAACATATGAGGCGACGATTTGCTAATACGTAGGGTTGCAAGAATATTAAAATTAAATTTGTTTTTTAGGTCACAGATAAAATATTATTACCATTATATGTACCCAACATATTTATGCACAATCTAGAGTTTACGCAAGTAAATGTCATCACGACATAAAAGCTAATATTTTTATGTAGAAAGGGTAGCAACGAACAAACAGTCTATATACTTGAACGGTTAGTATGCAGCCAGAATTAACTACGCCTATGATTGTTTCCAAATGTAAAAAGGCACACAGCTGCTTTATATGTAAACTATAACAATGCAATAGGTATTACTCACTATTTTTAAAGTCAATACGTTCCTCGTATTCCATAGTGAAATAACATGGACCTTTGTCATTCATATGAACATGCTGTTTACAATTGTGAGTCTATAAGTAAATTGCGTGAAAGAATATGTGAAACATAAGGCGTTTTTGAAGCTGATCGTAGTATAGAGTATTCTCAAAGTAGCACATTCATGTTTACAGACACTTTATAAAATAACGAAATTTATGAATCCAATATTAAACGAATAGGTGTAAAATACCGGTCTAATTTATAAGCGTCAACCCTATGTGGAAACATAGCGTCCCAAAAATATCAATTTGTCGAACAAAGGTTGGAAACGTGTTAACCGTTCATCATTGTTATGTATTTGTTGAAACATCACATTGAAACAAAGGATGAAAATTTTAAACATGATTACAGAGATGGCTTTGTTGATGTCTCATAGTAACATCTGGTTATTTACGCCTAACATACCAATGTCAAGAACTCCGCCTTGATTGTAGATATTTTACAACAAACCTTTATTTCATCATCTAGTGCTAATCTACATAAATTCACATGACTTGTTTTATTGGATTGAGGTGACGAACGAACTTACAGTTCACCTCATGTTGCGACGGCGTTCTGACCCCTGAGGGGTCCGTAATTAACGAATGCCTCACAGTCTGTAATTATATTAGCTCAGTACACTCTTCAAACCGATGACGATTCCTCTTCACACATGCCACATCTAGTATCGATCGCCCTTCGTGAACTTGTACCATGATTTTGTGATGACCTCATGATGCACCTCATTGGATATAATTTCTTTCGAACTTGTTTGGAGCATGTTACAGCAATGAGCTTTCAGCAATTTCAAAACACGACAACGCTTTTCTAGTTTTTACACAACAGCAAAGCGTCAGAACGTAACTGAGACCATAATGTAGATTAAGATGTAACTAAATGAAAATAATCCACAAGAGCGAGCTAGTCGCGTTTGCCTCGTGTGCTGTAGAAACGAGGGATGTGTGCTATTTTTGTCTGTTGCGATGGACCATGCACTCGGGGTGAGTTGGGTCACGAACTCGCTTCCTTCTCCAGAGCGTCTAGAGCACTCACAATTATCTAAATACGATGGACGGGCAGAATTTACGAAGCACATAGATCCACATAATTAAAAAGATAAAACTAAGTTCCGTCCATGTGCATGTTATTAAAATGATGACGTCATTGACACGGGAAGGGCGAGCCAGTACAAAATAATAGGGCCAAAACAAACAAATAGAATTATTTTAAAGCCCAGATCTCTAGACGAAAGAGTTTATTCTCTACTTCTGTACGATTTATCGCATCTTGATCGGACTTTCTGCGAGATAAAAGAACCAAAACGTCCGAAATTTCTGAAAAGTTTTTTTTTTAATTGATGTGAAAAATGAACTAATAGTCCACCTGATGGTAAGCGGTTACAGCAACTTACTGCATACAACCTCAATCATAGAAGGTCACGGATCCGTTGAGACCCTCGAGGACAACGCTGGAAATGCCTGGCAGCCCCTAAATTATACTTACTCTCCGTACCTTTCAAACCGAAACAGTACGGTAACTGCTACTTGGCGACAGAAATGGGTAAGAATGGAGGCAGAGAAAGAGTTTACAACCTGTTTCTTTCTAGAGCTATGGTGCGCGATCGTGAAAACTTGACCCAAAATGGCCTATTTACTAAGAATATTGTTTCAATTCGAATAAAAAGCTCTATCGCGCTAACACCTTCACATGGATTGGCTTCAAAACATTCGTATATCCAGATCTAAACAAACACTTTGACGTCAATGCAAAATGGGGCGGCTTATAACCGAGCCCAACGACGAAAAAAAAATACTGTCTGGTCAAACTATTGCAATTTCCTCGTGGAAAGTAAATTTAATGTACAAGGTCACAGACGACGAATGTGTCGAAAATTTTAATTAGGGCTACATTAGGAAGTCATTTATGTTTGCGGTGTTGCGAGCGTTAAAAAAAGTACACAGACAGGACGTAGCGTCGACGTAACGAGGCCGGCCAAGTCCGACGCAGCGGGCCCGACATTGAATAATGTCTTGAGGAAAGTACAAATGTCGAGAACTGACGTTTTATTTTTCCGGTAACGTACATCAGATCTTCTATAACTTCTATTAACTTAATTCAGAGATTTCTTTTGCATCCAAAGTTCGGAAAATTTAACGGAATAGGACATTGCAATCCTCTTTAACGTCTGCTCTCGAAGATAAAACTTGACGGCGGCCTCGTCGCCGCGATTAAAGCAGGAGATTGTTCTTTTTGATTGACTTCAAGGCTGTTTCCTTCTTGTCGACTCCTACGACAACACCAGAAGAAAAGACATTTTCTAACGCCATCACCATACGGCAAACAAGCACCTGTTTCTTCCGACATGATTCCTGACTCTGTATTCTGAACTTCATGTAGAATTTGTCGCATTACGCAAGATACATTTGCACAATGGGCATATTGAGGTACAAAAAAAACTTGCTACAATAACATAAATATATAAAAAGGCGTATTAAGATGAAAGATTTTAAACGTGGTAGAGCTAAGCAGCGGCTTTTGCTGCTGCTCGAATGGGCCGGCTCGACCGGGTTGGTACCACTACCTCGCAGAATACCGGCGTGAAGTAGAGGCATCTTATGCTTCTGCGTTTCGTTCGGTGAGCGAGGTATCCGGAGGCCCACTGCCCATCCCCATCCCCCTCCTCGCCCTCTCTTCCCTCTCCCAAATATCGTTAAAGGCCGGCAACGCACCTCTGGTGTTGCAGATGTACGCGAGCGACGGTTATCACTTACCATCAGGTGAACCGCTTGCTCGTTTGCCGCCTTTCCCATAAAAAAAGCAGCAGTTAACCAATCGTTGCCCAACCAGATATATATATAGATACCTTCATATCTTAACAGGTCAACTACATTATTCTACATATATTCCTTGCAACTTGATACTTTAGTGTACAATATTGAAATTACGTATCGAGCCACCAGCTCCTCACCTCAACTCCTGTTATAGTTAACGTGAGCGCGTCTTCAATGAACTCCGCTCCAATGGAGTTAGGGCAGACCGGCGAGGTCAGTACGAATAGATCGATCGTCGACGTCGCCAATTGAAGGGACCGATGGGGGGACTGTTGGCATTGATGCAAAGTCGATCATATCGTACGGTAGCCTACTGGGAACATGACACGAGCTAGGACACGACAATGAGACGGACTGTTGTTACGACTACAGAAGTAACGAAGAGACAACAGACGTTTCGAGTTAAGTTTTGTAATATTACAACTTGGTTTTTAGCGGTAACTGCATTTAAATTAAACTATGATAAGTTGTACGATTTTAAGTAACCTTCTTCACGTCGATTGAAACGCTTACGAACGAAAAAAAAGGCCGTGGTAACTATGACCTCGGGACGTCAAACTCCTCAGTTCCCCCGGGAGGACTGAAGGGGGTGGGGTCCTACAAAGGAACATAAAAACATAAATTCCAATATAATCCGTAAATAATAGTTTCATTTCAAATATGTAGTGTTCGCGTGAATACAAGGAATCACAATATATAAGGTAATCACTTTCGTAATAATAACGTAATTTTGTAATAATTTCGTAAACAGTGCTTAAATAAATAATAGAAAATATTAAATATTTGTATTAGTAAAGATGCATAAACATATAGCAGCAGACAATGAAATGCATAAACTGAATCATGGTCTTAATAACACGGTTTCCTTCAACAAATAACAGAAGCTTTTTCTACGTAGTGGACCCAAGCGGTGGTATTTCATGCTGTACGCATGGGCCGGCTGGACCCCACGATCTCGCAGAATACCGGCGAGAAGCAGAGGCGTCTTGTGCTTCTGCATTTCGTTCGATGTACAATGTTTGTTTTTTATAGAAGAAGGGGGCAAACGAGCGTGCGGCTCAACTGATGGTAAGTGATCACCGACGCCCACGAACATCCACAACACCAGAGGAGCTACAGATGCGCTGCCGGCCTTTAAACAAAGTAAGGTTTGCCGGCTTTAAATGAACACCAGTGTGGAATCCACATACGTTATTTGCTGGTCTGTGGCTGGGTGTGTCATCGTTTATTCTCGCGTTGGGCTCGCCAGATTGAAACGTCCCTTAACTTAACTTGAACGGTTACGTTATGTTGGTCGATCGAGGTTATCTGCCTCTGAATCAGGTGACACGAGCCGGTGATGACTTATGTACGACTTGTATCGTCGACCTGACCATCGAGACGGCCACTGGTTCACCGACCAATTGTCGCGTTGTTACAAATAAGGCTTCGAATAAAAGTTGGCTCGAGCTACTACAATGAACGTCTGGACTTTTGACCGTCCCAATATAATATGAATAAATGGTAAGGCTTAAATTATATATGAACAGAAACGAAACATAACAAAGTTAAGTAAATCTTCAAAAAATTCAAACATACATCTTATTCATCTTCAACTTCAGAACTCATACTTCTGATTCTATTCGAAGCCCTTTTCTTAGCGCATGTGTACAGTCGGTGCATATCGTAAACAAGGAAATCGAGGCACGGTCGGACCCTACACCGCCCCACCAATTATCTACTCAAATTGTTATCCAGCTTCCTGCTCAGACATCTTGATTGCACTGCGGTGATCAGTCTCGGATAAAACTCCCATCACATTCTGACAATATCTATAAATATGTTATGTTTAGGCGAACAGATGTAACATAATCGACTATAAAGGCATAATATTTATATATGTATGTGTTAGTATATTTGTTCATCTATTAATGTATACATATGTAATTTTATTTTAGTTTCAAATGTTTGTATATTTTAATAATAACTACGTACTACAATAACTTTAGGTATACCTTAATAGACGTTCAACTAACAAGTCAAATGGTAAATATATTGCTATATTTTATCTGTACAAATTGCAATAGACTTGATGGTGTTTTTTTTTATTGCCAACCGTATCCAGGCCCAGGCTCGGGCTTGCCTTGTGTAAAGGCTACCGGCATATTATTATTATTATCAAAAGTTATGAACTGTCCGAGAACTGGAACATGACATACGAAATTATTGGCTGTATCTCGTAACTTGAAGGAATTATTCTTTATTATTATTTAAACGAGAAATACTGAAAATACTCAAAGATTAGGTAATGTACTATATAGACACACATACGTACATACACTTGCACACATACACACACATACATACATGCAAAGACGTTTTAAATGTTATTTACATGAAGTTACATATACAAACACACAATTATTGTGGCTAATGTATTTTGATACACCACGAGTAGGTCAAATATGTGTGTAAAAAAGTAACAGCCTGTAAGTGCCCACTGCTGGGCAAAGGCCTCCTTCTCAAATACTAGTATCAGAGATGGTTAAGGAGCCGAGAAAGGCCCGCCACGGTGCGGGTTGACGAGCTTCACATATCCTCGAAATAATATTTTTATTGTTTCTCCGACACGCAGGTTTCCTCACGATGTTTTCCTTCACCGTTGAGCACGTGGTAAATACAGCAATTAAAATTGTTATTAACGATTTTAGTGGTGCCGGCACCGGGGATCGAACCCAGGTCGCTCGCGCTCTATGACACGAAAGTTAGCCCTGACCACTAGGCTAGCACGGCTCACGCTCTCTCAATATGTGTGTACTAAAAGTAAAATATAAATCCCTATTTGGCTGTAAGTTAAGTACAAAAATGGTTAAAGTATTGTATAAGCTATTGTAGAAAGCTGTGGATTTTGTAAGTAAATAAAATAAATTATCATACACTGTAAAATCCAAAACTGCGTTTGATACAATGTTTTTATTGCAAAATTTTGGATCTTTCGCATTCACAATAAGTTAACTGTATTTGTATTAGAAAAACCATTAAGGCTATCGATTTACTTATTGATTATAACGCAGGGCCGGTACCCTTACACAGGTGATGCTGATTCGGATGGATAATCCGACATCGTTAGGTCGCTCAGTTTGTTTACTAGCGGGGTGCATTAGTCCTTTTTTTTTTATTGGAACGGCAAAGCAAACGAGCAAGCGACTCACCTGATGGTAAGTGATTACCGTCGCCCACGTACATCTGCAACAGCAGGGGTGCTGCAGGTGCGTTGCCTTCACACCTCGCACCGGTATTCTGCGAGACCGTGATACCAACCCTATCGAGCCGGCACATTCGAGCGGCAGCAAAAGCCGCCGCTTGGATCTGCCACGTTTATACGCTACGTTCGGACGGGTTGGCATTTGGAGAAAGAGACGTCATGTTCCCTTTTGCACCTTTCGTTTATCTGTTTTACACTCACATCCTGCCTTGGTGTAATTGAATTATCATTGTCCATGATGCAACTAACCGATTGTATCTAATAATGTTTGTTAAACATTGATGTATTTATTGGATAATTATTTATTATAATAACAAACGTTAACGTCAAAATAAACATATTGTATAGCGGTATTTGTAAACTTCAACAGATGTTTAATGAATACAAATCTCGACAATGATCTCCTGTAGACCTGATGATGCTATTAACAAAACATAATTAAATGTTATGGTAGTGGTACACCGAGTTTATCGAGGCTATAATTTTTAAAGCACACGTTTTTGGGTTTTAGATCCATATTATACTATGTATACTGGTCGTATTCGATAATGCAGATTGTTCCCATTATCCAATATCATCGCGTATTCGTTATTCAAGGAACATGTTGTTTTTATTGGATTAGGGTTAGACAGACGAGCTAACAGACCGACTGATATTAAGTAACTTCAATCGATGTTTATAGATGCGTTCACTCTTTAAGACAAATCCAATCACTTATACATAAAACATAAATTTCACTTACCAAACGTCATTTTTCTTAAATCTCATTAATCTTAGATTTTTCTATCACCATTCCGTAATGAGATTCCTCTGTTGGAGAAGAAACAGGCGAAGTGAATGTACTAGGACCACATACATCCTTTACGCGTGTCTTGAAGGTCTCAAACCAAACTTTCTGGTTAGTATTGTGAAATACGATAATGCCTGCAGCGTACTCCGCCCCACAAGTTCGCCTTGACCGCGAACGAGTCCGCTTACGGGACCTACGGTAGCGTTCGAGCACTAGACATTAGCGTGTAAGATATGTTATAGAGTCATTTTAAAGACTATGGATATTTTCATGATGACACGAATCTAGTTAAGATCTATTTTATTTACTTTATTATTTAATGAGAAAACTTTTTTTTTATCAGGATCTATAAACTGTATCTACATGTTTGTAAGAAGTTAATATACAATGAGCAAGACTATCTATGATTATTTAAAGGAGAACTAAAAGGTAACATCCATAGTCCATACAAAACAAATAGTTATAGATACGTAAGATGCATAAAGTTTAAACTATATAATATTAATTGTCTGTGATTGAAATCATAGTTGTAAAATATTTGCGTATGGTAGTGAAGCTATTGCAAAAGAAATCCAAATCATCATTATCATAATGTTTCTTCAGAACATTAACGGCACGGAGTTTTGTTTGTATCTAATATGTGTTCATTTCGTTTGATGTCCATTCCGCTAGATTGTGTTTTGACGTATTTTATTAAGGATTGATTAGTAGACAATGTGCTGTTGATTTGATTACTTCAACGAAAGGCTTAGTCGTTATTTTTAATCACAGACTGCAGACTACCCCGAGCGCCAATGTTTTACCCGAGGCTATTGAAATCAAAAAACATCCTAATTTCAATAGAGATGATGGCTGGATGCTACCACCTGAGGTTATTAAAAAATTATATGCATATGTTTATTTAATTATTTGTTAGGATATCCGCAATAATCACGCATATTCCGTGAACATTCCAACCGACCACCTATCATGGTTAAGAGCCGTGGTAGCTGATCACTAGATCAGGCCGATCGCTTTAGCTTCATAGAGCGCGTGTGACCTGGATGGGTACGAATACCGGTGGCGGCACCGCTAAAATTGTTAATAGCAATTTTAAGGTCGTATTTACCACGTGCTCGGCCGGTGAAGGAAAACATCGTGAGCAAACCTGAAGGGAAGAAATAATATTTCGAGGACATGTGAAGTCCGCCAACACGCACTGGAGCAGACTGGCGGACCCTTCTCCAAAACCCTGTCAGTTATATGAGAAGGAGGCCTTTACCCGGCAGTGGGCATTTACAGGCTGCAACTTTAACGTTTTAACGGAACCCCTAAAAATTGATAAATTAATATTAAGCTAAATTATTAATAAATATGCGTAAACAACAGACGATATAATAACAAGCGAGTCCAATCGCTATTATAGGCACGTGTTGAAGCGATGAACGATCCGTGAACTTGTTTCAACTTAATACATTAAAGCTGGCAGAGCAGTGGCCGGAAACGTGGGATATGCATGGTTCAGTCCGAATGTGAACCACGTAACTGATGCCATATGCATTGAATTGTTACCAGTTGTCACGTGGTACGTGGGACGTGGGACGTGCCGTGGTGATGCCCGCCGATGAGTACGTTTTGCTTCATACTAGTGTGACATGAACAATGTAGAATGTACGAATAAGTCTTATATTTGAAATGGCATGGAGCCACATAATTACTAGTGTAACATGAACTATGTAGAATGTACGAATAAGTCTTATATTTGAAATGGCATGGAGGCACAGAATTACTAGTGTAACATGAACTATGTAGAATGTACGAATAAGTCTTATATTTGAAATGGCATGGGCACAGAATTACTAGTGTAACATGAACTATGTAGAGATATTACGAATAAGTCTTATATTTGAAATGGCATGGAGGCACATAATTACTAGTGTAACATGAACTATGTAGAGATATTACGAATAAGTCTTATATTTGAAATGGCATGGAGGCACAGAATTACTAGTGTAACATGAACTATGTAGAATGTACGAATAAGTCTTATATTTGAAATGGCATGGAGGCACAGAATTACTAGTGTAACATGAACAATGTAGAATGTACGAATAAGTCTTATATTTGAAATGGCATGGAGGCACAGAATTACTAGTGTAACATGAACTATGTAGAATGTACGAATAAGTCTTATATTTGAAATGGCATGGAGGCACAGAATTACTAGTGTAACATGAACTATGTAGAATGTAATGAATAAGTCTTATATTTGAAATGGCATGGAGGCACAGAATTACTGGTGTAACATGAACTATGTAGAATGTACGAATAAGTCTTATATTTGAAATGGCATGGAGGCACAGAATTACTAGTGTAACATGAACTATGTAGAATGTACGAATAAGTCTTATATTTGAAATGGCATGGAGGCACAGAATTACTAGTGTAACATGAACTATGTAGAATGTACGAATAAGTCTTATATTTGAAATGGCATGGAGGCACAGAATTACTAGTGTAACATGAACTATGTAGAATGTACGAATAAGTCTTATATTTGAAATGGCATGGAATCACAGAATGCGTAACTAGTCCTGCATAGCAATCTGATTTTGGAAGGAACGTCGGAAGCGTGTGCGATCGCCGGCTTCTACTAATTTATCCGTCACTAGCGGCTCGCCGTGTGGTAGCGGTGCAAGAATCTGCCATCACCTTTCCTCCGCAATCGCAATAACTACAAGCAGACCACGAAGAATACCAGGCAAGAAGCAGACCGATGACGAGCAACAGCGTCTAAGGTGAAAGTTGCCCGGTACTGCGATCGTCTATCAGCTCGGCGAGCGTGGTGACCTTATAGTAGAGGTCTTTGTCCTGCAGTGGACTATTTATAGGCTGTGAAGGTTAGCGCCTGCTCGTGGCTTCACCCGGCCATAGATACCCCAAGAGAAGTCATAATTGATTCGCCAGTTTGCCTCTCCTTTTCTCGGGAACCCTACTGCCACGCGGTCCTCAATATTAGAATTAAAGGTAAAATATATCTAGATTAAATATCAATACTGAAAAATAATAGATACGTGCTACGAGACAGACAACTTACATTCGTCTTTTGTTTCTTGACGATTGCTTTTTACTGGCATTACGCCAATACATGGACAAATCAAAAATAACATAAGCGTAAAGATTATTTAATTAGACATCCTTATCGGTAATTACTTCAAGTTGTAACAATGATCTCATCTCACGATCCTGTGTCGTTACGAAAGCTGCAAAAATTATATCGCTAGGAGACTCCCCGATTTTGGCAAAATTCAATAAATATGTGTAATATGTAAATAGTATGAACTAAAGTATAATATAATATAATAGTAAAAACTAAAAACAAAACTAAACTTCTCCAACGATGATATCCGCAGCAGAACTAAGGTAACCGACATAGCCGTAGAGATCAGCAAGCTGAAGTGGCAATGGGCCGGCCACATAGCTCGCAGAACTGACAACCGTTGGGGAAAAAATTTTTGGTTGGTTCTCGAGTGGCAGCCACGTACAGGCAAACGCAGTGTAGGACGACCCCCCACAAGATGGAGTGACGACCTGCGCAGTGTTGCGGGAAGTCGATGGATGCAGGTGGCTCAGGACCGAGCTTCGTGGCAATCTTTGGGGGAGGCCTATGTTCAGCAGTGGACTTCTGATAGGCTGAAATGATGATGATGATGATGAACTAAAGGACGCTCTGAGATTCTTCAAACATCAATTATTTTTATGTTTCTGTATAGTCTACGTAATTAAACTTGTACATATTTAAAAGTAAATAAGTGAATTTAAAAGTTTTTGAGATACCACCGATTTCAACAACCATTTTCCCACCCTTAAGGGAGGAATATTTTCTTCAAATTTAAATGGGACCGCCGTTGAAATATAGTCTACTCAATAAAAAAATAGAATCATCAAAACCGGCGAAGATATCGCGGAACATGAATACAAAAACAATTTAAAAAAATACCGATGATTTGATAATCTCCTTTTTAGAGGTCGATTAGAAATATACTTGTATCTTAATACAATGTCCAAATTAATAAATTAGGGGTATTTATTAAGGAGATGTCAATTTTAGTATGCATAGACAATGAATATTCCAAAGAGTGATATTGATTCGTTTAAAGTTCTTAGACAAGAAATATATTTTACAGACTTGCCGGTTTCAAGTAATTATGTTTTCCTTCACCGGCGAGCACGTGTTGAATTGCGATTAATAATTTTAGTTACATTTGAGCCCAGATCCACTGCGTACTATGAAATTAAAGACGAGGGCCTTTCATAATCTAGAACAAATCCAACTACATTTCATTCCTTCATAAAGCTGCCTATCTATATGATATCCTATAGCTCGACAGTTTGTTACCTCATTACATGTGACTTTTCTATTGAATGTTCCCATATTAAAATAATTTTTGTTTTTCGTATTTATAGCAAATGTGTGTCGTAAACTTATAAATCCATATTTCAAACAATTGAAGGAAGTCAGTGATTATTTTTACGATATTGCATCGATTAAAAATTGCCGAAGTCACTAAGTTCATGTGGCAACCTCGATAATGGACTGATCTTTGGTGACCTCGTAATACTTCTCGCACTGTTATTGACTTAATTTAAAAATATAAATTATTAAGTCTTTATACCATTACGTAATATCAATGTTATGAATATAAACAGTGATCAAACATATTATAATATATTGTCCATTTCTTTTCATTTTAGGTCTAGTGTGTTCAGAAATAAAAGAAGGAAAATATACTTAGTTTTCGTATATTTTTCAAAATACACACATAAAATAAAGTTAAAAACGTATCAGCCTTGGCCGAACGGTCGTAAAAAAAAAGAAAAACTTTTGGCGGGAAATGTGATTACGCAAGTACCATGCGATGATTTAATCGTTGAATGACATGATTTGCGATATTACATCTATGTTCGGTCTAAAGTGACTTAATTATCTGAGGAATATATCTTTGTATCGGAATCTGTATGTAGTAATTGTTGAACGTTGTACCTCCGGCCTACAAGAGGAATAGCACCGTGAAGATCATATGACCCAATTTATTATTTCTTTTTTTTTTTTATTAATTATTTATTCGTATTATATGAATATTTAAGAACTTCTTACGTTTAAGCCGCAAGTGGATTCGACGTCGGATTTTAAATTTTTCATTAAGTTTTTTTTCGTAAAAGTGCTTGTTAGGAACAAAATAATATATCTAACTGAACCTTTACATTTGCCAAACCAAGCATGTGCATCCTCCATGTAATTTATTCTTGAAGTAAAAATTATAAATTAAAAAAAATAAAGGAACAGATTAAATAATAACACAGCAACAGAAAACGTTCAGTATTGTTAAAATTAAGTACAGAGAAAGGCCGACATTGTTCCTTCTTACCCATTGCAGTCAATATTTAGCGAAGAAAATGTTTTTATAAATAAGTTTTAGCGGTCAATATTTACGAAACTAAAGGATATTGCCACAATAAGAAATGACTTTCTAAATATAGTAATGAAAAAACTTCCTATACAAGAGCGAATAATTAGAAACTAAAAATACATTCCAATTTATTGATTTTCATTCGAACATTTCCTAAACACAATTTTGGCTATAAAGAGCAATATATAATATAATATGGGTAAGAACTTAAAGAGTAATGGAAATCAAAAACAACGCAGAAGGTATCCAATAAACATTTCAACGGTTATTTTTTTTATCTTTGTTTAATTTTAAATCAAGGGGTTTAGTTAAATAGTGTACAGTAACAAATCATTACATCACTTACATTATCTGCTAATAATGTTCAATCAATATTTCGGCTTGGCAGACAGTGAGGCAACGGTTAATCGAAATTATGGAATGAATTATTTAAGCTGACTGTTAGATCCCACAAAATTGTTAGTTATAAATCGAAACAGCCCGCCCTGTCCGGTCCGGCATTATCTACGATTAAAGCGGTGAGCGGGATGGACCAAATTATACGGTCTGGCGCTCTTTTGTCCTCCCATGCACGATCATTGCACTCGTAGATACAGCCACGCTGTTAAACATATTGTGGCACCACACTAATATTTGAACTTGATCAAGTGAATTAGGTAGAACAGAGTTTAAAGAGAAACAACAACCGACGTCAATCTTCAATCCCTGTTTTCCCAACCCATAGAGTTGGAATATTTTCTTCAAATTTAACTAGGACCACCCTCTTGGTTTAGCTTATTTAATTAAAACTAATCATTAAGATCGGTATTCACAACAGACAAAGTTATCGCGCTCCGTACACACAAAAAAAAATACAGGCTCTCCTCCTTCTTTTTTGTAGTCAGTTTTTTGCTCATGTGAAATTGATAATTACTAAATCGTAACTAAAGTCGGGTGTAAGGTAAGACATCTTTTTTTTTTTTAATTGCCAACCTCATCTGTACGTGGTGCAACTGGCTCGGCAACAACGCGGCCCTGGCGACTGAATGTCTCCTGTCAAAGACGAACAATAGCTTCCTCCTCGCGGCAAAGACGCTATTGTGACTATCCACGTCGAGGTGTATCGTACCCCGAACGCCAACCCCGCATGCCAAGTTTGGCATGGATAACACCATAGAGAGGGATATGTTCAGCAGTGGTAGTAACAGGCTTTCAAGCGAGATTGTCAGATTTAGAACATTACTAGGTATGGAGAAGCTGAAAGAATGATAATGTGTTTAATGCAGAATTAAGTACCTACAGGCTATGTGCTTCAACCGATTGAGTCAAATTATGCATCTACAAATTTCTATGAATCCAGAGTGACATATGAGTATACAGTGTGTATATAGCAAATGCTTCCAACAGTCTAGAAGCTTCTATTAATTTTAACCTTCCATAATTAAGTCAAAAGGGACAAGTCATGTAATTCATAAGAATCCCTCTTATCATTTACAGTGGTTTTGTTGGATTGGGGTGGAAAACGAGCTGACAGTCTCACCTGCAACTCAATAAGATTACAGCTCTAATAAGACCCCCAAAGACTAAGATGGAAAGCTCCACAGCCTGTTTGCTGACAGAAAAGGGTAAGAGTGTGAATTCACTTTACGTAATGAATTAAATCACCAGAAGAGTCAATCACCTGTCAAATATCAAACAACAAAAAGCAGCATTGACATATGTTAGTAACAGAGTTATGAATTAGTTGCTAGCATATGAAATGAAACCTATATAGCATATTTTGAATTTAATATTAACAGCCATATAACAGTTGTATTAATATTATAGCCCGCTGGAATAGCATTTTACCTAGTGTAGTAAAGGCTTTCTTCTCATGGGTCAAAGCTTCCTGAGGTTGCAAAATTCAATTGCAGGAAGCGAGACCAACGACAAGACTTGCCACCAGTGACATTCTATATCCCAGAGAAGCGAAGAGTGGGTTGCAGAAACCCACTTGTGTCAAATGGGAAACTAGAATCACTGCCAAGCTATATGGATGACACATTTATGTGTGTTTACAATGCACTGAAATATTTTCTCCCTTAGTTCTGGACTCTTACGGGATTATGATTCCATAAGCGCCAATTTCACTATGATTCCATAAACTATTTGATGCCAAAAAATTTTGAGTCTTACATAGGTTTTTATATCATTCAAAATCATGACCACTCATTCTATTATGCGTTATATACAAACATAACAACCATTTTTCAAATTTTTTTAAATATGTAAAGGATTGGGGTGCAAATCAAGCCAGTTAGTAGCTACTGCAGCCCACGGGACTTCTGGAAACAATTTCAATCAAAGAAGGTTACAGATGTCACCCCCTGAGGACTGAGATGGAATGCCTCAAAGCCCATAAGTATACTGGCTCTCTATAACTTTCTAACCAAAACACAACTGTAGTTGTACTGCTGTTTGGCAGAGGGTGTCACCTACCAAGATGACACCTAGGCATAATTATCGGCCAACTAAACTGCTAAAGGTAATAGATGCTAGCTAACAATAGGAAATCTATTTAGTTACCATTATTCATAACAAGGTTGTTAATAGTACTTGAATTTTAGAGTTCAGGCAGCAGCCAAAGTCCTGAGCAGAGTTTATATGACAGTGGAGCTATCTTATACTTCTCCATCAGCCTGCTAATATAGGTACTATTACCATCACATTTACACACCTTTCTGTCATTAGTATGTGTATATGCCTCTTCAATCAGAAACCATAAGATTGCTGGAAGATTGTTCTTAGCAGACTTACAACATCTCCCCATCTTTTCAGTATCTACTAATAAGACAGAACAGCATATTTTCTTAAACTGTTAGCACATGGCTGTTATACAAATATGAAATGTTCTTCAATTAAAAAGTATACATTTTGGCTACAGACTGATTGACTATAATTAGGAACAAAAATTACCTTAAGCTCATTAGGAATACCTCGGATTAAATCTGTGTCAGACTAGAAAGCACATTAAAGCAGTGAATTGTGTAGACAATGAATTGTAATTAATAGTCTGCAATGAAAAGATGTAAAAAAAACCCAAATAAATGAACCTTTACTGCTGAGGTTATTGACTTGAATGTTATTAATCTAACTTATTAACATTCTTTTCAATCGAATTTTAAATACAAAATAATATGGTCTATTAAATAACTTAAAAGTGTGATTTAATAGATTAAACCTGTGATATGAAGTAGAATTAAGTTACGAGCTACATTACTGTGGTAGGTATGAAATTAGTTTTCGTAATTACTCACTAAAAATACCAATTCAAATATAGATATTAAATAAACATTACACCAATGTTGAAACATCAATACTGCACATTCAAAAGCACTCCCCTCCTGTTAAAACTACATGTTATTATCGAAGTTTACTGTAATATTTTAATATTTATACCAATTTAATTATTTCGTGTTTTGTTTTCGCTTTTCCAAAAACCAAAACAATCGAACTATACTGTATCCGATACGATATACGCAATAAGTTGCATTCTATAAGTTTGTTTATTATTGAGAAAACATTAATTTATTACCAAATATTAAGCAGGTACTTACCACTAATTAAAGTTTTCCGATTTAACCCGATTTTCTTTACAGGAAATGTTTTGTTTTGTCACTTTATTTAGAATACTACCTTCCCGAGTTCTTCATTAAAATTCGTATTATTATTATGCGGTTAAAACTTTTCACCAAATAATGAACTACACATTTGTTTTCGTAACATTCATTAAAAAAATAAAAAAGATAACACACGATTACTGAAGAAATACTATCCGACACACGGCTGTTCCGTCTCCGTGAGACACTAAAAAAATATTTTATTTCACTTCGCTACGCACAATCGGTTTACGGCAATAAGAGTAAACAGGACAACAATATGAGTATACTACAAATCTGACAGAATCAAATAATATTAACCAGCTCCTTATACAAAGCGCGTCATCGCCATTGTTGCCAGCTGCCGCTGATAAAAGCCACGTTCCGTCCTACGAAACAGTTTAGAAAAATATTATACGTTTTTGAAATTCTTTAAAATCAATTACATACGGAAAGAAAACTTAGTAAGTGTCTTCATTGTACATTACTTTAGGCATTGTAATTATTTTTATGAAAATTAAGAGCCTCTAAAGTCTTATTTCTTTTACTTCTAAACTCAATTTTTTTGTATACTTTAATTTTCATTTAAAAATACCTACGTTCAGATACGTTCCGTTTTAAAAAACAGTTTTGTGAAATGGTGTGAAATTAGACGGAGAAATAAAATGGCAAGTGCCGTCATAAAGAATTGTGATCAGAGTACTTTATTTCCATAAAAGAATTACAAGAATTCACTTGATGTAAATAATTATACTTCTTCACTTCACTTAATGTATATAATTATAACTATTATTCATTTACAGAACTTTTATGAAAATAAACTACTACAATCCCTTAAACTTGCTCTTTTCCTCATGGCATAGTACCAAGAAAATTTAACATGGAAATTAAGAACATTAATCTAAAATCTTATTTTGTATAAGTCAAATCTTTGGTTACAATTAAAAAAGAACTCCGTAACTTAACATTTTCGATCATTTGAAAATTCAAAAAAGAGATTTCATCATTATTGCAACTCGTGTTAAATCTACCGCTGAGTATTCCACATAAATGGTCACGAAACGCATTGTTAAGACACTTGAGCATACCTCTAAACCTCTTCTCCCACATTTGGGCTATGATGCACTTGTCGGTACGAGATAACCACTAAAAACTTTAATTTTATCCTCAAATAGTTGTTCTTTGTATTAGTCTTTGAGTATGACGATTACTTTGTTTATTATTATTTTGCGCATATATATTCGATGAAGTTAGTGCTGCTAGTCGTTTTAACTTTTACTGCTTCGAAACCGGCCTATTCAAAAGTCCTTCATCGTGGTCAGTAAGCTCCTCCCGCAAACATATCTTTCTCTCTCTCTCTCTTTCTCTTGGCACAGATTACTAAATACAATAGTTACATCAGTCCCTTCGTCAATACAGGTTATATTTGAGTTGGTGTTGCCGCATCCAATATACCTCTTTTTTTTTTATATTTTTTTCAAGTATTTAACTTTTAGAGACAGCTTGGGAGCGAAAAATTCATTGCCAGGGGTTCATTAATGATTCCCTTGTATTATAACAAGAAGTGTATTACAATAAAAAATTCTTTGTTAAATAAATTTATAGAACTTATCGATAGGAAGAATTTGCGCACCTACTGGGCTTTTATTGTACAAACGTATACATTGTCCCACGAACGAGTTACTGACTCTTACGTCGTCTACAGTGTGCTGGGCAAACTGGGTCCACTGCTAGGAAAAGACCTATCGAGAGAAAGCTGGTATATCGTCCATGATCACCAATTATGTAATCTTTAAACGTTAAAACAGTTTCATAACTAATTATCATGTTTCCGAGTGAGTATAACTTCAACACAATGGCAACAGTAGCTACCAAAACTAAAAGCGGCGACATAACTACAAACAGACATTATAGGTGAGTTAAGTAAAGTAGCAGCCAGTAAGTGCCCACTACTGGGCAAAGGGCTCCTTTTCAAATATCTGAGAGGCTTTTGTAGCCAGACATTTCCTGCTACGCAGCTCCATTACGTATTGGCGGGCTGGCGGGCTTCACGTATTCGCGAAAAATATTTTTTTTACTATTTCTCAGACACAGGTTTCTTCACGTTGTTTTCTTAATCATCGCTCTATGAAATTAAAGTGAACGCCCTGACCACTAAGCTACCACGAATACTGTAGGTACGGAACACTAAAATTTAAATAATTCTTTCATCCAAACCTGATGTTTTTGACATAAAAATCTTTTTTGCTACCGATCCAATTTCAGAGAATTCACTGAGTAATGGGAACGCTAAACAATACTACAGTATTCCAAGCAGCGAAACAAAATACAAGAGGTATATTTTTTTTGTTTCTATTTTCCGAAACGCCGTTTCCATTTCTGATAAGAAATCCAAGGATACTACTCGATTGAGACATGTGGCCAAAAAAAGTAAGCCTTTGATTAATTAAAATACGTAGGTAATTTTACTCTTCACTTCGACAATAACAATTCCTAAATTGTATACGAAGATGGAATCTAATTTTTTTAAGAGAAAATTTAAAATGGTAACACCTTTTGGGATTTAAACTTATTTACTCTATCTAAGATCGTCCTGGCTACGCATCATCGTTTATATTAATTATTATTGTCTGTCTTAAGGACGTCTGCATAACAATATCAGTTAGAACTATATTAAATGATGGGTAATAAGGAAGCCCACTCCCCCTCCCCAGCCCTTATCCCAACTATCAAATATCCTTTAAGGCCGGCAACGCACCTGCAGCCCCTCTGGTGCTGCAGATGTACGTGGGCGAAAGTAAAAAGGTAGAACATTTACCATCAGGTGAGCCGCTTGTTCGTTTGCCCTCGTACCATAAAAAAAAAGAACTTATGTTTGTCAAATGTGTTTTTTTTTACAATCTACCGCCATTTCTTAATCTGTTCCCTCCAACAGAGAAAAAACAGACGACAGATGCCTCGTAGGTCTATTCATTGTCTAATTTTTTTTTTTTTGGAAATAAACGAAGAGTTCACCAGTTTTTTCTACAACAAGCAAATTTCATAACTACAATGTCTAATAAAGTATGACGACTTCCATACAACAAATATGCAAAGAAAACATAATTTAATAAAAAAAAAGAGTTAGATGTGAGAACAACCTATATAATATGTAAATCAAACGTGATAATAAAACCTTTTAAAAGGTATGCAAACAAGGAAGCAGTTTTGCTTAAACGCCGTTTAAATATAAGCAAATAAAATTACACTAAAGCTGACAGTGCCATCGAAAAACCATTACACATGTGACTAATCTTAATACACACTGCAAAAAAGAACTCTTATTATTAATCAGTTAAGACTCATTTTTAAAAAATATTTTAACGATCGCATAATTCTAGGTAATTGGCCAAAAGTTCGGTAACATGTTATAATGCATATATTTTTTAAAGAAACAGTGTGTACAACCATAAAACTTATGTCTATATATTTATCGAAGTCTAAGCGATTATTTAAATTTCACAGTGGCCGCCTTGTAACCGAGGTAGCCTTGTGGTCAGGGCACTCGCTTCTGTTTCATAGAGCACGAGTGACCCGGGTTCGATCACCGGTGCCGGCAACACTAAAATTGTTAATAGCGAGTGCTGAGTTAGTCTAGTACTCGGCGGTAAAGGAAAACATCGTTAGGAAACCTGCATGTCTGAGAAATAATAAAAAATATTATTTCGACGACATGTGAAGTCCGCCAACCTGCACGACCTCTTAGATATTTGAGAAGGCAGCCTTTGCCCGGTGTGGACACTTACAGGCTACCACGTGTACCTAGCACAGGCATTGTTGTACTTAGAATGTTATGTGGTGTATAAACTTTTGAATTTTCTGATGACTACGCTGTTTATGAATAAATAAATAAATAAAGTTTTGTGATCGAAATAACCATCGTTCTAATTGGGTCTAGTAATATATATATTATATTATATATTATCAGTGACTATTAAACCCATCTACATAACCACCATTCTTCAAATACACATTACATTTATCTTGATTTTTGATAAAACCATATCGTCTTCACTTTTCCAACGTGGACCAGGCAAAATATAACTTATCACGAAAGGCAAGTGTTTTGCGGATTCCCCTTCGCACGAACTAAAATTGACATGTCAAATCCGAATCTACGATTTCAATAAGCATTGTTTTCCATTTAAAGTTATCATTATTACAAATAACTAGATAGAACGTGAGACTGTGCGTAGTGGCTTCACGTGTCATATCTACTAATTTCTTTTCATACGCGCCAAGTAGTTGCCCTAAATTTGTTTTAATATGAATGAAATGAAAGACAGTTGTACTCTGTTAAAGTCTCCAGACTGCGCTCGAGCTAAGTTTGAAGAACAAACATTGTAAAACACTTTAATCATAATGCAATAGAAAAGTTTTCGAATACTTCCCCGCAGACATACTAACTTTTGGACATTTTGTTACATACCAAAACAAAAACATAGACAAAAATAACCTTTTTGGAGTGGATTTTTAAGGTAGAAACAGCATGACAACATTAAAACAAGCTAAAGAATTATGGACCATCTTGAAAGTTATGGAGTCTCAACACAATGACGTCTAGGCCAGTGCTTCCTAAAGTTTGGTGACATTTTATATATTTAATTTCCTAAAATATACATAATTCTTTCTTTAAATACTTCCAAATATTCATCGAAAATCATAGATGTTATTAAAAAAAAAGTTTTATCTATCATTTAATCACGGAAAGTTAATTCACGCAATTCCGCATGCAAAAATATAATTAATTTGGTAACATTCAACCTAGTTCGAAGATCAGAAAAACACGACCCTCATATCATAGTTTATTTTGCACAAATTTGCATGCAAATTGACTCTCGTTGTCATCTTTTAAACAATGGATTTTCGCAAAGTAACGCCTGATCCATTTAGCTTCGATATCCGGTCTATGACAATTCAATAGCCTAATTCACAGAACACAAACTGTTACGTAGATATTACAATGGAAACGTGACGTCACGTCACATCTTTTCATCAAGTAAACTTCAAAATAAAAAAGTAAAGTAAAAAAGTTTGTTCGTTAAGTCCTAGAACCAAGATGAAAGAAGAAGCACCTTTTCTGCTCTGACATAGTTAACTGCCGTATGAGGAAGCTTCGAGCCACTCAATGAATTATAGAGACGCATCTAGTTTCTCATGGTAACAGAACCCGAAACAAGGATCACGTTCACATAGGTTGCTGAAGCGGTAACGGTTAAGGGGAAAAGGTTCTGGAGTGGCTCATACCGATAAAATCGTACCGATGGTGTTTCGGGGCAAATCGATTGAAAGTGGCTGTTCAGGGCTATGCTTTAGTAGAAATCTGTCATAGGTCTTGTTGGGAATGTCATTGACGATGTTCTTTAATTATAAACGACTCATTAATTATGTTGAGATGCACTGACCTGACGGACACAAGTTTGACGTGTGTGGGTGTGGGTGCGAGGTGCTCGTTCGAAACCAGTCGGTCCCCGCTACCTGTGCGACCGAAATTCCAGGTACCGCATAAGTGCTTCGGGACGTTCTTCATTTAAAAAAAAATGTTATATAACATCTTAGTTTCAACGGCTATAATAACATTATAACAACAATTCGAATCGCTGAAACGTTATGAGGCAAAGTATCGTTTAACGAGACGCTTATGTGACGTAAAATATAAGGAATACTAATTTCAACTTTCATGAGAAGTATACAGCCTTTGTCAAGTGAATGTATTTGGATTTTTGTTTTTGCAGTCGTGACAATATATATATATATAATTTTATCTCAACAAGGTTTACTTCTCCATTGTAAATTACAAGTAAATAATGCGTTCTTACCTTTTACACAACAACACAACCTTCATTTTATTATAATAGGAAAAATAAAAAAAAGGAAAAATACAAGCAAGAATAGGTATGACTTGTTCATTTGACTTATCTTTGATTATGTCATTTAAATCTTAACCCTTCACGTACCATAACAATCGAATTTCTACTGTTTGAACACTTCAAGAACTAATAATAAAGTGGCAGACTGTAAATGCTCACAGGTGGAGAAAGACCTTCGTTCTCAAATATCTAAGAGGGTTTTGTAGCTGAAAAGGGTCCTCGCTGCTCCAGTGCCGGTTGGCAGACTTCACAATGTCATCGAAATATTTTTTTTTATTATTGCTCAGACAATGCAGGTTCCCCCTCGATGTTTCCTTTCACGGCCGGGCATGTTGTGAATTCAACACCCGGATCAAACCGGTCTTTATAAAACTAAAGCGAGCGATACTAACTATAAATTTTGTATTCGAAAATCTGTGTGTTTGTTTTTCCAAGACTGTTTCTTTGTAGTAGTATGGTGCTAATATCCTTACGCTTGCCCACAAGAAAATAAAAAAGTTTAAGGGAAACAAGTTATTTCAATCAATTTACATAGTCTCTTATTCTCGTCCTTAAGGTTTGAACTATTTTCCTCAAATTTAAACGGGACTAACCTCGTGGCCTATGCAATAAAAAATATAATCATTAAAATCGATTAACAATCGGTGAAAATATCAGTAAAAATACTGTCGAATCGATAACTTTTCTTTTTGAATTTTATTTTATATGATATTTGAATCTGCTGTTATATGTACATTTGTTCTTATGATTTCAGGGGGGCTCTCGTGCTTTTTATAATATATGATATTTATAAATTAATTATGACGTGCCTTGATTTATTCGATATATCTCACTGTAAGCTCCGCATCCCGAAGCATTAGTAGCAGGCCAACATATGTCAGTGAACTCCCTCTTTATGGGAAGAAAGCTAGCAAATAATCAGTACACGTAGCTCGGCTATTACTTAATCGTAAATCAAACTTAACGCTCTGCGTTCTTCATCTTTCTTTTCGTCGGTTTAAAGTCCACGTATGACAACGGCTTATAACTTTTCGCCCGTACCAAAGTTGGTTAAAAAATTTCCATTTTGGTCAAAGTTGCGATGTCGATTGTACAAAATCGTGTTAAAACATCAACTTATGTATAAGCACGAATGTGCCAGCTGGACCTGGTTGGTATCACGGCCTCGCTGAATACCGGCAAGAAGTAGAGGCGTCTTGTGTCGGTTAGTAAGGTACCGGAGACCCACTCCCCCTCCCCATCTTCTAAATATCCGGCAACCCACTTCCAACTCCTCTGGGGTTGCATATGTACGTGGGGGACGGTATTCACATTCCATCAGGTGTGCCGCTTGCACCTTTGAAATATATAAAATGAAATAGCTTTCCTATATTATAAATAACCCGACGTCTTTATTAACATTGCTACTAACTGTTTTATGTTACTAGCAGTTATTTAGTTTCTAGCATAAGCGAACTGTTTAGGTTCTTGTTTAGGAATAACTCACTCAAACCTCGAGTTGCCGACGTCGCTGGATATATTATAGTGCCGAAAGTGAACGGGCAAATATAAAGCACTCACTAGTCTTTACTTTCTCGCGACCGATGTATCGCTTATGCAATAAAATCGAAGGTAGGAGGACACGGGATACGACTAGAAACAACAAGTTGGGTTTGCAACTATTGGCTCTGTCGATTCGAACCGAGAACCCATCGGATCTTAACCCTTACGTTAGGTACACAGTAGGCGGGTTTACGAGCATGATGAGCTTGTGTTGTTGACGTTATAATATTTGTGCATGATTCTGCCAATAACCAGCATCACATTTACAAAGACAGTCAAGGAAACGTACACAGAAGACTTGTCAAAGTACAGTCGGCTGACCTTTAAAAGCTAAAATAAGCGTTTTTTTTTAAAAAGCTGTCATTAGATATATTAAACAGGGTTGTAACGAATAATTTTTATTCGGTTTACAAAAAAATGCAAATAATGGGCTGTTTGAATGATTTAAACATGTACAACATGTACATGCATTAATGAATTAAACAAAGTACCTTGGCCTTTATTGACGTAAAGTCTATAAAGCCTATCAATATTTAAGCAGATTTTTACAGATTTTATTCTAGTTAAATACGCTACAAGTTAAACAAGGATAATTTCATTCACACAAGTGACAACGAACCTATCTTCCTAAATTAGGTTCGAAAAACAGTTGACGAACAGTCCGTCGTTTTGCAAATCGTTTTCGGTGCAATTAAAATATTTTACTTGTTCGTTACAACCTCTATAGAAGCGAACGCGTTATAAAATTTAACACGGCTTTACGCTAATTAACCGAGCAATTTTATAAGTCATTCGTTTGCGTAACAATCGTGAACAATTACATCATTCAATGAATTAACATCACGCTGACCAAAGCAATGATTTACCGAGACAATATTTAACATTCAAATCGATGTCATCACCCTGTCTTTTCGGGTATGGCCAACCTGCGGCTCGATCGTGGTTGTACCGCGGCCTCGCAGAATACCGGCGTGAAGTAGCGGCATCTTGTGTTTCTGCGTACCGTTCGGTGAGTGAGATAACCCCCTCTTCCCAAATGTTCTATAAGGCCGACCAACGCACCTGCAGCTCCTCTGGTGGTCACTTACCATCGGGTGAGCCGCTTGCTCGTTTCCCCAAAACAACAAAAAAAAATCACAAGCTAATGAGGATGACGTATATTCGTGTTAAAAGTGAAATACCTTTTATATTTTCCAAACCGTGGGGTGGCGGTAAAGGAATCTGCGACCACTTATCATCCCGTGGGTATCCGTGGGTGGGTAACGACTAAGGATCATGCCAGATCATGTGGCCATCCGTCTGATGTCGGTATACCGTTTCGAAAAATACCACATAGAAATTACGCCACCCGGTGACGCTGGTTTAGGGCCCTATCTGCTATTTCACTGGAATATTTCACAATAATACTGTGTACGTATTTGCATACATTATATTTGATTCCGTTTATTGGTAAGCATGTCTTCGATGAACGGAACATTGTTAAAATGATCACTGTATTATTTTATCATGGATATGATGTCACACGGGATATTTGTGAAATTTCTATCCAGATATCACGCCTTAGACTGCTGTGGTGTTAATTCCTTATGCCACACGGATTCGATTCCCACACGGTACAAATAATTGTGCGCCCAGAGCAGGGATTATTTTGGGCAAGATACCACCGACCTCCATAGCCATATTACTTTTAAAAAATCTATCACTAGTTTTTTTTCTTATTGATACAAAATACTTACAAAAACTTTATGGTTGATGAGTTAATTTAACATAAAGTGGTCGACATCGACCACTTTGGGAATCCCTGGCCTAGAGATATGCTCCGGGTCATGGTATTTGTGCACGAGCGCTATATGTAAATGTAAACGCACCCACGATGTTGAAAAGAATGTCAGTGTGAGACAACGTTCTTTTTTTTTTTATGGACTAGACGGCAAACTAGCAAGCAGTTCACCTGATGTTAAGTGATTACCGTCGTCCGCATACATCAGCAACACCATAGATGCTGCAGGTGCGTTGCCGGTCTTTAAGGATATTTGAGAGATGGGAGGGAAGAGGAGGGGAATAGGGAGGAGGTGTGGCCCTCCGGTCACCTCGCTCACCGAACGAAACGCAGAAGCACAAGACGCCTCTACTTCACGCCGGTATTCTGCGAGGCCGTGGTACCAATCCGGTCGAGCCGGCCCATTCGAGCAGCAGCTAAAGCCGCCGCTAAGCTCTACCACGCTTAATTCTTGCATTGACGCATCTTGAATTATAAAGAAATTAAAAAAATATATTTGTGAGAGCTAGGATCGTTCCCGATAAAGCCTAGTTAGATGCAGCCTGACCCTGTAAATAAGTGCCTCTGTATTCATTCTTCCTTCTATTGTAAGTTTTATCGCAAAATACACAACACACGTCTTTTCCTTCCCGAACCCGACGTAACACCTATATATGTGATAAGTTAGGAAGGGTTAGATGCCGTTTCAATCATTCAATTCAGGTTAGGGTTCGAAGCTCTGAACCCTCTCTGATACTTGTATTTGAGAAGGAGGCCTTTGCCCAGCAGTGGGCACTTATAGGCTGCTACTTTACTTTACTTTACTTTAGGGTTCGAACCCGAAAGTTCGAAGTGAACAGATACCTTCTAGGCGAACTTGTACCATCCTAGGCCTCATCTTCGCCTTTCCATCGAGCAAGATTGAGGTCAAACGTAAGCCTATTTTTTAAAATTAAAAAAAAAACCAGTATTCGCGAATTCCGGGACAGGTACGCTGTCGACAAAGTCGTACGGCCAAATGTTGGTACCATCAACAACAAGCAACAAGCGAGATGGAGAAATAGGCGGTAAATGAAAGTACATGATAATAGAAACATCCATTAAGGTTTATTTACAAAATTCACATACTGGCAACATAATTCCCCACTTGCACAATCAAGTGGAGGTATATTACGGTAAATAAAAGTCACTTTAAATGTAAAAATCGTAATTTTGTATGTTGTAATGAAAAATTTCAAAATATTCAAAAACTTTATCTAATAAAAAATTAGCAAAGTCTTTGTCGTTCGAAATTATGTTAATAAAAATAAATTTTTTCCATTACGTAATCCTTAAAATATAATTTCTTAATATAGTAATGCTTTGTTTTTATAAATTCGTTTCCATTTTATTGTCGTCCCTTAGTGCATCTACCATAGATCACAGAATATCCATAGAAAGATCATCATAGTCATCTGTTAATACTAACATCGAACCTCTCACACAATTGCAACTAATCTGCATGTCTAAAAGTCATACCGAGTACATTAAATTGTCTAAAACAAACTTTCTTCTAAAACAACATTTTTCTTAAATTACATTTTTATCTATGTGCGTGTGGGTGACTGGACACACGATACGCTCGTCGACGCTCAAACGTCGGTGTGAATAGGATCTTAGCAAGATTTTTTAACATGATTTCGACCCACATGAATTCTCCTTGTACAACTTGAGCACAACTTAACTAAGATTACCTTAAAAGATAAAAAAATCACAGTCCCGAAACTTCTGCGTATCCTATTAGAAGACGCAAGCACTATGTTGATTTCTTGGCGTCTTTTAAGGGGAGGGTCTCGTCAGTGTAGTCCACCTTCCCCAATAATATTGGTTCCGCGCCCTTCTCCTCGTGACCTTCCTGTTCGTATGGAAGCTCACGTTTCTCCAGCTCTTCGGCGAGACGGATATAGAGTTCTCTGCGAAGTAATTTAGTATTTTTATTAGTGAATTTAAACGACATTCAACAAACACTGCGCGGGAGTCTTCTGCGTAGGTTAGACACACTCTTAGTTATTTCTGCAGACAAACTGCAGTACAAAACTGTTTAATCCAGTTTGAAATGAAAGCGTGCACCCTATCCAGCCTAGTGGATAGGGTGCACGCTTTAATTTAATAGTACGCGAGCGCCCTGGATTCGAACATCCTGTGCCGGTACCGCCCAAATTGTCAATAGCAATTTTAAGTGCTGTATTTACCACGTACTCACTGGTGCAGGAAAAAAATTGTGAGACACAAACATAACAGAAATTAAAAAAAATTTTTTTTTTAAATGTCTGCCCAACACGCACAGTAGCAGCGTTATGGTAATATAATGATAACGAATGTAAACGCTATAAGTTGGGTCTCCAATATATGTTGATAACCTGATGTAAGATAGCTGATGTTGAATACTCACTGGAAGACGGAACTTTTCATATTCTTAGCGAGATAGTAAAGGAACAGCCAGTCCGCGTACTCGCACCCGTTGACCACCCTGATCACGTTGTGGGGGTTGAACTTGCCAGCGTGCACCTGACGGAACACCAGCTGGTTGAACTTCAGCGAGCGTCGGTACAGGAAGAAGGAGAAGACGCGCCAGAACACCGCTGGGGGAGGAGACGTCACACGACTGTGCTTTTACCAATGCTACAACTGCGCCGGATATGTTTAATATATATATATATATATATATGATATATGGAATAAAATTATATATGATATTTGAATCTATGGTTGTGATTGTTGTCACTTGGTGAAACTCCATCATATTTGAAATTACTAAATTAAATTAAAAATATTATTTTTTCATTAAAAAATGCACAGAAATACACCAGAAAAAAGGTTACTTAATATAAGGTTTTCACAAAGACTCCAGTTCCTAAAAATGGGCAGAGCCCTGTAAGCTTAGGTTAAGTAGAATGCTCAACCCATTTTAGTTACGTTAAAACAAAAAAATGGTGTTTGACGTCAAAGTGTATTTTTATAAGGACGTTGTTAGCTGTTAGTGTGAGAGTGTGAGTGTGTATATGTGTGTGTGGGTGTGTGAATACATAGGCAATTACTATTCAATTATTATTCTCTCTTGTAATCGTTTCACAACACATTTTGATTATTATATTATGTGTGAGATAAAGTTTTTTCGTATTTTATACGTAAAAAGTCGCAGTAAAATTTGCTTGGCTCTTTGGTTGTACTGTTTGTATCGGGCTGGTTTTGATAACATTAAATAGATGACTATTAAATTATTATTAATACAATTTCTGACATTAACTTACAAGCATTCAATAGAAGTACATAAACGCTTACCCAGTAACGAGACAATGAAAAGGAAGAGGAACCAGAACCACAGTATGGTGTAGATTTTCTCGTGTATGATGTTCAGAGCCATGACGCACAGCGCGTCGTGCTGCTGAATGGATCCGCTAGGGCCGTACTTGTGGAACAGGCACTTGGTCACCTGGAACGCATTCAGAAATCATCGGACACAAATCTCACAAGTGAAAGCTTATACGTTCGTGGGCTTCGTTTTATTTAGAGGACGTCTTTGAGACAAGAGTGGTCTTCAAACGAGGAACCGGTTGCTGTTGCATTGAGACAGCGAGACAGAGTACTCCTGTAACTATTCTGAAATACCGCCGACGTAAGTTAAACCATCAAAGTTCGTTTTGAACATTTTCATCGCTCGTTTCATTTTGAAACAACGCAAGCTTAGTAGGCCTGAAAGCCTTGAAAATCACAACGGCCACCGACAGATGGCGGTACAACCATCCCGAAGTTAAGCAGACCGGGGACGGACACTGCTGCTGAACTTTTTACAGGCTATTAAGGGTAAGCTTAGTAAGCTGCCAGCTGTTGTAAAGAGTGTAAGGGGAAATATGCGTAACAGCGTTTCCATGGCCGTGCTGATAAGTGCCGAAAGTCATAAGCTGTCCTTGTCAACACGAGGCGGAGCGCGCGTTTAGTATTTCCTACGTATAAGCTAATATAACGATAAAAAAAAACTAAAACACAAAAGATAATGAAAAAAACAAAACCTAGGGAGTTTCTTTCGCCTGTTTCTTCTCTGTCAGAAGAAGCCTCTGTGGTACATTGTAAAATAAATAATAACGAGATTTGACTTCACACAAGCGAAATGCCGTAAAGATCAGCAAGCTGAAGTGGCAATGGGCCGGCCACATAGCTCGCAGAACTGACAACCGTTGGGGAAAAAAAGTTCTCGAGTGGCAGCCACGTACAGGCAAACGCAGTGCGTCCTACACTGCGTTTGCCTGTACGTGGCTGCCACACCCCCCCAAGATGGAGTGACGACCTGCGCAGTGTTGCGGGAAGTCGATGGATGCAGGTGGCTCAGGACCGAGCTTCGTGACAATCTTTGGGGGAGGCCTATGTTCAGCAGTGAACTTCTGATAGGCTGAAATGATGATGATGATGATGAAGCGAAATTATCTTTCTTACGTCGATGAATTTTCAATGTCAACTCTACCGGTGAACCTTGCCGAGACGACGTTGCAAACCTGGTGGATGTACATGGGCGACGACAATCACCTCCACTTTTCTATAAAAGCAACTCCTGTTAGGGAGTATGGTTAACAACTTCTATTGTCATTTCAATGAAAAGACCTGGGTCCGGCAGTGGACCTAGGCAGGTGTTAAAAGAAAGAAAAAAGCAAAGAAAACCAGCTTTTACCTTGGGAAATATTGTCTCGAGCGGATCGGAGATCTGATCCCAGTCTTTATAATTCATCACACTCGAACCCAAGCCTATAAATTGTCCGTTCAGGAACACATCGATCAGCCAAATCTGCAGCATGAGATGGATCAAGTTCACGACTTCCATCGCCACCAGCCACGACGACCACGTCCGGGTTACCCGTAACCTGGAAGAACACCAAGATTCGTAATATGTATTAAGCTGTTGGTTTTCTTCATATATAAATTAAAAAAAACGTGTCTTCAGAGATTAACCGACAAGAAACAGTAGGGGTTCTTTTTGATACCATGTTACAATAAAATTAATAAAATACAAAATAAAACATAATCCTCTGTTAGGTAAAATTATTAATGAAATATTTCTTTAAGCTTTTACTGAAATTATTATTAATACAATTTCTGACATTAACTTACAAGCATTCAATAGAAGCATAAACGCTTACCCAGTAACGAGACAATGAAAAGGAAGAGGAACCAGAACCACAGTATGGTGTAGATTTTCTCGTGTATGATGTTCAGAGCCATGACGCACAGCGCGTCGTGCTGCTGAATGGATCCGCTAGGGCCGTACTTGTGGAACAGGCACTTGGTCACCTGGAACGCATTCAGAAATCATCGGACACAAATCCCACAAGTGAAAGCTTATACGTTCGTGGGCTTCGTTTTATTTAGAGGACGTCTTTGAGACAAGAGTGGTCTTCAAACGAGGAACCGGTTGCTGTTGCATTGAGACAGCGAGACAGGAGTACTCCTGTAACTATTCTGAAATACCGCCGACGTAAGTTAAACCATCAAAGTTCGTTTTGAACATTTTCATCGCACGTTTAATTTTGAAACAACGCAAGCTTAGTAGGCCTGAAAGCCTTGAAAATCACAACGGCCACCGACAGATGGCGGTACAACCATCCCGAAGTTAAGCAGACCGGGGACGGACACTGCTGCTGAACTTTTTACAGGCTATTAAGGGTAAGCTTAGTAAGCTGCCAGCTGTTGTAAAGAGTGTAAGGGGAAATATGCGTAACAGCGTTTCCATGGCCGTGTTGATAAGTGCCGAAAGTCATAAGCTGTCCTTGTCAACACGAGGCGGAGCGTGCGTTTAGTATTTCCTTCGTATAAGCTAATATAACGTATAAAAAAAACTAAAACACAAAAGATAATGAAAAAAACAAAACCTAGGGAGTTTCTTTCGCCTGTTTCTTCTCTGTCAGAAGAAGCCTCTGTGGTACATTGTAAAATAAATAATAACAAGATTTGACTTCACACAAGCGAAATGCCGTAAAGATCAGCAAGCTGAAGTGGCAATAGGCCGGCACATAGCTCGCAGAACTGACAACCGTTGGGGAAAAAAGGTTCTCGAGTGGCAGCCACGTACAGGCAAACGCAGTGCGTCCTACACTGCGTTTGCCTGTACGTGGCTGCCACACGCCCACAAGATGGAGTGACGACCTGCGCAGTGTTGCGGGAAGTCGATGGATGCAGGTGGCTCAGGACCGAGCTTCGTGACAATCTTTGGGGGAGGCCTATGTTCAGCAGTGAACTTCTGATAGGCTGAAATGATGATGAAGCGAAATTATCTTTCTTACGTCGATGAATTTTCAATGTCAACTCTACCGGTGAACCTTGCCGAGACGACGTTGCAAACCTGGTGGATGTACATGGGCGACGACAATCACCTCCACTTTTCTATAAAAGCAACTCCTGTTAGGGAGTATGGTTAACAACTTCTATTGTCATTTCAATGAAAAGACCTGGGTCCGGCAGTGGACCTAGGCAGGTGTTAAAAGAAAGAAAAAAGCAAAGAAAACCAGCTTTTACCTTGGGAAATATTGTCTCGAGCGGATCGGAGATCTGATCCCAGTCTTTATAATTCATCACACTCGAACCCAAGCCTATAAATTGTCCGTTCAGGAACACATCGATCAGCCAAATCTGCAGCATGAGATGGATCAAGTTCACGACTTCCATCGCCACCAGCCACGACGACCACGTCCGGGTTACCCGTAACCTGGAAGAACACCAAGATTCGTAATATGTACTACATGCATGGTAATACATCTAAGACCGAGGCATGATATGGAAATATAAAAGGACAAAGGCTCCTAAAGATTGGAATTTTAACTTAGCAGCAAGCTGCAAAAAGCAGTTTAACGCCGTTAACCGAACAGAACATATTGTTGTAGAGTCTTATAAAAGTACCGTAGAGGCTTATGACAGTTCGATGGTTGAATAACCGTTTCAAAATATGCCTGATTTAGTTTTAGCGAAAAGTTCAGAAGCTGAAGGCAATGTGTGCCAGTCTGATACTGTGACCCGCCTTCCAAGCGCAGAGATTACGGTAAATCATCCACATTTAGTACAGACCTATGCCCACAGCTGGGATTGTACAGAAGATATGATTTTGTATTAAGCTGTTGGTTTTCTTCATATATAAATTTAAAAAAAAACGTGTCTTCAGAGATTAACCGACAAGAAACAGTAGGGGTTCTTTTTTGATACCATGTTACAATAAAAATTAATAAAATACAAAATAAAACATAATCCTCTGTTAGGTAAAATTATTAATGAAATATTTCTTTAAGCTTTTACTGAAATTATTGTTAAAACTTCTACTGTAGCAACATTAGCCACAGCTGAACACAGACTCATCTAGAACGCGTCAGGAAAAGCCGGCCGGTAAAATATATTTCTTGGAATGTTTGCCTGTACTCTTACGTAAGCTCTTAATGTAAGCTTTTAATGGTTGGTGACCGCAGTGCCGAAACCCTCGCATGTATGTATTCCATGAAGTTATTGCTGTTAGCCGTTTTGGCTTTTACAGCTTCATAGGTTGGCGCCTGCGTCCTTGAGGCCTATGCTTTAAGTAGATGTGCAAGAGTACATCTACTGCTTACCTTTTTATGGTAAGCAATCTAAGGACCGTCCGAGGGAGGTTCGGGCCTCGTCTCGGACGGGTCGTAGTGTTTCGATAGCAGTGGGCGGTAAGGACCGCCCTGAATCCCTGGTGTACGGTGTGTATGCGGGCGTTCTGTTAGCACGATACGCTCTTATGCGTCGGGGGGGGATTGTGTATGTGTCTCCACTCCTAACTGTGTGTACAGTGTGTTCTTGAGTAGTGTTAACCGAAACTGGGTCGGTTTGTCGGTCTGTAAACCCTCGCAGTGGAGCTGCTACTCCCCTTCACCAGTCTGTGGCGTTCGGGTTCAGCAAACTGAGACTGATATTCTGCCATCGTTTCACCACCGGAGCTTCGTTTGTTTATAAGCAGGGTGGAGGAGAGGTTGGCATTCATAGACAGAGATATATTTATACACGGTAGAGCCAAGCGGCGGCTTTTGTTGGTGTACGAATGGGACGGATCGACCGGGTTGATACCGCGGCCTCGCAGAATACCGGCGTAAAGTAGAGTTTTCTTGTGCTTCCGCGTTTCGTTCGGTGAGTGAGGTAACCGGAGGTCCTCTACCCCCCATCATTATCCTCCCTCCTATCACCCAAATACCCTTAAAGGCCGACAACGCACCAGCAGCACCTCTGGTGTTGCAGTTGTACATGGGCGATGGTAATCACTTACCATCAGATGAACCACTAGATCGTTTGCCGCCTTTTCTATAAAAAAAAAAAAACAGGATTTCCCTGATAATGGTTAATATTAAAACTCTCACCTCATTATGATATCTTTTCTTATGAGCTCGATTTGATTTTCGATCGTCTTCCTAGAAGGGACTGTAGTCGCGCCCACCTTCATATCTTCGGCGTGCAGCGCGAGCCCGGCATACTGGAGCCCGTCGACCAGAGCTTTGATCCTGCCACCTTCGAGGAATACATTACCATCATCAGTTTGTAAATTATCAATTGCTGGACATAGGGATCACTGAATGTAGTTTCAGTAGAAAAGTTACAAATCTTAATCATCTGTATTTCAGTCCTAATTATTCCAGTGATGTACGACACAAAAGCACCGACTAGTCTTATCGAATGAACTGAATAGGAATGAATGAAAAGAATGAGAATTCTCTTTTTGACGTAAGAAATTGAGTTTTTCTCTCTTCCACCGTTTCGTAATAAGGTTCCTCTGACGGAGAAGAAACAGGCGAAAGAAACTCCTTAAGTATCCACGTTATCTAAAGCCACTGCTTGGCTCTATCAAGTCAACAAACGACGTAGATTGACGTTCTTATCATTGTTTCCGTTTTTATTCATTGGGGTAGGCAGTGACACGACTGCCTACTTCAGCGGAAGACGGAACGCATTTGCCATGTTTCGATTTAGCCGAACTAAATAAGTTATCGTAACGCACTTCTCTTCTCTCCAGGAGGTAGAACTTACGGAGGGCGCGTATCGTAGATCATGAATAAAATAATAGGCTACAGGCCCTCACAGGTGGTCAGAGGTCTATACAGCCTAATCAGCTAGAGCCGTTGCATGGCTCCACCGCGTCCACAACTAAGCTTACCTTCTTTCTTCTTCCAAATATAATGCGGCATGTAGAAGCATATGGACTGTATGAAGAGCACGAACGGCACCCATTGGTAGTACGTGTGGTGCAGCGTCTTGTCCGTGTCCATCATTGGGCCGACCCCAGGGTGCGGGAGGAAACCGTGTTGCAAGAGGCTCTCGTTGTAATGACGTACCTGTAAATTGAAACTCATCATCATCATCATCAATTCATCCTATCTCAAGGCCCACAGCTGAACATATATCCGTATCATGTACCGATATGATTGCTCTATCTATTTATGCTCTTGTTTATTCCCGGGGAGTTGGGACCTGGTGATTTGTACAGGTTCTTTATGCCTATCTCAGACACCAGCTCCTCACACATCTAGACTATGAACACACCTATATTTAAATGGATATTCATTTTTCATTAGATAATCATACATGGTCTGCTTTGTGGGTAGAAAATAAACAATAATAATAATAATATATATATATATATATATAATATTATGTACACGTATCTCAAATGTTACTCACAATGGTAAAAGTGGCCATGAAGAAGCAGTAGGTCTGTATGACGTGATTCGGCACGCCCTGATCCGATATGCATTTGATGTGCTCGCCGAAGTACTCCCTAGCGCATACCAGGATAACAAAAGCCAGGAGGATGGTCACAGTGACCTTGTAGTGCATTTTGAACACAATGTTTTCGATGTTCGGCTTCGTGAAGTTGAAACGCATGCGCGGCGACAGCGTTGTGAGAGTCGCCGCTAACATGGTGGTGGTGGTTACTTTAACTTATTAGATAAAAACTACAAATTTAAAAAGTATTGTCGTCCCTCTAGCGATATCTGAAATCAAATGAATTGTTTATAGAATTTAAATAAACGTTACATCGATCGAAAGAATAAATTTGTAAGTTCGTTCAGTGTCCATTTTTAATGCGAAGTATTACGTGATTGATGGATGGATAAAAAAATAAAAAGTCAAAGCGGAGACAAAGGAAAACCATGCAATGCCAAAAATTATGCAGAAAAAAAAAGTAATAGTCTTTCGGGTTTTGGATTCCATTCCTTCCGACACCGCATGTCTGATCAAAGTGATTGTTCAGAGAAAGATAAGATATTAATGAGTTAAAAAAAAATTAAATGAAATCTGCTATCTATTCCATTCCATTGTTGTAAAATTCAACAAAAGGAAACCCCTTAAATATCAAGCTACCCATAGATAGTGGATAACATAACTGTCTCAAAAAAATCAGGTCACGCTGTGACGTTTCGGACTACTGTATGAGTGTGAGAGAGAAGAAGTTAACTTTAATTCGCATAACAAAACAGAAATGTCAGTTGCTAATTAAATTCAAATTAAATTTTTAAATAATAATATCTGTCAAGTAAAACGTTAAACAATACAGTGAGATGTTCCTATTTCATTATGCCACCGGCAATAAGAATACCAACATTGTAATAATAATGAGTCATGCAAACATTAAATACGTGTCTATTCGACATAACAATAAACATATCAGAAAGCTCCCGTTTAACTTTATAAATCAATCAAAAATAAATATTATAAAGATGTTGGAAGCATATACTTTCACCAATTAATAAAAAAAAAAAAAAACAAAACGTCTCTTCGGACTGTGTAATAAACGCCAGTAGTTTAATCCAAAGTCTTTTTCGTAAATCCTATTCTTTTCTGAATCAAAACGCAAATGTACTTTGTCACATGTTTGGGATTGAATTGGGATCGGCTGAAAATGTGCGCTGTGGGATTTTTTAGACAAGCTACTACTGCTAAACTTCCTTTTGCCTTCGTTATTCTAATCGTATGTATAATTTTTCTATGACATCATTTTTGTATTCCGTCACGCATACAACTCTTTCTGTCATTTGAAATGATACCACCATTTACAGATTTTATCGCGTTTGATTTTATTCTTATATGCTCAACGTTTCGATTGATTTTACAACCATTAAAAAAAAAAAAACAAAACGTCTCTTCGGACTGTGTAATAGACGCCAGTAGTTTAATCCAAAGTCTTTTCATAAATCCTATTCTTTTCTGAATCAAAACGCAAATGTACTTTGTCACATGTTTGGGATTGAATTGGGATCGGCTGAAAATGTGCGCTGTGGGATTTTTAGACAAGCTACTACTGCTAAACTTCCTTTTGCCTTCGTTATTCTAATCGTATGTATAATTTTTCTATGACATCATTTTTGTATTCCGTCACGCATACAACTCTTTCTGTCATTTGAAATGATACCACCATTTACAGATTTTATCGCGTTTGATTTTATTCTTATATGCTCAACGTTTCGATTGATTTTACAACCATTAAAAAAAAAAAAACAAAACGTCTCTTCGGACTGTGTAATAGACGCCAGTAGTTTAATCCAAAGTCTTTTCATAAATCCTATTCTTTTCTGAATCAAAACGCAAATGTACTTTGTCACATGTTTGGGATTGAATTGGGATCGGCTGAAAATGTGCGCTGTGGGATTTTTAGACAAGCTACTACTGCTAAACTTCCTTTTGCCTTCGTTATTCTAATCGTATGTATAATTTTTCTATGACATCATTTTTGTATTCCGTCACGCATACAACTCTTTCTGTCATTTGAAATGATACCACCATTTACAGATTTTATCGCGTTTGATTTTATTCTTATATGCTCAACGTTTCGATTGATTTTACAACCATTAAAAAAAAAAAAACAAAACGTCTCTTCGGACTGTGTAATAGACGCCAGTAGTTTAATCCAAAGTCTTTTCATAAATCCTATTCTTTTCTGAATCAAAACGCAAATGTACTTTGTCACATGTTTGGGATTGAATTGGGATCGGCTGAAAATGTGCGCTGTGGGATTTTTAGACAAGCTACTACTGCTAAACTTCCTTTTGCCTTCGTTATTCTAATCGTATGTATAATTTTTCTATGACATCATTTTTGTATTCCGTCACGCATACAACTCTTTCTGTCATTTGAAATGATACCACCATTTACAGATTTTATCGCGTTTGATTTTATTCTTATATGCTCAACGTTTCGATTGATTTTACAACCATTAAAAAAAAAAAAAAAAAAAAAAAAAACAAAACGTCTCTTCGGACTGTGTAATAGACGCCAGTAGTTTAATCCAAAGTCTTTTCATAAATCCTATTCTTTTCTGAATCAAAACGCAAATGTACTTTGTCACATGTTTGGGATTGAATTGGGATCGGCTGAAAATGTGCGCTGTGGGATTTTTAGACAAGCTACTACTGCTAAACTTCCTTTTGCCTTCGTTATTCTAATCGTATGTATAATTTTTCTATGACATCATTTTTGTATTCCGTCACGCATACAACTCTTTCTGTCATTTGAAATGATACCACCATTTACAGATTTTATCGCGTTTGATTTTATTCTTATATGCTCAACGTTTCGATTGATTTTACAACCATTAAAAAAAAAAAAACAAAACGTCTCTTCGGACTGTGTAATAGACGCCAGTAGTTTAATCCAAAGTCTTTTCATAAATCCTATTCTTTTCTGAATCAAAACGCAAATGTACTTTGTCACATGTTTGGGATTGAATTGGGATCGGCTGAAAATGTGCGCTGTGGGATTTTTAGACAAGCTACTACTGCTAAACTTCCTTTTGCCTTCGTTATTCTAATCGTATGTATAATTTTTCTATGACATCATTTTTGTATTCCGTCACGCATACAACTCTTTCTGTCATTTGAAATGATACCACCATTTACAGATTTTATCGCGTTTGATTTTATTCTTATATGCTCAACGTTTCGATTGATTTTACAACCATTAAAAAAAAAAAAAACAAAACGTCTCTTCGGACTGTGTAATAGACGCCAGTAGTTTAATCCAAAGTCTTTTCATAAATCCTATTCTTTTCTGAATCAAAACGCAAATGTACTTTGTCACATGTTTGGGATTGAATTGGGATCGGCTGAAAATGTGCGCTGTGGGATTTTTAGACAAGCTACTACTGCTAAACTTCCTTTTGCCTTCGTTATTCTAATCGTATGTATAATTTTTCTATGACATCATTTTTGTATTCCGTCACGCATACAACTCTTTCTGTCATTTGAAATGATACCACCATTTACAGATTTTATCGCGTTTGATTTTATTCTTATATGCTCAACGTTTCGATTGATTTTACAACCATTAAAAAAAAAAAAACAAAACGTCTCTTCGGACTGTGTAATAGACGCCAGTAGTTTAATCCAAAGTCTTTTCATAAATCCTATTCTTTTCTGAATCAAAACGCAAATGTACTTTGTCACATGTTTGGGATTGAATTGGGATCGGCTGAAAATGTGCGCTGTGGGATTTTTAGACAAGCTACTACTGCTAAACTTCCTTTTGCCTTCGTTATTCTAATCGTATGTATAATTTTTCTATGACATCATTTTTGTATTCCGTCACGCATACAACTCTTTCTGTCATTTGAAATGATACCACCATTTACAGATTTTATCGCGTTTGATTTTATCAATCGAAACGTTGAGCATATAAGATGCTCAACGTTTCGATTGATTTTACAACCATTAAAAAAAAAAAAAAAAAAAAGATAATTGTAATCAACGTTTTGATCTAGATATAATCTGTGGAAATATCACAATCAAACGTTTCAGTGTTTTGCACCAGAGATACATTTTAGCGCGCACGCCTCAATCTATTACAACGAACTAAGCTTATATTATTAACGGAGAAACAAATGTGATACCACGTAACACTAAAAGACAAGCTTATCAGCTGATTTAAGAAAACATTTTTAATCTGTGAGATTACAAGAATCTATGGTATAATACATCAAATGTTAACAGAGCTAATGCTAATCAAGGTAAGTCTAAAGTAGTTTTGGTTGATAACGAAATGTTTAATTAAGTCTGTCACGATAAGATCCCAATCTGACTGCACCATAATAAATTTAGTTCAATTCGATGAACTGATTTAAAGTAAATGTAAAGAGTAGCAGCCTTTAAGTACCCACAGCTGGGCAAGGGCCATCTTCTCAAATATCTGAGAGGGTTTTTGGAACTGGGAAGGGTCCGCCATGCCGCTCCAATGCGGATTGGCGGACTTCACATGTTCTAGAAATAATATTTCTCAGACATGCAGCTTTCCTAACGATGTTTTCCTTTCACCACCTCACACGTGGTGAATACAGCACTTAAAATTGCTATTAACCATTTTAGTGGCGCATGGACCGGGGATCGAACCCAGGTCACTCGTGCTCTATGAAACTATAGCGAGCGCCCTGATCACAAGGTTACCAGGGCTCCCTTAGTTTAAATACTTAGACTAAATTATTTTAATTTAAAATTTGGTATACCGGTCACAATAGCTGAGTGGTTGGGAGATCTCTGCCTCTGAACGAGGATAACCGAGCTGGTTCCCATGTGTGGAGAGAAGCAAGGAGTTTTCCGAAACTAATGCACGAGTTTTATCGTTGAACTTTAGGACTGAGGCTGGAATCGGCACAAAACACGCTCCGATATACGCTCTCTCAATAACACGGTGTGATTTTATCGAGGAATGACGTCACACATAATCTTCGGGAAATTTACTGTGGTACAGCGGATAAGATCAACGATGTAAAGTGAGTTGAAACGACTGATACAAATATCTAGACGTCTGGTGAGGAATATTCTCCCATGGCAACGTCCTACAGTAAAGCGCAGTGTAGGAGCCCCTCCCACTCAAGACTCCCACTCAAGTCACTGCACAGTGTTGCGGGAAGTAGACAGATGCATGTAGCTCAGGAGCGATTAGTCGGAGGCAGATCTCAGCTTGTGCAGTGGGCTGACAGTGACAGGCTGTTATGATGATGACGATGTACCCTCTGGTATCACCAGCTCTACTGGCACAAAGCGACAGTGTCTCCGGGTCTCCGTGGTTGTCATAAAGGTATATCATATCTATGTGTCTGTGTATATATGTATGCTTATACGTTTATATATGTTTTAATTATGTAGTATATTTCTCAATTAGCCTTTTGATTAGATGCACCTATCACCACATTTCTTCACGCCCTGGCTTGACTGTTAGAGAATGCCAAAAGGCATTAAGTCCGCCTTTTGTAATCCTTTTGGTGTACACGATAAAGTATAAATAAATATATCATGTCATTATATCGCTCAGTTACATCACTATTAGTGTACCTGAGGAGTGTAAAGAGAATATGCCATTTCTTTCTCCGAATGACAACCTCAATCGTAACCTGCACGCGTATAATATTTTGTTTTTTTTTCTTTAGAAACGCTACCTTCCCACTGTACTAGGAATCTCTCCTGTGCCACCCAGACCAGGAAATGATTAATTGTAGGCCGTACAAATGCTAGTACCTCATAGCTAATACGCCACCGAGCCGTCGGAATAATGGTGGTGGTATCCGTCCAAATAAGCCGTCCCCAAACCTCTACCGGCTAATGATGGGCAGAACCACTAGTGCGTGGGTGATGGAACTGGGCTCGCCTAGCGCGATGAGAATCGGATTACCTATCTAGAACCTACATGCGGGTATTGTTGGCGCTTCCATGGAAATGTATGTGATCAGAAAGAAAAAGATTTATGTAGTGATGGTAGTGTATATGTGATCAGCATCACATTCAGGATGCAAAAGTCCACTGCTGAACATAGTCCTCTCCAAAAAAACCGCCTGAAAAAGCTTTTATATATTCCTTGGTAGCTTTGCTCGGGTCCGTTGGCCCAGTGCCCCACTAGTGACGCTGCTCCCCATCACCAGTCTGTGGGATTTTGGTTCGAGATATGCGAATGGATATCCTGCCATTATTTTTTCGCTAGACTCTCGCTTCTTAACCAGCACGAGCTCACCAAGAGCAAGAGTGAGATTGGCGTTAGTAAATCGTCGAATCGGGCCCAAACCAGTCGCGTTATATCTCCCGGGGAGATGATTTCTTAGCGCAGCTTGGTTAACCGTGCTTGTGATGTGAACACGTTATTTAGGTTATCGACGTTATCTGAGTCTTTATCGCAAAACAAATAGTACATGTACAATTCACTGGGTCAAATAATTTCAATGTTTTGTGTATTTTAAAATAAACCACCTAATTCTCTGAAATGTTAACCTCCCTGGTGGCTCTCTGCATTTCCAGATGCAGATGGCAGGTGATGGCAGTGGTTAGTGGCAGAGTATCGGCACTACTCAGCGTGAGCGTCTAACTTGGTGTGTGTGGTGAAACTTTGACGAAAAAGAGGATTTGATTTGGAAGTGTTGTTTATGGATTTTGTCGCGTTTAATTTTCCTTTTGTATCCAGCGCACCTGCACCTCCTCTGGTATTGCGGAAGTGAGTGGGAGTCGGTGATAACTTACCAATTGTTAGTTTGCCACTTTTTTCTAAAAAATAACTTTGAGCTTCCGCATACAGCCTCCAGTTAAATCAATTCAAATCATTTATTCAACGTAAGAAACATCAATATTACTGGTCGAACGTCATGTTTATTTAAAATCTACCATCGTTTCGTAATTAGGCTCTGACGGAGAAGAAACCGGCGAAAGAAACTCCGTAGGTATACTCTTTTTTTAATTTTATCAAAACATACCATACGTTTTAATATTACAAGATTTTTTTCTAGTAACGACTTGGGAGCGATTATTTTTTTTTTTTTTTTTTATTAAGAAAAAACGTTACCTTCCGCTGTAGGAATTTCTCCTGTGTCGCGGAGGCAGTTTAGATATATGAATTGCACATGGACCAACACCCAGACCGGGAACTATTATTTGTAGTCCATACAAATACTAGTCCCGTGCGGGAATCAAACCCTCGACCCACAGCGCCCCAGCTAAGCGCTTAGCCACTACGCCACCGAGCCGTCCGCGATCGACTCATTCCCAGGGTTTATTATCATCCATGGGATCAACTCGGAACTGGGGAGTTTGATGTTTTGAAGTCATAGTTAACCCGGCTAGTGTCAGCTATACTTAGTATTAACTTTTGGCCTGAGCTACGCAGAAAATAGCTTACAGTATCCCGAGGTCGTGCTGTGGTATGCTTGGTCTTGGATTAAATATTATTTATTCAAGAACCTCAAGTAGGTGTTGGTACTCGGTCGTCTCAAATGAAATTAGAATGTTTTTTTTAATTCAATAGCCTCACGAATCATCTTTGAAAGGAACCGGTGTGGTCTAAGGCCAGAATATGTGGTCTATCAAATCTAAAGTAAAGGTTGGGGCGATCAAGAATATGATCAAAGACTGCAGACTTCCCAGAGCTTTGTGCTTTTTTGTTTTGCATCAGCTATGTGTTCTTTGAAGTGGATATTTAGAAAGAAAGAAATATATTATATTTACTGATCATTTTGTTTTGCCCTATGTAAGAGAGGCCACATTCACGCTTGTACACTCTTGCATCCTGCAGAGGGACGTTACACTTGACAGATGATAAAAACCGACCAATCTATCTGGGTGGCTTGCGAAAAATTCCGTCGGGATTAAAAACTAAAAATGGACGCGATAAAATCCGTAAATAAGAACTTTCATTTCAAATGTGTTGTATTCGCGTAAATACAAGAAAAAGCTGCAGAGTTACTTTCTCCTGTTTCTTCCCCGTCGGTGGAACGTCATTTCTAAACGGTGGTAGATTAAAAAAAAAAAAAAAGAATGACATTTGACAAGTGACATTCATGTTTAAGTTGAAGATTTTGATTCACACACTCACTTTGATAATTGGCGAACTTTACACAAAACAAAGAAGAAGAAGAAGAAGATTTTGACTGCTCAGCATAGACCTTGAATTCGGCACGTTAGTTCGGCACACTGTAGACGACGCTACCCGAACTCGGTATATTTAGTGCACGCTCGCGATAGGTATTTCACCGAATACAAAGAAAAGAAAGTCCAGCATATTTCACATGGTTCGTTCTCTGTCTACTGAGGATTACTTTTCTTTTTTTTTTACAGCCAGTACGAAGTATGTGGTTTTATCGGCTATGGAAACGTTCTCATGCGAATTGTTTTTTTTTTTTTCGCGCGTGATATCTGCCTGTCAGTGAATAGGCACCGATAAATCTTGATAAGACCGCTTCCTGCATTAGTCCACACAAGTTTCTTTGTGACGAATTATTAATTCTCGACTACGTTTAATTGTGATTCACTAGTGGAATGAGACATTCTTACATCCTGTCGCAGGCGCTGATACAAGGAAGGGTGATACACGAAAGGGGGAGGAGGGCACGGGGGGGGGAGGCTGCAATAAACCATTAACGACTTAGCTTACCGACCCTGCTTTGTGGCAATTTTGAAAGAGGCCTAGGCGTTCAGCACTGGACTTGTATCGGGCGAAATGATGATGGCGATGAAGTGAAATCCGTAACACCGCTAGCGGCACTCAGAGAGAGCAGCAGTCCTCTGAGATGAGGCCCGGTTAAGGATGTTTGTATCGAGAGCCCACACTTGTGAGGCCCTAAGTACATATATAAGTTTTGAAAAAAACTCATTAAGTACATGCCTAACACATCTGGGATCGAACTCGGATCTTCGGATTCGAACGCAGATAGCAGCTCAACCCTTTAGTTTGTACGCATCGAAATATCTAACGCATACCCACCCATGGAGGGGCAAGGATGTAAAAGGATGGGAAACGAACCCTCTACCCACCACCAACATCAGCCCCTTTTCGGGAGAGAACTAATCCACTCCCAGTTCCTGGACGGCTCAGCAATCCTACGTGGGCAACGGACTCCCCAGTTTCTGCCAAGCGGGGACCATGGAAGTATGGTGGACCCTGCTATGTCAGAGCGGACATGTGGGTTGCCCTTGGTTCACCATAAGTGACCAAGCCACAGCCACACTCGTTAAGGTTATGGGGGGCTATTGAAAACAATGACCCAATATAACAGAAAAAGGGAGTGATCCTTGTTCTTAAAGATATTTTCCATATTTCACACACATAAAAGCAAAAGCCACTAAACCGTAAATGTACATTTAAACTGAATTAATCGTTGAACTCCTAAATGATTGAGATATTACAGAGATTAATTTACATTTCATTAGAACTGTTACATAGTTCACAAAACGTCTGTACTAATTAAGTAATGATGTAATACGGCCGGTTAATAACAGCAATTTTGCTGAATCGTTCTTATTGTAAAAATGTTTTAGTGTGTGTAATAACATACTACGTTATATATACCTTACCCACACTATCATACCACATACGTGGTACTAACGTACAAACTCACTAAATCCATTACTAATTATTTATTAATATAATAAAAAAAAAAAAAAAAATTTATTGGTCAGAAGGTGTTGAAAAACACTTTTTGGTAATCATAACTTACCCCGAATAAATAAGCTCCAAATCTTTATTTATTTAATAATTTATGTACACACAAGTAAAACCGAATAAAAGTAATATGATAGGAAGAAATGGTCTGTACAAAGGTACTGCTTATTTCTTAAGAAATTTCTTCCAGCAGACCTGCGACAGGAGAATAGCTAGTCAATGGTAGATTGGCCGCGTACAATACAAAAAAAGAAAACATACATATATGCGAAACGTTCTAAATAAATCTACATACACCTACTTATACATTATACAATATATAGATAAATACCCAAAATTAAATAAATATATACATAATAGAATAGTGCCAATAGTTCATACTGCCAATGACATATAGTGGTCTTTGACTATTTTCTTAAATACAGAAATAGTTTTGCAGTCACGTATATTTGGTGGAAGAGAATTCCACAATCTAAATTAACTAATCTAAGTAATCTATTTTTGTACGTGGAACAAAAGATTTGTAATTTTAATTAAAGACACGACATTGGCATGTAATCGTAAATTTTAATAGCGTCAGCCTGGACGTATACCGGCCCGACCGGGGTAGTACCACAGCCCCCCAGGATACCGGCGTGAAGTAGAGGTATCCTGAGCGTTTCGTTCGGTGAGTGAGGTAGGCGGAGGCCCACTTCTCCTTCAGCAACTCCCCTTCCCATCATCCCTCACAAATTCCATACAAACATCCTAAGGCCGGCAATGCTTTTTTTTTTTATAGAAGAAGGGGGCAAACGAGCGTGCGGCTTACCTGATGGTAAGTGATCTCCGACGCCCACGAACATTCACAACACCAGAGGAGCTACAGATGCGTTGCCGGCCTTAACGATGCACCTGCAGCTTCTCTGCGGTTGCAGATGTACGCGGGCGACAGTAATCACTTCCCTTCGGATGAACCGCTTGCTCGTTTGCCCCCTTATCATAAAAAAAAACTTACTATAATGGCAGGAACGCTTTACGAATTTAAGCTATTCAGCTAAGTGTATCAGGCTAAAGCAATGAAACTTAGGTACTACGATAATTAACAAATAATTCTTTAGTCTATCCTTTCTAACATAACTTTTCTAACATACACCCGTGCAGCTCTTGTAGTTTCCAAGCAATGCATGCCCGTAAGGGTTGCTGATGACCACGATGCTGATCTGGTGCACTGGTGAGATCAGCTGAGCCCAGTGCTGCTTACCTAAGGAAGCTGCTACTTTTTTTTAATAGTTGGTCGAAAGAACCTGGTTTATCAGCCTTGAATCATTATCTCTATCATTTGGTAGACATGTTTTTTTTTTACTTCTGCAGTGTACTTCCCCCTTTTAATTATTATTAGTTTAGTAAATTCGACTTTACTATTTCAAATAGTCTTATAATAACCAGTATACAAAACTTGGATCTATAAAAAGACTACACTCGAATTGCCATAAATAATTAACATTCACACATTCATTTATTCGCTATTTTTATCTCATTTAACTTTACCTTACCTTACCTTAACAGCCTGGTAAAAGTACAGTGCAGGACATAGGCCTTTAGCATAAGAAGGTATCACCAACCTCCGCATGCGGAATGGACCGCAGTACCAGACACCACGAATCTTAGACGCTGCTGTCCGTCATCGGCTTGCATAACATTGGTCTGGTATTTTTCGAGATGTTTATCCCGCCATCAGTGGGAAGCCATTGGGATGTGAGTGTCGTAATGGGCGAATAAAGGCTGTTACGACTCGGACAAAAGGTGGTGGGGAATTCTTTCGCCGATAACACACGGCTATCTTTAACTAAGGAAAAGTTTCAATGTTAGTTAGTTTGCTTAGTTCATCCAAAGTGACATATTCGATTCTCATAAAGATTTCTTATATTTACACGAACACTACACATTTCAAATTAAACTATTATTTACGTATTTTATCGCATATAATTATTATTTTTATGTTTCCGTCGTTTCGAGTGCTTTGCAGCACCCGTGTTAACTGGAGTACTGAAGGGGACGTCTCAAACGCCCACATGTTATAGTTAACTTGGGCTATTTAATATGTATAATTAAAGACTGAAGGAGTGTAGGACGACCCCCCACAAGATGGAGTGACGACCTGCGCTGTGTTACGGGAAGTCGATGGATGCAGGTGGCTCAGGACCGAGCTTCGTGGCAATCTTTGGGGAAGGCCTATGTTCAGCAGTGGACTTCTGATAGGCTGAAATGATGATGATGATGATGAAAGACTGAAGGATGTGATAGAAATCCGTAAGTAACAATTTCACTTGAAACTCGATTCTCGCTAATGAAAAGTGATAATCAAGCGAGTTCCAGTGTTAGCGACACGCACACTTATGTCATCGCCGAATGGAAGAAGCGTTCCGGGTGTCTGTGTGCACGTCTAGCCTGAAGCCAGTAGAACTGCATTCCTCGTTGATCTCCGCGCCGAGGAGGTAACGTAGTAACGAAGTCTAAATATTATGTGGAATATAATCTAAATTCATTCACTACACTGAAAGTAACAAGAATTGTGTTAAATTGTCGATATGTTTATACCGACGAAATATTATAAATGCGAATAGAGTCTCTGTCGTGGATTTTTACGGCTAAACCGTTGAACTCATTTTATTCATATTCGATATAGGAACACGGGTAGAGGTACTAGACCTTAATAAAGTAGAAAAAGGCAGACTAAAAACAAAATTACCAATTGTGACGTAAAAAACTAATCCTTCTGTAATTCTGGAATTCGGCTTAAACCCAGGTTCGACTACCAATATAGAACTTCGGGTCTATATATTAGCTTATTATATACTGTAGAAGAAATACATAGTACGCATAGAATAAGTTCAAGAATGCATAATACATATATCAGTTCAATCTTTTTTCATGCAACATTAATAACAATTCCCTCTCTTTGTGAATACGTAAATAAGTAACAAACATATCTCTGTCATTTATTCTTTCCATAAAATACAATTTTAGGAAGTGTTATATTTTTTATAGTTTATTCTGCCAAATGCTACAATCAACCGAAAAAGTGCAGGCAACCCTTACTCTATCCTCGAGTAAATGAATAACACTTTATAGTGTCATTAGTTATAAATTATAAAACAGATATTAGAGGTTATCATTTTCTTTATTTATTTATTTATGTATTCATTAAACTTCATTTACATGAGAATGTATATAGGCGGACTTAATGCCAGAAGCATTCTCTACCAGTCAACCTTTGGACGATGCAGAAATGAAATGAAGTAGGTCTAGGTGATAGAATAGAGAGAACTAGAGAGAGGAAAAATAAATTATAATTATAAGTCCTCATTTAAGCATACCTCTGACCTCTGAACGTCAACTGAAGTTAGCGTAACAACCAAATATGGAAGACAGGGCGGTTGCCCGTGCTCTTACACACACGTACATGATACGTCTATACGTGGTAGAGCCAAGCCGGCGGCTTTAGCTGCTGCTCGATCGGGGTTGTGCCACGGCCTCCCTTCACCGATGTGAAGTAGTACATTGTGTGCTTCTGCGTTTCGTTCGTTGAGTGAGGAAAACCGTCTCTAACCCTTCCCTCTTCCCCTGCTGCAGCAGCTCCTCCAGTAATCACTTCCCGGGCTGAGCTCGTTTGCCCCCTATCCCAATAAAAAAAAACAATTAAAAAAAAGTAATGTCTCTGCTGCCCATCACGCGTCTCTGGTTAGGTTTCGCTATCGTCCCTTTACGTGTCGTAACAGTAGGGCACCTATTATTTCCTCAATTCATGAATTAAAAAGCGTTCGCACGCTATTCAGTCACCAGTTCAAATCGTGGTTCATTGCTAATTATCTTAACACGTGTTAGAAAGGTGTTACTGTTACGTACATGGAGAGCAACATACGTCACGCTGCTCGTGTTCCTCCCGCTCGATTAATTCGTGAGAAAGTTTTTTTTTTCGTTCTAATGAAAATGGCTAAGACGTCATAAGGACAGGCAACTGCGACTTGAACTGCGTCATCCCGTTGGAATCAGATGTGGTATCCCAATATGCATATGTCATCAATCTGAGATCTTTTCACTTTTGTTCGCCAGATGACGTTTTCCTGTGAATGCAGTTTCAAATTATCGTCCCTATATCCTTTAAATCATTGAAAGGCACATTAAGAAAGAAAGAAAACGTTTTATTCCTTGCTACAATACAATATAATACAACACAATACATTTGGTGCAAAATCCAAAAACAGTAAATAAACAATATTAATATCAGTATTGAACTGCAGCCACAAAATGGCGGCCGACTCGGCATATTGCTGCAGCCGGAACGCTGCAGCGCTGATATTCTGCCGGCAGCCTTGACAAAGACCTGCGACCAGCTGCCCGCCAGTGTCATATGTTTGAATATATTAACAAATAAGCAACAATGTCATTATCTTGCATAAACTTAACACAACGACCGAAGTTTAAAAAGTTAGGGATTTAGGAATGACTACTCATTATTTGGTTACAATCACAGAAAGTAGTTCATGCTACCGTCATGTTAAATTTGACAATTGTCGCGTCACATCATCTACCCGCAAAAAACCCACAATAAAAATATAATTAAAAAAAAAATATTCAAAATTTTGTTTTTAGAGCTTATGTGTTTTGTAGTGAATATAACTGGTATCTTAAACAACTAGAAAATTGCTATTTAGACTGTGCCATATAAGTAAAGGCATAATTACAACTTATTATTGTCAAATGGTAGAGTCGGGAGAGGAAGACCTAGGCGAACCTTTCACGATCAAATCGGAGACGTTCTGAATAAAGGCCAGGTCAAGAGTACTCTAAACCAACGAGCATGCATGCGAAGATTGATGAAAGTGGAAGAAGCGAAAGACGTGCGTCAGGACCGTAGCAAGTGTAAGAAGATTGTCTCTGCCTACCCCGTTGGGAACAAGGCGTGAATAAATACATACATATTTTTGTCTGTGTTATTTTGTTTAGCATCCAAGAGTTATTATTTATATCGGATTTTAAAATAAACCTTGGATTGGATTGGACGAAGGGGTAGCGGAAGATTATTCCAGCACTTAGTTACATACCTACATTGAAAGCGCATAAGGCAATCGTAAATGCTAACAAAGACGTATATTATTTAGTTGATTGTCTAATATTGAAACGCGAGTACACACGAGACAAACATGAGGCTTCGAAACGGTAAACCATTGACCCAGAAACCTAACTGGGACCTACTCGGGCACAACCTATATATTGATATAGGTACACATAGCGGTACACTTCGTTCAAGGTGAAATTACTAGAATCTAACTTACCGTTAAGGCATACAATGACTCGTTAAGGTGAATGCCAAGGCGTTCTTTGATATTGAAGAAACATCCTCATCCACATTAAACGTGGTAGAGCCAAGCGGCGGCATTTGCTGGGTTGCTACCACTACCTCGCAGAATACCGGCGTAAAGTAGAGGCATGTTATGCTTCTGCGTTTCGTTCGGTGAGTGGGGTAACCGGAGGCACACTCCCCCTCCCCATTTCCCTCATCGTCCTCCCTCCTATCTCCCGAATACCCATAAAGGCCGGCAACGCACCTGCAGCACCTCTGGTGCGGATGGACGCGGGCGACAGTTTTCACTTACCTTCGGGTAAGCTACTTGCTCATATAAATATATTTTTTTTTTAAATAGTTGTAGCTTTGACATAACTGTTTGAATAAAGAATATCGCAGCGGTCAAATTTGGCCGAGTCTTAATGAGATTCATGAAGATATTGACCGTCTAAAACATTTGTAGGTTAGGTTTATGTTTTGTCAATAAATTAATTAATAATATCTTTTGTCATTATACAAATCGATCGGTATTTCGATACAATATTTAATCTGTTTTTGTGACAATGGCGTTGAGCACGTTGTGATAAATTATCCAACTGATGAATAACGGTACCTGGGGCTCGTGGACATACATATTTTTTTATTATAAATCGAAAAGCCGTGGCAGCCTAGAGGTCAGGACCCTCACTTTAGTTAATTTTAAGTGCCGTATTTACCACTTGCTCGGCGGTGAAGGACTACGTCGCGAGGAAATATGCATGCCTGAGAATTAATGAGAAATCTTATTTCGAGGATATGCGAAGTCCGCCAACCCGCACTGGAGCAGCGTGGCCCGCCTTCCCGACTGCAAATCCATCTTAAACGATGTGGCGATGCCCAACTTTACTTTTACATTATTGTATTTAATATTATGATCTAAACAAATTCAAAAAAATACTTTTATGTACGCGGTAGAGTCAAGCGGCTGCTTCTGAAGCTTCTCGAATGGGCCGCCTTACGGGATTAATACTGCGACCTGGTAGAATACCGGCGTGAAGTAGAGGCATTTTGTGCTTCTGCGTTTCGTTCCGCGAAACCAAAGGCAAACTCCTCCCTTCCACACCTCGTTCATCCTACCCAAATATCGTTAAAGGACATGCAGCTCCTCTGGTATTGCGGATATATGTGGGCGACGGTAATCACTTACCATAGGGTAAGCCGCATGCTTGTTTACCTCCTTTACCATAAAAAAAAAAACATAACTTTAGAACGTATATCTATCACCTCTCTAATCTCAGTAATCAACATTACAGCTGTTAATCAAAAAATATATTTAGTAGTCGGCCATTTTTCACCAATCATAAAAAGAAGAAAAAAAAACATCTAAAACCAGTATTGCCTTAGGCTCTTCTCTGACAGACAAGCGTCTTAACAATCTATTGAAGCCCGAATTCCTCCATCAACAAAGAATACTCAATTAAGCGCCCTTAGCGGCCATCTTCCCACCTTTTTGCCTAATCCGTGCCCAGTTATTTCAGCTACACCCACGCGAGAATGGGATAGGTGATAGTTTCGAAAAGGAAAAAGGGAGAGAGAGATAGGACCCGTTAGGAAAGTAGAGACGACTACTGTGGTTACGCGCACTTAGTGATGCGAAAATGATATTCGACAAATTATCGAAATAAATTTACTTAATTTAATTTTTAAGGAAAAATAAACTGTATTGGCATTAATTTTATGGTAAGCGAGTTCAAACCCCGGTGCTAGCAACACTATCACACATCAACACTAAACTTATGAATTGCAATTTTAAGAAGTGAATTGTCTGTGCTCGGCTGTATAGTAAAACACAATGAGAAATAAAAAAAATTGACATCGGACTCTTCTCGGTTCCGTAACCGTCTTAATTATTGAAAGGAGGCTCTTGACCAGCAGTGGGGCGTTTATAAGCAAATTCCTGTTACTACTTATTTATTCATTTTAGGTGGAAATATCACTAGAGCCCTCTTTTCACAAGAGCTTATTTGCATAAGTTTTGAAAAACTCATTGGAACGAGCCCTTCCACATAGTGGATCGAAGTGGCCTTCTGATTGGGAGGTGGATGCCCTAACCGTTCGAACATCATGGCTTTTATATGTCGGACCTTAAACCAAAACTTCCAGAAGATTAAGTTGAGACGTAAGGTTCTGCGAACACCCGCGCAATTGTCTCGCTGTCGGAGTTAAAGTGTAGCATCATCTATGATAAGAGATATATTGGAAAATTGCAAATATGTTTTTCATCTCTTGTTTGCTTGACGTATTTAGCGTTACATGCGTGAACTACGTGTGTACATACACGAGCAGACACGCAGGCACACGTCCTACACGTAGGTACATGCTACGTTTGAATCGGTGTCTTAGGTAGGAACTGTAAACATCAAACACAGTTATAAGAAGTAGTGTAGTGTACAACACGGTTTCAGTATCTTCATCGACGATGTTTAATTGACCAAGTGACTCAGTGATTATTTGTTCAATTATATAGCAAGAGAGGCCAAAAGATCAAACGTCTCAGTTTCTCTTGATGAGTGGCATTGACGAATAATTTTGTTGTTTACTAATATTGTATATCTATTATTGGGTGATTGTTAACAATTCCTTTTATGATTTGGATTGTTACAGCCGACATTACACTGTATTATTAATTCTGCCTCATCATGAAGATACCTTTTTTTAATTTATTTTATCGAAATTCCTATTTATATATTTCCCTGGCTTGCTTTGCGTAAAACGTGCAACCCTGCTAAGTAAGAAACGAAGCTCTGTCGGCTAATTGATGGTAGAAATAATTGTCTCTCTCATTTGAAATAACTATTATTTACGGATTTTATCGCGTTTAATTTCGTTTTAATATTCCCGACGCTTTACAGCATCCGTGGTCAAGGGGGGACTGTATAGTTCATTTCATCTACGATTGGCTGTGTTATAGTAACTGAATGGTGATGAGATACGAAAAAGATATATATATATAGGCAAATAATCGTACATATGCAAACATCTATGACTAAGGTAGAAACATTTATAATATATTCATAAAACAAAACCGGGAGGTCAATCAAATTAAATCTCTCAATCTAGTAACATGAAGCAAGTGCCCGGCTGCACATACTGCGCTCAATAACCCGAAAACTAATTAAAAAATAATATTGAATTTTGTATTTACTTCAACATACTCTGTACAAGAATAAATCGTTCAGCATTTAAAAGTTATGGACAAGGTAAGTCGCTTTATTAAGAGTATAAACATTTGATGTTGACAAAGCAGAATTGCATTGGGTAATACGATGCGGTAATTTTAATTGAGACCTCAACGTACGGACGACATACGATGCAGTTTACATATATAACACAACAATGTTGTTAAATCGTTTTCATATGTTGTATATGTCGGATCGCATTAACATTTAAATTATAATGATTTCTTGTATTTACGCGAACACTCCACGTTTGAAATGATGAATTTTATCGCGTTTGATTTTTGTTTTAATGTTTCGCGTGCTTTACAGCAGCCGTGGTCATAAGGTGAACCACCACTGCACGCCCTCAAGATACTCTGAGCACATTCTGGGTAGTTGGGATCAAAATAATTAAGAGCTAAAGGTAGCCCGAGTTGAGTGAAGTGTTAGACGTCCAGTTGACTATGTCATCTGGACGTCTAACACCTCAATCCCCCCGCTTCCACGGCTGCTGTGAAGCACTCAAAACGTCGGGAATATAGAAACTTTTTTGCAAACTAGTGTGTTTTAGAAACAAACAATACCAACTTTCGATGGTTGTCTAGATATCATGATATATTTATTTATTTATTAAACTTCATATAGATGAGAATGTATATAGGCGGACTTAATGCCAGAAGCATTCTCTACCAGTCAACCTTTGGACGATGCCGAGATGAAATGAAGTAGGTGTAGGTGATAGAATAGAGAGAACTAAAGAGGGGAAAAAAAATTATAATAATGGTAAATCTATATATTTATTTATTTATTCTTTTTTGTTAGCCTTAAGCTTAAGGTTACAATGGGCGGACTTAATGCCAAGTGGCATTCTCTACCAGTGAACCCTTGTTATGGTGAAAGGTAGTTGGCAGGTATAGATGGGCAGATATATAAATGATAAGAAAATAAACATTGTCAATATATGTTTAATAGATCATTATATCTCATAAATATCAAATAGATATTTGGCCAGTGCAGTATGTTTGTTAGATATATTCGAATATCGTAAGTTTAATTTTCTAAAATCGACAATCTATCGATACATAGACTTCACTACACACGTAGGGCTAAGCGAGTCAGATTTTACAAGTTTTTACCTGAATGGTATTGAATGCGATGACTCACGAACGATATTCATCATGACTTTAGTGGTACACCCGTCCAAACCAACATTAACCACCTCAATATTTCAAACAATTAACGCCCTATTCAGATTCCGATAAGGGCGATGGAAGCGAGCATTCGACGCCTGTTGCCAACGCGACTTTAGTGCATGTTGTACCCCTTTTCTCACACTGTCCGCGGCCAGCGGCCCGCGGGCGGTGGTTTTTTTTTTAAGCGTTTCGGCCGAGGTGTGAGACGGTCTCAAAGTTTGTTTTAAACAACAACGGAAATTAATTTCATCATTCCTTTCTCAACAGACTATTAACTGACACTTATATTTTCGTCTTAATTAAACTGTTTATGTAACAACCAATTTTTCTTTATCATTCGATTTGTGTTCATTATAATAATTAATGCACCCGGCATTGAGCTACTTTTGAACACGCTTGCATGTGAGGATTGCACGCTCACATTGATAAAAAAAAACCCGGAGCGTATTTTTTCCACTACTCTCAACAACGAAATGGGATAGAGTTAATTCTGAAGCAGTAGATCACAATGGGTTAAAAAAAAATTTAAATACACTCAATATTTTTACTCAAAGCCTATTTAACGAGAAAAAAAAACTAAAGGCAACATATACCTATTACTTTCAATATCTATGCAAAGGTATCTACATATAGTACTTGCACCGGACGGCGCCGGGGGGATATCCTAGTTATCAACGAAGAAATAATAAATCATTCCTTGCACAAAAGTCGAGCATTTTTTTTATGGGAAAGGCGGAAAACGAGCGGTTCCACCTGATGGTGAGTGATTACCGTCACACACGTACATCTGCAACACCAGAGGTGCTGCAGGTTCGTCGCCGGCCTTTAAGGGCATTTGGGAGATGGGAGCGGGCCTCCGGTTACCTCGCTCACGGAACGAAACGCAGAAGCGCAAGATGCCTCTATTCTACGCCGGTATTCTGCGCGGTAGTGGTACCAACCCGGTCGAGACGGTCCATTCGAGCGGCAGCAATAACCGCCGCCTGGTTCTTCCACATGTATGTACATTGATTTACATTTCTTTATTAACCTGACCAACCACTTACTAGAGCCATTCTCTGAATTTTTTTTTTTTATGAAAAATAGGCTTACGTTCGATCTCAATCTTGCCCGATGGAAGGCGAAGATGAGGCCTAGGATGGTACACGTTTGCCTAGAAGGTGTCTGTTCACTTTGGCCATAAAGATGTCCAGATGAATGATGGTAAAACGGCACTAAAATCCCCTAGATAAGCAAAAGGTCTAGTAGCAAGTTTGGAAGAAGTAAGCAAAGGCAGATTCACTCTATCAGCCTGAGAAGTGGAGTTGTACCATCAAAGAAATAATAATAACGATGATGATGTGCTCGTGGTCGTTTGAGATCACGACAAAGAATTCCGCATAGTATATGTTTTTATGAGAAAGAGAACGAAAACGAGAATGCGTCTCACCCGATGGTAAGTGATAGCCAAGGGCAACGTACTACAACACCGGAGGAGTGGCTGGTGCATTGCCGGCCTTTGAGGTTATATGGGGAAGGGGAAAGGTAATAAAAGGGAGAAGGCGGAGAGAACTGGGCCTCCGGCTACCTCACTCACGGAAAGAAACGCAGAAGCACAAGATGCCTCTACTTCACAAACACAGAGGTACTCGTACAGAGACAGTCTCTCGTCTGTACCTTCTCATATCCGTGGAGTCATACCTTACCGGCATCTATATAGTCCACTACAGGACACAGGCCTCACCCATGGGAAACCTTTGCCATAATCTGATTGACGATCGCAGTACCAGACACCACGCAGCTCAGACGCTGCTGCCCATCATCGGTCTCATAAATTTTCGTCTGGTATTTTTCGAGGTGATTGTCACCCGCCACCTGGGTTTTCCCTTTAGTCGCTTTCACGCCACCCGCGGGAAGAAAGGTGATGGCAGGTTCTCATGGCGATACCACACTGATTGCCCAAAGCGCTATGAGCACCGGCACGGAAACACCGTCTTCATCTTCACGTTAATTACACCTTAAGGATGAGATCAGAGATAGGAGATCGGATGCAATGTTAAAGACATGGAAACAGACCACGATAGAGAATTAAACCGGTTCTCAGATTGAAATAAAAACCATTAAATCTAACAACTTTTGTTAATCTTTTGACGCAACCTTGAAATGTTCTTGATTGACATAGCAAGAGCTCATGACTGCGGCCATTTTTGGATCCATCAGTCAAAAAAGGCCGATACGTGGCAGAGCCAAGCGGCTGCTTTTGCTGCTGCTCGAATGGGCCGGCTCGACCGGGGCAGCATCCGGCAGAATACCGGCGTGAAGTAGAGGCGTCTTGCACTTCTGCATTTCGTTGGGTGAGCGAGGTAACAATATAGGCCTGCCCATTTTTCGTTAATCTTCCGTTTTTTGGAAAAGAATTGGCTTTTAAAAATATCCCTAATGATTTCAATTCAGTCTTGAAAGGGTGCAAGATACGCAAACAATGGTTTTGTGGGTGTTACATATATTGGGTTTCGGCTGAGATTCGAACACGGGACGGACGAGGCAGATTAACCAATGCGTCATGCGGGTCTTCAATCATAGATGGTCTCGCTAACAATATGATATTACGTACCATTCTCCTCGCATCTTGATCTTGTATATTCGATATGCACACTGCTGTGGTACGTGTACTCAACATAAACGTTCCTATATGAAGTTTTGATAACTTCTTTAGACAACGATAGGGTCACCACAAAACGTGGAAATTTTTTTTTCTTTTTTTTTTTTCCACGTCGTCACCCTTCGACGGTGAGTCCCTGAACGATGAAGTTACATAAATTTATAATTATTTCACGAAGAAACAGGGGACAAAAACTACGTAAGTATCGACAGTTTTGTCATCAGGGTCATCATCGACTTCATTATCCTTACCACCTTGTAAATAGTTCCACCGCTGGACATAGACCTCTCCCATAAGAAGCATTTGTCGTCAATCGCCACTATCTATTCTGCCACGCACTTCGACTTTGTGGAATCAGCTGTCGCCAGCGGTGTTTCCGAACAGTTGCGACTTAGGGACCTTCAAGAAAAGAGCTTATTCCCGAATGAAAAACAGTGCTGTGATATCACTGAGTCGGGAAACTTTCTGACATCGCACAACAAATTAATATTTTTCATGTTTTTTTTTTTGTTTATTTAATCTGTTTTTTATTTTGTGTTTTGTTGTGTGATTGCCCAATAAATGTGTTTCTTTTTACAAATTTTTTTATAAAATTTTCCACGGGGAATGTTCTGAGGAACTGTTCGGATTGATCCCAGCTGCTGAGTTTCACCATGGTACATCGCGACAGAATTCGAAGTTCCATCGATACCACCTAGATGTTTGCAATTCCACCACAGTGCGTTTTAATCGAAGTTTTCTGCCACGCACTTCGACTTTGTGGAATCAGCTGTCGCCAGCAGTGTTTCCGAACAGTTGCGACTTAGGGACCTTCAAGAAATGAGCTTATTCCTTCCTTAAAGGCCGGCAGCGCATCTGTAGCTCCTCTGGTGTTGTGGATGTTCGAGGGCGTCGGTGATCACTTACCATCAGGTGAGCCGCACGCTCGTTTGCCCCCTTCTTCTATAAAAAAAAATATCTTTATTTATTTATTTATTTATTCTTTATTGTGTTCCTAAAAAAAAGGAATACAATGGACGGACTTAATGCTTTTTGGCATTCTCTACCAGTCAACCCTGGGTGAGAAGGAAAACACTATATGTATACAATCTACCAGCGGATTGGTGATCGCAGCACCACAGACCTGGGCACCTTAGACCCTCATCATACCGTGATGGGTCTGCTTATTTTTGTTGTGGCCATTTTGATAATACTGCCGTCTGTCGGTAGCGATTGTGATGTTGAAGGCTTTTTTCTTAGTCGCCTTTTACGACGCCCACGGGAAGACAGGGGGTGATAGATTCTCACGCCGATATCGCACGGCATTAATCCTTAACATCTAACAAAAATATCTCTAACGTATAGAGAGAGATAAGTCCTGTATCCTTACTGACAGAGGTCCAGAGATGTTTATTTCAGCCCTACTATTCACCAGAGCTTATTTGAGACATAGTGACGAGTCTGGATAACTCTCGGAAAACGCTCACGCTGGTACGAGCCCCGGCAAGTCGGGGAACGAACTCGACACCGCCCGTTTCGGAGGCAGATGCCCGTAACCACTCGGCTATCGGGTTAATAATATTTGACTCAAACCCGTCTAAGACAACAACGTCTCGAGTCTAGTCACGTACGTAACTGTAAAAGGCGGGCGATATGGAATAGAAGATTCTAGATTTCTTGTGCGTTGAGATATAAGAGCGGTATTTATACTAACTCTCTGTAAGCTACGTAGTCACGTAACATTGTTGTTAGACCTTAGAAAACGATAAACAACTGAATAGGAGTATTATATTGCGAACGAGTGGAACAGACTTTATTTGAAATGCTACTATCGAAGTTAAAAGATAGAAACACTATTGCGTAGTTTTAAACGTGATGGAGCCAAGCGGCGGCTTTTGCTGTTGCTCGAATGGGCCGGCTCGACCCGGCTTGGTACCACTACCTCGCAGAATACCGGCGTGAAGTAGAGGCGTCTTGCACTTCTGCATTTCGTTGGGTGAGCGAGGTAACAATATAGGCCTGCCCATTTTTCGTTAATCTTCCGTTTTTTGGAAAAGAATTGGCTTTTAAAAATATCCCTAATGATTTCAATTCAGTCTTGAAAGGGTGCAAGATACGCAAACAATGGTTTTGTGGGTGTTACATATATTGGGTTTCGGCTGAGATTCGAACACGGGACGGACGAGGCAGATTAACCAATGCGTCATGCGGGTCTTCAATCATAGATGGTCTCGCTAACAATATGATATTACGTACCATTCTCCTCGCATCTTGATCTTGTATATTCGATATGCACACTGCTGTGGTACGTGTACTCAACATAAACGTTCCTATATGAAGTTTTGATAACTTCTTTAGACAACGATAGGGTCACCACAAAACGTGGAAATTTTTTTTTCTTTTTTTTTTTTCCACGTCGTCACCCTTCGACGGTGAGTCCCTGAACGATGAAGTTACATAAATTTATAATTATTTCACGAAGAAACAGGGGACAAAACTACGTAAGTATCTTTATTTATTTATTTATTTATTTATTTATTTATTTATTTATTTATTTATTTATTTATTTATTTATTTATTTATTTATTTATTTATTTATTTATTTATTTATTTATTTATTTATTTATTTATTTATTTATTTATTTATTTATTTATTTATTTATTTATTTATTTATTTATTTATTTATTTATTTATTTATTTATTTATTTATTTATTTATTTATTTATTTATTTATTTATTTATTTATTTATTTATTTATTTATTTATTTATTTATTTATTTATTTATTTATTTATTTATTTATTTATTTATTTATTTATTTATTTATTTATTTATTTATTTATTTATTTATTTATTTATTTATTTATTTATTTATTTATTTATTTATTTATTTATTTATTTATTTATTTATTTATTTATTTATTTATTTATTTATTTATTTATTTATTTATTTATTTATTTATTTATTTATTTATTTATTTATTTATTTATTTATTTATTTATTTATTTATTTATTTATTTATTTATTTATTTATTTATTTATTTATTTATTTATTTATTTATTTATTTATTTATTTATTTATTTATTTATTTATTTATTTATTTATTTATTTATTTATTTATTTATTTATTTATTTATTTATTTATTTATTTATTTATTTATTTATTTATTTATTTATTTATTTATTTATTTATTTATTTATTTATTTATTTATTTATTTATTTATTTATTTATTTATTTATTTATTTATTTATTTATTTATTTATTTATTTATTTATTTATTTATTTATTTATTTATTTATTTATTTATTTATTTATTTATTTATTTATTTATTTATTTATTTATTTATTTATTTATTTATTTATTTATTTATTTATTTATTTATTTATTTATTTATTTATTTATTTATTTATTTATTTATTTATTTATTTATTTATTTATTTATTTATTTATTTATTTATTTATTTATTTATTTATTTATTTATTTATTTATTTATTTATTTATTTATTTATTTATTTATTTATTTATTTATTTATTTATTTATTTATTTATTTATTTATTTATTTATTTATTTATTTATTTATTTATTTATTTATTTATTTATTTATTTATTTATTTATTTATTTATTTATTTATTTATTTATTTATTTATTTATTTATTTATTTATTTATTTATTTATTTATTTATTTATTTATTTATTTATTTATTTATTTATTTATTTATTTATTTATTTATTTATTTATTTATTTATTTATTTATTTATTTATTTATTTATTTATTTATTTATTTATTTATTTATTTATTTATTTATTTATTTATTTATTTATTTATTTATTTATTTATTTATTTATTTATTTATTTATTTATTTATTTATTTATTTATTTATTTATTTATTTATTTATTTATTTATTTATTTATTTATTTATTTATTTATTTATTTATTTATTTATTTATTTATTTATTTATTTATTTATTTATTTATTTATTTATTTATTTATTTATTTATTTATTTATTTATTTATTTATTTATTTATTTATTTATTTATTTATTTATTTATTTATTTATTTATTTATTTATTTATTTATTTATTTATTTATTTATTTATTTATTTATTTATTTATTTATTTATTTATTTATTTATTTATTTATTTATTTATTTATTTATTTATTTATTTATTTATTTATTTATTTATTTATTTATTTATTTATTTATTTATTTATTTATTTATTTATTTATTTATTTATTTATTTATTTATTTATTTATTTATTTATTTATTTATTTATTTATTTATTTATTTATTTATTTATTTATTTATTTATTTATTTATTTATTTATTTATTTATTTATTTATTTATTTATTTATTTATTTATTTATTTATTTATTTATTTATTTATTTATTTATTTATTTATTTATTTATTTATTTATTTATTTATTTATTTATTTATTTATTTATTTATTTATTTATTTATTTATTTATTCTTTATTGTGTTCCTAAAAAAAAGGAATACAATGGACGGACTTAATGCTTTTTGGCATTCTCTACCAGTCAACCCTGGGTGAGAAGGAAAACACTATATGTATACAATCTACCAGCGGATTGGTGATCGCAGCACCACAGACCTGGGCACCTTAGACCCTCATCATACCGTGATGGGTCTGCTTATTTTTGTTGTGGCCATTTTGATAATACTGCCGTCTGTCGGTAGCGATTGTGATGTTGAAGGCTTTTTTCTTAGTCGCCTTTTACGACGCCCACGGGAAGACAGGGGGTGATAGATTCTCACGCCGATATCGCACGGCATTAATCCTTAACATCTAACAAAAATATCTCTAACGTATAGAGAGAGATAAGTCCTGTATCCTTACTGACAGAGGTCCAGAGATGTTTATTTCAGCCCTACTATTCACCAGAGCTTATTTGAGACATAGTGACGAGTCTGGATAACTCTCGGAAAACGCTCACGCTGGTACGAGCCCCGGCAAGTCGGGGAACGAACTCGACACCGCCCGTTTCGGAGGCAGATGCCCGTAACCACTCGGCTATCGGGTTAATAATATTTGACTCAAACCCGTCTAAGACAACAACGTCTCGAGTCTAGTCACGTACGTAACTGTAAAAGGCGGGCGATATGGAATAGAAGATTCTAGATTTCTTGTGCGTTGAGATATAAGAGCGGTATTTATACTAACTCTCTGTAAGCTACGTAGTCACGTAACATTGTTGTTAGACCTTAGAAAACGATAAACAACTGAATAGGAGTATTATATTGCGAACGAGTGGAACAGACTTTATTTGAAATGCTACTATCGAAGTTAAAAGATAGAAACACTATTGCGTAGTTTTAAACGTGATGGAGCCAAGCGGCGGCTTTTGCTGCTGCTCGAATGGGCCGGCTCGACCCGGCTTGGTACCACTACCTCGCAGAATACCGGCGCGAAGTGGAGGCATCTTATGCTTCTGCGTTTCTTTCGGTGAGTGAGGTATCCGGAGGCCCACTCCCCCTCCCCGTCCCTCTCTCCTCATCCTCCCTTCCATCTCCTAGACATCCATAAAAACCGGCAACGCACCTGCGGCTCCTATGTTGTTGCAGATGTACGTGAGCGACGGTAATCGCTTACCATCAGGTGAACCGCTTGATCGTTTGACGCCTTTCCCATAAAAAAAAACAAAAGTTCTAGCTTTTATGTGAAGAACTAGAAACGAAAAAAACTAATGTTTGGATTAAATAATTTAATATAATCTGTGACGCCTCGGACTCCTTGATGGACGGCTCCGAGCTCAATTGCAGAAGGCGGTGCTGCTCAGTACCCTTCGTATCGTCCGCCGGTTTCTTTCCCTTTATCCCTAAGATGCCGAGGGCCTGGTCTGGTCTCACCAGCCGAGGGCCTCCGTCTGATTGTAGTTTTGGTTATTTAAAAGTAAGGTAAAGCAGCAGCCTGCATGTACGCACTGCAGAGCAAAGGCCACCTTCTCAATTATCTGAGAGACCGCAACGCTGCTCCAGTATGCTCCAGTGCAGGTTTCCTCACGATGTTTTCCTTCACCGCCGTGCACTTGGTAAATACAGCACTTAAAATTGTTATTATCCTGTCCTTATCCCTGTCACCACTACCACGGCTTTTTTTATAACTCTATTTATTCTTGTTTATTTATGTTATTTTAACTATTATGTTACTTATATATTTTATTATATCCTTTCAATTTGTATCCATCTGTATTCTTTTCTTTATTTATATATTTATGCGACCCAAACAGACGAGCAAACTATTTAACATATAATAATAAGCTCTCACAAAAAGTCTGGAACTGACTTGCGAGGTAACCGACATGTGGTGTGGTATGCCGAAATTATTCCTATATTCGTCTCTGCGAATAGATCATACCAAGCCACTCCCACGGAACAGGTGGCTGGTACTCGGCAATGGAACGCTACGAGCCGTAATATCTCCTGCAGTGTTCAGCCGTCTGCAAACTACAGCCGACAGTGTTCGGTAGTTGTCGCCGTGGTCGAGATCACGAGACGCCATTAAAGATTTTATCTCCAACAGTACACTTCGAACCGTAATAAAAGGAGAGATTTCGGATAAGAGAAGGGTACCTACCGAGGCGGCTCCCACACAAAAAAGGAGTTCTTCATCATCATCATTTCAGACTATCACAAGTACACTGCTGAACATTGGTCTCCCCCAGAGATCACCCCAAAGCCCGATCCTGAGCCACCTGCATCCATCGATAGGTCGTCTACGTTTACGTACTACGTTTTTCTGTACGTGGCGGGGGTTCTTAACTTTACTAAATTAGGATCAATTTTGCGGGATCCCGCTTCGTCCGTATCTTTCCACGATCGATGGCCATCCCGTACTCTGAAGTGGTCGCATTCATCCAGCTAATTGAGCGACGACGGGGTCCCGCGGGAAGCGACAGGGGCACGTCCAATTGCTTCGGCCTTGCGGACCGCCCACGCAACGCGCGCTGCATCTTGTTGTTTCAGTGCTTACCCACACCACGCCCACGCTGCAGTTCTATGGATCGGCATAATGCACACCGTACGTTTCGTGTGCACTTCCAGTAGATACTTCGGGATCTGGGTACTCGCTCTAGGTGGCTCTTTATTTAAAAATGTTTTTAATTAATAATCTTAAAAAAAAATTATCAGATCGGATTGGAGGGCGATTGCATCAAGCCTCTCCTTGTTTTCTGTATGACAGCAAACTTGTACTACAACATTTATTTCAAATAGAATAGCCAGTTACTATGTTTCTTTTTTTAATGCGCGTCCATGACAAAAGGCGTGGTTTATCTATACAATCTTATGATTAATATCCTACGCCTTTTAAAAAAAATAAACAAAACAAATAGCTGGCAACCTTTACGGTAAACCAAATTATCAAACGTTTATAAAATTTAAGTAACCGGACACGCTTAGAGAGCGACGAAAGGAATAAAAAAAAGACTATGAAAAGTAGTTTTTAAGATTATTCCCTACATATCCCTAAACTTAAATTTTTAACAATATTAAAGAAAATACCTAATGGATGACTTTTTAAATATCATTAAAACATACAGTTTTTGTTCAACTTTAACTTGCGGGCCTCCTGCTCGCGAGACTTACCGATGTAGCTGTAAAGGCCACTGGGCCAACAGCAGATCTACCGTGGGGGTTTTAGTCGGTCCGGCATCTTCAATGCTGATCCCGACATAACCAGTCACCGGAAACGGTGACGGGTAGGTGCGAGCACCTTTCCCCCGCGTTAAACTAAAAAAAAAAAAAAAACTTTTGTTCAACGATCTACTAAATACGTGTTCTCGTACAGCAACACGCGGGAGATGCTATAGTGCCGTAAATGTTCGCTCGATTACACCGGCACTCGCTCGTCTATACCTGCCAATGTCCGACGTAACGCTAATGCGATAAGACCGGACCCGGACACGGCATGAACACAACACAACCGGAGCCGAAGACCCACGGTGCAGCAGTCTGCTATGCTATGCTATGCAGTTATCAGTGAATAGTTAGTCGTGTATATGTATATATATATGTATATATACGACCGGACCATCATTTCAGCTTACCACAAGTCCACTGCTGAACATAGGCCACCCCTAATGAGTGCCACCTCTCATCATATATATATACCTGGGTAGGTACCACACTCTTACCCTAGTTCAGCCGCCAAAACACCAGAGCAACCACCACCGTTGTGTTCCGCTTTGAGAGTCAGTGATTGTACCGATTGTGAGGCATTCCATATTCGTCCCCAAGGACGCCGTTGCATTTACAATACCACAGAATAGGATACAGGATGTGTATTACCACGTTTTTATTTAGTCGGCGTCTTGTATGTCTGTCTGTTCGGTACAGATGTAGCAATCGATTTTAAACTAACTTCCCGTAGAGCATAGAGACTTTATAATTTAAACATAGCTCAGTACTGGATGACAATGCAATATTAACTCGCTCTCTTGTCTTAACCGTTCGTTTGTCTGTTCGGTAAACATTTTGCAATCGATTTTAAACAAAACTTTTAGCTCCAGAAGTGGCGGACATATAATAACAAAATATAAAAACGTGGTAAACATATTTAAAAAGTAAAGTAAAGTGACAGCCTGTAAGTGCCCACTGCTGAGCAAAGGCCTCCTTCTCAAATACTAGTACCAGAGAGGGTTTAGGAGCCGGGAAGGGCCCGCCACACTGCTCCACATATCCTCGAAATAATATTTTTATTATTTCTCAGACATGAAGGTTTCCTCACGATGTTTTCTTTCGCCGTTGAGCACGTGGTAAATACAGCACTTGAAATTGTTATTAACAATTTTAGTGGTGCCGGCACCGGGGATCAAACCAAGGTCACTCACGCTCTATGAAACTAAAGCGAGCGCCCTGGCCACGGCTCTTCCTCTTTACTTTATTAAACATAGTTAATTTATTTAAAATCAATTTTATCTCAATTTAAGAGTTCTGTTTGGATAAGAAAAGCCGGGTGCGGACGTTAGTGTTGTATATTATATGACGTAGTCGTCAACGGCAGACAACAGCGACTAATGTATTCTCATGGGATCGGTATGCGTTGCGTAACTCGTGGACCGACGGACAGAGCGACTGAATTAAATTGACCCTTTGTATATTATGCTTGGTTTGGGAGCGTTTCGGGTTTCCACATCGCAACCGAATCGAATTCCGATGGCGACATTGTCATAAAGTCATAACATTCGTGCCTTCCGTTCGTTCGGTGCTCGCGGGCTCGCTTCCCACGGAAAGACATTTAAACAAAATGTTTGATTAAACCGTAGCTTGATTGATTAAGCATTTTAACTACTTAGAACTAACTAGATAATGTATTCAGTGGTTTTTGAAATTAGGTTATTTTCTACAAAAATAAAGAAAAACCGAACGGCGCTTTTACCATAAAAAAAGGCGAGGTCAGCATTTTGAGACAATTATATATTTATATGTATATATATATATTTATATACGTGTGACATCGTAACAAACGCCTTTTTATACATGGTTTCTTTTATCCAATACATAAATAAACAACAATAAACGAAATCATGTGATGTGTTGAATTTGAATTAAGAATCAGATAAAGGTGCTTTGTCACTAGGGTTGTTACGTATCATGGGTGTATTAATGTAATTGGTTGTCAATTAGCCACGCAAAAAAACATATTTCTATCACGTGATAAAACTGCTCGACTGCTTAAAAGTATTTCATTGGTTACCGTGAGGAAGTATTTAACATACATAAAACGCGTTCAGTTTATTTGCTTGCCCTATTTAATCTGTCCCGGAATTCGTTATCAAAGAACAAATACGACGATGTAGATACGAAAAATAAATTGGACTGCTGATTGGAATTATTTACGGACGTAGCGTCTTCTAAGAAATCCGTACTTTTTGCTGCTGCTCTTATCGGCCGGCTCCAACGGGGCATGACTACTGCCTCGTCAAATACCGGCGACTGAGGCAGCCCGCTTGCCTAGCGCGGTGAGTATAGGCGAACCTTCGATATATTATGCCGGGTTTAGCTGGTGCTTTCTTGGAGGGTCCTATTCAGCTGTGGACTAAAATAGGAAGAAAGTAAAATATTTATTGGTACAACATAAAGAGAACATGTTAATCAGAAATAATAAAAAAAAAATAAGCATAAGGTGCAAAATAAATCAATAGTAAGGTCAGACTTCACAGTTAAAGAAAAATAATACTTTGTGCGTGTCTCATGGCTGGACCAATAGCTCTCCAGATCAGTTTATTGTCCAGCTTTAGAACCTGTGACGCTGGTCTTCATCTGGAACCTATGTTCATCGTGGATGTCTAATATATAGCATACTGAAAACATATATTACGTAACCCTAAAAATAAGCATCTATCTTCTATCTAATATATATAAATAGACCGATGTACTATTATTATTATTAACGTAACGACAATACAAAAAATTTAGTCACCAAAACCATCGTTCTATTCAAACAGATTTCAAACAGTTTTAGTTTTAGTTTTAATTTTGTTACCATAGCTATTTGAACCTCTAGGTTCTGGGTGCTTATAATATTTTTTTTTATTAACGAGCCGAGTGCCTTGCTAGCCTAGTGATCAGGGCGCTCGCTTCAGTTTCATAGAGCGCGAATGATCTGGGTTCGAATCCCGGTGCCGGCACCACTACAATTATTAGTAGCAATTTTAAGTGCCGTAATTGCCACATGCTGGACGGTAAAGGAAAGTATCGTGAGGAAACCAGCATATCTGTGAAATAATAAAAAATATTGTATCGAGAATATGTCTCCTTCTTCCTCCCGGCTGAGAGGGCTTTGGCCTCTCAAATATTTGAGAAGGGGAGGCCTTTGCCCAGCAGTGGGCATTTACAGTATGCTACTTTACTTTCTACATTTTTACGAGCCGCGACCGGGATATAAATCTCGGTGTATTTGTCTGTAATTATCTAGAGCAGTATTTATGTTAAACGAGCTTGGACAGAGACAGGTAGACAGCGAGGTTATATAGCCTTACGAAAGTACAGAAGAGAACGTTAACGTTTTGTTTATTAAAACAAAAAAATTTGCAAGTCATAGACGTCCGTCTAAATCTTTATTTATCTGTTTAATGATGTAACGATTGATCGGGAAGTGGTCAGAGAATCTGACCGAGACCGCCCGATCTGCGGGCGGTCTCGGTCTGCTATTTATAACGAATTAAATCTGCTATTTACTACGAATTAAATCTGCTATTTATTACGAATTCTTCAATATCTGTGCGACATTCATACATATCAGTACGACATATCAGTTCACGGGTCCACAAGTGTTATGTTTGACCTTTTCGATAATATACTAAACCATTTTTTTTTCTGTTATGTTTTTTTTTCAGTCCAATGACGATTTTAGCAATAGTACGACTTTTGTATTAATCGATTTGTTTACTGACGTGAGGGAAAAGATCCAATCTTTTTCTCGAACACGTGTTTATTTATTTATTTAAACTTTATTTGCATACAACAGAACAAAAAGGCAGTCTTAATGCCAAGAGGCATCCTCTACCAGTCTACCGTTAGATTAAACAGAGAAAATGTAAAAGGGTGCACATGAAAATTATGTTCATACATATACACAAATAATATACTACAATACAATACTTATATATGACTGTACTTAGACGTACATGTAATTATAGATGTTCATTATATAAAACACATTACACACTATACATACATATTTATATATCTATATAAAGTTCGGTGAGTGAGGTATCCGGAGGCCCACATCCCCTCCCTATTCCCCTCCTCTTCCCTCCCATCTCCCAAATATCCTTGAAGACCGGCAACGCACCTGCAGCATCTATGGTGTTGCAGATGTACGTGGGCGACGGTAATCACTTACCATCAGGTGAACCGCTTGCTCGTTTGCAGTCTTTTCCATAAACTTTTCCATCCTAGGCCTCATCTTCGCTTTCCATCGGGCAAGAATGAGGTCAAACGCAGGCCTATTTTTTCATAAAAAAAAAAAACCTAAACTTAGATGATTTCTTATATTATATAATAACTGTCAAAGAAAGTTAAATTAAAAAGGAAAAAAATATTCTTCAACTGCACCATTATTGCATCGCTAGGTAATAATCCCAAAGTAAACGCTTGAAAGTGCCTTTACTGGTGGCTGTGCGTATACTATTTGGCAGCTCGCTCCAGAGTCTGACAGCATGATGGGTAAAAGAATTCTGTAAGAAGCCGGTGCGGGAGAAAGGTACATTGAGAGAGGAATTATCCGCAGAGCGGAGAATAAGGTCGCGGGACACAGCCTGATAATGAAATTTGCATTACAAATATTCCCAGGAACTAACGGATCGTGTAAGATGGAGAATAAATTACAAATAGTTCTAAAAAGTCTGCGATGTGGGAGAGGCAAGCATTTAAGCTAAGATCTAAATATAGGAAATGTTTGCGTAATTCAAATGTGTTGAGAAGACCATGCAGCTTGTTTCAAAGCTCTTTATTGGCATCAGTATAGCACACGTCCGCGTGACGCGGGTAATACAGCGTGGGTAAAACCAACGTTATGCATAGTGATGACCAACGGTAGAGGCTCTGCCGACCCTTATCGTTCCATTCGTCATCTCTGCAAACGGATTAATCCCAGTCAGCCTCTCCGTGAGGCTTCGAGCTCAAATGCAGAAGGCGGTGCTCCTTGATACCGCTCGAATCGTCCGCCGGTTTCTTTCCCTTATCCCCTAACCCTCCGCCGTCTCTGGTCTCCCCTGCAAAGGGCTTCCGTCTGCTTAGATTATAATTTCTTTATTAATAATATATTAAAAGATAACTTATTTATTTTATAGTATTTTTTGTATGTATACATATTTATATATACCACCCAATTAGACGAGTATATATGTAAGACACAGATAATATAAAAAATTGTTTATGAACGCATGCAAACACTGTCTCTATTGGTTATTTCAACGAAGATTACCATTTGACCTCTGACATCTGCAAGACTCGTTTCATTGGAGACGTCATTTTACATCGTGCTAAAATGGCGCGCTCTGTGACGTGCGTGAAATGAAAGTCAGTCCGAGGGAATACGGATTGATACGTACATTACCGGTTCTTGGGTAACAAGTGAAAACTTTAACCGTTTAAGATTTAATTAAAACAAGTCGGTAGGTAGTTAAAGTGTAATTCATGTAGCTCATAATTATATCTTGTATTTACGAGATCACTTCTTAATTTCAATAGCTTGGCTAGGCGCTACCATCGGCTTGAGATCCAGGTAATGAATAAAATTAAATCTAAAACCGAGCATACCTTTTGTTTTACTCGATGTTTTCTGCCACGTACTTCTACTTCGTGGAGTCAGCTGTCGCCAGCGGTATTTCCGAACAGTTACGACTTAGGGACCTTCAAGAAAAGAGTCTATTCCTTCCTTTAAGACCGGCAGCGCATCTGAAGCTCCTCTGGTGTTGTGGATGTTCGTGGGCGTCGGTGATCACTTACCATCAGGTGAGCCGCATGCTCGTTTGCCCACTCTTCTATAAAAAAAAAGAAAATAGCACAGCACGGCCTCAAGATTATACAGCAAATTCTGCGTAGATCGGACCAAAATTAACAATCAAAACAGAAGGTAGCCTGAGTTACCTATGACATATGGACGTCTAACACCTCAGTCCCCCGTGATCACGGGTGCTATAAAGCACTCGAAACGTCGGGAACGTAAAGACAAAAATCAAACGCAATAAAATCCGTAAATAACAGTTTAATTTCATGTAGCTCATATTACAATGCCCAACATAGCCGAGCGGTTAAAGATATCCCGTCGAAAGACTCGTGTTCGATTTCCTATGCGGGGGGCTCGTACTGATGGGGTTTTCGAAACCTACGTACGATTTTATGTATATAATCACGCCTTGTTCCCAACGGGGTAGGCAGAGACAATCTTCCTCCACTTGCTACGGTCCTGACATACGTCTTTCGCTTCTTCCACTTTCATCAATCTTCGCATGCACGCTCGTTGGTTTAGAGTACTCTTGACCTGACCTTTTTTCAGAACGTCTCCGATTTGATCGTGAAATGTTCGCCCAGGTCTTCCTCTCCCGACTCTACCATTTACATACGATTTTACGTATTAGGTATACGGTCGTGTTAGCTCATTACATTATATTAAAATACAGTAGATACTTTAAAACTAATATACTTCTTTATTCTTCAGCAACCCACTACTGAGCTGGGACTGGGACTAGCTCAGTGTCGCAATAACCGTAATCACCACAAGTGGTCAGCAGGGAGCAAATTCACTTTCAATCTCCCGGAGAGGCAGAAAGTGGATAACGGAAGCGAGTTACTTCACTAGTTTGCTTCAGACGCGAGGCAGTTGATAGTTGATACTATAGACACAATCATGGACGTATTTCGTACGAACCTTATTCGCATTTTAAAATCAGTTTAAAAAAAAAATATCATACTGTCATTACATCTGACGTCTATATAAATTGTGTGACAACTCCATTGAAGGAATACGATCCTTGGCACAATTTTATCGATTACCACACCGCAAGTTAAACCGCATACGGTGTATTTACCGTCGTGGTTAAGTCCGTTATGCCATTGCTATGCCAGTAAGCCGTATAAGAAAACAATTTGCAGTTATTTCTTAAGTTAATAATAACTCCAAAGTAATAACCGCACTGAGCATCATTGTATGGCTGTGACCATGCAGTTGTCGCTTCCATCGTTCTTATATCTGTGACATTGTATATGTCGCTTCCATCGCTTTTATCGCTGAGTTACATTTGATACAATAAGGAAAACACAAATGTAAATTGTGTATATTGCTTTGTCTATTTGCTTATATGTTTATGCTTTTTCTATTCATAACCCTCTCCACAGTGTAACGACAGGATGTTGTCCTCTAACGAGCACGTATCGGAAGTTGATACTGTGCAGGATTTATTACAAAACACAGAGGCACTGTTTGCGTGTGAGACACCGAGTTTTTTTTTTCTCAACAAAGATGCCATTATCAAAGTTCAGTCCGCTAACCACTTACAGAGGTGTAAGGGGAAATATACCATCTTCTTTTTTTTTAATTACCATCCTCGTTCACTACTGGTGCACCCTGCTAAGCAACAACCGAATCTCTGGCGACACCATGGGATCCCCGCAGACTTGTGATGGGGGATAGATTCACTAGTGCCACGGTATCCGCCAGTCCAGCGAGATGAGTATGGCCAAAACCTACCCAGAAAATATATTCCGACATCTGCTGGCACTTACTTGGTCAGGCCTTTGTTCAGTTGTGGACTAAAATAGACCGATGTAGTTGTAGTAGTTTGTAGCCAACCCTACATCAATCTAGAGTGGAACATAACACACAGATGCATTATTCACAGACTGGCGATCTCGTTTCATTGAAAACAGACACCAGCGACGACAGAGCGGATTGAAGACTTCAATTGAACACGAAGGGAATTTGTCTTTAATTGCTTCCCGCTCTCTCAAAGTAGCCGCTATGTGAAGCTCGGCATGATAACGTCTCGCTGTTGTCTAAATGTGACGCGCATCTCCGCCCACGTCTTTTCTAATGAAAACTCTGGCTCTATCTGAAGCCATGATAGCCTGGTGGTTAGGGGATCTCCTCTTGAAACAGGACAACGGAGTTTGATCCCCCAGGCCAATACTTCCTTAGATTTCGAAACTTATGTACACTAAGACCGCGACAGACTCACCACCTGACACGTTGATCCAAATAAGCTCTGATGGAAAGTGGGTCGAAAGTACTAAAAATAAAGCTAGTTTCACAGCGTGGTAGAGTCAAGCGGCGGCTTTTGCTGCAGCACGAATGGGCTGACTCGACCATGGTAGTACCAGGGTCTAGCAGAATAACGGCGTGAACTAGAGGCATCTTGTGGTTCTGGGTTTCGTTCAGTGAGAGAGGGACCCACTTTTCCCGTGCGCAACACTTCTCCCCATCTTCCCTCCCACCCCCAAATAATTTGTTTTATGGGAAAGCCGGCAAACGAGCAAGCGGTTCGCTTTTGAGGGTATTTCGGAGACGAGAGGGAGAATGAGAAAACGGGTGTTTGCCTCCGATTACCTCACTCACCTTCTCAGCATTATACATTCTTCTGTATATGAATAAAGTCACGAAATCTTTCCACACCCCTCTCTGAACAACAGAAGTAGTTGTTCAGAGAGGGGTGTGGACAGAGAAGAGAGGAACCTACAGGTTTTTTTTTAGTTTTACGTGAGGGAAAGGTTACCACACACCGTCTCCTCGACTGGTGGTTATGTCGCGATCAGCTCATCATTGAATCATTGAATATGCCGAACCGACTAACCCCCGCAAACTGATACAGAGACTTGAAATTTTATATATATAGGAACTTCTGTACCCATACGGTTGAGGATAAAAATGCGTAAAACATTTTTTTTTTTTTTAATTGTCCGAACTATTGACAAAGGTTTGTTTTCTGTATTTAAATGAACCGGATTCGTGTAAACATTTCCTAGGATACATATTCAATTAAATTAAATGTTAGCACTAGTATAAGTGCTATAAAAGTGATTGTTGTTATTCCGCAGCTCGCTAGTGATGTGCCGATTAATTCATTATAAATAAACAGTGCTATTACTTACTTATGAAATGACAGTCTTATACTTTTTAATTATAGACTCTTGATAGGTTTTTAACTTAGTTACATAGGGAAACTTAGTTACGATTCGTATCGTTGTTCCTGGACACCGAGACAGCGTCAGGCTTACCATCTGTTCCGTTGTCCCGAATAAGCTAATGAGAGTGAGTTGTGAGAGTTTTTTTTTTTTATTTGATAGTCAAGTAAAGGGCAAAGGTCTCCTCTCAATATTTGAGAGAGTTTGGCGCGGGTCCACCGCACTGCTCCAGTGAAGATTAGAGGGCTTCTCTAATCTCCGAAAAGTATGTTTTATTGTTTTTCAGACACGCAGGTTTCCTCGCGATGATTAATTTTTTGCGCCGTTCACCTGGTGAATTCACTATTTAATATTTTATGTAACAATGCATGTCAGAGAAATAATAAAAATATTATTTCGAGAATATGTGAAGCCCGCCAACCCGCACTGGAGCAGCGTGGCGGGTGCTTCCCGGCTCCTAAACCCTCTTTGATAATCGTATTTGAGAAGGAGGCCTTTGCCCAGCAGTGGGCACTTACAGGCTGCTACTTTACTTTACTTTTAGTCAATTAAAAATAAAAGAGAATTGTTTATGTACTCTGCGATTGTTTAGAAAGTGTACATCTATTTTATAAATATATAAATAAGTATTGTGTATTTGGTAGCAACGTGTAGTCGAGAGTTGTGTCAAGAGAGGGCAGTCATCCGAAACATTTTCGTCATAATTAACATTGCGTTATGACTGGTGTGTCTCTCCCCATTTTGTGCTTCGTCATCTATAAGAAAATACATTTATATGTTGGCATTAAAGCATTGCGACACAATTATCTGTTCATACTACAAATAGCAAATAAGGTAGCAGTATTAGAAGAACAGTGACAGGCTGGAAATCTGGGAAGTTGTGTTGTTGTTGTGTGTTGATAAATACGGTTCTTCACAATAGAGGTTGTTCCAATTTTTTTTATTAATTTAAGCGCGAAAACGTACGTATCCTTATAAAAGAGATTTTAATTTCGTGCATTATTAAGAAGCGTAAACAGACGGATTTAAAACTCTATTTTATAAAATTATCATAGACACAGTAAGACACAGATAGACGCTAGTAACAGATAAAATTGTATCTCACAGGCCAATGTGGGTCAAGTACTTAAGCTCCTGCAATGGTCCGAACATGTCGGCTTTTTATCAAAATGGCATTTACCACATTAACTCTGAACCAGTTGAGAGAGAATTATGGGCGCCATTTTATTAAATCGCGTAGCCAAAAGAAGAGGATAATTTAAAAAAAAAACAAAAATAAACGAAGTGCAGTGAGATTGGCCAAAATTAAATTAAAAAATATATATTGAGTTCTTACGAATGTATATAATAAATAAATATATTCATATATTTAAAGGTATCTCTGTATACTATTTAATTATATGTAATCATATTTATTTAATTGTATACATAATATGTATTTGAAAAGTACACACAAAAATTTGCCATTTCAATAAAATTTCAATGTATGGAATAAGTAGTGCTTTTTTACAACAAATACTATGTTTTAATTGTAGTTGTAAAAAATGTTGTTTATTATTGTATTTTGGTAGAGCCAAGCAGCGGCTTTTGGTGGTGCTCCATTGGCCCGGCTCGGCCGCGCATGATACCGGCGTGAAGAAGAAGCTTTTTTTTTTTTTTTTCCCTGGATGGAAAATGCTGTTACGCATAACCAGTTGCTGCAGCAACTGGGTTATGTCGGACTCAATCCTCTGAAGGAGGACCATACCGACTAAAAACCATCCACACGCTGTTAGCCCGGAGGCTTTTACAGCCTCATCTGAATTGACTCGCGAGCAGATTGGCCCGCGAGTTTGGCGGGATGACGATTTACATTAATGACGCGCGGATTTATACGCGGAAGGATAAGACAGAAATAGTGGTGCGGAGACCGGTGAACCCTAACAAACCGACGCGACAGACCCCGATCGTGAGACGCTCCGGCAAAGTGTATATGGCTGCTTCTAACCCTTGGGGTGAGCACACGTATGCGGAGCGAAGTCGCTAACGGGACCGCCGCGCAGCGTGCGCGGGACACGGACGGCACTCACTAGTAATGGCTCGCGATTGAACGCGGGAAAAATGGTGGAGTCGAAGTAGGGACCCGCTGGTGCGGGGCCCACTAGCGATATACTGACACACGACATATTGTATTGCGAAACTCCGACAAAGTGTTATGGCTGCTCAAACCTGGGGGCGAGCACACGTATGCGGGAGGCTAATAGTGGCGTGAAGACCTATGACCCTGACAAACCGACACGACAGAACCCGATTGTGAGACACTCAGGCAAAGTGTATATGGCTGCTTCTAACCCTAGGGGCGAGCACACGTAAGCTGAGCGAAGTCGCAGACGGGACTGCCGCGCAGCGTGCGCGGGATTAGGACGGCTCTCGCTAAATAATAACTCGCGAATACGCGGGAAGATGGAGGCGCGGAGACCGACGACCCTGACATGATCTACGCGACAAATACTGAGTACGAGACACTCCGGCACAGTGTCATGGCTGCTCAAACCGGGGGGCGAGCACACGTATGCGCGGGGCGAAGTCGCAAACAGTACCGCCGTGCAGTATGCGCGGGCGGCGGGCGGCACTCACTTTAATAACACGCGGACAAAGACGCGGAAAGACAATAGGGCCGAGTAGGCACCCGCAGGTGCGGGGCCACTAACGACCCATTGCGAACTGAAGAAGAAGCATTTAATGCTTCTGCGTTTTGTTCGGTGAGTGAGGTATTCGGAGGCCCACTCCCCCCCCCCCCTCTCCATCGTCATCCTCCCTTCTTTCACCCAAATACCCTTAAAGCCCGGCAAGGCACCAGCATCACCTCGGGTGTTGCAGATGTACGTGGGCGACGGTAATCACTTACCATCAGGGGAATCGCCACCTCGTTTGCCGCCTTTCCTAATAAATAAATAAAAAAACGTTTCTGGAATAAGTTTACGGAGGAAGAGAGCACAGCTTTAGGTATACCAACCAATTCCATCCAGCCTTTGGTTTTCTATGGATAAAGTAAATACCATATGTTATCTTTTAGATATAGAGTTATATCAAAATCATCGACGGCCACATGATTGTTTAAAACCTTATCTGCTCAATCTCATGACAGAAAAATGTCGTGTCTTCCGGTAAATGGCGCAATGAAAATAAGATTAAGACGCGTATTGTCCTCATTACAGAGGCCATGTTATACGGCCCGACATATTTGACAGCCCAATAGCCTAGTTGGTAATGTACCTTGCCCACGAAGTTGAAGTTTTCGGGTTGGAATCCCGCCGAGGGTAAACATTTGTATGATGAATGTGAATATTTCTAAACGAGTCATAGATGTTTTTATATATGTATATGATTATGTACATACGTAAGTACGTGTATTTTATCGCCAGCCAGTCACAGGAAATCCTAGTTTGGTGTGGGTCCACGTGTGGGGTTTAGGGGATCTATTTCCTAATTAGGAGAATCGAGTCCGATACCCGGTGTAGACAATTACCCGTACCAATGAGTTGTTCGTAGCTAATCATGATTTGTATCGTCAGTGTACATAAATAAATACCTCTGAGCCCCCCACAGTATTGCGTATACGATCGTATGAGCTTATTTATTTATAAATGACAAACGTTGCTCGTTACACCGAGTAGGATAAAACATACCCACTGCCGGACGCATAAGGAACATTTAAATTAACCATCCCGACATAACGTTTATATGTGGTAGAGCCAATCGGCGGATACCGCTGCGGCTCGAATGGGCCGCCCCGTCCGGGGTAATACCACGGCCTCACAGAATACCGGCGTGAAGTGGAGGCATCGTGTTCTTCTGTTCGATGAGTGAGGTTCTTTTTTTATAGAAAAGACGGCAAACGAGCACGCGGTTCACCTGATGGTAAGTGATTACCGTCGCCCACATACATTTGCGACACCATAGATGCTGCAGGTGCGTTGCCGGTCTTTAAGGATATTTAGGAGATGGGAGGGAAAAGGAGGGGAATAGGGAGGGGGAGTGGGCCTGCGGTTACCTCACTTACCGAACGAAACGCAGCAGCACAAGATGCCTCTACTTCACGTCGGTATTCTGCGAGGACGCGGTACCACCCCTGTCGAGCCGGCCCATTCGAGCAGCAGCAAAAGCTGCCGCTTGGCTCTACCACGCTTCAAAAGGAGGTAACCGGAGGTCCCATCGCCCAAATACCCTTCAAGGCCGGCAACGCACCTGCATCTCCTCTGGTGTTGCCGCTTGCTTGTATGCCCCCTTTCCCATAAAATAATCCATCACAATCAGTTAATTTGTTTACAAGTTAAATCTGTTAAATCATACATACATACATACATACGCACATCATCATCATCATCATCATTTCAGCCTATCAGAAGTCCACTGCTGAACATAGGCCTCCCCCAAAGATTGCCACGAAGCTCGGTCCTGAGCCAACTGCATCCATCGACTTCCCGCAACACTGCGCAGGTCGTCACTCCATCTTGTGGGGGGTCGTCCTACACTGCGTTCGCCTGTACGTGGCTGCCACTCGAGAACCTTTTTTCCCCAGCGGTTGTCAGTTCTGCGAGCTATGTCGCCGGCACATTGCCACTTCAGCTATCTGATCTTTACGGCTATGTCGGTTACCTTAGTTCTGCTGCGGATATCATCGTTGCAGACTCTATCATACGCACATACGTTCAAAGAATTGTATGTAATAGAACATAAGCCTTTTTAAAAAATCAACCAGACTAACACTAGACAAAAACTTGCAGATGGCAGGCAGCTGGTGTTAGGTACTATTATTTAAGTATGGAAAAGTCTTTGTTACCAATATAACTTATATGAATCAGACTGCCCTACTACATTAAACGGGTCGGGGTTTCAGACACAAAAACTCGATAACAGTGAATCATATTTGATGCATGGGACAGGGAATGGGTTTTTCGCGACAATCAACTCGAATGAATAATTAAAACGAAATACCTAGTTTTGTTCATAATGAAGTTTAATTCTGTTGAAAGTAAACGGTAAATAATATCAGAATTTAAACACATCTTTGGAAGCGGCAGACGAAGAATTATAATTTGATCATTGTAATATTATTGTTTGCATCGGAAACAACATATATTTTTTTATCTGTCATCTGCCACCCCAAAGCTTTTACTCTCCCCCTTTCACGCGAGTCGCCTCGCGTGAAAGGGGGAGAGTAAAAGCTTTGAAAATCGTAATTGGTACCGACAGATGGCGGGAGAACCATGTCGACAATTACCAGATCAAGATTAAGCAGAGCACCGTCTAAGGTGCGACGTCTCCTGCAGTGAATTAGTAACAGGCCGGTAAGGTTAACGTCAACATATATTTTTGCTAGTGTAGATATATATTAATACGAATACCATGATAACAACATGTGGTTACGACAAAATTTGTCGTGAACGACGAAACTCATTTTAACCACAAACAAACTATAATCTCAATGTAATCATACCATATTAGTTAACGTTACAATTAACGCATTAACGTTTCAAAGATGGCTTCCATGCAATCGCAAGATGGCCAATGTCCCGCGCTAAAATACCGCGAAAACCGCATGACAGCTCGGCAACAAGGAGTGTATTGTTACCGCCGAAATGACAGTTCGGAATTACGATAGACTCCGCGTTCTGTGAGGTTGCCGGGCGAGAATAGGGTTAGCACAATGGTAGAAATAGATTTGGATCACAGATTAAAAAAATATTCAAATTAAACTCAATGTTTTTATTTATACAAGCAAAACTAATTTGATCGTATTGGCAATACTTACATAGACAGGCACCATAGCTGAGTGGTTAGAGTATCTACCTCCGAATCAGGAGACTAGAGTTCGATCCCTTATGTGGAAGGCTCGAGAACCAATAAGTATTTCAAAACTTATGTTCGATTTCAGTCGTTGACTTCGACACTAAGATTATCGCTAAAACCTCTGCCCACACCAATATTGGTTATACGGTTTTTTTTTTGACGGCTTCTGCTAATAACTAATAACCAGTAGATAATAAAGATAAATAAACAGATCAAGAGAAATTTTATTCGATACTTTTTAGTTTGGTATTTTAATCGGAAATATAATTGAAGGGGAATACTTGCGTGATTTGTTAAGATATAAGATAACCGAGACTAAAACGAAGAACTTGAAATTGAATTAAAAGCAGGCCAACCGGTCTGATTACACAAGATTTCTGTTGTTTCATAACATACGGGCGGGGCGACAAAGAAGAAGCGAGTTCAACTGACTAAAACATATACTAATTGTTACAAACGTAAACGTAACTATTCTATATCAAAAATGTAGTAATTAAGCAAATTAAAATATAAGAATTGACATTAAAAGTAATTTAGACATAAATGGCTCAATACGGAGCAAAGCCGTTCTCTCATTTCTGTTTGATTTTGTAACGGGGAATCGCCCCACGTCGTACGGTTTGACGGACTTCAAATATCGTCAAAATATTTTTATACTAGGTACTCTTGTGCACGGAAATCGAACCCAAGTACACGATTGAAGCTTGCGCGACAACGAAATCATATCACAGTGTTAAAAATTTAATTGGGTCGTATACACCTAGAGGTCCCCTGGTGTTGGACGTGAATCTGTTAGCAACAGGTGAGCCGCATGTACGTTTGCTCTCTTTCCCATAAAAAAAAACCGTTTCCATAGGTGATAGAACTCATTTCAGCCCAGGAGCCGTCTGGGTAAGTACCAAGCTCTCACCTATTTCCGTCGTTTATCAGCTGTGGGACCAAGTGTCCTGTCGAAGACCAGTATAATTACTAAGATGTGACGCGTTCCATCTTAGTACTCAGGTGTGTCAACGTTCTCCGATTCAAGGTGTCCATGGGCTGCACCAAGTGGACTGTCACCACATTTGTCATTCTAAAACTAAATTTCCTATTTCCCAGCTATGCCTTCCTCAGAACGTGCGTATGACGTAGAGAACTGGCCATTTCTTAAGAGTACGTCTCTTTTCCACGTGCTCGGCTGTGAAGAAAACATCGTGAGGAAAACTGCATATCTGAGAAATAGTAATAAATTATTATTTCACCATTTCATATGACGAGAACGTGGTGAAAGCCGAAATAGACGAGAAGACAAAATATCTGGACCTGGCTCACGAGGTAACCGACATGTGGGGTGGTGTGCCGAACGAAATTATTCCGATCGTCGTCTCTGCGAATGGGTTAACCCCAGTCAGCCTCTCGGAACATCTGAGGCGGCTGGGACTCCTTGACGGACCGCTCCGAGCTCAAATGCAGAAGGCGGTGCTACTTGATACCGCTCGCATTGTCCGCCGGTTTCTTTCCCTTTCTCCCTAACCCTCGGCCGTCTGGTCTCCCCTGTTGGGGGCTTCCATCTGGTTGGGTTTTAATTATCTATTTATGATATATATAATTTGTTGAATATTATTTATTTTATGGTATTATTTGTATCGCTACGTATTTATATATACAGCCCTACCACATGAGAAAATGTGAAGCCCGCCATCCCGCAATGGAGCAGCGTCGCGGGCCATTCCCGTCTCCTTCACCCACTCAGATATTACAGAAGGAGACCTTTGAAGAAGGAGGACTTTGCCCAGCTGTTGGCACTTACAGACTGCCACTTTTTACTTTTTTTCTGCATTTCCATTAACACTTTTATTTGCTTTATTTTTCCTTTTGTTCTATGTGTGGTTGTATTAGGTATTGTATGTAGTTAATATTAGGAAGAGTTATCACGCTTTCTTTAAATTCTGTAAAATTTTGGACAACCCTACACTGCATTCAACCAGGAGGTCAGGACAATGCAGATACTCGATGCCCGGAGCAGCAGTGGCTGCTCGGCCCGGGAAGTGTCCTCCGTGTCTTACGTAATGCGGGCTCGTACTTCTTTGAAATATGCTCGATGAAATATTATCCTCGTTTGTAATAAAACGCTGTAATATTTCGCGAAATTGTAACGTTATAACATAAAACGAATTAATCCTACGCTATTTTTAGCTTCATTTCATAATAATAATTAAAACTAAAGTACTGAGTAAAATTATAAAATTACTTCGTACTACTATTGTAGTACTTGAATAAATAAATTTAATTGGCTGAATAATATTGGAGAAAAAAGGTTCTCGAGTGGCAGTCACGTACAGGCAAACTCAGTGTGGGACGACCCCCCACGAGATGGACTGACGACCTGCGCAGTGTTGCGGGAAGTCCATCGACAGGTGGCTCAGGACCGACCTTCGTGGCAATCTTTGGAGGCCTATGTTCAGTAGTGGACTTGTAGTAGGCTGAAATGATGATGATGTAATGATTAATAATATTTACCAACAGACACCTAGAATTATTGTCGGAAACGACTGACTTAGTCTTAGTCAAATACAACTGACTTATAACTATCGCTGTTTCAAATATAATTTAAAACCGAGAGCGCTGTGGCGTGAAAGAAGATGTAGTGACACGAATTGAGAAAGGGATGCTGAGCTGGTTTGGACATGGGGAGAGGATGAATGAAAGTAGGTTGACGAAACAAATATATGAGGCGAGTGTAATTGGTAGAGTCGGGACAGGAAGACCTAGACGAACATTTCAGCATCAAATCGGAGACGTTCTGGAAAAAGGCCAGGTCAAGAATACTTGAGTAAGAATAAGATTGATGAAAGTGGAAGAAGATTGTCTCTGCCTACACGGTTGGTTACAAGGCGTGAATATATATATCTAAATATATATAAATATAATTTTACACACAATAAATAGTTCTATATATATTTTTAATAAGATTTGTTAAACGTGAAAACCTTTTGTTAATCACATTCACTAATAAATATCACCAGCATATTTGGCATTTTAATCACTATCATTACTGTATAATACCTTCTTTTACATTTTTAATTATAACGAATGGGAATTATTGTTGTAACTGCTTTAATAATGTACGTACGTTGTATAGTCATTATACGTTTAGTGTAGGGTTTCCCAAACTACTTAGGGCACGAGACCCATTTTCCGAATTGAACTTATACCTCAGACAAATAATTTTAAAAATCTAATCTCTAGTTTTTTCTCATTGATACAAAATACTTAACAATTTTAAAACTTTACGTGTTAAGTAAGTAAACTTGTCATTATTTTCTCATCAAAAATTAACAAAATAAATAGACATAAAATACAGTAAATAACAAGTGTAATTAATAATAATATTAATACAAATAAAGTGAAAAAAAATATTTAAACGTACAACATTGATACTTCGAACTAAAATATTAGTCATTCTTGTAACAAGTTGATACACGTAACACAACTAAGACAGTATCTTAAAGGTTCAAATAAGAACTTGTGTTAATTACTAGGGGTCGATTTTTAGACCTCGTCGAATCCCAAAATCAATTTTCGTATATAATCCCTGATTTAGTGTATGATAATGTGTTTAAAGAACTTTATTCTCATAAGAACATTGTATAATTCATTCGGCTCACCTGATGGTAAGTACGTACATCTGCAACACCGGAGAAGCTGCGGTGTGTTGCCGGCCTTTAAGGATAATTGGGTAGGGGATAGTGGGCCACCAGTTACCTCACTCACCGAACGAAACGCAGAAGCACAAGATGCCACTACTTCACGTCGATATTCTGCGAGATCGTGGTACTACCCCGGTCGAGCCAGCCCATTCGAGCATCAGCAAAAGCCACCACTTGGCTCTACCACGTACACAATTCCTATTGACGACTAACATTAATTGTACACTCCTAAAAGCCGTGTTAACCTAGTGGTCAGGGCGCACGTTTTAATACCCTAGTAACCTGACCACTGTCCCGGCAGCCGGCATCATTATAAAAATTACAACTCTGTAAATTCACCACGTACACTGTGGTAAAGAAAAACATCGTTGGGGAAAAACCTGCACGTCTGAGAAATAATAAAAAAAAAATAATTTCGTGGAACTGTGAATTCCGCCAACCCATTGTACGGAAACCGCATGTCACCTATAAGTACCCACTGCTGCGCAAAGACCTCCTTCTCAAATATACATAAGGTTTCGGACCCGCCACGGTGCTCCTATTGACGAGCTTCACATATCCTCGAAATAACATTTTTATAATTTCTCAGACACGCAGGTTTCCTTCACCCCCGAGCACGTGGTAAATACAGCACTTAACATTGCTATTAAAAATTGTAGTGGTGCCGGGGATCGAACCCAGGTCGCTCGCGCTAAATGAAACTAAATCGAGAACCCTGACCACTAGGCTGCCGCGGCTCTTAAAGTGAATAATTGTGATTATTGTGTTGATTAGTAAATTGTTCATAAGCAGTGGTTCTTGATTAGCGAGCCATATTAGCACAGAATACGGCAAAATGAGCCCCAGACGGTGAACGAAAGATATATTTTTTTAATCGGGCAACGATTTTTAGACCGTACAGCCAGATTCTCTTCCTTTGACCACTTATTATTTACGTGTATTAAAATATATCGTATGATCATAGCCGCGGCAGGCTCGTTGTACAGGTTTTTTTTTTCATCAGAGAATTTTTTCCGCCTGTTCTTAAACGAGTCGTGTAACCGGAGTTCGGCATAAAAATGCAATGCACGTTCGGAAACGGGTAGACCGCGGGTTGAATGATTTCTAAACATGTTCGCCTGAATTATTAAATGTGTTAACCTAACGTCGTCATACAAAAATCTATGTCGCTTAGTGCTTAGGCCTTGGTAAAATAAAGAGCTATAATCGTTCTATTGAGTTACAGTTTTAATGCCTGAGCTTGTAATTTTTTTTTCATTTCATTTATTTACGCAAACATTTGAAATGAAACCACCATTTACGGATTTTATCGCGAGGCTATTGAAATCAAAAAACATCCAATTTTCCATAGAGAAGATGGATGGGTGCTTTCACCGGCTTGGGATCCTGTAATAAACAAAATTACATCTAATACCAAAGCATATCAATGCCCGTCCTCAAGATACAGTGAGCAGATTCTGCGTAGATCGGACCAAAATTAATAAATAAAAGCTGAAGGTCCTTAGTCCCCCCGTGACCACGGCTGCTGTAAAGCAATCGAAACGTCAGGAATATCAAAACATAAATAAAGTCGATAAAATCCGTCAATAATAGTTTAATTTCAAATATGTAGTGTTCGCGTAAATACAAGAAATCAGATACATCTCATTTACATTTACATACATAGTGTAATCGTTATCCAGACCAATCTTTGACAGAATCACAGACTAGCTCTTCTTTCTCTTTTGTTTTTAAACATGTCATGCATCGAGTTGCCAGTTTAGTAATTCAATGTTACTAAGCGTCCTGATATGTTCACTCTTTTATCGTCCACCGTCCGCCATTACATAATAAGGTGATTGTCAGAACCGTACGAGACACATTTGTCTTGACAAGAAACCAGTCTAATAAACTTGGTTTCGATCGTTGCTCTTATTCACCGACATTTACGATTAATATTCAATTTTACAAGGTAAACGTCATCAACGTCATAGTGATTAAATTCTTCAAAGCATCCTTTTTCATTGATTTACACATACACTCCAATGACAAATAAACAAAAAAAAACTCAATGGAAAGCGTAAACAAAATTTTTTTTTAAAATAACGACTTAATTTTAAAAATCACCGCTTTAGCGACCGGTGTCACGGAGATTCAGTGAAGTTCCGAACTCGAACATGTCTTGTGCATTGCCAGCTCCCGTTTCCAAAACGTATTAGAATGTCATAATCCCATGCAATTTTAAACTTTAAAACAAACGTGCAAAAGAATAGAAAGCTTTGATATTGAAACCAATCTATCGCAGGCCTAATAAGGCACTTAAGCCAGAGGTTGCAACGGCTAGGTTTGGACGACGAATACGCTTTTAAGACTGTTCAATTTGGAAGTAAGTAGTAAAAGGAATAGAAAGGTATTTCGACGCCGAACTTGCGTTACAAATTTAATTAAAACTCCATGTCTATTCAGCATAAGGTAGAAATTGGCTTGTAGATTTGTAAGGCATTTCGCGAGTGGTCGGGGGGGTATGGCCGCAGGTTTGACGGGTTCCGTGTTACCCATGACCTCCCCTCCCCGCGCCGCCCCCGGTCCGTCTACAAGCTACTCGTCTCCTCTCGCATAATTATGTGGATTAACCGTGCGCATCAAATTCAGAATAAGCCCTGATTTCAGATGGAAATTGTATTTTTTTTCTTGGAATCGTTTATTAGAACACATAAAGACATTTGTCATAACGTTAGCTAATGGTGATTCGCGCAGTAGCTATCACGATGAATTTAAATTAAAAAAAATTAAAAGTTAAAAGTAGCAGCCTGTAAGGGCCCACTTCCTCCTTCTCAAATATCTGAGAGGGTTTTTAGAGCCGGAAAGAGCTGCCCTAGTGCTGGTTGGCGGGCTTTATTGCGGGTTGGCGGGCTTATGAATATTAATAATTTATTCTTTAATTAACAGACATTCGATGCCGAGTTAGAAGAAGAAGAATTATTCGGCCGTCACAGAGTCTGTAGTGCGATGTGTAGAAACTCGGGGTCGTCACAACTCTTGTCGTAGACATTTTTCTAAAAATTTAAATATGGAAAACCTTTTTTTTTTTGGACATGGATGCTGGCCCTAGCTACGTCACAACTAAACAAGAAAGCCCCTTTGTGTTTAGACCCGTTGAGTTTGCCTTGAGAAGTGAAATATATATTTAATGTATACATAAAGCATGTCACCAAAAAAATATACAATGATACTTATTAAGTTTAATTCATTAGCAGTAAAATTTGCATAACATGATTCCTAATTAGAGAATGTTCTAGATTCATAATTCATAGTTATAATCGTTTATTGTATGAATGTGCGAATGTGTGTCACATTTATGTGATGTTCTTTTTATACATTTTTAGACCATTTTTTTTTATATACATTTATAATATAAAGTTGCCGTAAAACAAATTCTGTTGTTGCAATACTAAACATAGAAATTAACTAATGTTTTTTTTCATCATCATCATTTCAGCCTATCAGAAGTCCACTGCTGAACATAGGCCTCCCCCAAAGATTGCCACGAAGCTCGGTCCTGAGCCACCTGCATCCATCGACTTCCCGCAACACTGCGCAGGTCGTCACTCCATCTTGTGGGGGGTCGTCCTACACTGCGTTTGCCTGTACGTGGCTGCCGCTCGAGAAACTTTTTTCCCCAGCGGTTGTCAGTTCTGCGAGCTACTTTTTTTATTATTATTTATTAATGTACACACAAAAAGGCAAAAAAATATTAAAATACTTTTATATTTGTACTTATTCCATACATTGAAATTTCTTCCAGCGGACCTTAACAGGACTTTTCGGTTTCGAGTGGTGTCACGGAGGACTGGAGTGTTACACGTCCTGATGTTGCTGTTAACTCCGTTCACCGTCAGCTTTTAATTATGCATTTTTGGTTTGATCTGCGCAGGAGGCTCAGCTCTTACGGTATCCCGTGGTCGTGCAGGTCTGTAACAAAACGTCAGGAAATAAACATGTTAAAACTAAACACGATAAATTCCATAAACCTAGTTTAATTTCGAGGTAACGAATTATAAAAGTGTTGCTCATTTCTAAATCACTCGTATTTCTATTTGCTTCACCTGTAACAGTTTAGTAGTACAGGAAATTAGTTTTCTACCACTTCTAACTGTACCATCGATTCTATTTGTCCCGTACCGTGGAGTACGGACATGAATTGCACAAACACAGAGACCCGGCGAGCTGTAAAAGCCATCGGGGCAACAGCGTATATCTAAACCGAAAAGATTTTTAGTCGTGCTTCTTAAATGTTGATCCCGTCAAAACCGGACACTGTCTTCAGTAACTGGTAGATTTAACAGTTAAGTATTTTTAGAACATTTTAAAAACATCTCTAATCGAGGCCGCGGCCCCAATGAACCCTTGGCCGCCGCGCCATCGGAACGTCATTCTGTAAATAATTCTGTTGAGTATATTACCACTAAACATAAAGACATCGAGATCGTTCGATCTGTCTTTTTTTTTTTAGTTTTCGTTGGGTAAAGGTGCGAACACCTACCACCCACCAATCACCGAAGGCGATGTTTGTTGTTATGTTGGGATCAATATTGATGTTTTGAAGATAGACTGACTAAAATTCCTCTACGTTAGACACGCTGTTAGCCCGGTTGCCTTTATTACCTACAGGGTGGTAGAGGCTCGCGGGCAGAAGGCACGCAAGTTAGAACTTCTCATCTCTTGACGTCATCTCTTCTGTGCATCTGGGGATAAGGTTTTGAAAGAGCATGTCTCTTTTAACTGCATATTACTAGCTTTTCCCCGCAGCTTCGATCGCGTTAAATTCGATTTAGCAATATCATTTTAGATGGCCCCTATAAAACAATTAATAAATGAGACCCTTGCCCAGCAGTGGGACACTTTGGAATCTATATTCTTTCGCAGTGTGGCGGTCATAAGATTCTTTGCCACTCCATCATCCTTTGTTGTCATATTTCAAACGATGATTGGTGGTCGCATTTAGGTGCAACGTGCCTGGCAATTACGTTAAATACTGAACTTTTAATGGGGGAATAGGACCTCCGATTACCTCATTCACCGAACGAAACGTACAAGCACAAGATGTCACTACTTCACGCCGATATTCAGCGAAGAGGTGATACAACCCCGGTCGTGCCAGCACATTCGAGCAGCAGCAAAAACCGCCGCTTGCCTCTGCCGCGTATCAAAAATTTATAACGTCAAATAATAATAAAGTACAGACAAGTTTTTATTAATATTAAACATGACTTAGACATGCTCTCAACGATTATATTAACCATACTGAAAGCAGAGAGAATGAATATAAACAGAAACCGTGTTGCTTTGCCTTGCTCTAGATTAGCAAGAAGGTGCCCGTTCGCTATCAAGCGCTGATTACGCTGGATAAGTCACGAGAGGTTGACCTTCGCAACGTTACACAATGGCGAGTTACTATCGAAGAAGCGATAATTTCTTTTCGACAATTTGACATATAAATAATAGAATATATAAAGCGCGCAATCGTGTCCGTGTTGACATTTATATATGTATATAAATACATATCATTTATTTATGTATAAGCATAAGCATATGTATGTAATATATGTTCGCTTCAGTGTACACCCTTACCTGATACTTGTGTTCAAATTTCCTTTATCTTTCTGGGTTGCGTGGAAGAAATCGCTTCTGAGCGATAAGGCCGCCTGTTGTACATTTATTTTGTTTACTTAAATAATCTTTTTTTGTTAAGTGTAGTGGTGTACAATAAAGTATATTACATTTCATTTCATTTCGTTAATATGTTGCTATGCTGTGAGCCGCAGGAAAGGTTAAGCTGCAATGGGTAGCTACTAAACTGACTTTCTTTTTCTTTTTTCAAAAAACGCAGATCGTTTAGAAACATTCCACCTGATGCTCTATTTTTTTTTTTATTGAATTTTGGATGAAACACGAGCTAACATTCCACCTGATGGTAAACGGCTGCTGGAGCCCGTGGACACTTGCAAACCACCTCGATAGAAAAAAGTCGTATGCGTCGTCAACCCGGTCGGACTAAGATGGAACACCTCGCAGCCCGTAATCATGCTGGCTCTCTATATCTTTACAGCATCACAACACCCGCTGCTCTGCCGTCGAGCGGTAGCAACAGGTGTGCAGGTGATACCTACCGAGACGACTGCTGGACAGAGAGAGTGCCAACCACCTAATAAGTACATTAACAGCAGTGGACTGAAATGGGGTGTGGTAGAGAGCCGTAAATAGTATTAACCACCACGCAGCGTATTTTTAATTTATTTTTTTCATGGAGAAATCCCTTATGGACTCCCAGCTTCCTGGGGGATAGCAGGGTTATGTCGGACTCCCACCGACTAAAACCCCACGGTGGCCGCCATCAGCGCCGACGGGGTCACGGAATCTCCGTTCGGAACACAACCGTGGCGCGCCTCTTTCGCTTGGCTAAAATATAGTCAGCTCACCTACCATAGCATAGTAATTAAACGTGGTAGAGACAAGCAGTGGCTTTAGCTGCTGCTTGCTCAAATGGGCCGGCTCTACCGGATTAATACCACGAGCTCGCAGAATACCGGTGTGAAGTAGAGGCACAGGATGCCTCTACTTCACGATATTCTCTTAACGTGGCAGAGCCAAGCGGCAGCATTTGCTGCTGCTCGATTGTGCCGACTCGACCGGGTCGGTACCACGGCCTCGCAGAATACCGACGTGAAGTAAACGGCATCTTGTGCTTCTGCGTTTTGTTCGGTGACTGAGGTAACCGGAGGCCCACTCCCATCTCCCAAATGCCCTTAAAGGACGGCGACGAGCCTGCAGCACCTCTGGTGTTACAGATGTACGTGGGGGACGGTAATCACTTACCATCAGGTGAACCTCTTGCTCGTTTGCCGCCTTTACCATAAAAAAGAAAAACCTACCTGCCAGTACATTATAAGTATTTAAAAAAAAAATTAAAGCACACTACCTACGGAGTTTCTTTTGCCTATTTCTACTCCGTCGGTGGTAGATAGCAAAAAAAAATGATAATAAGATTTGTCAAACGAAATTATCTTTCTTACGTCGATATTTAGGTTTTCATTTATTCATTCAGTGGTCCTGAGTTTAAGCCCAGCAAAAGTGAATATTAATTCTGATAACATTGTTAAATAATGTTCCTCTGAGCATATATTCTTCTTCTTCTTCATCAGCCCGTGTAGTCCACAGTTGGGCATACATGCCATGAAAGAGCTAACTAAAGCCGATACATGGAATATTTGCCCACACTCCCCACGCTGGACGGGCGGGTCGGTGAGCGCAGTGTTCACTCCTCTTCCAGTGTGTGAGTATTCTGATGAAAATGCACATTTATTAGTGATCATATCACATAATAATATAAATATAAAAATAAAACCCCAATGTCATCTTTATCTATTGAATATCTTCAGAAACACTTATCTAGTCTAATTAATTGCAATCTCGTGTAAGTGCAATTTGGCGGCAATAGTACAGAGGGAATGTTGTTATGGAATTCTTTTTTTATCGATTATTTTGATGCACTTTAGTTAGGGTTGTCAAAATAAAAGCGACGCAAATTATCTGCCACCGCTTTATTTCTGCATGGCAACTAAGAAAAATCCCTGCAATTGTTATTTTAATCTCCGGGACTAAAGCGTTCAACTGTTGCATTCTATATCCAGGTGAGGCGAAAAGCGGGATTGTGGAATCGATGCGGGTACGGGTGTCAGGCGTGATTTTATTATATAAGTAACATAAACCTAAACTGAAAACACAAATCAAAAACGCAATAAGTAGAATTTTTAATTTTTATAGTCGCTGGTCTATAGTTGTACAGTGTTAGGAAATAAACATATATTTTTTTGAACCGCAAAAATATTTTTGGATATTTACTGAGTTATAATATGGCACCTTATATTGTGTCACGTTAGATAACTCTGTCTGTCGGAAGTTTGTATAGGAACTATAACGGTGTAGGCAGAGGTACAAATATATCTGTCTACACTGTGAGGGCATAGGGCAGAGTTATATTTATGCAATTGTTTCATTAGTATTAGCATTTTTTGTAAAATGTTATAGTTAGTCACGAGGCTCCAAGTTACAGATTTTATAAAAAAAAAAAGGGCTTGTATAAAATAAATCACGGATAAAGATGTGTGTCTCCTGTCACTTACAAGTCTCCTGGCTACTGGCATGTCTTTAGAACTAACAGTTGAAAAAATACATTTATATTACGTATAAATTGTAACGATATAAAACCTCCTCGACTCGTGAAAACGGTCACGTAGCAACCAAACGATTCTAAGCCGTAATCAGCAATAAAATGAGAGGTCAGGAGATCAGGGCAGGTGCGAGGTGACGTCACAGATCAACTACACCGTTATCAGCATCCCCTATCGAATTTCTCCACACTTGCACCAGACACCGCTGACAGACGATCGAGCAGACGTCGTCGCAATGACAGTTCAGATTACAAAACATGCCGAGAAATTAAAGATCCTTTAATGTTCCAGACATTTGTGTAGGTAGTAGGCAGAATTATTGAGTAAAGCTGTACTAGCGATGGAGCTTTCTTTAAGGTCCGTATGCGGCGACACCTTTCGCCGATCCCGCGTTCACTCGGACCCGTGTTTGAAACGTTTTAGTTTAATTTAAATACTAGGAACAGAAACACAAGCTTGCGATGCCGGTTATAAAACTCCATAGAGTTAGTGATTCGTTCTTCAAAACGTATACCCCCCATACGTTTTTACAACAAGATCCCAGCGAGTGAGCAGTCTTCTTATGAATAGGTTCAAAAAATTTGTTAGACAAAGACTTTATAAAAAGGGTTATAGTAATATAAAGGAATACATGGAAGATAACAAACCATGGGAATTAGTTGAGTAATATTAGAATATTGAAACATATGTAACGTATGTATGTTTAATGACTTTCTTTCGCCGGTTTCTTCTCCGTCAGAGGAATCTCATTGCGAAACGGTGGTAGATTTTAAATAAAAATGACGTTCGTACGAAGTGTGTAAGAGAATATTTCTTACTTTGAATAAATGATTCGATTTGATTTGATTGAAAAATTGTGCTGTACAAAAATTTTTTTTTTTTAAATTTCGATTCTTTTTCATGCCATGTTCGTGCCGTGGTAGCCTAAGGGTAGACGTAAAGTTCATCCACCAGCACTGGAGCGACCCGGTGACTACTTCTCGTCTCCAAAAACCTTTAAAAATACTACTTTAGCTTGTGTTTGATGAAGGCTGGTAAGTCACATGCACATTCGCCCACTAGCGCATAAAAAAAAAGGTGTTTCGATGACGCTGGCATAAAAGAAAAAATTAACTGACGCGTAATTCTAAAGTCCTTGTTTACGATAAGCGCTACTTCGTGCACATCGCGATCCCGTATCGATAATTAATCCGCTAGGTGTGGCTCGATGATGCGCGATATCGTCACTCGCCTTTGTAATAAAAAAAAAAGTTACTCATTATACAGATAAGGTAAGCTGTGTGCAAAGACACACAATTATTTTTAACTTCAGGCAAAACAATCATGATGTCTAAATCAATAAGGTAATACAATTTGTTTTGTGTCAGTGTGTGCTCCCACGGGATGGGGGGCGTTATAGGAACTGTCACCCCGTGTCTTCCCATGGTAGTCGTGAGAGTCGACGGAAACGCCTGAAATTACATTGCTACAGATGGCGAAAAACCATCACATAAAATGCATGATCAAAATTACGCAGAGCCGGTACTGCTTCCTCGATCACAATGATGGAGCATGGCCTAGAGACATCAATACCTGACAGGAGGTCCAGTGAACTGTTTAAAGGTTATAAAAAAATTTAAAATTCCCTTCATTCAACACGAACTAAATATAAGATTGCTAATTTTCTCTCTAGACAAACTTCAATGGTGAATTCTTATGTGTATTCCTATCTTATAAAACATTACATCTTTCTTGAGGAAATTTGAGAGATAGGAGGGATGATGGGAAGGGGTTTGGGGGAGAGAAAATTAACCTCCGGTACCTCGCTCACCGAACGAAACGCAGAAGCGCAAGATCTACTTCGAAGACAGACCACTTCGGTACGGTATTCTGCGAGGCCGTGGTACCAAGCCGGTCGAGACGGGCCATTCGAGCAGCAGCAGCAAAAGCCGCCGCTCGGCTCTACCGCGTATAAAATCTGTAAAATGTAATCCTAAAGTCACTCCATACTCTTCAAACTTGAACACGAGAACAGAACCTACCCAGAGATTAGAAATTAAACAGTTATTTAAGGATTTTATCGCGTTCAATTTTTGTTTTTATATTCCCGACGTTTCGAGTGGCTGCTGTTGCTGGAAATCAGCAGGCCGTGGTCAACGGGCGGACTGAGGTGTTAGACGTCCAGATGTGATAGTCAACTCGGGCTACCTTCAGCGTTTATTTATTAATTTTTGGTCCGATCTACGCAGAACGTGCTCACTGTATCTTGAGGTCGTGCATTGGTATACTTGGTTTTAGATTTAATTATGATTTATTACAACTACTAAATGTTCTGTATTGTAATTAGAATGTTTTTTTGATTTACAATAGCCTCGCGAATCATCCTTGGCAGGAGGATTTGTGGTCTATCGAATCTGATGCAATGGTTGGTTGTTACAGACAGTTACTAGGCAGCATAATATCAATGGTTACGTTCGATTGTGAGCACGAGTGCCCCGGTTTGTGCGTAATACGCCATTTATCAAATGATACATATCTAAAGCACGCCGACACGTTCATTGTCAGCGTATCAAGTCACTAAAACGATAAAACAATATATTTGTGACAGTTTAAATCGTTTTACAGCAGCAAGTCTTGAGCGACAGCGCGGGTTTTTGATAAATTCATATTCGCGAATAGATATCGTTCTAATGCTTAATAGCCTGATTTAGAAGGACGGAGATGACATATATTTTTGACATAGCAAGGCCACCCGGCAGTTAGATAAAGACACAACCCTACAGGTTAGTTAGAATAGGTCGGATCGCTTGCATTTCTTCTCGACTGTTAATCGGAAACTCAATAATAGATAAAGCGACACTATGCGACTAGATAAAGACACAACCCTACAGGTTGGTGACAACAGGTCGGCTCGAGTAGAAGTACAATACGCTTGCGTTTCTTCTCGACTCTGAATCGAAACTCAATAATCGAGAAGACATTATGCGACTAATATCTGTCAGACTTTGTACTCACCTAACATGCGAGCCTCCTGCTCGCTAATCTCCACCGCCGAAGCTGTAAAGGTCTCTGGGCCAACAGCGTATATACCGTGGGGGTTTTAATCTTTTTTTTAAGGGAAAGGCAGAAAACGAGCCACCGGTTCACCTGATGGTAAGTGATTACCGTCCCCCACGTACATCTGTAACACCAGAGGTGCTGCAGGTTCGTCACCGTCCTTTAAGGGCATTTGGGAGATGGGAGTGGGCCTCCGGTTACCTCAGTCACCGAACAAAACGCAGAAGCACAAGATGCCGTTTACTTCACGTCGGTATTCTGGGAGGCCGTGTTACCGACCCGGTCGAGTCGGCACAATCGAGCAGCAGCAAATGCTGGAAAAATTAGGTGATTGAATTTTACAACGTGATGCAATTCTATACTAAACAAGAGCTATCGTTAAAATTTTCACATCGGATGTAACTTCCTGAAGTGATAAACAATTGTGCAATTTTAACGGAAGTTACCATGACGTCACAACATGATGTTATAAATATTTTTTCTGTCTAGCTTGAATGGTGTTATATAAGATCTTAACGTAATGATTTCTTGTGTTTACGCGAACACTAGACGTTTGTAAATGTAACTATTATTTACGGATTTTATCGCGTTTAATTTCCGTTTTATGTTACCGAAGTCATCATTTATTTACAGCAGCCGTGGTCATGGGGGGTCTGAGGTGTTACACTTCCTGTGCTCATAGTAAGCTAGGGCTACCTTCAGCTGGTATTTATTATTTTTGTGCGATCTACGCAGAATGTGCTCTGTATCTTGAGATCGTGCAGTGGTGTGCTTGGTTTTAGAATTAATTTTATTTATTACAGGATCCCGAGCCGGTGGAAGCACCCATCCATCTTCTTTATTGAAATCAGGATGTTTTTTGATTTCAACAGCCACGCGTATCATCCTTGGCAGGAATCGGTGTTCTTATAAGAGTATTTTAATAAGAGTTCGTATAAGATGTGGTCTATCTAGTCGGATGTGACGGTTGGGGCGGTCTTCCATATGATCAAAGGCTGCCGACGTTCTAGAGCAGCTATGATATACATCAACTATGTTTTCTTTTACACGGGTCCTCAAGGATCTGATGTCATATACCAACTACCACAATCCACTTTTCGCCACTCTGAGTTACATCCCATCACGTCCAAAATATATAGCAGATGACGGATAGCGGCTCCATCGCCAGGTTAGCCGTGTCGTAACTGACACTGAGCTTAGTGGTTGATGAGCCACGGTTCGTGGGTCCTAATCCAAGCAGGGGTCAAGGTCAATATCCGTGCGACACACAAATTATTGGTTTCCGTGTTCTGGGTTCTGCGTACACGACTTTCTACGTTCAAATGTAATTACATCTGGCCATTTCTTATTATTTTATTAGTTATTATTGAGATTTAGTTATAAAAACGTATACATTGCCCTATAAACAAGTTACGGACTCTATGGAGCCTAGTAACTCCGAGTTACATTACGAGCATATATGTAAATATGCTATTTTTATATTTCTATGTACATACATAACACTTTCGTATATATATATTGTGAGACTAAGGTTACAGTATTTATTTCTTTAAATTAATCTCTAAGAGATCCTCTCAAATTCAGATTATAAATAGCTCTTATGGTCATCTTTCGTGAGACGAATGTTGTTTCCATATCAGCTGCAATTCCCCTCAGTAAAAGACCAAATAACATTATGCTATGGAAATAACAAAAATAAACTATTCTATCTGTCTCTACATCAGTCAGACATCTGGCTTTCCTTACACCGTATCCTGCTAAGCTGAATAATGTTAGCAAGTTTTGATATATCTGGAAGCTTTGCATCGAGACTTATTCCAAGATAAACAGTGGTATCCACAAGACCCAACCCTTCCTCATTTATAAGTAACAGCTGGGCTGAAAAGTCCATAGGCTAACATAGAAAAAAAACTTTTTCTTGTTAGAATTTGATTTGAGCGATACAACAGAACAATATTTCGATACCCTTTTTGATATCTATATGTTTAACATCAGATCATCAGAATCTTATAGATTTAGTTTTATTGACAGGGCTTACACAAGGTAATAGATTCGAATTGTAAAAACACACCTCTGTCTTCGATTAACAAACAACAAGTTTCCATTTTCGAATCGCATTCATTTCTCTCAGACTCACGCAAGTTACAACAATCAATATTCCGTTGCACGTTTCATTTACACCGGGCGTCGAACCGGAATACCGAGTAGGGGTTCTCTGGGTAAACGAGAAGATGTTCAATATTCATCGGCGTGTTAGAGAATGCTCGGAAAGGGGCCATGATGTAACGGTGCGTATGCTAATAGACCTTCACTATTTAGTGTGACATCGTTTATGGTCTGTTCTTTGTATTTACAATGCAGTCATTATCTGTCGACACGTGGGACTGCGCTTCGCGCTACGTCCATACAGTCAGCGGTCAACTACCTACTGAGTCATGAGATCCTGGTGTCGAATCGCAAATAGTCTTCAAGCTAATACTACGTACGAGGCAATACAGTCTCTACTGCAGGCTATGGACACCCCTGTCAGCTCTGAAGACTAAAATGGAACACGGGGATCGAACCCCCGAGTACTATGATATTAAAGCGAACGCTCTGACCACTCAGAAATCTGAAATATTATGGAGGGGGCTTCGGGTACCTCACTGACCGACCGAACCGCAGAAGCACAAGATGCCTCTTCTTCACCATGGTATCCTGCGGGGCTGCATCACCGGCCTCGGACGGGCCGGCCCATTCGAGCAGCAACAAAAGCAGCCGCTGAGCTCTACCACGTTTAATAATCTCTTATAATGATAACAAATGGCTAATGCAGCTCATGGCAAAAATGCAACTACCAATGCAAAATTAAATCGCCCGCAATTACGAGTACACTTGCTCCACAATTATTCGAGCAGCAGCAAAATCCACCGCTCGGCTCTGCCATTTACAAAAATTATGACGTCTAATCGTCTGTTGGAACAACCTACCACCACCTATTCGTGGGTACCAATCTAAGGCTTGTTTTAAAATTAGGTATAGGTCACTTCTTTCACATGGCAATTAGGTTAATAGTGGTTAAAATTTCTTAGTCCTCGTTGTAAGAAACGAAGGAAACTTAGACAATTTAAAGAAATTAAGGTACAGTTAACAGACGTCCATTGGAGGTTAGATGTGTATTACTCTATGCTGATGCGGAATTATATTATTATTATTATTGTATGGGGTATTTCAATATTTATTATGTTTTTTGTTGTTATTTATATTTTGATTCCTCATGTAGTACAAAAAGACTGGTCGCGAAAAAAAAAAAAAAAAAAAAAAAAACACAGGTTTCCGACAGAGTACCCGCGCTGTAGTTGTGGTTTAGCATTGCTACAGCATTATGCTGAGTCGGACACCGTTTCGTTGCTGCAACCCAAGAAAATATTATTATTATTATTATTTTTGGTATGTCAATTAAGTTTACTTATGTGTTACTTGAGTTGTGGCAATGAATAAAGTACTTTCTTTCTTTCTTTCTTTCTAATATAATTTCAGGTGGCCCGATAGCCGACATTTTGTTTACTTAATTATGTATGATTCTTTTACTTCCTATGTAACTAAAATGTATTTAAGAAATCAACATCGGAAGGCTGGATTCTCAGAGGATGGAATGACGCGTATAGGTGTAGGTGACTGATTCATTACCACTGTAGCTTCGAAGGGAAAACGGTTATCTGTTATTCAAAAAAAAAGCTTTTAAACGCGGTAGAGCCAAGCGGCGGCTTTTGCTGCTGTTCGAATGGGCCGGCTCGACCCGGTTTGGTACCACTGCCTCGCAGAATACCGGCGTGAAGTACATGGAACAACTTATGCTACTGCGTTTCGTTCGGTGAATGAGGTATCCGGAGGCCACTCCCCCTCCCCATGCCCCTTCTCATCCTCCCTTGCATCTCCCAAATATCCTTAAGAGACCGGCAACGCACCTGCAGTACCTCTGGTGTTGTAGATGTACGTGGGCGACGGTGATCACTTAACATCAGATGAACCGCTTGCTCGTTTGCCGCCTTTTCTATAAAAAAAACAAAACTGTCCCGGCATGTATTAAGCCGCAAGGTACGTGATTCAGTCAACGTTGACGAGTTCCTATGACCTCATACATTACCCGCCACGTAAATACCACGCCATGAATACTGAGAAAGTAGAATCATAGTTACCTAGAGTACACGAATCCTGCATTTGTTTTTAATCTTATGTTTTTTTCTCTTTTTTTATTTATTCTTTTTTATATGCTTCAATTTCCCGTGAGACTGTTAGTTGCGTTTCATCATCATTTTACCCTATCACAAGTCCACTGCTGAACATAGGCCTCCCCCAAAGATTGCCACGAAGCTCGGTCCCGAGCCACCTGCATCCATCGCCTTCCAGCAACACTGCGCAGGTTTAATTAATTTATAATTTGGTATGTATAAAATCAGTAAAAAAAAAAGTCCAATGAACTTCCCAAGGGTACTTTCGCCAGTGAGGAGATATTTTAAAAGAGAGAAAGAAGAAAGAAACAACAAACATATAACAGATATTACAATATGTTGGATTATAGCACTGAAAGGGCATTCGACTCGGCATTATGCTGCAGCGGTGTAAGCTGCAGCGCTGATTTTCTGCCGCTGCCCTTGTTGAATATTAAATCTCGGGAACGGTTAAACAGACACAGACAGTTAAACAGACCCCATTTTTGCCTACATCTTCACAATCAAAGGAACTTCGTTACGAAACGGCGGTAGATTGTGAACAATGAGAAACGTCAAACGTAATTTGAATTATCTAAATTTGCGTTTGTGTGCATTGCATTTCCTTTGACAATCTGAATCAAAAATTATAACATTAATGCACATTAAAAAATAATACACGACAACGAACCCCTATCTTCTCGGGAATGTCGTAAGGGTCGGACTAAGGGATATAGTAACGCTTGGCAATCGCCAACGGCATGCCAAGCGAGGCAGTGAACTAAATGTAAGCTGATAATGAAGACTATTCGCACAAAATGTCACAATTATAATTAGCATACTGTGTTAATTAATAGTAAAATAAAGTAGCAGCTTGTAAGTGACCACCGCTGGGCGAAGGGCTCCACAAATATGAGTATCTTAGAGGGTACTGGAGCCGGGAGGGCCCGCCACGCTGCTCCGAAGACGTTACACAAATTTAAATTTAAAAAAAAACTGAATTCATGATATGCCTAACGTCTCGCCTTGAAAGTCGAATAGCATCGAGTCATCACAACGATATCCTATCGCCGGCCACAACCAATCGATAAGATTGAGTACGAGTCCGTATTTCACAAGAAATGAACACAACGCTCAGTGAACAAGGAGCGGTTAACCAAAATGAGTGAGTCAATGCTTCTACCGGATGCCCGTACCAAGTTATTATTCAACGCGTCTCAGAATATGCTGATGTTGATCTGTGTGGATGGGGAGATGTTGGAGAAGGTTCGGTGGTACATAGTGACGATGACAAGCCTCAATCTTTCTGTCAAGTGGTGGAGCCAAGCGGCGGCTTTTGTTTCCACGGCCGCGCAGCAGACCGACGTGGAGTAGGAGGCATCATGTGCTTCTGAGTTTCGTTTAATTAGCGAGGGGATAGACGAGTGGCTTGCCTCTCGGTTTATTTATCGGCTACATTTCGGAGAGTCATCATCATCATCATCATCATCATCATTTCAGCCTATCAGAAGTCCACTGCTGAACATAGGCCTCCCCCAAAGATGCCACGAAGCTCGGTCCTGAGCCACCTGCATCCATCGACTTCCCGCAACACTGCGCAGGTCGTCACTCCATCTTGTGGGGGGTCGTCCTACACTGCGTTTGCCTGTACGTGGCTGCCACTCGAGAGTGCGCGGAGGTATTGCATAACCCGGGAGTACCGTTTATCGGATAGATTTAGAGGGATAATGCTGTTCGCGTCCGTGGGCTATAGCTCTAGATACCCACACGTGTCCCTTGGGTAGCGCCAAATGAACGGCACCATCTGGTGGTAGGTTTCGGCCGCGGCTTGTCACCACCCTCTTGGCAAAGCCTTGCCGCCAAGTGATTTTTATCGCGTTTCGGCATGATGCCATGAGTAGCCATCTTGGAAGGGGAGTCTAGGCAGTTGCATGGTGGAGCGAACCGGTTCCGGTACTGCGTGGTGTCTGTACTGGGTGACTGTTCGAGGAGGGTAGCGGGATCCTAAGCACGGTCTTCCGCTGGCCGACCGCAGGTAGTAGGGGCCCAACTAGTAGGTTAGCCACCTATGAAGGCTGCCCGCCAACTCGCGAAAAATCCCAGGATGCGTCATCGTGCTGGTTGGCGACCAGATGCAAGGGCCCGGTGAACATCTTTGGGGGGGTTAGGGCGTCCCCGCGCGCTCCAGACCAGTCTCCCATCAGTGCAGCACTATGATTGTACCGCTTGGTATTCGTTTTAGCTATGCCTCGCCTAACTGTCCCCTTTCTGTCTGTCTGTTCACCAAAAATAACAATGGAAAAAGTTGAAAATAAGAAACTGGTTAAACAGCGGTTGCACTCCCTTGCACTAAAGGTGCACCTCTCTAACATCCGAGGTCTGCACTCCAATCTCGTTCCAGTCCATCACCACCTTGAGACTGAAAAACCACATCTGCTGTTCCTCACGGAGAAGCAAATCAGATGTCCAGCTGATGCAGCATACTTGCACTACCCAGGTTACACCCTGGAACACAACTTCAAATCTCGCGCTGGCACCTGCGTGTATGCTCGCGATGACATCTGCTGTCGACGTCTCCGTAACCTTGAGGATTCCAGTTTTTCCGTATTGTGGGTTCTGGTGAACACTGGCTTGGAGCAGATACTCTATGCCAGTGTTTATCGGTCGCATACCGACAACATGGAGACGACCAGGCTCTTTCAGTATCTAACTGACTCTGCGGAAAAAGCTCAGCTCAGGTACCCGTCAGCGCAGCTAGTTGTTCTGGGGGACTTCAACGCCCACCACCAGGAGTGGCTGTACCCATACCTAAACACTGACCATGCCGGGAGATTAGCATACGCATTTGCTCTACCGCTAGGTCTCTCCCAAGTGGTAGCTGGCGCTACTCGGATACCTGATATTGATGGCCACACGGCCAATTGCTTGGACCTTCTGATGACAACTGATCCAGACCGATATCAAGTTGCAGTCTCCTCCCCGTTAGGTAGCTCCGACCACTGTCTGGTGAAATCTGTGTCTGTCTACTCGCCACCTGAACCCGAACACATGGGGACTAGGCGTGTATGGCGATACAAGTCAGCTGATTGGGATGAGATGCGGCATTTCTTTGCATCCTACCCATGGCAGCACTTATGCTTCTCTTCAGACGACCCGGCGTGCTGCGCGGATGCTGTTTCTGGAGTGATATATCAGGCTATGGAATATTTTGTTCCATATTCTGATATCTCACTCCATGTGAGAGCCCGCCCTTGGTTCAACTCTGAGTGTGATAGTGCCGAAGCACTTAAGCACTTAGCTTACCAAGAGTGGGCGGATGCTCGAGCCCGCAAAGCACCGAATGTCCTGAAACTGAAAAGAGCCTACAATAGTGCTGCTAAGTCCTGCAAACGTGCTCTCCGCAAGGCCCGCTTCGACCATATTGGCCGTATTGGAGCCAAACTAGCGCCTTACCCATCCGGGAGTAAAGCTTTCTGGTCTCTTGCCAAATCGGTCGAAGCCAATTTCTGCCGGTCTTCTTTCCCGCCATTGCAGAAGTCTTATGGCTCATTAGCTCACACCGCCAAAGAGAAAGCAGACATGTTTGCCTCTCTATTTGCGAAGAATTCACAACTAGATGCAGCTGATAACTGCCCACCTTTGCTACCTTGTTGTGACTCTGCAATGCCTGAGGTACACATTCGGCAAAAAGATGTACTCAAAATACTCAGAAGTCTAGATGTGAATAAGGCTAGAGGGCCTGACGGCATTCCTGCCATTGTCTTGCGGTCATGTGCGCCTGAGTTGTCTCCTGTTCTGACTCGCCTCTATCGCTTGTCCCAGAGGACTGGTCAAGTTCCGAAGTCCTGGAAGATTGCCAATGTCCAACCTGTACCTAAGAAAGGAAGTCGTGCCGACCCTGCCAACTACCGACCTATCGCAATCACCTCCATACTCTGTAAGGTTATGGAGCGCGTTTTAAACAACCGCTTCCTTGCATACCTGGAGGACAACGACCTCCTCAGTGACCGTCAATTCGGGTTTCGTCGAGGCCGATCTACTGGGGATCTTCTTGTGTATGCTATTCACCACTGGAGCGAAGCCATTGAGAGACACGGTGAAGCTCTTGCCGTGTCTCTTGATATCTCTAAGGCTTTCGACAGGGTCTGGCACGCAAGTCTCATTGGCAAGCTTCCGGCATATGGTATTGCTCCCGAGCTTTGCATCTGGATCGAGGATTTCCTGAGGAACAGATCGATTCGGGTTGTCGTTAATGGCGCCTCGTCCGATCTCCATGATATTAATACCGGTGTGCCTCAGGGGTCTGTGCTCTCCGCGACTCTTTTTTTGCTGCACATCAACGACCTGCTGGTAACACCCGATATCTTTGGGTATGCAGATGACAGCACAGTCTCGGGGAGATACTTGTCCGATGCGAAGTCTGGGGCAAAAGTCCAGTCTTTCAGAGAATCGATGATTGAGGGGGTGAACTCGACTTTGGAGGCTATTTCCCAATGGGGTGATGCCAATTTGGTCGAGTTTAACCCCTCTAAAACACAGGCTTGCCTTTTTTCGGCGAAACGGAGTCCATTCCAACTGACTCCGACTTTCCGGAATGTCTCCGTTCCGGTAAATGACCGTCTTGCGCTCTTAGGTCTAGATCTCTCTTCTAACCTAAATTTCGGTCGTTACATCGAGTCCATAGCAAACACTGCCGCCAAAAACTTAGTATCCTCTCGGGGTGAGACGGTACTTCACATCGGAGCAGCTCTTAAATCTATACAATGCTCAAGTCCGCTCTTGCATGGAATACTGTTCCCACCTCTGGGATGGTTCTGCTAAACATCAGCTTGATGCTTTGGACTCGTTGGAGCGCCGAGCGAAGAGGATCATAGGCAGTGACTCACTAGTAGAGGCAAAACTTCAAAGCCTCGAACACCGTAGACGAGTGGCCTGCCTCTCGGTTTTTATCGGATACATTTCGGAGAGTGTGCGGAGGTTTCGTATAACCTGATACCCCTTCCCCTTTCCATCACCGAACGACTAGACGCGGCGAGAAGTTCCACCCTTATGTTGTAGACATTCCTCCATTACGCACGAGGCGGTTTGCCTCTTCTTTCATTATGCGGACGGCTAAGGAGTGGAACTCTCTGCCGAGGTCAGTTTTTCCGCAACACTATAATCTGGAGATCTTTAAGACCAAAGTGAACTGACACCTTCTAGGCAAACGTGTACCATCCTAGGCCTCATCTTCGCTTTCCATCGGGCAAGATTGAGGTCAAACGCAGGCCTATTTTTTCATAAAAAAAAAAAAACATGTTTTGGATGAAGTATGTATGTCTTTATTGGAGAGAGATGTCTATATGTTTATTCGTAAAGCGAAGACCCCCGCCAAGTCTCCAACTCATAATATCTTCTGAATGGCTGCCTACGCCCGAGTGCGCACCCAGTAGAAGGAAACCACACAATTCGGTTTTTTATCGGATACATTTCGGAGAGTGTGCGGAGGTTTCGTATAACCTGATACCCCCTTCCCCTTTCCATCACCGAAAGACTGGGCGCGGCGAGCAGTTTTACCCTTATGCTATAGACATTCTTCCATTCCGCACGAAGCGGGTTGCCTCTTCTTTCATTATGCGGACGGCTAAGGAGCGGAACTCTCTGCCGAGGTCAGTTTTTCCGCAACACCATAATCTGGAGATCTTTAAGGCCAAAGTGAACTGACACCTTCTAGGCAAACGTGTACCATCCTAGACCTCATCTTCGCCTTCGATCAAGCGAGATTGAGGTCTAACGTAAGCTTACTTTTTATAAAAAAAAAAAAGAAAGGGTAACCGGAGGCCCACTCCCCCCTACCCATATATCCTTATAGGCCGGCAATGCATTTGCAGCTCCTCGGGTGTTGCGGATGTACGTGGACGACGGTGATCACTTACCATCGGATGAGGCGCTGGCTACTTTGGCACCCTTTCCCATAAAAAAAAAAAAACTCTCTTATCTATTCCAATCGCACTACTGCTAAGCCATTGCTACCTGAAAGCATAGGCTCTGTGATAATGGAATTTAAATAAGTCATCGCATCTATTTACGTCTCGCTCGCACACTGTCGCCGTCTATACTCACCTGCATAGTTTGTTTTGTTCGTTGCTAAACCTTTTTCGTAACGGCCTGTTTTATTTTCCGTTTTGCTGATTATTTCGTAGAATACTCCGCACACACACACTCACTCCAAATACACTAAAAGGTCGGCAACCCACCTGCAGCTCCTCTGGTGTTGCAGATGTAGGTGGGCATCGGTAATCGCTTATCATCGAGTCGCAATACTTTTGTCTCAATTCCTAAATAAAAAAAATAGAGAGATCAAACTATAATTGGGGAATTCCATGTTTTTTTTTTTTACGGAAAAAGCGGCAAACGATCAAGCGGCTCACCTGATGGTAAGTGACTACCGTCGCCCACGTCTATCTGCAACACCAGAGGTGCTGCAGGTGTGTTGCCGGCCTTTAAGGGTATTTGGGAGATGGGAGTGAGGATGAAGAGAAGGATGAGTGAGCCCCAAGTATAAGATTCACGCCGCAATTCTGCCGTGGTACCGATCCGGTCAAGCCGGCCCATACCATGTAGATTGCATCAGGTCTTTAAATGATTATCATTTAAGCATATTTAGTAAAATGCGAGATTCATTATCTGTCTTAGTAATAACGACCTTATCTAAATGATTGTCTTAATTTATATTTCCTGGAGTTCTAGTGAAACACAGTCCTACGGTGTATTTATCCAATGTCTCATAACAGGACAATCATATTTATCATAGATTACGTACACTTTCCAGAGTACAGTGTCTACCCGAGCATAGAGCCAGAGACATAGTCACTCCAGGATCGCTACATGAGCTCAGCACTATGCTCGATGACCTCAATAGTGTCTCCCGACAGGTCGGTCATGGGATGACCATGGCCAAGACCAAGATCATTCCAACGTCCATCTCACACCAATACCGGTCGTTTCTGGGATCATTACCACTCGAAGTTGTCGACCGTTACGTCTACCTGGGGCAAATCGTGTGATTAGGTAAGAACTTCGACCCATAGGTCAATAGACGAACCCAACTCAGCAGGGCAGCGTTCGGGAAACTACGTCTCGTCTTCTCGTCGAGCATACTCCAATGATATAATATTATATAAAATTTGACTGGTAGAGAATGCTTCAGGCGTTAAGTCCGCCTATATACATTCTCATGTATATGAAGTTTAATAAATAAATATATGAGAATAAATAACGTATACAATTCTCACCGACCCCTGGGTTGACTGGCAGAGAATGTTCTCCGTCTTTTGTTGCCTTTCGTTTAAGGACTTGCAATAGTGATTAAATAAAAATAAAACATATGTTCCACAAAACCTCAAGAGCAAAGTGTATAACTTGTGTGTGTCTGTTTATCAGAGACCAGCGTCTTTCAATGTCGATGTTACTCCGTGCGATAGAATTCGTAATGAAGATCGCTGCAGCAGAACTGGGGTAACTGGCACAACTGACTCGTATGGTATGTATCAATGTAATGGAATCTTTCAATTAAATAAATCTTCACCCACTTCCATACGTCCGAATAATTTTTAATTTCGCCCCAACATTAGGAACCGTGCAATACAATAATATGGTAACAACGAGCTGGTCTGATGATGAAGCTGGTACGGTGTGCGGTGGTGGCAACGGAACCCTTGAATGGCTAGTAAACCCATGGAGTACCCTTAGCACCCAATGACGAGGACCTGACGGAGGGTTGAAAAGTATGCGTTTTTAGCACTCATCTAATAAAGATAAATACAGAAATTATAATAAATGATTTCTGTATTTCAGTCCATATTCGGTACATAGGTTTTGTTAACATATAGATTATAAAACAAAAGGATAAATTTTTGCCTTACTGGTAAACTATTGATTACGATTGGGATTCGAACGCTGGGCTTTTATATTCTAGAGAATTTAAACTGACCACGCAAACAAGTGAAAGTTCCGTCGAGAACGGAACAAGAGCTCATAATTACAGGGAACAATAAATTATGATTTTCTTCTAGCATTTGTCAGATGTGCAGGAGATATTATAGTGCCATAAGTGCACACATAAAACACAGAAGCTCTCACTAGTCTTCTACTCGACACGGGAACCAGACCCGAAAACCATTAACTTGTGTGTTTGCACAAATATGGGCTTCGACAAGGATTCTAACCACTGTTACCCGCCACCCGTTAAACATTTTATACACAGAATAATATTACTGTAAGAATAATATATTATTATTCTTATATAATATTGGCTTCACAGGCACCTTTCTAGAAACGTCTGGAATATTTCTTATCTACACTTGTAACGACAGTCTCGTCCGCTCTGCAACGGTCCATTAGGGTGTCTCCAGACGAGAGCTTGAATCCACAAGTGAGTCAAGCCATACGATAAGTGAACCCACAAGTGAGTCAAGACACGCTGTGAGCGTTGAGTAATGATTTCTTGTATTTAGGCGAACGTCACACGTTTGAAATGAAACTATTATTTAGGTATAACTATATACTATCGTGTTTAATTTTTGTTTTTAAGTTCTAGACGTTTCGAGTGCTTTACAGCACCCGTGGTAACTGGGCACTGAGGTGTTGGACGTTCTCATGTCATAGTTAACACGGGCTACCTTCAGCTTTTAATTTATGATTTTTTAGTCCAATCTACGCAGAATGTGCTCACAGTATTTTAATAGTCGTGCAGTGATATGCTTGGTTTTAGATTTAATTCTCTAATTCTAATTTGATTTAATTTAGATATAAATTTTTAATTTTTTAATTTCTATTGTGGCAGCCACGTACAGGCAAACGCAGTGTAGGACGAACCCCCACAATGTATGTGGTGATCAAGTATCATAAGGTGATCCGCATGCTCGTTTGCCCCCTTCTCGGTAAAAAGAAAAGCGGCTGAGGATAATGAAGAAGCTGTATAGTGATAGTGAAAAATTTATCATCATAATTATCATTTCAGCCTATCACAAGTCCACTGCTGAACATATGCCTCCCCCAAAGATTGCCACGAAGCTCGGTCCTGAGTCACCTGCATCCATCGACTTCCCGCAACACTGCGCAGGTCGTCCCACACGCGTGCGTTTGCCTGTACGCGGCTGCCACTCGAGAACCTTTTTTCCCCAACGGTTGTCAGTTCTGCGAGCTATGTGGCCGGCCCGTTGCCGCTACAGCTCGCTGATCCTAACGGATATGCCGATTGCCTTCAATCAAATAGATCGATAACTGAAGAAACAGTTAACATATTCTCCTCTGACGTTCCGTAACTTCTCGTCATGAGAAATTTTGGTGACCTGTTAGTAAGACGTGAAATGAAATGACAAATATATGAAGAATGAAATAGAAGCGTCTGCAAACATTTGAACGAGCGTCAAATTATCTTATCTTTGGGTCCATTAGCCAGTTAAACTTACATATTTATGTAAGTAAGCGACGGCAATAGACCCACTCCTGGCCGATAACCCATTTGACGTACTACAATGATCTGGAACCTTTAACGTCATAACAGATTTCTTTTTTTATTTAATCTTTTAATGCCGTCGCTACGGGTGCTCCAAAGCAAATTAATAATAATAATAATAATTAATTTGATTTTATTCGGATTAAAATTAATAATTATACAGCTAAAGATGGCCAGGTTAGTTGTAACATCAGAGCAGAAACAAATACCTCAGTCCCTCAGTGAAACTTCGGAAGGAAAAAAAGTAAAGGATACGCGATTGAATCCGTAAATAGTAGCTGCATTTCAGAATAATTTTTTATAATTATTTACAAAAATATACATTAATATTAAACAAAAATAAAATAAAAAAATCGTATAAAAAATCATCGTAAGAATAACTCATATGCTGTATATTTATTAATCATACTTGAGAAGCGAACGTGCAAAATGACACGCAGTGTCATGGTCGGTGTCTACTCAAAAAAACACTGTTAAAATAAATAGTAGAACCTTCGACATAAGGTATAATTTCGATTATACGAGTACAAGGTGGCGCAAAACGTTTTACGAAATAAAGTTTGATGCAATAAATTTAATTTCATCATGTGCCGAAAATTGGGGAGGCCTCCCCCATATTTCGAATGTGACAGGTGGCCGCCACCAGAGTTTTTTCTGGTGTTGCATATGCACGTGGGCATCGGTAATCACTTTCCATCAGGTGAACCGCATGTTCGTTTGCCCCCTTGCCAATAAAAAAAAAATATTACAAAATATTTGTGTCATTCAAAACATTTCAAATCAAAGCCGCGTTGTTTTATGTGGGTGTTTAAACATTGGTATTAGATAATAAGATTAGCTTTAACCAAGTTTGACCTCCATACGTACCGATTAAAACATCGGAATATTACATAATGGGTGAGCTACATACGGGTTAGATTTTTGGAATAAGAGAAGTGGTAAGTTTAAAATTTTGCTTCATATTAACATAGAAAACCTCTTTGTGTAGACTAACAATAGATTGGTTACCGTCTGTGTATCGGTTACCTGCAACGTCCCCTTTCCGCAGTCGTAAACGTAACATTTCACCGAAATGTTTATCCAAATACAAAGTTTTGTTAAAATATTTTCAAATGATAACTTATTTTGTCTAAAACTTTGTTTGCATTAAGCACATCTTTGTATTTGATCGCTCTGTTTATATCTAAGCGACAACACGTGCTCATTCGGTGTTGTTCGCCCAGAAATAGCGTTCCCGGACTCGGGGTGTGATTGAATTGAAGTTGGTCGGATTGCGATATATTTTATGGACTTCTTCCTCGACGGCGAATTCTCCACATACGGCAGAGATGTGGTGCAACCCGGTGTGGCGTCACACGTCGACGGCCAGGACGAGGTCAAATACCACAAATACTACCAATGGGTGTGCTTCGTGCTGTTTTTTCAAGCAATCCTGTTTTACGTGCCGCGTTACCTGTGGAAGACGTGGGAGGGTGGCCGGATCAAGATGCTCGTGCTCGACTTAAACTGTCCCGTGGTCGAGGAAGAGTCTAAAATGGACCGTAAAAATTACTTGTTGACTATTTCTACACGAATAAGCACACACAAAACTTTTATGCGTTCCGTTTCTTTATCTGCGAAGTGTTGAATTTTATCAATGTGGTCGGCCAGATATATTTTATGGACTTCTTCCTCGACGGCGAATTCTCCACATACGGCAGAGATGTGGTGCAACCCGGTGTGGCGTCACACGTCGACGGCCAGGACGAGGTCAAATACCACAAATACTACCAATGGGTGTGCTTCGTGCTGTTTTTTCAAGCAATCCTGTTTTACGTGCCGCGTTACCTGTGGAAGACGTGGGAGGGTGGCCGGATCAAGATGCTCGTGCTCGACTTAAACTGTCCCGTGGTCGAGGAAGAGTCTAAAATGGACCGTAAAAAATTACTTGTTGACTATTTCTACACGAATAAGCACACACAAAACTTTTATGCGTTCCGTTTCTTTATCTGCGAAGTGTTGAATTTTATCAATGTGGTCGGCCAGATATATTTTATGGACTTCTTCCTCGACGGCGAATTCTCCACATACGGCAGAGATGTGGTGCAACCCGGTGTGGCGTCACACGTCGACGGCCAGGACGAGGTCAAATACCACAAATACTACCAATGGGTGTGCTTCGTGCTGTTTTTTCAAGCAATCCTGTTTTACGTGCCGCGTTACCTGTGGAAGACGTGGGAGGGTGGCCGGATCAAGATGCTCGTGCTCGACTTAAACTGTCCCGTGGTCGAGGAAGAGTCTAAAATGGACCGTAAAAAATTACTTGTTGACTATTTCTACACGAATAAGCACACACAAAACTTTTATGCGTTCCGTTTCTTTATCTGCGAAGTGTTGAATTTTATCAATGTGGTCGGCCAGATATATTTTATGGACTTCTTCCTCGACGGCGAATTCTCCACATACGGCAGAGATGTGGTGCAACCCGGTGTGGCGTCACACGTCGACGGCCAGGACGAGGTCAAATACCACAAATACTACCAATGGGTGTGCTTCGTGCTGTTTTTTCAAGCAATCCTGTTTTACGTGCCGCGTTACCTGTGGAAGACGTGGGAGGGTGGCCGGATCAAGATGCTCGTGCTCGACTTAAACTGTCCCGTGGTCGAGGAAGAGTCTAAAATGGACCGTAAAAAATTACTTGTTGACTATTTCTACACGAATAAGCACACACAAAACTTTTATGCGTTCCGTTTCTTTATCTGCGAAGTGTTGAATTTTATCAATGTGGTCGGCCAGATATATTTTATGGACTTCTTCCTCGACGGCGAATTCTCCACATACGGCAGAGATGTGGTGCAACCCGGTGTGGCGTCACACGTCGACGGCCAGGACGAGGTCAAATACCACAAATACTACCAATGGGTGTGCTTCGTGCTGTTTTTTCAAGCAATCCTGTTTTACGTGCCGCGTTACCTGTGGAAGACGTGGGAGGGTGGCCGGATCAAGATGCTCGTGCTCGACTTAAACTGTCCCGTGGTCGAGGAAGAGTCTAAAATGGACCGTAAAAAATTACTTGTTGACTATTTCTACACGAATAAGCACACACAAAACTTTTATGCGTTCCGTTTCTTTATCTGCGAAGTGTTGAATTTTATCAATGTGGTCGGCCAGATATATTTTATGGACTTCTTCCTCGACGGCGAATTCTCCACATACGGCAGAGATGTGGTGCAACCCGGTGTGGCGTCACACGTCGACGGCCAGGACGAGGTCAAATACCACAAATACTACCAATGGGTGTGCTTCGTGCTGTTTTTCAAGCAATCCTGTTTTACGTGCCGCGTTACCTGTGGAAGACGTGGGAGGGTGGCCGGATCAAGATGCTCGTGCTCGACTTAAACTGTCCCGTGGTCGAGGAAGAGTCTAAAATGGACCGTAAAAAATTACTTGTTGACTATTTCTACACGAATAAGCACACACAAAACTTTTATGCGTTCCGTTTCTTTATCTGCGAAGTGTTGAATTTTATCAATGTGGTCGGCCAGATATATTTTATGGACTTCTTCCTCGACGGCGAATTCTCCACATACGGCAGAGATGTGGTGCGCTTCACCGAGATGGAACCGGAGGAACGAGAGGACCCGATGGCGCGTGTGTTCCCTAAAGTGACAAAATGCACCTTCCACAAATACGGTCCGTCGGGTACCGTGCAAAAGTTCGACGGGCTATGCGTGTTGCCACTGAATATTGTTAACGAGAAGATCTATGTGTTCCTGTGGTTCTGGTTTGTGATACTGTCAATCTTGAGCGCCATCTCTTTGATTTACCGCGCGGTTGTGGTGGCGGGGCCCCGCGTACGTCTGTATCTCCTGCGCGCGCGAAGCCGTCTAGCACCGCAGGATCAAGTGGAAACTGTAGCGCGTAATCTACAAATCGGTGATTGGTTTGTTCTGTACCAGCTAGGGAAGAACATCGACCCACTTATCTACAAGGAGCTGATGGGCGAACTGGCGGAGAAGTTCGAGGGCAAGGACAAGGACAATGTGTAGCCGGCGCGGGCCGGATCAGTGCGTGGTGTGGGCACAAAGAGGCCGGGCCGGAGCGGCTGCACGGTGCACGCCGACATTCCACTACCTGCGGCCCGCGCGGGGAACGACCTCGTCGGGCCAGTCATTGTATTCCAGGACCGCTTTAAAACTATTAAACGCTGATATGAAATTATGTTAGTACGTAAATTCTTCCAAAACGCAACTCGACTGAGGCGCGCCGTTGCGCGAGCATTTAGGATAACATTTAAGGCATGTTTACATTTAGTCGTAGATGTAGGTAGATCTCGTGCCTTCGTTTTGAATTTTTTTTTGTATTATTAGTGTGCGAGTGAATAACGTTGAAGGGACGTCTCATTGTGATATGTAATTATTATTATATCTAAATTAAGTGTTTATCGTGTACGTGGTTGATCGAGTGGCCCCGGGCTTATTCCTAAGTTTTTAGATAGTTATCTATTGTAATGTCTTTGTTATCGAATGTTGTACTCGATACGATATTGTATAAAGCAATAATGAACTATTATTAAGAAGATATCAATTATTAAAATTGGTTAGGCAAATATTGTAATTTTTACTTATTGATTAGCGTGTCTATACCTACTTTTATACTGACGAAATCAAATCGATCATGGTTAATATTTTCTGAATATATTTACTGCCACATTAAATTTATGTCGTTTCATTGTTTAAATCTATTTTATAACTTAAATCTTGTTACAATAATCTGCCACTAAAACAAAGCACACTGGCTGGTTAGGTGGTGGCCACGACGCTTTGTTTCTTTTTAGTTTTTTTTGCGCTACCAACGCCATCTACAATTTAATAACGCAGTTGCTAGTGACAACATTTATTGTATAGGTGTCTCTAATGAAATCGTACTATATATTATTAATAAAAATATTCCTAAATTTAAATAATCGTTTACTTAGGCATATCAGTTAATTATATTCAATAAGGTTTTTCTTAAATTTTTTATAGTTAAAAAAACTGTTTTTACATTCCCCGTAGAAACATAAACTTTAGGACAAGGCATTTTTATTATACTTTCTAGCTCGCCACCAATTACTACCATCTCTCGGAGAGGCGAAAAGTAATTTACAGATTCTTTTATCTACTCCGGACAGTATCGTGGCAAAAGGAAATCCATAATCTCTGCCTATAAGAGTGACAGGCGTGAGTATAATAAGAAAATCTGCTACATTAGGCAATAATAATGACGGGCGGGCAGCGTTTAAGGTGCGCTGTGTCTCTGGTACGCCGATCGCCTTGTCTCTGGTACTACTATCGCCAATCCGCTTGTCGTCCGTGACGATTGTGACAAAACCCTCCTCATGGGTGAGGCCTATGAACACATCATTCTTTATATATGTAACACCGTTCAGATTAGAATAACATAGAAACTTATCAAATCTTCCAAGAAACGCATGCTTTCTCAAAGTATTCCCACAATAATATATCACCCAAATTCCGTGTTAAGTCATTCCGCGATAAAATTATACCGTGACATTTTTCACATCCAATACACCGTTTAGTTTATTCAGTAATCATGTTATGTATAAACAAAACGATGTTAAGAAAAAACGCGGTATTATTTTATCGGGGAATGGTGTCTGGATGTGGCACCTGGGAGGACGGATTGTTAATCATAGTACTCTCAGGGTGATGCTGCTCACTATCACGGGTCGGTGGTATTCCAGACGGCTGGCAGAGTCTCGTCCGGTAAGCAGCGGTCTTTTAATGCCCTCGGCTGGACATAGGCCTCCTTCTAAAACATCACAGATAGTTTTGGAGACAGAAAGAGCCGCGCTGCTCCAGTTTCGGGTTGGCGGATTTCACACTTTTACACGTGGTAGAATCAAGAGGCGGATTTTGCTGCTGCTCGAATGGGCCGGCTCGACCGGGTTGACATCACGGTCTCGCAGAATACCGGCGTGAAGTAGAGGCATCTTGAGCTTCCGCGTCGAGGTAACCGTTCCTCATCATCCCACAGATCTCCCAAGTACGTTTAAAGGCCGGCTAGGCACCTGCAGCACCTCTGGTGTTGCAGATGAACGTGGGCGACGGTAATCTCTTACCATCAGGTGAACGGCTTGCTCGTTTGCCGCCTATCCCATAAATAAAACATCCTCGAAATAATACTTTATATTATTTCTCTGTCATGCACGTTACCGCACGATGTTTTCCTTCACCGCCGAGCAGTGGTGTATGCAACGGGGATCGAAGCCCGATCACTAACGCTCTATTGAACGTATGCGAGCGCCCTGACTACTGGACTTTAACGATGCACGGCGTCTAGGTGAAATTTTTATTTATTAGAGAAACTAGTATATTTCTCTTACAGCCCTAATAACATTTAATTCAAGTATATTATTGGTTACGTGGTCTTACACTGCGGGCCGTATGAGGAAGCTCAAAGATGATCAGTGGTCTATGGACAGGGCTATGCTCGGTGTTACTCTGCGCTATGGAATCTGCAAGGACGATATCCGCAGCGGAACTAGGGTAACCGACATAGCCCTAAGGATCATCAAGCTGAAGTGGCAATGTGCCGGCCACACGGTTCTATTACAAAACAGATGCGTTATAAGGGTTTTAGAGTGGCAACATCGTTGAGGCAAACGCAGCGTAGGACAACTCCCCACGAGTTGGAGTGAAGAAGTGCACTGTTGCGGGAAGTCAATGGATGCAGGTGGCTCAGGGCCGTGCTATCAGGCAATCATCGGGGGAGGGCTAGTCAGCAGTGGACTTCTGACTGGCCTAAAAAAATTATAATGAATCAACATTTCACAACGAGTCACATTTTCGTATTCACTAACTTTGCCCGTGCAGCACTAGCGCCACGAGAGTTTACGGCTTTTGATGGAACTACTCAAAGATGATAATTCTCGTATGAAAAAAAAATGGGTATTCGCTAAACACGAACGGCCTTTCCTGCGACGACCGCCTCGCCCGCAGACACCTCCGACTTTGCCTGTCAAAATCTAAGGCTGCTTCGACGTCGAGCAAGAATGCTTAACCGTTAGAGAATATCACCGCTGACCAGTTTCTTCAGCGCCGCTCCACGCGGTCACTTAAACAGGGTTATTTTTTTTTATTAAAAAAACTTTATTGCTTACACCCCTTATAATTTGAGGTGACAAAGGGCGGAGTTAATGCCTATTGGCATTCTCTGCCAGTCAACTCATGGGTTGGTGAGATAGCCGTAGCAGGTGTATTTATTTAGTAAATTAACTAAGTAATAAAATTATTTTAAAATAACTATAAATATATATAATAAAATTAATGAATAAAAATATGAAATAATATACATAGTAATATACTATTACATATGTAGATAGAGAAATAAATAAGAAACACAATAATAACTAAATAAGTCCATTTAAATTTAAATAATGTTCTTTAAAAGAGTTTCTACTTGCCGATTTCTTAACTTCGTCGGGCTTACTATCAGTAAAAAAACATTCAGACTTAATGATGTCTCGCATTCACACGAACGCTACACATAGGAAATGAAACTTGTACTATAATACTAACTTGATTGTGAATACGGTTTCTCATACACAGGGAAAACTAAAAGTCTTAAGGATCCGGGTAAATTCCTGCCAAGGACGTTACGCTAGGCTATTGAAATCAAAAAATATCGTAATTGTAATAGAGAAGACCCGCTTAGGGTTAATGAGTTACGCACTAGAGATGCTGCTCCCCGTCACCTGTCTGTGAGATTTTGGTTCGATAAATTCGAAACAATATTCTGTCTCCAGAGCTTCGTTAGTTGGCTAGCGGAGAGCCCGAACCTATCCTAGAATAACAAACTAAACGGCCCTAACCTAGAACACAACAATTTCATAATGTCCACAATTGGGGCGATGCATTATGGTGACACTACTCTTGGGTATGCTCTTTTGTCCCTTGTTTAACTTTGAACATGGACGAGAACAAATAACACCGTTCCAAGAAACGTCGTTTTATCTAAAACAAAGCATTGGCCGCGACGCGCACTGCCTTCACAGATTGATTGTTTACTCTCTTTTTTCTTTCGGATGTGTCGAAGCTGGAGAGATAATATTTTCGCGGTTAATAAAAGTCAGTTATTTTTTTTTCTTATTAAATAAAAATAGAAACGTGACTTGCCTAATGGATCGATGAAGTGGTCAAAAAGAAAAAAAAATAACAATTTTTCTTTTGATGTAACTATGCGCCTATGCATAACCTCTTATTACACAGGTGGTACATTCCTTCTCTGCTTGGGAGTCGTCGAAATGGGTGTAAGAAAATGGTAGGTACCACACTCGTAACCATTTCTGCAGCTAAACAGCAGTGTAATTACTTGTTGTGTTCCGGTTTGAAAGGTACAGAGAGCTGGTGTAGTAACGACCCGCGAGGCGATCCATCTTTGTCCTCAGGGGTGACGACGTATCGGTATCCTCCTTCGATTGAGGGTTGTTTACCCGGTGCAGCCTACGGGGCTGCAGCATCCCTTTACTATCATCAGGTGGACTGTATTGCCACGTATTAAAGTGTGTATTAGCTTGAAAACAATTTGCCATTCAACACCGGGATCTCATGACTCAGTAGGTAGTTGAACGCTGACAGTTTGGACGTCGCGCGAAGCGTAGTCCCACATGCCAACAGATAATGAGCGCATTGTAAATAGAAAGGTACAGAGAGCTGGCATAGTTACTGCCTGTGAGGCGTTCCATCTTTGTCCTCAGGGGTGATATCGCATCTTTAACCTATCCACTCACCCTAATCCAATAAAAATATATTTGCAGTGAATCACAAGATGGCGGTACATTATCACCCCTGTTTACAAAGATAAAAATAAAATTTCTCTCTCTCTGATGTAATGATATTTTATATTATGATTCCAAACCTGGAAGGCCCAGTAAACCATTGTGGTGAGATTTCCGATGTCTATCTGTATATCACTAACATATTTCTCTGTAACTGGGGCATCGTTGAATGATTGCCTGCATTTATTGTCGGTGAAATATCAAATACAGTTGACGTTTTTTATATCACGTTTTCTCTAACAGAGTGGCGAAAAATCTGTCCCTACTTACTCATCTAGGCAAGGCCGTACTAACCGAAAAGCAAAGTGAGAAAAAGTTTAAGAAAAATAAGTTATATACAAGCAAAAAGGAAGCAAACCGTTCTCATAAGGGGCCTATGCACAAATCTGCAGTGCTATATTGTTTATTATGGTTGACCGAGGTAGGCGATGGGAACAGGTCCTTGTGGAGGCTATTCTGCTGGAGTCTGCAGTGCGCATGTATGCACTTTGATTTTATGACTCACTATATTTTCGTTGCGTGTTTTGTGATGGCATTTAATCTATTAAAAAAAAAATAAAAAAAAATAAGAAGTGATTATGATTTTCTTTAGTCGAAGAATAAACAACTGTCATTGGTTTCCTTCATTCATATTTATAATGAAACAGTACGTCAATATAATACTTTATCTGCAACACCGCAAATCATTATTATATAATAGTTAATTTCCTGTTTCTGTAATAAAGCAATTATAAATAAAGCTTCAAGAAATAAATAAATGCAAGCATTAAAATTATATTTATATAAATAAACTTGGGGGTTCTGTTTTTTTTCTTTATCAGCATGTTTTTTTTTATAGCAGAAGGAGGCAAACGAGCATGCGGCTCACCGAATGGTAAGTGATCAACGAAGCCCACAAACATCCACAACACCAGAGGAGCTAAAGATGCGCTGCCGGCCTTTAAGGAAGGAATGGGCTCTTGCAGGTCCCTAAGTCGCAACTGTTCGGAAATACCGCTGGCGACAGCTGATTCCACAAAGTCGAAGTGTGCGTGGCAGAAAACTTACGAGTAAAACGCACTGTGGTGGAATGCCAACCATCTAGGTGGTATTGATGGAATGTAAGCGTAAATGAACGACAAAAACAAACTTTCACATTTGAAATGTTATTTATTTTATTTCTTAAACAATACTTTGAATATAGACGGACTTAATGTCTCCATTCTCCACCAGTCTACCTGAGGGTGATCCAGAGTGGCTGTTTCTACAACAAACACTGAGAATGTCCAAAAATACTTTGATTGTATATTATAATACTACTTTAATATAAATAAGGTTAAAACGTAGCCTGGAATCATGATGTACATTTCCTGAAATAATAGAAAATGAAATCATTAAATTAATAATTACAGTTTTAAGTGGTCAATTTATCTCGTGCTCGGCGGTGAAGGAAAACATCGAAAACAACCTAAAATATTATTTCTAGGACATGTGCAGTCCGGCAATCCGCATTGCTGCAGCGTGGCTGATCCTTCCCGGCTTCAAAAACCCTGTCAGATATTTGAGAGGGTAGCCTTTTCCCTGAAGTGGGCGTTTATATACCATACTTTACTTTTATTGTAACAGAGAATTAAATTTTTTAATATGGATAAACCCTCGTTATTACTAACGGAATATAATTATTATTAATAACAAATTATAATTACGTCTGGTTGATGATTGTGTGCTACGAGGTGAATCAGCAAACCTAATTAAAGGTTTACATGATATTTTGATAAATGAATAAAATGTATAGGGTTATTCAAAGTTACCTGCATTAATGAAAAAAAAAAAAATTATGATCAAAAAGTTTGATGCCTCGAGTTCAAACTAGTGTTCTCTAGGTTGGTACCCCTTGTGGGACAGGTTACGGCTCGCCCAGGTACATCTGCAACACCAGAGGTGCTGCAGGTGCGTTGCCGGGCTTTATGGCTATTTGGGAGGTGGGAAGGAGGATAAGGGTTTTAAACATGGTAGAGCCAAGCGGCGGCTTTTGTTGCTGCTCGAATGGGCCGACTCGACCGGGTTGGTACCAAGGCCTCGCAGAACACCGACGTGAAGTAGAAGCATCTTGTGCTTCTGCGTTTCTTGCGGCGAGTGAAGTAACCGGAGACTCACTCCTCCTCTCCATCCCCCTCCTCATCCTCCCTGCCACCTCCCGAATCCCCCTAAAGGCCGGCAACGCACCTGCAGCACCTCTGGTGTTGCGGATGTACCTGGGCGACGGTAATCACTTACCATCAGGTGAACCGCTTGATCGTTTGCCGCCTTTTCAAAAAAAAAAATGAGGGGGGGGGCTCTGGATACTTCACTCAACGAACGGAAAGCAGAAGCACAAAATGCCTCTACTTCACGCCGGTATTCTGCGAGGCCGTGGTCAAACAAAAGCCTTGGCCTACGCGGTCGAACGGCTATATGAACATTGGCGCAATGAGCCTCGGCTACGTCAGGTTGGCATGACGACGTTGTCGTTGGAGTAAACGCATTAATTTTTAAATGCTCGCGTGTCGTGTGGTGGCTTAACATAATCCGCTTAATCTGTTCCGTATTAGGGTTCCGCGTCCAAAAGGAAAAACGTAACCCGCTTAATGTCACTCTGCTGCCTATATATATACCTGTCCGTCGGTCCGTTTGTATGTCACGGCTCTCTAGGGCAGACGGAATGAGTTATATACCTCTGGAACGGGAACAGTAATTTGGATATTTGTATGATTAGAAATTTAGTGAAATAATATTAAAAGGATATTTCTTACATATATACATGAAAAAAGACCCCAACAACAATTTATTTTCAACTTAAGTGTCAGGGTCAAGAGCTCATTGAGTAGAGTAAAATTAATTGTGTTTCGTTAATTATAAAGTAATGTGAGGCGGTTAAAGTTGACAGTTTTAGACCATTTTTGTTACGGGAATTTCTGTATATCATGAAACATATACTGTATTTTAACAAACTTACACTGAAATCACCGGTTCTTAATGCATTAGCCAATAAAATGAAATAATACATAAGGTATTAAGTAATAATAATTATAAAAGAAACGTAAATACTAAATGACTCCTACCATGGCAGAAAAAGGCGTTTCAGATTACGCGTAAGGTTTTTTTATGCTAGGAATTTTTAGACTTCCATAGAGAAATATAGAATTCTGTACGGACGAGGTCACAGGGAGTCCGTTGTATGGCAGTGGGTAGATGCAGTTGCCGATGCGCTGAAGAGCTGTTATCTCTCTTTGCGTCGCGGAAGCGTCAATTGCTGAGCGCCCTTGACAGTACGCTCGGTATCATAAATCGCTTCCTGCGCCACTACGTCACGTGGAATATTTTTTAATTTTTTTTTATACATAATAGGCTTACGTTTGACCTCAATCTTGCCCGATGGAAGGCGAAGATGAGGCCCAGGATGGTACACGTTTGCCTAGAAGGTGTCTGTTCACTTTGGCCTTAAAGATATCCAGATTATAGTGTGCCGGAAAAACTGACCTCAGCAGAGAGTTCCACTCCTTAGCCATCCGCATAATGAAAGAAGAGCCAAACCGCTTTGTGCGTAATGGTGGAATGTCTACAGCATAAGGGTGGAACTGCTCGCCTCGCCCAGTCGTTCGGTGATGGAAAGGGGAAGGGGGTATCAGGTTATGCGAAACCTCCGCGCACTCTACGAAATGTATCCAATAAAAAATCGAATTGTGTGGTTTCCTTCTACTGGGTAGGCAGTCATTCAGAAGATATTACGAGTTGGAGACTTGGCGGGGGTCTTCGCTTTACGAATAAACATATAGACATCTCTCTCCAATAAAGACATACATACTTTTTTTTTTTTGAGGGTAGGTGCTTAACGGACAACAGCTGTTTTTGAGCTCTCGTAATTAATTTTAAATATACTCAAATCTACACGGTTTTTAAACGTTTTTTTAATTTTGTTGTAATTAGTACTCGTTTTTGTATGGTATTCTTTAATATTATGCATACATAAAGAAGTTTTAAGCACTTACATAATACACCTCCCTCCTAAATATCTATTGTACTACGTTTCTTAAAACTGATCATCATATTTATACATAACAATGGCAAATGTCTCTAATGTTGAGAATATTCAAAAAAGAACTGGAAGGAAGCTTGACTCGGAAGATGGCTGAATTCGAAAGACGATTGAATGCAGCATCCTCTCCTTCAAACACAACACTTGTGCAGCTACGAGAAGATTTCTGTGCTTTTAAGGATCTGGTGTGTTCGATGTTCAGTATTCTACGACAGCAGATACAAGATTGTGCAAAAAGCATTGATGCAATCAATATGCGGCATCGACGGAAAGCTCTCCTTTTCCATGGGATCCCTGAGTCTGAGTTAAACATACGGCATGAGGTACTCCAATTAATTCATAATAAGATGCATCTTCCACATATTGCTGACACTTCTTTTAAACAGTGCCACAGACTTGGTGGTAGACACAGTGATCGTCCTCGGCCGGTACTTGCATACTTTGATGACCATCACACTAAAACCGAGATCTGGAAAGCCAAATCCAAGTTGAAAGGGTCTGCTGTTTCGATTTGTGAATTTTGACAATAGCACGGCAGTCTGTTCATAAAAACGCTCGTCAGCATTTTGGGGTAACGAATGTTTGGACCCATGATGGGGTTATTTACATTAAGCTTCCTGATGGTCGAGAGAAGATCTCCACTCAAGACGAGTTAGAATCCTTAATAACAAAGTTTCCGATTGAACCATCTTCAGTGGGTGCCGGCAATGGTAATCCATCTGGAGTCAATGCGTTGACAGTAAGAAGGCTTCGCAAACACAGCATAGCTCATCTCGGTCTAGTCGTCAGCAAGAGGCAGTGCAAGCTAAACAATCTTCTTCAGCAAAGCAAAGCGTGGACATCAAGAGAACTAGGCGTTTCGCACTCAAGCAATAGTCCTCCCATTCTTTCCATTCTTAACATTGAAGGTGAAGAAAAAAGAAAGTGTATTAATATTCCTTTCTTAATTATTCCTTGATACTTATTATTTTCAAGTAACTTTGTTTTGTTTTGTTCTATTAATTGCTTTTACACTAATTTTAACTTTACTCACTAAAATATTTTTAGGCTATAATACTTTTTCTTTTTCTCAAGTCTTTATTATTTTATAATGATTAATGCTTTTCTTCAACGAAGTGTTTGTCGTTTACAATATGTTTATTTAATGGTTGACAAAGTGACGCTGTCAATATTTATACCAAAGATAATCTAAACTCTATGCTACAGTCAATACCAAGTTTGAGGCGGAAAACAGATTATAGCAGTCGCCAGTCACAGGTAATTAATTTTTAATTGCTATTTTCAAACAGATATATGAAAGTAGTATGAAGTATTTACTTGTTCGTCGTATTTATCTTTCTTACGCTGCAATTTGGAAAGTTTGTTTTTATTGTTTGTATTCTCCTGCATTTTAATTTTTTACATTTTTATTTTAAGTTTTACTGTTTTTCCATTTTATGTTACTTTTTTTCTCATTGTTTACTATGTAGCATATCCTATTTTATTGACAACTATTGCTTAGTACTTATGTAAACAGTCAACCGGAGGGTCGGTGTGTTATGATATATTGATATTTTGTTTTATTTATTTTTTATATAGCTTTGCTTATTTTTTGTTTTATAATAGTATTATTAGGTTTTTTTGTTAGGTATATACATATTTTTATTTATATTTTTATATTGTTTTTATTTTTCTATAGTATCTTATTATGACTGATGAAGGATCCTTCTATTCCGATGATTCAGACCTGTCTTTTATCTCTTGCGACGATCAGACAAATGATAGCGTCTCTTTGTTAAATAATCAGTTAAGTGATATCTTCCCGAAAAGTAATAAACTGTTGAATGTTTGCCATATCAACGCGCAAAGCGTTCCGAGCCACTTTTCGGAACTCGAAGCATCGTTTTCTAACAAAGATGTTCACGCAATTTTGGTTTCGGAGAGCTGGTTGAAACCGTCTTTGCAATCGACGTTGTACTCTATTCCTGGTTTTGTGCTTCTTAGGAATGATCGTACAAATAAAGGTGGAGGAGGAGTTGCTATTTATTTGCACAACTCTATTCCGCACAAAACCTTACTAGCGTCTCCTTCTCCGTACTCAGCCTCAGTAGAATACCTGTTTCTGGAACTTAACCTTAAGGGCATAAGGATGGTTTCGGAGTAGTGTATTGTCCTCCTTCCATTGATTACTTCGCCAATTTGGAAGTGGCTCGAAAACATTGGTTCAGAGTACGCACACTGCATAGTCATGGGGATTTTAACACAGACCTTCTAAAAACTCTAATCGTTCTCAAAACTTCACACAATCATCGAGTCTATCAATCTTAGTATTCTTCCTTTAAAGGCTACACACCATAACTTCGATGCCGGTGACTCTTTGATTGATCTTATTATTACAAGCTCTTCTGATCATATAGTAGCACATGGTCAGCTTCCAGCCTCAGGTTTCTCCCGTCATGACTTGATTTACGCTTCGTATAAGCTTAAACCGGCTAAACGCAGTCCATCAGTGTTGTATTGCCGCAACTTTAGAAGAATAAACTGGGATAAACTGAAGAGTGATGCATCTCATATGAATTTTACTTCCTTGGCAGTTGCTTCTACGGTTGATGAAAAGGTACATGTGCTTAATGATGCGATTCTCAATCTTTATGATACCCATGCTCCAATTCACAGGGTCAGACTATAACGTTCGCCAGCTCCATGGATGACGGATGATGTACGGAGAGCAATGAGAAGGCGTGATCGAGCTTTCTTGCGTTTTAGGAGGGTTCGCATCGAAGATAACTGGGTGTCATTTAAAATGGCTAGAAACAGGTGCAATCAGATGGTACGAACAGCTAAACGCCGCTATTTCCATAACAATATAAGCAATTCTTCGCCAGCCGATGTGTGGAAATTCCTTAATTCTACGGGCGTGGGTAAGACGCCTGCCATGAATTGCGGTCCATCTCTCTCAAGATGATATCAATACTTATTTTGCTTCTGCTGCTGCAATGGACCCCACAATTCGATCTCAAACTGTAGCGTACATATCTTCTATGCAATCTCCACATATCCCTGTCTTTAATTTCTCTCCTGTAAATCAAGATGCGATTAGTTATGCTGGCAATCAAATCCAAGGCCGTGGGATGCGATGAGATTAGTAGGGTCATGATAGCCAACATAATAGAGTACATAATTCCTGCTGTCACCACGTCATTAACTTTTCCCTTGACTCAGGCCAATACCTCTCTGTGGAAAAAGGCTTTCGTGCGACCCTTCCTAAAGTACCTAACCCTATACTTCCTCATCACTTCCGTCCTATTTCAATCTTGCCTTTTCTCTCGAAAGTTTTGGAAGCCTGTGTACACAAGCAAATCTCCAATTTCATTTATGAATATAACCTACTGAGTAACTTTCAGTCTGGTTTTCGTCCTTGCCACAGTACCACAACTGCTCTACTTAAAATCACTGATGATATCCGAGAAGGCATGGACAATAAGAAAGTTACAGTTATGGTGCTAGTGGACTTTTCTAATGCTTTTAACACAGTAGACCACGATGTCGTCCTAGCAATTTTTTCTCACTTTAGATTCGCATCTCCGGTCTTGGAGTGGTTCTCCTCATATCTTCGCGGGCGTCAGCAATCAGTTCTTATAGGACAAAAGGCCTCTCAGTGGCTGGAACTTGGTTGTGGCGTACCGCAGGGCGGTATACTTTCTCCCTTAATCTTCTCAATTTTTATAAATTCCCTTACGTCTAGTATTGACTGTTCGTACCATCTATATGCTGATGACCTGCAGATTTACGTGCAGTCAGATATTAATAATCTTCATAACGCGATTACTAACTTAAATAACAATCTAATAGCTGTCTGTGACTGGTCATTACGCTTCGGTGTCTCTGTGAATCCAACGAAATGCCAAGCTATATTAGTGGGTAGCTCGCGAATGCTGGCTAAAGTAGATTTTACGAGTCTACCTCCTGTCTATTATAATAAGAATGTGATTCCCTTTTCGAGCTCTATCAAAAACCTTGGGTTATTTATTGATAACAACTTGAACTGGAGAAAACATGTTACCGAAGTTAGCCGTAGGGTCACTGCCTCGCTACAAGTTCTCTACCGTCTTAAAAAATTTTTTCCCTTTGAAACTAAGCTTATGCTTGTCCAGACACTCATCCTTCCTATTATTGATTATGCAGATGTGTGTTACTCTGACTTGAACAAAGATCTTCTTTACAAGCTAGAGCGCCTTGTTAATAACTGTATCAGGTATATTTTCAACCTTCGAAAGTATGATCATATCTCACAATACCGTTCTCGCCTTAAATGGCTCTCTCTCCAACAAAGGCGTAACTCTAGAGTCCTGCTTGTTCTCTTTTCTATCTTAAATGATGCTACCTCTCCTTCTTACCTAAAGGATAAATTTCAGTTTGTGTTTTCTACTCATGACCGGGTCCTTCGCTCTTCAACTAATCATAAGATTAGCATTCCGCAACACTTCACCGATTATGTTGGCAACTCCTTTACTGTTCAGGCTGCACTACTCTGGAATTCCTTGCCTGAAGACATTAGGAAAGTGTCCAGTAAGTTATCGTTCAAGAGACTGGTACGTGAACACCTCTTCAAGACATCCGTTCCCACTTAGTGGTATTGATATCATCGGTCATTGTAATTATAATAATATTTTGTATGCTGTATGTATGTGTATATATGTATATGTATGTATGTGTGTATATGTATTTATGTGTATATATATATGTATTCATATTTGTTTATATGTATTTATTCCGTCTTTATGTATATAATTGTATGTGTATTTTATATATTTATTTATGTATCTTTTCTTTTTTTTTTTTTTTTTTAACAAATTTATTGTTCGGCACCCTTACTATATCTCTCCACGCCCCGGGTTGACTGGCAGAGAATGCCAAGAGGCATTAAGTCCGCCCTTTATAATACTATGTTTAAAGGTATTTAAATAAAGTTTAAATAAATAAATAAATAAATAAAAATACTTTATCCAAAACATGGTCTCCGATAAACAGGATTTTTATGTTTCTTTTATTTATTTATGTACAGCCAAAAGGTTTAAAAACATTAAAACATAGTATTTGTACAAGGGCACTACTTATTCCATACGTTGAAATTTCTTCCAGCAGACCCTAACAGGAAATTTATTGAAATGGCAAACTTAGTGCGTACATTTCTAATGTATACATTATCTACAAATAAATAAATATGATTAAATATAATGAAATAATATACACAGATATATGATATATAATATATATATATATAAATATATATTTAAATATATCTATGTATATACGAAAAACATGATTCCAAATAGTGACCTTTTACACGTTTCTTATATAAAAGTATAGTCCCGGAATCTCTTATGGTAGGCGGCAGTGAGTTCCACAACCTAACCGCGTGGACTGCAAAGGAACGGGAATAAGAACTGGAATTATGGACAGAATCATTAAGGAGAGTCCTGACATGCGATCTGCATGGAACATCCGGAGGGTGAACGAAGGAAAATAGGTTCCCGAGATATGTCGGAGAGGTTGGGTTGTGCAGGATGAGAATTGCAAACGAGCATGCGGTTCCCTTGATGGTAAGTGATTACCGTCGCCCACGTACCTCTGGAACACCAGAGGTGCTGCAGGTGCTTTGTCGGCCTTTAAGGGTATTTAGGAGATGGGAGGGAGGATGAGAAGGGGGAGTAGGCCTCCGGTTACCTCACTCACCGAACGAAACGCAGAAGAACACGTTGCCTCTACTCCACGCCGGTGTTCTGCGGTTCCGGTCGAGCCGGCCCATTCCAGCAGCATCAAAACCCGCCGCTTGGCTCCACTACCTATTCACGTTCAATTAGCCAAATCGCATGCCGGGTCAACCCATTCCGTCATTCACGCAGAAGAGCAAGAGGGATCTGGGTTTTCATTGCCCAGAATCTGTAGATTAAGTACTTACTCGTGAGCCGTGCAAGAGCTTGCTCTTGAGCCTGTTTAGCCTAGTGGTCAGGGCACTCACTTTAGTTTCGTAGCGCGATCGACCTGGGTTCGACGGTGAAGGAAAACATCGTGAGAAATGTATGTCTGAGAAATAATAAAAAAAATAATATATTTCGAGGATATGTGAAGCCCGCTAACCCGCACTGGAGCAGCGTGGCGGGACCCTCTCAGATATTGGATAAGGAGGCCTTTGCCCAGCTTCCCACTACTTACAGGCTGTTATTTTACTTAAGTTTTTTTATCTATAATGCTCACCAACCAGCTTGCCCGGTGTGGTGAGATAAGTTAAGCCTTTGACGAACGAGCCAAGTCCAAGTCAATCCCCGCCGCTGAGTGTCTAGAGCGTGCGATCCCAGGGGTGCCGCCAAAGTTTCGAGCCTCGGCTCTAAATGTGACAATGTCTAAACACCGAGTAAAACTTCAATTCAATTCAAAAATTCCAGTCGCGCCGACACGGGGCTTCGAACCCAGGTCACACCAGATCGCACTCGGTCCCTCTGATTCCTTCCATTTATTAAAAATTATTATTGTCTGGAAGAGATCGCTTTTAGCGATAAGACCGCCCATTGTTCCACCTCTCGTGTCTAATTACGTTTTTGTACTATTATAATATTTTCCTGTTTTAAGTGTGCAATAAAGCGTATTCTATCTATCTATTATTGTTTAAGAAATTATTTATTCCTGAATTTTAGAGAAACAACCAAATTCAACACCTATTTGCCATCTAATGGGACCATCATTTAGAGCATAGCTAAGATCATCTATACCACACCGATGTGTTCTTCAAGTCGGTTGAATATGCAACAGCCACGTAAGCGATACCAAATATACCAGACCAATAACAAATAATAGTTACACGAACACTACCAATTTGAGATAGATCCGTAAATAATAGTGAAACTATTCTCGCGTTTAATTTTTGTTTCTATATTCTCGACGTTTCGTTTGCTCTACAGCAGCCATGGTCGAGGGCGGGCTGCGGTTGGTGAGTCGTCCAGATGTCATAGGGAACTCACTCGCCCGAGTTTCGGAAAGCTGAAGGCAAACGCGATAAAATACGTAAATAATAATTACATTTCAAATATTACTTCGTTACACTAAGTCATAACTTCACAGAGTAGAGAGAGAGTAGAGACTTTAAACAATGCAGAGTATTGTGAGAACATATGCGGCAAGCATAATGCATTTTTATACAAAGATCACGTAGGTGAATAAGGCGCGTGATCTAGCGAGGGAGATATTTATTGTAACAACAAAAAAATATACACAATGAATACATTCAGTAGTAATTAACCAACATTTAATTTTTATTATTATTCGACGTAAGCACCTAACCGAAACATAAATCTGCGGCATTTGCAGGGTCGAAATGTTGAAATGACCTGCCCCCGCCATTTAGAAACCTGCAAACATTAAAAACATTTAGTTGACGTATGATATTGTACTTGATAACGTCACAAAAGAACACTTATTATATTATATATATTTTACTTACCATAATCTCGTACAATTTCATCTCATCATGATATTAAATATTTCACTTATTTTATTAATATTTGTTCTTTTTTTTTTGTGTAACGCACGCTGAAGTTCGTCTTCTAAACGTGCTACGTAAACGTGTAATAAATACTTACCTAACTTGTACAATGTACTCACAGTAGGATGTACAAACAACTATTTACACTAATGAAGTAACATTTAGTAATATTTTCTGTAATTAAAGTGTAATAATCACTTATAGGTTAACTAGAGTAGTATTCAAAAAAGACAAAAATGTCTGACTCACTAATTATCGATATTGGAGTGAATGAAAATATTTCCCGTTCAGATGTTTCATTGCACATGGTAAAAGTTCAACTTTATCCCTCAATGCAACATTCTTCAGATTCAGAAATCATTATTCGCGCCTTCGTTATGATGTTAACTAAACGTATCAATAGCGGACAATCGACTTTTGAATACTTTGCCGATTCTGCTTACTCCAGTTTCGATTCCATTTTCGTAGCAGATTCTATCGTGCAGAGGAACGCCGAGCATGGCCGTTTCCGTTAGCGATTGAGCAACTTTTATTGAAAAAAAAAAAAACTTTTACTTTTTTTGTTATCTATACGTATGACCATAAATTGTAGTTTGTTGTGTAGATGTTAGTGATGTAATAAAGGTTTTTATGTACAAGCACAAGAAAAAAAAATGTAGAATCTAAAGCTGCCGCTCGGCTCTAACGCGTGAAATCTCCATTGCTCCGAAATAACTTGTATACATAAGAATCCTCCAGTATTGGTATTAAGTGAGAGAATTACGATAAAGCTTTAACTATCGTCGACTGATCAACGGCAGCTGGCGGCCGTAAACTTGTTTACTACCGACAGCATTAATGACTGAACGCAACGGAGACATATTGAATTTGTAATGTCAATGGGTTGCTCCCAATTCGTATATTAATTTATTCATTAACACTTCATTGAAAACACTATGGCCACAATGGGCGGACTTATGTTATCCAATTTAAATGGCAAGGGGTACATCCGCCCAATATAATTTAATTGTTAATAATTTGTCTGATTAGTTTTACTCAATTATAATCGCTTCTTTACTTCTTTATTCTGTGCTAAAATAAACAAATAAAAAAAAACAAAATTAATTTCATAACAGGGCTTAAAATTTACTATACAATATTTAATTCGCTTTCGTGAATTAAATATGAAAGCAACAGTTATTTATTTTAATTATGCAATTTCACTTACCAGAAATACCCTATTTATTTCTTATTACTTATGGTCGATTGCCGCATAAAGTCTGTATAAAAGAGCATTAACCTGTAGCAAAGGCATCTTATTGAAAATCAGATCTCAACGCGTAAGGCGAAGCTCTGCCTGTTCGAAATAAATACTTAAAATAGTCAGAGTATTTTATTAGTTGTAACACTTAATGTCTTGTGGCGTTCTCCAACAGTCAATTCGGGGAGATAGAGAACAGTATTGGCAGGTGTTATCGGAAAAAACAAAAAAAAAAAACAAAAATGTAGACACTTACATACTAATGATTTTTTTAATTTACACGAACACTACACACTTTTAACTCAAACTATTATTTACGAATTTTATCGCGTCTTTTTTTATGGGAAAGGCGGCGAACGAGCAAGCGGTTCACCGGACGGTAAGTGATTACCGTAGATCGCCTACATCCGCAACACCAGAGGTGCTGCAGGTGCTTTGCCGACCTTTAAGGGTACTTGGGAGATGGGGAGGGAGGATAAGGAGGGGGATGGGAAGGGGATGTGGGCCTCCGGTTACCTCACTCACCGAACATACATCAGATCAGGTAGAACACCGGGGTGATTTAGAGGCATCTTGCCGGGCAGAGGCAAGACCGTGGCACTACCCCGGTCAAGCCGGCTCATTCTAGCAGTAGCAAAAGCTGCCGCTTGGCTCTACCGCGCATAAAAGGTTACGTTGGGTTCAGCAATAAGTTCCGGACTATTCGGACCCCCCAAACCCCCATGGAAATAGATATGCGCTGTTAGCCCCTTGACCCCCTTTACAGCTTAGACGGAAGAGACTAGAGAGCAGAAAGCCCGCAAGTATATTAAACCGGAACAATTATTTGTAACCTACTATAAATGGTAGAGTCGGAGGAGGAAGACCTAGGCGAACATTTCACGATCAAATCGGAGACGTTCTGAAAAAAGGTCAGGTCAAGAGTACTCTAAACCAACGAGCATGCATGCGAAGATTGATGAAAGTGGAAGAAGCGAAAGACTTATGGCAGGACCGTAGCAAGTGGAAGAAGATTTTTATTTATTTAAGCTTCATGCACAAAGTAGTACATCATCATGATTTCAGCCTATCAGAAGTCCACTGCTGAACATAGGCTGTGAAGAGGACGTTTGCCTGTACGAGTTTGTCCCTCGAAAACCTTTATTTATATGTTCTATATGTATAGGATAGTTCTTGTTAATCTAGATCTTCAAATATTGTTAGGATACAACTTAGGTAATATTAATTTTCTGTGCCTTATATGCGACGACCACGAGGCTTAGTGGTTACTCCTGTGCCATGTGTCCTGGGCTCGAATTCCGGCCGAAGTCAATATTTGTGCCAAACCGAATAATTGGTTTTGTGGTCTGGCTGTGAGGTCTTCGTCTCGTATCTCTGTCACTGCATCTGGCCCTTCTTCCTGTCTTATCGCATAACCCTTACCTACATCGGATATGGAAAGGTAAAGACGGGCTAGTGAAACTCTGTCACGCCACTAAAACCTCTCCAGTCCACCACACAACTGCCGCTTACAATTCGTCAAGCCTAATGACAATATTGTAAAATTATATTAGCAGGAAACACTCACGATCGGTGTTGCCAGGTGTCGCTGCTATTGACGCTGGTGTCCATATTTACAAGTCTGCCTTTTAGAATACAAGAAGTACAGAACACTACCTGTTAGTGGTTGTTTTTTTAATGCTAATATCAGAAAGTCCGGCCGAATACACGTGTAATAGAGTCCGTCTGGCTTAAGTTTATTTTTTTAAACTGGCTCTCTGACGTTTCTGCACGTTATTGATTGATTGCTAATGTAACATAGATCCTTTTTATCATACAAGAGGATATACAGAGACCGTCCCGCGTTAAATTTGTGATGATCTGTAAATTCACTTTGAGGATGCTGCACGGTAAGTCTGTTTATTAATTAAATTATATTTATTTATAATACCAGTGACCAAATGAAAAGTGCGAAACAAAAGTGGCCATAACCTATCACTAAACAAACAGGGTCAATGCAGTAATCTTTATATAGAGATCTACTGATACGATTTCCATGATGCAGTTCAAAATATTTGTATAGGATTTATTGTCGTCTGTAATATGAATAGCCTCGATGAAAGTTTTGTATTGGGCCAGCGATTTTGATATCTTTTATTTTTGATTTTCTTTATTTGCTATTAAACTATTATTTACGGATTTTATCGCGTTTAATTAATTTTTTTTTATTTCGGAGGAACGGAGGACGTCGCTGTCTATTTTTTATTTGATGGTAATTGAGTTAACGTCGCCCGCGTACATCTGTAACACCAGAGGGTCTGCAGGAGCGTTGCCATCTTTCTTAAGATGTTTGGGAGATTGGATTGGATTTTGAGAGAGATTGAGTGAGATTGTGAGAGAGGATGAAGAGTGTGGATTTGGGCCTCCGGGTACGGTCACTTACCGAACGAATCGCAAAAGCTCAAGTTGCATCTAATTCACGCCGATATTCTGGCCACGGTACTACCCTGCTCGAGCCGGCCCATTCGAGCAGCATCGAAAGCTGCCGCTTGGCTCTACCGCGCATAAAAGGTTACGTTGGGTTCAGCAATAAGTTCCGGACTATTCGGACCCCCCAAACCCCCATGGAAATAGATATGCGCTGTTAGCCCCTTGACCCCCTTTACAGCTTAGGCGGAAGAGACTAGAGAGCAGAAAGCCCGCAAGTATATTAAACCGGAACAATTATTTGTAACCTACTATAAATGGTAGAGTCGGAGGAGGAAGACCTAGGCGAACATTTCACGATCAAATCGGAGACGTTCTGAAAAAAGGTCAGGTCAAGAGTACTCTAAACCAACGAGCATGCATGCGAAGATTGATGAAAGTGGAAGAAGCGAAAGACTTATGGCAGGACCGTAGCAAGTGGAAGAAGATTTTTATTTATTTAAGCTTCATGCACAAAGTAGTACATCATCATCATTTCAGCCTATCAGAAGTCCACTGCTGAACATAGGCTGTGAAGAGGACGTTTGCCTGTACGAGTTTGTCCCTCGAAAACCTTTATTTATATGTTCTATATGTATAGGATAGTTCTTGTTAATCTAGATCTTCAAATATTGTTAGGATACAACGTAGGTAATATTAATTTTCTGTGCCTTATATGCGACGACCACGAGGCTTAGTGGTTAATCCTGTGCCATGTGTCCTGGGCTCGAATTCCGGCCGAAGTCAATATTTGTGCCAAACCGAATAATTGGTTTTGTGGTCTGGCTGTGAGGTCTTCGTCTCGTATCTCTGTCACTGCATCTGGCCCTTCTTCCTGTCTTATCGCATAACCCTTACCTACATCGGATATGGAAAGGTAAAGACGGGCTAGTGAAACTCTGTCACGGCACTAAAACCTCTCCAGTCCACCACACAACTGCCGCTTACAATTCGTCAAGCCTAATGACAATATTGTAAAATTATATTAGCAGGAAACACTCACGATCGGTGTTGCCAGGTGTCGCTGCTATTGACGCTGGTGTCCATATTTACAAGTCTGCCTTTTAGAATACAAGAAGTACAGAACACTACCTGTTAGTGGTTGTTTTTTTAATGCTAATATCAGAAAGTCCGGCCGAATACACGTGTAATAGAGTCCGTCTGGCTTAAGTTTATTTTTTAAACTGGCTCTCTGACGTTTCTGCACGTTATTGATTGATTGCTAATGTAACATAGATCCTTTTTATCATACAAGAGTATATACAGAGACCGTCCCGCGTTAAATTTGTGATGATCTGTAAATTCACTTTGAGGATGCTGCACGGTAAGTCTGTTTATTAATTAAATTATATTTATTTATAATACCAGTGACCAAATGAAAAGTGCGAAACAAAAGTGGCCATAACCTATCACTAAACAAACAGGGTCAATGCAGTAATCTTTATATAGAGATCTACTGATACGATTTCCATGATGCAGTTCAAAATATTTGTATAGGATTTATTGTCGTCTGTAATATGAATAGCCTCGATGAAAGTTTTGTATTGGGCCAGCGATTTTGATATCTTTTATTTTTGATTTTCTTTATTTGCTATTAAACTATTATTTACGGATTTTATCGCGTTTAATTAATTTTTTTTTATTTCGGAGGAACGGAGGACGTCGCTGTCTATTTTTTATTTGATGGTAATTGAGTTAACGTCGCCCGCGTACATCTGTAACACCAGAGGGTCTGCAGGAGCGTTGCCATCTTTCTTAAGATGTTTGGGAGATTGGATTGGATTTTGAGAGAGATTGAGTGAGATTGTGAGAGAGGATGAAGAGTGTGGATTTGGGCCTCCGGGTACGGTCACTTACCGAACGAATCGCAAAAGCTCAAGTTGCATCTAATTCACGCCGATATTCTGGCCACGGTACTACCCTGCTCGAGCCGGCCCATTCGAGCAGCATCGAAAGCTGCCGCTTGACTCTGCCACGTATCTAACCTTACCCCAACAGCCCAGAAACCCGTGCAAGAGACAGAGCATAGGCCTCTCCTATAAGAAGGATTTTCCATAATCGCCACGATCGCCAAACAACGGATTGGCGATAGCAGTTCCAGACACCTCGCACCTTGGACGCTGCTGCTCTTCAACGGTCCGCTTCAATTTTAACCTGGTATTTTTCGAAATGGTTAGCACGCCATCTATCGGTGACCGTTGCTATTTTCAAGGATGTGGTATTCGCGTAAATACTAGAAATCATTATGACCTCTTTATATATTCATATTTACGTACTGAGAGTCGCGTGAGCGTGTCCGTCGCTGCTTGATTCATGGACCCTGGGTCCAAACACTACTCGGAACTTTGAGAAGCAATGTATAGTAATGCAGATTTTTTTATTTCCCCCGTGGATGGAAAATGCTTTGCGCATGCATATCCCGTTGTTGGCGGTGAGGCCACCAAACTGGTTATGTCGGACTCGGATCTCGGAAGGAGAAATATACCGACTAGAAACCCATCCGTTGCCCCGATGCCTTCACAGCTTCATCGGTAGAGATCTGCACGGGCGGAGGCCCGCAAGTTGAAAAAAAGGGTGCAACGATGCCTGCTGCCGTGAAGCGCTGCGTCCCCTGAAGTCAATAGAAAAACTTCCAAAATGAGAGGAGGGACTGGGCGATCCGAAGGCCTCGTAAGGGAGGTGAAACCTCTTCTGGGATCGCCTTATTGTATGACATCAGTGACGACCTCTGCCTCGAGACATTCTCGCGCGGGCCGCGAAATAATGGCGACGTTCTATCAGACAGTCTGGGTAGAGGTAGGAGTAAAGTAGCAGCCTGTAAGTCCCACTGCTGGCCAAAGGCCTCCTTCTCAAATACGAGTATCAGAGAGAGCCGTGGTAGCGTAGTGGTCAGGGCGCTCGCTTTAGTTTCATAGAGCGCGAGTGACCAGGGTTTCGATCCCTGTTGCCGGCACCACTAAAATTGTTAATAGCAATTTTAAGTGCTGTATTTACCACGTGCTCAGCGGTGGAGGAAAACATCGGGAGGAAACCTGCATGTATGAGAAATAATAAAAATATTATTTCGAGGATATGTAAAGCCCGCCAACCCGCTTTGAGAAAAGAGGGTTGGCGGGAAAGAACTTTGAGATGTATAGTAATGCAGATTTTTTTCTTCCCCGTGTATGGAAAATGCTTTGCGCATACCCCGTTGCTGGGCGTGAGGCCACCAAACTGCCTCATGTCGGGCTCGGATCTCGGAAGGGGAAACATACCTCCCCCTCATTTTGGAAGCTTTTCTATCGATCTCATGGGACGCAGCCATCGTCGCTCGCAAGTCTCCTTACACGAAGCTGTCAAGGACCCCCCGGGGCAAACGTCATCGCGGATGGATTTTTAGCCGGTTATGTTTCTTCTACCGTGATCCGGGTCCGTCATAACCCGCTGGGCGCTTTTTTAAAAAAAAAAGAAAACAGAAGCCCATTTCGAAAGGTCGTTTTATTGTACATCATTGAATGGTAAAGTCTACAAGAAGAATCTACGGCGCGAGGACTCCATCAGGTGGCGCCGGCCCGCTATGATCCACTCGTACTCCCCGCGCTTGGAGTCGAAGGTGCCCCGCTGCAGCGAGATCAGCTTCAGGGTGAACCGGGGACCCAGCTCGCGCAGCTTGGCGCGCTTGCCGTCCGCTGTGAATTCGTACCTGTAAGCGCTCACGTGATTACCCGCAATTCAATTTGAATTTTATTTTACTAGAGATCTCGTCGAGGTAGTAAAAATGTTCGTCATAATTAATAATAATAATAATGATAATCTTTATTGTCATAAGAATATGGACCACAAAGTATGAATTCCCTGACATCCGTGCTAGGTTAAGAACCTGTATTACAGAGGTCAGTGTCTTCCCCCAAGTTGATTAACAATAATAATTTCTTAAAACAACAGCTAAAATAGTCGAGATATTAGTACAAAATTACAAGAAAAATATATAATTATATTTATATAATAATAATTAAAAAGTAACTTCACGAATGCTTTGAACATATATATATGTATATATATAAATATATGTACTGAGATCGTCTGTGTATGCGTGTGTGTGTCTGTGAGTGTTTGTGTGTGTGCACTTGTAATTGCCAGTACGATACGATTTATTCATTTACACAACACAAAAGTTACAAGAGATACAATTATACAGAAAAAAAAAACACTAGATATGTAGAAACAAAAAGAAATAATTTAAGAGAAAGACTTTATAATTTATAACCCGTGTCGTGGCAAATGAAACGGCGCTGTAGTAACAGTACGACGAAGTCTAACAAAGTTATGCAATTATAGATTATATATTAGTAGAATCTGGTGATTATTGGGAATTGATCTAGAGAGTTTTCTTTTGTGTAATGTGGCAACACTAGTTTGGTTGACTAAAATATTTAAAAACTTTTCAATCTTCTCTGTATCATTTGGTTTTGTGGTGTACAATAAAAATATATTCATTCATTCGTTCACATTTGATTGTATACGATGTTTTCGAGAGAGACCGGACCTGCGGCGTACAATGTCATACAGATCACAGTACTAACCAGCGAGAGTAAAATTTGTTATTTTTATTAAATATTTTTGTGAGAAGCAAATCGGTTTCATTAACATGCGTCCTACATTCAGTTGCCTATGGGACAGTGTCTTTTATTTCTATGATATTGTACGTATTGAAACTACGAAGGAAAAAAAAAATCTCATAATAACTGTTTCTTTGGTATTTTAGAGGAAAGTCGCTATCACAAAACTTTCTTAATTTTCATTACTTTCATTTTATTGAGACTGCGACTGACTCAAAGCCGACCACGTTGTCCCAAATATCCATCGGTGAAAAGTTGGCCAGGCCTCTGACCACCCCAATATTTGGGTCATACGGTCTGCAAGAGATGTACATGGAGAGATGTTCAACATCACCTGTGGTGGCGAAAGAATATGTAATCGCGCTGATTGTGAAAGGTGACGGCGCGCCGCCCGCGGAACTGTGGCTCGTAGTGGAACAGCGCGCCGAGCATCCGGCCCACGTTGAGGCCCAGGCGCGTGCTGAAGTTGTTCAGTATCACCTGAAACGTTGGTTAAGTAGTTTTAGAGCGGTAGAGTGAGCGGCCTGCGAACGCCCGCAGCTGGGTGAAAGCCTCCGCTCGAATGTTTGATGGTGCTTCAGAGCCGGGAAGAGGGCGCCACGTTGCTCCAATGCGCGTTGGCGGACTTCTCGTGTCCTTAAATTATATATTTTTCTTATTTCTCAGACATGCCGGTTTTGCTAGCCATGTTTTCCTTCACCGCCGTGCTCTTGGTACCGGCAGCGGGGATCGAACCCAGGATGCGATGTAATTAAAGCGTGCGACATGACTATAGCACCGATTAAATTGGACTAGTCTCTACGAAGTGATCAGTCGCAAACTGTCGAATTAATCTTCCAATTGAAACCGAAAGCTGTTACGATAACCACCAGAGTTACGCAAAGATCCGCAGGGGGTGCACCCCCCCCCCCCCCGAGCCTCGCTCGTCGAGTCTACTATTACAATAGCATAGCTAACGTCTTTATCTAAATAGAAATTTTTATCAAAATAATTAGAGCCGTTTTTGAGAAGTCAATGCATTTAAAAGAACTCCTCGAATTATAAAGATATACCGTATTTCTTCTTGTTTATCTGTCAGTCTGTCAATAGTCGATAGCTTAACATCCCTTTATCAGACATCTTTAAGGCCAAAGTGAACAGACACCTTCCAGGCAAACGTGTACCATCCCAGGCCTCATCTTCGCCTTCCATCAAAGCGAGATTGAGGTCAAACGTAAGCCTATTTTTCATAAAAATGACCTCTCGCATAGGAGAAATTAGCATAATCGTCCACTCCTGGCAGGCCAGTGACACACGGCACGGTATCGAGCACCTCGCACCTTAAACGCTGCGGCCCGGCGATGGTCAATCAATCAGTTCAAACTCTTACAAAAACAAAAAGGGAAACCTATTTCGAGCAGAGGGAACTTTAATACAGATTGCTGCTAATTAATCCACTAGTGGGTAGGCGTAATCCTGTTCGATCCAGGAGACGTCTGGGTAAGGCACCATCTTAACTTTGTTTTTTAATTTTTTATTTAAAAAAACGTTACCTTCCGCTGCAGGAATTTCTCCCGTGTCGCGGAGGCAGTTTACATACATGAATTGCACATGGACAAACACCCAGACCGGGAACTATTATTTGTAGTCCATACAGATACTAGTCCCGTGCGGGAATCAAACCCGCAACCCACAGCGCCGCAGCTAAACGCCTTAGCCACTACGCCACCGACCCGTCAAAATCTTCAGCAGCAGCCTTCTTCCTCCTTCAGAGCAGTCTTCTTATTCATCAGCAGTGCAACCCTTGGTCGCGTTCCGGTTGGAAGAGATAGAGAGCCAGAATAATCACAGGCTGCGAGGCATTCCATCTTGATCCTCAGATGTGACGACATCTGAGGATCGAGCATCTGTAACCTACTTCGATTGAAGTTGTTTGCTGGTGTCCAGTACACTCAACATCGGGTGGAGGGTTTGTTCCTTTGTCGTCCCCAATCTATTGAAAAAAATAACCAAAAACTCACCTCGGGTCTGTGTGTCGTTATTTCTTTGTAATTCTTCCTCAGCTCCGGTGTAATCTTACAGCTGGAGAGTCTGAAATGGGCCGTGGGTCCGCCGGGCAAGTGGATCAATAGAAATCCGTCCGGTTGTTTACGATTTTCATTAACTATCACAACATCTGTGTAATCTTCACGTATGGCTGACTGGACTATGCGTTTCACCGAGGACCTGCAATTGTTAGAGATCATAGTCAATGATATTGTTGATAGGAAATAACACGGGGAGGCTCGGTGTTTTTTTTTTTTTTTTTTTTTTAATAACCCTACAACTAAGCTTACAGCTTGTATCTGAAGTGATTCGCGACAATAGTCGGATGTTTTGCAGTTCACAACCTAACCCATTTCGCTATTGACGCTGACGCTTATACTTGTTGTTACTTGGTGTTAACGTAAGACCTGAAAAAGCTGCATGTATTTTTTTTTTTTTTTTTTTTGGGCCATGCGAGCGAGCGTCTCACCTGATGGTGTAAGTATTTACCGTTGGATATGTACATCTGCAACACCAGAGGAGTTACAGGTGCGTTGGTGACCTTTCAAGGATATTTAAAGGAAGGAAGATAAGACGAGAAAGGGGATAGGGGATGGGTCTGCGCAGAATAAAGTAACAGAAGGCCAATCTCAGAATACCGGGAGGGAGTGGACCCCCGATTACACGACTCACCGATATTCAGAGAGGCCGTGGCACAACACCGGTCGAGGCGGCCCATTCGAGCAGCAGCAAAAGCCACCACTTGGCTCTACCACGTACACAATTCCAATTGACGACTAACATTAATTGTAACCCCTACTAGAAGCCGCGGTAACCCAGTGGTCAAGGCGCGCGTTTCAATGCGCAAGTAACCTGGCAGCCGGCACCATACAACGCTGTAAATTCATTATACAAAAATGTATATTTCCTATTGTCAGAACGTTTGGTTTCAGATGAGCTGTTGTCCCGGTGGCCTTCACGGCTTCGGCGGGCGAGAATCGCGTGCTGGTAGCCCGCAAGTAAAGGTGCTTGTACTTGTCTTATCCCTGGTATGACGTGCAATTTTCCTCAAAAGTTGGCCAATTTCCAAACGGAAAATGTGACAAGCTGTCATAGGCTGTCCGGATGAAAACCAGCGTCACGCTCTGAAGCTTGACAGTAAGCTGATCTGGAGAGCTATGGGTCCAGCCAGTATTATTTTTCTTTAATTGTGAAGTCTGACCTTACATTTGATCTATTTTATCTTAAGCTTTTTTAATTATTTTCGATTAACATGTTCTGTATGTGTTGTCTCTTTATGCTGTAAGAATAAATATTATTGTTTCTTCTTTCTATCAATATTGCTTAAGTAAAAAAACATTAATTATTTATACTTTATTGTCTACACCAAAAGGATTACAAAAGGGTCCGCCTTTAATGCCTTTTGGCATTCTCTAACAGTCAACCCGGGGCGTGAAGAAATGTGGTGATAGGTGCATCTAATTTAAAATAATATAAATATGAAACGCTAATTGAGAAATATACTACATAATTAAATCATCTATAAATGTATAAGCATACATATATACACATACACATAGATATACAAATACATACTATAATATATACAGAAATACCAACACAGATATATACATAGATACAAACACATTAATACATACATATATTATAAATCAGAATAAATAATATAATTATGTATGTAATAGTACAAACCTCTGTCTGTATCGTGATAAGGAGTTGGGTATTATCCTCATCAGTTCTTTGCCAAATATCCTTGTTTTCGTGTGAGGGTTGTCGGAATACGTAATGAGCACTTTGGGCTCATAAGAATTTTGAAAATATGTCGACAGCTCATCCATTTCCATGTCTTTTTGTGCCTGGAACATAAAGAAATAGGTTGGGCGCTGGGAGTTGAAAGGATTGACGTGTGATCATGTCACTATGTACCGGGGACCTTGCCACAAAATATTTCACAGAAATTCCATGCGAATGAACTCCTTCATTGAATAACAGCGTGTTATTTGTCACATCCTAGACATGGTTTCCTGTCTTGGAACGTGTAGTATCGGTGTAAGAGTCAACCAGGCCCATTTCTTCCGCGTCGTAAGAGGCTGCTAAGAGTAGAACCTTGAAAAACCCAATGGCTACCCGCAGAATACCGAATGATCATCTTAAAAAATACCAGAACCAAATAAGAAGACCGATAGCAGCGTTCTATGGTGCGAGATGTACGGTACTGCGGTCGACAATCCGCTTGCCAAGGCGTGGCAATTGTGGCAAATCCTTCTCGCGGGAGAGGCCTGTGTCCTGCAGTTAAGGTAACGGAACCATGTCAAAAATAACATGGTACGATTTTATCGGGGTATAGTGTCACGCGGAATTATTGTGAAATTTGTTGCGGCATAGCGGTAACGCTGTTGATATGTACATCTGCAACACCAGAGGAGTTACAGGTGCGTTGGTGACCTTTCAAGGATATTTAAGGGAAGGAAGATAAGACGAGAAAGGGGATAGGGGATGGGTCTGCGCAGAATAAAGTAACAGAAGGCCAATCTCAGAATACCGGGAGGGAGTGGACCCCCGATTACACGACTCACCGATATTCAGAGAGGCCGTGGCACAACACCGGTCGAGGCGGCCCATTCGAGCAGCAGCAAAAGCCACCACTTGGCTCTACCACGTACACAATTCCAATTGACGACTAACATTAATTGTAACCCCTACTAGAAGCCGCGGTAACCCAGTGGTCAAGGCGCGCGTTTCAATGCGCAAGTAACCTGGCAGCCGGCACCATACAACGCTGTAAATTCATTATACAAAAATGTATATTTCCTATTGTCAGAACGTTTGGTTTCAGATGAGCTGTTGTCCCGGTGGCCTTCACGGCTTCGGCGGGCGAGAATCGCGTGCTGGTAGCCCGCAAGTAAAGGTGCTTGTACTTGTCTTATCCCTGGTATGACGTGCAATTTTCCTCAAAAGTTGGCCAATTTCCAAACGGAAAATGTGACAAGCTGTCATAGGCTGTCCGGATGAAAACCAGCGTCACGCTCTGAAGCTTGACAGTAAGCTGATCTGGAGAGCTATGGGTCCAGCCAGTATTATTTTTCTTTAATTGTGAAGTCTGACCCTACATTTGATCTATTTTATCTTAAGCTTTTTTAATTATTTTCGATTAACATGTTCTGTATGTGTTGTCTCTTTATGCTGTAAGAATAAATATTATTGTTTCTTCTTTCTATCAATATTGCTTAAGTAAAAAAACATTAATTATTTATACTTTATTGTCTACACCAAAAGGATTACAAAAGGGTCCGCCTTTAATGCCTTTTGGCATTCTCTAACAGTCAACCCGGGGCGTGAAGAAATGTGGTGATAGGTGCATCTAATTTAAAATAATATAAATATGAAACGCTAATTGAGAAATATACTACATAATTAAATCATCTATAAATGTATAAGCATACATATATACACATACACATAGATATACAAATACATACTATAATATATACAGAAATACCAACACAGATATATACATAGATACAAACACATTAATACATACATATATTATAAATCAGAATAAATAATATAATTATGTATGTAATAGTACAAACCTCTGTCTGTATCGTGATAAGGAGTTGGGTATTATCCTCATCAGTTCTTTGCCAAATATCCTTGTTTTCGTGTGAGGGTTGTCGGAATACGTAATGAGCACTTTGGGCTCATAAGAATTTTGAAAATATGTCGACAGCTCATCCATTTCCATGTCTTTTTGTGCCTGGAACATAAAGAAATAGGTTGGGCGCTGGGAGTTGAAAGGATTGACGTGTGATCATGTCACTATGTACCGGGGACCTTGCCACAAAATATTTCACAGAAATTCCATGCGAATGAACTCCTTCATTGAATAACAGCGTGTTATTTGTCACATCCTAGACATGGTTTCCTGTCTTGGAACGTGTAGTATCGGTGTAAGAGTCAACCAGGCCCATTTCTTCCGCGTCGTAAGAGGCTGCTAAGAGTAGAACCTTGAAAAACCCAATGGCTACCCGCAGAATACCGAATGATCATCTTAAAAAATACCAGAACCAAATAAGAAGACCGATAGCAGCGTTCTATGGTGCGAGATGTACGGTACTGCGGTCGACAATCCGCTTGCCAAGGCGTGGCAATTGTGGCAAATCCTTCTCGCGGGAGAGGCCTGTGTCCTACAGTTAAGGTAACGGAACCATGTCAAAAATAACATGGTACGATTTTATCGGGGTATAGTGTCACGCGGAATTATTGTGAAATTTGTTGCGGCATAGCGGGTAACGCTGTTGATATGTATTATAAGTGGTAAGTATAGTAATAAATATGTATATAATAAGTATGGAAGTATATTATAAGGATTATGTTTTCGATTTTATCGGGGTATAGTGTCACGCGGAATTATTGTGAAATTTGTTGCGGCATAGCGGGTAACGCTGTTGATATGTATTATAAGTGGTAAGTATAGTAATAAATATGTATATAATAAGTATGGAAGTATATTATAAGGATTATGTTTTCGATTTTAATATTAATTTACATTTCTTATTCATAGAATTTTTGCACCCGCTAACATGTATTTCTTTCTTACTTAGGCTTTCTTGACTGGCAGAGATTCCAATAGGCATTAAGTCCGCTCATTATTACCTTCATAAGGTATCACAATGAAGACTAAATAAATAAATCATAATCACATATAAAGGCAGATGAAAAGAAAAACGGGGCAATGTGCTAATATCTCTATTTACGTGAAAGACGATGTAGTGACACGAATTGAGAAAGGTATGCTGGGCATGTGGTTTAAACATGTGGAGAGGATGAATGAAAGTAGGTTGACGAAACAACTATATGAGCCGAGTGTAAATAGTAGAGTCGGGAGGAAGACCTAGGCGAACATTTCACGATCAAATCGTAGACGTTCTGGAAAAAGTCCAGGTCAAGAGTACTCTAAACCAATGAGCATGCATGCGAAGATCGATGAAAGCAGAAGAAGCGAAGGACTTATGTCAGGACCGTAGCAAGTGGAAGAAGATTGTCTCTGCCTACCCCGTTGGGAACAAGGCGTGAATATATATATATATACATACATACATAGTATATTGAAATTTCAGCGTTTTTGTTATTCTTAAAATATGCATTTCATGGACAAAATTGCTGTTATTCAATATTTGAGGGTAATACCAAACAAAAATGTCGGTTGCATCTGTTGTTAAGCAATGTTTCATCTAGTGTCATAAGTCGAAAGTAATGTGACTCAAAACATTTCCATTGTTTTAAAGTTATTTTGCGTTAAATGCCATTGTAAGCTTGTGGATACAGGTAAGGAATTGTCACCTCCTCTTTTTCCTCTTCTTCCACATTCGCAAGCATTGTTTCATCTCTCTCTCGTAAAGATTCCAAAGTATGGGGTACTTTCTTTGGCACATCATCTCCCTCTTGCTTTTTCTCCAATTTACGTCTGAAAGAAGAGAGATTTTATTAAGTAGGTTTATTAATAATAATAATAATAACAGAGAACAGTTCTTTAATTTTTATTTGTCTTTATATTTATAATAGCTGGTGCATCTGAATGGGACCATGTAACTTTTAGAATGACGTGACCTTTTGAGGACATACAAAATATATTAGTTTTGTCGTGACTATGGTTCAGACCTATATAAAGATGCGATAAGTGGCGCGCGTTTTCGGCCAGAAAGACAAACAGTGTAGTTTAGGTAATGTTATAGATATGAATAAATAGTTATGTTCATCTACATGTGTCTTTGAGAGATTTATTTTCTTTCTCTGTATATAATAATAGATGCACTACTAATTTGATAGTGTATTAGGCAGCAGGTGCTCATGAAAGTGTACAGTTCCATCAAACCACCAGAACAGAAAAAGTTGACACAATATAAGCACAGAGTAATGATAGTATGTTATGTGTTGTAGTGTGGGAGTCCATCTCAAATACGTTATGCTAAATGAAGTCTATCAACCAGCTCCTTATGTGCTTACCCGCACATTAATACTTATTAAATTATATGTATACTCACTACAGGATGTAATTCAGAACTGGGTTTTTGATTGATTTTATCGTTTAGACCCATATCCATTCAGCTTAATAATTTAATTGAGGAAACTAATAATATTCGTATTCTGTTTTAATTTTTCAAAAAACAACCATCTTTAATTAAGCTACAGTACTCAACAGTCTAGGGAACTATATGTTATACATGAATAGAAACGTAACTTAATACTCTTTTAAATAGTGTAATTTAATATAAGAGGAAGGAAGGCTAGCAAAAAAATATGTTGGCAAAACAGTTTGTTGAGTAGTGTACTTTGCTACATGGCATGTACTATCAGCATGAGGATTAGCCACTGGCTTTCTTCCTATTGTCATGGTTACCAACAGCTGCTAGCATCTCGAAAATTATCAGACCCAAATATAGCATAACATAGACAGTGTACAACAGCAGTGTCTAATCTGTGGCACGGGAACGGCAGTCCACTTAAGCATGGCTGTTATGGTAAATCCTCCCTATTGGAGAGGCCTAAGTCTAACTATTTACAGGGTGTTAAGGTAAAGTTAGGGCTATTGTGCATAACTCAAAACCGGCTATAAATATATTTTAAATAATGAATTATGAAAATATAATTGAATTTGTCAACTTTGGTACATTCAAAGTAAATCAACAAAAACTATACTGTCATAAATCTTTATTATCATAACTATAAATTTAATTTATATGTATTATTTATTTTGTACCTGCCAACATGTTTTCTTTCTCACCCAGGGTGGACTGGTAGAGAATGCCAAAAGGCATTAGGTCCGCCCATTGTATTCCTTTCTTTTTTTTAGGGACACAATAAAGAATTAATAAATAAATAAATATAACTCATTAGACCCTGTATTATAAGGAATTAGCTTTTTATGGTAGTTGGTTCATACCTTAATAATATTGTTCTAAAGACTTCACGCTACATGAATAACTTTTGCAGCCATAGTAAAAAACACTACTGTAAATCTTGTTTTCATTTTCACAAGATGATTGACTAAATGGACTGTCAATTATAGGTTTTGGAATTTGAAACTACTCCTGAGAAAGACAACCCTAAACTACTCTATCCTATTTGTATATTTATAATTTCAATCATTTCTACTTTTTATAAACAAGCACGAGAAATAACCTATAAAACTTACTTTTTCTTATCCTTGCCGCGAGCCATTGTGACGATTAATCTGGTAGAAACTTTTTGTATGTTTTACTAATTGAACGATAAATTACTTAAAAAAACGTTCTATACGTCTAAAAATGATTATTAGTTTTATTATACACAAATTTTCAAAACAACTATAACAAGATCACTGTATTTTTTTATTGACACTGACAGCCTTAAGAGGTTAGACCAAAGAGCAATGTATGTGGAACCAAAGAGCATTGGATTAGGTAACCGCATAAGTATTTTTACCAAACTCAAGACTCGAGGATTAGGTATGGCATAAAATATTCTTCCACAGAAACAATACAAATAATATTAATATAAACCATCAGATAAGAGACAAGTTTCAAATTTATTCAGCTTGATCTACCGTTTACTCGATCTAGGATACCAATTGAATATTAGCAAGTAACGTTACGTTAAGCGAAGTCATTAAAAAAATTATGATACTTTTCACTTACCAAACAAACGTAACTGAAGATGCTCGTTATTTTACACGGCAGATTAAAAAAAGAGCATAAGGGGGTGCTATTTATTTTCCCTACTATTTGCGTTGTGACTTTTCTAAATTTATTCTTGCAATATCTTAGTAGTTGTTGAAGTAATGTCGAAAATTTGAGTTATATTTATCAGCAATATTTACGCAGTTTCGATATGCTGTCTATATTTACATATACCCTGTATTTAAAGCAGACCGTCATAGCAGATTACATGGCATATCGTTGTCTGCTGTTGCCTTAAGCTCGCCGCCTCTCGTTATGGAGAAGTAGATATGTTTTATGTCGCGCGTACAGCATTCACTCACTGTTACAATAAAGATCGAGCGATTATTTTTTTTCGAAGTCTGCTGCAGACTCCCAAGTTACTCTATGCACACTCGTCACGATGACACGTAGCATTTGTTGTTTAATTAGCATTAAATTGTAGAATGTTATTTATTTAAAAAGTAATTATAGTTACAATTTTAATCATCGGCATATCATCACTCAAAGATAATCAAAATTATTCATTATGGTGCACCACCATCACAAGAAATCTTTATAACATTGTATTCTAACACGTTTTGCAAACGCAACTGGCAAAGTCGCACTGTGAAATGAGTAGTTAGGCGTGCCCTATGTATATTGTACATCACACATAACGTCACATCCTTACAGACTCAAATAACACAAAGCACAAGTTATATGTTCTGTGGATAATCAATGTATCAAAAGAGAAGGAACTCTTTTTGTCGAAGTGAGTATCTTCAAGGTTGTTAGCACATATGTGGAGTAGCCAACACTAGTGCACAATTGTAAATGCTATATTATAGCCTTATGCGCTGGCATTTCAACGCGTTTTTGCTTAATAGACGTTGTGAACATGAGTAATTATATTTGTCTGTTCATTCTGCCAAAGAGTATAATATTAATGTACTGCCTGTATCAGGGTTGCCGTTCTAGCGACAACCTCGTGGATATTACGAATTTTTAGCGGACAGAATTCTGGTTTCAGCACGGAAATAAGTTTAGCACTTTATAGCAATAGAGATAGGGGGCACACTAACGCAAGGTTTCTTCATTTTTTAACTAAAAATGTATGACTTACCAAACATCATTAAATCAAACAATTAAATTTGATGGATTATTATATTCTTGCACTTACCCGATTTTCAATTTCTGATACTGCTCATATAGAATAAAATAATAGATATTTTCTTCGATTACATGATTGTTCCCATAGACTTTTGACTTTTTAACTATTTTAAATTCAAATGCTCAATAAGTTTGCTTTTGCATCTTGCTAACTTATTGATTTTAAGTTGACGTTTCAACGTTCACCATAAGGTGATTTGTACCGGTCATGACGGGAAATTCAACGTATTGAGTTTTTTTTATTTTTATCTAAGATATGGTAACTTAGAAAAGAGACATAATTTTGTTGACAACAATTACACTACTTTGTAATATTCATACCAAGTTTCTAAAATGTCGAAAAACTTGTATTTGTTTAAATTTAGAATAGAATGAAAGCAAAATAAGCTCGTGAATTTGTTGTAAAACTAATACAAGAGATAATAATAATTATCAATTTCTAATTTCTCCAAGTGACTAGGTTCATAAAAAATACCTTCTAGTACATTATAACAACGGGATAGTAGAGAGAATCTTCTTCCACTTGCATATGTCTTTCGCTTCTCCCACTTTCATCAATCTTCGCATGCATACTCGTTGGGTTAGAGTATTTATTGTCGGCAATAAATAACTTACTTCTACAATTATTACAAAAAAACTAAAATAAATTTAATTTCTTGTCCCGAATATCCTTAAGAAAGGTCAGCGGCAGGTTTAGTGGATTTTTAATAACGGTTTTTTAGATATCTAGCGGACATTTTTAACACTGACAACCAGGCTAGCGACTTTAAATTGTATGCAATGGCAACACTGGTCTGTGTCTGCTGTGTATATTTGCCAGTATTGTTAGATAAACGTTATTTTATTCCTGTGCAAAAGTAGATCACTGATTTATAAAATATATACCTACTGAAGTATATTGTATAACCACTAAGTTTCACGTGCTTGTTTGTCACACTGGTGCTCACAAAAGAAAATAATACTCTAAAGAGTGATGATTGTACATTGCACACTTTGGCCTCGACTAATAGCGATTAGCAACCCTGCCTTATAACTACTACGTGTGTTGAGTTCAGTGGAGAGTCTCTAAGTCTCTCTAGTCTGTAGTTGAGACACATTTAAACATAAAGCTCATAGACATTGAAAAAAGATACAATTATTGTGTATCTGGGTGTTTTGAATCAGGAAGTAAGTTATTTTGTTTTTATTTACCTCCTTAAAAATTATTACATGCATTTGCACTGCATTGGACGTCATAATATTTTGAAATGAAACTATTACTTAAGGATTTTACCGCGTTTCATTTTTGTTTTTTCTATTTCCGACGTTTCGAGTGGTCGAATTTCCAGTTTTAATGATTTCCAATTTAACTTTTATTTAAATATTATAGAATAATTACAGGTATAAAATCTGTAATTACACCATAAGTACTGATTTTTGCTTATTTCAAAATAATTAATGTTATGAAATAACATTAAGGTGAGGTGACAATCGCAGGCCAGTCATCCCTTAACTTTGCATAGACCTGTATAGAGAGTAAAGTTTGGAAATGAGAGGATGTTGTGAATAACATGCAGCTTTAAACAAGAATCACAAACAAGACAAACAAATTCTTAACATTAAATACTATCATCGTGGTATACAAATAACTTATAGTTATCAGAATTTAGGCACTTGTACCTTCAGCTTTCATCTTTAAACATTACATACAAAGTTAGCTCATGATTCTCTTAATGGTGGGAAACATCAAAACTGGCTTTTTATTTTGCGATGACTGTAGTAAGATTTAACCCTTAATAACCTAGAGTTTCAATTTTGATACTAATATTTTAAACCGAATATTCACATTACTATTAGTTTTTTTTATATGTTGGCTGTATGTATTTTACTGTTGTATAGTATTCTATCCAACGAAATTAAAAAAAAAACAAATGTCATTATTGTTTTATTTTATCTGTGACATATTACTTGCGCGGCAAAGTGAACAAGTAAACACATTTTACTAAAAGTTTTGTTGAATATAAATTTGATATATTTTCTTTTTCTGAAGAATATAAATACTTTTGAGGTAAGTGAATACATTATTTTCGCTATGATATAATTATTTTTAGCAAATGCATGTTTTACTTGAAGAAATTAGTGCTTTTTTTTTTGGTATCAATATTGATACTTCAGGCATTCCGCCCTACATAAAACCTACCTACTAACTCTTTAGCTATAAAACTTTTTGAACTTTCGTTTCATATTTTTTCTGCATAGCTTGGTGTGGGGATTACTTTTGTTTTTATTTATTATAGAAATTTATCCAAAATGCGGCCAGAAGAGATTGAGAACATATTGAAGCGGTTAGAAAATGGTGAAATTTCGGAAGACGATTCCACCGACAATGAAGATGACATAGACTATTATTCGAGCCAAAGAGATCGCCTGATGGAGCTAGATGATGAAGAGGATGTAGGTAATTTTCCCACTGACCCAAACTTGGATGCAGATCCGCCTGCAGCAAACGTAGATACCGACATGCAACATAATTTAGAGACTGTTGAACGAAACCCAACTCCTACAACCAGCAGCCAGAACAACCTGCAAACTGCACCTTTCAACTCTAGAAACTTAGTGTGGAGAGTAAAAAATATGGATTTAGTCCAAAATGCTTTCCAGTTTGCTGGAAACACTGAGTATTCACAAGAAATTATGAACTTAGACACTCCATTTCAGTTTTTTCTTATTTTTCGGTGAAGACATTTTGAGATTTCTAGTGGACGAGTCAAATAAATATGCCTTCCAAAAGAATCCCAACTTTACAGAACCTGTAACTGTCTTAGAATTACGTAAATTTATTGGAATTCTTATTTTTACTAGTGTATATCATTATCCTAGTGTCCGGTCATACTGGTCAAACATTACAAAGTTTGAACCCATAGTACAAACAATGAATCGCAACAGATTTGATAAAATTAGAGAAATTTTTCACATGAATGACGACTCTAAACATTTGCCCATTGATCACCCCCAGCACGACCGACTGCATAAAGTAAGACCAGTGATAGACTATTTGAACAAGAAATTTATTACTTTACCATTTGAGCATCGTCTATCACTAGACGAGCAGATGTGTTCCACAAAATGAAACATTTTATGAAACAATATTTACCCAACAAGCCCCATAAGTGGGGATTCAAATTATACGTGTTATGCTCTCTGTCTGGTTATGCCTACAGTTTTGAGATTTACTCGGGAGCTAAGGACATGGACCGTTTACCTGGCGAACCAGACCTCGGAGCTGTGTCGAATACAGTTATTCGATTGCTACGACCAGTACCAAGGCATGTCAATCATATAATTTATTTTGACAATTTTTATACGAATATTCCTCTGGTACATTACTTGACCAACGAAGGTATTTATTGTCTTGGAACAGTACAGAGAAACAGGCTTGGAAAGTCGTGCAAGTTGCCGGATAAACGGGAGATTATGAAATCCAACGTACCCAGAGGAACATATCACGAAAATGTGGCCTCTCACGAAGGCCTAGAATTGTCGGCCACAAGTTGGAAAGACAACAAACAGGTATTATTACTATCCACGTATGTTGGCGCTGAACCAGCGGATACTATAACCCGCTACGAAAAAACTAAAGGCCAATATTCAAATATCATGTCCTCGGGTTGTAAAAGAATATAATGCACACATGGGCGGCGTTGATTTGATGGATAGCTTCATTGGTCGATATCGCATCCGCATAAAGTCGAGAAAGTGGACAACGAGGCTCTTCTACCACTTGTTAGACATGACTGTCATCAATGCTTGGGTACTGTACAAAAGGTAAACACAAGGAAAGGAAAACTTCAGAAGAATATTATGAAGTTAGCAGATTTTAGAACTGAGCTTGCCGATACTTTATGTAGATATCAAAGTCACTCAAAAATAAAAGGGCAGACCCAGTACCAACAGTCAACAAGACAATACAGTACCCTCTAAAAACCCCGGACAGGTGCACAAGTACTACCCCAACTGACGTGCGTTCCGATTGTATTGGTCATGAAAAATATTTATGGAGTCTAGGAATAAATGTAAATTTAGTAATTGTAGGAAACTTACCTCCTGGTTCTGTAAAAATGCAAAGTATCGTTATGCGATAATAAAAACAATCGATGTTTCGCATTATTTCATGCATAGGTCATTTAAGATTTCTTTATGGCCATAATGCCTGAAGTATCAAAATTGATACCTGTTTTTTTTTTTAAATAAATATGTAAAATAAATATTGTGATTTATTTAGCTATTTTTCCCTTCATCTAGGCCCTCAAGCAAATACAGTAATATTTAAAAAAGAAGACTCGCGTAAATCAGGCTACTAAGGGTTAAAGACGAAAGAAGAATAATCTTGCATGGAATATATAAAGATTCTAGTTACATGATTTGGTAGCACTGCTCCTTTCTTTGAAGAGTAACTGACGCCCTATTGTAACCCAAATCACAAAAAAAAACATAATATGACCTAAGAAAATATGTAACTCTATATAATACTTGTTTATGGGCTAAATAAACTAAACAAAATAAAATACAATTTTATTGTATGAAGTTTAACATAATTTTTTTTTAGGATTTTATCGGATTGCATTTGGTTCTGTATCCGACAATAGATGGAGTGCGCTTTAAGCAATGGGTTTATTCAATAGTTGTCGGGGATGATATGATTGGTTTAAATAATGAAGATTTATTTTTTGTGGGATAGGCAATTCAGCAAGTGGTTCACCTGTAAGTGATTGCGAATGTATGTACATTAGCAACACCAGAGATTTAAGGATATTTGGGGAGGGGGAGTGCGCCTTCCATTACCTCACTCACCGTATGAAATGAAGAAGCACAAGATGCCTCTACTTCACGCCAGTATTCTGCGAGGCCTTGGAACCCAGGGCGAGTTGACCCGTTCGAGCAGTAGCAAAAGCCGCCGCTTTGCTCAACCACATACATTACATACATATTATATATTATGTATCAGTGTTTGTCAGGCAAATTTATGATAAGTATTATTGCCTATACAATAAATTGAGTAGCTTGTGATTTCCATTTGATGGTATGTGGAAACCGGGCTTCTAAGTGGTTATATAAAACCAATTCGCAATCTGCTTCAATTCGCTTGTAGTTTCTAAACTTCAAAGTATATCTTGATGTCGTTTTAACCATCATTTAGAACTTTTCATAAGGAAAGTTTATTACACATGCACATTTAGTTAATATATTGTAGATGTCTGTTTTTTCACTTTTAAATTATTCATCGTGACTTTGTGGACATACTATCGTATTATATAAGATATTGAACTCGCCTGAAGCAAAATACATGGCATATCCATTCTTTGGTTAACCCTTAGTAGCCTGATTTACGAAAGTGATTTTTCTTTAATGTTATTGTGTTTGCTTGAGGGTCTAGATGAAGGGAAAAATAGCTAAAAAAATCACAATCTGTATTATACATATTTATTTAGAAAAAAAAACATGTATCAATTTTGATACTTCAGGCATTAAGGCCATAAAGAAATCAGATATACCTATGCATGAAATAATGCGAAACATTGATTGTTTTTATTATCGCATAACAACACTTTACACTTTTTACAGAACCAGGAGGTAAGTTTCCTACAATTATTAAATTTACACTTATTTCTAGAATCCATAAAAATGTTTTCATGCCCAATACAATCGCAATGCACGTCAGTAGAGGGTAATACTTGTACACCTGTCCGGGGTCTTTTAATTGGTACTGTAGTGTCTTGTCGATTGTATGTACTGGGTCTTCCCCTTCTATTTTTCGAGTGACTTTGATATCTACATAAACTATCAGCAAGCTCAGTTCTAAAATCTGCTAACTTCATGTTCTTCTGAAGTTTTCCTTTCACTGTGTTTACCTTTTTGTATAGTACCCAAGCATTTTTATTTATTTTTATTTATTTAAACTTTATTTAAATACCTTTAAACATAGTATTATAAAGGGCGGACTTAATGCCTCTTGGCATTCTCTGCCAGTCAACCCGGGGCGTGGAGAGATATAGTAAGGGTGCCGAACAAAAAATTTGTTAAAATAAAGAAAAAGAAAAGATACATAAATAAATATATAAAATACACATACAATTATATACATAAAGACGGAATAAATACATATAAACAAATATGAATACATATATATATATATACATAAATACATATACACACATACATACATATACATATATACACATACATACAGCATACAAAATATTATTATAATTACAATGACCGATGATATCAATACCACTAAGTGGGAACGGATGTCTTGAAGAGGTGTTCACGTACTAGTCTCTTGAACGATAACTTACTGGACACTTTCCTAATGTCTTCAGGCAAGGAATTCCAGAGTAGTGCAGCCTGAACAGTAAAGGAGTTGCCAACATAATCGGTGAAGTGTTGCGGAATGCTAATCTTATGATTAGATGAAGAGCGAAGGACCCGGTCATGAGTAGAAAACACAAACTGAAATTTATCCTTTAGGTAAGAAGGAGAGGTAGCATCATTTAAGATAGAAAAGAGAATAAGCAGGACTCTAGAGTTACGCCTTTGTTGGAGAGAGAGCCATTTAAGGCGAGAACGGTATTGTGAGATATGATCATACTTTCGAAGGTTGAAAATATACCTGATACAGTTATTAACAAGGCGCTCTAGCTTGTAAAGAAGATCTTTGTTCAAGTCAGAGTAACACACATCTGCATAATCAATAATAGGAAGTATGAGTGTCTGGACAAGCATAAGCTTAGTTTCAAAGGGAAGAAAATTTTAAGACGGTAGAGAACTTGTAGCGAGGCAGTGACCCTACGGCTAACTTCTGTAACATGTTTTCTCCAGTTCAAGTTGTTATCAATAAATAACCCAAGGTTTTTGATAGAGCTCGAAAAGGGAATCACATTCTTATTATAATAGACAGGAGGTAGACTCGTAAAATCTACTTTAGCCAGCATTCGCGAGCTACCCACTAATATAGCTTGGCATTTCGTTGGATTCACAGAGACTCCGAAGCGTAATGACCAGTCACAGACAGCTATTAGATTGTTATTTAAGTTAATAATCGCGTTATGAAGATTATTAATATCTGACTGCACGTAAATCTGCAGGTCATCAGCATATAGATGGTACGAACAGTCAATACTAGACGTAAGGGAATTAATAAAAATTGAGAAGATTAAGGAGAAAGTATACCGCCTTGCGGTACGCCACAACCAAGTTCCAGCCACTGAGAGGCCTTTTGTCCTATAAGGACTGATTGCTGACGCCCGCGAAGATATGAGGAGAACCACTTCAAGACCGGAGATGCGAATCTAAAGTGAGAAAAATTGCTAGGACGACATCGTGGTCTACTGTGTTAAAAGCATTAGAAAAGTCCACTAGCACCATAACTGTAACTTTCTTATTGTCCATGCCTTCTCGGATATCATCAGTGATTTTAAGTAGAGCAGTTGTGGTACTGTGGCAAGGGCGAAACGCAGACTGAAAGTTACTCAGTAGGTTATATTCATAAATGAAATTGGAGATTTGCTTGTGTACACAGGCTTCCAAAACTTTCGAGAGAAAAGGCAAGATTGAAATAGGACGGAAGTGATGAGGAAGTATAGGGTTAGGTACTTTAGGAAGGGTCGCACGAAAGCCTTTTTCCACAGAGAGGGTATTGGCCTGAGTCAAGGGAAAAGTTAATGACGTGAGTGACAGCAGGAATTATGTACTCTATTATGTTGGCTATCATGACCCTACTAATCTCATCGCATCCCACGGCCTTGGATTTGATTGCCAGCATAACCTTACTAATCGCTTCCTGATTTACAGGAGAGAAATTAAAGACAGGGATATGTGGAGATTGCATAGAAGCTATGTAAGCTACAGTTTGAGATCGAATTGTGGGGTCCATTGCAGCAGCAGAAGCAAAATAAGTATTGATATCATCTTGAGAGAGATGGACCGCAATTCATGGCAGGCGTCTTACCCACGCCCGTAGAATTAAGGAATTTCCACACATCGGCTGGCGAAGAATTGCTTATATTGTTATGGAAATAGCGGCGTTTAGCTGTTCGTACCATCTGATTGCACCTGTTTCTAGCCATTTTAAATGACACCCAGTTATCTTCGGTGCGAACCCTCCTAAAACGCAAGAAAGCTCGATCACGCCTTCTCATTGCTCTCCGTACATCATCCGTCATCCATGGAGCTGGCGAACGTTTTAGTCTGACCCTGTGAATTGGAGCATGGGTATCATAAAGATTGAGAATCGCATCATTAAGCACATGTACCTTTTCATCAACCGTAGAAGCAACTGCCAAGGAAGTAAAATTCATATGAGATGCATCACTCTTCAGTTTATCCCAGTTTATTCTTCTAAAGTTGCGGCAATACAACACTGATGGACTGCGTTTAGGCGGTTTAAGCTTATACGAAGCGTAAATCAAGTCATGACGGGAGAAACCTGAGGCTGGAAGCTGACCATGTGCTACTATATGATCAGAAGAGCTTGTAATAATAAGATCAATCAAAGAGTCACCGGCATCGAAGTTATGGTGGGTAGCCTTTAAAGGAAGAATACTAAGATTGATAGACTCGATGATTGTGTGAAGTTTTTGAGAACGATTAGAGTTTTTAGAAGGTCTGTGTTAAAATCCCCATGACTATGCAGTGTGCGTACTCTGAACCAATGTTTTCGAGAGCGACTTCCAAATTGGCGAAGTAATCAATGGAAGGAGGACAATACACTACCTGAGAGCCATCCTTATGCCCTTAACATTAAGTTCCAGAAACAGGTATTCTACTGAGGCTGAGTACGGAGAAGGAGACGCTAGTAAGGTTTTGTGCGGAATAGAGTTGTGCAAATAAATAGCAACTCCTCCTCCACCTTTATTTGTACGATCATTCCTAAGAAGCACAAAACCAGGAATAGAGTACAACGTCGATTGCAAAGACGGTTTCAACCAGCTCTCCGAAACCAAAATTGCGTGAACATCTTTGTTAGAAAACGATGCTTCGAGTTCCGAAAAGTGGCTCGGAACGCTTTGCGCGTTGATATGGCAAACATTCAACAGTTTATTACTTTTCGGGAAGATATCACTTAACTGATTATTTAACAAAGAGACGCTATCATTTGTTTGATCGTCGCAAGAGACAAAAGACAGGTCTGAATCATCGGAATAGAAGGATCCTTCATCAGTCATAATAAGATACTATAGAAATATAAAAACAATATAAAAATATAAATAAAAATATGTATATACCTAACAAAAAAACCTAATAATACTATTATAAAACAAAAATAAGCAAAGCTATATAAAAATAAATAAAACAAAATATCAATATATCATAACACACCGACCCTCCGGTTGACTGTTTACATAAGTACTAAGCAAAAGTTGTCAATAAAATAGGATATGCTACATAGTAAACAATGAGAAAAAAAGTATAACATAAAATGGAAAAACTGTAAAACTTAAAATAAAAATGTAAAAAATTAAAATGCAGGAGAATACAAACAATAAAAACAAACTTTCCAAATTGCAGCGTAAGAAAGATAAATACGAGGAACAAGTAAATACTTCATACTACTTTCATATATCTGTTTGAAAATAGCAATTAAAAATTAATTACCTGTGACTGGCGACTGCTATAATCTGTTTTCCGCCTCAAAATTGGTATTGACTGTAGCATAGAGTTTAGATTATCTTTGGTATAAATATTGACAGCGTCACTTTGTCAACCATTAAATAAACATATTGTAAACGACAAACACTTCGTTGAAGAAAAGCATTAATCATTATAAAATAATAAAGACTTGAGAAAAAGAGAAAAAAGTATTATAGCCTAAAAATATTTTAGTGAGTAAAGTTAAAATTAGTGTAAAAGCAATTAGTAGGACAAAACAAAACAAAGTTACTTGAAAATAATAAGTATCAAGGAATAATTAAGAAACGAATATTAATACACTTTTTTTTTTCTTCACCTTCAATGTTAAGAATGGAAAGAATGGGAGGACTATTGCTTGAGTGCGAAACGCCTAGTTCTCTTGATGTCCACGCTTTGCTTTGCTGAAGAAGATTGTTTAGCTTGCACTGCCTCTTGCTGACGACTAGACCGAGATGAGCTATGCTGTGTTTGCGAAGCCTTCTTACTGTCCAACGCATTGACCCCAGATGGATTACCATTGCCGGCACCCACTGAAGATGGTTCAATCGGAAACTTTGTTATTAAGGATTCTAACTCGTCTTGAGTGGAGATCTTCTCTCGACCATCAGGAAGCTTAATGTAAATAACCCCATCATGGGTCCAAACATTCGTTACCCCAAAATGCTGACGAGCGTTTTTATGAACAGACTGCCGTGCTATTGTCAAAAATTCACAAATCGAAACAGCAGACCCTTTCAACTTGGATTTGGCTTTCCAGATCTCGGTTTTAGTGTGATGGTCATCAAAGTATGCAAGTACCGGCCGAGGACGATCACTGTGTCTACCACCAAGTCTGTGGCACTGTTTAAAAGAAGTGTCAGCAATATGTGGAAGATGCATCTTATTATGAATTAATTGGAGTACCTCATGCCGTATGTTTAACTCAGACTCAGGGATCCCATGGAAAAGGAGAGCTTTCCGTCGATGCCACATATTGATTGCATCAATGCTTTTTGCACAATCTTGTATCTGCTGTCGTAGAATACTGAACATCGAACACACCAGATCCTTAAAAGCACAGAAATCTTCTCGTAGCTGCACAAGTGTTGTGTTTGAAGGAGAGGATGCTGCATTCAATCGTCTTTCGAATTCAGCCATCTTCCGAGTCAAGCTTCCTTCCAGTTCTTTTTGAATATTCTCAACATTAGAGACATTTGCCATTGTTATGTATAAATATGATGATCAGTTTTCAGAAACGTAGTACAATAGATATTTAGGAGGGAGGTGTATTATGTAAGTGCTTAAAACTTCTTTATGTATGCATAATATTAAAGAATACCGTAAAAAAACGAGTACTAATTACAACAAAATTAAAAAAACGTTTAAAAACCGTGTAGATTTGAGTATATTTTAAATTAATTACGAGAGCTCAAAAACAGCTGTTGTCCGTTCAATTGATGACAGTCATGTCTAACAAGTGGTAGAAGAGCCTTGTTGTCCACTTTCTCTGACTTTATGGGGATGCGATGTCGACCAATGAAGCTATCCATCAAATCAACGCCGCCCATGTGTGCATTATATTCTTTTATGACCCGTGGACATGATACTTGAACATTGGCCTTTAATTTTTTTTCGTAGCGTGTTACAGTATCCGCTGGTTCAGCGCCAACATACGTGGAAAGTAATAGTACTTGTTTGTTGTCTTTCCAACTTGCGGGCGAAAATTCTTGGCCTTCGTGAGAGGCCACATTTTCGTGATCTGTTCCTCTGGGTACGTTAGACTTCATAATTTCCCGTTTCTCCGGCAACTTGCACGACTTTCCAATCCTGTTTCTCTGTACTGTTCCAAGACAATAAATACCTTCGTTGGTCAAGTAATGTAGCAGAGGAATATTCGTATAAAAATTGTCAAAATAAGTTATATGATTGATGTGCCTTGGTACTGGTCGTAACAATCGAATAACTATATTCGATGCAGCTCCGAGGTCTGGCTCGCCAGGTAAACGGTCTATGTCCTTAGCTCCTGAGTAAATCTCAAAACTGTAGGCATACCCAGACAGAGAGCATAAAACTCCCCACTTATGGGGCTTGTTGGGTAAGTATTGTTTCATAAAATGTTTAATTTTAGTGGAACACATTTGCTCGTCTAGTAGTGATAGACGATGCTCAAATGGTACAGTAATAAATTTCTTGTTCAAATAGTCTATCACTGGTCTTACTTTTTTGCAGTCGGTCGTGCTGGGGATGATCAATGGGCAAATGTTTAGAGTCGTCAATCATGTGAAAAATTTGTCGAATTTTATCAAATCTGTTGCGATTCATTGTTTGTGCTATGGGTTCAAACTTTGTAATGTTTGACCAGTATGACCTGACACTGGGATAATGATATACACTAGTAAAAATAAGAATTCCAATAAATTTAAGTAATTCTAAGACAGTTACAGGTTCTGTAAAGTTGGGATTCTTTTGGAAGGCATATTTATTTGACTCGTCCACTAGGAATCTTAAAATTTCTTCACCGAAAAAATAAGAAAAAACTGAAAAGGAGTGTCTAAGTTCATAATTTCTTGTGAATACTCAGTGTTTCCAGCAAACTGGAAAGCATTTTGGACTATGTCCATATTCTTACTCTCCACACTAAGTTTCTAGAGTTGAAAGGTGCAGTTTGCAGGTTGTTCTGGCTGCTGGTTGTAGGAGTTGGGCTTCGTTCAACAGTCTCTAAATTATGTTGCATGTCGGTATCTACGTTTGCTGCAGGCGGATCTGCATCCAAGTTTGGGTCAGTGGGAAAATTACCTACATCCTCTTCATCATCTAGCTCCATCAGACGATCTCTTTGGCTCGAATAAGAGTCTATGTCATCTTCATTGTCGGTGGAATCGTCTTCCGAAATTTCACCATTTACACCAAGCGGTTAGCTTCAATATTCTCTTTCTCTTCTTCTGGCCGCATTTTTGATAAATTTCTATAATAAAATAAAAATAAAAGTAATCCCAACACCAAGCTATGTAGAAAAATAATGAAACGGAAGTTCAAAAAGTTTTTATAGCTAAAGAATTAGTAGGTAGGTTTTATGTAGGGCGGAATGCCTGAAGTATCAAAATTGATACACAAAAATAGCACTAGTTTCTTCAAGTAAAACATGCACTCGCAAAAAGTAATTATATCATAGCGAAAATAATATATTCACTTACCTCAAAAGTATTTATATTCTTCAGATAAAGAAAATATATCAAATTTGTATTCAACAAAACTTTTAGTAAAATGTGTTTACTTGTTCACTTTGCCGCGCAAGTAATATGTCATAGATAAAATAAAACAATAATGACATTTGTTTTTTTTTTAATTTCGTTGGAATGAATATTATACAACAGTAAAATACGAACAGCCAACCTATAAAAAAAAAAAAACTAATAGTAATGTGAGCATTCGGTTTAAAATATTGGTATCAAAATTGAAGCTCTAGGTTATTAAGGGTTAAATCGTTAAGTGTAAACATCACTTCTAGCTCTATGCTTTCTTTTTTTATGCAGTGCTAGTTCTCCGCCAGTAATACTGCCTGATTTAAGACCACAACATACATCACATTTGTCGGTTTAGAGTGGTTGAATCGGTGAAATTTAAAATTTGCCAATTTTGATAGTCTTGTCTACTTCTCTGCGCTGAACTTTTTAGTAGTGCTCATTAATTACGCCAGGATTCTTGTGATGTGATTGTAATTCCTAGCATTTATTTTGTGAATCTACAACATTATTTTTTAATTTATCCACATAGAGGGTAATTCGTGTTTTGATTTATGAAGGCCCAAATTTATATCATTATTATATTACCTGTGAGCGTCTAGTTCCGTTGTTTGCTTAAAGTGCAAAAAAGTATGCGCCTGATCCCGAAGTCTCATTATGTCTAAGATTGTATGCCTTATCCAAGGATTTTTGTCGGTCATATATTATTGTTATAAAGGCATTGAAGTTGTTAACAAATCGATTAACATCATCGCATGATAACTTTTCCATTCTGAAGCCTCTGTTTTAGCATTAAATTTGCAAAGGTTGATATTCCAAGTTGGTTGGAGAGTACGCCAATTTGGTGGTGGTTTATGTTTATTTTACAAGCTATGCACGTGGCTACTGAAATCAGGCACATTGTATATACATAGTTTTAGAATGACAATACAGATTTTACATAATTATTAATCAATCAAACCTCTAACTCTCATTGTCTTAGCGGCCGCAATGAAGTTGGGTACTAAAATAAGCGTGCAGGATATTGTGTCAACCGTGCGTATGGACCCTAAACTTATTACCCGTAACGTACAATCTAAAGAAGAGGGTCGACTCCGTCCTATGGTTGTACCTATGTCTCGTCGTGTCCTGCGTGATGAGTTTATCAAATATTTCCCGTATACGACGTGGTTCGTTAACAAACGATCTTGGTCTTCCTACTCACGAACCCCGAAACTTTTATATCAATGAGACCAAAATAAACTTCCAAATCTTTGGGGAAAGCCCGTGAGTTAGGAAGAGATAGACAATGGAAGTTCGTGTGGACTAAACATGGCCATATATACCTAGTCTTGTCATAAATACTGACACAAAGAAAAATAAAAAAATTCCATTGCAAATAACATTTATTACTTTTACAGTGTGTTAGTTTAATACATAAATATAAAACAATTTAAAATATAAAAAGCATATTCGAAGTGGTCTCCATTGTCTGCAATACAGTCCTTTAACACCTTAGGCGCCATGTGTATCTTTTTGTCACACAGTGTCTGGAACAATGTATTCAAAAGTATACACATCTTTCTACTTAGTAGACGCCCGTGTATCGTATAGAAACACGTTTTCTATACATCTATTACACAAAAATGAAAGCCCTGGGCTGTCGCATTTTTCCGATGTAAATGGTCTGGGAATCGGTGATTTTACAAAAATTTTATAGACTTGTAATTTTAGGTTAATATTTCTAGGTTAGGAGGCAAGTAATCAATAAAACCATTTATATTTTTATTTTATAAACTATCTTTATTATGGCACTGGAAAAGACTAAATAGTTCCCTTTCGGCCATTACTTCAATTATAAACAAATCTATTATTACTCATTATCGACATATCATCATCGACGTTGTCCAACACTTTGTGCGAGTTTTATCCCTGCGGGCCTTCCACTGGGGGCGCGAGTGCTCCTCGCACATTCGCTTCCGCTCCTCCTCGTTGTCCTCTGGGCTTCTCGGCCGACGCTTGGGTCTTTTGGAGAGATTCTCGAGGGTTATTTGATCCACAGCCTCAATGTGGTGAGCTTCGTCTGGTGGGACTACTATCCCAGCTGCATCCAGATCCTTGCGTTGTGGCTCAAGGAGGGCGAGTGCGGCGTCCATAATATGAGGCTGAGCAATTCCGAGCCTCTTTAGCCGTTTCATTAGAGCCATATCGTGCTCGCATCGCGACCGTGGCGACAGGTCGTTGATGTTAAATTGACTCATTGGGGTTGTTTGAAGCTGGTCAATGGATTCCGTATCCTCCATATTTGGGGACTCGTGGTCCGCTCCCTCGGAGAGGAAGGCGTTTGAGCTCCTGCTCATCTTCCTTCTTGCTTGAAGCTGGGCTACCCGCAACCAAATTCTGCGCCACTGCTAGGCCGCTCGCCACACCCCTACGCCCGGTGTCCCTTGCGGGCGACCGAGTTTCGGGGTGAGGGCGAGCCGACGCGGCGCGCGGTGGAGATCGGGTGGAATGGCTTCAAATCCTTACCTGAAAGAATATAAGGGCGGCGGTTTTAATATCGTGTCTGAGAATACGTTGTTAAACCACCTGTGTCCGTGTACACAAGTATACTTGACGACTGCCCAGCAGCCAATCCGTGCGCTGCTCACTGTTGCTCGAAGCACTGCACAACACAACACTTATACAATTAGCGCGAGGCGCGCGACGGTGGGACTCCGAGTGCGGGACCGTTACTGAGGATTTGTCGCCTTGTTCGGGCGACCCTGACGTTCACTAACGGATCTTCAGACGATCAAATCTTGAATTCGTTAGCGTTCGAAACTTTTGCGTAGGATTCAATGCGGGCTTATTCGGCCCGTAATTGATAAATGGTTAATTTTGATTTCACTCGAACCCAGCAAGTGTGTTGACCGCTCAAGCTAAAAGCCGAGCAAACACGTGTGCTCAGGACGGGAGCGCGATCGAGACTGCGTTTTTCATGTTTTGTGTGTTGTGTGTACACGGGTAAAATCAAATCACGATGTATTATGAATTGGTTGCCGTATGTTGGTGAATATATGAACTTTTCATTAAATAAGAAATAACTAACATTTAAGCTCCATCTATTGGATGGTAGCGTTAAAATTTTAAGCCGATAATATTATACAGTAGTATTGATACAATTGTTTTTGTCTTATCATATCATATCATCAGTGATCGGCAGGACCCGTGCCACATGGTGTCAATGACCTCAATCATTATGTTAATATGGATATTCCCCGGGATTCCAGCTTTCGAATCGGCGAACGAAAATAATATATTCTCATTACAGTAAGTCCGTAACTACGATATGATTAATGATTTTTACCATAAAATAAAACAACATGAAATTCAAAATAGGTGTATATAATCATTAATCACAAAGAATGTTACATAGAAGAGGTAGCCACAATACAATATAATTAATTAATTATGAACTCTTCAATAAATTAACATGTGTTTTATAGATAAACAATAAATATACAATATAACTATGTCAATAAACATGAACGTTTCACTTCTCATTTGTCTGTATAAAATTATAATAGCAAATCATAATTTTTTCGATGTTTTCTATTTTCAATCTATTTCTTTTTACATCTAAAATCCATTTATATGCCGAAAAACTTCTTTCTACTTCCACTGACGTGAGTGGAGCGAATTTATACAAGCATTCTTTATCGGTTGCGGACTTATTCGAGATTTTATCTGCATAAGTTCTGATGTCATCTAAATCAGGATTACGCCCCATGACCGCTTCTAATTTGGCTTGTATAACTAGATTAGAACTCCAATTTATTAATGTGCGAACTTCGTCAAATATTTCTAAAGTATCAACAATTGTAGTATCGCGAGCTTGTAGTCTTGTCAAGGCAATTTCGATTATTTCATAATTTTCGTGTATGTAAATTAAATCTCTTTTTGTGTTCGGCTTCCTCAAAATATTTTTTGTTTTTTTTTATGATACAGCGTCGGAATTTCTTAAACGGTTTAACACATTATTTATTTCATTAAAATATTTCACACAGTATGAGACAGCGAAGTCTGGTTATGACAGGTAGAGGCAGGTCTGGGTACATTTCTTTTAATAGTTTAACTCTACTAGGGGATTTCCAAAATATTTTTTTTAAGTTAGCGATCAAATTATCTACATCAGTATGTTGAGATCGAATTTGTTCCGCAACCCGATGAAGAGCATGAGCCAAACAGGTTACATGTTTCATATTCGGAAATACTGTCTTTAATATTCGCCCCGCCTTCAACATATAGGCAACGCTGTCTAAACACATCAAAAGAACATTTTCAATATTATTTTCATAAGATTCGCCCCAAAAGTTTTTTAAGCAATCAGTTACAAAATTTGCAATACTTTCCCCATTTACCACTTCCAACATTTTAGATGCTACCAAGTATGTTTTATTTGAAACACTTGAGTTCAAGGGTTTCAATAAAAAGTGAACAATATATCTACCAAGGAAGTCCGTGGTTTCATCCAGCGATATCCACAATTTTTCATTTTTCACCGCACTATGTATAACAGTCATCTTCTCTTGATAAAATGTGTCCAGATGTCTTCTAATCGTTCTCTCGCTAGGTAATTTTGAAAAAGGTATCTTAGCACAGGTGCAGCATATGTACTTTGAAAAAATCTTGTGAATGCCGGATTTTCAGTTTGTTGCCATGGTATGTTGCAGAGAATAAGAAATTCTACTAAATCATCGTAAAAATGTTTGGGTTCATTTTCGAATGGTCTGTTGTGTACAGGCCCTTCAACGTGCCTTTTAACTGTACTTATTCTACATCCAAAGTTGGTTTCACATTCCGTGCAATAAATCAAGCGTCGTGTCGACTCATACATCAATTCTGGGTAGGGTTCAATCCAACTTTGAATTGTTTCTTCCTTAGCCAAGGGCCGAGTTCTCCGCGGCATATTCAGAACTCCAACAGTTTACTTAATCCAATCACAAGCAAATAGAAAGTCCAGTTAGAGTATTCATAAGAAATTATCACAGTGTCCGTAAAACAAGCCAAATTCGTTGAAATAAACAATGAGTAAATAACTTTAAATCACCACGTCCGAACTTAATGAACTGAAGAACATAAGTAAAAGGTAAAAGTACACAGATTTGTTGTTAGAAATTGGTTGCATTCCTTATCAGTAAATTAGAGAAGGATGACATTAACTCTGTTGATATTACTATTAGCTGTCTTTTTCGCACCAGTTTAAGCTATGCGTTTGGACATAAACGCAAACAATAGAAAACACGATGGTGACCTCCGACATGCCAGGTAGTAGAAGCCAAGTAGGGAAAAGGGTCGTTACGCACTTCAAATGATTATATTTTAACACTTACATGTTTTATATGAGTGCACGTAATATTTTACGCAGTATAAAATGAAACCATAGATTATCAATATTTTCTTTAATGAAAAATTATACATTTTACGAGTTTATTTAATATTCTGACTTCTATTTACAAATACATAACTCTTAATTTTTGTGAATCATGCCATGTCCATATTATTATTTCCTCTTTGAATCCCGCGGTGTGGCACGGGTCGTGCCGATCACTGGTAATTATGGTCGAAAAAAAAATGTTTGTAAATAAAAAAAAACTTGTACTTCACTACGCTCTCGCCAGCAGTAGCTGGCCTCCTGGTTGTCTACGGGACACGGTGCATAACTTCCGGAAGGCGGCGCCCACAGCAAGCGAGGGCAGCAGAAACGTTGGAAACAGCAACGGCTCAAGGTCGCTGCTGATGACAGCGGCACAAAGACGCCGCTCAAGGAAGAAACAGCTCTGCTCAGTACCAACGCCGGGTGTTTGCAGTCAACGCAGACAATCCATTATCCCAGGGCACGGCCACAAATAAATAAAATGTTTATTTATGTACCGGCCGGCGAAGTCCTGCGCACTTTTTTTTTAGACTCGCGGATAGATCACGTCGAGGTCACCATTTTGGACTCCCCGAGATGATAAAACACACGAACTGTTGGTACACTATTTATTTACATATCTACACTTTATATTTATAAATATAACAAGCTTGATAACTTAGAAGCGCCAAAATAGGTTTTCTCATTATCCCTATCTTTTCTTCTCTCCAACGGCGGCCTCCCATTGATCCGCGCTCGCGCGCTAGTGATGTGAGGCGCTATGCGATTACCGTATGATCCGAACTTTTTTGGCTACAGAAATGCAAAACCAGAAGGGCTACAACTAGTGTTGTGAGAAATGAGTTCCGAGGCGGAAACTCGAGCTCCGAGTCGAAGCTACTGAGTCTTCAAAGCTCGAGCTCTGAAGGCTCGCAAGCCTTAAAGGCTCGAGTCTTAAAGGCTCAAGAGTCTTAAAAAAAGGGTTCGAGTCGAAGCTCGAGCTTTATTTATATACCTGATAATATTAAAATAAAATATTTTTATTTAATTGTGGTAAGTACGTATAAAATGAAATAAAAAGATAGAAAATAAGAAAACTTTAATATATAATGAATGATTATTCGATTTTTAACCATGACGATAAGCACATTGATGCCTGGATATTTTTGTTGCTCAGCCTGTTTCTTTTTTTTGTTATTAAATTACCTGACTTCGAAAAAGCTTGTTCACTAGGAACGCTTGTCGCTGGTATAGACAAAACTTCAAATGCTATTTGAGCCAAGGTTGACAAAGACAATTCTTTTTGTTTTTTCCACCACATTAATACATTTGTGTTTTCAGGCTCAATAGGCATATTTATGTATCTATCCACCTCATCGGCGATATTTATATTCTCCGGTTGCTTGTACATGTACACGGATGCAAATAAACTTTTTTTAACTGGGTTAACTTCATTACAGCTACTGTGTTCATAATTATCTCTTGACAAATTGTCTCTTCTCAATTCTTGTATATTTTGATCTTTGAGCTTGTCATAAAGGGTTTTTAAGTTGTGTAATGGTTGGGTGTTGTTCTTTGCTATGAAATAATTGTTATTAAGTCGCGGGTCTAATAGAACGGCAAGTTGTGTCAAATCATTGTTTAAAAACTCGGAGTACTCATTCAATTTTTCGATCATGGCCGATGCACAATTTTTCATTGGTCCATCTTGTCTGTTAAGAAGATGCTCTGTTAAAACATCAAGTATAGGCACCACATAGCACAAACTTGGATAGTTATGTTTTGAAAGCATAACAGTGGCTTCATAAAATGGTTGAAGAAAATCTACCAATACTTCTACCTTCTCCCAACTTTCAATAGTGTATGGAGAAAACTCTGTATAATCCAAACACATACAGTTAAGCACTCTTTTCATTTTCAAAGCTCTTTCCAACATCATATAAGTAGAGTTCCACCTGATAGGCATATCTTTTAACAAGTTCAGATGAGAAATGCTTAAGGATGTACAACATTCTTCATATAGTTGTTTTTTTTAGGAGAAAAGTTATAAATTTTACTAATTTTTGGACCGGTACGATAATTTCTTTGGCTTCTTCCACTCCTTTCTTTACTATCAGATTTAATACATGAGCCATACATCTTAAATGGACAATATCCTTAAATTCTTCATGAAACAAAGTTAGCAGTTGAAGCGTTTTAATATTTGTTGCATCATTATCTGTTGTAATGGAAATTAATTTACCTTGCAAGCCAAATTCCTGAACAATGTTTTTTACTTTCAAAACAATTTGCTCGCTTCTGTGAGGAAACGGTATGAGATCAAATTCTAAAACCATAGAAATCATCTCCCCATTATTAGATGTATAGTGGGTAGTTACAACTATATATGGTTTGTTAGTTATAGATGTCCAAAAATCAAATGTCAAAGCGATCTTATGCTTCAAATTTTTGATCGTATTTACAATTTGCTGCTTTTTTTCTTTGTATAATTTTTGTATGGAAGATGTAATTTGAAATCTACTTGGTAGACGATACGTGTTATTAAGTGCTGATAAAAATGATGCAAATTCCTGTTCTTCTACTATTCGGAAAGAATGCTGGCCATGTATAATAAACTTTATTAAAAGGTCATTTATGTCCACTTGTTGATTTTTATGTTTTAATAAGAACCCAGATGACGCCTTTTCGTTTTGTTCACTCTGTATAAAATCAACATCACCATGACGTGATTGATGCCTTTTCAAAATAGAGTGCGATGTTTTAATAGAAAATGTATGACGGCACACCTTGCACAACAATTTGTTGGTTTCTTTCTTAAAATGACACCATTTCCAACTAATACGCGGCTTTTTTTTGACACCATACAAGATGCTGAAGCATCATTTTCTGTAAGCGAAGTATCAGTAGTATCAAACTCGATGTCTTCCGATGTTACATTATCTTCCTCAATCATTTTGTAAATCTAATAAACTTTCACCAGTAAAAACTACGATAAAAACGTATTTTTATTTAAACCAGGCAAACTGCACACTGATTTTGACACGAATGGCGTATACAAGTAATTATTACAATAATATTAATAGCAATGTGGGTAGTTCTAATAACTAGCGATAACACTGGATCGGCGCGTTTAGTTTTCTCTATAGGACGAGGTACAAAATTGTAATAAAAATATGTTATTAAGCAGTGAAGTTAATAAAAATACATTATTTTAATAACATATTTATTAGATTTGTTTTGAAGCACAATGTTGTGTAGTGAGCCTTTAAAACAGAGCTCGAGTCGCGACTCGAGCCTCGGAACTAGGGCTCGAGCCTGCGCAATATGGCTCGAGGCTGAAGCTCGAGCCTTCATAGGAGACTCGAGCCTTGAATGAGTCGCAGACTCGAGAGACTCGAGCCTTTTAACAACTCTAGCTACAACCGCAACACCTTTTTCCAGCAAGATGGACCCACTTCTCATGTTACAAATGACTCATTTCCGGGGAAAAAATCTAGGTTAGATCCCTGGAAGAGTGAAAAGTCGCCGAGGAGACATCAATTGGCCACCGAGGAGCCCTGATTTAACGCCTGCTGATTTCTTCCTAAGGGGCTACCTAAAAAGCAAAGTTTACAATCCATTGCCACCCAACCTAAATGTTTTGAAGCAAAGAATCACTGAAGAAATCAACTCTATTCTAAGAGCGATGCTCCAGCGAGTTATTGAAGATTTTAGCTCCAGGTTAAATGAGTGTGAACAAATGAATGGTGCGCATTTGCAAACGGTTTTTTTTTTCATAAATAAAGTTCAAGAATTGCTCTTTAAATTAACAGATTTAAATGATATTTTGTTTTGCGATAAAGGATACCATCCCAAACATCGTAGGTTTGAGCGATTGCTCCTGGTGGTTCTCCTTTCTCGTGCTGACTTATAAGGTTCTGGATTTCCTTTAGAAGCCTTCAGAGAATTACAGTCGGTGTAGACTGTGAAATGTTGGCCGTAAAGATAGTGGGGGAAACTTTCGATTGTTCGTATCACCGCTAGGCTTTCTAATTCAAACGAGTGGTCTGAATTAATATAGCACCGTAGCCGTCGGAGCTGGCATCAGTATAGAGTTCTATCAATTTGTCGGGGTTAAAGATAGTCAATATGGGTTCGGAAGACAGAATTTGGCAATGTTCTTGTGTGCTTCCGAAGGCTCCTGTGTCCGTTATGCGGCCTTTGAGTTTGAATGTTGGCAAAATTAGGTATGAAACGTCGGAAGTTAAATAAAATAAATAAAATAAAATAAAAAATATCTTTATTTCCGTAAACACAGAGAATACATGTAACGATTATCTGGCGACTCCTTTTAAGCAGATAAGTGCCTGTGCCAGGAGACGCCGCTCTTCCTTATCTTAAATTAACGAGAAATATTTTCTATATTTACCAAAATATTAATTATAGAGTAACATGCGTGCAGAGTTAGTTTGCATGTGTATATGTGAGTGTGTGTGTGTGGGTGTGTTTGTTCGTGTATGCGTGGGTGTGTATGTGTGCGTCAAGGGAGTAAGTGTATATGTGTTAATGCTTTCCAAATTACTTCACGTATTCCAAGAGTTTCTCCGTTTCATCATACGTTAATGTTTTTAGCCATTGTGTTAATACAGCTTTGCAGTCACGATGAGATTTAGATTGTATATCGATTTTTTTGTTAATTTTATTATATAAAAAAGCAGAACGTTTCTTATACTGCATACTTGCAAATACCGTTTTTACTGGGGCAGTGTTTGCGACACTATATTTCCTACGTTTAGATTTTGTGTTACTATCAAGTGGTACTGCTTTATGAGTTTTTAATGCAATGTGTAATATATACAATTGCCGTACGGATAATAAGTCACTATTTTCATATAAACTATAAGTAGGATATATTATTTTTTTAAAGTTCATTACTTTAAGTAACGCCCTTTGAGCTCGTTCCACTACAAGGAAATGAGTTTTAGCAGCACCACCCCAAATCGGTAAACAGTATATTAGTATAGACTGCACTAAAGCGATATAAGCATTGTTCAATGTGTTATTTGGAGAGCCAGGTATATTTGACCTATTATTAGGAATAACATATCTTAAAGTTTTAAATAACCAAATAAATTTTCGAATTCTTGCAGTAATCTGCTCGATTTGGGGATACCATGATAATCTACTGTCAATTTGAATACCTAAATATTTTGTATGATATACCTTATTTATGTTTGGACAGTTACAATTATTGCTAGTTATGTTATTACAGTTATGGATTTTAATGTTGAAATTTGGATTAGGTTGTGCGTTGTTATATATACTAAAGCAGATATAGTTTGTTTTGCCGTATTTAGTGTCAGTAAATTATATTTTAGCCATTTAGCAACGTAGACCATACTTTGTTCAGCTTTTACATTAACATCATCCCAATTTGATCCAGTAAAGATAATAGCTGTATCATCGGCATACGAAAAGATGTTTGCATTTTCGATACTCATATTGCAGAGATCATTAATATAGATTAAAAATAAAGTAGGTCCGAGAACACTACCTTGTGGTACGCCACATGATACACCCATATCTTCGCTGATGTATTGCTCTAATTTCACCTTTTGTTTCCTATTTTTGAGATAATCTCTAAACAAAGAAAGTTCTTGACCCCTGATTCCTATTTTTTTCTAATTTTTGTTCGAGGATGGAATGGGTAACGGTGTCAAAGGCTTTTTTTATGTCGATAAATACGCCTAGACATTTTTATCCTATATCGAGACTATCTGTCACAAGGGTGGTTAAAGATGTAACTGCGTCCTCTGTAGATATTCCTTGTCTAAAGCCATACTGAGATGGCGACAGAATGTTGAATTTAGTTAAATAACTAAGCAACCTAGAATTTAACAATTTTTCTAAAACTTTTGAAATGGCTGGTAAAACAGAAATTGGCCTATAATTATTTACGTCGGTTCGATCCCCACCCTTGTATATTGGAGTGATTATAGACTGTTTAAGTGGTGTTGGAAAAACGCCTAATTTAAAGCTAAGATTGGCCAAGTGTGTTATGGTTGGGACTACTTCCTCTTTTATATATTTTAGGTATCTCGTAGAAATATTGTCCCATCCTGGAGCACTATCTGATTTTAAATTCATTATAATATGGTTCACTTCATCGTGATCCGTCTCTAATAAGACAAATGTTTGGGGTACGGAAGGTAGGTTTTTAATATAATTATTTATTTCATTGTCAGTTATAGTTGACTGAATGTTTGTAGCAAGCTCACTGCCAATATTAGAAAAATATTTATTTATGAAATTAGCTGAGTCAACGGGTGTTGATTTTGTGTTAATCAATTCAATATTTAATTTATTAGATTTATTGGTGTAAGTTATATTTTTAATGTTTTTCCAAAGCAATTTATTGCTTTTATTGAATTAGTTAGTAATTTTCTATCATAGTTTCTTTTAATTTTTTTTAAAAGATTGTTACAGAAATTTCTGTATCGAGTATAAGTAATTTTTTTAATTTCATTATGTGGATCATCACGAGACTGTTTCTGGAGTTTGTTACGATTTTTTATACATCTTAATATCCCAGTGGTAATCCACGGCTTTATGATTCGTTTGCTTTTAGGGATAATATTAATAATTGTATTTGTTTTAATAGAATCTGTAAGGTGTTGAATCAGACAGTTTGTTATTATGTCAGGGTCATTACAAAAGAGGAGTTTAGCCAAATTTTTTTCCTGTAAATATTTTAAGGCTTTTCAAAGTCTATAGAAATTGTTGTTTTAGGTGCAGTTTCATGATTTTTATCTTGGACAAGGATAAAAATATTGTAAAGTGATCAGTAATGGAAGTTTGTAGAATGGCAATAAAGGCAGATGTTTTAGTTTTTTTAATTTTTAACATAAAATGGTCGAGACAATTGCTTTCTCTGGTAGGCAGTGTATGTCCGGGAAGAATACCATGCACCGACAACATATTTAAGTAATATGTCCGATTATTGTATTCATAAGTGTGTTCAGTTAATTTATGCGTAATATTAATGTTAATATCTCCCGTTATTATAATGTTTTTTTGTGAATTTAGTCTATCTAGGTGTGAACATAATGAATTAGTAAAATTTTCTGCATTTTTATATGAAGGGGATCGGTATATGCATAGAATAGTGTTATCTAATATGTCTAATTGCAGACAGGAAGCTTGAGCTAACTTTATTTCCGTTACATGACATTTCAGTGTATTTTTTATGTAAACTACCACCCCATCGTTTTGATTGTTTTGACTAACAGTAGCGTAAGAGTTGTAGTTATTTAGAGTGGGTAAGGGTTTGTCTGGATTTATCCGACATTCAGTTAAGACCATTACATCTAACTCAAATGTGAATGTAGATATATTAGTTACAAAATCGTTAAAGTTACAATATATGCTCCTAATATTTTGTGATATTATTTTGAAATCATTTTTCCTAATATTGCAGTGCCTAGTAATTTGTGAAATATCACACTCAGTAGATCGTGCTATTTCTATGTTATCTATGCTTGTTATGTTTTTCAGTGTATTAACCATTTCTATAAATGTTAAAAGATACTGAAATCGTTTCGCAAACTGGGTTATATTTATAAAATAAATAGTATCGTATCATTATTAATATATAAATATCATACGAGTCTGTACAAAGGTGCAATATGAGTAACAAATTGGTGTAATTTAATATTTTATGAGTTATATAAATGAATTGTCTAGGCAGTGGCAATCTTGTAAGTAATGGGTGTGTTTCATATTCGTTTACTTCCATGGAATAAAGATAAATGTACAAGCAGTGCCTGATGGTATGTGAGCGATTAGTGTGTATATTTGAGATATTTTGGATTGGTATAATTACATGCCTTGGTGGAGGATGCATTTGTGTCTTTAGGTAAATATAGTAGCAATGCAAAATATTTTTTAAGTGACAGATGTATATTTTAAACATAATATTATTCTCGTAACTTGAGTATAATTGGTTTGAATTATTTTAACTAAAAGTTTTCTTATGGTAATATTAATCGTTAAGTAACTATTTTTTTTGGAGAACGTGCTTGTAATTGTTGTTGGGAAGGACTGTGTAATTGGAGGTGTGTTTTTGAGAAAGTATTTTTTTTTTTTTTTTGTGAATTTAGTCTATCTAGGTGTGAACATAATGAATTAGTAAAATTTTCTGCATTTTTATATGAAGGGGATCGGTATATGCATAGAATAGTGTTATCTAATATGTCTAATTGCAGACAGGAAGCTTGAGCTAACTTTATTTCCGTTACATGACATTTCAGTGTATTTTTTATGTAAACTACCACCCCATCGTTTTGATTGTTTTGACTAACAGTAGCGTAAGAGTTGTAGTTATTTAGAGTGGGTAAGGGTTTGTCTGGATTTATCCGACATTCAGTTAAGACCATTACATCTAACTCAAATGTGAATGTAGATATATTAGTTACAAAATCGTTAAAGTTACAATATATGCTCCTAATATTTTGTGATATTATTTTGAAATCATTTTTCCTAATATTGCAGTGCCTAGTAATTTGTGAAATATCACACTCAGTAGATCGTGCTATTTCTATGTTATCTATGCTTGTTATGTTTTTCAGTGTATTAACCATTTCTATAAATGTTAAAAGATACTGAAATCGTTTCGCAAACTGGGTTATATTTATAAAATAAATAGTATCGTATCATTATTAATATATAAATATCATACGAGTCTGTACAAAGGTGCAATATGAGTAACAAATTGGTGTAATTTAATATTTTATGAGTTATATAAATGAATTGTCTAGGCAGTGGCAATCTTGTAAGTAATGGGTGTGTTTCATATTCGTTTACTTCCATGGAATAAAGATAAATGTACAAGCAGTGCCTGATGGTATGTGAGCGATTAGTGTGTATATTTGAGATATTTTGGATTGGTATAATTACATGCCTTGGTGGAGGATGCATTTGTGTCTTTAGGTAAATATAGTAGCAATGCAAAATATTTTTTAAGTGACAGATGTATATTTTAAACATAATATTATTCTCGTAACTTGAGTATAATTGGTTTGAATTATTTTTAATGTATATAGGCACTTCCTCCGGCAAGTGCAATCCAAGATGTTTAGTGCTAAGTTTATTTTTTTGTTTTAAATTAAATATTTTGCATGCTTTCATCATATCGTTTTTTATTATGGTAGAGGACGTTTCTATCACGATAGGCGTGTTTTTGATTGTATCATTCTTCATGCGTACTCTATATACATCTCTGATGTAATTTTTGTTCATTTGACAACCCACGGAATTGGACAGACTGATAACCATATTTATTAAATCCTCCTTGTTTTCAGATGGTTTTCTTGGAACACTTTTCATTTCAAAATTTGCTTTTTTACTATCTTGTTGCATTATTTCTATTTTGTCTTCCAATACAGTTATGTAATTCCGGTCTGATTTTATTTTTTCCTCTAACATTTCGATTTTATTTTTAAATTCTTCATTTTGTGCAGATAAGAATGCGACAGAACTTTCAATACTCACACTAGTCTGTTGGATTTCTTTTAATGTGGTGGAATTTTTTTTAAACTCTTTCTCTTGTGCACTCATTATGGTTGAGAACATGCTTTGCATCTCTAGTCTGAGTTTTGAAAGTTCTGCAGTAAAATCATCATCTCTCTTTCTCTTTTGACGGGATGATACAAACTTAGGTGGCGTAGTGTGAGATTGTTCCAACTGATGCATTTCCGTGTCAGAGTGTGACTTATCAAACATGCTGTCCATTTGAATAGACCAACGCGTGTCACCGCAATATCTATGCGATAACGTGCATTCCAAGCGTCACTTGCAATAGGCGACTCCACTATTTAACTGTAATCCTGGTCAGTATAAGCAATAGACACGCGTTAATCTGTCCGGCAAATTAGTGCATGAGGTACTAGGGCAGCATAAATGTCGCAAGGTATTTGTAGCACAAACAAGATATAAGTACTGTTGCAAGCGGAGCAGACAATCAATACTGGGTACAACTGCTCACACGCATTTGTCATAGGCCGTTGAAAACAAAAGAGCGTCAAGAAGGCGGGTGCTTTGCGTTGAATTATAGGCTGAGCTATCTCGCTCATACACATGCAATTAATTAGCGAAGATGGTGCGGAAGAAGTGAGATAATATAAGACGTACCATTTGATGTGCAAATTCAACGCATCTTGTACCTTCTCGTTGTTCATGCACTCCTATTTTTTTATTTCACTTTAATATCGAACATTTTATTTTAAAAACTCAATAAATAATAAACACGGATCAGTGAGCACGTTTACACCCTGCGGCGGTCCGGGGGAAGAGGAGAAGTTGGATGCCAACCCTTGAAATTCTCTTACTTGTCGTGCCGTTTTAGAAAATGGACCTCTAAAAAGGCTTCTACTTTTCCAGGACTTACCTCTCCTGTCCGTATGACGTATCCTAAATAACTAACTAACTAACAGTTTTCAACTTACATTTTGCTATTTTGAAAGAATCCTGCTTCCTCCAGAAATCTTAGCACGGCGTCGAGACGTTGTAACCCTTCGTCCACACTGGACGAATATGAGAGGACGTCATCCATGTAAGCCAATGCTACTGTGTCTTTCAGGGATTTAAGGGCTTTGTTGATGCATCTCTGGTACACAGATGCAGCATTTCGTAAACCAACAGGCATGGCAAGATATTCGAACTGCATATTAGGGGTTACGAAAGCTGTACGCTCGATTGTCTCAGAACTGACCTTGACTTGATGGTAGCCGGCCGCCATGTCCAGTGAGCTGAAGAAATGCGCTCCGTTTAAACGGTCTACCTGCTCTTCTATCCTAGGAAGTGGATAATACTCTGGTCGGATGTTTGCGTTTAGCTCTCTATAGTCAACGCATAACCGCTCTGTGCCTTCTTTTTTCTTTACCAGCATGATAGAGCTAGCAAAAGGCGACGAACTCTCTCGGATTATATAGATGCAGGTATATATAAAGTGATTGTATATTTTCTCTTACAACTACCTTCTCTGATGGAGACATCTGATGGGGACGTCTTTGGACCGTTTTATGCGGGTCAATAACATCAATTTTCATCTTCATAAAACCGTGTCCTTGCGTACGGAACTCGGAAGTTGGGCAGTTAGGCTATTTTTAATCAATGAACATGCCGAACCACTGTCGGATAGAAACAGAATTGACTTACCAACCGATGTGGACGGCGTACCTTTCCCCAACTTCCGTTTACAGACATTCACGTCCTTCTTAGCTATGTGTTCTTTGTCTGCTTTGTTGTTCGGACGAGCCGTACTGACATGTCCCGGCTTTTGACGTGTGAAACACGTGACTTTCTTCTCTCGTTCCGGCATCTTTGTTAATGTGAAACCATCTCGATGTTGGCGCCATTCTTCGATCTTGTGTCCACGATGTTCGCGGTAGTGGCAGGATCCTCCAAGTTTTGAATCAGCAGTTGTACGCGGTTCTTCGAATTGGAAGGTTGCTCTTCATTTACCTCGTGGCGCCTCTACAGCGATATTCCACTAAGTGCGCGTTACAATTGAACTCTCGTTGTGATGGTGTATGACTTGAGCTCTCTACGTATTAACGAGCTTCTTTGGCCAAGTACTGACAACGAAGCCAGTAATGACCTCTTCGATCATCTGTACTGTCGGTATACGCTCAATAAGACTCCACAAATTTTCTGTGTTATTTTTCCCAATCCTGTAGATTGTGTTTACGTCCCTGTCTTCAAAAGTAATACTTAAATCGTCTTTAAATTTATTTTTAATAGTTTAAATGAGATTGACAGTAGATTTTTCAGTTTCTTTTGCTCCATACAGAAGTTGGTTGTTAAATCTTTTATGTTTTTCAAGATTGTGTATTTTTTTTTTAATTTCTCATTTTCTGACCTTGATTCCTGCATTTCTAGTCTAAAAGGAACAAATCTTTCATCCATTCGTGCCCTAATGTCATCGGTTTGTTTTGACATTTCGATTTTCATGTGGTCGAGAAAAGATTGTAGGTTTTCCATTTTGCAACTATCCGTTGCGTGAACTTTCTTATTCTCCATACCTTCTCGGATATCATCAGTGATTTTAAGTAGAGCAGTTGTGGTACTGTGGCAAGGGCGAAACCCAGACTGAAAGTTACTCAGTAGGTTATATTCATGACATTTGTTTAGCTTGCACTGCCTCTTGCTGACGACTAGACCGAGATAAGCTATGCTGTGTTTGCGAAGCCTTCTTACTGTCCAACGTATTGACCCCAGATCGAGTACCATTGCCAGCCCCCACTGAAGATGGTACAATAGGAAACTTTGTTATTAAAGATTCTAACTCCTCTTGAATGGAGGACCATCGACCTCGACCATCAGGAAGGTTAATGTAAATAACCCACCCCATCATGGGTCCAAACATTCGTTACCTCAAATTGCTGACGAGCATTTTTATGAACAGACTGCCGTGCTATTGTCAAAAATTCACAAATCGAAACAGCAGACAATTTCAACTTGGATTTAGCTTTCCAGACCTCGGTTTAAGTGTGATGGTCATCAAAGTATGCAAGTACCGGCCCATCACTGTTTCTAGCACCAAGTCTGTGGCACAGTTTAAAAGAAGTGTCAGAAATATGTGGGAGATCCATTTTATTGTGAATTAATTGGAGTACCTCATGCCGTATGTTTAACTCAGGAGACTCAGGGATTCATGGAAAAGGAGAGCTTTCCGTCGATGCCGCATATTGATTGCATCAATGCTTTTGGCACAATCTTGTATCTGCTGTCGTAGAAGACTGAACATCGAACACACCAGATCCTTAAAAGCACAGAAATCTTCTCGTAGCTGCATTCAATCGTCTTTCGAATTCAGCCATCTTCCTAGTCAAGTTTCCTGCCAGTTCTTTTTGAATATTCTCGACATTACAAACATTTGCCATTGTTATATGTAAATATGATGATCAGCTTGAGAAACGTAGTGCAATAGATATTAAGGAGGGAGGTGTATTATGTAAAAAAAACTTCTTTATGTATGCATAATATTAAAAAATACCATACAGAAACGAGTACTAATTACAACAAAATTAAAAAAAAAATTATGAAAACTGTGTAGATTGAGTATGTTTTAAATAAATTACGAGAGCTCACAAACAGCTGTTAAGTCTGTTAAGCACCTACCCTCAAAAAAAAAGTATCTGTTTAAGAAGACTACAATTTATTTGTACGTAGCGCGGAATTTTTTTTACCGCGAGTGGCAAGTTCTTGCCGAGTGACCACATAGCTGCCATTGACGGCCCTGGACGGGGAAGGTGCACTTTTGGGGCGCCTCTACGCATACGGAAATGCAACATGCTTTTTTAATTTTTATTATTTTCTGGCACTCTTCTGAGAGGTCCAGATGAGCTAGCACAAGGTTGTACGGCCGTTTGGTGCGCATGTTCTTCATGTGGTACAAGTGTACGGGCAACCCTTGTTTTTTTAGATCTTCTTTATGATACCTCGAATAACTATTTGGAGGATACGTTCTTCCTAAAGAGCATAGGTATGGAAGTTTATCTACCTTTGGCTGAGCCATTTGGTCAGCTCTCGGTGGTCGTGCGGTGTAGGCACCGTGACCACATGCCGGTAGCTATTGGCTTGGCCTTTATGTACATTATGTGCTTTTCGTTCAGCACAGCAGAGATTTTGCCCCAGGCGGTCGTTTGGGCGTTTTCTTAGAGGCAGCAGTCGCTGTGGAAGGTATCCATAGGGACGGGCGAAGTTTGGCCCTTGCGTACCATCTCAGCTGTGTTCAGATGTCGGCAACTTCTTAGTTGCCTACACCTTCACAAGAGAGTGGGTGCCACGATTCGGTGTGCCTTCGAAAATAACAACTGACCGAGGGGCACAATTTGAGTCGGATTTATTTCGTCGTTAAATGTCTAGTTTTGCCACTAAGCGCATTCACACGACGGCTTATCACCCGAGCGCTGATGGCATGATTGAGCGTGTCCACCGCCAACTTAAGGTATCTTTAATGTGTCACGGTGGTTCTTGAATTTCAACTCTCCCCCTCGTGCTATTGGGTATGCGATCTGCATTTAAAGAAGACATCGAGGTCACCGTCCCCGAGATGGTATACGGCGAGTCCTTACGTCTCCCTGGAGAGTTGTTCGTTCCAGCCGACCCTACGGGTAAGGTTGAGGATGCAGCTGATTTCGTCGTTGGTTTACGACGGCGAATGTCTAGTGTACGTCCGGTTGCAGCTTCTCACCATGCTGAAAACCCAAGTTTTATTTTTAAAGATTTAGCTACGGCATCGTACGTATTCTTACAGGACGATACGGTCCGTCGTCCATTACAGCCTCCGTAAATCGGTCCTTGCCTTATTCTGGATCGAGCAAGCGATGATAAAACCATCACCCTCGATGTGCCAGGTAGATCAGTGGTTGTGAGCATCGACCGTCTTTAACCGGCTTATATTGAGGGCCCGAATTCGCTAGACGAAGTTCGTGTTTCTCCATCGTCTTCTAGCTTACCTGCATCGACGGTTACTGCTACGACGGGTTCCGCACCACCTAAACCATTAACTGTTTCTCCCACAGACACATCTAAGAAGCCGTATACGACGCGGTCTGGTAGCCGCGTTAAATTTAAAAAGTTTGGTTAACGTTTTTGTTTCCGTGCGACCGCCACCTGGCAACCCAGGCTTAGAATAAAATAGATAGGTTTGTCTATGAATGGAGGGTGGTGGCTAATGGCCGACAAGAGAGTAGGACAGTGTGGTACCGAATTATATTTCATAAGTTTACTCGAATACAACAAATATATCTCATAGTCCGAGTTTCACTCAGAGTATACCCAACACACACACGGAGATACGCTGAACACGGGCATAAACAGCCCACAAAGTCACAAAGTCAACGTTTTCTTTATATATTTTTCGTTATCTTTATCAGTATATGAGATTAGTATAAATTATGAATTATATAAATAAATGTGATATTAGTATACATTAAACGTATAATGGCTATATAACATACATACGTTATTAAAGCAGTTACAACAATAATTGCCATTCGATATAATTTCGAGAGTGTTAAACACTCATGGTAATGATTTGATGCCAAAAATGTTTGTTATACTTTATTATCATTAGTGAAAGTGATTAACGAAAGGTGTATTAAAATATATGAAGCAATTTATTATGTATTTGAAACAACTATATGACTCAACACTGGAAACAAACACATGTAAGTCATCTGTATTGACTAAGAGTTTGTATTTAGCATTTTTATTTACTAAGACGGTACTTTATCTTGGGTCCGCCAGTGGGGCGGGGGTCAGTCGTTTCTGAGCCATCGGGGTGTGAACAACCAACAAGTTAAGGTGTTATTTCTGATATTAACTAGCTAGTTAAATTATTGTAACATTGTTAATTATCAATAGATGACCATTTGTGAAGGCTCTCTAGGATATCTCATTTTATCTTAGCTTAGACAATAATGTTACCTAGCTCATAATAATTGTTGAACAATAATTTAAATCTTTCCAAGCAGTAGAAATTTCTAGAATCTAACTGTATATTAATTCTATATAATAATTAGGATACTGTACCTAAATATTGTAAATTCATGTTAAATCCTAATGAATCATATTATTTGTATAAAGAGGGGTTATTATAAAGGAGAGGTAGTGTATTCCTAATAATTAAGAAGCAATAGTTTTCTCAAAATAGTGTAAAAGTATTATTTAAATTACTTCAGTACTTTTTATTTCCTACCCAATTTTGATAATCGATTACTTTTAATTACTTCTGAACTATGCTTAATATTATTTTATATTAAGTTCAACGTTTAAGTTCAAATATTCAAAAACAAGTATATATTTATATTTTTTTTAGTTCATTTAACCTTAAAATCTAACATCGCAAGTGCTTATGCCTATTCTAAGGCACTTGCTTACAACTTTCAGAATGGAACCTCCCTTTTATTAAGGGCTTCTTTAAGATAATCCGCGAGGCGGTTACTGCTAAATCTCGCTCAGACGTAGACGTGGCATTACCGAGGTTGGTGTGACAACATTGAATGCTATCTAAGGAGTTTGGATGGAGCAGCATCACTACTGTGGCGATAGCTGGTAAAGCCCTTAAGGGCTCTGGATGACTATAACTAGAGTCTGCACATTTTGCGGGAAGACCCTGGGATAATTTCCGGAATGATCTTACCGATTTATATCCGGAAAAACTATTTTTTTTTTGATAAGCTATCTTATGCTGTATTGTTCTTTCTGTGAGTGCGCGAGGGAGGGAGAAGGTTGCGTTGTTGGGCAACACTAAGATAACTTTCACGTATAGTTGATAGCTATTACCGATATAAATGTTAGAATGCCACCTTTAACACTTTTAAGCGTGGTAGAGCCAAGCGGCGGCTTTGCTCCTGCTCGAATGGGCCGGCTCGACCGGTTTGGTACCACGGCCTCGCAGAATACCGGCGTGAAGGAGGGCATGTTGTGCTGCTGCGTTTCGTTCGGTGAGGTAACCGGAGGCCTACTCCGGCCTACTTCCCTTCCCCATCCCCCTCCTCTGCCTCCCTCCCATCTCCTAAATATTCTTAAAGGCCGGCAACGCTCCTGTAGGACCTATGGTATTGCAGATGTACGTGGGCAGTTTGCTCGTCAGAATAAACCTGAACTGAAAGACAGATATGACTGAGCTAAAGGCTTTTTTGGGCTTTTTACTATATTCAGCTGTCTTGAAATTACTCATGAACGCTCAAGTTATTTATTTGCTCGAGATGGTACAGGTTGCGAGATTTTTAGATGTTGCATGTCAGAAAATACATTTCTTGTTTTGCTACTGTGTCTGCGATTCGATAATCCAAATGATCACGTCGATAGGAAACGAAATGACAGACTAGCTGCTATCATTCATATTCAACAAGTTTGTCAATAATTCTCTACAATTATATGAATTGAGCGAATGCGTCACCGTGGATGAGATGTTAGTCAAGTTTCGTGGAAGAAGTCATATGATTTCATACATGCCGAAGAAACCAGGTAAATACGGACTGGTCATAAGAGCCTTATGTGATGCAAAAAGTTCCTACTTTTATAATGGGTATGTTTATACCGGAAAAGGGTCAGATGGTGAAGGATTGACCACCCAAAATCAAAAACTTCTCGTGCATACTCAGTGTCTCCTGTGGTTGACACAGCCAATCGAAGGAAGTAACCGAAATGTGACTGCTGATTTCTGGTTCTCTTCTATAGAACTTGTTGATAAACTTTCAGAACGGAAGCTCACTTATATGGGTACTATGGCAAAAAAAAACAAACGCGAAATACCTAGTTAATTCAAACCGCAAAAAAACCGAGAAACCCAGTCTACTTTATTTAGTTTTATTATGTCGGCACTTGACGCTCCCCTCTACCCCGCAGCGGTTGTGTACTCAGTAGGGTAACCGGCAGGCCTGCCGGTTCTTAGAATTTTACCGAGCGGGGTAAGCGGGTGATACTAATGAGTTTGGTAGAGTATATATTAAGGAGTAACGATACGGAACATCAGTATGTATTGTCATCGAGTTAATAACACATCAAGAAGTGATAGTAGTGAAAATGAAGACTCCAGTTCGCCGGCGGCATCAACGTCGAACAGTCGTTCGGGAAAGAATTTATCCGTTCATTTCCAGAGCATATCACCGGCAGCAACGAGCGAAGACGAAAGCGACAACGAAGTCCGAAGTCAGCGAGAGAACGAGCTCAGCGAATTTATCCAAATGAAGACATCTTCACAGACACAATTGCAGACGACAATAGATTTGATCGAAACCGAACAATGCAACGGTACCGGCCAAGAGACTCAGGCAACAGTGGAGGATATGGAAGTGCAAGCCGAGCAACGTGTGACCAAGTAATCAACCCCGAAGCGTCGTCGTTCAACGTTAGACAACAAAAAGAAGAACACTCCTCTGAAGAAGATAGCGAAAACTCTGCCGGATCCCCCACCAGAAAGTTTCTTAGGTGTTTTGGAGTTGATATGGACGGCAAACATTTACAGTACAGTGATGGAGAGACTGAAGTTTGGCGAAAAACGGGCCATGAAGGACAAGAGCTTAATATTGAAGAGAGAATTCTCGAATCTGATCTCATTGTGGAAGACAGTGTTGAAGTTGTTCGTCCACAAACTGAGAGTGAAAGAGTGAGAAGATTTATCATGGAGTGCCTTCAAAACAATCCTTTGCGATTCAGAGTTGTACATGACGTGTTTACAATTCAAAATGTCAACTACAGGAATAGCAATATTTCACGAATATGCGAACAAGGAGGAAGTTCTGGTCGTAGCTTCAAAGGGAGCATCTTCTTCGTTACCAATCATGGAGACGACCACTTGCATGTCGTCCACGACTGTGCCTACAACGGAAACTCCTGTAGATGTCAACGTATCCGCGAAATCCGCAGTGAATGCGGACAGCCCAGACTTAATAGAAGACTTCTTCGGTCTTCAGAATGTACCAGTGAGCACTGGGTCAATCTCGCAGTGTATTTCGAGACAGGCGAACGGCAAGCAATACACTTTGAAATCGCCGGGAGAATGTGGTCTAAATGTGGTCAAACTAGAAATATATCCATTCGCCAAAATCAGCGGCTTAGACAAGAAAAATTGGTGGAAACACGTGGAAACGAAAATGTTGTTCTTGACGACTTCCAATGTCGATCCGTTACAAATGGAAGTGAACAAAATCCAGAACATGGCAGTAAAGCAAGTAACGAAAATCTAGGACGTACAAAAAGAAGTAAAGGAGATAAGTTATTGGAATTCTTTTGGCGGTTTCCAACATCGCCAATAAATAATGTGTTCAACAATAGTGTGTGGTTCAATTCGCAATGGAAATATTTACCCCTGAATCATACGCACGTCAAAGCAGTGCAGCGTATATATCAATGGCAACTGTGCGACATGTCTTTCATTGATTTTATGAATAAGTTTAAAGATAGTGAAACAATATTTTATAATTGCGGTGTTAGAGATATTAATGATTACTATTATACAACCGATCAATCTTTACGTATAGCTATAGATTTATTAAATTTTCAATTTAATCAAAATACTGATAGAGTTAGAGAATTTCTTATAAACTTATATAATATTTTAGATAGAAATATTCCTAAAAAAAATTGTATGTTTGTGCTTTCACCTCCAAATGCTTGTAAAAATTACTTTTTTGATGCTGTTATACATTATTTTCTAAATTTTGGACAAATCGGCAATTTCAACAAGTACAATTCTTTTCCTTTAATGGAATGTGTTAATCGCAGAATTATTTTGTGGAATGAACCACATTGTGAAACATCAGCGTTTGAAACTATAAAAATGTTATTTGGAGGTGATACACTAAATGTTAAAGTTAAGTTTCAAGACGATTCCATTGTCAATAGGACTCCTTGCATAGTTTTATCTAATAATATTTTTCCAAAAGATACAGCTTTTAGAACTAGAATGTTTTCTTATACGTGGCGTCCTTGTGATGCTCTCAAAAAATGTAAAAGAAGGTGGCCAATGGAAGTGTTTTACCGCATTTTGGATTTGAGCAGCATGAACGCTCATATACGGCACAACATGCACCAACCTAAGATTATAGAAAGAGGAGATTTCCTAAAGACCGTTTAGCTCGTTCGCTAGTTCTCCCCCTATATTCAGAGACGCGTAGTCTGCAGTCAATTACCGAGGGAGTTACGCTTCGTGATAAAGCGAATTCTGGGTGACGATATGGTCGAAGAAGATGTCAAAAGTCATGAAACTAGTCAAGGCAAAAGAAGGGTATGCAGGATTTGCCCACCCAAATTGCACAGAATGACTGGGCACACGTGTCGGGTGTTGCGATCACGTATGTTTGCAGTAATTGATGCTGAATTGAGTCATCAGAATTTTTATTTTTGTTTTTGGGAACGACTTTTTTGTTTTTTCGTTCCTTCTAGATTAGATTTTAAGTGAAAGATATTAAACTTTATCTTTTTCTCGCATAAGGTCAGCTGAAATGTCATACAAACTAAGGAAGAACTGAGGATCTCATACCAATCAAGGCTGTAAAATACCACTAAGTGTTATTACTCGATTCTGTCGATATTTTATAAAAAAAAGATTATTTGATTTACTAGTGTTTTTCATTATATACCGTTGATTGAATATTAACCCTTCTTTGCATGATGATGGAAATTTCCATCATAACATTTAATGCGGGTAAAAGGGTACACAAAACCAGTGTAATTTACATTTGTTGTTCCTGGCAACATTTTACAACGCCATAGCGTAAAACTAAACGCAGTTGTCAAAAAAAAAGCTAACGTCGCTGTTAATTACAGTGCCACCAACTTATCTGTGAAGTGGCAAAAACATGAACTACGGTCGCCATGTTGAAATGTCATTCGACTGTCAGTGTCTACTACTTTCGAGTGTTCAGTGTGTTTTATTGCGATACTTCTGAATTTAAAGCGTTAAATATGCCGAAAGCTATAAAAAGTGATATCCAGGGTATTATTCTAAAGGTGAAACCATTTTTTGAAGAAGAAGCTCGGCTGCAGGCTCCTATCATTCCGTTTAATCAAATATACAAACGGATTTCGGTTACAACAGGTTAGTGTTGTCTGTTTATACCATTCTTTCTCAAAGTGGGCGATAACGCCGCCTGGGGGGTGGGGGGCGGGGCGTTTGAAACCTAGAGGGGGGCGTTAAGGGGCCCAGAAAAAATGGAGGGCGTTGTATAATTTGCAATTTCATTTACTTTGTATAGTATTTTAAATTCCACTAAAATTAAAAGCCACCTACGACACAATAACGAATAATTAGTTTATATTTCTACCCTGTATGATGTTATAAAAACTTAAAATACTTAACATAGATTTCGTAGGATAGCCCGCACACCGTACGCAATCAAGTTGTAACAAGTTTCTGCGGATAAAGGAACATGATCGATAGTTAAAAATTAGAGCAATTTTACCTTAATTACATTGCACCAGAAATTATTTTAAACATTAGGAAAAAACTACCATGCAGAGTTTTAAAATATTATACATACGTAAACTAACATAAATTGAAGTTTTCTTTACTTTCTTTCTTGTTTTTAACATAAGTGCATATTACAATATTTTCCTAGCATTTTATAAGAAATTACTGATGTAAGAATCACCACTTTTATAGAAATTGGAAATACGTTCAAAAAGTTGTTAGAAAATTGTTTTTATAATTAACGATATTAATTTATTTTCCGTAGTTAAATAAGTTATTATTGTTAGTAGTATTATTTACTAGTCGAAATATAAAATTTTAATTATCTTATAATGAGAAAGATATTCAGCAAAAATAATTTTTCGTTCTAATAAATTAGTAATAAAGTTTGATGAGATGAATTCATTTTTACTTTGCAAATTTAAATACACGCTCTGTAGCAATGTACGTACATATATGAAGAAACAACAATAGCACCTACAAATACATATGTAAGTAGTGGGTAGTGTAGTGTAAAGTCGGTTCCTCGGGATTCACCGCATACTAGTCGCGAATTAACTATATTCGCGCTTCAATTAAGTATTTTTTTGATTTTTGCGACTTTATTGATTTATTCGCGGTTTTATTAGATGATATCCCGCGTACTTTGATAACGTTTATCATCTTCTGATTGCACATAATATTTCACACGAGCTTCGGAGTATTTCCAATAATTAATAGGTTCAATGTTGCGGATTTTACTCATATCATAAACATCATAGCATTGATAGCGTCATCTTCCTTGGAGGAAATATAAGAGACTCCGTCGTCACGTGCTGCTGATACAGCACAATTTTCTTCTTTTTGGGCTTCTCAAAGAACATGTCTATGTCATTCATTCTTTTGATATTATTGTTTTTCTTCATATTGACAACCAATGAATCGTCAGGTTCCACGGCAGAGTCCGGAAAATAGTAGCTTTTGAATGTGTCTTGCTGAAAGAGAACATAATACATATTAATTTTATACTTATTTTTAATACATGTTAGGTTATCGAGAGCTGGTTCATTATACATGGGCATTAAAAGTTTTCTACGGATAATTAAGAAAATACTCACATCCATTATATAGTAGACGCGGCTGACTTGCACTGTCACGGTTGTATATATCACAATGATGTCATTTGAGCCACGCTACCTTAATTTATATGATAGTGTGCATATGTAGTGAGGTGTATTGAACAGTCAAACACACCCACACTACTGTTAGTAGGGTGACAAGTTAGAATCGGTAGAGAAACGGCACAATGTGCTGAGGAGCATGCCTATGATGTATCATTGAATATAAACAAAGGACGAGGTGGGTGGTGGGCGGAAACAGGCCCCACAAACAAAACATGAGTTGAGTTTGTACAATGGAATGCAGATATCCTTATCTGCATTATAATATAAATCTAGGCTAGAAATGCATAAAAAGCAATCTCAATCTATTGGGAATAAAACGTGTTGTTATTGTTTTGTCTCTAGACTCAACATAAGTTTTTAGCACAAAAACATGTACAGCATTATCAAAAATTATCGTATCTTAGTAAAGAACAAAACTTTGACAAAAATGTAAAGTTTTAATTTTTATCAATAGATACCAGTATATGCTGAACAATATGCTTACTTTGCCGACTAAATGCTAACCTTAAACAATGCTATTGGTGCAATCCGGTAGAAATCGGCTGGTTCATCGATACTTGCTCAGTACGATTGAGATCTTTAAACAAGTATTTAAGTTCAACACTTTATTTACATATTTTTGAAAACAAAGCCATGTCGGAAGCAAAAAAGAAGAAACGGCAATACAGTGTAGAATATATTAAATATGGATTCAAAGAAAATTCGACAAACCCATCTTTGCCTTTGTGCCTTCTTTGTTCAAAAACATTTTCGCGATGAAGCCTTCAAGACTTCAAGATCCAAAAGAAGGACAAAAATGTAGCCTATTATCAAGATCTGGAAAAGAAGCATAATGCTCAGCCAAGTGTATCGAAAATTTTTTCGATGGCTGCTAAGCAAGACGATGACGCACTTCGAGCTTCATACAATATCTCTCAGTTAATTGCTCAAACAGGTAAACCACACACCATCGGAGAAACGTTAATTTTGCCGGCGATAAAAGAAGTTATAACAACTGTGCTCCACAAACCGGATTATATAATCCGAAAAATTCCTTTAAGCAATAGTTCTGTTCAAAGACGAATTGATGAAATGGTTAAGAACATTGAAAAGTCATTGTGCAATCATCTGAAGACTAGTAAATTTTCAATTCAGTTGGATGAGTCCACTTTACCAACTAATGAAGCATTGTTGTTGTATTACGTGAAATTTATTAAAGATGAAAAAATATGTCAAGAACTTGCTAGTAATTTAGAGACAGACACGAAGGGTGAAACCGTATTTAAAACACTGGAAAAGTTTTGTGATGATAAAGGAATTCCGTTGAAGAATATTATATCAGCTGCTACAGATGGTGCTCTAGCTATGACGGGGTGTCAAAAAGGCTTCATATCGTACTTAAAAAACAAAATTCCTGATGTGCTTGCTGTACATTGCGTTATAAAGGTTGTCTCAGAATGATTTTCGTTTTTAAATTGACCAATACGCGCCAACCGCAGGTAGCAGGTGGAGGGGAGTGGACTCAAACCCTTGGCCGGCTTGTTAATTTTAGTAGTCATGAATCGTTTCACGGGATTACAGCGCGCGTTTTGCGTGAGAGCGTTTAATAAAAACAATGATTCCTACACTGTTGTTCGTCGTCTCTACAGGACATATTTTAATTTAAAAAGCTTAAGACATGCCAAGTGCCAATTTAATTAAGCATTCGGTGTGCAAGTTTGAAGAGACTGGGAATACAAAGCCGGACAAATCGTCTGGGTGAAAAGGACACCAAGAACGAGCATGTACGTCGATCGCATTCGAGTCTGTTATGGACGACTCACGACAGTCATTGAGATTGCGCGCAGCTTCTCTTAATTTGAACAAATCTACGGTTCTTCGCATTATTTTGAAAGATTTACATTTTTACCCCTACAAAATTGTTATTGTTCAAGAAATTAATCCTGATGATCCTTATAAACAAGTCGAATTCTGCAGGTCAATGAAAAACCGTTTTAGGAGTTTCAATAACATCTGGTTCTCCGACGAATCGAATTTTCACATCAACGGTCATGTGAATAGACAAAATTGCAGATACTAGGCTTCCGAGAATCCGTTAGAACTGCATCAGAAGCTCTTGCACTCGCCAAAAGTTGTTGTTTGGGCTGCCATATCAAGTCAAGGAATTACCGGTCCTAATATTTTTTGAGGATGACCGAGGTCGAACTCAGACCGTTAATTCTGACCGATATTGCCATATGATCCGGACTTTTTTGGCTACAGAAATGCAAAACCAGAAGAGCTACAACCGCAACACCTTTTTCCAGCAAGATGGAGCCACTTCTCATGTTACAAATGATTCATTAGCTGGTCTTCACGATTTATTCTCTGGAAGAGTGATAAGTCGCCGAGGAGACATCAATTGGCCCTGATTTAACGCCTGCTGATTTCTTCCTATGGGGCTACCTAAAAAGCAAAGTTTACAATCCATTGCCACCCAACCTGAATGTTTTGAAGCAAAGAATCACTGAAGAAATCAACTCTATTCCAAGAGCGATGCTCCAGCGAGTTATTGAAAACTTTAGCTCCAGGTTAAATGAGTGTGAACAAATAAATGGTGCGCATTTGCAAACGGTTGTTTTTCATAAATAAACTTCAAGAATTGCTCTTTAAATTAACAAAACGAGATTTAATTGATATTTTGTTTTTTTATTTAACATCTAAAATAGAAAAATATTGTGAGACACCCATTACATCGACAGCATTGAGTTGCTAGATATTTAAGTGAACGACTATTTCAATCATTGCAACATGTCATCAGAGCAGTCAATAAAATCCGAAACTCTCTTAAAATGACTGATTATTTAATCAGCTTTGTGTTGATAATGATGAAGATTTCAATAGATTGATCTTTCACACAGAAGTGCGTTGGCTATCAAAAGGAAATTTTCTGACTCGTTTTTACAATCTGTTTGACTCTGTCATAGAGTTCTTGTAAAACAAAGACACAGTATTCCGCGAAAACCTCATCACATCTAAGAATGATATCGCATACCTGTATAGTAGAGTGATACATATGAGATGTGTATTAGTATATAAGTCATGTATGCTTTAGTTACTGAGCCAAGAAAAAAGAGTCTCGATCGCGCTCCCGTCCCGTGCACACGTGTCCGCTCGCTTTTGCTTGAGCAGTTAATACACTTGCCGGGGTTGAGTGAAACATCAAGACAGCCATCAATCAAAACCGGCTGAATAAGCCAGCTTTGCGCTAACGTATCAAAGATTGATCGTCTGAAGATACGCTAGTAAACGTAACGGTCGCCCTAACAAGGCGTTAGGCAGTTAACGGTCCCGCGCTTCGCAAACTCCACCGTCGTGTGCCTCACGCTAGTTGTAATAGTGTTGTGTTGTGCAGTACTTCGAGCAACAGAGTGCAGCTCCATCTGCGTGTGTGTAGCGGTGTATCGGAGAACTAAGGAACGATTCGTCTAGTACTAGTTTCCAAGGCACCCGTCGGCAAAAGAATCTCTGCGGATAGGTTGAGTTCGCTCCCTTGACGCATCGAGGACTTTTGGTCGGCCACATACGTGGGTACTGGTTACTTCCCACCGACACACTGGTGTCAACGTTTCGGGTGGAAAGTAAGCGGTCGCGTTGGACACCCTATCCCTTTCGTAAGAAAGGGAACAGGTCGTCCTGCTCAGCGGGGTGCCGTCAAGCACACCGCTGGGTCTCACGCCTACGTGCGCACCACAAGACTCGCACCAGTAAGCCAGTGACCCCCCAACCCTCGCATGGTACTGCTATGCGCCGGTGGCGGAGTTGCCCACAAAAGTGGGACTACGCGGGCTGCCAGCGGACACAAAGCCAAAGGACATAGAGGAGGCCCTGAAGGCGCTGGGCTTCCCAGTCACATATGTCAGAGGCATCCCGCCAAGGAGAGGCAGACCGGGATGCCTATTCCATATAAAATGGAGAGGATCAGCACCACCACCACCACCACCACCACCACCACCACCACCACCACCACCACCACCACCACCACCACCACCACCACCACCACCACCACCACCACCACCACCACCACCACCACCACCACCACCACCACCACCACCACCACCACCACCACCACCACCACCACCACCACCACCACCACCACCACCACCACCACCACCACCACCACCACCACCACCACCACCACCACCACCACCACCACCACCACCACCACCACCACCACCACCACCACCACCACCACCACCACCACCACCACCACCACCACCACCACCACCACCACCACCACCACCACCACCACCACCACCACCACCACCACCACCACCACCACCACCACCACCACCACCACCACCACCACCACCACCACCACCACCACCACCACCACCACCACCACCACCACCACCACCACCACCACCACCACCACCACCACCACCACCACCACCACCACCACCACCACCACCACCACCACCACCACCACCACCACCACCACCACCACCACCACCACCACCACCACCACCACCACCACCACCACCACCACCACCACCACCACCACCACCACCACCACCACCACCACCACCACCACCACCACCACCACCACCACCACCACCACCACCACCACCACCACCACCACCACCACCACCACCACCACCACCACCACCACCACCACCACCACCACCACCACCACCACCACCACCACCACCACCACCACCACCACCACCACCACCACCACCACCACCACCACCACCACCACCACCACCACCACCACCACCACCACCACCACCACCACCACCACCACCACCACCACCACCACCACCACCACCACCACCACCACCACCACCACCACCACCACCACCACCACCACCACCACCACCACCACCACCACCACCACCACCACCACCACCACCACCACCACCACCACCACCACCACCACCACCACCACCACCACCACCACCACCACCACCACCACCACCACCACCACCACCACCACCACCACCACCACCACCACCACCACCACCACCACCACCACCACCACCACCACCACCACCACCACCACCACCACCACCACCACCACCACCACCACCACCACCACCACCACCACCACCACCACCACCACCACCACCACCACCACCACCACCACCACCACCACCACCACCACCACCACCACCACCACCACCACCACCACCACCACCACCACCACCACCACCACCACCACCACCACCACCACCACCACCACCACCACCACCACCACCACCACCACCACCACCACCACCACCACCACCACCACCACCACCACCACCACCACCACCACCACCACCACCACCACCACCACCACCACCACCACCACCACCACCACCACCACCACCACCACCACCACCACCACCACCACCACCACCACCACCACCACCACCACCACCACCACCACCACCACCACCACCACCACCACCACCACCACCACCACCACCACCACCACCACCACCACCACCACCACCACCACCACCACCACCACCACCACCACCACCACCACCACCACCACCACCACCACCACCACCACCACCACCACCACCACCACCACCACCACCACCACCACCACCACCACCACCACCTCAACCAGAGAGGAGGCACACGACGGGGCCACACTGACACCCCCTGCCAATGACCCCACGGAGAGGGGCGCGCCTGCTGCCCCCCCCCCGAAAAAGAAGAGGAAGAAGAGAAGGAAGGAGCCGGCTCAGTCCGAGGCCAGAGGCACCTCAACCCCCATTCCCCCCTACGTTGCCACCATGCAACAAGGGCCTGTAACAGTGGCCACAGCACCTAACTATGTACCTCAGCATGCGCAGGTGCATAGTAACGCAAAGAGCGCACAACCCTCGAGGGGGAGGGCCGAGACCTCCCCTCCCCAACTTACCCACATGCCGACGACCATCGAGGCAGCACTTGCGCAACTGGTTACCGTCATGATGAAGATCCTGGGAGACGTCTTAACGGCGATGACCACGGGAGCTGACCCCTTATCTGCCATACTAACGGCGCTGGCCCGACTGACACTCGCCAGAAATGGCTGAACTGCGGGCCATGCACTGGAATGCTGGCGGCGTCAGGAACCAAGCCGCCAGCTTAATGACTCTCATCCAGCAGCACGATGTCCAGGTCGTGCTGCTTGGTGAGACGAAGCTCAGGCCCGAGCAGCCATTCAAGATCCCCAACTTCTTCGTGTATCGACGCGATGAGATCTCTCCTGAAAACATAGCGTACAGAGGCGTCGCGGCGTTAGTAAGGAGGGATCTGATCCACGAGGAGGTTGAGCTGGACGAGTACCAGACGACCCGGACCATCAGAGTTCGCTTGAGAACGGCCGGGAGGGAGTTGCGTATATACGCTGCGTACCGTCCCCCCGGTACCCCCTTTTGCCCCTCGGACATCCGAACGGTACTAGGAGGGAGCTGCCCAGCCATTATTGCGGGAGACTTGAACGCCAAACATCCCGCATGGGGGTCGAAGATCATAACCCCCCCAGGCAGGCAGCTGTACGAAGATGCGGAGAACGGGGGATATGAGGTGTTGGGGCCAGACGAGCCGACACATACCTCCGTCCAATCGTACCGCCGTCCAGATGTCCTAGACATAGTGATATGCAAAGGCATATCGAGCCCGGTTCAGGTGGAGGTGCTGAACGATGTGGATACTCAGCACCTCCCCATACTAGCAACCATGAACACCTCGGCTGACTCCGTAGTGCCCAGAGGTCCCAGCAGAAGAACCAACTGGGAGGCCTATCATAGGGCACTCAAGAACATGGACTACGGCGCGCCGATCTACACAAGTGACAACGTAGAGGAGGCCGCGCAGTATCTAACATCCATGATACAGAATGCGTATAGCGCGGCCACTGTGGAGATCGGTAGGACACGCCGTAGGGAAGAGCTCCCAGTTGGGATAACGAATAAACTCAAGAGGAAGCGTTTTTCATAAATAAACTTCAAGAATTGCTCTTTAAATTAACAAAACGAGATTTAATTGATATTTTGTTTTTTTATTTAACATCTAAAAACGAAAAATATTGTGAGACACCCATTACATCGACAGCATTGAGTTGCTAGAAATTTAAGTGAACGACTATTTCAATCATTGCAACATGTCATCAGAGCAGTCAATAAAATCCGAAACTCTCTTAAAATGACTGATTATTTAATCAGCTTTGTGTTGATAATGATGAAGATTTCAATAGATTGATCTTTCACACAGAAGTGCGTTGGCTATCAAAAGGAAATTGTCTGACTCGTTTTTACAATCTGTTTGACTCTGTCATAGAGTTCTTGTAAAACAAAGACACAGTATTCCGCGAAAACCTCATCACATCTAAGAATGATATCGCATACCTGTATAGTAGAGTGATACATATGAGATGTGTATTAGTATATAAGTCATGTATGCTTCAGTTACTGAGCCAAGAAAAACGAGTCTCGATCGCGCTCCCGTCCCGTGCACACGTGTCCGCTCGCTTTTGCTTGAGCAGTTAATACACTTGCCGGGGTTGAGTGAAACATCAAGACAGCCATCAATCAAAACCGGCTGAATAAGCCAGCTTTGCGCTAACGTATCAAAGATTGATCGTCTGAAGATACGCTAGTAAACGTAACGGTCGCCCTAACAAGGCGTTAGGCAGTTAACGGTCCCGCGCTTCGCAAACTCCACCGTCGTGCGCCTCACGCTAGTTGTAATAGTGTTGTGTTGTGCAGTACTTCGAGCAACAGAGTGCAGCGCCGTCTGCGTGTGTGTAGCGGTGTATCGGAGAACTAAGGAACGATTCGTCTAGTACTAGTTTCCAAGGCACCCGTCGGCAAAAGAATATCTGCGGATAGGTTGAGTTCGCTCCCTTGACGCATCGAGGACTTTTGGTCGGCCACATACGTGGGTACTGGTTACTTCCCACCGACACACTGGTGTCAATGTTTCGGGTGGAAAGTAAGCGGTCGCGTTGGACACCCTATCCCTTTCGTAAGAAAGGGCACAGGTCGTCCTGCTCAGCGGGGTGCCGTCAAGCACACCTCTGGGTCTCACGCCGGCTCAGTCCGAGGCCAGAGGCACCTCAACCCCCATTCCCCCATACGTTGCCACCATGCAACAAGGGCCTGTAACAGTGGCCACAGCACCTAACTATGTACCTCAGCATGCGCAGGTGCATAGTAACGCAAAGAGCGCACAACCCTGGAGGGGGAGGACCGAGACCTCCCTCCACAACCTACCCACATGCCGACGACCATCGAGGCAGCACTTGCGCAACTGGTTACCGTCATGATGAAGATCCTGGGAGACGTCTTAACGGCGATGACCACGGGAGCTGACCCCCTTATCTGCCATACTAACGGCGCTGGCCCGACTGTGTCCCAGGATTAAAAAACAACTTAACCAGCTCACGGAGGAGCTGTCGGAGGAGATAAAAGCCCACAGGGGGGAGGAGTGGGACCGAAGGGTTGATGAGGCATCAGAGAAGCCGGCCTCACTCCACCTCCTCAGCCGACAGCTCACCACAACACCGACTCCGGTATGCCCACTTGTGGACAACGAGGGGCGCAGACACTACGGAGCAAAGGACCGGGCAGAGATGCTCGCCGAGCACCTGGAGGGGCAATTCCAAGCCAACATTGCCGAACCCACCCTCGCTGATCATTATGCAACAGTCGAGCGCCGCGTACAGGAATACCTCATGACGCCGGCACCAGCACTGCGCGGGGAGGACTTTATCTCCCCAGCAGAAACTAGAAGAGCAGCCGCACACCTGCCGCTGAGGAAAGCGCCTGGTCATGAGGGTATAACAACCATGGCCATAAGGCAGCTACCCAGGAAAGGAATCGTAGCGATCACCCGTTTTTACAACGCGGTGATCAGAACGGGACACTTCCCCCAGGAATGGAAGAGGGGGAAAATCATCGTGTTGCCGAAGGCTGAGAAAGATAGGAAGCGCCCATCCAGCTATCGGCCGATAACGCTACTGCCGTACCTAGCGAAATTATTCGAAAGGCTCCTGCTGCGGAGGATCAAACCTTGTATAGAGCTGCGAGAAGAGCAGTTTGGTTTCCGCAGCGGGCACTCAACAACATCTCAGCTGGCCCGTGTGCTACATTACCTCGCGACCGAATCGCCGAGTACGCGTACCACCCCCCCTCCAGTTAAGAGGAGAAGAGGTGGCGTGGAGCAACACCATTACCTATCTTGGTTGCAAGATAGACCGCGCCCTTCGCATGTCTCCCCAGATCGACAACGTCGTAAGGCATGCAAGGGCAGCGAGAGCGAAATTATATCCAATTCTAACATCCAAATTAACAACGCGCACCAAGATAGGTATATACAAGACCTACATCCGCGCGCGCCTTACATACGCGGCGCCGGCGTGGTACGCGCTTACATCGGCGACTCAACGAAAACGGTTGCAGGCGCAGCAGAGTCTGGCTCTCAGGATGATCGTGGGAGCTGGCCCGTCAGGAACGACGTAATATCCAAAGGGCTCCGCGTGGAGTCCTTAGAAGAGTTTGTGGTCCGTTTAACGCGACGGCTGTTCGACAGAGCAGATAACGGACCACATAAGCACCTCCATAACTTGGCTCCCCTCCACGCGCGCCCACCTGAAGGACGGCCACTCCCACGCGAAATCCTGCCACCATCAACGCCGCCTGGCCGAAGGGGGGCCAGGGACGAGCGTTAGCCCGACTACGCCCAGGCGTGATGATTAAGGACTAGACACCAACAGCACCCACGAAACAGTGGACCCAGGACCGGGGGAGCCGTTGCCCCCCGAGATGACGGGTAAAGAGGGCAACCTCGAGGCCCGCAACCTGCCAACAAGGGCAGATGAAATAGCTAGCTAGTGCAGCGCCGAGTATCAATCGTCAGTAAGTCGGCACAAAACCCAGCGTGTGCGACTTTGCCGCTGCGCAGCTCTTCTCGCGACACTACCACCAGCGCTTCATCCCGCGCTTCATCACACGCCTCATCCCGCGCAACTACTCGCGCGTCTTCCCGTGCCTCTTCCTGCGACTCTCTCACGACGAACTCCAGTTCGTCAATGTCCATCGGTGCTGACACCGAAATCATATAGTGCCTCGGACGACGACTTCACTGTCGTCAGAGGAAAACGCAAGCGCAAGCAAAATACCGAATCTTCGGACTCGGAGGGAGCCCGCCCACCTAGCAAGGTGGTCGCGGCATCCCCAGCCGCCCGCAAAACAAAGGGCAAAAAAAAGCCAGCGAGCGCTCCCGCGCCCACTGTCACCGCCAGTACCGCGCCAGCCGCCCCGTCTGCGCTCGTGCGCACCCCCGTCCCCATGGACACGGCAGCACCCGCGGCTAAGCCAGCCACCGCCACTAAGGCCCCCAAAAAGCCATACAGGACCGGGGGCAATGGGTCAAAATATCAGCTGCACTCCGTGAAAAACGGATTCATTTTTCAAAGGCAAAGCCCACTAATAATTGTATCACTGTAACGGTTGATACCACCGATGCCCACAGGGCACTAACCAAATGGTTAGAAATAAATATAATAGGTTTTCACACCTCCGCTCTCGAGGAGGAACGCATCCTCCGAGTGGTGCTAAGAAGCATCCCGAGAGAAATCTCAACCGACAGCGTCCTGGAGGACCTTAAATCTTCAGGCCTTCCCGCCTTGAACGTCTACAGGATGTTCAACCAGCGCTCAAAAAAGAAGTATAATGTAGTCATGGTGCACCTCCAACAAAACCATGAAGGCAATAAAAATTTCAAATTAAGTCAGTACTCGACTTAGAAGGCATAACGGTGAAGGCACCACGCAAGCGGTCCACCATCGGGCAATGCCATCGTTGCCAGCTGTACGGGCACTCGGCCCGTAACTGCTACTCTCGCCCCCGATGCGTCAAATGCCCAGGGGACCATATAACTAACGATTGCCCCATACCTAAGGGGTGGGAAAACACGCCCAGTTGCGTTCTATGCGCAACTTAGGACACCCCGATAATTACCGCGGCTGCCCCAATACCCCAGATAATAAACGTAATAAGGGAAGAAAGGGCACCAGGGGAGCGCCCCAGATGGCGACCCCCCAAGGCCCCAGCCGAAACATGGGTCAAACCCCTGCAAATAGTGGCAAGGGCCCAAAATACTCCCGCTCCATCCGCAGCGGCTCCCGCTCCCTCCGTAGCGACCCCACATTCGCCCTCAGCGGCTCCAAAAACCGCACCTAAACCAGCGGCCCCAGTCAAGTTGGTCCTCAAAGCCTCGCCGACAGTAGGTTCGTCTACAATGTCGGATATGGCGGACCTTTCACAACTATTGCACATTTTCGGTGCAATCGATATGTCGGAGGTCAGGACACGCGGAAAAAACCCGCGTAGCAACATCCCCAATGGAGCTAATGAACATCCCTCGGTATATGAGGCCTTCAGTAACCTAATCAACAAAAAGTAAATATTAACTCTACTTACCCTCTTGGAGGCCTCGCCCGCACCCCATCATTTTTTCAGTTTGTTGCCACTTCCAATGGAAGGTACAAACTGTAGAGTTAAACCCCAATCCCTAGCTGTCGGCTTCTTCAACGCAAACGGCTTAAATAAACAGATAAACGAAGTAAGAGAATTTATCTCAGTCCACCAGCTAGACATTATGTTAATACAGGAGTCCTTGCTGAAGTCTAACATACGCGCCCCCAAAATTGCAAATTACCGCTTAATTAGGAACGACCGCCCCGCTCGCGGAGGTGGCACGTTAATATATTACAAAGCGTCACTACACTGTGTGCCAATAGATTTACCTATCCTTGTAAATTTAGAAGCCTCAGGTTGTAAAATCGCAATGACAGGCCATCAGCCCATCACTGTGATATCAGCTTATCTCCCGCCTAGTAAAATCATCTTAAGGGGCGACATCGAGGCACTGCTCAATTATAGCGACTCGGTGATAATCGCGGGAGACCTAAACAGCTAGCACTCTGCTTGGAACGCTGAAAATGAAAATAATAATGGACTTGCCCTCCTATCACTAAGCTTAAATTTAAATTTTGATATAATCGGTCCTCTAGAACCAACAAGAATACCACCACAGAGGAACCAAAGCCCGGACATACTAGATATCGCTCTCCTAAAGAACGTATCTCTCGCGCTAAGGCAAATAGAAGTTCATCATGAACTTAATTCAGACCATCGCCCGGTCATAATGATGCTAGGACAGCCGCACGCAGAGGTCACTAGGACCAAAACCGTGACAGACTGGAGTAAGCTCGAGAAATATCTCGAGTCTACTGTTTCCCCCGAGCTAGCGTTTATTCCGGACATAGTTAATAATAAGGACACGGCACTATCCGCTGTCGATCACCTCACCTCTCACCTTAAAACAGCCGTCCGAGTATCCTCCAAGCAGGTCAAGGCGGCGAATGATCGCCGCTTTGAACTGCCCTCGGAACTCAGGCAGCTGCTGAGAGAAAAATGCTGCCAATAGGGCATATGACCGTTACAGGACTGACGCAAACCGCGTCAGGATGCGCCAACTCCAAAGGGAAGTTAAAGAGCGTATGGCTGAGATGAGAGAGCAAAGGTTGGACAGGCTCATGGAGGACATCTCGCCCTCTCACACTGCTTACTGGCAGTTGGCGAGGGCAATGAAATCCGAGTCAGTTGCGTCGATGCCCCCTCTAATCAGCCCCGGAGGTCAGATAGCGTTTGACACTCCGCCTGAGGCGCCCCAAAGATGTCATCACGGACGATGATGATAGAATCACAAAGATCAACAACGCGTACGCGGTTGCGCCGCATCACACGCACAACACCAGTAGCACAAGCACCCACACTAGCCAGGTCCTACGGCTAACACAGCGGGATAGACTTCGTCGCCATCACTTCACGACCCGCCAGAGATTTATTCGAGGCAGAGGTCGTTACTAAGCCATACATTAAGGCGGTCCCAGATGAGGTCACCTACCTCCTGTCGGGGCCCTCGGATCGCCTAGCCCCCCCACTTAAGATTGGAAGTTTTCTTTCGTTCTAGGGGATGCAGCGCTTCACAGCAACAGTCATCATCGACCTTCGTTAAACTTGCGGGCCTCTGTCCCCGCAAGTCTCTTTAGACGAAGCTGTAAAGGCCTCCGGGCCAACAGCAATGTGGATGGGTTTTTAGTCGGCATGTTTCTCCTTCCGAGATCCGAGTGCGACATAGCCCGTTGGGAGGCCTCCCGGCCAACAACGGGTATGATTGAATCATTTTCCCTCCACCAAAAAAAAAAAAAAAAATTACTGAGCCAAATATATTCTATCTTTTGACTTGACTAGTCGTCTCATTTATCGAGCTCGGGCCCATACTCTATATGGCGACCCTGCCAAAACTGTAACGCGAGTCGCGATGCGCGAGTGTTGCCATTCCATTGCCATAAACAGACACTATGTTCGGATTAAAGATATTACTAGATCGATTCAAAATTCGGGTTTTGAATTATATTTAAAAATGTGACATTCAAACATTGAAAAAGATGAAGTATTCATAACGCAGAATACAGCAGGAGGCACCAACAGTGCAAGGCAAGCGGAGTATCACTTGTCCAACATCAGTATAGTAATGTTTATAATATGTACATTACTAGGGATAGCTGGACTATACGCTGTATATTTATTATACAAGAGATGCTGCCATCACGGATGGATAAGAAATTATATTCTTGCAACAAATCTCATGAGATCGTTTCGTCGAGCACGACCGGAGCCTCGTGTATGCTATGAGTGTCAGCATCGTCGAGAGCATCAGGAGTCGTCCGTAGCCGCCAGTAGCAAGAATTGACGAATGACAACAAGACACGGTTATAATATGAAGTGTAGTGAAGTGCTTGGTGTTTATGGACATCGTTAATTTCTGAGGTTTTGAATTTTTATCATCATTAGAATTATTATGGTAATAGTAATCGCGTATGTATAGGTATTGTTACTGTTTGTTGATTATCCACGTAGTTATTTCATGTAATGGCATATTGCAATGCTATTAACGAAATATGTGACAGATTAAAGAATATTAAAGATTACTTAATTAAAGTAGGACCAAGTAGAAGGACAAGCGCTGTTCAGAATAAAAAATACTCTGAAGCCAGTGAATTGTATAATAAGTTCCTTTCCTTATATGATGTATTGGAAAGAGATATTATAAGTAAGAAGGTAGATTCGAAGAATATAGATATTATACATAATGTATGTAGCACGATAAAAACTGTGTACGAAAAAATAGGTGAGTTGTGTGAGTCTAATTTCGATTGGAGAAATATGATTTAAAGACTGCCATGCCACTTTACCAATTGTCACGGGGACGAAGACGTCACTAAACAGCTCAGCTTATTTCTAATATAGAAATGTATGAAAGTATGTTAGAAAAAGAGGGAAAAGTTTTATTAATTAATTTTGTATTAAAGTCAAGGCTATCAGAAAGTGCAAAACTACGCATGTCGCTTACATATTCTACTGTTTCAGATCTTATCAAGGATATAAAATCCCATTTACTCACTAAGAAATCCGATACTGCGATACAAAAACAGCTGCAGAGCCAGACAAGATGGACAAACCGTCGAGGATTTCCTTAAAAATATCGAAAAAATGTTTGTCGAGTTGACAATTTCGCAATGATGGTGATTCTCAAAAATTTGAAATTTTTAAAACCAATTAATGAAAAGAACGCTATCAAAAGATTTTCCGACGGTTTGCGAAATAGCCGACTCAGTACAATTATTTCAGCTAGGAACTATGGCTCGCTGAAAGACGCGATCCGAAGTGCCATGGACGAGCAGATTACATCGTGTCCACATCATGTCCTGAGGGAGCAGTGATGAATTTTAATAAAAATTTTTAGACAGGTAAGCGATATCCTTATTATAACAATTTTCGCCAACAAGGTCGTGGAAATTATCGCGGTTTTTCTCGCCCATTTAGGTAAGATAATTATAGCAATAATAATAATTTTAACAGGACTAATGAGTTACCTTCGAGTTCAGGTAGTAGGGGTCGAATAAATTACACAGGACAGCGAGAAACTCTTCGAATGCTACTTTACAAGTTTGGATTCCGTTTTAAAAAAACTAAGTCCAATCGTAAAGTTCTGATGGAGCGTAATGAAGTATCGGCTTGAAGAGCAAGGTACTTGCGTAAAGTGGATAAAAATAACAAATCACCCAACCCCGGCCTCTGATTTATTTAGATGAAACTTATATTCACTCTTCACATACAGCTGGCAAATGTTGGCAAGGAGAGAGCGTAGCGTCTTAAAAATGAACTCACAGTATTTAAATCAAATAAAAAAAGCGGTGACAATCACGATGATATGAATAGTGCCAATTTCAAAAAATGGGTGATTGAAAAACTTGTACCTAATTTAATAGAGCCATCAATTATTATAATGGATAATGCTCCTTATGGCTGGTTTACACAGTGCGAGCTAGCGTACGAGTCAGCCTTCCGAGTAGCTGCACTGCAGTAACTCCTATTGTTCGGACGTAACTTACGAGTAACTCGTACCGTGCGATTTGGTCAGTAGCTCGCATCCGAGTTACTTCAACATTTTTTGTTTTCACTCGCCTGGTCGCCCGGCTGCGACCCGCACATGACAGCGGCTCGGCCGTCGCTCGCATCGTTTGGACGCGTTCGGCAGTAGCTCGCCAGTGCCAGCCGGACAGTTGTGCGTGGAACCCGAGTTTTTTTTTTGTGTACTACGCCTACGTACGAAATCGATTTCGAAATGGCTGCGGATAGATGGTCTTCTGACAATAATATTTCATTCATGAAACTCTACAAAGACCAAGAAAACCTGTGGAATTGTTTCGATAAAAACTATCGAAATAGAGATATGAGAAAAGCATCTTTGGAACATATCGCAAAAGAAATAGTGACGCCACGCAGTGAGACGGAGATGCGTCGTTTAAACGAGTGCGAATTAAACATACAGACGCCATACTAGGAGTGGACGATATACATCGATGTTTTAAAAATACTCGATGTATAGGATGCATCGAATCAAACCGATGTTTTTTTCGATGCACCGAAAATGCAAACAATCAAACCTACCCCTCTCTCTCTCTCTACGGTTAATAACTATTTTTTTGTCTTTTTCAATTACATTATTTAGCACTCGCAAGGTGTTTCGTCAAAAAGTGTTATTACTGGTTGAAAAGGCAGCCAATATTATAGAGGTCAGTGCAACCAACCCAAAAAAAATATAAATGCAAATGGCCGACTGAATTGACTCGCCGTCTCTCTCTTACTTACAGTTAGTTGCAGTCTCTGGCTTCAAAAATCATATTATTTTAATTTTTGTATTAATTAATTACCTACTCAGCTTTATTCAGAATTCATTTTAAAATTTGCTGCGTCGTGTTAGCAATAATATTTATAAATCGAAGTGTTAAACTGAACTACACGTTATATGTAATATTAGTAACATAATAAGTCTGTGAAAACGTTGGACAAGTAAACAAAGGTAAGTGCGTGCATCTAAATAATACACTCGGCGTCAAAATAATCGCACCTTTTGAAATTTTGACTTCAAGCGAATAATACTCTTAACTTATTTATTGTACCCTACCAAAATTAATATCATTTGAAAGCACAATTAATACACTTTAAAAACGCGTATCGTTCTTTTCTGTAAAAACAATAATCACGAAACGTTAGGGTCTTTAAAAAAAAAGTGCTGAAAAGCTCATTAGAGGACTCACTGCTTGTGCCACCTTGGACACGAATAAAAGGGGGGGTAAAAATTAATTATGGGTCATTAGCTATCCAGACATCACAGAAGTCACAACTGAACACAGCTCCAGTATGAAAAAACCCTGAAAAATGGATACCACGGCAGAAGAAGCAGCTCAAGTGGTAGCACTACTGCAATCAGGACTACGCCAAGTTGATATTGCTCGACAACTCAACATAAGTCGTTTCCGGGTGATACGAGTATCCCAGCGGTTCCAGGAGACTGGAGGCTACGTCAGGAAGCATGGATCCGGAAGACGACGTTGCACTTCCGACAGAGACGACCGCTATATTGTGTCGACGTCTTTGCGTAACCGATTCTCCAACGCTGTTGAGCTGCAACAGCAGCTCCGAACAGCTCGGAGGACGTCGGTGAGCGTCTCCACAATAAGAAGAAGGCTGCGAGAGAAGAAAATCCAGGCCCGTAGGGCTGCTACTGCCCCAAATTGACAGCAGAGCATAGGCGAGTCAGACTTCAGTTTGCCCGAGACTAGGGTATGCCTTTTCTGCAATGATAGGCGTAGAAGAGTGTACAGGAGATAGGGGGAACGGTACTCACAGGCCTGCTTTGAAGAAACCGTCAGCTACAGAGGAGGATCCTGCATGTTCTGGGGCGGAATTTCAATCCAAGGAAAAACCGACCTTGTGTGCGTCTCCTGCACTGGAGGTGCACGTTGCCAGGGGTCCCTGACTGCTCATCGGTACATCACAGAGATACTGCAGGACCATGTGGTCACGTATGCTGGTTTTGTCGGGCCTGAGTTCACATTCATGCACGACAACGCACGCTCCCATACGGCAATCATTGTTCGGGACTACCTGAATCAGGTTGGGATCCCCGTGATGCAGTGGCCAGCGAGAAGTCCTGACCTGAATCCCATAGAGCACCTTTGGGATGATCTGAAACGCCGGGTATGGTCTCGTGATACTGCCCGTGCCACCCTTGAACAGCTTCGGGACACCGTCGTCGAGGAGGGAGACTTACATAGAAAAACCAACGGTAATAGGCTAGTGAAAATGGACACCGTCGAGGCTGCGCAGAGGGACGTCCTCCGCTTCTTAGCGGAGCGCCACCCGGGCGTAGATCCCACCTTGCTGCTGGCTCCCAGCCCCAGCATAAAAGTTGCCACTGAAATACAGTCAGCCCCCGCGGACCTAACTCCGCCCCCAGTAGTCGCCGCTTTACTGGCGAAAGCGGGCAACGTCACGCGCCTCTTCGAGGGCTGACTCCCGCGCGTCCTCCCGCGCTGCCGCGCCAGAATCCTCCACGTCGATAGCCGCGGACTCCGGGTCAAGCGACTCTAGCTCATCGGACTCGAATGTCCATTGGCTCCGAAGTCGACCGCGATGTCGACTCCGACGACGGCTGCACGGTCGTCGAAGGTAAAATGAAGCGCAAGCTGCGCCAAAAGTCAGATTCAGAGGAGACCCGCCCCCCCTGCAAGGTGGCCGCGGCTGCTCCCCCGAGCAAATCGAAGGGCAAAAAAAAGCCCTCGCCCGCAGCCACGCCGGTCCCTATGGACACGGCCATGCCTTCTGCAGCGAACGCTGCCACTAAACAAACGCTCAAAAGGCCTCCCCCTGTCGTCGTAGAGGATAAGGCCGCTTGGGGCAAAATTTCCGCAGTGCTGAACGACAAGCACATCATGTATATAAAGGCAAAGCCAATAGCTACCGGAATTATGGTCATGGTGCCTACACCGCACGACCACCGAGAGCTAACCAAATGGCTTAGTCAAAGGAAGATCAACTTCCATACATACGCCCTCGAGGAAGAGCGTATCCTCAGAGCGGTCATCAGAGGTATCCCCCAAAGAGGTAGACACCGCTGACATACTAGGCGACCTCAAGAATCAAGGGTTGCCCGTACACAAGGTGTATCGCATGACCAACATGCGCACCAAGCGGCCTCTTAACCTGGTGTTAGCCCACCTGGTCCTCTCCGAGGAAGGCCACAAAATTTTCAAGATAAAAAAGGCTTGCTGCATTGCCGTTCTCGTAGAGGCGCCTCGTAAACGCACCTACCCCGGCCAGTGCCACCAATGCCAGTTATATGGCCACTCGGCAAGAACTTGCCATTCCCGCCCCCGTTGCGTTAAATTCTTGGGGGACCACATAACGTGCTTTGCGGTACGGAGGGCCATCCCGCGAACTATCGCGGATGCCCCTGCGCCCCGCACGGCAAACGCCGCCGAGGAGGCATAATCAAGGGTCAAAGAAGCGCGCCGAACACGGCGGCCTCCTCCGCCCCCATTAGCAAGACACAACCTCCCTTTAGGGAATTAGTACCGGCTCCCGTACCGAAATCAAACGCATGGGTGAAACCACTGCCAATGGTCCGCGAGACGCCTGCCCCCGCCCGGGCACCTGCACCCGCCCCCGCACCCGCTCCCGCGGCTGCACCCGCACGTCCCGCGGCCCCTGCACAACCGAAGCGTCAAGTCGCAACGGCAGCGAAGCCACCTACCAGTGACAGCTTCGATATCTTTAGCTACTTCCTAGAAGCAGTCGAATGCTTCGACATGGAAGTGATCGGCCAGGTAGTGAGCAAGCTCAGGTCAGCTGGCTCAAACAAAGAGTTCCTACAGGTACTCTTCGAAAATAAAGACATATGTATCGCGGTTAAAAACTTCCGCAATACACATAAATAATCAATAATTGAAACACTAACTCGCGTTTTCAGTTCGCATCCGTGGAGGCTTAACCTCCTAGTCAAGCACACGCAAAAACCCCCACTAACCTAAAATGGACAACGTCCTAAATAAGGTTAAACCCAAATCTCTGGCTGTCGGCTTCTTTAATGCATTCGGCCTTAAAAAACAGCTGGACGAAGTGAGAGAATTTCTCACCGTCCATCAAACAGATGTTCTGCTAGTACAAGAGACCTTGCTCACGTCTAGCATTCGAGACCCAAAGATAGCTAACTATCGCATAGTTAGAAATGATCGCCCCACTCGCGGGGGCGGTACATTAATCTACTATAAAACTTCTCTTCACTGTGTGTCGATAGAAGTACCTCCCCTAGAAAACATAGAGGCATCAGCCTGCAGAATCGCTATGATCGGCCATCAGCCCATCACAGTGATATCTGCATATCTCCCTCCGCGCAAAAAGATAGTAAAGGGCGACATCGAGGCACTGCTAAAATTGAGCGACTCTGTGATCATTGCAGGAGATTTAAATAGCAAGCACTCCGCTTGGAATTCCAACATAGAAAATTGTAACGGAACGCGCCCTCCTTACCCATAGCCTAAACCTAAACATAAGACATTATAGGTCCCAAGACTGTATTTACTGTCTTGGTACCGTCCAGAGGAACAGACTGGGCAAGAATTGCAAGTTGCCAGATAAAAAGGAAGTTTTGAAATACCTACTATGGTAGACATGGCTGCAAACAGCACATAAAAGGTAAACCTATTAGGTACGGGTTCAAAGCTTGGGTTGGTGCTACACGGTTAGGGTATGTTTTATGGATGGAACCATACCAAGGTGCTACAACTATGTGCAATCCAATATATAAAGAATTGGGGCTGGGTGCAAGCGTTGTTCTCACTTTTTGCGATGTGCTGATTTCACGTGGCTTCGACCTTCCTTACCACGTAGTTTTTGATATTTTTTTTACTGGGACGCCCTTGCTGGAAGAGATAACAAAGAAAGGCCTTCGTTGCACTGGGACAGTTCGAGAAAACAGGACATCTAGTTGTCCTCTGATTATATCGAAGTTACTGAAAAAAAAGGAACGTCGTGCTGTCGATTACAGAACGACACATGACAACACGTTCATTATTGCTAAATGGCATGACAATAATATATTCAGTATTGCTTCTAATGCTGTAGGAATATATCCTAAACAATCTGCCAAACGCTTCTCACAAAGTGAAAAGAGAAACATTGTCATAGAAGAATCACATATGGTGTCCATCTATAACAAATATATGGGAGGAGTGGAACGGTCTGATGAAAATATTTCACATTACCGAATTGGTATACGAGGTAAGAAATGGTACATGCCGTTGCTCACACACATGATTGATCTTGCCGAACATAATGCATGGCAGTTATATAAAATAAATCATGGAAAACTGGATCATCTTGGCTTTCGCAGAAGGGTAGCAATTGCTTTGATTGAATCAAACAGAAAATGCCAAAAGAGGGCCTAGCCGACCCTCCCATCATGAACATGCTGATAGTCGTAAAGACCAAATGAATCATCTGGTTATTCCTCAATCGAAGCAAACACACTGTCGTCAATGTCACAAAAAATGTTTGACACGTTGCAAGAAATGTGATGTTGGAGTGTGTGTCAAGTGTTTTGAAACATATCATTCATAAATAGTGTTAATCTAGTAAATTACATATAACAATGGGTAATATAATCAATAGTTATCTAATAAACTACACTTTTTGATTACATTCTGTTTTGTCATAAATGGTCTTTTATTTCCTCTTATTATCCTACTGTCCTACATATAGGACGGCTGTTTCCCTGAAAGCCTTACACTTAATTTTTTTTTCATAATTTTTTTTATGTTGCATAAGATCTAATAAACTAAATAATGTAACTTTTTTCAAAATTTTCAGAAAATTTTAGTTTCAGGCTTATCTGGGTTAAAAACAAAAACTACTGCATTAAATGGCCATCTACTGGCACCGCTACCATATGCAAAGACTGTTACGTAAATTAGTTCAATCAAAATAGCAGAGAATAGTTTCAAGAAAATATCAAAATTTTAGATTGAAAGTAGATTTTTGTGTAAAAAAGGTAGCAAAAAAGGAAAGTTTGGTAAATAGTTTATATTTTATTTTGATAGCTTTATTAGTGATACAGGTAACTCTATACCCATAAAATGTCGAAACGAACGAGACAGTCCAAGTTCTTAGAAAATATAAATGATATTGGAGAAGAGTTTTCGGAAAACGGTGAAGATGAATTTTCTGAAAACGAAGATATACTGGTTACAAATGAAAATGAGTTTGAATCTACAGATACTGACGATGAAGAGGAAAATATTGTGAATATCGGTTGTGGACGAAAAAGAACAAGATTACTCTCAAGTTCTGAAGAAAGTGAAGTGAATGAACAACACGTTGGGAATGATGGATCTGTTTGGGAAGAAATACAAGTAGGTGGCACACCTGGAAGACCACCACTTCATAACATTTTCAGGCAAGAAGTAGGCCCAACAGGATATGCAAAACGTCATATAATGAAAGGTAAAGTTAGTACTGCATTTTCATTGATAATTGACCACCGTATTATGAACCATATAAGAACATGCACAATAGAAGAAGCAAACAGTGTTAGGATCGGATTGGAGTTTATCTCAAGAAAAACTTGCTGCATTTATTGCAATTTTATATGCAAGAGCTGAGAGCATATGGAGCAAATAATTTGAAACTTTCTTTTTTGTGGAATTACATATGGGGGCCTAAATTTTTTTCTGAAACTATGCGCAGAAATAATTTTACGATTTATTCGTTTTGATAAAAAAAAGTCAGCGGAGGCAACGTTTGAAAGCAGATAAATTTGCTATGGTATCCACGATTTGGAATATTTTCATTGAGAACAGCCAAAACTGTTACAAACCGGGTGGTAATATTACTATAGATGAACAACTAATTCCGACTAAAGTAAGATGTAGATACATGCCTAACAAGCCGAATAAATTTGGAATCAAATTTTGGTTAGCATCGGACGTCGATCGTAAATACGTCATAAATGCATTTCCATATCTAGGAAAAGATGAAAATAGACCCTCTTCAGTACAACTCTGAATATGTTGTACTCAAGCTCATCGAGCCATTTACGGGTTGCGGAAGAACTGTGACCACAGACAACTTCTTCACAAGCAAATCCCTAGCAATACAACTCCTAGTAAAAAAAACTACGCTAGTTGGGACCATTCGGTCAAATAAAAGGGAGTTACCACTAATTAATTGCAAAGCAAAAGAAAGATGACATGGCAAGATTTTCATCAAAATTTTTTACTACAGATAGTTGTACTCTTACAATCTATAAAATGCAGATGGCCTCTCCAAGTTTTTTTCAATATCCTTGATTTAGCTGGTATAAATGCCTGGATTTTATACAAGCAAACGACAGGAGATAATATCTCGAGACAAGATTTTTTACTCAAGCTAGCAGTAGAACTTGCCGAAGATTTTCGAGAAGCCCGTGAACAACCAAAAGAAAAAACAAATACGAAACGATCATCTAGCTAATCAACGTAAGATGTGTCCAATAGGATACTGTAAAGAAAATAAAACCAACAAAATTTGCTCTAAATGTTAAAAATTTGTTTGCGGAAAATGTACGATGGACACACTTATATGCAAAAAATGCGATGAATAAAAACAATTCTTATTTTTTCCTTTTGTAATAGAAATTGTCAATATACTATTTCGTATAATTATAATACATTTATATTTTTATTTCCTTTCTAACATCCATATTTCATATATAAAGGTGGGAAACATAAATTTCGGGTCATTTGACCCGCTATGGTAGACTAGGTATCTATTAAGTGTTGGTATGATTAGTGTTAATAAACTCATGAACAGATTAATTGGAGTTATCATCTAAATTCCGAACCCCAGATTCGCCACAGTAAGATTTTCAAAAATTATCCTTGATCATTGGATAAATTTTTATATTTGCATGTATATCACACACAGAATCAGCCGCTATAAGGAAAAAAAAAGTATCAAAACGTTTTACTCCAATTTCCCCAGTATTACTGTCAATTTCATCAGTATTAGTGTCAATTTCATCAGTATTAGTGTCAATTTCTTTTTTCCGTTTTTGCCATCAGATCCTGGTAGACCTATAATGATGCTAATTACATTGGCGACGGCGACTTAAAAACATTTAACAAGATTGAGAGTATGTCATATGAAGTAAAAAAGGTGTGTCAACCACGTTCAGAAAGAATGGGCACGCGGCTGCGAAATTGCAAAAAGGCAAACAAAGGACTCGGATGTAAAGGGAAAGCTCACGGATAAGTTGATAAAATATTTAACTCGTGTATAATGGACTTGCCATTCGACGCAACAGTGAGTCGAAGGACAACATGAAGAAAGCAATATGGGCCACTTTTTGCCATAAGTGCTCCACGGACGAGAATCCACAACACCATTGTTGTCCGGAAGGCGTCAAATCGTGTTGTACTTGGCAAAAGGCTCGCTCTCGAGACTCATACAAACACGTAGCAGCATTACCAGCAAATGTTGCGAAGACAAGTGAAGCCAATTTATGAAGATCTTAGTCGTGATGAGTTGCTCGTAAGGTGTTTGAGAGCGTTTAAACAAAACAAAACAACGAAAGTTTCAATGCTGTGATTTGGAAATTTTGCTCCGAAAAGTCATTTTTGCGTCCCCAAGTAGTCAAAACAACCGCTAATTTGTCTGCTATAATACTTAACGATGGTCACGTGGCTTTGTTGGATGTTGTTGAGGCCTTGTGCATCTCCATAGGCGAGAAACTGTTTCTATTATTGCCACGAAAACGACCGAAAACGTATGTTATTGAGGACGCCGATCCTTGAGGCCAAAAATCCCTTTAGAATTTTCTAAAAATCGTTTTTTTTTTTTACATATTTCGAAAGTATAATACCCAACGAATATACTGACCAAAAAAAACCTTTATACTAAAATACTATATAATACTGACCGAAATAAGGAATATTTGCGGTGTTATCGCATATAGTTAGAGCGGAGCGAGAAATATTTTCTAAACAACTCATTGACCTTGGTAATGGCAAAAATCGTGTTGATGATTCGACTAGCTTCATTACATTTCCTGTTAATTTTTGCCAGTTTACTGAAACAATAATCTTCAATTGAAAGTAGGATCGGTAGTCATAATATTACGAAATATTAACCCACCGCGTCTTAGAAAAATTTACTGAACAATTTAGTCGAAGCAAAAATTTTAAAAGGAAAATACAGTGGTACCTCGGTATTAGAGTGCCCTAATATACGAGCCGCCGAGCGAGCGTAATTTGGCTTTGAGATGAGAGCAAGATTTCAGATACGAGGACACTACACCGCTGCACACGACCCCAACGTTTAACAGTTTCTCCCACCTCAGTCTGTTTGCTTGTTTCCCTCGTTTTCGAAGCATTTTACATAAGTCGGGTTCGCGTTTTTTGCTTTTTGTAGGCCGAATTGCAGAAAAAACGGTCTCATTTGGCTAAGAAAAAAGTACTCTTCCATCATGACAACGCCGGTGCGTACAACTCCGCCGTCGCCACGCCCAAATTGGTAGAATTAGGCTACGAACTGCTGCCCCATCCACTGTATTCTTTGGATTTGGCCCCGTGCTGCTTCTTTTTGTTAAGTTTTTTGTGAACCAAATTTGAAAAAGTCACTCGCCGGACAGACATTTGAGTCGAATGAAGAGGTTATCGCCGCCACGGAGGCCTACTTAATTGCCGGTTACACCATGTATTAGTTTTTAATGGAGCGTTTAGGCGAATCAGAGAAACTGGTAGTGTTCAGACGACAAATTAATGCCGGAAGCCCCCAGTCCATGTTGTTGTTGAGGCCTTGTGCATCTCCATAGGCGAGAAACTGTTTCTATTATTGCCACGAAAACGACCGAAAACGTATGTTATTGAGGACGCTGATCCTGAGGCCAAAAATCCCTTTAGAATTTTCTAAAAATCGTTTTTTTTTTTTTTTTTTTACATATTTCGAAAGTATAATACCCAACGAATATACTGACCAAAAAACCTTTATACTAAAATACTATATAATACTGACCGAAATAAGGAATATTTGCGGTGTTATCGCATATAGTTAGAGCGGAGCGAGAAATATTTTCTAAACAACTCATTGACCTTGGTAATGGCAAAATCGTGTTGATGATTCGACTAGCTTCATTACATTTCCTGTCGATTTTGCCAGTTTACTGAAACAATAATCTTCAATTGAAAGTAGGATCGGTAGTCATAATATTGCGAAATATTAACCCACCGCGTCTTAGAAAAATTTACTAAACAATTTAGTCGAAGCAACAATTCTAAAAGGAAAATACAGTGGTACATCGATATAAGAGTGCCCTAATATACGATCCGCCGAGCGAGCGATATTTTGCTTTGAGATGAGAGCAAGATTTCAGATACGAGGACACTACACCGCTGCACACGACCCCAACGTTTAACAGTTTCTCCCACCTCAGTCTGTTTGCTTGTTTCCCTCGTTTTCGAAGCATTTTACATAAGTCGGGTTCGCGTTTTTTGCTTTTTGTAGGCCGAATTGCAGAAAAAACGGTCTCATTTGGCGAAGAAAAAAGTACTCTTCCATCATGACAACGCCGGTGCGTACAACTCCGCCGTCGCCACGCCCAAATTGGTAGAATTAGGCTACGAACTGCTGCCCCATCCACTGTATTCTTTGGATTTGGCCCCGTGCTGCTTCTTTTTGTTAAGTTTTTTGTGAACCAAATTTGAAAAAGTCACTCGCCGGACAGACATTCGAGTCGAATGAAGAGGTTATCGCCGCCACGGAGGTCTACTTAATCGCCGGTTACCCCATGTATTAGTTTTTAATGGAGCGTTTAGGCGAATCAGAGAAACTGGTAGTGTTCAGACGACAAATTAATGCCGGAAGCCCCCCCCAGTCCATGTTGTTAATTACGAAGAGGATATTCTGCAAGAATTTATCGATGAACCAACAATAATCGTATTGAATATAAATACAATATATGACTCATCGAGTTTTCGACGGTAAAAACATTCGAAGCAAAAGAAACATGATGACCATGTGTCAGATAGTGACGACGCGGAATATTCGACGAACGTCCGAATGAGGCAGAAGTTTAGGATTGTGATGATACAGGTAATTAACATTTCTATTTAATAGAAAATATGTACATCAAAAATTATGTATTATTTTTTAGAAATTGTGTATGTTTTCCGGAATAGCTGATGAAATTTCAGTCAATGATGAATATGAAGATAAAGAAAATGAAGAAAGTGAAGGGTCAGAAATGACAGCAAAGATGGCACTCGAGTGGACTGCGACACCAAGTGAACATCAAGTTGGAAGGCGCAATACGGTGCGAGAGAGATGTGGAACACGAACATGCGCTGTCAATTCTCGACATATTCAAGCTATTTTTCACTTCAGAAATTGCTGATATCAATATAAGTTATACTCATAAAAAGGAAAGCTCAACATGGGCAGCATATTATGAAAAAAAATCCAGGAAAGCAACTAGTGTAGAAAAAATCTAGAGCTGCAGGAATTTTTTACATTCTTGGCTATTATTATAACCTGATGCCAACAACTCAAATACTGACAATACAAGGGATATGTGGCATTCGTATTATTTGTTTTTTCGATTTTATGATGCCAATACTAGAGTTCAGCGCGTGGAAAGCGATAAACCTGCTCCAATACGAGACATATGGACAATCCTCAATAGTAATTTAGCAAAATATCAGAAGCCAACAGAATACCTGATTGAAATTCGTATCCACTTACTGGACAGCTTCATACTGGAGAATCGAGTGATCGTCGTGAGAAAAACGTCGAAGTTGTCAAAAGTCTTGGTGTCGCCGTACATAGGATCCGGTAAAAACATTACAATTAATTACTTTACTACTCTTCCACTGACAATGTTTATTATCCTGGAACATAAGGACAGGCAGGACTGCTGGCTGGTGGAATGTAAGCATTCCACCAGCCAATCCAATTTTAAAAAATCAGGCTATTGCAGTGGATTTAAAATTTATACCGGGAATGATAAGGATATTGACACCTCTGTAAGTCCAATCTCTGTAGGTCCAATAGGAAAAGCATGCCAAAGACGCTAGGTTTACAAAAATTAAAAAGAGGAGGTTGCTACCCAATCTACTAGTGGGTTATTCGCTTTGAAATGGAAAGATAAGAAGGACGTTTACTTGCTCTCTACGAAGCATAAAAATTCGGAAATGATTGATACTGGAAAAATGAGATGGGATAAGAAAAAAAAGAGGTCCATAAAATTATAAAACCAGCATGTATCATAGAATATAATGATGGAATGGGAGGTGTAGATGGGCAAGACCAAGATATAGCATGTATTCCTATTATGAAAAAATTTATGAAAGGCTATAAAAAAATGTTTTTTTATATAATGGATATAGCACTTTTCAATTCGTATGTCATATATTGCAAGCTGTCAGCCACAACTAAAACAAAGATGCATTTTGTAGACTTTCACCTGGATATCGCAAGACTGCTAAAAACCTTGACGATTCCAAACTATAAAATACGTGAAAGACAATCACAAGGCGATACACCTCTTAGACTCCAAGCTAAGCAATGGGCACATTTCTCCAACAACGAAAAAAAACAACCAACAAGAGAATGCAAAGTATGTAGAAAACATAATAAAAGGATTGAAACGACATGGGAGTGCAAGCAATGTCTTGTTGCATTACATGTTCTTGAGTGCTTTGAAAAATATCACACAGTTAACGATTATTAGTGTATTGTTCATTTTATACTGTATTTAATAATAATAAATAAAATTATCTATTTTGTTGATATGAATTTTTTTTTAAATAATTATTTCAGGCACATAATTTATAAATAAGTTATCATTTCAAACTTTACAATTTATTCAAACAATTAAAACTACAAGGGGTTAAATAAGAATTGTTTAAAAAGAAATTACAAACGATATTGTTTATTTTTTTATTCAAAAGTCAAATACCTAAATACTTTAATAAACAGTAATATCTTTTGTGTGTATACACTCAGCTTTCACACATAACCTTAGTGAGTACCCGGGAACCTGGTTATCGAACGGAGGAGGTATCAAGTTTGATAGTTACTGGTATTAAATAATTTTTTTACTTAAATTTTGGGGATCCGGGCGGTCATAATTTTTTTTTGAGAAGTTAACTTCTACCTGCGAAACAAATGGATACCCGGGTACCCCGGTCATTAACCGGACGGTTAACACCCCTGTATTTGCCCCTGTGGCGAATAAAAGTTCGGTTATCGTCTCCAGTGACGCCTTCCCAGAACATACACAACCCATCGTCATAAAAGACACGCTATTCAATACCAGTATGTATGGGGCAAAACCCTCTGATGGCCTTCTGAGTTTTTATCAATCTGCCGTTACTGCAGACACATTCTGCACTAGTCGGAGAACAGGACTGCCTCTTCTTTGTTCCAATTGAATATAGTGAATGTGCGATTTCATCACATAATTGTGTCACTGTCATGTAATCGAAAGTGTCATCAAAATGATAGCCAGCGAGCCTTGAAGATCACAATATTCATCATTATGCACTCTTGATCATTCTCTTTGATCATTGCGACATGAAAATGAAATGGTAAAACGTTAGATGGAATAGAGACCTGTAACAAAAAAAATATAGCGTTAAATGAAATCTAATGATTATCGAAAATCTAAATAATTCATTGAAATTATTTCAAAACATATTTTTTTAACAAACTTTAAAAATATACTTAATTTGTATTGGATATAGAAACAAAAAAAACTATAAAGTTGTGATGTTTTGTTTCTACACATGTTTTGTTTGTACACTGCAGTCTTATTGTTTTATATTTAAGTTGTTATCCATCCAAAGGATGCCAGAAAGAGATTGTATTCAACAATAAGGTGCTCCCCATTGTACATGTTTAATTTCCTTTTTATATGTTTATTAAGATGTACAATAGACTATATTTAATTTAATGTGGTTGTTATATAAATAGCAAATCATAATAATTGACTTAAAATCAATTGATTGTGAAACTCGTACCGGATTTTATAATCATTTTCAGTATAGTAAATTTTACCAAGTGACAACAATTGCAAGTATAAATTATAATAATAATGACAGTCAATTTCCAGGTGCATTATAGATGGTTATGGTCTTTTAAAATTGTAGTGAATTCATATAACCGGAAATACAATTTAAATGTCCCCGGCAGTTTTAATCACGATTATCTATGTCTGGTTTTCAGGAAATGCAACATGTTGAAGCATTCTTACAGGACAGAGCAGACAAAATAATCTTTTAATTTAAATTTCTAGTTTGGAGAAAAATTTCTCTGTGATATATGGTTGTAATAATCCATGAAAAAAAAACTTACATTATGTTTCAAAAACTTCCTAACAGGCAGCTGGTTATACAAGGATGTACACCTGCAAAAAAATAACTTGTCAATGGTTGTACACCAAGTACATATATCATCAATAAACTAAAAATTAAGATCAGACATGTGAAAGGTTGGTCAACATGGTTTTATGGGTTCTCTCTGTTGAGGGAGACCTGAAAGGCCAAGTCATCATTTAGAATTGCTTGTTGGTGTATATTTTTACAGATTTTTCATTTCCATAATACAAGGAGATTAGACATTGCTCTATTGTAGTAAAGTATGTTCTGAGATAACTTACATGATGTTCCAAAACCTTTATAACAGGCAGCTGGTTATAGAAGGATGTACACCTGAAAATAAAATAATTAGTCAATGGTTGTGAACCAACTACATATATCAATAAACTAAAAAATATAATCAGACATGTAAGGTTGGTCAACATGGTTGTATGGGTTCACTCTGTTGAGGGAGACCTGATTGGTCTGGTCATCATTTGTTTATTTAGTTTTAAAAAATACAGTTTACATTTACATATTTAAATAACATTAAAAAAAAATATTCATTAGAATTGTATGTTTTTCTTCATCAAATATTATTGTATAAAATTTATATTTCCATGAAACAATAAACATGGCTCAAGCATTCAATGATATTAATAGTGAAAAGGTGAATTTAAGATTTACTTACAAGAAAAGTACCAAATCCAAAACTGCACCACCATGATTTTGCCTCTTTCACAGTCTGATAAAAATAAACACCCTGCAAACAATTAACTTATCAAAACTCCAAATCCTTAGTAAAAATTCAAATCATATCTTAATAATTAGTATCAGACATGTATGGTTGGTCAACATGGTTGTATGGGTTCACTCTGTTGAGGGAGACCTGAATGGTCTGGTCATCATTTTAACAATGATTTAAATGTAAAAAGAACAAACATTTGGATTATCGTTTTACTTTGAGATAATACTTACACTGTATGTTAGTCCTGCTTCATAGCATTCGGCCCTCTGCATTAGTAACAGAAAACAATTTTTAAATGAAATTAAACAGGTTAATAATATCAATACAAAAGCAAAGATATTATCAGACAGCGGAACACGTTTATAAAATATTCATCAAGTTATCAGATGAACTATGCAATCATCACATTATTATTATTTCTTTTATAGAACATAGTTGTCATATAGGTACAGATCAAAAATGAATGTTCTTATACTCTACCACAAAGTGTGTAGAAATATTAATGCTTTTAAATGCCAAGTAAAAATACTAAATAATAATTGTCAAGGAATCTCAATTGAAATATACATAAAATTAATTAAACATCAAATGTAACATACAAATCAATATTCATAAAAACAATATGCGGCACTATGATATCCAACTGCCCATAATATTTGATTATTTGAACTCATCCAAAGAACAACAGACTGCAATATAGGACAGTATGTTAACTCACCTAGTGAAATTTTTTCAAATACATAATATCTGAAACAAAAATATGCAAGTATTTAATTATTATAAAATTATTTTCATTGTTTTACAATGTCATACCTTTGTTATCAGTAGGGATAGTTATTTTAACAGCATAATTGATCAGATGTCCCTATCAAAACTCATCATTTAAACAATATTTTTTTAAAATATGTATACTTCAGAGATCATATCTAATCTATGAGATCTAATAATCATACAAAAAGTGTTACAACTACAAAAACAATAATTACCTTAAAAACAGCTCCAGAATGTTTAAACCCTAGTGCTGATGTATTCATAGATATGGGATGGCCTGAAAAATAAGAAAAAAAATCAAAAAATCTGTGAGTATAAGCAGTATAATCAAACTGACAGATGTTTGTCAGTATAGATAGTTATGTTAACAGCATTATATATTAAGATGTCCCTATCTGAAATCATCATTATTATGGAACTCACTCATTACTGTTAAATAAAAAAAAAGCGTAACACTTACCTCCTTAATTCTTGAAGTATTGAAACAATTAAAATTCCTGTTTTCATATTATTTGTTACATCATTTGTTCACTAGGTATGAATCTGAAATTGGACAAATTAGTTGTAGAAAATGATTCACAAGTGTCACAACTTTATTTCTATTACTTAACAATCAGATAGGAGCGAAAGACAAAAAGCATTATGCATCATGGCAATCAGATGAACTATAAAATCATCACATAATATGTTATTAAAATTAAATACATGAAATTAAAGCCTATTTATAAGAAAATAAATTACAGTAGTAAGTACAAAAATAAATCTAAACATCTGTTAAATACTTTCTGATTAAACACTTTCAGACTTAGAAAGAAATTACTGTTGCATAATTTTCTACTTCAAAAGTTCAGAAAAAAAAACAATGTAATACTTACTAGTGCAAACAAACTTCATGCTTCTGTATGCATCTGAAATGCAAGTAAAATGTTATCAAAAATTCTTTATTGACCATTTTTTCTAATATCTCTAATTCAATCAGATAGGAGCGAAAGACAAAAAGTAATATGCATCATAGCAATCAGATGAACTATGAAATCATCACATGACTCTACCAAACTTATTAAACCAAATTTTTAATGTACACTATCAAACAAAATTCATAAAATAAATGTTTGAAAAATATTTAATTTGAATAATGAGTAAGATGTTTTACTTTTTGTAAATATTTCTTGCGATTCCAATGTGCTACAGGATATGTTTTTTTCCAAAATAATGTTATCAGTGTGAAAGTTTGTATGTTTGTCACTGAATCATGTTTCAATGACTAAATGGAAATGAACAAAATTGGCAGCTAGGATATGGGGTTTGTTTTATCTCAATTAACTTCTCTTGGGTCAAAATTTGTGACCATATGTGTCACAAAGACACATTAGTGTAAAATATTTCAATACATATCTAGTACTAATCACATCTACATCTCCTAGTCTACTAATTTCAAAATATTAGAACATTTACGACAATACACTCAAATACTACTTACCCATAAACAAATCTTGATACCACAACAGTGATCTGTAATAGAAAAAACTCTTGGTTACCTAAATTTTAATCAAAGAACTAATTGTAAATAAATTTTTTCAGACTGCTCATAAAGGCAAAGTTTTGCATCAAACCTCACAATTGATGGCCCTAGTCTATAACTTAAAAAAAAAAAAATTAAATAAGTTTATTACCACTCTTAATACAAAAAATTAAAAAACCTATGCTAAAAGAAACACCAAAAGTGAGGTAGCTAAAGCATTCAGCTGCACTGCACTTTCATCATTATACATAACTTTAATATATGTATGTTTTTTTCAGCATTACAGAAGCAATTATTTAATGAGGTGTAGTAATCCTACTTCAATGAAAATATATTTATCTAAATATTTAGTAAAATAATAAGCAGATAAATTATTGTTAGTAAAATTTGTATTAAAGGGCAATATAATATAAATTAATAATTAAATTATCACTTACAAAAAATCCAGAATGATGACATTCAATAGTAAGCAGCACCACTAAGGTTCAATCTGTAAAAGAAAAATCAGATCAATAACAGAATATATACACATGATTAACATTAATATAGTACAAAATTTCAGATAGAGCTAATATACATGCAAAATCATTATATAATCAATGGTTAGCATTTGTCATCATTTCTAATTATTTATTTCTTATTAACTTTTATGCAGAACTAGGACTTTCTTCAACCCAAAAGTATTGTAGGTCAGGCATGTCAGAGATGGGTGTTCATTATAAAAATTTGTATATGATGAAATCTTTCTGACAACTCCCTATTGAATTTTGAAGTTAAAATTGAAGGGTGAGCTCATAAGGGCAAATAAACAAAAAAATCTCAGATTTTCCCTTTAGTAATACCCTATTTTATCAAGTACCATATCTACATCTTAATTTTTTCTATTACTTTAATGCTATAATTACCTTCAAGTGGCTTTCTATATTTTCCTTGAACAAAGATGCGAGGCACATCAATGCCTTCCTTATAGTTGACTGTCCGACGCTGTACATAAGTGTTCATAATAATTTCAAATCCCGCTTCAGTGAAGAGTTTCAAAAGTTCCTCCTCTGTGAAATAATAACTCCTACAACAAACAAATCACATGTATTACACTGGATACTGCAGACATTGTGGATATTGAAATTTAACAGGAACAATAAAAATAACAAGTATTGTTTAAAAACTATAAAGTGGCAAGGAATGGTGCTTCCATAGCTTTCTATTACTATAGTTATTTTCTTAAATAATCCGGTTTGAGTAACAAACGAGTTACTCCACATGATGGAAAATGGCTATTGAAGCCTGTGGGACTCCTGTAAACTGCCATCGAAGTAAGTTACACATATGCCACCCCCGAAAACTAAAATGGAATGCATCTCAGAAGCATTTATTCATCTACCTTTACGTAACTGTTAACACTAGTCAAAACGACCAGTAAGTCACGTGGTGTATTTAAAAAAAGTGCCGCAAATTGAAGTTATTGAAGCATTGCTAAGAATAAAACGATCTGGAAAAATAAAAATGTGCTGCAAGTGAAAATTAATCAAATTACCTTGTGCCGTCCTGCCGCATATAGAAATTGTCAGATATTTTATGTCCCGCTTTGAAACGAAGTTGTGCCATGTCGTATCTGCCATAATCTCTGAATAAAAGCACCCCACCAGACCGCAGCGCCCTATACGCGACTTTCGCAACATGCGGCCATTTTGTGGGATGGACAGCAGATAATACGAAAATAAGACTTGCAATATCAACGGATTTCTCTGTTACGTTGTCAAAAAGATCATCCGTGGTCAAATCTGAGCAAAATGCTATCATGCGATCTTTGTCGTAGAGTTTGTTTTGTTTTACAAATTCAACCGCACGTGGTGAGAAATCACAAGCGTAGAAATAAAAATTACAAAATCCTTCTTGAACTAAAGGGAATACCATGTTTCCAACACCGCAGCCCATTTCCAAATAAATAATACGTTCTTCGGGATCAAAGTTAATAAGCTCTTGAAACTCACGTGTGGTCCAATGCCGGTCGCGAAAAAACTTGGTTTCATTCCGTTTGTAGAAAATATCCCAGTGGCGTTTTGCATCGCTTTCCAATTTTGCGGCTTTTGTTTCAGAAATGATACGCACATTCTGACTCTCGAGGCGCAGTTTATCTTCATCAGATAACACCTTTACACGGTGCACGAAGCTGTCACTGTTCAATCCGACATGTTCATTTTCATCCTTTTCCATCACATTTGTCTTTAATGTTTTCGGTGCTGTTGTGTATTATTTAAAACTTAAACGCCGGAATGAAAAGTAAAAACTTTGTATTTTGAACCAATTTATACAAATCACATTAATCTTTTCTTTTCTACGTATAAGCCTGTTCTTGCTTCTCAGTAATTAACCGCAGAACCTTCCAGATTAAGGTGCTCTGTGGTTCTTCGTTACTTGTTGCCTTGCTTGCAGATTGATCAAAAATTAAATATAATTCAAATTCAATGTTGCTGCCAAGGTATATCATTTCCTCCTCAAATAAGTGTTAAATATTGCCAGATTTAAGAAAATCTGATGGCGAAAATTCCACTAACTGTTTATATAATGCTAAAATAAATGCTAAATAATTAATAAAATTATTAATAAATCTGAATTTATGCTACGGAACGACGCGTTCGGCAGAAAATCCAAAAAATATAACGCCAAAATTAAATTAACGGTTTTCGCATGGCATCACGCCAAAATCATTTTTTTGATCTAGCCTGACTGTGTTGTATTGTTTTAATATTTATAAAAAGTAGAATTAACGTGGATATAACTGGAGGTATAATTAGAAATCACGATCCGTACAACTCGCTAGCAAGAAACTAGGCTCTGGCGACAGTAAGATGGCGGAATATCAATCCGAATTTGCTGAATAAAAATCCCACAAACTAGTGATAGGGAGCAGCATCACAAGTGCCTGGGTTTTGGCACGTCGAAACGTCCATGAAATATATTACAGCTTTTGCTGACATTTTCTTGGAGAGATGTTCAGCAGTAGATTAAAATAGGCTGAAGTAAGTTACACATATGCCACCCCGAAAACTAAAATGGAATGCATCTCAGAAGCATTTATTCATCTACCTTTACGTAACTGATAACACTAGTCAAAACGACCAGTAAGTCACGTGGTGTATTTAAAAAAAGTGCCGCAAATTGAAGTTATTGAAGCATTGCTAAGAATAAAACGATCTGGAAAAATAAAAATGTGCTGCAAGTGAAAATTAATCAAATTACCTTGTGCCGTCCTGCCGCATATAGAAATTGTCAGATATTTTATGTCCCGCTTTGAAACGAAGTTGTGCCATGTCGTATCTGCCATAATCTCTGAATAAAAGCACCCCACCAGACCGCAGCGCCCTATACGCGACTTTCGCAACATGCGGCCATTTTGTGGGGTGGACAGCAGATAATACGAAAATAAGACTTGCAATATCAACGGATTTCTCTGTTACGTTGTCAAAAAGATCATCCGTGGTCAAATCTGAGCAAAATGCTATCATGCGATCTTTGTCGTAGAGTTTGTTTTGTTTTACAAATTCAACCGCACGTGGTGAGAAATCACAAGCGTAGAAATAAAAATTACAAAATCCTTCTTGAACTAAAGGGAATACCATGTTTCCAACACCGCAGCCCATTTCCAAATAAATAATACGTTCTTCGGGATCAAAGTTAATAAGCTCTTGAAACTCACGTGTGGTCCAATGCCGGTCGCGAAAAAACTTGGTTTCATTCCGTTTGTAGAAAATATCCCAGTGGCGTTTTGCATCGCTTTCCAATTTTGCGGCTTTTGTTTCAGAAATGATACGCACATTCTGACTCTCGAGGCGCAGTTTATCTTCATCAGATAACACCTTTACACGGTGCACGAAGCTGTCACTGTTCAATCCGACATGTTCATTTTCATCCTTTTCCATCACATTTGTCTTTAATGTTTTCGGTGCTGTTGTGTATTATTTAAAACTTAAACGCCGGAATGAAAAGTAAAAACTTTGTATTTTGAACCAATTTATACAAATCACATTAATCTTTTCTTTTCTACGTATAAGCTTGTTCTTGCTTCTCAGTAATTAACCGCAGAACCTTCCAGATTAAGGTGCTCTGTGGTTCTTCGTTACTTGTTGCCTTGCTTGCAGATTGATCAAAAATTAAATACAATTCAAATTCAATGTTGCTGCCAAGGTATATCATTTCCTCCTCAAATAAGTGTTAAATATTGCCAGATTTAAGAAAATCTGATGGCGAAAATTCCACTAACTGTTTATATAATGCTAAAATAAATGCTAAATAATTAATAAAATTATTAATAAATCTGAATTTATGCTACGGAACGACGCGTTCGGCAGAAAATCCAAAAAATATAACGCCAAAATTAAATTAACGGTTTTCGCATGGCATCACGCCAAAATCATTTTTTTGATCTAGCCTGACTGTGTTGTATTGTTTTAATATTTATAAAAAGTAGAATTAACGTGGATATAACTGGAGGTATAATTAGAAATCACGATCCGTACAACTCGCTAGCAAGAAACTAGGCTCTGGCGACAGTAAGATGGCGGAATATCAATCCGAATTTGCTGAATAAAAATCCCACAAACTAGTGATAGGGAGCAGCATCACAAGTGCCTGGGTTTTGGCACGTCGAAACGTCCATGAAATATATTACAGCTTTTGCTGACATTTTCTTGGAGAGATGTTCAGCAGTAGATTAAAATAGGCTGAAGTGTTAACAATCTGGTCATGAAGAGACTTGAACTTTATTTAGTGTGTACATTTAATTTAGCGGTTAATAATTTTTTAACAAGCATTTTAGACATCGCTTGTAAATTCATATTTGTTATTTTAGATTTTCGGTATCGCCATAGTTTAAAATCTAGATAACCGCGTCTCGCTGGTGCATAGCAACTTTTGCAAAAGCACGACTTTCACAGTAATTATCTATATTGCCCCGTACTTTTCAAACAGCGCACTAACTACCTACATTTATATTAGTTACATTCAATAGCCAGACGTAAAAGTTTTTCCGTAAGAGTCCATTACACCGTAAATTTAAATAATTTTACACATATATTTTAAAATATTTTTATTTTCTTTTTATCTTTCTAAATTTACACTTAAAAATAATACATTGGAGTGGCAATGTATGGTTTTCAGTTCAACTGCACATCTTGTCTGGCAAGCTCCAACAACATAGGGTCGTCGAAAAACTTATTGATCGAGACGTCTTCACTCAGACCTTTTCGCCGTCTGGTCTTGATCATAAATTCGCGAGCCAGATGTGTCGCTGGTTGAGGCTCTAAAGGTCTGAAAATATGAGGTTATTTGTCAGTAAATTACATCTTTTACATATGAATGAATGCAAATTCTGAAAGAAAGATTTACGTTTGTCAAATTGTTTCGTAATGAAGTTCTCACTGGAGAAGAAACAGGCGAATGAAATTCCGTAGGTATTCTCCACTTCCGATTATTTTTATCCTGCAACACAGTTGTGTATCGGGAGTTGAAATGAAGAGGTACTTCATTTCAAACAGAAAGGGAAAAGTTTGTGATCTTTCTTTAATTTGTTTTTCAAAAACCAAAATTATATTTTAAATATTTCGAAAAGGAAATATGATTAACAAAATGAGTAGAGAACTATATCCTAGAGATGTGTGATGATGTGAGATGTACGACGCTGTAATAATTAATGAAATGAATGAATGAAATATACTTTATTGGACACCATCACACTTAACAAGAGTATTCAGATAATCAAAAAAAAAATGTACAATAGGCGGCCTTATCGCGAGGAAGCGATTTCTTCCAGGCAACTCGGAAAGAAAAAGGAAATAAGAACACAGGCATCGGATTAGGGTGTACACTGAACTGAATAATGACTAGAAGTAACACATAAATACATAGACTAATTTACTACATACTAAGTATACTATATGCTACTATCTAGACTAAGTAGTTAGTAAGCGTAGAGAACAATCCGGATGAGAATCACAGAGATACTCAAATCGCTCTTTTAAAGAACGGGAAGTGCTTGGATTGAATAGTACAGAATAAAAAAGTGATAGAAGATGAATATTCCTGGGAAGACGAGTTGGTAGCCAGTCAAGCTTATTTCGAAATACAGAAACATGGTCATATTTAAGAAGGCCAAATATGAACCGTATACACAAATTTTAAATGAAGTTTTTTAGGTGCTACATACTTTAGTCCAAGTAACATGCATCAGCATAATCAAGAATTGGTAAAAGGAGAGATTCCGCGAGCGCCATTTTCTTAATTTCCGGAAAGATTAATAGACATCTTCCTTCTCACTTCACTAAACCGAGGAACCCAAGAGAGAAATTTACCAAATACAACACCTAGGATTATAACCGTGTCACTATACTGTAATTGAACGCCATCAAAAACAATACAGGGAAGAGAAGTCTAATCGATTCGTGAAACAAGCTTTTGACTTCAGTCCATGAGAATTGCTCCACTGTAGGATGGTATCTAAATCTTTATTTAGTCATTCGATTGTTTTGGTTAAATCCTGTAATTTTGATTGAGCATAAACTTGGACATCATCAACGTACAATTGGTAGAGAGAAGATAAATGTTGAGCGACGGAGCTTAGATGGAAGAGTGAGAAAAGAAGAGGAGACAACACGCCACCTTGCGGTACTCCGGCATTTAACAAACACCAGTGCGTGTACTTTTGCTCGAACTGAGTACGTTGCCGGCGCCCATGCAAGTGATTCCGAAACCAATCATCGACAACAGGAGACATGTTAAGAGAAATAAGAATTGCTAAAAGAAATCGACATTACTAAATGGATTACTGAAATCCAGTAAAGTCAACACTGTTACACGCTGGTTGCCCATACCAAAACGGATATCATTAGTCATTATTTACTAAAGCAGTAGTCGCACTATGGCCGGAACGGAAACCGGATTGAAATGGATTTAAAAGCTTGCATTTGGACAGGAAAAATGTCAGTTTTTGATGAACAATTCGTTCAAAAACTTTGGACAGGAATGGTAGAATGGAAACAGGCCGGGTAGTCGGAGAAAATGGGTGGATTCGATTTAACATCTCCCGCGCGGGCGACAACTGCCGATAGTATTCGGTAGCGATTCGTGCACGTCACCTTATGACGATGCTCTTGTCGAGCGGGTCGCCGGGTACGATCTGCCAGTGGTGGAAGGCCTGCAGGCAGAAGGCCTGGCCCTGCGTGTGCGTGCGCAGGTCCGTCTCGAAGCCGAACGAGTCGACGGCCGGCACGAACGCCTTGATCGTGTACAGCGGCGAGCCCGGCACCGGCGCGTCCTGCGTCACGTGCCCTGCAATTAATCAATGGAGACTCTTTATTTCACGTAATAAATTCAAATTACGTTTGTCAATTGTCATTTTTTTAAACAACCTTCGACCGTTTCGAATTTTAAAATTAATGATCTACCACGTGCACGTGGTTGATTGCTAATAACTAACAATTTTACCCATCACGGCGGCCATCATAGATGTAATGACGACGTAACCTCTTGATCGGCGGTTAATGAAAGCTAAAGTCTTGTACCTCTTCTTTTCGCGAGAACGGTGTACACGGCGGAGACGCAATCAGCGGGCGCTTGCACCTCGACGAACAGATAGGGCTCCATCAGACGTGGAGTTGCCATCAAGAACGCTGAATACGCCACCTTCAAAGAAAAGTGTTGTGTGTATAATAAATTGTGATTAAATGAAAATGAATTATATTAAAAAAAAATTATTACAAATATAGTAAAAGTCGGCTCGCCATGTAAAATCCAACATAGGGGGCGTTTTTCTTTAAAAGTAAGGGATGTGCACCTGCAGGGCGTGTTTTACGTGTATATTTTTTTTTATAGAAGAAGGGGGCAAACGAGCGTGCGGCTCACGTGATGGTAAGTGATCAATATGCCGAGATATCACTTATCTCGCACTGCACGTTATGTTACGACGGGCTGACAAATCGCGTTCTTTTAACGTTACGCATAAAAAACGAGACACATTAAATTGTTAAGTACAGACAAGAAATAAAAGAACTAAAACATTATGCATTGAGCAAACCTGAAATATTTTTTTTTATATTAATACCAGCATGTGATAATAAAAAAGTGTGTATTTTCTATCAGTTATTGTTCAAGATCATGTTTTGAAAATGATTACGTAAATATCGATATCGAATCGAACGCAAGAAACCACAACACAACACAAACACGTTACAAGTGCTTTTGCCAGATTTAGAGAAAATAATACATACATAGGTAAATCCTCCTTTTTGGGAGAGGTCGATATCCTGCAGTGGACTATTAACGGTAAGGAAGAAAGGAGGGATATATGTATCTATTAACCATAACGATAGAAAGGGACTTATCAAAAGAGATGATTGAAGATATTCAAAAGAAATTTTTCCGGGTTGTTGTAATAATAAACTACTATAACCTAAATTCTGCTCGACTAGAAAATTACACGATTTATTTGCCGATAAAATGTAATGACATACTTTTATCATTTTACATTTTTTTTTAATCTACCACCGTTTCGTAACGAGGTTCCTCTGACCAAATCTCCGTAGGTTTAATTATCCTCCTTTTCCGTCCGCCAGCCCGCACTCACTGGTGCAGGGTCACGAATTCTTCCGGCCTTCACAATCCTGTCTCAATATTAAGAGGACGCCTTTGCCCAAGTTAACAGACATTTAGCCAGGCTACTTCAATTCAATGGTGATGTGCACACAAATTGAGACGAATTCCTTGGAAGGACAAATTAAGACGAAATCCTTGGAAGGAATTCGTCTTCATTTGTAACCGGAAGACCGGAGAACCGGAGCCCTCTGAACCGACCGATATCTGAAGATATGAAGGTCTCCGGTTCTTAAATAAACTTGACACGTCTATGAGACATAGCTGGATAATGGTATGATTGTTATCTCATACCCGCCGTGCTGTGGGGATTATTTGTCCTCCGCCCCGGTGCAACGGCTCCTGCGCGATCACCGCGTCCAGGATCTTGAACTTCACGTTGCGAATTGGCTCCTCGCAGAGCGGACCTTCGCGTGTCCCCCACTGGAACCCTGAGAATAAAAAAAAAACACGCTTGTCAGCTGGTATTGATTCTTTTTGATAACTACGGAGTGGCGAACGTGCAAACAGTCCCCCTGATGTGAAGCAGCTACTGCAGCCCGTGGACAGGTCACAGGTGCGTTGTCACCCCTGAGGACTACGATGGAATATCTCGCATCCTGTAAATACACTGGCTCTCCATATTATACCCTTCAAACCAGAATAACGCAGTGTTTGCTAAGCAGTGCAAACACTGCGTTATTCTGCTTATATAGAAATAGGTAAGAGGGTGATATTTACCCAGACGGCTCCTAGGAAACCTAGCTAAAAGACCGTTTGCCTACAGTTTCTTATCGCATATATTTATTTTAAATCTTTATTCCCTAGATACGTTTACAATGCTAGTTTGGTATGAATGAAACGAATGAATGAATGAATGAAAATTCTTTATTTAAAAAAAGAAATTTTAATTTCGTTTGTTGTCATTTTTTTACAATCTACCAATGTTTCGTATTGAGGTTCCTCTGACGGAGTAAAAACAAGCGACAGACATAGGTTTAACTCCAACTCTAATTTTTATTTTTTTTCAAGAGATTTTATATGAACCAAATAGAAAATAAAAAATTAATTGTCTGACAGAGAATTGAGGCATATTCTAAGATAAAATGAATAATAAACAAAGTAAGTAAGATATGTAGAAACAATTGAAATACTATTAGCAATTATTATAAACTCTTGTCTAGCACAACACTTATAATTAATTTACACAACGAACCGATCGCTTTCGACTTACGGCATCTTCAGGGTATTCAATCATCAGACATCAAACGGAAGTCTAATTTATGAATAGTATTACAATATTATGACCCGAGAAAAGATAAAAAAAACCGAAGCAGGTGGAGGTGACCAGTCCTAAAAAGCGCCTCTCGTCCTCAAACCATCACAATATAGAATACATTATTATCCATCTTTACCACACTGTTGTTTTGATTTGTTAATCTTTGTGTAATATATAAGTTTGTGTGCTGAGAATCAGTTATATGGTTTCCGCTTTACTGTTCCTGTAACTTATGTGCTGAGTGGGTGCTTTGTTGGCTCCTCATTTGTTTTTCAATTTATATTTATTTCCTTAAAGGTTTTGTAGCTTTACAATATATCTCCACGCCTCAGGCTGACTGGCAGAGAATGCCAAAAGGCATTAATGGTGGACCCTTTGTATTACTTTTATAAAGGTTTACAAATAAAGTTTAATAAAAAAATATAATCTTTCAACAAACTTAAATTTAACATCATTATTTTTATGAACATTCAATTAACTTATTTACTATATATAGTGATGCTTATATAATATAATTACACTACCTTGGACAATGCTATCTTTGACTGAAGCGAGTAAATGCTTGTCGACCTCCGATGGTAGGGTGTCATCGACCAGGATGTTGGGCCCCGTAGCGTCCGGTCCAAAGGCCCATATCGACCGAGCAGCCAACAGATCCCAATCGTATCTGATGATAAATATATATTGGTCAGTAGTATTAATTATCTGTTTTATGAAGCCCAGGCAGGCTTATTTCAAATTCCGTCACTACTCTAATGCCCAAAGATTTGCAGATTAACCTGAAAAATTCGTTGATATTTGTTCAAAACCCACGGTGTGAAGGGTATAGAGTGCCAGTAGAATTAAACACAATGAGATGTGATATGATTTATAAATTTACACAACACAAAAGTTACAAGAAATACAATTAAACAGTAGAAATAAAAAAGAAATAATTCATCATCAAGCATAACTATGAGAGCCTGTCGCCATTTTAGTGAAATGAAATGTTCAATTCTTTGTGTGAGACTTATGGGTGCGTGCCGTCCGCTTGGGGAATCCAGCTCGAGATCGGTTATCGGTTGTCGCGGACTTCTCACTCACTTGTTCTGGAAGAACTCGCCGAGGCGCTTGCGGTCCCAGGTGACGCAGACGGCGCCCGCCTCGATGTCCTCGGCCAGCCCGCGCTCCAGCGGCTCCGCGATCATGGTCAGCTTGTTGCGCTTGTTGGGCGTCTCCGCGAAGCACTTCAGCGACGACGTCTCCACCACCGTCTCGCAAAACGACACCACCGGGTCAGCCACTGCGATCGAACTTTCTTTATTTACACAAGACTTCTTATACATATATATTTATATATATATTTACGATGCCGACGTCTGCCGGCAGCAGCATATATACATTTGCTCCCAAAAATGACCCAAGAAAACTTAAATGAGATAAAAATGTCCTATATCATGCAATATTTCGTACATATTTGTTCAGCTCTTTAAGTGATTACAAACAAACAACCTTTCATATTTGTAAAACAAAAAGTAGTATAAAACATAGCACGTGCGAACTCGGTGCCGGTCGTTGTTCGCTTTCGCCGCTGTCGTCAGGAGGACGTCTGCACGGGACGCGGTGGGTGGTGGGAGTGAGGGGAAGAATGGCACCTTTGATGTCGATCTCGGAGTACATGTTGCGCAGGTCGTGCATGACGCAGTCCAGGTACAGCTCGCCGGTGCCCAGGATCACGTGCTCGCCGCTCTCCTCCACGCGCGTCGACAGCAGCGGGTACGACTTGTTCACCTGCCGGGTTATCGCAGTTCATGGGAATCTTATAAATAAATTATACTAAAAAAAACGCGACTTAAGACACCTCTACGTGTGCGGGACATGTCGCCGCATTTGGCCACCCCCCCCCCCCGACAGCCGATCCGCGCGACGGTCGCGCACCAACTTGAAGGACTATAGATCCATATTAATGTTCACCCGTATATGTAATTTGAACAGTTCTGTCATGGTGGAATTGTTAAATTTCAAGAGTTATTTTTAATAAAAAAAATCCGTGTTACATTACAATATTATATTTATTTATTCATGATTAAGCATTTTATTTCAAGAATACTGTTATTCTATTGTTTGAAAATAATATTTAAAATTACTTCGACATACCCATTGGCACGAAGTGAACGAACTGAATTGCGGTTCCGGAACCGCAACTTGTAGTGTCACGCGTCTCCCAGTGAACGCCTCAACTATTGCGTAATTACACATAGATCGTCGAGTAAGACGGACGTATACACAGCAACAGCTCACCTTCCTCAGGCCGTCCAGCATCTTGGGCAGCTCGGAGGGGTTGACTGGCTCGACGGCGATCTTGACGACCGCGTGCGTGTTGAAGCGCAGCGGGCGGAAGGTGTGCAGCGCGGCCTCCTCGTGCGCGGCCACCAGCGTGCACGTCTTCACTACCGGCTGGTCCACGCCCTCCAGCAGCGCCCAGCACCCGGCCGGCACGCGGTTCAATTCCACCTATATTTTTTTAACAACATCGAAACGTCAAACGAGCTAAGGGTCTGCTGGAAGGTGTGAGCTTACTTTTATCACCCTAAAGTAAAAAGTAAAGTAGCGTAGTAAATCTCAAATACTTATTAAGAGATAGATTGGAGCCGGAAAAGTACGGGCGGGGCGCTTTAACATGTCCACGAAACAATATTTGTCATTATCTCTCAGACATACAGATTTCCTCATGATATTTCCCTTCACCAACGGGCACGTGGTAAATTCCGTCCCTAAAATTGCCATTAACAACTTTAGTGGTGCCGTCACCGAGAATCGAACCCAGGTCACATGGGCTTCAATAAGCGAGCGCTCTGGCGACTAGACTACGACCGGCTCTTTATGACCCGGCCGACCGAGGCTCACCACCTGTCAAATGAGCTCTGGTGAAAAGTAGGTCGATGCGAATTAAATGTTTTTTTTTATGGCAAAGGTGGCAAACGATCAAGCGGTTCACCTGATGGTAAGTGATTACCATCGCCCGCGTACACCTGCAACACCAGAGGTGCTGCAGGTGCGTTGTCGGCTTTTACCTCACTCACCGAACGAAACGCAGAAGCACAAGATGCCTCCACTTCACGCCGGTATTCTGCGAGCAACAAAAGATGCCGCTTGGCTCTACCACGTTCAAAAACAACTCTACAACTCCTGACCGCCGTGCGTGCGTATTCCGTATATGAGATTTGTGAATGTGGTGGGAGGGATCAAGCTCACCAAGAAGAATGTGCAGTCGTCGGTCGGGTACATCTTGGTGGTGTGAGCGACCAGCGGGCCGTTTTGGTCGCAGGCCAGCATGCTTTCGTGGAGTGTGCCCGAAGTGCCGCGGTAGCAGTGCGAGACCTTCCGCCGCGCCGCATCCACCGGGGACGGTATGTGGCGGGTCGCCATCTCCACAAAACCGCTTTATAACAACAACAACAATATAAATAAGCTCTCACGGCCGCAGACTAAATACTAGGGTCGAGCGAGGACCGGACTTTTCTACCTACCTTTATCCGAAGCTTATTTGGAACATCACGTCAGGTTATGAGCCTGATTTACATTTACAATATTATATTTATTTATTCATGATTAAGCATTTTATTTCAAGAATACTGTTATTCTATTGTTTGAAAATAATATTTAAAATTACTTCGACATACCCATTGGCACGAAGTGAACGAACTGAATTGCGGTTCCGGAACCGCAACTTGTAGTGTCACGCGTCTCCCAGTGAACGCCTCAACTATAGCGTAATTACATATAGATGGTCCAGTAAGACGGACGTATACACAGCAACAGCTCACCTTCCTCAGGCCGTCCAGCATCTTGGGCAGCTCGGAGGGGTTGACTGGCTCGACGGCGATCTTGACGACCGCGTGCGTATTGAAGCGCAGCGGGCGGAAGGTGTGCAGCGCGGCCTCCTCGTGCGCGGCCACCAGCGTGCACGTCTTCACTACCGGCTGGTCCACGCCCTCCAGCAGCGCCCAGCACCCGGCCGGCACGCGGTTCAATTCCACCTATATTTTTTTAACAACATCGAAACGTCAAACGAGCTAAGGGTCTGCTGGAAGGTGTGAGCTTACTTTTATCACCCTAAAGTAAAAAGTAAAGTAGCGTAGTAAATCTCAAATACTTATTAAGAGATAGATTGGAGCCGGAAAAGTACGGGCGGGGCGCTTTAACATGTCCACGAAACAATATTTGTCATTATCTCTCAGACATACAGATTTCCTCATGATATTTCCCTTCACCAACGGGCACGTGGTAAATTCCGTCCCTAAAATTGCCATTAACAACTTTAGTGGTGCCGTCACCGAGAATCGAACCCACGATCCCCATCGTCGCGGTCAAACGTCTCGGGTCTCGGGTTCGAAACAAGCAATTAAGAAAACATTAGTAAAGTCTAAACGTCATTGATGCCGTAAAGGTCTGTGTAAAATTATTTTTGTTAAGAAGACTCCAATTGAACATAACTTTGAACTGAAACTTTTAAACTGAACAATACTTTGTCCGGATCGATTTATTTCTCAATTATCCCGTGGTATGGATGACAATCGTCACACCCGACCAAGTCAAGTCATGGCTATGAATCGCAATCGATGTTAATATTTGTAAAAAAAAAAATATTGAGAGCTGTGAGTCCTTGGTACTCAGTACGCGAGCGACCTGGAAGCTAACCACGGTGCCGGCAACACAATAAACCATATCATTGGAGTAGGGGAAGGTGAAGAAATCGTGAAGATTGTAGATGACAATGTTTTCTTGTTAATGACATCTATAATTTTATTTCACTATTAAACTTTCAAAAGGAGAAGGGCGAAGAAGCTTTGAAAGCTTTGAAAGCAATAACTACCGATAGATGGCGGGATAACCATCTCGAAAATCATCAGACTAAAATGAAGCAGGCCGATGACGGGCAGCAGCCGAGCGAGGCGGTTAAGGCAAATCCTTCTCAGGGGAGAGGTCAATGTCCTGCAGGTTTAGGCAAGGGTGAAATGATTCATAAGACGCGACATACCAAAAGTCTCCGAAGAAACGGCTGCAGACAAGCCGAAGCAGGGGCCGTATATTGAGCTTCGATTCTTGTTTCGTCAACTTAATGCCCAGCTCGGCCAGAACTGCTGGTAATGTGTCGTCCACATCACCGACCACCTGGAGAAAATCAAAATGAAACCATTAAAAACATTCCGTAATTTAGTTGTGACCATCATTGAGGAATTATTTTTTTTTATGAGGAAGGGAGCAAACAAGCAAGTGATTACCGACACACACATATATCTTCAAAATTAATGTAGCTGCAGGTGCGGTGCCGACCTTTAAGGAGTTTTGAGGAGAGTGGGAAAAGGGGAAAGGTAGGGGAGAAGAGGGAGTGGGCCTTCGATTACCTCACTAACTGAACGAAACGCAGAAGCACAAGATGCCTTTACTTCACGTCGTTATTCTGCGAGGCCATGGTACTACCTCGGTCGAGCCGGCCCATTCTTGGCTCTACCACATACAACAAGGTAGTGTGAACATCCCATACTTCTGGCTAAACGGTATGACTATGTGAAGGAAATGATTGGTCAAAACACAGAGTCCATAAAGCCAAAGATATATTGCAGTTTGTGGATTACTATCTAAATTAATTAATATACGAACATACAATGTTACTGTAAATACACCTACATTTTTGCAATATATTATATATACAATACATAATTATAGCGTTTCCTTTTTCGGGGTAGATAAAGTGAAGAAAACACTCCTTTGATAACATAAATAATAAAGAAACAGCAATTAAGAAGAATAAATAACAAAATTGTTGTATATCAATTTAGAATAAGAAATAAAGAAGTGCAAAAAGAGGTATACAAAATAAAACACATTAAAACCAACACAGTCATTCTCTATTTTTGGAAAGCCTTATTCCGCTCTTATATATATATACTTCTTACAAGAGCAATTTAAGAACACTATTACAAAAGTTATTCCTAAAGATTTACTTTGCAATGGTCCAACTGTATGGTATACTCTTTTTAAAATTTATTGATAAAAATTTACCTTTTAAGCTTTTTTAAACATAACACATCTGTAGAAACTATGGACCTTTAGGACAATCCTGATAAACTTTCTTCAGATTGTCAGTTATGGATATGATTAAGTAGGTTTTTATATTTTATTTGCCAGCTTAGTTATATATAGCTATAGTTTGCATATTTGTGTACATAGCATATGTGCATATGCCATTATAAATTACAATTTGAACATACCTGTGCAAAGATCTTATACAGTGGCTCCAGAATGAACTCTACGAAACTTCGCTGCGCTGACGCATGCGGCGACTTCTTTGTGAAGCGACGTGTCTTCGCGTTGAAGTACACATCGCCCCATAGCCATGCCGCCATATCGGAGGCACGAAGGCCAGTGTTGGGATGAGCCGACGCGTACATCGCGGCAAATGACTCCAGTGTGAAACACACATCATAGAGTGATGAGGCAAAGCATACATTGCCTGCAAAAGAAGCCATAAATATAATATAGAATCTATAATATATATAATATAGAAACAAAGATCAACAACACAGCATGGTCCAAAGGCATCTGCATCCATTGATTTCCTCCACTGAGTAGGTCGTCAGTTTATCTTGTGGGGGGTCATCCTAGACAGCATTATTTACGTTACTTTAATAGCTGCAGGATAAGGAGGTTTTGACAAAATCATCAGGCACGGCAAAGGGATTCGCGATCGCAGTATCAGATCCCTCGCGCCTAAGACGCTGCTATCCATCCTCAGATTTCGTTAAAAACCAAAGTAATTTGTCAACTAAGAAGTTTGTCTGTCCAAAGGTACTCTAATAGTAAAAAACTTTTTTATGTACATTAATCTTTACAACTTTCCAAATACATACCCAACAATGGAGAGAATACAGTAGCCGGTTCATCTGGGTTATCCTGTGGCTGATTTGTCTCTACCAAGGAGTTCAACTCGTCTATGATATGTCTCAGTTTGAAGTATGCATCCGCAGGAGGTAGTTTCAGCTCCAGTATGAGACGATCGACTTTATTAATGCAGATGGTGAGAGGGACTCTCTCTTGTACAGCATGACGAAGGAGGCGCTCTGTGTTGAGCATTATACCTTCTGCTGCATCAACAAATAATACAGCACCTGTGACAAAATCAATGGGTTAATAGATAGAAGTTTTTAACTAGATTACGCTCTTTTATCTAAACTCAATTTTTTCCTTAGCCTTAAGGTTGTCTGGAAGAGATTGCTCTTTAACAATAAGACCGCCTTATTATATTTATCAATTAAGTTTAATTTCCTGTGATTTGTACTTGACTAAGTATATACATAGATACAGCAAGCGCTATGTATGTATGTGCAAATTTTTTGGTATTTAATAACATACGTATTTTCTCTTTCCCTTAAATTACAACACCGATGTAGGGAATTCTTTCATTTTATTTGGTCTAATCTACGTAATCATTAGGGCATGGAGTTTATTGTCGACTACCACCCATTTTCGACCATTATCAATATGTTATATAGCTTCATTTTTTTAGTTATGGTTAATCCAAAAATATGCTTTTCGTGTTTAATATGTAAAAAAACAATCATTAAACCTCATGACTGACTATTATAATATTTCTTTACTCTAAGGTCCAATAATAGGACTTTTTGAAGACTTACTATGTTTATTACTATTAAAGGTTTGTTGACATTAAATGTGGCAACAACTTACCATCCGATATCCTCAATGCTGCAGTGACCTCATCACTAAAATTAACATGCCCTGGTGTATCCATTATATTGAGTAGATGGGACTTTCCCTTGACGTTTTTAAGCAGGAGTGTAACAGGCATAGACTTGATTGATACCCCTCTCTCTTGCTCCACAAACAATGTATCAGTGTAACGCATAGGGATTGTGGTCTCATTGTTAATTGTGCCGGGATGTGTCTGTCTTATTAAGCAGTCCACAAATGATGTTTTGCCTAAAATAAGCATATACATAGCATTACAATTGGAATGAAACAGATTTTATTTACATATTTGATTTGATATTCATTATTAAAACAATATTATAGTATGTTAGAAGCTAATTAGTGAAAATCATACCATTATGTAAGTGACCCATTAGAGTAATGTTTCTCATCAAATTAGTATTGTCTAACATATCAGCTAAGTACTCCATGTCATATGAAGTCTCCGGCAACTGTTGCTCTTGCACTTGAAACTTTTTATGTTTCACTGGTTCGATTAGAGGTTTGTCCAAAGCTTGTGTGTCCTCTTCTTGGACTACAGTCTCTACATCGGGTCCATACACTTCTACTGCCTGTGGATAGTATCTATAGACAAATGCATTCAAGATTTTTTTTTTAAATTCATTTATGTTACGAAAGAAGTTATCAAGAATCTTACCAGGCCTGTAATGAATGACAATGTTTTAATAAAGGTGTAATAAAGAAAGGTACCTTTTATCTTCATGCAAGACAACAGACATTGGCGCAACCTCGGGCTCCACATCGGCATCCTCATCTTCCTCCATCGCATCTTCGTCTGCGTCACGGTTATCCTGGCCGTATACGCTCTGTTCATCGTCTGAATCAGACTCTAAGTCTGGACCAATGTAATTACCGAATTCATCATAGAGATCTCCGTCCATTTTGGTGCAGAAGTACAATAGCTCTCCAACCAAAATCAAACGATACTACCGATACAAGCTAATTGAGTTCTTGACCGCTCCAAAGAGTATAAAATCACTACGTTTTAGACCTCTCGTAACAGAAGTTAATAACCAATCAATAACCTCAAAAAATTATGGTTATCGACATTGTTTGTGTTGTAGGTACTTTTTTTAAAAGAAGCCAAACCGGTTAGCAGGCAAGGGGATTAAAATACATTCAGCCATGACTAAAGAATATAGAAAAGACTGATGAAGCTCAAACGGAAATTGACTTTCTACAGTCTGCTTTAAAAAAATAATATATTTATAAAATTAAATAACATTTAATAAACTGAAACCATTTTTAAAGTATTTCTTTTACTATGTGTAAAGTGTTACATATTCATGGACAAAGACATGTGCGTCACATATTTTTGCATCTGTTAATTTGGACTATATTTTATAATATGGTCTAGAGATGAACATTGAATAAACGAACTAGTTAATTGAACGGTCGACGTAAATTGAATGAATCGCCCCTTCACCGATAATCAATGGACTAGTCGAATCCGTAGACGTCTGAACTCCACAACCAACTCTTGAAGATAGTGGGGTAATACAAGTTCAAATGAAAAATAATGAAGGAACAACTGGCAAAGCATTTCAACTAAAATATAGTGAAACGGAGTTGATATTTGTATGACTATGCCCATTCTGCATGACCAGAGTGAAAATACAAGAAGAAAAGGATGCCATTATTGTTATTTTGTGACGGACACGGTTTGTACTTAACCTTACCTTACTTAACTTCACACACAAACAAAATAAAATTACAAATTAAATCTTAAACCAAAATGCTTTTGAATTTAAAGTTTTACTGTAATTTAGAGTACTTTACGGCTTGAAATTAGTTTCGTATACATATTACATAGTAGTACAAAATTAAGAATCTTTCCCAACGTTCACGAAACTGCTTATCAAATTACACATTAGTTTTGTGTTTGGTGAAATATTTTAATTTTGTACTTTATTTCCAAAAATTTATATATAAAGTACAAAGCTTTGTAAATTACGAACAAACAATCGGCCGACTACCATTATACTATACGTAATAGTAAACGTAATTTGCAAGGGCGACGGAACCGCTTTGCCTCGGGACGTCGTCTTGCTTGCTCTTTAGTTAGTACGCTGTCAAATTTTGCGCCATTAGTTTATACTCAGCATTTTATCGCTATTTTTCTATTGCCTAACTCCTCTAACACTGTGTGCTATTATATTTTTGATTTTTAAAATCGCTGTGAACTTTCTGTACTGTACACTTCTCGCTCTTTCACCTTCTGCACTCATGTTTCGTGTTCACCTATTGTTTCGTGCAAAAGAGAAATTTATAAAATTATAAGTTTAGTTTTTTTTTATCTTACGCCTACACTCTGCTAAAAATACCTACAGTTTATTTAATTTAGATGTACATTGATAAGATGTGTATAGTTTATACAACAGTGCTTACAGCAATAAGAAGTGCAAAGTGAAATAGGTATTACATACTCAGTTTTTGTTGTGTAAGATATTGAATGTTTAATTGTTTTAGTTGCTAATAATTAACTAATAGCATTTTTATCAAATTTCAGCAAAGTACAAATTACATATTATCTAAAATAAATCTAAAATGTACTTTGTGCTATATCGTATTTTTTAGAATATGACATGAACATGTAGTTATCTTATTAAAGTATTTTATTAAAACAAAAAAAAAATGGTTGTGTTTAACAAAAAAAGTTGATCCATTTAACTGGAATATAGTATTTTAGGTGCTATATGTTTCTTCAACAGTATATAGAAAGCAAACCGAAAATACAATAATCGTACAATACTATATACTTTATTACGGCTGGCAATTTTATCTGTGGTCCCCTCCAAATACAGTAGCCCTGATCGCACTGTCGCGAGACGCCTCCGGCTCAATTGGACTATAGCATTTACCTACTGTACGTCATTCCATAGACTAAACAATCTTTTCAATACAAAAATGGCTGTCGTGCAACAAAATTTATCGAAAATGATATCGGCACAGCTACGTAATAAAGCAAATGAGTTTTTGAATTCCAGAAAACATGCGAACAATCTTGCCGATATCCTTCTAATGTTCAATGTGAGTATGAACAAATATTTATGCCGCTATATTATTTGTCAGTATACATCTAAGGTTACTTTTTTGGATTATTGGTGTACTTGTTGGTGTTTCAGGCTGATTCTGATAATCACACGCTGCTTTTGCTCACAATAGAAGTAATATTCACCGAGCTACTAAAAAGGGGCGACTTGGTGCTAAAAATCATCCCATTAAAACCAATAGGTATGTCCGACCTCTATACAATTATATTGATTTTGCGCGTTGGTGACGCCTTTACATACCATTTGTCTACACAAGTCTTACATACGAATTTGATCAGAAATATTAATTTTAGCAATTGATCACTTTCGAGACACATAACAGTCTTGTTGATTGTATAAATGGGGTCTATTAATGGGTCTCATTGTGGAATGTAATCAGTGCTTTTATATAAAATTTACGTAATATTCTACACAAACTGTAAGTTGAATGTATAGCATATAGTTTTTCATAGACGTCTTATTCCGTATTAATTACTTGTTCTTTATTTATGGTTACAATAATTTGTTTTATGTGCAATTGTGTTGTTTACATATTGTGGTTTTGTTTTTGATTCAATATATTTATATCAGACTAGTTTCGTGTTAATGTTCTTTCTCTTAAAGAATTTCAATTTTCCCACACTCACTTCAGTGATACATCTGCTGACAAAGATCTGCTTTAATTTGTAAGTGGATGTTATGTGTAAAATGGAATTTACTGAAGATAATTTAGATAAACTATTGTCCATTTGAAATAAAACTCTTATAAGCTATTTTATTGGGATTGGTAGTCATGTTAACTACAACATCAGGATGACAAACACCTCAGTGACCACAGAGCACTGTAAGACACACAAAACATAAGGATTAAAAATGAAATTTAATGTCATAAAAGCTGTATACAATAGTTTTGATTCAAATGTGTAGTATTTACATAAATACTAAAAATTATTAACAAATGACTATTTATTATGTTCCTGTAAACAATGGACATGTGATATTGAGATTGAAGAATGCAAATTTACCTCAAGTGTGTCATGAGTCGTTATGATAGAATTTACTTTGCTGCAACATTTAATGAGTTAATTACTTGTATTTACTTTTTTTCTATTTAGACCACAGCCCTGAAGCTGAATATACTAGATGGCTGCATGACTGTTACGAAGCAGCCTTAACAAGATGTCTGGAATGCATTCGGCAGGGTCGCATCAACTCACGCCTTCAGGCACTAGTTACTGCTTGCAAACTGCTGCAGGCCGAGGGTCAATACCCATTAGAAACTACTAATGGGTATTATTTCCCATCAGTTCGTTTGAAGGTGAGGGATAATCACACTTCAAATCTTTTAAGGAGTGCTTTGCTTCTTATAAATATAAATAATAACAAGGTCTCACAATTGTATACCCAATAGTGTAGCAATTAATGGTAACATGACAAGTGGTAAAATAGTTCCTGTCTTTGATGTTCTGTTGTTGTTGTTTTTTATGTATTGGCTACCTCTGATTTTTTTAAATTAGTTCCTCCATTATTTTTAATTTAATTTAGTTTCGTGAAGTATAAAAAACTGTTGCCAAATGCAATTTTATTATCTTTCCTTGCCTTAGCCTTTCTTGGTAAATCTTATTTAGCGAGGATGTGAACTACTATTTGTTAACGAAACAGTTCATTAGGCATTAAAAATTCTTTTCTCTGCATGTTTTTTTAAATTTATTATTAAATTTTATATTTCTTTTTAGGACATATTTAATGCGTTGCTGGACTCTGACTTATCAATGTCAGCTCCCATTGCACGATTTCAAGAATTTGCCGAGTACAAAGATGTGCAGCAATATGGCCTTAAAGTTCTCTCATCAATTGGCTACAAAAAGTAAGTAAATATATGCAAGAATGCAATAAGAAAAAAAAAAGGATATTTTCTTTCACATTAAAAACAGGGAAATACAGAATTAGTTTTTTTTAAAGTATATCCTATCTGTATCGCAAAGGAGATGAACATGAAATTTAAAGCATGAAGTTATTGTTTTTTGGTAACAAGCTAGCAGCTCACCTGAAGGTAAGTGATTATCGTGGCCCATGTACATCTGCAACAACTCAGGAGCTGTTCATGCGTTGTCAGGCTTTAAGCTTATTTGGAGAAGGGGAGAGAGGATAACGGGGAGAGGGAGGTGGGTCTTTAGTTACCTCAACATACAAAAAGCAGAAGTACATGATGCCTCTACTTCATGCCGGTATTCTGCGAGGTTGCGGTACTACCCCGGTTGATCCAGCCCATAGGAGCAGCAGCAAAAACTGCTGTTTGGCTCTTCCACATACAACTACACAAATACACATAAAAGTCAATTGATGCAGGTGGCTCAAGATCCTGTCATGACGGTATGAAATGAGAATGAATGAGAGAGATTATTGCCACCGATAAACAGATAGCCAATAGCAATATTTTATTTATATTTTTAAAATTTTTAGGTCTCCATCATCAATTTACATGCAGAACTACTTGGAGCTGTTAGACAAACTGCTCACGGCTGAAATTCCTACAGAAGTAAAGAACAAATACAAGGATAGGGAAGAGAATAAGGAGGAGAAGGTGCTGTGTGCAGCTGAAGGTAATTTTGCGATGCTCTATTATTAGACTACATAAGCAGCTGTTCAGCTAATGCTAGTACTTTCACTAGGCAGTTCACACTTTTTTTGTGTATGGGAAAGTGTTTAAATGAGCATTAGGCTTACCTGATGATGGTATGCTCAGTTTGCATTGTCATCCTTTTCGGATATTTGGGAGGGGAAAGAAAGGCTAAGTAGGTGTCCGGAATCCTCTCATTTGTTTGTTAATGCTGTAAACATTTTGCAGCTCTTTGTTGAAGTTTCTTCTGTAAAGTCTTAAAGATTTTTTGAGACAATTTTAACAGGCTGCTACTTTAAATATCTGTGTGTACTTCAGGAAAACCGCAGTTCGTGTACCACGCGGCGGTGTGCCGGCGGCACGCGAACCGCTGCTGGAGCTTCGCGTGCCAGTGGTCGCTGTGCCACGAGCCCCGAGCGCACCGCCGCGCGCTGCTGCTGCTGGTGGAGCGTCTGCTGCCGTTGCTGAGCCGGCCGCACCTCGCCACCGACATGCTCTGCGACAGCCTCGACGTCGGTCAGTCTCTTCAACATCTATATATAGATCCTTGACTAGTTACGACAATAGAAATTGTATTGTTATGAAGTTGAAATTTTGCATGTTTGCCAGCATTGATCAGTGGATTGTTCAGGTTGTGTTGAGCTGTGCCGAGTTGTAATAGTACTGCCATTATTATCTATCATTCTGAATCGACTGAAGAGAATATCAGTCAGGTTTGCATGACTTAGTAGATAACCTGCTCTCTGCTCAGGATTTAGTAGATGACTCAATTGATACTTCTCTGATACTAAAGAGCTTTAAATAATAAATATAGCAATGCTCACCTCAAAACTATCTTATTATGGATTCAATATTTCTACACTCAAGTTGTTCAGCAATCTTTACCTTAATTATGTACATTACACAACTATAATGGATCACTAATCTCATCTACTGCTGAATCTATATTCCAATGTATACAAAACATTTCGCATTATGCTGTTACTTCTTTATATCTAATATATGTATGTATATATGTGGTTATGATATATATAAATTTACATTTAGTGAATATTATTTATCCTTTCTCGTGTGTTTCGTGGACCTGACCTGACGGAGCAAACAACTTCAATTGAATGAGGTGGTTACAGATACGTAGTAATTTCTGAGGACTAAGGTGATATGCCTCACATCCTGTAACTATGCTGGCTCTCTTTACTATATTAGCGAAAGATATGGGGAGGAGGGGGCCTCCGGTTAACTCACTCACCGAACGAAATGCTGAAGCACAAGATGCCTTTACTTCAAGCGGGTATTCTGCGAGTGGCTGTGGTAGTACCCCGGTCGAACAGATCCATTCGAGTGCAACATGCAAGAGTTTCGCATTTGAAAATGGACATTTTTTTTAACCCCTGCACATTAAACAAAAATAAAAAAACGATAAACATCATTTATTTTTGATATCACCAACAGGCGGTCCTATCAGCATGCTGGCTCTTCAGGGTGTCTTGGAGCTGGTCAGGAGACATAACATCGACTACCCAGATATGTACGACCGGTTGTACGCAATGTTCGAGCCGGAAATGTTCGCCACGCGCTACAAACGTCGCCTTGTGCACCTAACTGATATATTCCTCAGTTCCACGTAAGTATTACGGTTAGTAAAGTAGCAGCCTGTAAGTGCCCACTGCTGGGCGAAGTCCTCCTTATCAAATATCTTAGAGTTTTGGAGCCGGGAAAGGACCGCCTCGCTGCTTTAGTACGGGTTGGTGGGATTTACATATTCTCGAAATAATATTTTTATTATTTCCCAGACGAGCGAGTTTCCTCATGATGGTTTTCTTCGCAGCCAAGCACGTGGTAAATACAGCACTTAAATTCATTTATTTAAAGACTTCTTCCAAGAGAAAAACCTCACTCCTCTCACGCTCTCAAATGAAGCAGTTGGTTTGCTTGTGCATTGCTTTAAATTTGTCTTTATTCAGCCATCTTGATATGATATTATCTGTATTAAACCTTTATTTAACTTCATATATACAGTGCTCACTTCAGATGTAGGCGGACTTAATACTTGAGGCATTCCCTGTCTACCAGAGAGTAATAGAGATAAAACGAACTTGGTGCATTAAGTATTTATGTTAAAAATGATAAAAAAAATAAATATAGACAGACATAAACTTATTATACTTAAGTTAGATAAAATACACAATGACATCATTTAAACGCGCAGTGATCAGCGGTGTTTCTGATTATGAAGGGGAGAGCATTCTGCAGGAAAACGGATTCCTTGCTTAATGAGTTCCTTATATTTTTCTGATTATTTCCAGTCACTTGCCGGAGGGTCTCGTAGCGGCGTTCACAAAGCGTTTATCCCGATTGGCGCTGGTGGCTTCACCGGAGGACGCTATATCCCTTTTGCAGCTGGTCACCAACCTGCTGTTGCGGCATCCAGCGCTTAAGCGCATGATCTGTTACGAGGACACACCTGCTATCAGTGAGTTCAAAGTTTATTATCCCTTGACATGTCATAACAGTAGAATGTCTATTATGTGGTAGCAACATGTCATGATTAAAACAAATTGAGAAAAGTGTTGAATGCTGCCCCATCTTCATCGGCCTTTAAACTCTGACAGATGACACAATAACTTATAACAAATTTTGAACTTTGAAGTACTTGTTAAACACTCTGAGATTGACAAGTGGCAATTAAGTCTAATGCCAAGATTCATAGATCGCACTCAGACTTAACTGTCCATGAAAGTTTAACTTTAGACCAAAATTAAGTTTCATAGTCCTGTCTATGACATAGCCTAACTTTGCAAAATCGAACATTACTATGAAAAGTCGAAGTAGCCGATATTGCGTAGTAGATATCAATCTAATACTATACATATTGTATAGTGATTTCTAAGGCTGTTTTTTTTAATATGGACATATTAATTTTTCATGAAGGTGGTTGTGCAAATGATTGGTTTGTCACATGTATGAATCTTTTGTGAAAGGATTGTGTCTACACCAATAAGCGACTCATTGCCTATAACACTAGGATAACATATAGGATAACCACATGCAGCTACACTTGAACTGTTCGGAATGTAACTGTATCACATGTGTATGCGTTCTTCAGTGTCCGCGGACCCGTACGTGACGGAGGAGACGAACACGGTGTCGTCGCGCGCGCTCGGCTCGTCGCTGTGGGAGGTGAGCGCGCTGCGGCGGCACGCGGCGCCCACGGTGGCCGCCGCCGCCGCGCGCGTGCTGGCCGCCGTCGACCAGCGCGCCGCGCCGCTGCCGCTCACGCCGCCCGACGCCACGGTCAGTGCCACACGTGCACGAGGCACGTACGCGCGCAGCTCGCAGCCAATGGGGGTGGGCAGGGGCAGTGTTTATGTTTGATATATTTTCAATGTTATCCTGTCAGCTGAGGCGAGCCGTATCTAAGATCGATGAACCGGCTTGCCATGCATTTTTTTTTTATGGAAGAGACTGCAAACGAGCAAGCGGTTCACCTAATGGTAAGTGATTACCGTCGCCCACATACATCTGCAACACCGTAGATGCTGCAGGTGCGTAGCCGGTCTTTAAGGATATTTAGGAGATGGGAGGGAAGAGGAGAGAAATAGGTAGGGGGTGTGGGCCTCCGGTTACCTCACTCACAGAACGAAACGCAGAAGCACAAGATGCCTCTACTTCACGCCGGTATCCTGCAAGGCCGGGGTAACAATCCGTCGAGCCGGCCCATTCGAGCAATAGCTAAAGCCGCCGCTTGGCTCTACCTCGGTTCCGTCTTAGTCCTCGGGTGCGACGACGCATCTGTAACCTACTTCGATTAGAGGGGTTTGTGTCCCCGGACTGCATGGGCTGCTGTGGACATTGACATCAGACGGACTGTTGGCTTCTTTGTCAACCAAATCCGATAAAAAAAACGGTTTGGAGTGGTATAAACATCTTAAGCAGAAGGAGTCTCTCTCTCTGCCACCTCTATGGTGGGTGGAAAATCCACGCATTTTCTGATATTAATTTAAAGAATAAAGAATTCCGTTAGGAGATTAAATATGATTAACTTGTCGTAATGTTTTAACAGGTGTTTGACACAGAATTGAAGAGGCGATTCAAAACGATAGAGATGAACTTCATACGACCGCAGACCCTGGTGCTGCCGTCGGGCGAGCGACTCGTGCAGTACTGGGAGCTGATGGCCTGAACCTGATCACAGACACATCAACATTGTGTTGCACCAGTCACATAGATATTCTTTATGCATCTCCTATAAGGGTTGCTAATTATTTATAAAAGCATTTTCGTTTCAATGGCTTTTCTTTCACAAATGTTGGGAATAGCCAGTTTGCATAGCCATTATTTAACTTTTTGTTAGTTTGCGCTTGGTTGGATTTGTTGAAGTATTGTAAAAATTGTTTCATGTTGATAGTAGTTTACACGGTTCTATTAATATCAGATAATAAGTTTTTTTTTGGACATTGATTTGCAATAAAACATTTTTTTTTATTAAATAATTCAAGTTAGTTGTGCTAATAGCAGTATTCAATGCTCTCAAAATTGTATGATCGACATTCGAAATGATTGATCATTTAATTTTGACTTATTTATGGACATTGTGACTATTATTTATTACATTTGACAGTAAAAGTTTTGAACCTCTGTTTCGATTGTCTGAACAAAAATATGGAGAAGGTTAATGCCCGGAGGAAGAGTTCACATTTTGCCCACAAAGCATTTTATCACCTCATTGACATTTTTGTATGTTATTTTATTGTATATACAAATTATGTATATTGGGCAACATAAACGGAAAAAAATCTAATTTATAATGATAGTATTAAGTATTAAATTGAATACATTTTGCACTCTAATGTTAAATGTTTAAAAGTAGCTAATAATATTGATATGTTGTAATTTGGTTGATTTTATTTTTTTACGAAACCAGTTTAAGAGTCTGTGATCCAAGGACAAGAGTTTCTTACAAATGTTAGTGCAGCATAAGTCGAAACATAGTCTGTCTCCCAAATGTTTTTGTGTTTAATTTTAGTGACAATTCGGCGAAAGAAATCTCTTATAATTATAGTTCACTAATTTTAACTAATTTTCTTTTTCCTCGTGTGTTGTAACCCCCCGCTGTTCGAATTACTCCCGAGTATGAGAGAGTCGTCGGAGGCAGTTTACATACATACATTGCACTTGGATGAACAACACACCGACTACAATAATATTTGTAGCCCATATATATACTAGTCTTGTGCGGGAATCGAACCCGCGCTCCGGCCAAACGCCCAACCACTCACTATACCGCCTGTGCCGCCTTCTCACTTCGTCACAGTTAATATTTAAATCATTATTTATAATCGAATCGAATAATATAAATATAACAAATAACACTCGTGTTCGCTTGCTGCTTTAACTTTGTAACAAAAAGGGAATGAAATTTTGAAAGCAGTAAAGAGTTAAGCTTGATCTTATTTAGTGGCTGTTGAGAAAAGGTCTTCCTCTCCATACTCGATCATTTGATATTCGTTGTTTGTTTTAACACTTTCCTTGTTTCATTCCGGTTTGATAACTGTCCTTAACCTATGTGTAAGATTCGACGTAATTTAAGAGTTTATTTTGTATAGCTGAGTTATGATGTTCACGAAAACGGAAATCAAGAATCGGGTCCTGTGACAGCCATATTTATTTAATTTTATTGTTATTGTTTTATTGAAGCCTCGCAACTGAGGGTGCGGTGCGAGACAACGTGGACCTACAACCGAACACCATAAAGTGGACAATCGCGCAACAGGTGATTTTGTTGCAAACGTTTGTCTATATTACATTGAGGTGCTTTGAATTCAGCAAATCGGATGTTTACACTTAAGTTAACATGAACTAAAGGACTTCAGTCTTACTACATTTATCTTCAAAAGTCAGGTTGTATAAATATAAAAGATTTTGTGCATTTAAAATAAAATAATAGTCCATTAATTTGGTTCATCGATACAAATAGAAAATAGCTAAGAAAATCTACAGTAGCAGTGATCTACAACAAGACCTCATTCTCACCTGCCAATACATTTTATTATTACCAAACCTTTTTTTTTACGATGAACGGGTAATTTAGAATCTCAGAACATTTATTACACAATTCAACATGAGACAAAATGTAAACAGATTAATTATGTAACGGTTTTAAAATAATCTAGCTGAATTCCTTTTTAATTAAAAAAAAAAACTCGTGGCAAACAGACTCGGATTGATTTGTTTATATTATGCGTCTCGCGCTACCTCGAGCTGAGTGTGTAGGAACGTGGTCGAGACCGCGCCCGCCGCAACATGTGATTATTTGAAACAAAACAAGTAGCTGTAAGCTAGTGTTAAGGTATTATTTTAATATTATACATTTAAACGTTCTATTATGAATAAAGAATATTAATAAATTTGATGTTTTAATAATGTAAGCTGATCACGTTGTACAAGGTGTATACAACCGAAGCTCCTTATCACTTGGCAAGCGCAGTACTCCGCTGTCCAACAGGAGCAATAAGCGCTTACAGTATGTGACAGTAATAGTTTCTCCCGCCCCAACTGCACCGCGCATTTCATCATCATCATCATCATTTCAGCCTATCACAAGTCCACTGCTAAACAAAGGCCTCCCCCAAAGATTGCCACGAAGCTCGGTCCTGAGTCAGCTTCATCCATCGACTTCCCTCGACACTGCGCAGGTCGTCACTCCATCTTGTGGGGGGTCGTCGTACACTGAGTTTGCCTGCACGCGGCTGCCACTCCAGAACCTTTTTTCCCCAACGGTTGTCAGTTCTGCGAGCTATGTGGCCGGCCCATTGCTACTTCAGCTTCATTTCACTTCACCGCGCATTTGGTTGAATATAAATATTGATTTTAGAAACATTGATATTATGAATGATAGATAAATTGTTGTGATGCGCCGAGGTCGGATAATGCGATTGCATTTACCCGGCATCGGTTTTACGGCGAATGTCGTTTCATGACGAATGTCTCAAATGTAGCAGATCTAAATTAGCCAGAGATAAGATCGGCAGCATCCTGTAAAGGTGAGAGTTTACTGGAGTAGCACGTTGACATTTTTTTTTATGAAAAAGGGAGACAAACGAGCAAGCAACACCTGACTGTAAGTGAATACCGTCGCCCACGTATATCTACAAACCAGAGAAGCTGCAGGTGTTGCCGGCCTTGACAGAGGGGGCCGTGGGCCTCCGGTCACCTCACTCACCGAAGGAAATAGAAGACGCTCTCTGTTTCACGTCGGTTTTCTGCGAGGCCGTGGTACTAACCCGTTCCAGTCGGCCCATTCGAGCAACAACAAAGGCCGCTGCTTGGCCCTACCATGTATTAGGCCACAATCACTCCTATTGTAAATCTGTGGTAAACTTTGAAAAGAGCGGGAATGGCGGTTGGCGTTTATTTTGTAATTTTGGTAGAATAAAATAAGAAAAGATGTGTTTCAATAATGAAAACATGCCATTAATTATTTATTGCAATAACAACACTAAACTAAAGAATGAAAAAATAAAGTTTAAAATTTTTTTTACGCATGGCAACTCAAAATAATAAATTTTTAATAGAGGTGTAAAATATATTAAATTTTAAAAATAAGGACTTTCTTTACCCTACATAGGCAGTTAAATATACGTTTTATGTACTGAATAACATAATAAACAGATTACGTATAAATTATACAAAAATATCTTCAACACAATATACATTCTAAAACAATATTATTTTGAAGAAATAGATGTATTCTATTTCTAAAAGAACATTAGCAACACCCGGTCAAACACAATCACAATTCATGTATTCAAAGTTATCTGGAAGCACTTCGGCGGACCAAATTTGTTACATACAAACAGTTTATATACGTGAAATAACTAACGTTATAAAAATGTCATACGTTAGGAAGTATTTAATTTTATTGTCTTATTTTGAGCCTCGATTATTCTACAAATTTTAATCAGTCGCAACGATATAATCTTTGAAAATTATTGGTTTATTATTTGTTCTTGACTCGCTGTGGCCGCGGACATGGCATTACGACAGCACGTTATCTGAGGGCTCTCCTCCCTCGATTTAGCTTCAACTCTTTCGTGGCTCTCTTCCTTCCCGCAGCAAGACCGAGCCGGTTCGTGAACAACGACGGCGGGACTTTCTTTGTGACTAGACTTGCAACACTTCAGCTCCTCGGCGGGCGGCGGCTCTTGTTTTTTCTTGCAGCAGCCCTGCCGTTCCGTTCGAAGTAGTTGGACATCTTCTACGCTGGGTCCGTCTTCTTTTTCTGGCTCCGTGTGATGGCAGTGGCTAGGCGCGACAGCTTGAACTTTTTTCGCTCTGGCAACTTTCGATGGGCACTTTTTGGCGCCATAGTAGCAGCTAGCGTTTGCTGTATCATTAGGCGTGTCGTGCGACGTGCTCGCCGGAAAGTAGTGTGACGGCTGTATGCAGGTGCGCGTGCGGCAGAGGAAGTAATCGTCCGAGTCGCTGGACGAGCCGAGCAGCGGCGGCGTGCTGTTGTCAGCTGAAACAGAGAGTAAATGTTTGAGGACAACTTACAATTTGACCAATCTTTTGGTCTATCTACGTATAACTAATCTATGTCTACGTTTTTTTTTTACTATCGGTATAGTCTACACGCTATGTAATTTAAAAATAAATAATAATAGCAAAAGTGAAGACCGTCATTTAAACTGCTTGCATGTTTCTTCCGATAGTAAAGAATTTATTTGTGCGCCGTATTGTTGTTCTACAAACAAAGCTGCTGCAAAGTATAAAATAAAAACAATTATGGATAATTAAAAATATAATTATGAAATCTGAATACTAATGCCGCAAATTAATAATTATTCAGTTGCCTACTCAAATGCGCGATTCACACCTGGCATAAAAAGCCGGTGTGGTTCAAGAATACGGTTTGAACTCTGCACGCACATACATAATCGACGTTATCAGCCGCGTGCGATCGCGTGGCCTACAATCAACTGATAATAAAATCCTTCCAGACGCTCTTGTTTCTAATGAATTTGGCTGACGTTAGTTACAGTCACATACTTACGTTTATAGATGACTCAATAAAGAAACATTTCGGCGGGAGACTGGCAATAACAATTATAAACATAACGTAATATTTTTTTTTTTTTACTATCGGTATAGTCTACACGCTATGTAATTTAAAAATAAATAATAATAGCAAAAGTGAAGACCGTCATTTAAACTGCTTGCATGTTTCTTCCGATAGTAAAGAATTTATTTGTGCGCCGTATTGTTGTTCTACAAACAAAGCTGCTGCAAAGTATAAAATAAAAACAATTATGGATAATTAAAAAAAAATATTTTGCCATGCAAATAAGAGGCACGATTAATCGACAAGAGAGTCCATATCGACCACTTTTAGTTAAGTTTACACACCAACCGCAAAGTTTTTAGATAGGCAAGTATTTTGTAAAAATAGGGAAAAAAAACTAGAGATAGGATTTTTAAAGTAATTTGGCTATGGGGGATCAGTTCATTTTGTAAAAGAGGGGGCCAAAATAATTTGGGAATCCCTAGCATAATGTAATTAAAAATATAATTATGAAATCTGAATACTAATGCCGCAAATTAATAATTATTCAGTTGCCTACTCAAATGCGCGATTCACACCTGGCATAAAAAGCCGATGTGGTTCAAGAATACGGTTTGAACTATGCACGCACATACATAATCGACGTTATCAGCCGCGTGCGATCGCGTGGCCTACAATCAACAGATAATAAAATCCTTCCAGACGCTCTTGTTTCTAATGAATTTGGCTGACGTTAGTTACAGTCACATTAAGCATGTTTGCACGTTTATAGATGACTCAATAAAGAAACATTTCGGCGGGAGACTGGCAATAACAATTATAAACATAACGTAATATTTTTTTTTTATGTATTTGGCCCTATATAAGTAGGAGGTTTTATATGAAGCGACGTTTCACGTCAGATGTGAATCGTACATTTAAGAAAAAAAAAATGACAAATGTTTTTGGAGATATGCGCTAAATTGCTTGTAAATAAGTGTTAGCTAGTGACGTTATACTTGTGAGAGCGCGGCTCCACTGCCACGGCGGTGTACGTGTGCTGCAGCTCGAGAGCGTCCAGCTCCTTGCAGAGCTTGCCCTCGCACACTTCCCAGCTGCACTTCTCGCGCTTGCAACGATCTTGCGTAGTGAAAGCCGGGGGGAGCCGGAATGGGGCGCGCCGATCAATAACGGGTGGTAAGTTACGGAAAAGACTTATTGAGAGTTAAAATAATGCTTCAATTTTACGATAGATATTATGTAAAACTGGCGCATTTTATCTTTTCTTATAGTAGGGTATAAATAATATCGAACTGGTTTTGCTCTATGCTCGGCGAGGTATATTATCATCTCATTTTATTTTTTTATTAATCGAATCCATCTAGTACAGGATATGAACGTAGATAAAAAACTGTTGATATATGCAGACTTCGTCCAAAGCGAGATAGTTTAATATCCGGGAGATAGAACGTGACTAACGTAATTCTCACACACTCCCGCGCGATTCAAGGTTTGCCGAGGACTATAGTGGCGCTGCGATTGGCATCCGGTCCATGTGGGATAATGCCACCCTGGACACTTTAGTACCCTGGGCTTGTGTTACTGCGGTCCGATTGATTTTTAACGTTCACTGGGTGCTAGCTACAAAATATAAATGTTTTTTTTTTGTTTTTGAAAAAAGTCATCCAAATCTTAGAGATACCGATACCGATGTGTACCTAAACCTGTAGGGGCTTATTTTAAATTATTATTTCGCCATCATTCGGAAGTGACGAGACTTTTCTGGCACTATACTCTTACGTCACGTTCTAGCTGATGTATACCAGTAGATAATCAGGTACCAGTAGTATATCTATCTTCAAGCGGGTTCTTTTGTTACTGCTCGAGCGGGATACTACCACGACCTCGCAGAATACCGGCGTGAAGTAGAGGCATCTTGTGCTTCTGCGTTTCGTTCGGTGAGAGGTAACCGGAGGCCCACTCCTTCCTTCCCCATCCTCTTCCTCATCCACTCTCCTATCTCCCAAATATCCTTAAAGACCGGCAACGCACCTGCAGCGCCTCTGGTGTTGCAGATGTACATTGGCGAAGGTAATCACTTATCATGAGCTGAGCCGAGCCGCTGGCTCGTTTGCAGATTAAAAAAACGGAACAAGAGGCAAGGTTTTTTTTTTTTCATTTTAATTGGGTGACAAACGAACTTACAGTCTATTATGAGCCTGCCTGTTGATAATAATGGGAATGAAGTGAATATTGTACCATTAAAACGTTTTGTTTTGAAAATATGACAAAAAGAGGAGTCTTAACCTCATTACGAAACGGTGATAGATTTAAAAAAATATTATGCCTTGACAAATTAAATTTATGTTTCTTGTGCAAATTTATTGAATACGGTAGCTAGTGAAGCAAATGGACACCCCCGCAAATAACTTCAACCGAAGAAGGCTACTGATGCGCGGTCGCCCGGCGGACTAATGTGGAATACCAATCCTTTAGACTTCGAACACAGTTTTGTTCGTTGGCACCTGGCTCACCTTTGACGCAGCATCGAAATGGTACAGGTCTTAAGCCCGGCGCCTCGCATGACCGTTTGCCATTGACCCTTCTACGACAACCATGGTCAGACAGGGCTCAATGTATTACTTTATTGCCAAGGACAACATTGAGTCTGGGAAAAAATTCAAATGGCAGCCAGCGTTCTTCAAAAAAGAATGGAATTCGAGCAGTTGACCAAGGAAAAAGAATTCAACATTGTATCTGTTACTGATCGCTCACCTGTGTCGTCGCATTCCGGGGTGCAGATGACGACGCGTTTGGTCCTGAAGCACTGCATCTGTAGGCGGGTCAGCTTAGTGCCGAATAGGAAATATCCTGATGAGAAATATAAACACTACAATTTAGCATAATATCGTGTTCGTTTTGCCAACACCCATGGTAGTATAAGCAAACCATTAAACCAGGGAGCGGCATCGACGATATAAAACTCTTGCACGTCAATAACGTAATGATGTGCATGTGCCCCGTCCTTATCGACATCTAATTAATATTCCGCACACAAAGTATCGATAGGGCGTGCGACACATCTGCACAACCCTAATACGTAATGGTTTTATGGGCGCTTTTACCAAGGACGTTGACCTGTACTGTAACGCCTGCCAAACGTGCTATGGCATTTACCCACAATAAGAAGAATGTGAGTTAGATAGAAAGAGACAAATACATTGACGTGAGGTATATAACCAAGATGACCTATGAAGTACGGTCAGAGGGAAGATTGGTGTCTGATCAGATTCTGGTGACAACAGAACATCTATTTATTTTTTTAGAACTCGTTACACCCTCACTGTAGAGATTTCTCCTGTGTCGTGGAGGCAGTTTACATAAATTGCACACAAACAATTATTCCGTGCGGGAATCGAACCCGCGACTCGCAGCTTGACGCTTAGTCGCTGCGCACCTGAATCGACTTATACTAAAGCAATAGCTTAAGTCTCTAGAATGGTACTTCTAAGGCTCAGCTTACGAGAGATCTGTAATGGTTTGTGTTTGACAAGCAGATGTTGTCATCTGCTCTCGATAAATTATATGCTGCAAGTATTAGCGCGAACTCTTCTTCTTTTCCAGCCTGTGTAAGTCCACTGCTGGACATTAGGCTTCCCACGAACGCACCAACCAAAGCATACGATACATTCAAGACTTGCCAATGCTCACCGTGCTGGGCCGTCGGGTTTGTGACCGCAGCGCCGGTACTCTCGCACTAGAGATGCTTCACCCCATCACCAGTTAGGATTGTGAGCCGAGTTCGCCAATCGTATGAGTTATCAACGTTGGCTACTTCAGTTGTATTAAAATAATAACGATTAGGTGTGTGTGTGTGTTGTTCGCAGAGCCTCACCGAGCATCATGCCGAACACGACGGCGAGCAGAAGCTGCACGTTGTACACCATGACGGCCAGCATCAACAGGTAACCCACCACGTTGTGCACCAAGAACACCAGCGACTGGTGCATCGTCACCGCCATTCTGGCAACACCAGCCTTTATTTCATTGGCAGCCGGTTTGCACTTTCAAATCACAAACTGTTTATATCGTCAAAAGAATATCGATTAACATATCGATATTGTTACTAATATTTTAGTTTGTTAATGCAAAAAGCTACAATAATGCGATGAGTTTAATAAGAATTTTATTATATTCAGATATTTGTGGACATTTCTAAATCAATTATGAAATATTTAACTTTGTACCGGCGAACAAAACATATCAATAATAAATGATAATTGCCATCAGCATATAATCGATACATCTTAATTTTTACAAACTCAAAACTTATACAATTTAAAATAAAAATAAATATTATTTTTTTATCAAAAAAATTATATACATATTTTAATTTAAAAAAATCTATATTTTAAGAGCTAACCAACCCCAGTGGTGAGTATGGGCAAACTTTTCCAGAAATGCCGGCTTCTTCTGGTGCTTGGTCTTGAACATGCCTATGTTCAGCAGAGGACTTAAATATACTGACGATAAAGAGTTAAGATATTCCTACATTTCCTACGTACCAAAACCCAATTATATAAAAAAATATATAATTGTGTTTAGAAAGTGTTTTAGGGGATTTTTGAGCAATTCTTAGGAGAAATTTAATTTTGATGTTGGCAACACTGCTACCATTCCACGCCCATGAATAACCAAGCGATAACGAGCTTTAAAAATCATTAATAAATTAATTTTAACTAGTCTCTTTCATAATCGATTAACTAATTAGTAATCGTTATTGATAAATAATATCCGTATGGGTTAAACTGATCCGCGGGATGAACAAAAGCGTTAGTGGGAAGCTTTAGACGACAGGAGCAGTGCAAAGCTAAGGGAAGTTAGAGAAGTGAAATTGTATTATGTTCCATTCGTCAGCTAACTCACCGGACTCTAAGCGACGCCCAGCGGCTGACCTGGCCGGTGCTCGCGTTGCGGCTTGTGGTGGGCTCCATGGCGCCACCTTGTTCTCTGGAATTTGAACAAGGGGAACTCCTTGATTTAAATATATGTATTTTACTTATAGATTATTATATTATATTTTAAGCGTGGTAGAGCTTAGCGGCGGCTTTACCTGCTGCTCGAATGGGCCGGCTCGACCGGATTGGTAACACGGCCTCGCAGAATAACGGCGTGAAGTAGAGGCATCTTGTGCTTCTGCGTTTCGTTCGGTGAGTGAGGTAACCGGAGGCCCACACCCCCTCCCTATTCCCCTCCTCTTACCTCCCATCTCCCAAATATCCTTAAAGACCGGCAACGCACTTCCAGCATCTATGGTGTTGCAGATGTATGTGGGCGACGGTAATCACTTACCATCAGGTGAACAGCTAGCTCGTTTGCCGTCTCTTCCATAAAAAAAAAATTATTAACAAAATATCGATATTAATTAATGGATAATAAGAGGATTAAGTTAATGTCAATATTTACATAAACTATCACATGTTATAAAATTTGAATTTCTAATGATTCAATATCGCCAGGTATCACGTATGTACAATAAGTTAGGGAGTAAGTTTGGAGAGACATGAGAGATGTGTCATGCCGTCCGCTTCTATATTTTAAACATATAAGATATAATACATTTAGTATAAGATAAAATAAGATAGATATTACAATGAAAAAATGGTAATTTTTTTTTTTTCGGGTAAGGCAGCAAACGACCTATCTCACCTGTCAGTAAGTGATTACCTTCGCCCAGGTACATCTGCAACACCAGAGGAGTTGCAAGTGCGTTGCCGGCTTTAAGCATATTTGGGAGTTGGGTGGGAGGATGGGGATAGGGAGTGGCCTCCGGTCGCCTCATTCACCGTACGAAACGCAGAAGCACTAGATAAGAAAAAACACTAACTATGGAGGCAAAAGGACTAACTTCTAAAACTAGCCTCATGCCGGTACTGACGACAGCTCAACCTGACATCGAGGTCATCAAGGCCCTATCAGGTTAACGTACTTACTATCACAGCCTTGTGTTCAGGGCGCCGGTTTTAATTTCACAGTACGCATGGGACCTGGATTCAATTCACCGGGGATTCAGCACTACTAAAATTTTTAGCCAGAAGTTTTTTTTTTGCCCAGGATATTTATAGGCTGCTACTTTTACTCATTGTCTAACATTTGGTAAGTTAGCGTTCAACGTTACGCCAATTTAAAAATAATAAAATATCATATTACTATAACTTTGATTTACTCAGAATAAAAAAAAACATACAATCGGTCCACTGCTGGACATAGCCCTCTCACATTGAGAGAATTTACCACAATTGCTACACTCGATACGCCTCGCCGACAAACGCGCTTCCCCTACCCACTTTTCACCTCTCAGGGAGATATCCTATGGGTTTGCCGTGAGAACATTAGTACTATTCCCTTTGTTTTTAAAGGATTGGAATGATAAACGATGTAACATTCCACCTGATCGTAACTGGCAACTGAATTCCATGGGCATCTGCAAACAACTTCAATCGAAGTGGGTTATAGATATGTTGGCACTACTAAGACGGAAAGCCTTAAAGTCTGTAATTGGCTCAGTGCATCTCACAAATCTGAACTCAGCAGTGATTGTACTGCTGTACATAGACTCCTGGGCGGAGGAGGAGCCGACCACCTAAAAACACTAAAAAATTAAGTTACAAGTTGCCAACCCGCAACACGCAACAACAACAACAAACGGAGCAGCGTGGCGGGCCCATTCTCGGCTCCTACAGCCTCTCAGGTATTTAAGAAGGAGGCCTTTGCCCAGCATTGGCCACTTACAGACCACTTACGGGTAGACAGAGGGTTGTAGATTTTTTTTGGTATCTAAGAAGGAAATCGTGGGAACTATTTGAGATAAGGAAACCGCTACGATCATGCTCATTAACGTATAGAATACTTGTTACAATTCACTTTGTACCTTGTGGTGATAAGATTAAAATGCAAATTTCCGTAAAGGTGATACCGACACTTCCGTTATCTATACTCTACTACACGAAATAGTTATTGCCGTCAATGGAATACTGTAGTACGTGTAGCAGTCAGTGCTGTACACCTACAGATACCCCGACTATGTTACAGATGACAGATTTGATCTTACGCTCATATAGGATTAAGGTACACTTTAATATACTTTCTAATATATATATAAATAAATCTCACTTTTATCGACACTACGAAGTAATTACACAGCGAACACCCCGCTTTTAAATGAGAATTTCTAAAAGCAAAAATATTTTCATTGTCTTTTACTCAGTTACAACTACACCAAATTACATTTAAATTCATTACTTTAATTCAAACCCATAGCACAAATTACCAGCCTATTTTAGATATAACCGGTAACATAAATAGAAAATACAGGTTTTTATTTAAATTTCATTGGTAAGATTTTGTAAACTGGTAATACAGAAATGTTCTTTTCATTGGCGGTAGCACTGTTAGCGCTGGTTGGGTGAAATACGATAAAAAGAAAGAAAAGAGGAAGACTAATAGTAAACCACGACAGCCTAGTGGTTAGGATATCTCCCTACGGATACTCGTCGTACCAATGATTTTTTTTTCGAAACTTGGCTAAGATTTGTATCGTTTAGCGTGTCTAAGACGGCGTTAGGCTCACGACCCGACACCTTGTACCAAATAACCTCTGACTGTGGTGGTGACATATTTATATATAATTTACAAACATACGAGCAATAGGGATCGCCTGTCCCCCAATTCCCAATTCACTACCATTGACCCTTTGACAATAGAATTTCTATTGACACAACACGTGGTGAGTTAAAGTGCAATTGTTGTACGTTTCGCTTCATAGTGACTTCTTTTCATATGCTCACATAGCTTTTTTTTTCTTTTTATAAGAATTAGCATTTCAATATTATGTAACTTTTGTGCAGAAGTGTCGGAATTCTTTAGTTATGTTCTTTTGTCTTTGAATAGTATCTATGTATTTATCTATCAATCATTTCATTCATGGGATTCATAATAGTATAATCATCCTGTATATAGACTTTCCTTTCTAAAAATTTACAATAACAGATAATTTGGATATTTTATGTATTAAGTTCAATTCTAGTTTCAATTAAAATAATGTATTCATTAAATGTTGGCACTACTTCCTCCGTCTCGACTTTCGGTTCCAACATTCTAAAATGATCATAATTGTTTAGCAATTATAACGTTTATGTTAACAATCTGAGCCCGCGAATTTTTTCACGTGTACTTGGGATCCTCAATTCCAGCGAGTTGAAAGTCAGTGTAATTGCTTTTCACGGTCTTCTTCATCAGCCGGCCAATAGTTCTCTGATGTACATAAGTCTTTAGCAAAAGGAAGATTTGGCATAACCTCCATGCTTGGCAAGTGGATTGGCTCTCGCGGAGTTCGCTGCTTACTTTCGGTCTGGCACTTTTTGAAATAGTGAATCAGATTTTTAAGTCTTTAAAGTTTTCAAGACGATGTAACTATATCTATAATGTATGTACATTTTACATATGTATTTGTAAAAGAGCTGAATTAAAAGTTTTGTAATATTCAGGTAATCACAGACTAATATACTTCAAAATGATAAAACCAATTCCTAATTGTAATAGACAATATTAAATAGAGTACGCAGACAACAAAAGGAAAGGCTTTATCTTGTCTATATGTCACGACTAGTGGTCACATACTCTTTGGTCTCGTTGTTAAAAAATTTCTTTTGAACATTGCAACATTAGCAAAATGATTACGAAAAATAAAACATGGTTTCATGAAAATGCAATCAACAAGATTAGATCTAAGGATCTGGCCATACTTATCGTACCATTCACCGGCATTAACAAATTCCTTTACTGGGTCGCCATAACTATGTCAAGGGTGCAGGGTACAGTCGTGTGCAGTAACAACTATTCGTGTTTTTTAAAGTATGAATACCTTATTAAAAACAAAAGATTAATAGGTAAATTTTCAATTGCATACATTTCACTGTACGCGATTGTACAATTCTTAGAATAACGTTACTTATTTTATAGCCTTCAATTAAATTCCGCCTCTCACTTTTAGGGTTTTTGATATCGAAATGTATTTACATTTACAAGCGAACTGCTTCATTAATTATGTTATGACAACATATTGTATTAGTGGGAACTTAGTGATAGATTGTTTTGCGTTCATAACAAATATTAAAAGAAAAGATAGGCATGATTTCAGACTTTTAAAATTGAAATTTTTACTAAATAAATACAACAAAGTGATTTTGATTTTTTCCCTTTTTATTTGATAGTCCTTAAACTATATTATGATTCGGATATATGCTGCTCCAATGCGGGTTGCCGAAACATATTCTGAATTATTTCCCAGACGTGCCGGTTTCCCTGCGATGTTTTAATTCACCATCGAGTAGATTAAAATTGCAATTAACAGCCCCCAGCCGGGTGGTACCGGCATCGGTATTCGAACCCACCACTCATCACTCGGATCCTGGCCGAGTTGTCATAGTTCAGTTAACATTACTATCAAACAGGAATAACCAATATGTGCACCCGCTTTAATCTAGCGCTCCGACGAATTAAGCGGGAATTCAAACAAACTTCATTGCTTAGATTAAGACAGATGTCGATTCATTATGACGTAGTATAAAAAAGATTGAACGTTTTGTTGAGAGAAACTGTCAGTGCCATGATTAATTGTTCAAATTCAATTGTGGGCAGCGCTATTGTTTGGGGCTGTCTTATCTCCTAGGTAACTGCGCGACGTAGATCGTTGACCGACAATATTATTATTTAGGACATAGAATATCTTTAACGTTTAGTTTAGTTAAGTTGTTCATGTATTTTAGTTTTTTTTTACAACGTCATTGTTTTGCACCTTAACAATATCTCTCCACGCCTCGGGTTGACTGGCAGATAATGCCAACAGAAATTAAGTACGATTTTGGGCAATACGATTTATAAAGGTATTTAAATAATTCGTGAGATCTCCCACACGGCTACTCAGACTACACTGAACGAATTCAAAAGCGTGAAAGGCCCTGTAAAGGCTGTTAAGAAGTATTTTAGTAACACACCGATCACACAGCAAGTTCCTCCTCTCGTCTGATCTAAAAGGGTAGAGTTTCTTGTGCGCTTCCCGTTGCACCCTCGCAAGGTACACCTGCAAAGGAAACGTGATAAAAAAAAGTATAACATTTCAATAGACGCAAACAAATTGCACCACTGGAGGACTTTCCTTACTTATACAGTGGTGGTCATATAATTAGAAACACTTCTTATGAATAAAGAAAGTATAACTTCAACGTACAAATGTTCGTAAAAAATATACACATGCAATATTTAATAATCATGCAATAATATAGCTCTCAAATAAAAAACTCATTAAATGAAAAAAATATAAAACATATCTACATCACTTCTTATGAATAAAGAAAGTATAACTTCAACGTACAAATGTTCGTAAAAAATATACACATGCAATATTTAATAATCATGCAATAATATAGCACTCAAATAAAAAACTCATTAAATGATTAAAAATATAAAACATATCTTATTTTTAATTACAAAATGAGTCTTACACATGTAGGAGTTTAATTTTCTGTTACTGGCCGCTTGGACGCCTAATTAGAAACATTTTTAAAAACCATCCATAGCTCGGTCTTTTTTTGAAATTGGAGAATAACATTTCTTTCTTGGCTTTTTCTATTCAAAATTTAATTTGAATTTTATTTTGTACAAAATGGGCAAAAATAAAAGTTGTGACGCATCAACTAGGCAAATAATTGTTAATTTAGATATAGATCATAAGTGGGCGTACTTAAGAATAGCTGAGAAAAGCGTTATTTTCAAATGAAACTAAAATAAAAATGGTAAATTCTGATGGAAAGCGCTATGTTAGATGTCCTGTAAACAATGCTTTTAATTATAAATACACAAGGAGTATAGTCAAGCACGGTGGCGGTAACATTAAAGTTTGGGGGTGTTTTTCCGGATGTGGAGTTGGACCCGTTTGGAAGATTGAAGGTACAATGGATCAATGGCAATACAAAAATATCTTAGAGCACACAATGATTCCCTACTCGGACGATCATTTGCCTGTAACCTGGATCTTTCAGCATGACAATGACCCTAAACACGGCCGATAGCGTCAAATGTTTCCTTAGCGAACAGCGTATATCCGTTTTAGATTGGCCAGCAAATAGTCCGTATTTAAACCTGATAGAAAATCACTGGTATATTGTTAAAAATAAAGTCTCAAACAAACGTAACACCAATCAAAACGAACTATATGAAGCATTTGTTGAAGCATGGAATTCAATCCCCCTAGAAGAATTTATGAAATTTATTGAATCAATGCCACATCGTTGCAGTGCATTTATTGAAAATAAGGGATTCGCCACTAAATATTAATTATAACTATTGGTAGGCTGTGGATAGTAGCTATTTCGTAATACAATATACAAATAACAATACTAATTACTAATACTTAAATATTGTTTTTTATACTTTTTTGTTGTTGTTTCTAATTAGTTGACCATCATTGTTCTTAATGTTATTGACCTTAAAATTGGTTTAAATGTTTGTCCGTAATGTAATATTGAAACTGTACTTGTGTAATGGGATTTAAATTGTTTTTCTAATAAATGATAAATCGTTGAACATATTGTTGTCCTATTTATTTTTAATTTCAAAATAAAAACGATTGCGGGAAGTATCTTACATAATGTCAAGGACCGTTGGTAGTGTTTCTAATTATAAGACCACTACAGTATATATTATAAAAATATAAAAATTATAAAAATATATACTGTGGTGGTCCCACAGTATATATTTTTATATAAGTAAAATATATTTTTTTTGGAACGTGGTAGAGCCAAGCGGCGGTGTTTGCTGCTGGTCGAATGGGCCGGCATCCGGGTTGGTACCACGGCCTCGCAGAATACCGGCGTGAAGTAGAGGCATATTGTGCTTCTGCGGTTCGTTCGGTGAGTGAGGTAACCAGAGGCCCACTCCACCTGCCCATCTCCCATCCTCAACCTCCCTCCCATCTCCCAAATACCCTTAAAGGCCAACATCACACCTGCAGCACCTTTGGTGTTGCAGATGTACGTGGGCGACGGTAATCACTTACCATCAGGTGAACCGAACCCTCCACCATCGGAGTTTATATAGCCTAAAGATAATTTAATTACGTAATATAGTCAGAGCCGGGATGAATAAAGTATACGAAAATTAAGTTAACTAGATAAATTGTCGCGTTTATATTTATATATTTACATTTAGTAAATACTATGTAAATTAAGTAAATGTTGAAATAAATACCTGTGTTTTTTGAAATGACACTATTATTTCTGTGTAGGGTTCGCGTAAATACACGAGATCATATTATGCCTCTGTTTTTTTAATTACATCATCATTATCATTTCAGCCTATCAGAAGTCCACTGCTGAACTCATCATGGGAGGGGGGGGGGGGGGTTTGCCTTAGTTGCCACGCCTGGCGAGCGGGTTGGAATAGCTGAGAAAAGCGTTATTTTCAAATGAAACTAAAATAAAAATGGTAAATTCTGATGGAAAGCGCTATGTTAGATGTCCTGTAAACAATGCTTTTAATTATAAATACACAAGGAGTATAGTCAAGCACGGTGGCGGTAACATTAAAGTTTGGGGGTGTTTTTCCGGATGTGGAGTTGGACCCGTTTGGAAGATTGAAGGTACAATGGATCAATGGCAATACAAAAATATCTTAGAGCACACAATGATTCCCTACTCGGACGATCATTTGCCTGTAACCTGGATCTTTCAGCATGACAATGACCCTAAACACGGCCGATAGCGTCAAATGTTTCCTTAGCGAACAGCGTATATCCGTTTTAGATTGGCCAGCAAATAGTCCGTATTTAAACCTGATAGAAAATCTCTGGTATATTGTTAAAAATAAAGTCTCAAACAAACGTAACACCAATCAAAACGAACTATATGAAGCATTTGTTGAAGCATGGAATTCAATCCCCCTAGAAGAATTTATGAAATTTATTGAATCAATGCCACATCGTTGCAGTGCAGTTATTGAAAATAAGGGATTCGCCACTAAATATTAATTATAACTATTGGTAGGCTGTGGATAGTAGCTATTTCGTAATACAATATACAAATAACAATACTAATTACTAATACTTACATATTGTTTTTTATACTTTTTTGTTGTTGTTTCTAATTAGTTGACCATCATTGTTCTTAATGTTATTGACCTTAAAATTGGTTTAAATGTTTGTCCGTAATGTAATATTGAAACTGTATTTGTGTAATGGGATTTAAATTGTTTTTCTAATAAATGATAAATCGTTGAACATATTGTTGTCCTATTTATTTTTCAATTTCAAAATAAAAACGATAGCGGGGAAGTATCTTACATAATGTCAAGGACCGTTGGTAGTGTTTCTAATTATAAGACCACTACAGTATATATTATAAAATATATACTGTGGTGGTCCCACAGTATATATTATAAAATATATACTGTGGTGGTCCCACAGTATATATTTTTATATAAGTAAAATATATTTTTTTTGGAACGTGGTAGAGCCAAGCGGCGGTGTTTGCTGCTGGTCGAATGGGCCGGCATCCGGGTTGGTACCACGGCCTCGCAGAATACCGGCGTGAAGTAGAGGCATATTGTGCTTCTGCGGTTCGTTCGGTGAGTGAGGTAACCAGAGGCCCACTCCACCTGCCCATCTCCCATCCTCAACCTCCTCCCATCTCCTGGGCCGTTCTTAAAGGTTAACATCACACCTGCAGCACCTTTGGTGTTGCAGATGTACGTGGGCGACGGTAATCACTTACCATCAGGTGAACCGAACCTCCACCATCGGAGTTTATATAGCCTAAAGATAATTTAATTACGTAATATAGTCAGAGCCGGGATGAATAAAGTATACGAAAATTAAGTTAACTAGATAAATTGTCGCGTTTATATTTATATATTTACATTTAGTAAATACTATGTAAATTAAGTAAATGTTGAAATAAATACCTGTGTTTTTTGAAATGACACTATTATTTCTGTGTAGGGTTCGCGTAAATACACGAGATCATATTATGCCTCTGTTTTTTTAATTACATCATCATTATCATTTCAGCCTATCAGAAGTCCACTGCTGAACTCATCATGGGAGGGGTTGCCTTAGTTGCCACGCCTGGCGAGCGGGTTGGCAATCGCAGTTTTTTTTTTTGTTCTCGTGCAGAAAGATGCTGCTGCCCATCTCCTAATATACTTAATTACATGTTTTAACAATTAATAACATAATTCTGTAATTTGTTTTAGACAGTGTCATGTAACTAATTTTTAAATTTGCTATTATTTAATTAAAAAAAAATTATAGTAATGATAGTAAATTCCTGCGCTAAGAAGACAGAAGGATCACTACTGTCGCTATAATATGTAAGTTAATCAAAACATCACATACCTTGGAACCCTCAAACAGAAAGGCGACGAAGAACAGCACAATCCAGGTGAGGCCAAAGGCCCATCGCGAGCTCACCTCCAGACCGGGGAACAAGAATTCGCCCAGGTCGTAGCCGAACCACATCCACATGTGCATCATAATGATGAAGCGCGTTCATCGGTCGACAACCTGTACAGTATAAATTACATATGTAATTAGACGAATTTAGTACACTATAGTAGTAGTCTAGCTGATATTTGCCACAACCAATTGTTACCTACAACTATCCTACCCCTTTTAAATTACTTTACTCTTTGATCCGCTCTCGATGAAGTAGCCTACTTCATTTCTTCTATTTTGACTTTTGGAACTTCTTTACGGCAATAGTTATTAACTATTTGCCAGAGTCAAAGTATCTTAAATTCTCAATTAAAAATACAATATCAACTATACCGGACTATTCGAACTGCAATCCCGATTAATTAAAAGCTAGTAAATTTCATCAGCATAATCATAAAACGATAGTAAGGTTTGTGGACTGGTTTTGTAGAATCATCACTCTACTCTTGCGGCTTAACACTTCACTTGATATAACTATAGGATCTTTATTATTTCAACACGTTAATAATTAATACACCACCAATAGTAGGCATCGATGGACACATATAATAAAAATCAGCGAATTTCACAACCATCACTGGTCGAATTCGCGCTAAAAACTCCGCTGGAATATTACGCACCATGCGTTGCCACTCTGGAGGACATATATTGAATACTACGCTTCCAGTTAATGGGTTTTCAGTGTAATAAATAGGGTACCGTACTTGACAACGATCTCGTTCCATAATCCAATATAGTCGTAACTTTTCAAACACAACGTTAATTAAACACTACGAAATAGTCTAAAACTACTTTTCGTTTATTACTTTCGTTTTAGTTCAACACATCGATGCCACTTAACATATGGAATAATGGTCAAACGTTGGCCACTTCGGAATTAAAAAAAAACTCATTGTGCGTTCAGCCGTTCCTAAATCAAATCTTCCAACTCGAGTCGCTATATTATTGTAAACATAAGCGAAACAATAGTTGAGTTATTGTTTGCGAGAGATAGACTGTAAGTACGATTGTAATGAATCAGGCGTGCCTGAATAAATGTTATATATACTGATAAACTTCGCTCAGTTCTAACGGCAGAAATCAATTGTAAATTTAACGCGTCCAGAACTTTGTTATGAAATTGAAATTAAAACAAAGACTATGCAAACCTTATTCTGATTCTTCGTCATAAGTGCTAAGAAAATCCGGCATTTATTATTTGTAAGCAATGCCTATACCGTTTGGTATCGGCGTAATTATCTCCCCTTTCTTCCCGTGGGTGACGTAATAGGCGACGAAGGGAAATTAACCTTTTTAAATCGTAATGACTACCCACTAATGGCGAGATAACCATTTCGAAACAAAATTAAGCAGACCGATGACGGGGAGTAGCGTCTAAGGACAATTGTTGCAAATCCACTTTATGGGACTTGGACCATTTTTAGGTGCCTTTGCCTATGACGGTGCACCACACTGGCATGCGGGTTGATGAAGGCGCTCGCACTCATCTCGTACTAGGTTTCTCACCATCACTACAGTGCAGTACAGTTTCGGGTGGATTTTCCTTCTCCTTCAATCGGTTCCCAGGGTCAGATCGTGACTGATTGGAAAAGAGAAATTTATTCTAAATATAGGTGTATGTATAGTAAATGTGGATCTTTTAAAATAGAATAGACAATAAAACGGATCACTGGTCGCCTATTGGTCAGGACGCTCGCTTTGATTTCGTAGTACCCGAGTGCTATAAGTTCGATCCCTTGCTTCAATAAAATTGTTGATAGTAATTTCAATTGCTTAACTTGCCACATGCTCGGCGGTTAAAGAAAACATCGTTTGAAAAGTATGTGGACGTGAAGCGTTGACGCATTGAAGCAGCATGGCTACCCAAGACTTGGAAAAAAGGTGGAGCCTTACTTACAGGCTGCTAGTTCATTTATTTTTTTTACTTAAAACAGAACACAGTACTAACAAAGTTCTTCGTTCTATACCGTTATTTTTTTTATTTACGCTTACAACTCTAAGAGCAATGTGGACATATAATAACATCGCTAAGCCGGCAAATAATCTTAAGGCATCTCTTAACTTACTTGAAGAATAGAATTTATAAGGGAACACACAGACACCAATTCTACAATGAGGTGGGATATTCCTTAGTACCATATAAAGTTGGAAGAGATCTTACAATATTAATCCAACTAATGAACAAGACCATTGATGAAGTTTTGTAAATCATTGTCATAGATACGCCGCTATTTAAGATTGATAACCTTTTGCATTTTTGTAAATGTGTGTGGGGAGAGCCTAGTCATAGTTTAGTCGGAGTTTTTTTTTAATCATAAAGGCGGCAAACAAGCATTAGGTTCACCTGATGGTAAGTGATTACCGTCGCCTACATACATCTGCAACTTCAGAGGTGCTGCAGGTGCGTTTCCGCCCTTTAAAGGTAATTGGGAGACGGGAGAGGATAAGGAGTGGAATGGGGAGGCGGAGTGGGCCTCCGGGTAGCTCACTCATCGAACGAAACACTGAAGCACATGAGGTAAGTGGAGGCCTCATCCTCCCTACCATCTCTCGTCTAGCACCTCTGGTGTTGCAGATGGACTTGAGGGTTAATTACTTAACATCAGGTGAACCATTTGCTCAATTGCCTACTTTCCCATAAAAAAAAGAAGTAATAAATAAACATTTATTTAATATGTAATACTTAAATTGGCATATACATAGATAAATAATATCTAAGTGAGGATGATAATATAATGACAATCAGATTAAGATAACAATATAGTAAGATAATTGTAAAGATGTATGTATATTTGGATATATTTAAAATTACAAACATTAAAGGCAGATTAATTGGTTATAATTTTAAAAGTGTTGTAGTAAAGCCCCAGATTCCTAACATAGTCAAAAACTATGAAATATAAACATATATGCCCTTAAGTAGATGGTAACATAACTTATTTGTATTAGTATGATATACCTGAAGATCTTTGAAATTGTAACATTTTGAGTTTAAGTAAATTGCTTTTTACAATTGAGGCATATTGAGCGAAAATTTGTTGATATAAAATGATTAATATTTTTAAATTAAATAGTGCCATAAAAACCCCATGTGTATGATATATAATTTATATCTTATCTCTTTTACAACATGCTATTGAATGGTATGTTTAAAATATATTAAATGGCTCATCATATTTTCCAGTATGAATTAGGCATGTAAATGGCATATTTATATGAGGTATTTTTTTTTACTTTTTGTCTAACTATATGTCTATAAAGATGTCTCTCAGTATTTATTTGTAACTAGCTGACTCATCAAATGTTGTGAAGTTCAAATTTCAACAACATGCAATTTATACAAAATACCCTCAGAAAGAAGAACATTCAGTTTTTGCCAAATTTGCCAAAAATCTAGGCAACTTTTTCAATTATGAACATTTTTAAATAGCCTAAACACTCTATAAATAAAAACGAAACAGCATTGCATTTTTATTTATATAGTTTTCCTGATTAACCCAATTATGTTTTCAAGTAGTCAATAAATCTAAGACCTGCACATGGCCCCTAAGTTCTCATACTATTAAGATCTGATTGAAAGAAATTAGGATAAATTTCTGTCACTCAAAATAAAAGGAAACAATATTAAAAAGATCAGCATATCATATGCTGATTTCAAAGAGAGCAAAGCATGCACCTTACTCACTATTCTTGGCGATTAGAAGGAAAGAGTATAAAACAACACTATAATTTAATAAGACCTGACAGACCTTTAAATGAAATATTATTATTCCCTTATATAAGAAAAACAAATTGTGTTTATCAAAAGCCGTGTTGTTTTACACTATACCAACCACTGTTAGATAGTGAGCTTCCTCTGATAGAGAAGAAACAGACTAAAGACTACTACAGCTTGAATGCTGTGTCAGTGTCAGGGGACAAATACAACACAAATATTGGCTTTGGCAAGGATTTTAACCCACAATCCATGGCTCAGCAGTCAGACTGGGGTTATATTATCATCTAAGTAATCCTTGATATTAAAATAAAATGATTATATAACACTATGGTATTTTCTTATTTATTCTACACAGAGGAGAAAGTTAGGTTTTATGATAATCATAATAAATTACAAAGAAACTGAATCATATTATTTAATTTAGTTTTAATATGTATCTATTTATAGACAAATTTTATTTTAGGTTAGTGTTTTTAAATAACAAAACATTATAAATCATGCTTACCTTTAATAATATTTAAGTGTCTTCAACTGTTTAAAAGTCCATCCTTTAAATATGTTTATAAATCTCTTTCCCTTGATAGTAACATCGTTATCAAAGAGATAAATAATGTCAATATAATTTGTGTACAAATACTAGGCCTACTATTTGATATTTGATAACATGTACAAAAAGAAATGTGCGGTAGAAAAGTCACTTCACCGATTTTGCTGATTCAAAAGAGAAAGTTCAATTAACCAAAATAAAACAACAATTAATGTTATTGCAACGTAAAACAGCTTTGTTTCGAATGCAGAATGAAATCACAGGACCTACATTAACACAGAAAAACTAAAACACAGAAATAAAATATACATATCACTGAATCGACAGATACATTCGTTATCACAAAAACATTTATTTATCAGCGGAAAGGTTGATCGGTTAAAGAAAACCACTACCATATCAGCTGTCAGTGTCAGTTAGACAGCATTTTCATTACAAGTTAGTCTGTGATCTGTGATAAACACAAAAAAAGTACATCTTAAGCGAAGGTAGATTGAATCAGTAAATCTCACATAATAAAAATAAATCTTTATATCACTAAGATAATTTCGGTTTTGATTTGCTATGGACAAACATAGAAATAAATGAATTAATATATTTGAATGTACATAAAAAAAGAGCATGATTAGTTTGCGTAGTTAGAGCGAGATTAGAAAGGTTCGGAAGCGAGCTAAGACAGATAAATTTATCGTAAAGAATTGTAAAGTGCAATTTTACTGCAAAAACGGTTTTTCCAACATTTTAAATCTGCTCAAAGAAAAGTAATTTTCATAGAATTACTTTATATAGCATAGTGAATACTGCAGGCAGTTACGTACGAGTGTCTGCTTCTCACTACAAATCTTTGCATAATTAGAAATGTTTAAAAAAACGATATAATTAAAAAACATTCGCTTGCAGTGGTACTCAGATATCCACTTTGTGGCTTGTTTCATTAGATGGATTTGGCTAGTAAGAAATGAATATTGATTGACGTGTATCATAAATCAGTTTTCGTCCATTACGTATCCAACTGAGTTAGTGAGTTAAAGCTAAAAATAGAGATATATCTCTCTTTTCTTCTCAATGGTACATTTTATGCAAGTCTAGATCTCAGTGTCACAATCATAATTCTTTCCGTTAACCTAGTGACCGTACCTAGATACGGATACCGAGATAGAGTTATGAAGTGCCGAGTCGTGATTCAAATAATACTTCAAATACAATTTTTTATTTACAAATGCAACAAAAACTGAATGTATAAAATTACTATTACCAAATGTACAGCAGTTACCGTTTAATGATATATTGCATAGTCACACATTACAATTTATTGATTAAACAGTGTTTTTCGGGATAGCAATTGATTAGAAGCTTCAATGGGGCCCCATGGATAAACGTTAGCTAAAAGACTCAGCTCAGCTGCTTATGCGCTAAGAAAAATTCGGCAACTGACTGACATAGCTACTACTAGGTAGGTTTATTTAAGTTATTTAAGCATAATATTTTTACAGCAAAATATATATTGAATCTTTCAGAGAAAAAGTTTAAACATTATATTAAAAAAGTGTTTGTGTATTACTTTAATGATTATGTTAACGAACTATCTTGTAACTTGACGTCGCTATTTGTAACTAGTATATAATTGTGCGGTTGTATTTATTAATGTAGATTCACATCGCTGTAAATGATCTCGAAGAAAAATGTCATATCTATGTGTATTGTATACTTCAGTATGTCATGCTCACTTATAAGGCTCTGCTTGTCGCGGCGTCGTGGCGGCTTGTCCACTTCCTCCACCACATTACCATCGCCCTCCTCAACCATATTTAATATGTTTAAGGAGGGCGATGCCGCACATGGAGGTAAGGCAGGTCTGGTCGAGTTTGCAATGAACTTTTAATTTAATTTAGTGGATCACTATATTCAGGTAGTATTATTGGAAAAAAATCAAAAAAGAAGATACCGAAGCGAGTTTCTTTCGCCTGTTTCTTCTCCGTTACGAAATGGTAGTAGATTGTAAAAATAATAATAACAAGAATTGACATTTGACCAACGACGAAGAACGTTGAAGAATAAAGTATTTTCATGTAGTACACATTTGCGTAAATATAAGAAATGATAAATTGAACCTTCAGGTATACATTCGGCATTATCTAAAATAAAAAACTGTGGAGCGATAGAAATAATAATGATTTAACCATAGATTTATTATGTACACTTCTACGTATCTATGTCCATTGGAATTGGTTGAAATTGACATATTATTGAGTTATTACTTAATTCATTAGGTCTAGGAAGCGCGCCGGTTGACCACAAGTAGCGGTAGTGTGTTTACTAGAAATAAGCATGAAATTCTACTTCTGACCGCGAATAAGCTAATCGAGAAAAAATACCAGACCGATGACGGAGCAAAGCAATATTGGTCTACTCATTGGTATCAACCTGATGAACAGGCTGATGGAAAAGAATATTTTATCTAATTGAATAGTTTCCTAATCATGAATTTCATATTTTGAAATAGCAAACTATATATGTCACACTGCTGGGTTAAGACCGCAGAAAACCACCACAACTCTCGATAATTGAGAGTCCGCTACGATACTCTTCTGAAGGTTGATCGACTTTACAGATCTTCAAAATATATTTTTTAAAAATCTCAGACCGCCTTCCCATTTCCCTTCACCATAAAGCCCATTTCAGTATCTAAAATTTAAATTAATAATTTTAATTGTATCGGTACTGATATTCAAACCCAGGTTACTCTCGGACTATGAAATTGAAGCGAACACGGACACTTGAAATATCACAGCGGCGGGACTACTTAAAAATAATATAACATTTTAAAATGATTAAGAATATATTTATCACAAAAATCAACATAGTTTAACTAATCTTCACTTAAATTAGGATCAATAATTGAAAGTGATGCTCCCACTAAATGTAAAGATCCTGTGATCAAAACGGATTTGCTTTCATTTGTCTCTTTAATTTTAGTTAATGCATCTGAAACACATTCTAATACTATTACTTTACAGCATTTTGAAATGTCTAGTAGTTTTTTCCAAGTTTGTGCATTGTTGTGACATCTCGTAATTAAGTCCCTATGTTCTATATTAGAATAATTATCGTTCTTTTGACTAATTTCTTTAAATGCAGTTGGAATAACGAAATACACTGTCTTGAAAGCTACGTTTATCAGAGGCCTAAACAAAACTTCTGCGTCTCTATCGCCAGTAGAACTAAATATTAAGCTTTTGTCTGGGTATCTGTAACAAATCAAAACATATTTAAAAAATAAAAAATAACAATATGTTATAAGCAACATAAAATAGCCTCTTTGATAGAATCCGCGCAAATTAAATCTATTTTTATAATGCCATTTCAGGATTTTTTGCAAACTCAAGATTAATGGACGGTTATTTAAAATAAATAATTTCAATCGGGTAACTAAATCCGAGACATTGCTTGTCCTGTCTATAATTTGAGTTATAATACACTATTATACTGCATGAAAGATGTCGCAGATCAACTACTATTGTAAACTATAGTGACTGTTAATTACTAAATAAGTAGAATGATTAAAATTAAATAACAGTCACAAGCTTTAAGTCAAATATAATAATAGCCGTCAACTATTTCCCTTAACTTTTGGCGAGAACTGAAAGTGGTGGATGTCTCATTTTAAATTTTGTTATTTTAGTATATTTTTAGTACGAATGTGAAAAATATTGATAGTGCATTATGTCGCAATTGCTTGTGAATGTGTACAATAATTAAAAAGGCCGGAAAACCTTCTTTTGCGTTTTGGTGCCATCATTCAAACAGGGCTTTTCGGTAAAAAAAACGTGTTCAATTATATCAATATAATTTGAATACGTGTTCAATTAAATTGATATAATTGAACACGTTTTCAAGATCCATTGGATTTATATTATATCCGAAAGTCGTCATATCACTTTGTCATTGGCAGATAGTTGCCTTATAGGGCTCCGATACCGAGAAAAAAAAAAGATTGTGAATGTCATTTGTCAACGTGACGTGACGATAAACTTGGTAACAACATTTTACGCTCCAATGTCCTATGTTTTATTTGGAGAGCCTTAACATAATAACAATCAGAGTTATATTTGCTTAATTGTACAACACAAATAAGTATAATTATTAAAATGGAAGAAATCATTAAAAAACAAAAGAAAGAGCCGAAGAAAATTGAGGAAATGACAAAAGAACAAATTCGTCAAGCAATCATAAAGAAACGGGAATGTAATGCAAATGCCCAAAAAATAGTAGAAAATCTACTCGAGAAAGGTGTTACAGAAATATATTTTTTGCAGTGTTTACCGGAAATTAATCAGTGTCATTTTGAGGATGTGATAGAGGAACGATGCATAATTCATCTTTGTGGTTACCCGCTATGCCAAAAGGCCTTACTTGAAAGTGATATACCAAAACAAAAGTACCGAATATCTATAAAAACAAATAAGGTATATGATATAACAACCCGAAAAAGTTTTTGCAGCAATAGCTGTTATAAATCTGCGATGCATATTAAAAAACAAATGTTGACTAGTCCTTTATGGTTTAGAGAGTATGAAGACATCCCACAATTCCATTTATTGCCTCTTGACACAGTTGGTAGTTTAGGACAAGAAGTAGATCTTGCTTTAATAGAACAAGTGAAAGTAAAATCAGAAAATATATTATTTACATCTATAAAGGATTTTACTAGTGCAAGTCTACATGAAATTGGAAATACTGACACAGATGAAAACATGGTTCAAACCCATAATGATGACTCTATAGTAAAAAATGACCAAAAGACTGAGATGGATTTCTTAGGTAAAAGTGATAATAAAGTTATGCCAGATATCATAAAATCAGAAACGAATATTGAAGAAAATTATAATAATGAGCCTAGTGCGGAAATAAATCCAGTAATAAATGAAGTAAAATACAAGCCTGAAATAAAACCTAAACTGCATAAAGTACCAAATCATTTAAACATAGTTGGTGAAATTATTGAAAGGTCTGAAAGAATGAGCCCTATTGTTTTAAAATCACCTGAAAAATTTGTAATGAAAAATGATTCCACATCTCATAAGAGACCTTTGCAGAGAAAGCAACCTTCAGTTACTGCAATAGCAATTGAAGTGGAAAAATGTCTGGCTGAATGGTTTACAGTTGACACCATGATATTTATATTTGGAGAAGAAAAAGTTAAAGAAATGATCTCTGATAAAGGAGAATGTATAAAACAGTACTTAAATAATTATGCTCAAAGTATATTCTACAACTCAAACACTTACGATCAATACCAAGCTCTTTGCCGTAAATTAAACATGTTGGAGCTAGAAGATAGAAAGTCTGATGCTCAAACCCTGCAACGGGAAATGAAACCCTTACCGGACTTTTCAATATTACAGGAGGAAAGTAAAAAAATTCAATTAAAGGTAAAAGCATTCTTCTCTGGAGAGACTGCAATATCTGTAACTGATAAAACTGATAACCCTAAGTCAGACTTGACTGAAGAAGAAGGTATTACAACTCAGCTACCTCTAGTAGATAAAAATGCACAAAATGCATTACGCAGAAGGATAGTATGTCAACATCTGAACAAGGTTCTTCCTGATTTACTTAGATCACTTAATTTATCCACCTTATCTATCAGCACAGATGTACGGTTACTTGTTAACACATTCAAATTGAAAGCAAATAATATAATGTTAAAGCCCATCCAGTGGATGCTTATTGCAATTGTTTTTATAAAACTGTTATCACTCAGAGACCGAAGGCTGCATGGTTTACTAGAACAGCCAACTGCTTTCCGACATATGCAGCTTCTACTGCTCAGTTATAAACAAGATGGGGGCTACTTGGACCGTTTAATATCATGGCTTACTGATATAGATAGACTGTTAGATGTAAATGACACTCACCTTACCATAGAGTCATAGCATTATATTTAAGAACATGTAAATAAATTAATGTATAATAAACAGGGTCGTCACTTTTTGTTTGTTACATGTTTTATTCATGAAATCTGTTAGTAATTTTTGCTAATAGATACTTTAAATATATTATATATATTTTCATTCCCAGCAATGTTTATGCCGATCTCACCAATAAGATACACCCAGCTGCCAAACCAATAAGGCTTTCAAGGCAACAAAACAAACCTGACCAGTATGAGCTACCCATTCCTTTGTAGATGGTGCCTAATGGCAAATTTGATTGACAACTTTCTATGTTTTATGCAGTATGTATGAATGTATATGTTCCCAACGTGGTAGGCAGAGACAATCATCTTCCACTTGCTACAATCCTGACATACGTCTTTCGCTTCTTCCGCTTTCATCAATCTTCGCATGCAAGCTCGTTGGTTTAGAGTACTCCTCGCCGAAATGTTCGCCTAGGTCTTCCTCTCCCGACTGTACCATTACTATTATATTTGGTTTTATGACAGATATTGATTTCGGCTGGTATTCGATCGCGGGACCGATGGCTCGGCGGTCAGGTACGCTAAGCACACGCGGTCGTCAGCACGTTAATTACTGGAGAAACTAAGTTAATTAAGATAACATCTGGTTGCGAGGCATATCACGACTCGAGGTAGTCAAAACGGGTTTCCGCAAAACTTTTCGCCCTGCCGCGAGATAAAGTTACAGGTTTGTTTTGGTGTGCATTTGAGATTGTTTTGACATTTTCATTTCAAGGTGTTCCCTTAGTCGTCTCTTCCAACACGCATATATGTGGGTGGCAGATTCGTACGCCGCTGCTGCACGCCACTACTCCGGTGGCTAAAATATTAAAAAGAATAAGTAATTTAAAACCCTTACGGATTGTTGTCTATGAACCACTTGGCGCATATTTCCATTGACTCCTTCGTGTGCGCGCCATCCAAATAGAATGTACAATATTCCGTTTCGACCACTTGGTACCGCCCCGGCCATCTGAATCCTGACAGGCCCTTGATGGTTTCATTTGGAAGCTTTTTTGTTAACAAATCCTTAAAAACTCCGTTTACCGGAACACTTTGTTTAAATTGCTTCGCCTCTACTTTTTCATTAGTTATACTTGTTTTTTGAGTTTTTCTCTCCGCCATTTTGTTTATACGCATCCATGCGTGTGCCAGTTGTATGGCCAGAGAGGCGTTCAAGCGGTATGCCTCTATGTCTACGGGAAGTTGTAGTTTCAAGCCGTTTTGAAATGTATAGGATTTGTACTCTGGAACTATATTTAACGGACACTGAAACAAAATACAGTTCAATTTTTGCGCTAATATCGTGTTTTCACTGACAAAATGTCAACCTCTCAAGCACCTGGCAAACCGTGATCGGTGACAAAAAAGACAGGCAACATTACATAACACTGGTGGTAATCGGTTTTAATTTAAATTTACGCCAGATTCCAAGACTGAGAGATTGAAAGACATGTCTCGTTTACTCGGACACGATACTGGTAATTTCTATGGCTTTGACACGCCAACAATAAAATTACACTACGACGAAATTTGTTTCGTGATTAATTCTCATAACATAATGAAATCACGCCTAAAATATATGAACTTCAAAGTTGGAAAGTATACTGAACTATACATCGGTGTTGGCATCTAATATAATCGGCTAATCTCAAACTATGCTAAATTGAGATCGAATTTCATCTAAAGTTTGATTACTAGTAAGGTATATTTCTTCATAAAAGCATTAGATGATGGAAGATACATCCAACAATACCGAACCTAAATCTCACGAATGAGCTATGAATTTTCTATCATGGTAGAGCCAAGCGGCAGCTTTTGCTGCTGCTCGAATGGGCCGGCTCGAACGGATTGGTACCACGCAGAATACCGGCCTGAAGTAGAGGCACCTTGTGCGTCTGCGTTTCGTTCGGCGAGTGAGGTAACCTAAGGCCCGCACCCCCTTCCCATCCGCCTCCTTATCCTCCCTCCCATCGCCTTAATGCCTTTAAAGGCCGTCAACGCATTTGCAGCACCTCTGTTGTTGCGGATGTACGTAGGCGGCGGTAATCACTTCCAATCAGGTGTACCGCTTGCTAGTTTGCCGCCTTTTTAGCGACCGGTCTACCCGCATCGGTGAGTAGACACCATGCAACCAGGGCTGGCTTATGCCAGGGCTTTCCAGGAGAGGGACTCTCTTGTGTGACTTAGTATTGGTGAATTGTGGTGCACTTTACAAAGCAGCAGTGACACTGCTAATGCATCGTCTTTCTGAATGTACCGCGTGCAGGCAGATTAACAAGAAACAAAGTTATATATAGATTCCATTATATACACATTCCAAGAAAGTGCCAGCAAAAGCCACCACATATTTCTTGGAATGGATCGGTGAGCGCATTACTACTGGCACGCACTAGTGATGCTCCCACAAAGGTTTCTAGTCTGTGGGATTTGTGTTCAGAAAATCTTCCAAAGGTTTCTAGTCTGTGGCATTTGAGTTCAGAAAATCTTCCAAAGGTTTCTAGTCTGTGGGATTTGAGTTCAGAAAATCTTCCAAAGGTTTCTAGTCTGTGGGATTTGAGTTCAGAAAATCTTCCAAAGCTACACAGGATAACGTGTAAATATATACCTGAACGTTCTGAGCGAATCTATGCAACACCTCCATCGCGTCTGGCGGTTGGGCCACAGTGTACGCTTCACAGTCGCGCTTCATGACGCCGGCCTTGGCCTCCGCGATCTCGGGCAGGGTGTGGCCCAAGATTGAAGTGTGATCGAGGCCTAATGGTGTAATGCCCACTACCGGCACTTTCCTGCGCGAGATAAAAGTTTTTCAAGAATTACAACCACCTATTTTCGAATGCGCGCGTGGTAGATATAAAAAAAAATTGAGAATTGACCGACTGAATTTCTTACGTCAAACAAAGGTTTCTCGTATCATTTAATTTCAATAGCAAATAACTGCGTTAAACTTACGTCTCTGTTTTCTATAGAAAATAGCATATAACATATTTTTCTCAAAATGTTAAAGTCACCTTGCCAGCTAACATACGAGGCTCTGGCGATCGGATAATGGCGATAAAGCCCTCCGAATTGGACAAACCCGATCTTAAAGAGAAAAGTCCTTCGAACAGAAGAAGATTTAATATTACCTGAGGACATTGGTGTAGTCGACGAGGCCCCCGATGCCCACTTCCACGACGGCCACGTCCACCTTCTCCTTCAAGAACACATTGTAGGCCAGTACCGTGAGGTACGCGAAGTACTTGGGCATGTCGCCTTCATAGCTCTACAACATATATTAATGCTTAATTGGGGCAATTTTTAATCTTCCAGAAAATCCGTGAAATGTCAGAAAATTGTAATGTTATCAATGTGAAACTATTCTTTTTGGTGTTTGTCTTACAATCGCGCAAAAACGGCTGTGACGATTTAGATGAAATTGGTATGTGCTGAATTTATAATGCCGAAAAAACTTCGTGTGGAAACCAGCATGTCGGGGAAATAATAAAATAAGTATTTCGGGGACTGGAGCATCTCGGCGGATTGTTGCTTGCTCCAAAACCCTCTACATGAAATAATACAACAGCAATGTACGAGATTGAAGTTTTTTTTTTTATAGAAGAGGGGGACAAAAGCGTGCGGCACAACTGACGGTAAGTGATCACCGACGCCCACGAACATCCGTAACACCAGAGGAGCTTTAGATGCGCTTCCGGCTTTTAAAGGAAGGAATGGGCTCTTTTCTTGAAGGTCCCTTAGTCGTAACTCGCAACGTAAGTTAATTTTGTTGTTCTAAGTTTTTGAATACCAAACATTTAAAGTCAATACCTGTGTAGCGTACAATCGGTCATAGACCTCGTGGAAGTGCTTGGCGAAGGTCTCCTTGTTGATGATACGTCCATCGAGCCGGATTCGCTCGCGCACCGCCACCAGGTGGGGGGAGGAGTAGAAGCCAGTCCTGTAGCCGTGCTGTCGGAGGATAGATTCGCACATCGCGCTGGTCGAACCCTGGTTGTAACAACATTGTTCTTCTTAATTGGCTGAACGCCGAGACGGCGACAGGCCGATACCACACACTGTCCCAGATAGGCTCTGGTAAAAATTGTAGTTGGATACGCTCGTTAGAGCTGTTTCTTTTATAACACAAGATTATTCTGACATTTCCCCATAGCCGACTTCTACGAAACCCAAGCAATGAGATAGGGTGGTAGATTGCCCAAAGGGGCCATCCCATGGCATTCAAAAACAAAACCAGACCGGGTATTAGTGACGCTACTCTTGTATAGTACAAGAGTAGCGTCACTAATACCCGGTCTGCAGTTTAAAAAATTAACACTTATAAGAGAATAATCAAATTTGCTAAGTCATGCATTTATAAATATAAATAGTATGAATGATCTAATAATATTTTCATATGATACTGTATATTCACCTTCCCCTTGGTGCCAGCCACATGTATTACAGAGAGCTGATCTAATGCTGACAGAGACACCCCAGTCCTGGACAGATATTTCTCCATGTCTTCTATGTTTGTGCATTTCTGTAAAGTATAAATATGATGTGTTAAACACTAGATCACACAATTTTCACTCTTTTTTTTTGGTATTAAAACACACATTTTTTTCGCTTTTTCATTACTAAGTTTTTGTGATGACTGTGGAGCCATGAGTGTGACGATGACATAAGTTAACATCTTATATGTTGGAAGAGGTCCTTCCAACTTTCATAACTATTTATATATACACAAATTTATGATTATAAGTAGGTTAACAGTGGACACCAGGCTGAGGACTTTGAATCTATGGAAAGATTGCAGGGTACCAGGCATACAACCATATTTAAAGATCTATTTGCAGAAATAGCGATCCTTTAGGCCACGTATGACAGGATCCCCAAACCATTTGTTTTTGACAAAAGTATAAAATACAACTCCACGAAGACCATTGTACAGAAGATCTAGACCCGCGCGAGTTAGGAATCTTCACTGATGGATCCAAAACGGATTCATGTACTGGCTCCGGGACTTACACCGCTAGGAGCCTACAGCACCGTATATCAAACTGAATGCTTGGGCATTATCCAGGCGGCTATTGCAATCGTTAGTAGGGAAGTAAAATATCACAATATTAGGATACTATCCGACTGCCTGGCGGTTATACAGGCCCTCGACAGCAATCTCATGACGTAAGGGCTCATATACGAATGCTACCAGCGCTTAAACGAGGTATGTCAATTCAACAATATAATCCTACAATGTATAAAAGGTCATAGCGGTTCACGAGGTAATGATGCGGCGGACGAGTTTGCCCGGGGGTCTGGTCGGTGACCTATTGGACCGGAACCCATCATCCCAATACCCTTTGGGCACGTTCGCTGACAAATACGAAACCGCACTAGGAACCAGCATGTGCACCTATGGACAAACCAGGCAGAATGTAGACAGGCTAGGGAAGCCCTTGCAAAGGTTAATAATCGCATAACCAAGATGCTACTACGCCTGAAGAAGCCCCAAATTCGGATAGTAACTAGCATCGTAACAGGACACGGATATTTTAACAAACATCTCTTAACTGTAGGTGTTACAGACAGCTCTCTATGCCGAGCCTGTATGGGGGAGGAAGAAACGACGGCCTACGTCCTGTTGCAGCGTCCGACGGTCACGGAATATGGGGCTAAGTACCTCGACTCGCCGATGTCGCTCCCCGAGGTCACCGGTAACTTTAAGGGTTTACTGAGTTTCTTGAGGAGCCACACCAAAATATGCGCACAGTTGTGGAGTTGCGGATAACAGCCCGTCATAACTTTACATAACAGTAATGCTACGATAATTAAAAGACCAGACCCTGACAACCAACTAATGGAGGAAAATCATTGTGAATAACCCAAGAGTAATAATGGGAAGCAGCATCACTAGTGTGTAGTGCGGGGCACGGTGAGTGTAGTGATGGTACCTCCATCACTACACTAACTGTGTCCCACAAATCATCTAAGAAGGCATCCAAGCTTTTGTTATTAATTTCTTGTAACACAACACTGATGAAGAAAAAGGCAGTATGAATGGAAAAAAATAATTTCAGCAGCCTGACATATGTCCACAGCTGAACATATGCCTCTTCCAAAGAATGCCAATGGGGTGATGCCAATTTGGTCGAGTTTAACCCCTCTAAAACACAGGCTTGTCTTTTTTCGGCGAAACGGAGTCCATTCCAACTGACTCCGACTTTCCGGAATGTCCCCGTTCCGGTAAATGACCGTCTTGCGCTCTTAGGTCTAGATCTCTCTTCTAACCTAAATTTCGGTCGTTACATCGAGTCTATAGCAAACACTGCTGCCAAAAAACTTAGTATCCTCTCGGGGGTGAGACGGTACTTCACATCGGAGCAGCACTTAAATCTATACAAAGCTCAAGTCCGCTCTTGCATGGAATACTGTTCCCACCTCTGGGATGGTTCGGCTAAACATCAGCTTGATGCTTTGGACTCGTTGGAGCGCCGAGCGAAGAGGATCATAGGCAGTGACTCACTAGTAGAGGCAAAACTTCAAAGCCTCGAACACCGTAGACGAGTGGCCTGCCTCTCGGTTTTTTATCGAATTCATTTCGGAGAGTGTGCGGAGGTTTTGCATAACCTAATACCCTCTTCCCCTTTCCATCACCGAACGACTAGACGCGGCGAGAAGTTCCACCCTTATGTTGTAGACATTCCTCCATTACGCACGAGGCGGTTTGCCTCTTCTTTCTTTGTGCGGACGGCTAAGGAGTGGAACTCTCTGCCGAGGTCGGTTTTTCCGGAGGCCTATAACCTGGATATCTTCAAGGCCACAGTGAACAGACATCTAGGCAAGCGTGTACCATCCTAGGCCTCATCTTCGCTTTCCATCGGGCAAGATTGAGGTCAAACGCAGGCCTATTTTTTATATAAAAAAAAAAATGCCACAAAGCATGGTCATTGACTTACAGCAACTCAGTGTAGCTCATCACTCCATTTTGTTAGGGCTGTCCTACAATGTGTTTGTGTGTATGAGGTTGACCTCGAGAACCTTTCTAGCCTTCTGCGAGCAATGTGGCTGGCCTGTTGCAACTTCAGTTTGCTAATCCTTATGGCTATGTGGGTTATCTTAGTTCAATTCAAATATGGTGTATATCTAAGAATTCATACTTAATAAATAATTGCTATCAATATGGGAGTTTTTTCCTTGTGTGACACATCACCATTGCAGACAAATAACTTTAGGAAGCCCTTGCAAGGTTAATAATCGCATAACCAAGATGCTACTACGCTTGAAGAAGCCCCAAATTCGGATAGTAACTAGCACCGTAACAGGACACGGATATTTTAACAAACATCTCTTAACTATAGGTGTTACAGACAGCCCTCTATGCCGAGCCTGTATGGAGGAGGAAGATACGACGGCCTACGTCCTGTTGCAGCGTCCGACGGTCACGGAATATGGGGCTAAGTACCTCGACTCGCCGAGGTCGCTCCCCGAGGTCACCGGTAACTTTAAGGGTTTACTGAGTTTCCTTGAGGAGCCACAACAAAATATGCGCACATTTGTGGAGTTGCGGATACCAGCCCGTCATTTCTTTACATAACAGTAATGCTACGATAATTAAAAGACCAGACCCTGACAACCAACTAATGGAGGAAAATCATTGTGAATAACCCAAGAGTAATAATGGGAAGCAGCATCACTAGTGTGTAGTGCGGGGCACGGTGAGTGTAGTGATGGTACCTCCATCACTACACTAACTGTGTCCCACAAATCATCTAAGAAGGCATCCAAGCTTTTGTTATTAATTTCTTGTAACACAACACTGATGAAGAAAAAGGCAGTATGAATGGAAAAAAATAATTTCAGCAGCCTGACATATGTCCACAGCTGAACATATGCCTCTTCCAAAGAATGCCAATGGGGTGATGCCAATTTGGTCGAGTTTAACCCCTCTAAAACACAGGCTTGTCTTTTTTCGGCGAAACGGAGTCCATTCCAACTGACTCCGACTTTCCGGAATGTCCCCGTTCCGGTAAATGACCGTCTTGCGCTCTTAGGTCTAGATCTCTCTTCTAACCTAAATTTCGGTCGTTACATCGAGTCTATAGCAAACACTGCTGCCAAAAAACTTAGTATCCTCTCGGGGGTGAGACGGTACTTCACATCGGAGCAGCACTTAAATCTATACAAAGCTCAAGTCCGCTCTTGCATGGAATACTGTTCCCACCTCTGGGATGGTTCGGCTAAACATCAGCTTGATGCTTTGGACTCGTTGGAGCGCCGAGCGAAGAGGATCATAGGCAGTGACTCACTAGTAGAGGCAAAACTTCAAAGCCTCGAACACCGTAGACGAGTGGCCTGCCTCTCGGTTTTTTATCGAATTCATTTCGGAGAGTGTGCGGAGGTTTTGCATAACCTAATACCCTCTTCCCCTTTCCATCACCGAACGACTAGACGCGGCGAGAAGTTCCACCCTTATGTTGTAGACATTCCTCCATTACGCACGAGGCGGTTTGCCTCTTCTTTCTTTGTGCGGACGGCTAAGGAGTGGAACTCTCTGCCGAGGTCGGTTTTTCCGGAGGCCTATAACCTGGATATCTTCAAGGCCACAGTGAACAGACATCTAGGCAAGCGTGTACCATCCTAGGCCTCATCTTCGCTTTCCATCGGGCAAGATTGAGGTCAAACGCAGGCCTATTTTTTTATATAAAAAAAAAAAAATGCCACAAAGCATGGTCATTGACTTACAGCAACTCAGTGTAGCTCATCACTCCATTTTGTTAGGGGCTGTCCTACAATGTGTTTGTGTGTATGAGGTTGACCCTCGAGAACCTTTCTAGCCTTCTGCGAGCAATGTGGCTGGCCTGTTGCAACTTCAGTTTGCTAATCCTTATGGCTATGTGGGTTATCTTAGTTCAATTCAAATATGGTGTATATCTAAGAATTCATACTTCATAAATAATTGCTATCAATATGGGAGTTTTTTCCTTGTGTGACACATCACCATTGCAGACAAATAACTTTAGGAAATAATACTGAAATAATGTTAGCGAAAATGATAACAACAATAGATATGTAAATTGTTTGTGACAATAGATATGTAGACAATATAAAATTAACACTTTTTTTGTAATGTAAAAACTTCCTAATCTACAGGTAACTTCCTTGATGCCTATATTAACATATATATAGTATATTACATATGGTTAAGTTAATATTTATTTGTATAACCTTTAACATGTTATAACAATAGATTTTCTATTGTAGCAACATGTCATGTTAGTCAGGTAAAGAATATTCATCCGAGAAGAAAAAAAATTGTTGGCCCTAATAATTTAAGCTGATATTCTAATTTAATTTGTACCTTTAAAAATTGAGATGTTACTTACTTGACCTTGTTTTATATCCTTTCTTATCTGTTCTATAGTTGATTTATTTGATTGTAATAAATTTAACTTTTTCACAGCTTCCTACAACAATATATAATTTATTCACAACATCTTTCTAGTACCTTGAGTAATATAAATTATAAATAACTTAATTATTTCATTGTTCCTGTAATATGTGCAATAATAATTCCTTTTATTACAAATTGAAGTATTTACATTATAATAAACCCACACATTTGTATATTTTTTACACAATATTGAATATTCTAAGAATTTTCTATCACTTTACTTATCAACATAAATCACCTATAATGGAGAAAACTTTTAATTATTTATAACCAGAGATATATGGCACATGTGGAAATAAAGACTAAAAAAAAAATATAATATGCATTACTACACTAGAAATAGTAAATGGTTTTCATTCGAATACTAAATACGTAGAGTCGCTATTAATATTGCAATTTACTGTCGGAACAACACTAACCTCGTAACTGAATTTACTTGACGACATTCTTATAAATATTCTACACAATACTAAATTACGATATAAACCGACGCTAGTCATCGGTTCACTACTCAGCTCACTACTCGCTGTTTGGATTAAGTCGAGCAAATCGTTCGAAATTGCAATAATAGTAAAAAAAATGGCCTTGGCACGAGTGTACACGACAGAGCAAAGCAAAATCACGTTAACTGATCATCATAACACTACTTATCACTTAAAATGACCTCTGATCCCTAAATGCGGTAACAATAAACCCAATACATCTAGTAATAAATGCTTACAATAACTTTAGGATAAAACACTTCGGAAGCTTCAAACTTCGTAACATAAACATAACCTCAAAATATTTTCTCACAGTCAGCTGTTAATGACTTTTTGATTTTGGATGTGTTTGTTTCGTAGAACATAATTAATTCATTCCGGAACCATGTAACAAAATTGCTCTTTTAAAATTAGACAAGATTCAGACAAAATACTTACGTGTTATCACAGGTACTATGAAATATTTTCTTGTATTGTTCAGGCAAACTTAATAAAAGTCCTTTCTGATTCGTTGAGTTGCTTGCAACACATTGGTAAGTACCCTCTGCGATCTAAACAAAACTTTCATATGTCGCTTAAAATAACAGAGATCCTCTATAAAAGTCACTGCTTTAATCTTGAGGTAGTTCTTAGTTGGATTCTCAGCCATTGCGGTATGAAGGGAAACGAGTTCCCACTTGAATATACAAAAGAGGCAGGGCAGCAGAGAAAGCGTTATAAATGTTGACTTTGAGCCTACGGCTCCTTCAGTGTTAGAGGCTCATAGACAAAATGTAACTTACAGCCAGCAGATGGAGGCACTAGAGGACATATACAGAAACAGACATCTGGAACATGTTTACGTGGGCGACGGTAGTCACTTATCATCAATTGAATCGCTTGCTCGTTTGCCGCCATTCCCATAAAAAAAAGCTTAAACAGTTACATGTGGTCAAGGTTTTAAGTTGATACGTTGCCGGTATGGAGTTTAAGAACACCTTCTAAATAACTGTCCCAAAAAGTGAGAAGAGATTAGGGACTAGTCACCGAGAAGCGGAAATAGCACTTGGTAGCAATTAGACCTCAAAGATTCTGCTTTTTCAAACCAAACATGGAAATTAGCCTGCTTGTAGAAGGATCTGGTAATGTCCCGCCTTGCCGCCTTACGTTGGACACTAGAGCGGCACGTTACATCACGGAGTGTACTCGGTAGTGAACTATTTCGACCATTCGATTATAAACTGGAAATATTTACATTTCATTCACTGCTCACTGACCTGATATCCTATATGACTTGGTCAATTAATGCCAAATTTCGAATATATTCAGTGCATATTTCAGAAAATCGATCGTGACCGATAGCCATAGACACTTTATTACGTGGTAGAGCCTAGCGGCGGTTTTTGCTGCTGCATGCATGGGCCGGCTCGACCGGATTGGTACCACGGCCTCGCAGAATACCGGCGTGAAGTGGGGGCATCTTGTGCTTCTGCGTTTCGCACGGTGAGTGAGGTAACCAGAGGCTCAGGCCCTTTCCTAATCCTCCCTCCCATCTCCCAAATACCCTTAAAGGCCGGCAACACACCTGCAGCACCTCTGGTATTGCAGATGTACGTGGGCGACGGTAATCACTTACTTTCAGGTGAAGCGCTTGCTCGTTTGCCGCCTTTCTAATAAAAAAAATCACTGATCTTTTAAGGACTCTGTTTTCTTCATAAAGCATAGAACCCTAAAAAAGACTTTAATTTGTCCTACTATAATCTCAAAAAATGTAAATAACGTCAATTTAACAAAGAGTATATTATCCACAGTTACTTTAGTCCAGACTTTATTCATCTGTGATTTAAATATCTGTTACTGAATTTGTCAATGAAATTGTGTAAAAATTTGAAATATCATTAATTTGTTTGACTTTCTTAATAATGACCGAAACAGATGCAACGAAGCAACCTTTACAGATGCCGGAACATTTTATACCATATCTAGAGAAACACAGGATCTATAAACTGTTCAAAGTAAGCACAAATACTATAAAACGATTACAGTCTGTGTTTATGGCGTCAATCATCAATGCCGTTCGAGAATAGATTACTACAAGTAATAAACAAAATTAAATATAAAACCAAGCATACCACTGCATTACCTCGACACACTGTAAGCACATTCTGCGTAGATCGGACCAAAATTAATAAATAAAAGCTGAAGGTAGACCGAGTTAACTATGACATCTAGACGTCTAATACCACAGCCGAGGTCAAAGCAATCGAACCGTCGGGGAAAAACACTGCTTTCCTAAGTGGTAGAGCCAAGCTTTTGCTGCTGCTCGAATAGGCCGGCAAGACCGGGGTAGTACCACGACCTCTCAGAATACAGGCGTGAAGTAGAGATATCTTGTGCTTCTGCGTTACGTTAGGTGAATGAGGTAATCTGTGGCCCATTTCCCCTAACCTAAGGCCTCTCCCATATGTATCAGTACCTCTCTCGCAGTACCAGACACCTCGCACCTGAGACGCTGCTACCCGTACATCGGTCTGCTTAATTTTGGTTTGGTAATTTTCGTAATAGTTATCCTGCCATCTGTCGGTAGCCAAAGTGATTTTTACAGCCGGCAAGGTGCTATCACTAAAATCTAAATAATAATTAAATTAGAACCACTAAAACTTTGTTTTAAATTCCCTTGTTGACAGGATATGATGCAGGATTTGGTGATTAACTTACCGAAGGACCATTTGAAGCATATGAAAGTGTTTCTCGGACACCGCACACATAGCACCAAAGATTCAGATAGAGTCCTCATTTTGGTTTCGCCTGAACTAAACATTGGTTGATATTTACTTCATACATTAATCTATACCATTGTTTTTAAAGTTAATATGTTTCTATACCTGTGGTTAATAAACCAGTGCCTCGTTATGATAGCCGTTTCGATGTTTGTCCGCTGCATGAAGTTTTGTAAAAATTTACATCTACGTTTGAAGGAACACTTTCTGTATTCTATTGTCTATGAGTATAGTTCATAAACCAATTTCATCTGCGGCGGGCTCGGGAACTTATTTTATTTTAATGTGGTATTCCTTAAGGAGTTGTTACTTTATCTCGGGGTGGTCTAGGGGCATTTCTTATTTACGCCCATGCGCTCGGTGCGCACAGCGCTAGAAAATTTCACTTTAGACTAATACACGGACTGCAGTAGGTACTACGATAACTATGATCAACTTAACAAGCATGGGTACTAGTATTCGTTTGGACTACAAATAATAGTTCCCGGTATGGGTGTTTGTCCATGTGCAATTCATGTATGTAAACTGCCTCCGCGACACAGGAGAAATTCCTACAGCGGAAGGTAAGGATTTAAAAAAAAAAAGTGTACACATGTGAGGTCTACTACCGTAACCGTGACATAGGTCCAGGGGACACTCGCTTTTCTTTTTCTGTGCTGGAAGAGTTTTCTTTAGCAGTCTGTATAGGTCCACAGCATATATAGGCCGCCAATCAAAACTGGCGTGACTAATATGTACATTTGCCCGTACTTACCACGCGGGACAAGCGGGTTGGTGAAAAGAAACTCAGGGTCTTTTATTTTAAACGTCATTGCGTCATGCATCAATCATAATAAAATCAACGCAGAGCTCTAAAGTTACTGCTGGCTTGCACTAGTCCTTGTTTGTTTGCTTGCTGGGTGCACCAAGTTTTGGTGAAGTTGGCATTTGGAGAAAGATATAGGTTATTCATTTTTAGCCTCCATATGACTTCTGGGTAGTGCTTCGTTGTTGGAGGTAAAGTTACATTGCACCGGCATTTGACAATTGACATTGTCAGGGTTTCGGTATTCTATTGGTGGTGTTTCGGAGGATGTGCATAAAATTTACAATCATCTATTACGAAATTTCCATTTTACATTGAAGGAGATGACTCGCGGATTTCACGCTTTAAATAGATCGCATGCCTAGAGCTCGTACAACACGTTTTGATTTGTGATTCTGGTGCACACTGCGAGAGAGTTAACACATTACCGGTGTCATTCATCACAGATCTGTTTAACATTAAGGTTCTTTAAAGCAAGAGTGAATCTTTTGAACCTTATCACATAGGTGGAGATTTGATAAAACGCTAGCTATATATTAAATTAAAAAAAACATAATCTACGTAAGCTACGTCTCGGAAAAGATTAATGCCATATCGATGAGTTCGACTTTGACTTTGAGTTCCAATAATTAGGTTTGTACACCAGAAACGAAGGAATCAGCGTCAATAATTCCTCTGTGCGCTCAATCAACTGTCGCCAAAAAATAAATAAAAATAATCAAGGCGTGCCACGTGTTAATAAAACGTTTCTATTGTGATAATTAATAAATGATGTTATATTACCTCACTACTTAATTAATAACTGATATTCCAGATATAAAGAGCATCGTCAAAGACATGATAAAAGACCAGGGCTTCTTCGTTATCACACGTCGCTGCGTGATCGATCGATACGAGAAGGTGCGTACCGACATCGATACTGTTGCATATCGACTTTTGATACAACAATAATGCAATTTGTTCACGTTCATAGAGCGATAAATACGTGCCCGGCTGTATTTCCCCGCTGCTCATGGCTGAAGTCACCAAGTCGCTGACAATTAAGCATCCGGTGACACACGGTGGCTGGCTCATGTTTGGTAAATTTATGAAATTATAACGCATCTTCCTGGCCGGTTACGGTCACAACGGAAACTTCCGAAAACACCACTGGTCAACTGCGCGTAGGTAAAAAAAGAAAAAGCCGCTCTTGGTGTTATATTTTACCGGACATATTGCCTATAAAGCTGTACTTCGTATTAAATACTTTAAAAAAAATGGGTCATTTAATGGGAGACCAACGTTAAAGACAAACTTAAAAGCTGCGTTCTCTACTTCTTTGCTAAAAAGCCAGACTTGAAAATATTTACCCGAACAAGGCCGTAAAAAGCCGGACACCCGGCAAGCCTAACTGCGCCGGATATATTATAGTGGCGAAGGTGTCAAGTGAACACAAAGAAACTGACTCGCCTTTATCGTCCGGTACCCGTGTCCCGTACGGGCAGGAGATGCAACGCAACACAACCAGACCTGACAACCAATAAATTGTAACGTAACTAACTAAGCCATGCGAATTAAATCAAGATTCAAATTACATGCTGAATAGAGCCTTCAACAATTTCAAATAGGTTTTTTTTAAAAAGAGGGGGCAAACGAGCAAGCGGCTCTTCTGCGACTAAGTGATTGGCGGCCTTTGAGGAGGTTTGGGAGATGATGAGGTTGGGGGAAGGGGGAGAGGGCCTCCGGTTACTCGCCGAACGAAACAAAAAAGCACAAGATGCCTCGTCGGTTTTCTATCCATTTAGTGCTGGTCCAATCGAGCAACAGCAGAAGTCGCTGCTTCGCTCTACCACGGTAAACGATTAATTCGTAGCCTATTTAAAGTTCCTTGAAGTGTAAATAATCCATTTCTTGTCTTTCTCCTAATCTCCTTTATACTTTAAAGTACAATAGCAAGCATATAATGCATATCCATTTGCTAAATCCCTTTAATAAATTCTAGTCGTACTTACGCACGAATATCTTTGTCGGCAATTGTAGGCCCACTAGTACAGCGAGCGTTTTTTTTTAGAAGAAGGGGGCAAACGAGCATGCGGCTCACCTGATGGTAAGTGATCACCGACGTCCGCGAACATCCGCAACGCCAGAGGAGCTACAGATGCGCTGCCGGCCTTTAAGGAAGGAATAGGTACTTTTCTTAAAGGCCCCTTAGTCGCAACTGTTCGGAAATACCGCCGGCGACAGTTGATTCCACAAAGTCGAAGCGCGTGGCAGAATACTTCGAGTAAAAAAAGCATAAGCGTGCGAGTACAGAAGGTTAGGAGTCATAGAATAGATTGCTGTAATACTGTATGGGAGCAACAACAATAAAATATACTACTCACTTATGTATTACTACGTAAACTAGGCGTGGATTCGCATGGAAACGACAAAATCTCCGGTCCGTATTAGTTTTTACTGCGTTCCAAGCATTCGCACACAGCACGTAAAAAACTAACATATATAAACTAACTAAATCAACGTGAAAGCATATCAAATTCAATCAACAATAATTATCCAGCAATCACTAATAGCCGTGGTAGCCTAGCGGTCACGGCGCCCATTTTGGTTTCATAGAGCGCGAGTGAACTGGGTTCGATCCCCGGTGCCGGCACCACTAAAATTGTTTTAAGTGCTGTATTTACCATGTTCTCAGTGCACGTGAGAAAACCTGCATGTCTGTGGAATAATAAAAATATGATTTCGTGGATATGTAAAGCCCGCTTGCCCGCACTGGAGCAGCGTGGCGGACCCTTCCCGCCTCGAAACCCCTCTCTGATACGCGATTTCGAGAAGGAGACTTTTGCCCAGCTGTGGGCACTTACAGGCTGCTACTTTACTATGTGTAGACTAAGGAGTCTCGGCAGATATGTGGTGCCTAACCAGACAACTCCTAGTTAGGTACCAATCAGCAGTAGCAACCACTGTTGTGTTCCGATCTAAAAGGAACAGAGAGCCAGGTTAATTAAATGCTCTGTGGCATTCCGTCTCAATGTTCAGATGTGACAACACAACTGTAACTACTCTCATAGAATGGAACATGAGCTGCATTGGACACTTACCATCAGGTGAACTGTTAGTTCGTTTGTCACAATCATAAATATCAAAAAATAAAAATATCACACACTCCGTCTGATCTACTGATTGCACATATCCAACTAAAATATAAATCACTCACGTACACACACAAACACACACACACACACACACACGTCGCAAACGGCGGCTGCTTCTGTCGGACTTATACAACGCGGGCGATGTTAAACTGGTGATGGGTGGAGAGTGACTCTTTTTTACTTTACATGCATCTTCTATCCACCAGAATTTTCGTTCTGGGATCCTACAAGATGGCAATGTCGATTTAGAAAAGGCACTAGAGTGAGTCTACTGCCAATGGTTGTAGTTATTAAACATACTAACCTTGATAGATTCTCCTTCTTATCTTAAGAATAATTTCCAATATCTTTATTCTGCTCATGACAGAGAGCCTCGTTCCATTAACCAATTTAAGATTCGCGTTCCACAACATAATACAGGATACTATAACTCTTCTTTTACTGTTCAAGCTACACTCCTCTGACGCCCTGCCCGATAAGATAAAAGCAGCTCCTAGCAAGAAACTGTTTAAGAGTCTACTTCGTAATTACCTAACAGAATAATAGATCATTGACAATATTCGGCTTATCTATTTTTGATTTTTTATTATATATTTATTTATGTATCCTTTTATATACTTGTATACGTATTTGTGTATTTTAAGTTATAAATATTTACTTAATTATATAATTTATTTATATGTACTTATCAAGTTATTTTTATTGGAGTTTTTTATTTTATTAAATTTTTTTTATTCTTTGTTTTATACCTGCCAACTACCTTTCACCATAACAAGGGTTGACTGGTAGAGAATGCCACTTGGCATTAAGTCCGCCCATTGTAACCTTAAGCTTAAGGCAATAAAGAATAAATAAATAAATAAATAAAATAGATTTAACAACAATTATTTACTTAAACCGTTTTACCCTTGCCCAACATGCTCACCTAGACCACCCTTGTACGGTCCGCGAGGCGCGCTGCCTGCAGCAGTTGGGTGTGTTGCCGACAGTCACTTTAGTGCTGATGCCGCCACCGCCCCAGGCCCCGCCGACAGAGAACCCACACACTCCAGCTCGGGGCTTTTTCCAACAGGACTTTGAGGGACTGAAGTTAGCTTATAAGGCTACGTTAAAGGTGAGGAATAGACAGACAACTTAATTTGGTAAAGATGTTGATTGTACAATGGAATAGGATGTAGGATAGTTTCTATCAAGATTAAAAGTCCTCATGGGGCTAGACAAAGACTTGTGCTCTACACGTTTCATTTCAGAAGAGACAATAGAAGTTTCGATCGTTAATGTAGAATAAACGCCTGTGTTTTGGGTCGAGTAACTAAACTATAATGTGTGACTTCTGTTAGTTATAGTGCCTTGTTCCTTAGTATCTTAAAAAAGTAAAGAAAAGTTTTGCAGACAAAATCGAATCGTCGATACACAAAAAATATTTGGTTTTTTTTAGCTTCCTTTTTTAATATATTTTCTAAAAATTTGACGATAATGGTCCTTAAAATTAACTGACATTAAAATTTAGTATCAACTGTTGGGCACTGCTCGGCGATGACAGACTACATCGTGAATAATAAATTTCTGAGAAATAAAAACATTGTTAGGATGTGTTACTACACTTACTTTACTAAGTAAAAAGTAAAGCAGCCTATCAGTGTCCACGGCTGGCAAATACGAGTATCAGAGAGGGTTTAGGAGCCGGGAAGGGCCCGCCACGCTGCTCTAGTGCCGTTTGGCGGGCTTCACATATCCTCGAAATAATATTTTTATTATTTCTCAGACATGCAGGTTTCCTCACGATGTTTGCTTTCACCGCTGAGCACGTGGTAAATACAGCACTTAAAATTGCTATTAACAATTTTAGTGGTGCCGGCAACGGGGATCGAATGCAGGTCACTCGCGCTCTATGAAACTAAAGAGAGCGTCCTGATCAATAGGCTACCACGGTTCTTGTGTAATGCGATTACTTAATTCCGATCCTCTTCTATGCAATCTTTTGTTGCGAAGGAAGTGCACGTCAATTCAGACGACGCGCCGAAGACGGTGGAAACGAAGTGCGTGAACGCTATGCGGGCGTGCGCCGCGGGCGCGGGCCGCTCGCTGTGGGCCACGGGCGCGCCCGGCACGCACCGCGCGCTGCTGCTGGGCCCGCGCGGCAGCGGGCGCCGGACGCAAGCGGCCGCGCTCGCCGCCCGCTTCGGACTCGTGCACTGTACGCTCGCACCTCTACCCCCCGCTCGCGTCCGCTGACCGACATCTAAGGTCAACTATGCGGGAGATGTTGTAGTATTCGTAAATGCAAAGGCCCTAACTCGTCTTTACTTTACTGTAACCGATGTAACAATTATGTATGTCATGTTATGTTATGACGGCCTGGTATCCGCAACTCCACGACTGTGCGGGTATTTTGCTTTTGGAACAATTATGTAATAAGATGGTATAAGGAAGGGACCACCGCGGCGGTGAGCCTGTCGCCGTCTAGTGCCCAAGACAACGTGACGAATCGTATAAACTCGTAGGTGCAAACCCTCCACGTTGGACTCAGGCTTCAATAAAAAGTGCGAACCACAGCTTTAATATATTTCATAGTGGTTGTAACCATATTTCCGCGCCGGGCTGACGCGTTTGCGACCGCTGTACCGATAACGTTGCAATACTGATGCTGCTCCCCGTCACTATAGTCCGTTAGATTTGGGTTCGGATATTTCGGATGGTTATTGCGCCATCGGGCGGGCGTCAGAGTTATGATTGTTAGCTACGAGAGGCGGGGATCTTCTCTGCGTGGCACGTTACTCCATAAATAATAATCTACCGCCGGTTCGTAAGGCGGTTGCATGGACGGACAAGGAACCGACAAAGAAACTCCGAAAATATCATGGTTTTTTATTATCGTTGACATCTTTCATGCAAACCAAAGTAAAACAATTTAAAGCAACGAATAGTTCTAGAACAAATTTAAGCATATTCTAAGATAAAGTAAAATATTAAACAATAAAAACAGAGAAAACAAAAGCAGGATTTGCAGCTTGCGCAAGCAGCGCATGTTCACAGGCATGACGCATGTGCCAGCCATCGCTCTCCTATTATCATCATATTAAAGGAAAGTGCATGGCTTTTAAGCGAGCATGACACGCCCAAGTTCTCCGCCCACAATGATAGTTCAATCGTGTTCGCGGAACGTTGTTACGACTTTACTTAATTTACTTGTAATTTCTATGACTATTTGCAATTTCAAAATCAAAAACACACAACAAACGTATAATTGTTGTGTGTTCTTGATCTCGAACTGAATTACTAGCTATTCAAACAATAGTTGCGTCACGTTTGCAACAGATTGTGTCAAACTGGATGAGTACAACGCCTCCTTATCATTGAAATAATCGTTCAAATTTGCTTTTGAAAGCTTTGAAATAAAAACGTTTTTTTAGTCATTTTTAAATAAGTACCGTAAGAAATCTAAAAGAAGATCCTAAAAGAATTTTTAACTCTACCTAGCCTAAACTTCAGTTCATCTAATTTATATTTATTTCTTAATACAAAATTAAGCCTATCACTATTCTCTGGGAAGAGAATATATGCATTCGATGAAGTTATTGCTGTTAGCCGTTTTGGCTTTTACAGCTTCATAGGTTTGCGCCTGCGGCCTCAAGGACAGGCAGGTCAGGCAGGGAAGAGAAATTCATGTTTGCGCAGATATATAATATTATCTTTTTTTTTAAGGGAATGACGGCAAACGTCAACAATCGTTTCACCTGATGGTAAGTTATTACCGTCGCCCGCGTATCTAGGTTCCTTGGCAGGACCCGGTGTACTTTTGGGAGTATAATTAATTAGTATTAAGTGTTAAATTTTTGGCACGAAACTAAATCACAATCTTTATTAAGGCATTATTAATTTCACTCGGATACACAGTTTGCCGATTGACTTTGAATATCAGAGAGGTGTCATCCGCGAACAGTATTATATAATCAAAGTTCCGACCATGAACACGAGTATGTCTAAACCGTTCCTATATTTTAGTGAACTTCAACGATATTTACAAAGAAGCGAAGGCGGGCGAGGACGAAATCGGTGAAAAATTGCGCAAATTCGGCTGCAGTACACGACTCAAAGCCGAGATTATTACTCGTCGATTGGCCAAAAAGGTAAAGTTAATATATGTATTCGATGAAGTTATTGCTGTTAGCCGTTTTGGCTTTTACAGCTTCATAGGTTTGCGCCTGCGGCCTCAAGGACGCTAAAGGTCGGTAAAGTTAAGTAAAGTAGCACCCTGTAAAATGTCCCACCGCTTGTCGAAGACCTAATCTCACAGGATTTTGAAGCCGGGAAAGGTCCACCACGCTGCTCCAGTATGGATTCTTAAGCTCTAAATTAAATAAAAGCCAATTAAAACCTTTTATTTTTAATAGTTTCCAAATCCTTTATAGTCGTTAATGACGATGTCAAAAATCTGCGTATTCTATTGGATCCAGTCACAAATTAATGCAGTCTGCCGTAATATGTTCCCAGCATTTGGTTCTCTGCGTAAGTTGAACTACCGTCTATTTCCACCAAAATTACGCTCGCTCAATCTGTACCGCTCGCCGTGCTCCACTATGCTGACATTTGGACATGTTGATGATGTCAACCGAGGGGCAACTTGACGAAAATGAGCGATACCAAGAGCTATGAGTTACGGTTACGGTTGATATTTGGACCTTGTACGTTTGACCGTGTCTATAAAATGCCGCACTAAAGTCAAGTGGCTCCGTATCCGTCTGCGTAAATATAAAACTTTCTCTGTTAAAGCGGTTAAACTTTGGAATAGGAACGTAACAGACAAAAGTCCTTTGTACATTAAACTTGCTGAAAACTTTACGTCGAGAAACATTAATCTGTCTAGCTTCTCTTTGTTGAATTCTACTCTAGTCCTTATGGTCACGGCGATGTTGTTAATGGTCTTTTTACTGAGTAGCGCACATTTATTATTTTTATATTTGTTTATGGTGCAAACAACTTTAATCTTTCTTTCCTTTGTGCTTAATTCCACGAGTCATCTGGAAGAAATTGCTGTGTACTTTTGTTGTCCTTATGTATTTGTTAAATGTTTCGTTTCAGTGTACAATAAAGTATATTGTATTGTATTTTATTATAGTCGTACTTCACGTGTTTTCAAACTAATATTTTTTATTATTACTCAGATATGCAGGTTCTTTCAGGATATTTTCCTTCACCGCCAACCACCTGGTAAATTCGGCAAGTAAAATTGCTATTAACAGTTTTAGTACCGTCGGCATCGGGGATCGAACACGGGTCACACGTGTACTATAATATTATAGTGAGCGCCTTGACCACTAGGCTACCACGGCTCAAAGGTGAAAAATTTATATTTTGTTTTGTTTGTGGATATTGACTGCCTAATCCTATCCTGTTCTTAGTTCTCGATTGTGGAATCCCAATCGATACTAATCTTCATCGACCAGCAATCCCCAGCTGAATATCGACCTTAACATGGGAGAATTTGACGTTGTTTGTTCTCTACACTTGGTGATTTTGCGAAAGTCTCGCGCCGCTGCCCATCATCGGTCAGAGTATTTTCCTAGAATGGAGATTTATCTTGATGAATGTCAATTATATGAAAATATCGTTGACCTATACGACAAATAAAGGACGGAAAGGACGTATGGTCATATGTTCTGTGAAATACAGGCAGCTGTCATTTCAGGATTGTATTGACTATGGTTGGGTCCTCACTGGATATCCGACCTACGGCGCTGACTTTGAGATATTGGACAACATGCCCACGCCGCCGAATAGGTTGGTATATTAAAAATATTTATGTTAAATAAAACCACATATGCCTAGTAAACACAAACTGTTTTACGAAAGGCGTTACTAGGTCTTATATTTGGGAAACCCCGGCCCTTGGCTGGGAGCCTGGTGGGGATGGTTATGTGATAGTAAACGGTCTGGCCCTCGGAGACCGCTATCCATATGCACCTGGTGCGTGATCTACCTTCAATCTATACGATACGATCTACGGCAATCAAGAATAACTTCGCGACAAAATTCCAAGTTCCACCAATACCACCTAGACGGTTTGCATTCTCGAAGTTTTATGCCACGCACTTCGACTTTGTGGAATCAAATGACGCCAGTGGTATTTCCGAACAGTTACGACTTAGGGACCTTCAAGAAAAGAGCCCTATGCCTTCCTTCCTTAATGGCCGGCAGCGCATCTGTAGCTCCTCTGGTGTTGCAGATGTTCGCGGGCATCGGTGATCACTTACGTAAGCCGCATGCACGTTTGCCCTCTTCTTCTATAAAAAAAAACAACAAGCAACATGGCGAGTTCTCCACGCTTGTTCTTTCCAAAAATACAGGGGTTAATTTGTACATATAGTACTTGTGTCTATTAATTGAGAGTTATGTTTTAGAAAGTACCCACTCGCTGTCTGGAGGCGTGTGTTGTTCCAGACGTAGGTACAGCTCTCAGTGCCACCGCCTCAACTGAGATACACTTTCGAAGTGAAAGGCGACCGGCGCGGCAATTGTTCTGTTTACAGTACATTCGATTCGAACCAGTTGATCAGACTTCACGATCAGGTTATCTTGAGGAATATAATGTATCCTAATTACAGAACCTAGTGTGACTGTCTAAATCAGGGGTTCTCAGACTATTTTGGGGAAAAGATCCCTTTTCCGAAATGAACTGATACTTCAGACCTCCCATAGCCAAATTACTTTAAAAATCCTATTTGTAGTTTATTTCCTATTGATATAAAACACTTACCAATTTAAAAACTTTGCGGTTAGTTAAGTTAGTAAACTTGGCATCATTTTCTCATCGAAACAAAATAAATAGACATAAAATTCAGTATATAGTGTAATATACTAATGTATATAAACTATAGTAATTAAATAAACATAAAATAACACACACGTACACGTAACACAACTTATCACAGTATCTTAAGTTTCAAATAAGAACTTTTGTTAATTAATGGGGGTCGATTTTTAGACCTCGTCGACCCCCAAAATCAGTTTTCGTTTACGTCGGTTCCCTGGTCTAAATGGACTAAGTAATAAATAAGACGTCTCCTTTATGATACAAGGCCAGTTACTAATAGATTAGTACATTTTTAAACATTACAAATACAATAGATATTGGTTTCTTGCCTTCTCGAGTTCAACGATATTGTTGAGGTCAGTCGGAAACTATTATAATATATGAACTGATTAATTTTTATTTAAGCTGCCTTATTCTAATAGGTTTTTTTCTTAAAATATCATTTGGTTTGGTACTTTTCGAGATGGTTAACCCGCCATGTGTCAGTAGTCATTTCGATTTGCTAGGCTTAGTTTTTTCGCCTCTTACGACACACACGGGAAGAAAGAGGTTGGAAGTTTCTAACGCCTATACCACACGGCTGAAATCGATTCAGCAGATGATAATCGATCATAATCGACCAGAACTATACTGATATCGAATCAAATTCGATTAAAATAATAGTCCGACGTTGTCAGGGTAATAATCCTGAACGCCGACTGGGCGACGTGTAAAGCGAGGATCCTTTCGCGGGGCGTGGACTGGTGCACCGGGCAACCAGCGCCGCTGGGCTCCGGGCCCAGTGTGTTGGCCCACCCCGACGACGACGAAGCTGGTCTGGATGCAGAGGTTTTTATCAACTTTTAACACCAGACGGCTCGGTGGCGTAGTGGCTAAGCGTTAAGCTGCGGCGCTGTGGTTCGATTCCCACACGGGATTCGTATCTGTATGGACTACAAATAATTGTTCCGAGTCTGGGTGTTTGTCCATGTGCAATTTATGTTTGTAAACTGCCTCCGCGACACGGGAGATACAGCGGAAGGTAATGTTTTCTAAAAGATATAAAATAATTAAACAACTAGACTAAATTTTGTTTAGTGGATAGTTTCTTCTTTTGATTGCGAGCCTTGCTATTTCTATCATTTACCTATACGATAATATTCATTAATTTTATTATATCTATTTATATTTGTTTATAGTTATTTTAAAATCATTTTATTACTTAATTAATTTAACTAAATGACTACACCTGCTGCGGCTATCTCACCAACCCATGGGTTGACTGGCAGAGAATGCCAATAGGCATTAAGTCCGCCCTTTGTAACCTCAAATTGGGGTGTATGCAATAAAGTATTTTAAATAAATAAATAAATAAAACTCAAGCGAAACTAAATCAGTATTTTCTACGGAGTTTATTTCGCCTGTTTCTTCTCCATCAGAAGAGCCTCGTTACGAAACAGTGGTATAAACTTATTTTAAAAGTCGACGTGGCTATAATACTATTGAGAAACCTGAGCTCACCAAAGTTATGCAACTTCAGCCGACTTGAAATATGAAATAACGTCTCTGTAGCGGAACGTAACCGAATGCCTAAAGCGGGGTAAAAGAACAAATAATAAAAGAAAACACTTTTTTTTTTTGGTAAATTTTATGTATTTTATTTGGTAATATATACTAACACTCGGTGCGCGATTCTGGCTCGCACTTGGCCAGTTTTTTTTTAAAAGACTATGCCATCGCAGATTATTTATTCTACCTAATTATACTACGCTTCATTATTAGATCTATGTATTCATACAGCTACGTAGTAATAGCGAGTGTTCTTTACTAAAGCCTAACATTAATTGATAATCGGCACGCCTGCTCGGCGAATTGGGGCGTGTTGCAGCCCAGACGTCCCGCACCGAATGTAATGAAACGAAGTGTGTGTCATTTACCCGTTATATTGGTATAATTTTAAAATTCGGAACAGCACACCGGGAGTTGAGGTTCATGTAGGTGTGTTAGAACCTGCTTCACAGAGACTTTCTTTTACAGTTATTTAAGCATACGTAGAGTTAATTCACAAAAATATTTTGACAGCTCGGTAGGCGCGTTTACCTGCGCGGCTTATGGTCGCAGATTTGATTGCTCGAAAAAAAATACAGTAAATGCTTTAATTTGCTAAAAACGTTATAAAATTATCGAGGACATTACATTGGACTATGCTTGACTAAAAAAAATTTACAGCTAGACGCATATTTCTCCGAAACCCTAGCGGAACTCCGTGCTGCTGCGGGCATCACCGCTGTGGAAGTGGACGCGCTCAAACCCATAGGTGAGACCGAGATCTAACCCGTAGTTCAACCCATAGTATAAAGCTACGTTGGCGGGAATTGAACGACTAATATAGAAAGTACTTAAAATCCGCACATAAGTAATACTTTCTTTTCAGTAATTAGAAATAAAATAACTCATTTCATTACCATAACTGTTTATCCACGTGGTAGAGCCAAGCGGCGGATTTTGCTGCAGCTCGAATGGACCGACTCGACCGGCAACGCACCTGCAGCACCTCTGCCGTTGCAGATGTACGTGGGCGACGGTAATCGCTTACCATTAGGTGAACCGCTTGCTCGTTTGCCGCCTATCGCATATTAAAAAAGGTCGAATTAGAAAACTCAGAGTTGCTCAACGGTCTATGGATAAGGGTATGAGCGGTGTTTCTCTGGATGATAGAAATGGCAACGTTGATGTCCGTAGCGAAACTAGAGAAATCCTTAGTTAGCCTTTAGTTACAGCAAGTAGAAGCTATCAACGGTTGGGGGTTGGAGCCCGCGTGGCAGCAGTAGATCTAATATTATGATTATACTGTTCACATGTCAAATCTGTACATTATAAAAGCCGCCGCATGGCTCTACCACGTGTAAAAAAACTGCCTGCAGTAGAAGACCTTGAAGGCTAGTTAAAATTACAAATAGTTAAAAAAAGAAATATTTATTAATCGAAGCAAAATAGGTGTTAGATTATGACATGTGGTAAATGTCAGAATCTGTCGTCCCATTTCTTACCGCGAGTGACGTAAGCGGCGACTAAAAGAAAGCTTTCTTAGTCGCCGCAGGGCATGGCAATCTTCGGGAGAGAACCCGGCGACGAAACTGGCCGCCCGTCATGTGCTAGTGCATATATATTATTAAAATTAAATAATCATTATATTAGAATTAAATCAGAATGTTAATCCTACATTTAAACCACAGATAATATACGTAGATTGAAATCACGTACGTTACGTACGTCAGATGCGCGATAGACGCTGTTAACCAGTCGCCGAACCACATATTATTTATTAGACATAGTGGCGGTCACTAGTCTACCTCAGACTAAGTGTAAGTATAGTGCCCTCTCATAGAATATAATATATTGGAAAGTGGAAACTAGGGATCTGCGTCTCTCAGTTATTCCGGGCTTATCAGCATACAAGCGCACAGCCTCGCCCAGCTCCCTCGATTCTCAATAGTTACAACGTACCTACTCTGTGGTAACCTTCTAATTCAATTGTCACAGGACCATATAAAAATGCTTAATTTAGTGGTAAATTGATATTTTTCCATAAATCGTTTTATTTTGTACTTAAAAAATAAAGCGTTACTCCATTACTAATGCATTTTCTCCTGTGGGTGGATTTTAGGCACAAATTACACAGGGCCTAATACCCTGGTCAGAAACAATCGCACCCGCGATGCGCAGTGTCGATGCCAATTCAGCCTTCAAAATAATAAAATATATTTTTTATCTATATTGCTGATATGTTTTTCTTAAGTACTAAACGTAACGTTTAAGTTTTATTACAGATCAAGTTCAAATTGCAATCCAAGCGGCGATCATGGCCGCGCCAGCTTTTGACATTGAATTTGGCGCACAGCTTAGTAACGTGCGCGCCGATTAGACGATATATATTGTAGAAAGTAGAGTGAAATAAAATTAATATGTCTTAATAGAAAAATGTTTTATTTATGTACTCCTCCATACTTCAATTGAATTATTTAAATTACTACATCATTAATTAATTAAGAGCTAACAACTCATTTAGCAGTCTCAAAAAAATTACATACAGTATAAAACACAGGTGTTCGTCTCTACGTTTGAGCAGAGACATTACAGGGTCATATTATGCAACAGATGCGGAAGACCCTTGGAATAAACTTACACTATTTCCATTATCCATTCATGTGTCATAACAATGGAATTTCTATTGTTTCAACACATCGGGAATAAGACTAAAAAGTAAAAATGCATCATTTTATACAGCTGTGATACAATCGTTCCACCTCGCATCCCGTGCGCGGCGGCGAGCCCGAGCCAGCGTTGCTACTGAGATTTGACGACGTCAATACCACCGCACACACAAACATTCACACACGCACCAATAAATATACACACGACTCTCCATATCCGTGCGTCGTTACAGATTATGCACGAGCGACGGTGTTGCCATGCTTGTTAGCAAAAAAAAAAATTAGGTCTATCTGTTAATTATTCAAATATATTGCTAGTTTCATGAAATTAAAAAAAAAAGTTAGTTTTTGGTGCATGAAGGCAACACCGTGTGAATAATCTGTATTGAGCGGAGATCACATTTGGTTATGATCACACTTTACAGTCTGTTAGATTACAACTCGTCTTTGAAGTCTTCATCGTCTCCTCCAGCGCCCGGCGGTGGTACTCCACCCTGACCCTGGTACAATTTGGCAATGATTGGCTGAACTACATCCTCCAGAGATTTCTTTTGTTTCTTGTACTCTTCTGAATCCGTGTCCTGGTTGTCTTCGAGCCACTTGATGGCTGCATCGATAGCTTCCTCCATCTTCGCTTTATCGTCATCACTGACCTGTAACAATGAAAATAAATATTTAGTTTATTTTAAAAAATACAGACTGAAATTTGTGTAAAAGTTCTATTATACTTTAGATTCTATTAGGCTTTAGCAAAGATCTTTAAAAGATACCAACCTTAGCGCCAAGTTTCTCCTTATCCTGGAGCTGGTTCTTAATTGAATAGGCATAGCTTTCCAGTTCATTTCTCGACTCAACACGCTCCTTTAGCTTCTTGTCATCATCTGCAAACTTCTCCGCATCCTTGATCATTCTTTCAATGTCTTCTGGTGTTAGCCTGTTCTGGTCGTTGGTGATGACGATCTTCTCCCGGTTGCCGGTACCCTTGTCTTCAGCAGACACTTGCAAGATGCCATTGGCGTCGATTTCAAACGTGACCTCGATTTGGGGTATTCCTCGAGGCGCGGGCGGGATACCAGTTAGATCGAATTTACCGAGCAAGTGGTTATCCTTAGTCATGGGACGCTCACCCTCATATACTTGAATGGTGACGGTGTGTTGGTTGTCGCTGGCGGTGGAGAAGATCTGAGACTTCTTTGTGGGGATGACAGTGTTACGTGGGATCAGCTTGGTCATGACTCCACCGACGGTCTCGATACCCATAGTCAGAGGGTTGACGTCGAGCAGAACAATGGCATCAGTATCTTGTTCTCCGCTAAGCACTCCGGCCTGTACAGCAGCACCGTAGGCGACAGCCTCATCGGGGTTAATGCCTCGGGATGGCTCCTTGCCGTTGAAGAATTCCTTGACCAGCTGCTGCACCTTGGGGATACGGGTAGAACCACCAACCAGGACAATTTCATCAACATCTTTTTTGTTCATGTCAGCGTCTTCCAAAACCTTTTGTACAGGTTTAAGGGTAGATCTGAAAAGGTCCATGTTCAACTCTTCGAATTTGGCCCTAGTAAGAGTTTCTGAAAAGTCTTCACCTTCAAAGAATGATTCAATCTCAATCTTGACCTGGTGACTGGAGGACAGCGCTCTCTTGGCCTTCTCGACCTCACGACGCAGTTTCTGCACAGCGCGGTTGTCTTTCCTAATGTCCTTGCCCTTCTTCTTCTTGTACAGTTTGATAAAGTGCTCCATTACTCTCTGATCAAAGTCTTCGCCACCAAGATGAGTGTCACCGTTTGTCGCGACTACTTCGAAGACACCGTTGTCGATGGTGAGTAGGGACACATCAAAAGTACCACCACCCAAGTCAAATACGAGCACGTTTTTCTCTCCATCCTTTTTGTCGAGACCATAGGCGATAGCGGCCGCGGTAGGCTCATTGATGATTCTCATTACGTTGAGGCCGGCAATGACACCAGCATCCTTAGTAGCCTGACGCTGAGCGTCGTTGAAGTAAGCGGGGACAGTGACAACGGCATGAGTGACCTTCTTACCCAGGTAGGCCTCGGCAGTTTCCTTCATCTTGGTAAGCACCATAGCTGAAATTTCTTCGGGGGCAAAGATTTTATCACCTTGAGCAGTCATAACGGATACATGGGGCTTGCTGTTCTTTTCTACAACCTTGAATGGGAAGAATTTCACGTCGTGTTGGACGGTGTGGTCTGTCCATTCGCGACCGATAAGACGCTTGGCGTCGAACACTGTATTTTCAGGGTTGGTGGTGAGCTGATTCTTGGCGGCATCACCGATGAGACGCTCGCCGTCACTTGTGAACGCTACATAAGACGGTGTGATACGATTACCTTGGTCATTAGCAATAATTTCCACTCTACCATTTTTGTAGACGCCCACACTGTAGACAAGAGAAAACAAAAATTATAGCCCACTCTTCACAAGTATTGATGAATACATATAAACAAGCAGTTATTAAGGGACAGACAAAATCCATGTGGGGTATAAATGCAGAGTGGAGTATGTGGCACTTTGTCAAAAATTTATGCCAGCTTTTCCCTTTATTGCTTTTAGAGGCCTATGTTCAGCAGTGGACTTAAATAGGCTGATGTAATGATGTAGTAAGAAACCCCGACTCCCTTGGATGTAAAAGTTAGAACATCTTTTAAAAAACTCAAAATACCGCCATGATGATGACATGATGTCTAACTCATTAATAAAATGTGCTAGTTGCAAAATGAAGCATCTCCATATTTCTTAAACATCCAAATGTTATTTAAACAATGAAAACTGACATACACTTACACACACACACATACACACTTTCATAAATATTGATTAATATATTTATATTAATTAAATTTTTGAATATACACATGAAAATCATCAGCTTGGTTGTAGTAATTAGGATTTTTTAATAAGTATATTATTTTCCTTTAATAACTTATTGTCTACGGTTTTTTATTATTATTCCATTTTAATATATGTATCAAATATGATGATGCTGAACGATGATGATGATGAGATAACATTTAATGCTTTAATGCCGAATGTGCAAACATTCTACTAGTATCTTAGCTTAACAGCTGTTAACTATATATTTATTAAGGTTAAAATTATATGTATATCGTTGTAATAAAATATAATTATTGGTCAAAACTTACCAAGAGTACGTGGTACCCAAGTCGATACCAATTACGGTACCAATTTCCTTATCTTTCTCCTTCTTGTCGTCGGCGCAAACCACCGCGACCACGCACGCTAACGCTAATAAACTCCACCGCATTTTCACCATACGATACACTGCTTGAACCTAAAAAATCAATAAAACTAATAAGAAGAATGTTTGCAAGATCACTAAAAGTTCAACGAATCTCCCACGTCAAGGACACGTAAGTAACCTAAATGGGGACACGTCATTCATAAAAACCACTTCACCGCTACGAAAGTTCTCCAAAAAAATGCTGTTACCTAGTTTAACAATAGAAACTGAAAGTAGTCTATGAATGTATGCTATAACGGTATAGTAAGATAACGGCAGATGTTGAACCCAAGATGTAGGCCGCTGAACATCGAGCCGCGCCGGCCCATCGAACACGAACGTCCAGAAATTTCTTTCGACGTTAAAACCTTATTTTACATTTTATCTTATTAGAATACACAAAATCTAACGCGTTTCTATTAAGTTTAACAGTTAAATACAAAATTTAACTTTGATGTATGAAATTGAATCTAAAAAAAGGCAATTCATCGCGTTTTTATTTCTTAAGAACGTACTTAAAGTAATTTTGAACAAAAAGCCGTTAACTAAACTTACCAAAATATTCCAGAGATGGATTATAAATTGCGAATTAGTAAAAATTCCACACAGCCACGTTAAACTAACAAAATTAATACTCGGAAATAAATTGTACAATGTTTCTCTTTAGATGTCTTTGTAGAAACTGAAGTTTAACGCGTCGCCCTCGCTAATATTTAGCGCTAGTGTTCTTCGTGGTCAAACGCTATTGGTGCAATGTTAGATGACGTTTTTAATACTAACATATGATTCGTCCAAGTGTCCATATTCGTCGCAATCCGATTGGCCCACGTTAGTAACTGGTAGGACGTATTGTCATAAAAGCACGTAATAGGTCAATACTTTTATGGCGTGAATTTTAAATTAAACATTGTGAAACCTACATACAACTTTAAACTTTTTATTTATTTCATTTTGCTTAAAATAAGAACATATTGTATTTATATATATATGTACTTAGTTTACTCTTAAAAGGTATAAGATTTAAGAAATAAATAATTTATTTTCTAGTAATTTTATTATATTATTAAATTTAACACTACGTTAGCATCATCATCATCTGTACATGCATTATTTATAGGAATTTTAAACGGCTTTTTGATAGAAATGTGTATAAAAATGAAGATTGATGGGGTTGATACTTCTTTTTATCTTTTTATCAGCCTGTGTAAGTCTACATCTAAACATAATATAGGTAGAGCATGGATGGCTATATGTCATGTTGCCACAGCCATATACACTATGTGCTACCATACTATTTTACTATCCAGTCCCATGTAATTAATTGCGCCATTTTCTTCGTATTATGCACAAAGACCGCTCTCTACCCAGAGCCACACATTTTAAGTTCATGATACGCGAGCACGCAGATTTCAAATTCCAGTTCACATATCACACATTTTAAATTCTATTATTATAATTCATATTAGGACTTATGACACGAGTCATAATGTTTTCTATTCTAAGTCATTGCTGTATCATTGTCATTGGTAGATGGCGGCCGTACATTTTCTAGGTCGTCTCCTCTGCACGGGAGTTGTCTGGGTAATTACCAACCTCAACAATTTCTGCTTCCAATCAGCAGTAGCACACTGTTGGGTTCCTATTTGAAAGGTATATTGAGCCAGTACAATACCAGCCAGCGAGGCATTCCGTTGCAAAAGAAATATATTCAACCTATTTCTGTATATTTAATCTTTTTTGATATTTTATTACACTACAATCGATACAGATTACAAAACAACATTTTTTGTAAAAGTTGTCTGTGTTCAGTTCCGTCCTCAGGGAGGCTGAACACGAATCACGAACTTTCACTACAGTGTTGCATAAGTAACGAACCATTATAATAAATAGGTACATCATCACTCTATCTATTACAGGAGCTGGGCACGTATACCGTAGAAACCACGCTCTCAACAAATTTAGATGGAGATTTTAACAGTGTTACGTTAGGTGTCCAGCCGATATAATTAATAAATATTATCAAGCTATTGTCTAAAAAAGCTAGGCAGTATAGCTTTGAATAATAATAATATACCAAATAATATATAATAATAAAACCAATATTATTTAAAAAATGTTTATTAGTAGTTACGTAACCATCATTATTCCAGGCTGTGATGCATTCCATCTAAGTCTAAAGTGGCAACGCATCAATAATATCCTTCGAATTCCAATCGAAGTTGTTTGCAGGTGTACACGGGCTGAATTAGCCACTTACCACATGAACATCACGTTAACTGTTAGCTCTTTTGTCTCCCAAATTCAATAAAAAAAACTTAAAGTTCTGACCACTAGACGTGTTTGTCTGATAACGCATAAAAACCCGTGGGTAGATTTTCTGAATTAAAATTTGGAATGCATTTATTATGTAAGAAACTTCGTTCGATTTACATAGTTCATCGTCGAATTACAAATTGTGATCAGTACTAGGGGACATAGCCTGCACAAAACGTTGTAACTTCAAACCGAAGTGATTTATTTGCGGTTCGTTGTAGTGTGTTCGAGAAAATTAACTACTTTTTGTTATTAAATATCTGTGCTTGAATCATTTCACTGCGGAACATATCGATCAAGGTTTAAGTTGCGCGTTGGTGCGCCTAATTTAAACGCGGAAGTACACCCACAAATGGTACAACCCTCGCTCGGGACGCTCGACGACAGCAGTGACCGAAGAAATGGTTAAAAAAATGTCGAAAAACAAATTTTTGCTGAAGAAACAAATATTTTGACAGGTAGTGTGCATTACGTTTACGATCCTGAAACAAAATGTTAGTCTATGACCAACAACTGCAACTCGTAAGAAATTCAGTGTGAGTGGGTCGGTATGTTTAAGGGATCACCTTTTTTGTCAAGGAGTTTAAGGAGGACAATTGAATATCTCGATCATGGAGCTACTTTTGTTTCATCAAGATAACTCCTCACCTCACAAGTCTGCCGTTGCGATGACTGGAATTTCAAAATTTCTTCTTCTTTGAAATTAAATAGCATCCTCCATATTCATTGAGAATGATCTTCAATGTTTTAGAATTTTCATGTATTATCCAAAACATTCGAATGTTCTAGAAAGTTCAAGGGTGTTCGATAATGTTCTTAAATGTTCCAGACCGTTCCGAACTATCTAACTTGGAATACAAGCGCCCCGAAGAGATGGAAACAATACATTTAATTCCGGAATATTGAAAGAGAAAAGTAATTTGCGCCAATAGCCATATGGGTTAGGTTGCGGCCTACGAAACATTACGTCGTAAGTTTGCGCCCGCCATTGGACTATTGTCGTGAACCAATCCAGATACAAGCTGTAAGCTTAGTTGGAGGTTTATCAGGAATATTCGTAGTGTTACTTAATAAATAGCATTTCCAGTAATCTTTCCAAAAAAAAAAAAATATGTCGGTGAATTATTGCAATACATCGTTTAAAATAAACCATTGTTAATAGAAAACCTGAAGCTAGCTTATCATTTCATCGTGGATAATGTTGGAATGTATCAAGAGCATCTGGATGTGGTCAATTTCTAAAACAGTGTAAAGAAATCATTTGGGACGAATGTACAGTACAATGGCATTGCAAGATCTCCGAAGTAGTTCAGAATTTTTGGGAGGTGCATTAGTAACACTTTCCGTATTATACGTGGTTAAGCCAAACGGCGGCTTTTGCTGCTCGACCGGGGTAGTAACACGACCTCGCAGAATACCGGCGTAATATATAGGTATTGTGCTTCTGCGTTTCGTTGAGTAAGCGTGGTAACCGGAGACCTACACGCCTCTCCCTTCTCAATCCCCTTAAAGGCAACGCACCTGCAGCTTCTTAGGTATCGCAAATCCACGTGAGCATCGACAATCACTTACCATCCATTCATCAGGCGAGCCGCTTGCTTGTTGGCCATCTTTGAGCAATAAAAAAAATTGTAGGTGTCTTGATTGGTGCATGTTGAACTCGCGCGGTGCAATTCCTAAAGCAATTACACCCGCGACCCGTCGTAACTGCCAGAGACAAGAGGGTTGGTTTTTTCCCGCTCAAAGGACAAGTTTAAACATCCAAGTGGTACAATGCCAAGAGGAATAGTGCTTCACGATCATTTTAATTTTTAGATTGTAGTTATTGTATATACAATTATATTATAAGCTGTAAAAGTGAAACCAAAAAAAAAATGTAAAAAAATTTATTAATTATAAAGCATTACTTAATGTACTTTGTATTGCCAAATATAAAATTAACAACAGTGTCTGTACTTATAAGGATCCCAACAAATAGTGAGCAAATTGAAATATAGCCACCACAATATGTATTATTTAACCACTAATATATACCTGATCATTTACAATTACAAAATCATTTATTGTTTTCTTGATATAAGGCTTAAAATTAATGGCGCGAAATATGTGATTATGCAATCCGCACCTGGAACAACATGGCGAATATTATATAAAAATAATATCAAATATAAATAGTATGTATGACATTTGACGTGAGAAAAATGGTCCTATATCGAAGAATAAAGAAAAGAATTATATTCTATATAATCAGGAATATATTTTATAGAGTTGTATCATTTTAATACGTAATTTTCACGGACAAAACATGTGAAGGACTCGTAAGTGAAAGTGTTAAGATTGAAAGTATCCGTTTTATTACAAGTCCATTCTTATAAATTCAAAGTACATTTCAAATTGTACATAATGTGTATATTTAAACACAAGTTCTCCAAAACTTGTCCGCCACAGCGCCACTGAGGCAGTGGCGCTATGGCAAACGTTTGAATGCGGGAATACGGGTCGCGTGTTCGATTCACACACGGGACAATTGTTTATATGATCTACACATAATTGTACCGTGTCTTGATGTCCGTCCATGTGCAATTTATTTATGTAAACCGCCTCCACAATACACGAAAAATCCTATAGCGGTGGAACGTTTGAAAAAAGAATAAAAAAATTGTTGACGCTAAAGTTTTTTTTTTAAAAAGATTAAGTGTTTTTGAAAATAATACATTTTATTTTATATCTGTAATATAAAACCAAAAGATTGAAAATGTAACAAAAAGAATAATTTTGTTAGCTTTTGTTTTAAAAAACTTTGTTACAATAAGATAGCTTGTCTGTATAACATGACGCAAGAAGCAGTTTATGTGCATCATGACCTTCACTGTCTATCTTTATTAACTACATCACTGTACACATCACAATAGCATATGAGTTACGTTCGGTCGCGAGGATAATACCCACCAGCTCTCCTCATGCAGGTAAGCGTCTCCATCAAAGTCGTCTCCACCTCCTTGCTGTCACCGCAGCGGCAGATCATTGAATATTCACCGGAAACCTGGAGCATACAGGGCATAATGATTCCTACAATCTTCCCATAAGCGAATACAAGGAGAGAATGAGTGCAATTTATGTTACGATAAAAGCACCAATAGCCTGATGCTCAAAGAATTCCAAGGTAATGGTGTTTGCCCCTGGAGGTCGCCATGAGATCCTCAAGGCTTTCACTTCTTTTTAATCAAGGCTGTGGCAGACTAATGCGCCATCGGATAGAACTTTAAATATAATGGCTTGAGTAAATATACTTTTAAAATCACGTCGTGATTTTTATAGCCCGCTAACTCGCACTGGAGCAGCGTGGCGGCCCTTCCCGGCTCCTAAACCCTCTCTGATACTCGTATTTGAGAAGAGGTCTATGCCCAGCAGTAGGCACTTACAGGCTGCTACTTTAGAGAAGTTGGGAGAAAGCTGTGTCAATGCCATGCTGTGTATTATTGAAAGTCTGTCTTAGTGCTGTCAATAAACAGTTCGGTACACTTGATACACTTTGGACGGACCAAATGTTTGTATCAAATAGCACAAATCAGATAAGTAAATATAAACTTTTAAGCATTCCTCCAAAATATGAAGCTTGCAACATTATTTTAGTGTCCGATACGCCGATCCGATAAGCAGTTCCTCGCTTATCACTTTCCAATTAAAACTGTTTGTGTTAGCAACCGCCCTGTCAAAGCTACTTTTATCGTTCGTATGCAATCTTAATTATGTAAAAGTATATACAAATTATTTGAACACACATATACAGCCGCCTCAATATATACAATAGAGTTACGTAACTCCTACAGTAGTTACGTTACACTATTGTATTTATCAAATTTACATGCACCAACAAAACATATATATAAAATTAAGGTGTCAGGGTACGAGCTCTTTCTCCAAATGCCATGCCTGCACGTGGTCCTCAAAGAACTAGCCAACCAACAAACGAGGATCTGGGGATCGAGTGATGGCGGAATATAAATCCGAATTTGCCAAACCAAATTTGTGGGGTTTGCCACAGACTAGTGGAGAGTGTACCAACCCGTTTGCCCAGCATGATGAATGTTAACCTTCGTTGGGTTTCGGATCTTTCTAGGAGATCATCTTTCTAGGCCTATGGTGAGCATCAGACTGGGGACAGGCGGATGTAGCACTAATAGTAGAATAAAACATCTAAGTACAATGTAATTTGCTTATTTAATTTGAGTATTTTGCTTATATTTTTTCCACACTAACAAGGGAAAAAGATGGGGCGCAGTGCAAGATCATCTTACATCACACACTTCGGATTTGCAAAACATTTTGTTAGAAGCTTCAATGTATAACGAGGGACTTTCAATAAATTCACGATATCGGTGTGATTTACTAAAGATGTGGGTATAATAAGAAAATTTCGTATTGTTTTGATTATTAGTTCGGTAGTAAATCTTAGACAAGGACACTAGGAATGGGTAACGAAGCAATGTTGAAGATGAATGATGATGCCCCGCATGAAGGTCCTATCTGTTGACACCATATACGGAATTCTTAAACCTTACAAAAGTCTATTACCATATAAAAGATGGGTGTCGTGAACGCCCACGGCGCCTCAGAAACGAATACGGGTCGAGTGCCGTAGAGAACTTTTAGAGTTCTATGGTGAAGACTTATCAAATGTCTTCAATAGGATTGCTACTGGAGATGAGAAATTATGGGAGGGAAACGGTTTTCCGACGATGGACCCCTCAAGGCAACAATAAATGCTCATTCTTCAGACAAAGAGGAAGGTTATTTTTTTTTAAAGAGTATTTAAATGTTTATTTCGAGGTTGAATGAATAAATTGAGGTGTATGGATATATTATTAGGGGTATTATTCAAAAAACGAATGAAATGTTGGTTTTCTTTTTTCATACCGATACCATGATACAATACATTTCAATACATTGAACGCCACTCGCAGGTTCTTGACCTTGGAGCAATGGACTTCTGCATATTCTGAATTAATCTTGAAGAATATACAAACATCAACAAAATGATCCTTAAATGTTTACTTAAATGTTTGGCTGTTCAATAAAATGCTCGTTTTTTTTTATAGAAAGGGACATACGAGCATGCGGCTCACCTGATAGTGAGTGATCACCAGAGGAGCTACAGATGCGCTGCCAGCCTTTATGGAAGGAATGGGCTCTCTTCTTGAAGTGACCTAAGTCACAACTGTTCGGAAACACCGCTGGCGACAGCTGATTCCGCAAAGTCGAAGTAGTAGTGCGTGGCAGAAAACTTCGACTAAAACGCACTGTGGTGGAATGCCAACCATCTAGGTGGTATTGATGGAACTTGAAATTTTCCTGAAGTTTTGTCTGAAGTTTTATCTGAAGAAGACTCTTTGACAACCTCATGATTTCGTTACAATAATTATGTTACCTGGTAAATGAACAGCGGATGTAGAGGGAACTTGTCCTTGGTCTGGCGAACGATGTCCAAGTACGGCAGGCCCGGCTTCACCATCAGGAAGTCGGCGCCTTCCGCCACGTCTCGCGACTGCATAAAAATATTATGTTCAGTTCACTAAGGGTCGAGAAATTATATAGTTATTATACCTTAAAGAAATTCCGACAGATATATAACAATAATCGATTACAATGTACATCTTTCACTTGGTAGAGTCAAGCGGCGGCTTTTGCTGCTGCTCGAATGGGCCGGCTCGACCGGTACCGGTCGGTACCACGGTCTCGCAGCATGAAGTAGAGGCATCTTGTGCTTCTGCGTTACGTTCGGTGAGTGAGATTACCGGAGGCTACTCCTCTTCCCCATTCCACTACTTATCCTCCCTTCCATCTCCCAAATACCCTTGAAGGCCAGCAACACATCTGGAACTGCTCTGGTGTTGCTGATGAACGTGGGTGACGGTAATCACTTACTATCAAGTGAACCGCTTGCTCGTTGCCGCCTTTCCCATAAAAAAATATATAAATGCAACATGTGTATGTTTGTGCACGCAAAACTAGATAATTAGTCAGTCGATTAAACTTAAATTTCCCCATCGAGACCCGATAGGTGACGCTGTCATTAAGGTTTTAAGTAATTAATAAATCAGACCCATCGCGTCACCTGTCGGATATGGCAGAACAACGTCTGCCGGGCAAGCTAGTTGACTATAGACTTGTAAAGAAGAACAAATCGTAAATTCTATGTGGCTGTTGCTAGTTATTAAACGTGATTAACGTGAAAGCAATTTTTTTTGTCGCTCAGATACTTATTATAATCTATTTTAAACAATTTTTTTTCCTGGTCACTTGAGAAAACAAATTTAAGACCAACGTTTAATCAAAACCATCTGCGGTGTGGTATATAAGGTAAGTCTACCAGGAATATTACTTAAGTAGGAGCTAGGCTCCTTTTCTCCCTCCTTCCCTCCTATTTCTGTCACGAATCAGTTGAGCACACCACTGTTGTCTTCTGTGATGATTTGAAAGGTATAGAGAGCCAGTATAATTACAGGCTGTGCGGCATTCCATCTCAGTCCCCAGGGTTGCAGTCCTCCTCCTCCTTTGCAGGTGTCTATGGTCTGGAGTAGCCGCTAACCAACAGATGGACTGCTCAGCTCAAATGTCACGACGATCCAGTACAAAAAAAAAACTCACCGCCGCCCTCATCGCCAGGCCGGCGCTGCCCGGCGGCAGCTGGTAGCACTTGCGGTCCCCGGCCATCGGCGAGCTCTTCATAGTGTCGCGGAACGGACCGTACATAGACGAGGCGAACTTGCAGGAGTACGACAGCACCGAGACCTGCACCGCAATGCGGAGTTATTCATTGTTCGTCGAGACGTGAAAAATAATCACAGTACATACATTACAGCGTTGCCGCTCTGGAACCGGGCTTCACGAGCGTTCGCCCAGGTGCAGTCGAAAAAAAAAAGATTTCTTTATGGTGGAACCCGCATAATTGTAATAAAAAATCAAAAGTTACGTAAAATTGCCTCAAAACGTTGCAGTGGTAAGGATTGCTGTAGAGTAACCAAACATCAATTTGTTCAAAAGAATCATTCATCTAAACATCCACTTTTTGGTTAAAACGCTCTCGTAGGGGAAAATCCGCTTTGAAGAATGAACCCCGAGGAAGATCTATGGTGAATGACGATCAATTAAAACTAATGGTGAAAGCAGATCCTTATCCAACAACAGGAGCTCCTCGGTTGTTGGATAAGGATCTGGTGGACATGCTTTGTCGATAATTTACCCACAATATTGACTCATTCGCACTAAATTGCTGGAAAAAAAATTGGTTTTGATAAGTAGGTACAGAAATGATGATATTTTGGGCAAAATTGTGACTTGTGATGGAGAGTCCATTATCTAAGAAAAACGCAGTGGCTGAACCCAGGTCAAATAACGGGGCAATGCCCTAAAGCGAAGTTCGCTCATAGAAAAGTAATGGTACAAGCTGTACCATTGGGTGATTACTTCATGTTGTAATTCACTATAGATTTTTGAGATTGGGTGAACTTCTCTCAAGCTGGCAAAAACGATGGCGAAACTCTCAAAGATACAACCACGACTCGTTAATCGCCATTATTGCTCCATGATAACTCAAGACCACACACTTTTCCCACCCGTTTCAACATCACAGGTCCTGCAAACCCATAGATCATCCTGCCTAGTCACCAGACCGAGCCCCAACCGATTACCATTTGTTCAGCGATTTAAGAAAATTTCCTGCAAGAAAAAAAATCTGGATCTCACGGACATGGTGACAAAAACAAAATGCCTTCATAGACTTTGTAGAGTCCAGATGCCCAGAGTTATTCTCTCAAGCCAGCAGAAACGAATAAGGAGTATTTACGTTGATTAAATAAATATATTTTTTCTTAAAAAAAAAGTGTTTGAATTTTTAATATCAAACAATTTCACACTTTAACTTCTAATAGTATAAGATGTTAATAAATACCTGATTCTGTAGTTTGTTCGCGACTAAAGCATCTTTTATAGCTTTTATTCGGTTGTCCATCATATCCGATGGGGCCACTATGTGGGCACCTGAAAAAAACATTAATTTAAATTAAAATCAGAGATACCTTACGGTAGCTCAGAGGCCGGGGCGCTCGGTTTTACAGTTTAGGCGTCACATTCGAACAAATCTTGTTTTACACAAGGTAGCCCGAGTCCTTTCAAAGGAAAAGTGAAACTGTAAAGTAATATCCCACTGCTGTGTAAAGGCCTTTTCTATAATAGTTTAGACTTTGACAGAAGAGTCCAGCTTCGCCAGTGTGAATTGGCGAACTTCATATTCTCGAATTTTTACAATTATTTCTTATAGTTGCAAGTTTCATACTATACACTCTAATACTATGTAATTGAGGACTGCAGAATAATTTACCCACCTGCTTTAGCGTATGCAAGAGCTACCTCTGCTATCCTCTTCACTGATTCGGCATGGTCAATAGCACCATCAGGTGTTAATAAACCACAATGACCATGGGAAGTATATGGACACAAGCAAACGTCAGCGGCTAAGACCAGATGCGGTAATGCTGCCCTTAATTTGGGCAATGCTTTTACGACGGGGTTTTGCGGTGAATCAGCATTTGTGCCAATGGTGTCCTGCAGTAAAATAATATTTTGTTAAGTGCAATACAGACTAATCTATCGACACCGTCAGTACCGTAGATATTGTTTGACCCAGGGTAGACATACCTACTGTCTAGATATAAAAAATATATAAGATAAAGTTAAATTATTTGTATCACTTCAAACAGTTACACATGGCACATAACCTAACAAGTTAATTAAGAAATTACCTAGGGACGGCATTTCTTTATTGCCTTTATGGAATGTACGCCACTGCATATACTCATGCCTATCACCTATAAGACTAGGCAGATATTATTAATTTCCATTTTTGATAACTAATATTAGCTTTTTAAACCTGCTTTCCGTCTCAATGAGTTAGGTCCCTGAGATTGCAAATAATATTTAGAAGGCTTATCCTTTAGCCGCCCTTTACGGCATCCAGGGGATAAAATGGGATACCAGATTCTTCTGCCAATACAACATGGCCATTTGTAAATTGTAATTGTTGTAATAATGTGAACAATGTAATATACACATGTTAATTGTCATTTTCATTCAGTATAAATATGTAATGTACTAAACTATAAGTGATAAATCACCTTTTCCAATGTTTCAACAACTCCAAATATAAGGATTGATTTCAGTCCTTTTTCTACTAACTCTGTGAGAGCTGGTATTAGTTTATTGATGCCATACCTGTAAACATTTGGCATGCTCGACACCGATTGAAAACCATCATCATTCTCTCTGTCAAATGAAGGAGCATATTAGTAGAGTAACATGAATATTTTATTTCCCAACCAGCATACTATTATAGAAATTCAATAGCATATTATGAAAAACACTAATTATTCAAAATTTATATCACATACACACAGTATACACTATAATTTATACAAAATATATTGAAACCTTTAACTTTATTATTCAATCTAGGCTCGTTTAAAGCTCTTATGAATGTGAAAATCTACACTGGTTTGCAAAACATTGCCTTCTCAGACAAGAAACTCTGGGTTCTTGTTTGTTAGAATGTCAAATTTAGATTACCTAAAACTAGAAAGAATTTTGTGTGTGCCTACAATATGACAATAAAATCCCAAAAAAATATAGTGCATCAATCTGTCATGAAATGAAAAAATTACAGACAGTGTTTAAAAAGGCTTACTGCAAAATAAATCAATGTATTGAGTACAATGTTTCTAAGATGAGTAATATTTTACATTACTATTCTTTTTAAAAAAAACTTTACATCCCTCTGTAGGTATTTCTACTGTGTTGCGGAGGCAGTTTAGATACATAAATTGGATTTAATTAACATATGGACACACATTTAATAAAACCCTAACAATTATTGATTTGTAGTTCATACAATTAGGGCAATGTCCAGAAGTGGACTTGTGATAGGCTAAAATGATGATTATGATGGTACAAACACTTCTCCCACACGGGAATAAAAACTGCCAACGGCAACCAAGAGCTTAGCCACTACACCACTGAGCTGTCTATATTATTACACTATTTTATAAATGAGGGAATGAACATTGGTGAATACTATTAAAACAATGAAATTTTAATTTTCAATAACTCTATAGGCAAAGTAATTTGTATCAAATAGGTAAGTTTTTACAATCTTTGGGATCATTTCAATATTTTTTGGCCATAGCCACAGATGAATTGTGAACTCTTAACACTCACTGCACTTTAACTAAATATGAAGTCCTAACAATTAATGTAATTAAATAACCATTTTGAATACCAGAGTACTGTCATAGACTCAGTAGACAGCCTACATAGCTGTTTTTTATAACATTAATATGTTTTTTATAACTATACAATCAATAGTATTCCTCATAAAACAAATACAGTAGAATTTGTAAAAATAGATTGAACTTCCTTGTATTTCACTGAGTTGCTTTTGGTTTATTTATATACTGCACCAAGAAATTCATGATGCTTCTGCAACATTCTTAGTTTATTAAAAAGTTTTTTAGTTGCCAACTTAATATAAAGACTGAATATAAAGTGTACTATAAATAAAAAGTAATCTTTCATGTTTATACTTACAGCAAAAACACTGGATACATAATATTGTGAGGTTCAATGCTAGTATTTGACTCTTGCAACTTTCGAAGCGTTTCATGAAAATATCCACCTTGCAAGACATGTTCCGGAGCCAAAAAAAGGTTACTTGTATTCATGATAAATAAATAAAGTATGTTAAATATGCATAAAAAACAAAACCTTTATAAAATGTCGTACTTATACGCTATAAAGAGATCTAGAAACTAAAAAGGTTCGATAAGACTGATAATGTTAACAAGCTTCATATACAACACAAATTAAAGTTTTTTAAATACTAGTTTAGGAATTCTCCACCGGAGACTGCAGTACAATTTCATTCGTAATTTCTAACCAACTTGTATAGTTATAGTCATTCTACTGACACAATATTTTCTAATTTATGGTCATTGTCATTTGGTCATAGATAATTTCTTTTTTTTTCTATAAATGTCAACAACTTTAACTTTTTCCAGTGTCAAAGTTTGAAAACAAAATCGCACTGAAAGGGATAATTGGATGGATAGCTTTAAATTGAAATGAAACTATTATTTACGGATTCTATCGGGTTTAATTTTTGTTGTTATGTTCCCGACGTTTCAAGTGCTTTACAGTACCCACCACGGGTACCCATGCTACGGGGACTAAGATCTAAGTAAGACGTGCTGATGTCATAGTTAACACGGGCTACCTTCAAATTTTAATTATTAATTTTGGTGCGATCTACGCAGAATGTACACACAGTATCCTTGGTTATGCAATGGTATGCTTGGTTTGGTAGATTTAATTTTATTTATTACAGGATCCCAAGCCGGTGGGAGCACCCAGCCATCTTCTCTATTGAAATCAGAATGTTTTAGACTCGCGAATCGTCCTTGGCAGGTATCAATCGATACTTTTGTGAGAATTTGTTGTCTATCACATCTGATGTAATAATTGGGGCGATCTAGAATATGATCACAGACTCCAGACTTTTAATGAAATACACTTTATTGTACACCAATTAGCAAATATAGTAAAAAAGTATTTACTTTTTTATTTAAAAAGAAACATAAAATACACAAAAGTACAATAGGCCGGCCAATTGTCACAAGGCAAACACTTTGCAGTGATGCCCAGTGAGCAAGGGTTAAGGTGTACGCAAGTTACTAAGTAGTTAATATAATAAATATACATTGATATATATATACTCACACATATACTGAGATATCTAAATAAATACACAATATACCCATACATATTAAAGAACATAAAGAGTAAAGAATAAATATAATAATAGCATTACGACGCAAGGAAAAGTAAGTGTTAAAGGAGAGATAAACAGATAATGAGAGATGAAGGAATAACTATTTCGGGAGGAAGGAAGTGCGCTTTGAACAGCCTTGTAAAAGTATCTAGGAATTGCGCAATCTTTATATGAAGTGGTAGGGATTTCCAAAGCCGAACAGCTTCATTAGAAAAGTTCAGTAGAATAAAAAAACAGTTCAGTAGAATAGAAGGAAGTGTTATGGGAGACTTTCTAGAGCGTTGATGTTTCACATTGGCTATGTGTTCTTTTACGCGGGTCCTTACAGATCTTTTAATTTGCCCTACTTAAGAGAGACCGCATTTACAAAAAGCTGGTATACTTTTGTATCCTGTAGAGTGATATTGCATTTGTCAGATGGAAAACATTTAATTATCTATTTCGCCGACTTGAACAACGTTTTTATAGAAGCCCTTTTCAAGATATAGCCAATCTTGTCCATAATGCCTCTGACTTGCGCTAATACAACAGACACTGGCTCAACTGTGGCCGGCTTCTCTCGGTCACTGTGAAGAAGGCGCGGAATCTGAAGCTTGTTGTCGTGCAGCGCTTGACAGGCCGAAGCTCGGTTACCAACTGTTTACTGTCAAAGACCCCTCGTGCTATCTGAAACAAAGATTTTCCCACAGTAGCTAACTGAGACGAATAGCGATAAGATTCACCATTTAATTTTCTGCTTGTATTATATGAGTCTCTTTTGTGTCTCTTCAAATACGCCTACAGTGGAGTTGCGGATACCAGCCCATCATAACATAACAACGGGTCTCTTTCCTATACGCAGTGTGGTTTATAGTATTATTAGGATTCCGAATTTATTATACATCTATGGAGGGTTTATGAAGACAAGGTGATCTAGAAATGCTGTAACTTTCATATTTTTACCATAATACAAAGAGTTTATTTCAATAGAGGCCTTCTCCGTAAAAATCGACCCACTGCAGCACCACTTATAAACGTGCTACAGCCAAGCAGCGGCTTTTGCTGCTGCTCGACTGGGCCGGCTCGACTGCGTTTCGTTCGGTGAGTGAGGTATCCGAAGGCCCATTCCATCTCCCAAATACCTTTAAAGGCGGCAATGCATCTGCAGCTCCTCAGTACTGTAGATGTACGTGGGCGACGATAATCATTTACCATCAGGTAAACCGCTTGCTCGTTAGTAGCCTTTCCCATAAAAAAAATCGATTACGGCATTTTTAGAAATCACTGCTGGCGACACTGGTCTCGGACGGTACGCTGATTGTATATGTGACTATGAATTGTTATTTGTTTTCTTTTTATATTTTGGAGAATGGGACACTATTATGAGATTTATTATTAAAAACGTAACAATTGTATTTGTTCATATTAATTTAATCAAAGTACAATATATTACTACTGTATTAACTTCAAAAATTAAGTATCAATCAATACACATATTTTTGTGATATGTAATGCAATATTTATTAAACGAAATTGACCATCGCAGCATTTACATTGACCTTGTATAAGAAAGGTCGACCCTGCAACATGCACTCGGACCACGACGACGAGACTACCATCAAGAAGAAACACGACATAACCGACACGCCCTCAGATGTTACGGTTAGAATCGAGAATTCAGATTCTGGGGTTGATAAAAAAATTGAATGCAAAGACTCTAAACCACGTATAGTGTTGACCTTCCGTTCGGAAAAATCAGGCGCGAAGAATAGCAACATGAAAATTGTTTCAACGGAGGAGAAGCATGAGGAGATCTCTCCTCGACGTTCAAATCGTAATAGGAGTTTGAAATGGGATTCAGATGAAGATAATGAATCTTTCGACACTTCTAAAAAAGATGTAAATGTTAGTCAGTCAGTGTCAGAAAATGATGAAGCATCCGACAGCTCACATGCAACAACAAAACGATCAACAAGACGCCGAAGCAAGGAGTTTTCTGATAATGTACTTGCGAATGCCATAGCACGAAAGGAAAAGTCATATAATGAGACACTATCGGGTCCCACACAACGTTTGTCAAGGCGTATTAAGCCTACTGCTAAGATTTTGGCCAATGAAGAACTGAGAATGGGACTAGAGTCTCAAAATAATGCACGTCTTGGGATACAAACTGAGAAATCTGTAGAGGAGGGTGTCAGGACACGTAGGTCTGCACATTCCAAAAGCTATGAGTTGGAACACACATTTACTCATAAAAAAGCAGTAAAACGTCATAGGTCTGCCCAAGACATTAAACGAGAGACATCTTTAGAAAAAGGTGATAGCTCAACATCAGAATTGAAGGTTAAACACTTGTGTACACTTGGGCTGAAAGCTATTAACACTGATCCTGATGATGAACAGTCTCAAGAAACTGAAAACCGGTAACCTACATTTAGTGTATCACAATGATATAAGTAAAAAGGTGTGGATAGGTTACCTACTTAATATTGGACCTTCACAAATGTCACATATAAGTAATGTAACACTGTAATCTCGCACTATATTAGATATGTGGTAGAGCCAATCAGCAACTTTTACTGATGCTCGAATGTGCCTGCTTGCTCGAAGTAATACCTAATACCTCGGAGTAGTGCAGAATACTAGCATGAAGTAGATGCATCTTGTGCTCCAACGTTTCGTTCAGAGAGTGAGGTAACTGGAGGCCTACTAACACATTCCCAAATAAATAATTCTTGAAAAAATAATACTTTTGCATGTATAGTTTGTTCAATATCTCATAACACAACAGCATTTTCACACAGACACCAAACACTATACTTAGATCAGGGTGAGCAGATTTGTAAAATTTTAACGTGTCTCTCTTTTAGTGAGTCCTTATGGCCTATCTTCTCCTTTTTACTTATAATATCAATCACATCATGAATATTTTATAACTAGCATTATTATACCTTTACAAATTGGGTATATTTCAGAAGTGTAGATGGAGATTACAATGACTCTGAAGCTGTAGAGGAGGAAGAAATTGATGATGATACAGAAGTGATCAGCAAGTTGCTAGAAGCTGATGAGGACAGCAGTGATGAGGATTTCTTCCTTCCAGTAGGTGGTAATTCAAACACTGAACGGCCTAGACGTTCTACAAGACTTTGTTCATCTGTTGGTTCAAATGAAAGTGATCAGTCTTCAACATCTATGGGTGATGACGATGATGACGATGAGGGTGGTGATGGTGATGATTCTAAGTGAGTTTAAGTAGTTTTTATATGCTGTATTAATTTTATTCATATTTATACTTTTATTTATAATAATATATTTTTTTTTATTTGTCACTGTATTTCCTCCCCACTTTATCATGAGGATCTTGTAAGTGTCAAATGGTTATACCAATAAAAGCTTATCGCTACTAGCAGAAAGTAGAATAATCATACTTGCTAGGCCTAGATTATCTAGACAGCAGTGTCAAAGGTATAAAGTGTAGAAATTGAAAACACATTTCCACTGTCTGAGTGTGAAAAGTCCATCCAACTTGACTAATGCCAGTATTTGCTAAAGATGATGTTGGTTTTTATTACTAATTTATATTAAATAAAAATAACTAAGTAGTATTCTGTTCATTGCTCTTTTCTTTGTTTATAAGACTGTGTAAGTCCACTGCTGGACATATATATTATAAAAAAATTTGGATTGTGCATGCATATATTTTGTATATCATCCTTAATCATATTTATAATTTTACGAAATTTAGTAATTAACCTATATGTACCTATTACATCTTTCTTAAAATGCAGGGCGCCACCGCGACGTTCGTCAAGGCTCAGGTTTAGCTGCAGTGATTTTTATGACCGGTAATTAAAAAAAATATTCCTAGATTACGTAAAACTACTTTTATTAAACTGATTTTAGCCAATATATGAACTTCAAATTGTATCAGAGAGAATCAATTTTATAAGTAGAGTTATTAAAAAATTCTGGCACCTTTTTAGATATGATTTAATACCATTTATAGGAACAACTTTTGTTTAATGTGTTTTTATTATTTAATAATTTATTACAAAAAAGAAAAAAAGACATCTAAGAAAGTTTGTAATTTTGCTCTGTTAATCATTCCAAAAGGTTTAACCATAGAACATGATTTTGTAAAATCTGAGGGACTTTCAAGAAAAGAGCGTAATTCTTTGGTTGGAAACAGAAGGCATATCAAAAAATCAGCCTACCTGAAAGTCTCATCATAGTTCCAAAATAAATGATTTACCATTCGAAGCAGGTGCTTCTAGGCTTGTGGTGCATAAAGTAATGAATATCTTGGAAACTTTCTTTAATTCTTGATTTTGTAAATATGAAGCTTAGAAAAAAATTTCAGCTAGAGAGTTGTTGTTTTTAATAATATTCATACCTAAAAGGATTCAGATATTTTTTCCATAACCCTTGCTTGTTACTGGCCATTACAGCTATACTAGGAATTTTAATAAATTGTAATTATGTACCTAATGTTTTTATCATTACAAACATTGTATTGTATTGTTTAAACAAATCATTGTATAACAAAATTGCAGTGATGCTGCAGAACCTGAAGAAGGTGAAGAAGCGGCATATCCCCCTGAGCAGTATCCTATTGTCGCTACTTGCGACTGTGAGGCTTCAAGCAATGTATATGCTGCCCCTGAAGATCTAACTGGTAAGTGACATTTTGTGCTATTCATCTTTCCCCCCAGAATCTATACAGAGGTACACTTGCTGATTGGTTAAGTTAAATATGAATACCATCAAAAGTTAGTCGGCCTATGTAAACAATCTATCAATTATCACTCCAAGGAAGCAACAGCATGCTGCAATATATTTCTTGGAGGGTTTGCCATACTCACCAAAGTGGCCAAGATGTATTGGCGAATGGACTACTGGTACCCTTACACTCGCATTAGTGTTGCTGCTCCCCTTAGATCAAATCCGTATTGGTCTTCCTCGAGCAGGTGATGCCGGAATTTGAAGACAAAGATGGTTTATTGCATTGTACACCATCATTATTATGTATTATTTCCAACGATATAATAATTAATCATTTACATTGTTCTACAGAGCCAGTGTTCTGTCAGGCGATCGAGACAGTCGACGGCGTGCGAGTGGGCTGCTCTCACGCGGCGGCGCGTCTCAACGGTGAACTGCAGCCGCTGCGGCGGGCCGGACCCCGGGCGCCCTACTTCCTCGCCTGCCGGCTGCACGCGGCGCAACTGCAGCGCCACATGTGCTGCTCCGCCTGCGGATTGTTCTGTGCGCAGGTGAGTGAACAGCTCCAGTGCACTTAGATAACGTCTGTAAGCCGTGTGCTAAAAACATATATTTCTTACAGGTGATTATAAATGCAAAATCTTTTTCTTTGGCATCGGTACTAATTCTCGCTGGAGCAGTGTAACAAACCTTACCTGGCTCCGAAATCATCTCATTTGGTATGAGGAGGCTTTTGCCCAGGTGTAGGATGTTTACTTCACTTATCTGCATAAGTCATCATTTCTATGATTATATTCCTGCAAGTAATTTTGTGTATCTGTCTACATTATTCCTGCCAGATTATATGACATTAAACAAAAATAACATTAATTCACTGTTCCCAGGGCATATTCTACCAGTGCTCGTTGGGGCATTTATTCCACATTGAGTGTGGTATAATGGGCACCTTCGAGCGTTCCGGCGAGGTGAAACAGAGTCCCGGCTGCCCGCACTGCGGCGTGCATACAGTGCAGTGGCAGCCTGCCAACAGGGAGTGCAGCCGCGTTAAGATTGAAATGCACTGCAGCGGCAAGCGAGTATTCCTGCCTGAGCAGCGCGAACAGTCGTAAGTTCAAAACCATACATTCATTACCATTTAAAATTTTTGTGCGACGGCAGTGAAGAATGAGTAGTGTTAGAGCCCTGAGTGGAAATTATCAATTGACAAAACCAGACCAGTGATGCGAAACAGCATCTAAAGTGCAGTGTCTGTCACTGAACGCCAATCCGTCTGCCAAGGGCGGCGACTACGGCCAATCTTTAGAGACTATTGTCCAGCTGTGGCCTGTCTAGGCACTACTGATGCCTTGATCGATTGAGTATAAATTTATGAGAATACTTTCAAATTTATTTTGTATACTTAAGGCTATATAGTCTTATAAATTACAAAGAATAAACAAGAGAAAAAATATGGTTGAAAAACTAATATAAATGGACTAAACGCACGCTTGTCTCTTCCGCCTTTAATTATATTTACTATTATATATACTATATTGTAGTTTATTGTTATATATCTCATATATACTATTTTAAAAGATTTAAGAATGTTATATAGAAAGTAAAAAAGATTAAATTGACGCAATTTTCAATTTGTAAAATAATAAATTACATCTGATTATATACATTCTTTTCAGGACTCCTGCCTACCTCGGATTTTCTACTATAGATCCTTCTTTAGTGCAGCAAGCCCCGCTCATTCCTGAGGACTTGCTGCCTTCAGCCCCAGTAGACTTAAAGAAGCTGTGTGAGGAGGTGGCTAACGTTTCTGACGAGGAGATGACATCATCCAAAGTAGAGTGCTTGCATGAAGCTATAATAGCTGGAGAGACTGCAGAGCAATTAATACCTAAAATTGGTTAATATCCATTATTAGTAATTACACTTGATAACTAATTATTCACAGTAATATGATGCTTTTAAAAAATACAAGCGTTTTTCTATGAAAATTGTAACTGTAACATCCTTTCACAAAACTGTGCAATCATTAAATGTGAAATTTGTTCTTATTCTAACAAGCGAGTTCTTGCAAAAACTTATAAGAAACTGGCCAACAGTTGCAGCAAAGGGCGAAGGCCTTGATGCAGCAATGGGGATAGCAGCAAGCCATGGCCATGTGACCGCACTGTATTTGCTTCACTTTGCTGGCGCCAAGCTGGACGCTGCTGACTCTGCACAGCGCACACCACTTATAAAAGCACTGAATGGTAAGAAATTAAATTCACTTTATTTTAATCATTTTAACTGATAATGTTCTGATCTTGAGACACATTACCACTTGCGCATTTAAAATTGCTAGCATAAAGTAATTAATAAAAAAATATCTGAGCTGTGTGATATTTTTCTCACTGGACACTTTCTTCAAATACCTATTAAAAAAAATTGTATTTTTTTATGAGCAAACGAGGCCCACCTCATGCTAAATGATTACCCACGCCCATGCACAGCTGCCGGTGACCTCCCTCAAAACGCGCTGCACCAAAAGCCGCCTCTTGGTTCCCCAACGTTCCCCCATGTACAGTTAAATGAGTATCAAACATTATGCATTAAGAAATTAATAATGTAGTTTATAATACTTTGAACAGCATTATTGGATAAATCTAAAACTAAAGCTGACGAAATCTTGGTGGAGGCGAAACCAGATGCAATGGAAGTTGACGAAAAAGTAGAACAGAATGAAGATGGAAAAGATGCAGCTGAAAAGGAAACCAAAGAAGGACAAGATGAAGTGCCCATAGAGAAGAATGTCTCTGTTGCAAAACTAGCAAGCGATGAAGATCTAATGAAAGTAATCAGATACTTGGTGGCTGCTGGCTGTAATGTTAATCTGCCTGTAAGTATCATTATAATTATATAGAGCACAGAGTTACAAACAGGCAGCAAAAGTTGCAATGTATTTCTTGAAAGGTTTTATACATACTTTCTGCCCTCATATCATTCGAACTGTTTGGCTATTTTAAGTAAAAAAAAATATTAATAATTCTTTCAATGATATAATTTATAAAAAAAACCTAATTTACATTCTCATATAATTCACATTAAACTGCATTCAAATTACTAAACCATAATATAACTTTTATCTACTCGTATAATTAAAACTTTTTTTATAAATTATAAATTTCACTCAAACGTCTGTTTTTAACCTCTACACCACCTTTTCGTAATGAGGTTCCTCTGACGGAGAAAACAGGTGAAAGAAATTATATGCTGATTTTATCGCATTTTAGTTTTTATGTTCCCGATGTTTCTGGCATTACATACCACTACTCTTATTAAATACATTTATGTTTTTATGTACATCATAGATGTTCTGGAATTAAAATTAAAAATTTGTACATTATGACATCGGCAGGGCCCCGACGGCATGGCGGCGCTGCACGTGGCGGCGCAGCTGGGCGGCAGCGCGGCGTGCGCGGCGCTACTGGAGGACGGGCGCGCCGTGGTGGACGCGCGCGACCTCGGGGGCTGGACCCCGCTCACGTGGGCCGCGGAACACGCGCACCCCGATGTCGTCAGGTCCGTGACACCCGGTCATTTAGAAACCTTTGCGGACTAATTCTTCTCTGTGTTCATTTTATGTTATGTTATGTTAGTTGAGAATTATTTATATAATAAGGCATATTATATTGTCTTCATAAATTTATCGCGTTTACCTTTTGTGACTTATAAATAGGCGTTGTTCTCTCTCGCAATTCTTCAGATTGCTACTGGAGCGAGGGGCTGACGCAACCGCGATGGACAACGAAGGCAATGCCGTCGTTCACTGGTGCGCACTGCACGGAGACGCGCGCTCGCTGCGGCTGCTGCTGGACGCCGCCCCGCACGCGCATGCAGCGCTCAACGCGCACGCCGACACGCCTCTGTGAGTGTCCGGCCTCAAGTGCGCACTGTGCGCCGCACGGAGCCGCTCAAATCCACTTTTAATTATCCCCTAAAGGGAAAAAGTGTAAATGGTAGAGTCGGGTGAGGGAGACCTAGGCCAACATTTCACGATCAAATCGGGGACGTTCTGGAAAAAAGGCCAGGTCAAGAGTACTCTAAACCAACGAGCATGCATGTGAAGATTGATGAAATTGGAAGAAGCGAAAGACGTATGTCAGGACCGTAGCAAGTGGAAGAAGATTGTCTCTGCCTACCCCGTTAGGACAAAGGCGTGAATATATGCACACATTAAGATTTAAATTAATATATATTTTAGGATAGATAATTTACGGGAAGATTTAATGTCACGCAAGATACGCACTGTACCAGAAGTTTCGTGCTCTAGGTGGTGCTACTGGTTAACGAGTCTGTGTATTCGGTCTGGGATTTCATTAATATTTGTGCATCTACATTAAATTGGCAGTGATCAAATATAATAATATTTATCGGCTAAGTAAAATTTAAAATTTATTAAAGTTTCGTCAAAGTTAAAACTTTTTTATTCAATTTAGACTTCTTTAAAGCTGTCTTAATGTACACCGGTTCTCAAATCAAGTCCTTCTCGGACTTCCATACTTTTTAAAAAAAAAAACACCGAACTTCTTTGATCGACATCATTATTTGTTGGCAGGCACGTTGCGGCTCGACAGGGTCATTACGCATGCGTGGTTATTCTGCTCGCCCGAGGAGCCAGGGTGAGTTCTTCGCAACGTACATTATAACATCAAAAATAAAATGCATAAAGTTTTATCGTTGATCTTTTTATATTATATTGTCACAAAAAAATAATTTTCAATGCTCTGATTATCAGACGGACTTGGAGAACTCGGCCGGTGAGCTGGCGGTGGAAGTGTGCTCCGGGCAATGTCAGACAGCCATTTCGCTCAACATGCAAATGGCTCTCGCCGTTTCCGACACGCCTACGCGATGTCGCTTGCTCTCAAAGTACGTGAAACCACAATGTGGTCCATTACCGGTGATAAAATATAGATGTTATAAAAAATGTTACTTTGAATAAATAATAAACCTACATCCAGACAGTACAATTTAGTAGTTAATAAGTTAAAAGTGTACGGGGAATAAGAAAAAGTGAAATATAATTATTGAAGGAAGATACCAAATGCTTATTGTCATAGTGCCTGCTTTTATTTTCGTTTTATCATATATCAATATTAATGCTTTAATATAGAAAGGAGAAGTATGTCAAATGTGTTGAACAAAGAAAATACTTATTCTATTAATTTAGTAGTTATTTTTTCCAAACTGTCTAAATATTTTTTGAGAAGAATTCATATATATGCATATTCTATTTTCTTACATTGTAGCAAACTTTTTAATTATTCGCAAACGCATTTGTAATTCTTGAGATAAAGAAGAAGGTAGAGAAGTGGACCCAGGTTGTAAACTTGGGATACCCTCAGATTTTATGATTATTAAGTCCGATCAGCTACCGACAACAATTGATTCTGTTAAAAATATACGATGTCATCATCGGTGAAAATCTCCATGAATGCTTAACGCCTATAATTTGTGGAACAGAATAACTTGATCCATCCTGTAGAAAGCCTTTTCGAAATTAGTTTGGATTTTTGTTGAGTCGAAATCAATGTCATAAAAAAAAAACACTTTGTTGCAGCGACATCTCTAACGGCCGCGAACTGTACCCGGTCCCGTGCGTGAACGAGATAGATGACACGCCGCTGCCCGACGACTTCACGTACGTGACGCGGCACGTGACGCCCAGTCCCGTTCCCGTCGACACGTCGCTCAGTACGCTGCAGGTGTGTGCGGTGCAGTACCCGGCTACAGTTACAACAACACTACCGCGTCCTCATGTTAGAGTCACGTGTCGGCTTAAATAAAATCGTCCTTCTCTAGTGCAGACGTACGGCTTACGGCTACTCTGCTAGAATCCAAGTTTTAATGGGTTTTTTTTAACCGATAAATATAAGCAAGCTGGCTTACGTCTTTGTGTGGTCTTAGCAATCATGCTGTGATATTTGAGATCGGACAGATGGATCGTGCGGAGTGCTGTTGTGTTCCATTAATTTCATTGAATTTTGTTTAAATAACATAAATATGTATTAATTTATGAATGTCTCAAATAATAGCTGTACCAGGTGACTTTTACATGGTACTGGAAACGAAGAAAACCCACAAAAAACCCAACCGCCAACAAAAAGTAATAAAAACTTCCGGCAAGTCAAATGCAATTTAATAAAACTGGAATGTTTGTGCATTGAGAAAGGAAGGACTCCCTATGATGGTCATACAGTAATGTGTCATCACGGGATATTTCTTTCATTTTCCATAGTCTTCCTATATAGCACCCAAGTGCTTAGTTAGGGCGCAGATTCTCTCACACGATAGTATAGTGTATACCCCTTGGCTAGATTATTTTGGTAAGTATTTTGTATCAATGGGAAAAAAAACTAGATTTTTAATGTAATTTGGCTACGGGGGTCTGAGATTCAGTTCAGTTCATTTTGGAAAAGGGGTTTCTTGCTCAAAATAGTTGGAGAATCCATGGTGTAGACAGACAATAATCAAGTGCTGTGTGCACGTCCAGGGGTGCACGTGTGAGGCCGCGTGCGGCGCGACGTGTGCGTGCGCCGCGCTGTCCGTGCGCGCCTGGTACAGCGGTGGCCGCCTGCTACCCGGCTTCCCCTTCCACGACCCACCCATGCTCTTCGAGTGCAACCAGACCTGCACCTGCAACCTGGTATTTTTTTTTTAAATTTTACGTATCAGAGCTAAGCGGCGGCTTTTACTGCTGCTTTTAATACCGGCGTGAACTAAAGGCATCTTGTGCGTCTCTTTTTCGTTCGGTGAGTGAGGTATCCCCCCCTCCCTCTAAACTCCCCTTCCCATCGTCCTCCTATCTCCCAAACTCTGGCTGGGGACGCAACTGCAGCTCCTCTAGAGTTGTGAGCCTTTAGCTCGTTGAGCCTTGAGCTTTCAGCCCATGGAAACTTCAATCGAAGAAGATGAAGCCGTTACAGACTAAGATGGAATGGCATACAGCCTGTAATTATACTGTTGCTGTATACCCTTCAAACCGGAACACAACAAATAACCTGTAAATATACCACTTTCAGAACATAGGCCTCTCCCATAAGGAGGATTTTTCATAAACATCGTGTTCGGCAAGGCGATTGCAGTATCAGACATCGGTCTGCTTATTTTTGGTTTAGTATTTTGCAACATGGTTATTCTGTCGGTGTGGCTCGCAGCGGCAGTGCGGCAACTGCGTGATATCGCGCGTGCAGGCGGGCGGCACGCTGGGCGCGCGCGTGCAGGTGTTCCGCGCGGAGCGGCGCGGCTGGGCGCTGCGCACGCTGCAGCGGCTGCGCGCCGGCGCGCCCGTCGCGCTCTACTGCGGCGAGCTGCTGCCGCGCGCACAGGCCGACGCGCGCGCCCGCGACCAGTACATGTTCGCGCTCGACCTCAAGCCCGACCTACTCGAGGTGATACCTCTGCACCCTTACTGCATATTCTCTTTTATTATTGCTCCTTTCTGTCAACTGTCCTATGCTTGCATCACAATGGTAGAGTATGTCATTATTACTTTATTATGTTAATTGTTTCCAGAAGCCATCTGGCTTCATCAAATTTATAATATTTTTACGCGAGTCTTTGAACAGTCGTTTCACTAAAACCTCTATGTAGACACATCCACCTTACCTCACAGCTTTCCGAGTGTTAATTCTTGACGTGTCGAAACAATAGAAATAATTACAACATGACGAAGGTTAGCATTCTGACAAATATTGTTGATTTAATAATGTCAATGGCGATAGGAGTGCGCGGAGAAGCAGCAGCTGTGCGTGGACGCGGCAGCGTACGGCAGCGCGGCGCGCTTCATCAACCACAGCTGCCGGCCCGCGCTGGCGCCCGTGCGCGTCTTCACGTCCGGCCGCGACCTGCGGCTGCCCGTCGTCGCGCTCTTCGCCACGCGGGACCTCGCGCCCGGCGAGGAGCTCACGTACGTACCGCACCGCACCGCACCGCACCGCACGACCGGCGGGCGACGGGACACGGGGGCGGAGCAGCCCGCTCCACTAATTCATTACGCCGTTGTCATTCGCGGCGGTGACACCGTTTATTTGCACTAGAATAGCGAGAGATAAAACATCCAAAATCTTTAACATTTTCATAAAAGGAACAACGACGCACGAACAGGAACGCAGACAAAAATCTTGGAATACGAAACTGTCGCAAATATTAACAAAATCGTGACAGAGGCTACGGGGTATGTACTACTGTAAGAAATGTGTCAAAGGCGGGAAAAAATATAAAGTCTTAAATAAAAGATGTTGTTTGATCGCTTTAGGAGTTATCAGGAAACCAATCCATTAGTTTTAAGTTACCAGCAAGTTTGAATTGTGAACAATACTTTCTAAAAAAAAAAAGTAAAATGTTCTACGAAAAGATATCTCCTTGTAGAGCAGCCTAGTATTATAGAGGGGGGGATCAAATAATTAACTAAAATCAGAAACTACAGAACCCAAAGCCCAAAAACCGCAACATATATAAACTCATGTGAACTCGTGCTTTCCCTCTCCCTCCCCCGGTACGTCCGTACGTCCGGCACACCCATGGGGCGGAGTAGCGTTTGCGGTCACACTATACTCGTAGATATACAATTTCTCAGCCCATTTCTATTTCTAACTTCAAAATATATAACAGACTCTTCAATCTCCATAACGTAATATCTTTACAGGTTTGACTACGGAGACAAGTTCTGGACCGTCAAGTCGAAGTGGATGAAGTGCGAGTGTGGAACTCCAGAATGTAGGTATCCCACCAGGACTTGCGAAGAATAAACACCAACGAAAAATCATTCTTAGCCATTTAAGACCCGTAGTCATTGTAGTGCTTTGTATATATTTTACAGTGATATCAGTATCTACTAGTTTTGTAAATATATTAAATCTCGATAATAAATGATGTAATTTTAATTTTTTTATTTTTTATTTATCACTTTTACGCCGGAAGCTATGGCAGCAAGAGATCCGTTAGCCGTTTTCGCCTTATATTTCGTAATACTCGAGCAATGTTTAACTAACGCTAAATCGTTAATTAACACTATCTGCAAAAGTTCGACAGACATCACTTCAAAAGTACTGTATCACTAGTATCTAATATCAGTTTGCGAGAACGATGTGTGCCTGTATGCTCTGTGGTTGTGTTGCCCAACACTGACCCAATAGCGGCAATATGAAGCATACTGGAAACGATTCAATTTACTGCTAATTTTAGGTATTCGACTGTATTACGGTATGAGGGGTAAATATACCCTTATTTCTTCAAATACCAACCTCATCTGCACGTGGATGACTGATAAACGAGACTGGCTAATGGTAGAAATACATTTGAAATTAACGAAACCAAATTTGATTATGAGGCCAGACTGGTGATGTGAGGAGCAGTATCTTTAGGGCATCGACGGCGACACCTGTATGATAGTTTTTGTTGGCACTTTCATGGAAAGTCCTATGTTAGAATAACATCTGTGGACTAACTAGGTAATTGTCAGTTATCAAAACTATTGTGAACCATCATTTCCATTTTTATAAATTTGAAGAGAGTATTATATATTTATTTAGTCTTTTTTAAATGCCAGTATTAAATTTGTATCGGAAGATTTAGGGTCCCAGGTAAATACTTTTTTTTCATTTCATTCGCTGTGAATTATTTATGATTTTATAAATAATACCTGCTTTTTAAAGTTTCTTAAGAAGGCTTTTATTTTTAACGTTACTAGTAACTTTCAACTACTTGAAAGTTTAATAGTGTTCTTTGTTTGCTGATGTTTCGATGATGTTTTCTAAGCAGTTTGCGTCAAAGGGTATTTTTTTACCGGGGGTGATGGATTCGTATTATTCTCGATAATATTGTTACGAACTCGCTTACTCAGCGACACTCTGACTCCCTCACTAGTCGTACTGCAAAGACGATCGGCTTCAAAGAGTAGCTCCAATTATTCAAGTTAAGTGATTTGTCTATCACTATACACATGTGTACCACGAATCTGCTAATGGTACACCTTTTAATTTTACGTTTTCTTCTGGGCTCGATCTCAAAAGACTTGAATTTAATATTGACAGTGTATTATGCCTAAAGTGCGTGTGAATTTGTACATTATTGAAAAATTGCAATTGTAAGCCGGAAATCGACAAATTTTATTTGGTGCTATCAGTCCAACACCTTTAGTAGAAGTTGACTATCGTTCTACTTGTAATACTTAAAAAAAATTAGGAACTCGGTAGATTTTTTTTATACCCATAAATTGTAAATTAGTTAGATTTTTCTTAATCTGAAGATATCGGCTTTGTTACGGAATATTTCACGCATCACTTAAAATATAACATGTGATAACATAAATCATGTGCCCCTCAAGTTACATGAATAGAAATTGCATGTTACATCGCGCGACCGTAATTTTAATTCACGCAGGTCAAGCTAAACATTGCTTGGACGGCCTGTAATAACATTTCCCAGAATATCTTCATCTACCAGTTAGAAGATCTTGATCGAATTTTATTCTACAGTCTTAGGTTTTGCTTTACTTAAAGTTTTTTTTAGTAACGCACTGCGATACATAACTTAAAGTAGACTTTATAAAAACTTTGAAATTTTCTCTCATTTCCAATATTGTTAAGCATTGATTTAGTTTTTTATAAGGTACTGAGATAAATTACTAGGCTTTAGCGTTATAAAATACTTGAAATTGAATCTTATTCATAACTCTGACTGTCGAGTATCGTTAAGAAATAATATTTTTGAATATCTTTGACATAAAAAGTAGATAGCGTAAATAAATAGTGAAAGTCTTTAAGTGTCCTGATTATCGTTCTGTTGCCGATATTATTGAAGAAACTTCAAGTAATGCAGCAAGGAAATGAAATAGAGGACTTGGTAGCAGCATTTCTAGAAATCTGTTAAAAAATGAGAAGGCTGTATGGATATTAATCCTTTGCCTTTTGTATGGAAAAATAACAATGGTCACTTGTAGATCATAGACAACTTTTAAAAATATTGTTGTCAACGGTTTGTCAATGTATCAAATACGATTAATAAAACTACAAATTCAATATTACTGACTTTTCTGGTACGAAATTGATAATGCGTTGTCAAAAAGTGTTGATTAACGTATTTATTGTTTATTAGATGCGTGAATGTTTGTTCAATCATGAGTGGAAACACAGAATCGACCTCGAACAGCATCAAGTTTGCACCAATGCCTATGTCTGCTTTGCTAGCGAATCTGATACCGCTACAGACGCAGCCTGATACACCAGACTCAAGCTTTACATCTGGCGATAGCGATGATTCTACGTGTGAAACCGTTGCAAAGAAAACTCCGATTCAGTCTAACTTAAAGCATTCTACGCCAACACTGAAATCGCATGGTAAAGATGTCAAAAGTTCTGTTTCTGAGAAGAAGTCACGCTGTGGTAATAAAGAAAATTCAGATGATAACTGGTTATCAAATAGGACGTATCCCAGTAAAGAGTACCAAATTATGCAAAGTGCTAATAAGAATGCTAAACGTAACGAATTTCCGTCTTCGGAAGTAAAGAAACGCTCTGTATTAATGTCACAAAATCATAATTTTCAACAAATACAAGAAAACAGTGTAGGCTCAGCAACCAAAAAGACACCAGAGATCTGCAAAGGTCCAAATCATAAAACTAAAACTGCAACTCCGAAAATAAAATCTGGTATTCGAAAGTTTACGCCTGGTTCTTCGCGATTGAGTCAGAAAAAAACACATTTGCAGAATGTTATACAGAACAGAGATAAAGTTAGATGTGAATTATTTGGCCAAAGTCATACCAAAATTGAGCCTTCTTCAAAGCCTATGCAAATGCTGGCACCGTTACCTGCTCCACCAGCAGCACCTATTGCACTTCCAGTGCCAGAGACTCCTTTGAACAGGAAACATATGCCTCCTCCTTGTGTGGCCACACCTTCATATCCACAGGGTGTGGTAGGCAATAGTTCCAAAATATTGTTTAAAACTACAAGTATTAAAGATAAGAAGTATATGTTTATAAAAAAGTTGGGCACAGGGGGATCCAGTGAAGTTTACAAGGTAAAATATTAGAAAACAATTATCTCCTATACTTTGGTTAATGATTCTGTTTCCTTATAGATCCTGTGCTGTTTCTCAGGTCCTATATAGAATTGTTCCAGTAATTACTGGGACTGTGATTATTATAGTAAGTAAATGTGGCAAAGATTAGTGGGAACAAACCACTTCCACTTGAGAGGAGAATGCTAGTGGTGGTGTTAAATATATGACTAATATTAATCAAAGACACCAGACTAATAAATGTTTTACTTTGATAGATGTTAAAATTATAGAAAAAGTAAAAAAAGCTTTCAATCCAGCATGTTGCTGTCTTAGGTTCCATTTCAACAATTTGTACATAAGTTTCAAAAATATTCTTAGTGTAAGCCATCTACATAGGGGATCAAATTATTCATATAATTTGGAGGCAGATACTCCAACTACTCTGCAATTGAGTATAAAAAAAATCTTCAAAATTTACATGTGTAATGTATCTGTTGTGTTGTCTACTACTGCTATGACTACATCAGCCTATTTCAGTCCACTGCTGAACATAGGACTCAAAGTCTGTGACAACAAAAAATTTGCAAACACAACAAACTTCTCTTCTGCAAATTTCTTGGTTGATTTGCCCATACTCACCATGATGGGTATTCCAATTGATGAGCATAGTGTTGGTACCCAAAAACCCTAAAATTTCACCAAAATTGGTTTAGCCATAAAAACAGTAAAAACATAGACAGTGACTTTTACATTTATAATATTAGTATGAAATTCTGCAGCATATAGTTATTTTCAAGAGCGTCTGGAAACTGTTAGAATATTAGTTGAAGTAAAATCTTACATATTGCTCTGGTATGGGGAGTATATCTCTAGCTCTTACATTGTTGTGAGTATATCAAAGTATAGGAACATAAGGTGAACTAACCAAATTTAAGTAATGTCTACTTTATAAGGAGCTCTTCCTTATAAAATGAGTGATTATTAAGTTTTGTTTGATTACAGAGAGTTTATACTGTAATGGCGACTGCACACACTCATCCAATTGGATTTGTTAGGTGTTGAACATGCTCGCCTTTGCCTAGCTCAGTCGCAATTGTAAAGTCCGATTAATTTCCGTCAGTTACTACAACAACAACCGATCAATCTGACAATCGCTAGTTTGTTCACTAATAGAAACCCATGCTTCATTTAAATATTTTTTTTTATCTTTATGGAACCTACAACTGGGAACATATAATACAGGTTCCTTTTGATAAGCTTCCACTAAATTCAGATTGCTCTCATGGTTCTACAGTATGCTTACATGGCATGACCGAATAGCTAGCAAATGTGTACAACAATGCACTCACAATCCGTGCAAGATTCGAAGGCTTGGGCTTTGGTTTTTATTGACTGGACTCGAGATGGAGAGCCACTGAGAGGAAGCGAGACAAACCAAGGCAAGGCTATTATCGCGTCCCTCTTCACTGGACTTGTGTCGAGGTGTCGCGACAAGAGTGTGCAACCTCTATAAGACTATCTGAATTAGGAACTAATTATAATCATTATATTACAGGTACTAGAGGTAGGCACATCCTGTGAATATGCAGTAAAGTGTGTGTATTTAGCTACAGACCAAGAGTTGGCTCAGGGATATATTAATGAAGTGAGATTGCTGAGAGAATTGCAGAATTCAGACCGCGTCATACAATTGTATGGTTAGTAAGTATCATGTAAATATCAATTTATTGCCAAATGCTCTTGCAGTGTTAAATATTGAATAAATGCATTATGGGAAAAATTATTCTTGTAGTGAATATGATCGCACAAACCAGCTTCTGCGCATGGTACTGGAGGTGGGCGAGACGGACTTGTCGTCATTCTTGAGAGCTCGTGGCTCCGGTTTGCCGCCTGCACTTGTTCTGCATTACTGGGAGGAGATGCTGCTTGCTGTTCTATATATACATGAGCATGGTAAAGAGCTTTTAATTTTAGTTAAAATTTATAATTTTAAAACAGTAGTGAATATTTTTTTAATATTAGAAAAAATCTAATATGAAAGTTATATTAATAGAAGCACTATCAAAAAATTAAAGCTGTAAATTGGACTTCCTTGCTATTCTGAGGTCACATGATAACAGAAATATAATAAATAAACTACTAAATTTATCTACATCTACAGTAATATTTAAAGATATAACTGTATTTCATTGTGCAGGTACATTATTAAATCCACTGTCAAAATAAAAATCAGTTTATTGAATGTCAAGAGCACTGTAGGGCAAAGAGTTAGGGTTTGTTTCTTAGTGTTAGTTTATTCATTGTGTGATAATTTTCATGACGTCTCTTTTAGTCTTGTTTACTTACTCATTCCAGATATAAATTAATTAATAATCTTCACGACCACATCATTCAATATTCTTACACTTCCATTATACAAATAACTAACGACACCACTTTACGGTCCACGCGAACGAATCCGCGTGTTCAGCTAGTAATGTCGTAAATGATTAGCCAATTACTGTGTGGTGTCAGCTGCATAAGAATTGTAACAGGCAATTACGGGAAAACCTACAGATTATAGCAATCTCTGGGAGCGACCCACCCTCTACATGTTACACGAGGCTAGTCATCCGTGGCGTTATCTTCAGGAGAGGTAAAAATTGGATTACATTAGCCTTTGGCTACGCTGGGTTGTACCAAATGGAAATACGTAATCTCTGCTAATGCTTGAGTCTTTATATATAAATGAATAGATTTAATTATTTGACACATGAAATAAATAATATAGTCCTATAATAGGAAAATTGCTTTTATACAGGTGTAATCCATGCGGACCTGAAGCCAGCAAACTTCTTGCTTGTATGCGGGCGACTGAAGCTAATTGACTTCGGTATCGCTTCTGCGATCAGTGGAGACGCCACCAGTGTGGTGCGCGCGCAGGCCGCCGGCACCTACTCCTACATCAGCCCCGAAGCGCTGATGGGCGGTGCCGGCGGATATGGCCGCGCAGACGATTCCTCCAGTGCACCGATTAAAGTACTTATTCTAATTTTATATATGACAAAAATTATGCAATGATACCACTAAATCCCCTAAGTTGAGTAAGTCATATTGCCTGATTACTGAATAAAATAATTACAAATGATAAAAGTCAGGGGATGTAAGGGGGGATATACTAACCTTTTCTTCAAATGTCAACCAAAAATATGTGGTGCACAATGCTGATTAAAGAATGAGGCGTTGACTGATGAAAAATCAATGTGGAACTCGAATATCTCAGATTAGTGCTAAGGAGCAACATCACTGGGGTACCAGCACTGCGCTTCTTTTTCTTCTGTGCACGGCTTTTGTTGCCACTTTCATGGAAAGAGCTATGTCCAGCTGTGGACTTGTAATAAGACATTACAATTAATTACACACTAATTACAAGTTACTTATTGTCTGTCATAGAATATGGTTCACCCGATGGACTTTGCACTGAAGTAGCGAGATGGTCCCTTCCTGGCTCTCTCACAAATATAGAGTGGTGCATTTTACAGACTGTTAAACTTTTTTTACTTTCATTAGTGTAATATTCGTCATTTAAACTTTTCGCGTCAGCAATAACTTTCATCATGTAATACGACTCTAGTATTAATTAGAGGTAATTACATACTATAACTTTTTTGTATCAATTCTTTTAACAATTGGTTGAGATGCAATTGCAGAACTAAACAGCTGCCAGATAGGGGTCATAACCAGCAAATTGTCGGAAGCTTTGAGATATTTCTCTTACTACAAACTCAAAATTAGTGGGTTTGAAGACTTTCTTATGCTGCTGCCATGTAAGGTATTTTTTAAATAAACATGAGAAGTCATTCTCATAATTAAAACTGTTCTTTGTTCAGTTGTATGAATTGTTTATATGTCCAAAGTTGTTTGTTTGAGTTGAGTAAAAGCCAATTAGAATCTACTTGTTTTCATTGCTCCACAGATCTCATTCCGCTCAGACGTATGGTCTCTGGGCTGCATCCTGTACAGTATGGTGTACAGACGCACACCTTTCGGACATATACCTAACTTAGCGAAACTTGCGGCCATCCTCGACCCTAACCACCGCATTGACTATCCACCTGTTGATAGTGAGTATATATAATATATGACAAATATAATTGGAATTAAATTTAGGCTATATTACAACTGACATTATTTCTACTATTTTTTTATTTAGTGCCTCCACTGTGCCGTTATTTTTTTTTGTTTTTAGAAAAGATAATCAATGCTATTTAAGTAACATTACTAATATTCCTGTTAACCCTCCAACTAAGCATTACAGGTTGTATCTTGAGTAACCACTCAAGTACAATAGTCGAATGGCGGGCTCGAACATACGTCGTCATGTTTCGCAGTGCGCACCCTTACCCATTAGGCTATTGGCGCCATGTTTGACCTGGGAGTTCATTCTACTAAACAGTCAGTAAATTTAAGTTGTCAATTGCAGCAAAAGGGTCAGAAGTATTCATTAATTTTAATATAATTAGTGGGCGGCTTTAACCACTTCGTCACAATTTTTGACTCAAGAGAACTCATAAATGAGATTAAAAAGTATCCTGTATAGTATACCATGGCATAATTATACTTTTCTGGCTAAATTTTGTTTATCTTAAATTGAAGTTCAAGAAGTTGAATGTTAAACATACAACCTTTAACATTTTGGAAATATAAAACAAAGCTTATGTCACTTCTGGAATATTATGGAATGTTTTTTAAAAAAACTCTATATGACTATAGATATATAACAATCGTTTTGTTGTTCTAATTTTTAGATCTCCCGCCATCACTAATTGGGTCACTAAAATGGTGTTTGACATACAACGCGCGAGCGAGGCCGTCTGTGCGCGAGTTGCTATCAGTGCGTCACTTGCAGCCGCCGAGAGCTCCGTTGCCCCAGACGTTGCTCGATAAAATTCAGGCGCACCTCACGCCGGAGGAGCTCCGGCTGCTGCAGCGGGCCCAAGTGCAGTGAAGTGAACAATGGATTCAGTGCGTCACTCAGGAATTAGCTGCTGCTATGTTGTGAAAGAATGCCGGGATCTGCGCTTTTTGGTACTAACACGCATGACTCTGTGTGTACTTGTTTGTACATTACACAAGCCATACAAAATTATGAGAATGTATCATTGTAGCAGAATGATAATTAATTTGGTCACATCAACCTGCAAATTTCTTACCGCTGTGCAGAACTCTCAATCAGCCTTACCTCACCTTAATAGCCGATAAATATTCCACTGCAGGAGATTAGCCTCTCCTATAAGGAGAATTTGCCGTAATTGCCACGCTTGGCAAGTGGATTGCCGTACCAGACAACTTAGACTTAGTATTTTTCGATTCTGCTATCTGTCGGTAGTCATTGCAATTTTGAAGGCTTTTCCCTTATTCGCCTCATCAATTTAATGCCTACCCTTTTGCCAAATCTTCAAACTAAAGTTATTACAAGTGTAAATGTGGAGAGAAGAGCATTAACACCATGAGTATGTCCTCGCTTACTGCAAATGACCAACTGAGAAAGGATGTGAGTGGTGCATCACTGTTTAATCACGAATCATGAGAGAGAAACTGATTTGTATGAAATAATCACTGTTCATAACACATTTCATTGGAACCAGAACATGCCCTCCATCATTTGAGAAAACATACAGGAGACCATTGACTAGATATAAATTAGAATGTAGTCTTATCAAAAAATATATTCAACATAGTCAATGCACATATTATTTATTTTAATATTTTGTCTTGGTTTTTGCGTAATCACTTTAAAAAGATAAAATAAACACCTGAAGTTTGATTCGAACTTTGCAATTTGAAATGGAAATATCTGTACATAGGTAAAGATTCTTATTTGTTGTTGTGTGGTTTGTAACCATGTGAAACTTTTTATATTTAATCTTTAGACTAATGGATGATATTATTTAATCTTGTATTTCTGTTGATTGGCAATTGTAATTAAATGAAATGTGGAAGTAATGATATTTTATGTTTTGTTTATTCTCATTGAGCCTTATGATCCTAATAGTTTTTATAAAGATTTCTTTAATGTTTTAAACAATTAATTAAGGAGTTTTTAAAAAAAAAACTCTCTGTAACTAAAAAGAAATAATTTAACAATTGATAGCCCAATAGGGCTACTATAGCATTTTCTACAAGCAGGTTTTTTTTTCATGCCTTTCAATATGAGAAAATAACATACATACAATTCAACACAGTTTAGGTAAAATAAAAAAAAAATCGTTTCGATAGGTGAGTTGCGTAACTAATTAAATTTTTTTAAGGCGTACTATTCAATCTGCTGACAATAAAGTTGAAGCAGTTTCGAAGGTATAAGGAAACAGGTAAAAGTAAGATTTATAATAATAAATTTGTATTAAATAGACAGAATCGGCCTGTGCAATTGAATCCAATAAAGAAGCGGGTAATAAGTTTGGAACATATTTCTCGAATATGTTAATCCCAAACAATTAAAACATTTAAATCATTAAGTATGAAGAATACTGAGAACAGTAAAGTTAATAAATAAGTAATTTACATCTTGTAAATTACAGAAAGTTCTGTTTGAACAACAACACATTATTGTTCAATTCGTGCGTCCACTTTACAAATCCGGAGATTGTAAAGATCTGAGATAAAGATAAGGTTTTTGAGATGTTAATTTTTAATTAAATGTTTGGTTTTATTAAGGGGCGCTCCATAACTGATACGGGAATAACTTTAATTAAACACATCTATAGTGCCTGGGAGGACTTAAAGCGCGATTTGTGTGTTCTGTGACTTATCTAAAGCATTTGGTTGTGTAGATCACAGTACTAAATTGAAACATTATGGCTTAGGAGAGAAAGCTGTTCAATTGTTGGAGTCTTATCTTAGTAATAGGATTGGATCCAGGTAAACTCCGTGGGTTCTGTAGTGAGAATAGGGGTACCACAGTGATTCATTCTTGGCCTATTTTTGTTTCTTATTTACATAAATGATCTGCCATGCCCATAATCAAAAATTTGTTTTACCAAATATACAACAGTTACCGTTTAATGTTATTTTGCAGTCACATATAAGAATTTATTGATAAAACGTTATTTGTTAGTATATTTACGAAAATGTTATGTATGGACATAATGTAAATCACTATTTCTGAGAAACAGGGAACGACATAATTTTGTATTGAGAAACACTAATAAACTAGAAAATACTAAATTTAGACTAAATAAAGTTAAAAATTATTTTCTGGGTCCGCTGCACACACAATTACGAGTGTAATAAAATTCCAGAATTTATATTGAATCTTTCAAAGTTTAAAAACTATATTATACTATAACCTTAATGATAAGAAAGCAAGGTAGTGGAAAATTGTAGGTGTTCTTTGGGATTGTACTTGAGTATGTCATGCTCGCTTATCTTCCACTTCCTTTTAATATGGCTGCCACATGCGTCATACTTGTGAACAGGTCCTGCTTGTGGAGGCTGGTCTGCTCGAGTTTGCTGTGCACTTTAGTTTGGTGGATCACTGTATTCTTGTGGCATGTTTAGAGTTGTGAATGGGACCATGCCTTTTATTTTATGATGTAAATTATGATTGCATAAAAAAACAAAAAAAACCCGCCCGCTGTGTTCTATTGTCGAGGCAGTTCTATAGCAATATAATGCGTTATCGCTCAACCAGGCGGTAGCAAAATGTAGTAGGCAAAGGTATACTCTCATTTTTAAAAGGAGTTTTGGAGCCAGAAAGAATCCTTCGAAGACCTACGGAGTTAGAGGAGCATCATTACGCAACGGATGTAGATAGTAAAAAAATAAAAAGATTTGACTGACGAATCTTACGTCGAAGAATAAAGAATTTTCATTCATTCATGTACATCTGTACAGTAATTAAATAAAAGAACAAACAATATGAAATTTAAATAAATATTTAATATTTCATTATTTTAATACAAATAATAAATAAACTTAGCAAATTTAATAACTTTGACAATAAAATAGTTAATGGTTATTTGAATACTTTTCTTTAAATTACAATACTTTCCTTATCTAGCAAATGCTATTGTGATAATTTAATTTAAAAAAAAATGCATTTTTCGTGCAAAGTGATAAATTACAGAGCTGAATTTCATCCGAAATCGCAGCGTTTGGGAGCTTCTTATCCCTCTGCTAATATTTCAGAGGAAAGGAATTCATACCCACATTGTATTATATAATTCTTGATGTGGTGAAACAATAGAAATTCTATTGTCCGGACACAAAGAGATATCATACCCAAAGGTAAACACACACACCTAAAGTATGAACACTAGTTATACATCTGAAAATGAACACGTAGCTTGCATTCAAATGGAAAGCAACTAGTCCAGTTCAAGTAGCATGGATATTGTGATTTGTAAATGCAGTTATATTATTTTCAGTCTGTGAGATATTGGAATATGAAGGTAATATTAAAAAGTTTAAGCGAATGTAAGCGTGTCTCCACAAGCGCCTTCTGTCCGTCCGCACAGTACTTAAAATTTAGGTGAGGTTTAAAAGAAAAGAGCAAGATATTCAGAGCTTAATTTAATACGATAAAGTTAGTACTGCGCGGACGTGCGCAGGTTTGCTTAATTCTGGAAGAGCGTGCGCGTGAAGTCGATGTAGTCGAGTGCGTTCGGGATCGGCCGCTCGGTCTTCGGTTCGACGAAAGGCTTCATGCGCGCGACGCAATAGTCCGCCATCTCCTTGGTGAGGTTCTGTGGAATTAATAATAATAACAATTTGGATATTCGCACTAGCATAATGTTGAATGGAAAATATTATACATAGATTAAATAAATAAAGTAGTGCCTCCTATCGAGAACAAATACAATTAATCAATATCAAATTTAAACGGCGGGGGCGAACCAATACAGAGTCGCAAATTGTTGCATGTGTGACTATGTGAAAGAAGTTTTATACAAAACTTGCATAACATTTGTGTATGTTTTGTGGTGCATGACAAACATTCATATTATTTGCATTTCGTATTTTTATGTTTCTAAATTAAACTTATTGGGATATGTTTTTGCCAAGTTTGTATAAAACTAGTATGCGATTTGTTTTCTGGTGTAAAATAGATGTTACAGTGCCGTGTACAATACTTAGAACTTGTTTAAAAACATCGCACTGAATCCAATGTGGCGCGACAAAATGTCCCAACAATATAATCGTTATCTACATCAAGGGTCTGCTGGATTACATCGAGGAGCTACGTGGTAGGCTCGAAATATATACGATTCCTGGTCACGAGCTAAATACGAGTCGTAGAGGTGTCGAGGGAAGCAGCTCGACATGTATAGCGCAGTGGTTACGGCGCACGCTACTCACGGCGTAGAGCTCGTCCTTGGTGACGTAGGCGCGGTCCTGGTGCGCGGTGATGGCGCGGAACGCGTTCTCGATCTCCTCAGACGAGTGCACGTTCTCCGTCTCCTTGCTGATCATGAACGCCATGTACTCCTGCAGCGACACCTGCCCGTCGCGATTCGGATCCACCACATCTACACATAGTAATTGATGTAAAATTTTTGTAATGAAAATAATTCATTTAACCATTATCTGTATACAGTTTCAGCAACCTAGTATGATCAAATGCATTATAAGATCTTATAGTTCCTCTATAATTATGCACTGGAGACGGGGTTACATATTGAATTGGTTCACCCGATGCTATTATAGACTACATTCTAATCCTCAATAAAGAATATAAAGGAATAAGCATCATAGATACTAAGATTATTGTATTTCTGATTTTTATCACTCATTAATAAGATTGTGATTTATGCCCTTTTGGGATTTAGAATATTATTTTTTCACCCTTCCTAAAATCTTAATTTACAAGTCCTGTGGATCACTGTACTACGCTGGTCACCATCAGATATCATTTGTTAATGTCTCATAACCACACTAACTTTTCTAGCCTCAGTGCCCATGACACCGAACAACTGTAAAAACCGATTAATGTTTCCGCACTCCTGTGTGGTGACAGAACAGCCATGCGTGTGTGAATTGCTGCAGTGTGGCTTTCTTAGTGTGCTAGTCTAAAAATGTATAACAGTAGAACATAGACAATACTGACTGAGAATGGCCTCGAACTCGGGGTCGGGCTGCCCCTCCTCCACCATGGGCAGGTCGTATCCGAGCGCGCGCAGGCACGACTTGAACTCGTGGTGGTTGAGCCGTCCCGACCGGTCCTTGTCGAAGTGCTTGAACATCATCGAGAACTCCTTCAGCGCGTCCTCGCTCACGCCTGCGACCCAAACAGTTCCAATATAATTAAAGGACAATCCTATAAAATTTTCAAATTATTGGACTTTAATTTTTTTTTATTTGTCGTTTTTGCTTACTAAAACAATCGGATGTAAACAAAAATATGACCTGGAAATAAACCTGGAACAAATTAATCTTAAATAACATTATAATTAAAAAATATTGATCTTCATGAATTGTTGTTTCCACTTCGAAGATAAATAATATTGATAGATTTTTTTAAAATAAATATAATAAATTAAATGAAAAATAATTAAAACAAACAGAAATATATAGTAGCCAATTAAGTGTAATGTTTTTCGAATTAATGAGTTTAGGCCCAGTTTTTTTTAGTATTCAATGTGTGTATTACACAATGATCCAACTGACCTGAATGGTTCCTGGCCTGTATCTGCTGCTCGAGGTTGTGCTGCATGCGCATGGACAGCTGGTCCAGCTGATCCCACTGTTGCGCCAGCCCCACTGTACTGTGCTCTGTGTAGCGGTTATCCAGGATCAAGTGCTCCTCTAAAGCAGCTCCTGTAATGTATTAATATTAAATATTGAATATGGAGAAAGGAAAATAGTTTATTCATCATTGCCACAACTTATTAAAAGGAAATTTGACACTAAAAATGAGTTGCAGCAAAGAATCGGCATCAGAGTCAGATCAATGCCATAGCAGCGTTGCCCGGCTCTTGTCGGTGCTTTCTTATAAGGCTAATGTTCAGCAGTGGACGCAGATTGGCTGAGGTTATGACGGTGTCTAATAACACTAAATAATAGATCGGACCAAAATAAAAGCTGATGGTAGCCTGAGTTTACTATGTCATCTGGACGTCTAACACCTCAGTCCCCTCCCCCACCCCGGCTGCTTTCACGAGCACTCGAAACGTCGGGAATATAAAATACATCCAATTTCATTTCAAATTAATTAATAGTTAATAACAAGTGTGTAATTAACTATTAAGTTAACTCAATAACTACTATCAATTAATTTAAAATCAGTGACGAATAACATTAACAATTAGGAGGAGGCACGGAGGCATGCTGGTCGCACAGTGCGGTATGTCAAATATTGTAACTAGTTCATACCGAGCTCTTCGAGACGGCGCAGGTCGGCGCGGCGCGCGCGCACCTCGCCGGCGCGCTGCCGCAGCGTTGCCAACTGCTGCTCCAGCGAACCCGTGCCCTCCATCATAGACGTGCTGCCAACATACCGAAATTTATAGTCTAGCTATACAGAGCTCAAAGACGGCCAAAGGGAAACACATTTTGGTCCCCATACAAATAAGGATCTTAAAATTTATTAGTTACAGAGAAAATTATTTTATAAGAATCACGGAGCAAAAAAAAATGGTCCTCTTAATTATGTCTTCCATATCATAATTTACATTATATTATAATGGTTCGCAGACAACACTGAAATTAGTATAATTAAAAATAAAAAATACGCACATTTAAAAGTTAGATATTTTTAATATTTACAATATAACACTTTATGTTCGTCGAAGGTAGAAACATAATTATAGCCAATTTTAGGTATTAAGCTGTGGGAACATCGAAAACAAATGAAGTGCTCACAATATCAACTTGGCAGAAAAGTTACAGCTTTAGAATGGTATACACATAGATAAATTCTTGGAAAATTTGTCTGTAGGTATACAATGTAGTAAATTAGCATATTTAGGTATTTAATTAATGCTCATTATTATATTTTTCGTGTCAAATGAGAACAAGGTATACATGAAATTAACATCTGTTGCTCTTACTCAGCCGCATTGCAATTTTATTCACTATGCTAGACTCAAGTGTTACTTACTGAAAAGTATTTGACATTAATTATGCAACAGTGCATTTATTTTAAACGATGAATTCGTAGTAAGTAAAACGATTTGTAGATAGTGCAATAAATAAATAAAGACGAAACAAAAGTAAAATTAATAATTGCTCTTTTCTGCCAAGCCATAGGCAATTCAGACATGTTTAGTATAAACTGTGCACGCTTTCTGTAGTACTTTACCCGTCCCAGCCTAGCAGCCGGTACCTGCACATATGCTTAAATTGAATTATCTGTATGACAATATTATCAACCATACAAAATATGCCATGATCAATAACAAAAATTATCAGATGAAAGTTAAATTTGTTTTAATAGTATATTAAACAATCTGTGATTGTACAAACATAGTATCCAGTATCAAAACATAGTAAACTAGGATTCCGTGTCCTTGATAAATGGATTATACAGGATTGGACAAGGCCTTGTTGATATTATAATGAAAAATTTGTTAATACTAGTGGTCATAATTATTTGGAAATAGTGAGAAAATGTTTTAAACTTTATTCTATTTTTCTTGACTAGTTTGGTGCCCTCGACAGGAGCGATAACCAATGACTTCAAGCTCGACCATTGGACGCCGGCGCGGACCGTAGATAAGGTTTTTGTCAAGTTCGACATTGGCGTAGTTAACTAAAGCCCTATATGATCAAAACTAAAAAAAATGTTTGATTGTGTAGAATAGTTTATACTCTACTTATATAATTGATTTGGTGTATGATGTCCTAGTGATGGCCTGTAAAATATTAAAATATCGTAACGTCTCATCCAACCTATATCCATATCATATCCATGACTCCTCTCTCTCCGGTCACAAACCTTTATATTCATCATCTAAATGTTTTCCCCTAGCGGGATTTTAACTGGCAACTACTAACTTCGAAGGTATAGTTACTTACAAATAGACGACTATCGGGCCGGGCAGTGAAACAGTTCACTGCTTTATCATCATCAGATTAAAGGTGATTGCTATATTAACATAATCTTCAGCAATTCATGAATAATTATCTAATTCAAAAACCGTCTTCCCCAAAGTAAATATCCTTTAGAGTGTAATCAAAATAGGTATTAAAATGCCAGGACGATTTGAGAAATTCCTCCTTTTCAAAGAAGGCGTTGTTATGAATGGCTTAATGGAAGTTTTAGAAGTCGTATTAAAAAACTAAACCTTACATAAAGACCGTAATTTGTAATGTTTACAGAATATTCTTACCGAGTTTCTGTGAGCCACTGATGGAAAGCATTGGCGTGTTTAGCGAACTCCTTGCGCAGCTTGTCGTTCTCTTCTTGGCGCTGAGCCTCCTTGGTCAGCTCGACGTCACGATCCGCTGCGTGAGTAATTGTGAGTATTTAAACATGATTATATTAAGACTAATTTGTTTCCAATTCATAACATTCAGTGTTCTCCAGCAATTTATTTATTTATATTTATAAATAATTTAAAGCCAAGTTTATAGTATGCAAGTGGCAACACTTGAAAGTGTTAATTGTAATTTTATGTGTTGAATTTACCACGTGCTCGGCGGCGTGCAAGGAAATATATCGCGAGAAAACACGCACTTCAGAGAAATCATAAAAAAAAATTACTATTAGATATGTAAATTTCACCCAGCCGCATCGTAGCATTGTGGAGGCTAACTCGGCTCAAAAACCCTTTCAAATATCTTAACTATTCATTCACAGACACCTGACAACAAAACTTTAAAAAAGCGAGTTTAATTTCCTCTCACCACAAGCTATCTATCGCATTAAAAACTAGAGTAGACTATACACACCGATAATTTTGCGCAGATTGCGCCAGGTCTCCTCGAGCGCCTCCATAGTGAACCAGGTGTAGGGGTTGGCGCCCACGTTGAACGACTTGATCTGCTCGTCCAGCGCCGCCAGCGCTGCGAAGTCGCTTTGTGCAGAAGAAAGCGACGCCTGTGCGCAAGTATAAGGTAAGATAACAAAGTCCTGTTACAACAGATTAATAATTAAATTTCGTGGTTTTAAACGATTGGTTTATTGACTGCTTGTTCATTGATCAAAACTACTATTTAGTTATTTTTGTTAACAAGTTATTCGTATATCGGGGGATAATATAACTTGAATAAAATTCTAATTATTTTAAGTCTATTGCGACAAACAACAATCAAACCTGGAACTGGGCATGGGCGTCACGCAAAGCTCGGATCTCTTCAATGGAGTTGCAGCGAACTGGGTCTGTGAGATCCTCCTCCGCGTTCTCAAACCAAGAGTTGAACGCTGAAGCCTGTCAAAAAATTATAGAGTCAATAAGGAACATTTATAATCGTGTTAGGATCAAAGTATATAAATTCTATGATAAATTCATATCAAATTATTCTGATCTTCAAGAGGAAAGGTCCTTAAATTGGATAAATGATGAATAAGTAGCATAAAACAAAGTAGCAATCAGCGTTTGTCTGTGTGAATACTTGTAACTTGTATAGTTTTAAGTGGGTTCCAATGCGGTTTTCACCATAATTTAGAACATTTTGTGAGGACAGATATTACAGATCTGTCCGCGAAGCGAAGCGCCGGTGATGAATAAAGAGAACGTTATAATGGAAGCGGCCCAAGTAAGATTAGGTTAGGCATATATTGTATATTGTGTTGTGAATAAACGTTTTCTTCCAACTGACTAAAATAAAATTTCCGAGTGAGTAAGTCGCATACTTTTAAATTTTTGCAGAAAGTAGGAATTTCTAGAGAGGGTTTTGTAACTTAACTTGGGAGAAAGTTTTAAGACTTTTAAAATAATCGGTACGACTGCACGGTGAAATCTATGGGTTACCTTCTTGGCGAAGGTGAGGTAGAGCTCCTCGATCTGCCGGAACTGGTCTTGCAGCTGCAGCAGGCGCTGCTTGCGCGCGGCCGAGTCTGCCAGCAGGCGCTGCCAGCGCGCGAGCACGTCGGCGTGCCGCTTTCCGATGGCCGCCGCCTGCTCGTGCCCCGCCGCCACCAGTTGTTCCTTCAGCTGCGTGATGTTCTGGATGCCCTCGTGCTCGAACGCCGCCAGCCCTGCACGCGCACAGATTTAATTACCTACCACGATACTTTGTGCAATTTTCTTTTTAATTGGATTGTGGTGACAAACGAGCCAACAGTCCACCTCACGGTAAGTGGCTACTGCAGCCCATGGAAACCTGCGAATGACTTCATTCGAATAATGACAGATGCGCTGTCACCCCTGAAGACCGAGATGGAATGCCTCACAGCCTGTAATTACGTATAATTAAGAGGGTGATAGTTACCCAGAAGTCTGAACAGAAGTCTACCGGCTAGAAAAAATTTCATGCGACATATTTTGTGGTCTAGCGCAAAAGGGTTGATCAAAGCCAAGTACAAGAGGGACTTTAGGACTATTTTAATAGGCTGTTGAAGAAGATGACAAAGTAGAGTGATGATCACTGACCGGCATCGAAGGTGTCCTGCTTGGTGAGCAGCGTCTGCACGGTGGAGAGGTCGCGGCCGAACTCGTCGGAGCGCACGTGCGTCTCCTTGTCCGCGATCCAAGACTCCACCACGTCGGCCTTCCAGAGCAGCTGCAGGTAGGCCGAGTTGTCCACCAGCGCGGCCTTGCGCCGGGCCGCCAGAGCCGTCAGCTTCTCCAGTTTGGACTGAACGAGTACAATTTTTTTTTTATATATAAAATGAATGTAAACTAGTATAAATTTTGCTAATATTTTTGTTAACCCCACAAATAGCGGGCTACACCGGTCATGTTTTTCATTTGCTTATTGGCGCCTCAAATTTTGAGACGTTTCTATTTTACAACTTAGTAGTAAAGACTATTTTTTACCACATTTACAATTAGAAATCAAATTGATTTTTTTTTATTATTCAATCACGCCTAAGGAACGAAACAATGATATGAACGTAATTTAACAAAGATGCGAATTTGAGTGAAATGGAATATATGATATTTATGATTCGCCGCATGGAAGAGTGACATTAAAATCTACATGTCGAAGTACAGTAGAACGATTTTATTAAAATTAAACTGTTCTCTAATGCCATCTATATTTGACAAGAACTATTACTTCTACATAAGACGCACACGGACCCGACCCACATTTTTATCTCAATTAAGTGTGGTGTTTTGAGACAAAATCTGTGAGCATTCGCTGGTGAATGAAGGAACAAGGAACTAACCTGCAGAGAGTGCAGCCTATGCTTGAGCGCGTCCGCGTGCAGGTTGCCGGCGGCCAGCAGGCGCTCGCCGTCGGCCGACAGGTCGCGCACGCGCTCGCCGCGCGCCGCCAGTTCGGCCTCCAGCGCCTCGTGCTTCTTCAGCAGTCCCTGCACCGCCGCCATGCTGTCGCCGCACTCGCTCACCACCACCAGCTGCTGCTTCTCGCTGCACATCATCGCACTTTGTTAATCCTCAACCGTTTTGTTTTTTTATGGGAAAGGGGGTAAATTAGCTAGTGGCCCACTTGATGATTAGTGATTACCGACGACCACGTATACCTGCAACACCAGAGGAGCTGCTGGTGCGTTGCCGGCCTTTAAGGATATTCGCAAAATTCCTCCGGTTACCTCACTCACCGAACTTAATGCAGAAGGATCTAGCTTCACGCCGGTATTCTCAGAGGGCATTGTACTACCACGTTTGAGCCGGCCCATTCGCGCAGCAGCGTAAGCCATCGCTTGGCTCTACCACTTACATAGTTAGGTGGTTAGTGACCATGACCATACCTTGAATATGGGTGGTTACCAGCTTACTGAATTAATGTTTCAAGTTCAGATCCTAATTAAAATTAATGTTTGCGTGAAAAAATTATTAAATCATTAATAACAATTACCAAATCAGACTGAAACCATTTACAATAAACCCAAATTAGAAAATGTTTAAACATGTCAGCAGCCTAGGCAATCTTTATGTACACGCCGTTAGTCAAAAGTGTCCTCTATATATTTGATAGAACTTTAGTTCGTACTTTACATATCCTCGAAAAATATATTAAAATTATTTCTAAAACATGCCGTGTATATATAAATGTTAATTAAGTAATGCTATACCTAATCCAAGCTTCCTCCTCGTCGACTTTAGCCAGGAATTGCTGGTAGGCCAACGACTGCTGCAGCTTAGCTCCGCGTTCACCGGCTAAAGCCTGCAGTTCAGACCAGGCGAGAGCCAACGCTTTTAATCTTTGCTCGATTTCGGGCACGCCCAGGTTGGACACGTCCATAAGTTTCTCGCCGGCCTCCTGCACTGCTTGGATGGCTGGCTCGTGGCTGGCCAGCTCGGCTTCGAGACGCTTATGCTTTTTCAGCAGGTTCTGCACCCCGGTCAGATCCCGGCCATAGTCATCAGACGCCACTAGCAGTTTCTTTTCCCTGTGAACGAAGAAAATCGAGGTTAAATAAAGATTTGGTGTTCAATGGTGAGTACTCACTATTACTACCGCAGGTAAGTATATTTTTTGAAGCCTCCAAATTTCTGCGGTATACTTACCTAGGGTACATGAACCGAGAAATCTCTTCCTTACACAAACAAAAGAAGATATATTTGTCTTCTTTCGTTTTAATATCCGAAATCAATTTAGCTCAAATACTAATTGTAATAAATCACAAACTTATCTAAAATAGCCTTAGTCTGATAAAGACATAACGTAAAGCAGTAAACCAGTAGCGAACAGCTGAAGGGCAGCGGCGGTGCGGTGCACTCACTTGATCCAGGACTCCTCGTCGGCGATGTCGCGGAAGAACTGGTGCAGCGTGTTGGCCTCGTGCAGGCGCGCGCGGCGGTGCGCTGCCAGGTTGCGCACGCGCTCGAAGCGCTCGTTGATGGCCGCGCGCCGCGACCCGATGCCCGCGCTGTCGAACTGCCCGCTCGACACCAGCGCATCCGCCTGCGCGTTCATGTCTGCCCACATCCACGAACATTAGCCCACAATCCTTTATTATACTATTACTATTACCTGTGACTGGCCTTCTACCCCTAATCGTTATGAACACGTTGTTTTAGATAAGCTAAGATGAAAACGTGCGATAGGTCGTGTTCACAATGGACACTTATGTAACATAATTCTATGGATGCGATAGTGCTGGTTATCACAAAATATCATGAATGGTGCAACAAACCAGTGCATGATAATTGTCGAAAAAAGTCACTATTAAACTACTACAAAAGGATTTCTTATTTATTTATAATTTCTTTGCATATCTTAAAAAATATTACGAATGGCGGACTTAATGGCATTATGGCATTCGCTGCCAGTCAAGAAATATTGTTTAGATGTATTAACATCTTGATTCAAACTTGTACAACAGTACAAGTTTTAAATTAGAAATGTGAGTAATAAAACGAAACGCCATAAGTATCTTAATAGTAAAATCTAAAGTGATACACTGGCCTGAATAAATAGATCAATATATACAACACGCATTACATTACACATTACAAGTAGAATAAATACATGTACACAAATATGAATATATATATAATATACACACCATACACAATGTTACTTTAACTATGTTTTCATCATCTAATGCAAATTATCTCTAAGTGAGGAATGTATAATTTTTTTTGATTTAATAAAAAAAATCCTATGAGTGCCAGAAAACAGAGAACAACATTTTGGCAGCGGACGCAGAGACCTTTAATCTCTTGGCTTGCGGTGAGAACTTTAATTTTTTCGAAACCTTACTTTCCCGTCTCCGGTCAAAATGGTGACGCACATTTCATCAACGGTCGCGAGACATACTCAGAAAAGATTCTGGGACTTAATCAATAATTGTCAAATATTGTTTAGAAAAGTCAACACTTGATTTGTTTTGTGCGAATGTTATTCGAGGAACCCAATCTTCTTTCTGAATTTTCAGGTGTGAGTTAACTGAATTGTCCCTAATGAAAGTTCTAAAATCTGAACTAAACAACGAATATTTTCATTACTACTAACCGCTGATCCTGTCTTCGTGCGCCTGTATGTCGGCCTCGACGAGCTGGTGCTTCTTCATAAGGTTCTGCACTGAAGCCAGATCTTTTCCAGAGTCCTCCGATGTGAGCAAACTCTCAACCTGTGACAATGTTAATTATTTGTGTATTTACTAGTAAACTATACAGAAGATTAATTTAAATAAAGTTTTTAATGAATATAATTCCTAGTTAAAAAAAAATGTTCTCCATTTACCTCTCCCAGCCAAAAATCAAGATCCTTGACAGCGGCAATGTAGGTTCGCTGCTTGTTGGCCTCCTTGAGCTTCAACGATTTCTCCGTGGTCTTTTGTGTGAGGAACTCCCACTGGTCAGCGATCGACGCGAGACGAGCCTGTATGTACAATTTTATAGCAATGACACAAGGGCTTACGTCCGGCTAAGGTTTCAATCTACGATTTGTCATTTTGTAGTAGGAAGCATGCGGAGTAGAACACAGAGATGTGAGTAATATTAACACAGAAATTAGTTTTTTATAGCTGCAGTAAGTCATAATGCCGATGGCCAGTTTCCAATTCTACCTACGGTCGGGTTTTAGTGTCAAATCTCCATCTGGAGTAAGCAAAAGGATAGCATAAAGAAAACGTTCATAGGTGGATAAATCTCTTTTATTCATAGTGCAACCAGTAAACTAATGTTGCTACAACCTTGGTACTGCAGTAAAAGCAACAAACAAACAGATGAATTGTGCCACGCGGTAATAATCTTGGGCCATAAACATCTGCAGCTCCTGGGGTGCAGTTGATCCATTGTTTGTTCTTCGTAAAGTAAGTATTTCTAAGATATGTGTCATCTCTGATGATGATGATGTTCTCCCAGACAGTTGTCAACTGCACCCATGGCTAGCTAGGTTTAGATGATGGAAGGGTCTCTTGACACTCGGTACCTGAACGGCGTCCTCGCTGCCGCTGCACTGGCCGCGCTGCACCAGGTTGCCACCCATGGCCAGTACAGACTGGATACGCTCCGCGTTGGCAGCAAGCTCCGCCTCGAACGCCTGGTGTTTCTGATGCTTCGACTGAATGTTAGCCGGGTCCTGACGAACACACCAATACAATTATTGTAGTTAAATTGTTAATTAATTTCTAAAATTCTTGATGAAACCTAAAACAACACCCTAACAAGAATAGGGTGTTTAACGTTTATTTTTGTTAGTACTAAAATTATTTAATATATTGAAATATAAATTTGTTTTTGATTTTACTTATTGAAACATTCTAAATACAAAATATTGTTTTTTTTTATTCAAAATTGTAAATCGGCGCCGTAACGTTTCGTTGTCATCCCTAAGGACTTAGATGGAATGCCTCACAGACCATACTTACACTCTCTATAAGTTTCAAGCCGGAACACAACAGTGGTTGCACTGCTGTTTCGCGGCAGAAATGGGTAAGAGTGTGGTGCCTACCCTACCTTGTAAAGAAAGCATCCATATTCATAAAATTCTATAATTTAATTTCGACATTGTCAACTAGCCAATAGTGAATATTAATAACAATAATAAAATCTAATCGGCCTTACCTTGTAGCTCTCTTCGGTAGCCAGCTGCAGCTTCTCTGCAATCCAGTTCTCCATCTCATCAGCATCACGGGAGAATTGCTGCAGGGTCTGTTCATCGCCCAATCTAAACAATGGAATGTATGATTAATATAATTATACAATAGATTATTCTGACTCGATGAGAATATAAAGAAATTATTACATAAAATCATAAGTGGACAGTAACATTATTGATCATCGAAATAAGCCGGATTACCTGGAACGCTTTTCGATGAGAGCCTCCTTGAGGTGACGCCAGCGATCGAGCACCTGCTTGCGCTTCTTGTCGATGGGGTCTGCGGCGTAATGCTCTGAAGCGATGAGCTGGTCGGCCAACGTCTGCAGCTGGGCAATCTTTTCTTCCTGTTTGCAAAAAGTTAAAATTGAGAATGGCGGAGAAGGTAATTAAAATTGTCAGGTACAGGTGTGGATCGTAAAATTGTTCACTAAATCTAGCGATTACATTTTTTTTCTTTTAATGGGATTAAGGGGACCACACGAGCAAGCGGCTCACCTGATGATAATTTATTGATTATCGACACCCACATACATCTGTTTCACCTGAGGAGCTGCAGGTGGCATTACCAATCTTTAAGATTTCGGGAGAAGAGAAGAGGATGAGGGCCCCTGGTTGCCTCACTTACCAAACGAAACGCAGAAGCCCAAGATGGTCGAGCCGGCCCAATCGAGCAGCAGCAAAAGCCGCCGCTTGTCTCTACTCCGTACATACGAACACATATAAGGTGTTAATGCGATGGCTGACAAAGGTAGAATGGGCTCTGGGAGCGCAAGCCCATTCCAAGTTGGGGGTGATTGACGGATGGATGAGAGTGGCGGTATTGCGACTCTCCCTACCTAGTAGACTCTGGACTCCGGGTAAGCAGGTGCTTCCTAGTACTCGCTTTCCTGGCTACCCCTCTTTGGGTGGTAGACTTAGAAGGATTGAAGGTTGCGTAGGAAAGTTCACCCCGTTCCAGCGCGCCGTGCCACGCATCGTGTAGTTCCCCCCGCTCTGGTCTCCGCTAGGGCCGGTATGCGATAAACATTTATCGAGGCAAACAAAAAACCGAATCGACGTTATCCATCTTTTTATTGCAAGAGGTACGCGAGCAGCGTGCGCAACAGACACACTGTGTGTATGAGTCACAAATAGGACTGTTCGCACATTGAAGTGTCGCAGCCCGCACTTGCGCGTGCACACATTGGTGGGTACTAACATGTGCGTTGATCGCCTTGTCGAAGTCCTCGTGCTTCTTGATGAGTTGCTCGACGTTGTCGGCCGTGCCGCTGTCGGGCTGGTCGGCCTGGTCGGGCTGGTCGGGCGGCGCCAGGAAGGCCTCGCGCGCCGCCATCCAGCCCTCGGCCTGCTCGCAGTCGCGGTAGAACAGCTGCAGCTCCAGGTTCTGGTCCAGCTTCATGCGCCGCGACACCCACGCCCTGCAACGTGCCGTCTATCAACCACTGAACGCAATGCCACAGTCACTTTGCTCTGTGGTCAATGTAACTAACATTTAAATTGCGAGCCTCGAGCTCGTACCTTCGTTGAAGCCAGCAACTGTTCCACACACAAAGTAATCATTTTCACGTCCGGATATATAGTATTTCAGGTATCAGGTGAAACTGTATCTGTAACCTTCCTCCGATCTTTCTACGTCGCCTTACGCACTAAGATAACATATTCTGCACAGATGCTAGCAATCAGTCAAGTTGTTACAATAGCTATTGAAGGACATTTATTAAATTTGCTTTAAGAATATAGCCGCTGGTAATTAGATTTAAAACTACGGTGTGATTAAAATATTTTTAAAAATGAGCATGACAGTTAATAATTAAAAGTTGACATTCAGATTATACTATTTTAGTGCCATAAGTTATATATACAGAAATATAATAAGAAACTATAAATGTCCCATATACAGCTCTCTGTGTTTCAAAACAAAGCTAAATGTTTAAAAATTTACTGGATCCGCTTAGTTCTATTCAAATATCCATGCACTAAGTACATGTAAATCTTTATAAAAACACATTTCAATAATTATTATTAATGTAAAACCAAAAGCTATGGGGACTGACTTCTCGAGCTCATGTCTTGCGTCGCCCATGGCGTTCAGCTTCTCCTGTATGTCGACGCTGGCGTAGTGTCCGCCCTGCAGCAGCTGCTGCCCGAACAGCTCCAGCGCCTGGAACGTGCCCGCGCGCGCGTCCATCTCCGTGCGGTGCTCCTGGTACGTACCAAAACCAACATTACTATCGACCCCTTGTTTTACAAATACGCACTGATGTGATGTTCTTTTTTTTTACTTCTGATCACTCTTTGTATTTTTTTTTTATAAATCAATAACATAAACCAACCAAATTGCTTCTGTGCAATTTTATTTCGCTCAAATATTTGAGAGTTTTGGAGCCGGGAAGTGTCTGCCACGTTGCTCCAAGTGCAGGTTGGCGGACACGTCCTCGAATTTTTTTTTTATTATTTCACAAAAATGCACGTTTCGTCACGATGTTTTCCTTCACCGTCGAAAACGTAGTAAATTCAGCACTTAAAATAGCTATTAAGAATTTTAGTGGTGCCGCCATCGGGGATCGTACTCGGGTCACTCTCATACTATGAAATTAAAGCCTGACAACTAGGACACCCCCCGGCTCTGCCCATAGGAAAATATCTATTTTAAATAGAAAACACAAAATATTAAACTCCTGAATTTATTGAAAGCTTACTGCACAAATATTCCTTTCTATCCTCCTAAACAATTAAAACATATATTTTTTAATCATAAAGTGAAATCTTAAATAAAAAAAAAAAATGGTAAGCTGAATGTTTAAATAAAAATACACGAAACCACACACAAAAAAGTAAATATAGATTGTAATAAAATAATATTAAGTGAAGAAGGTTGAAGTTTAAATAAAATATTGTTTCACAACACACGTAATATTACAGCAAAAAAAATTTAAACCACACAAGTAAATAACGAAAGTAAAAATCCACGATCAACCAGCTTCATGGATACATTATTGTTATTTTTAAAACTAGATAAGCCGAGATACATTTTCAAAATAACTGTTTACGACAACATCGATAATTGCAATATTAACGTTTTGATTTGTTAAAATGCGTTTTAAGTTTTGTTCTACATCTCTGTTAGTTGACTACACTGTATTACAAAAAAATTTTATTTTTCTTTAGTAAATACTTTTCTTAATTGTATATTAGTGATTATTCAAACTAATAGGGGATTTCCCTCGAAGACATAATCGAATGCGAAACATCGAGTGTAGAAAGTGAAATGACAAAATATTATTGTTGCGTAAGGTGATTATTGTATGTGGCAAGAATAAAGTTAGGCTGGGAGCACACATGCGTGAAATGTCTGACCTGCGGCATTATGCCGTATCGCGCATCTATCTCCAGTCGCTGGGTCTAAAAATACAGGATGTGTTACTTACATAGTACATGACGCTAGGTTGTCTTACGAATACATGATTTAAAAATATCCCAATAATTTAGACCGTATCTCTGGCGGTAACAACAGCGATCCGTTTCAATTTCAATCTACGCCAATCTAGAAAGTTAGACACATCGCGTCGTGGAAAAATAATATTCCATTAGCGCGGAGTTTTATTATTCCATTCGCCCGTCAACCCGCACTGGAGCGTGGCGGGCCCTTCGCGGCTCCTAAGCCCTCTCTGATACTCGTATATGAGAAGGAGCCCTTTGCCCGGCAGAGGGCACTTACAGGCTGCTACTTTAGCGCGGAGAGTCGTGACCACGTCCTCTGGGATTGCGACCTAAAGCGGGCGGTTATCACACCAGTTTATTACCGGGACCTAGTGTGTTGGGAGTTTGTTAAGGAAGTTCGCGCATGCATTGCATCATACGGGGAGACAACTCGACCACTGGAATTGTTCAGATAGCTGGGTACGCGAAGTGCCGTCGCTGTGAAGCCACGCCCCGAAAAGGGGAGAGGTGATAGGTAGAGAAAGGTGATGGATGAGAGAAATTTGTAGGGCGCGCGCATGGGGAAGATTCCCGAGCAGGTACCGTGCGTATCTCCCGATTCGCTATGTATATATACGAGTAGAACAGATAGAATGGAAAGGCGGAGGGAAACTAATCTGTCGTAATTTCAAATTGAGATCGCTATTACTATTACCACCAGAGTAACGCAACAGACCAGCATTGCTGGCCGTCACTTTTTTCTAAAATATTTTTATGAATTAATTATGAATATAAGAGTTATTAGGTCATCACACTGCCCATTAAAAATCCTTACCACGGAGAAAATCTCCACATAATCATAAAAAATTCTATGATAAACTCGGAACAAAATCATCCATATTTCATATTTTTTGCTTCAAATAATCGATAAACAATAACTCTGCTGAATAACGGCGACGTGTGTGAGCGCGAGCTGGTGCTACTGACCTGGTGCCTCTCGAGCAATGCCTCGGCGCCGGTGACGTCATTAGCGAGCTCCTCCGAGCTCACCAGCGCCATCATCGAGTTGATCCACGCCATCAAGTCGCGGTAGTCGGACAGGAATCTAAACGCAAATGCATTATGCTTAAAACACACAGTACTTCGCTAGGGGTCATTTCTCAAATTAATAGATATTTTAATTAAAAAAGTATAAAATGAAAGGAATCCAAATTACACAATTATTTAAAAATATTTATTTATATTACAAATACAAAAAAAATGTCGCTGTCGTCACTTGCAGTGTTAAAGAGGGCACCGCGTCAAGAAAAGTAAAACGAAATATGCATGCGGTCAATCGCTCTCTCTCTCTATCTCATGTTAAGTTTTCTATTTCGCTCTCTCTCTCAACTCAATTGTTGTGTGATATTATATAGGCCAAGGGACGAGATAGGAAAATGTTGACACCACAACTACTCATTACAAAGGTGCAGAAAGGGGGAGATGGAGTGGGGGCGGTACCTCTGCAAGTCATAGGAGTCGAGCAGCTTCTCCTTGCGCGCGTTGGCGCGAGCCTGCAGCTGGTGCCAGGCGTCGTTGATCTCTCGCTGCTTGCTGTAGGTGGCGTCCGCCGAGTCGCCGTGCGTGGCCATCAGCCGATTGGCCGTCTCGTCCAGCTGCCGGATCTTATCGCCCAGCGCCGCCAGGTCCCGTTCCAGACCCTCGTGCTTACCTGACATTAGAAACAGGGGTAGATAACGAGTTAACGGATTTCCATTTGACACGATTCGATGAAGCCTACAGCAACCAACTTTTCGCCCCTAAGGGTGATGACTTTTGGCGACACGAGATTTTCAAGGTCGCCTTTTACGACACACGTGGGGTGTTTGGGGAAGACAGGCCCTTACACCGTTACTACAGAGGTTACTTCGTTTTTTACAATTTCATTAATTTCTTCTTTTTCTTAAACAGAATTCAACAATCCACTTATGAACATGGGAACTCTCTAATTAGGATTTCACATAATCGCCACGTTTGGTGATCTCAGTACCAAACAATCTCCACTTCAGATGCTGCCGCCTTTTTTTTATAGAAAAGGGCGGGAACGAGCGTGCGGCTCACCTGATGGTGAGTGATCACCGACGCCCACGAGCATCCACAACACCAGAGGAGCTACGGATGCGCTGCCGGCCTCTACATCAGAGAAGCTACGGATGCTGTCACCAGGTCTGGCATATTTAAGATGATTATTCCGCCCAAAGTCGAAAGTCATAATAAAGTTTTTGAGCATTTTGACTACTACACCTATGGGATGAGACGAGTGGCAGCTTGTCTTTTGCGGTCAGAGTCATTAAGTAGAATCGACCGAGTGGTAGCCTCCTACTCTAACTAGGAGCCGTCCGGGTAGGCACTATACTCTTATCTATTACTGACTCAAACAACAGTACAGTATAATTACAGGCAGGTAAGAATTACAAGGAAATGCTTAATTCCCCAGTTGTCTCTGGTTGTCTTCAGTTCAACGTATAAAACACAATCGCCTTAACTGCTACTTTACACTGGTATTCTGTGAAAGTGTCTGTTTTTCACAGACAAGGACAAAAGTCAAAAAAAGTAATTTGCAGTGCAGTGTGAGTTTTCCCGCAGAGTGCTCATGCAGTACTCACGCTGCAGCGTCTGCACGGAGCGCAGGTCGCGGCCCAGGTCGTCGGAGGCGAGTGCGGCCTCCTTCTCCGCGATCCAGTCCTTGGTCTCGTCCACGTCGCGGTGGAAGCGCTGCACCTCGTGCGCCGAGCCGAGCTGCGCCGCGCGCTCCGACGTCAGCTGCTGCAGCGACGTCCACTTCGAGTTCAGCTCCTGTACATGGAAAATTATTAGAAAATATATGCTCTCACGAATTTTCTTTCAACTAACAATGTACTCATGTAGACTACACGGGCCATTCAATAGGTACCTAGAACCGCACCTTCGAATTAACAGTACATAAGCTTCTCATAAACCTTACCCGCCTTCGACATAGGATCGCACACAAGTCTCATGATTCGAACGCAGATCCCACTGGGCTATCGTAGCTTCAACGGTATTGGAGCGCGATATATATACCAACAGATATGCCCTTATTGAGAAATATGCTTCCCTTGACGGTTCGGCGGCGCAGTGCTTAAACATTTTAGTGCGACTTTGCGTGTCGATCCCGCAGTTCGATCCCCACAACGAGAGAAGTATTCCTTACGGCTCTGGGTGTTTGTCTGTATACGATACATATATGTAAACTGCCTTCAAAACATAGGAGAAATTCATAGAGTTAAGGGTGAATGCTTCAAATAAACAAAATCATGACTGAATATAATCCACCACTAAGTGTAATGGCGTATTTTGGTTAAAAGTATTATAGTTCTGCCCAAAAAACAAAAAAAAACTAAAACTGGACTTTCTGACATTTATATATTCTGCACCAAAGTACATAAATGTCAGAAAGAGATAAACTGATATTTTACTAATACATTGTTGATAAGAGTTCCACCGCTCTGGCCGAATCAAGTAAACCATTCATTATTTTGTATGTCTAACTACTTATATGAAGTTTTAGACGGTTTTATAATTGTGTTTAAAGTTCGGTGGCGTAGTGTACTTTGCATTTAATTAATTCATTTGTGAATGAAGTTAAAACCACTGTTCATGTCTGGATGTTCCTGCAAGTGCAATGTATGAAATTGGTTTTTGAGTTTTCTTTGACAAGAAAAAAAAAATTATCCTGCTTAACTTCGAAACAGATACAGAAATGTAAACAGTTTTTTTTAATATAAAAAAGCTTAACAGTAGCAGCAGTAGCATATCATAAACAAGTGAGCATTGGATCCGGCACACACCTGCATCTGCGTCTTGATCTTGAGCGCGGCCTCGGTCTGCCCGACGGTCATGAGCTGCACGGCGATCTCGTTCATCTCGGCGAGGCGCACTTCGTTGGCGCGCAGGTCGTTCTGGAAGTCGTCGAACTTCTTCTGCATCACCTCCACCTGCTCCAGGTCCTCACCCACGTCTTGCACCTGCGCATGCATCTCCTGAGGACATGCAAGTTAACAAAATATGTATAATTAATGGTTCACGATTTAAATTAGTTAAGTTCCTGTGTCTGATATCAACTACCACTGTGGTGGTTCATATATATTTGTTACATTATCAATTAGGAAAATGGAAGCTGATCTTTTTATTGTCTTGTCAGGAGTACATACAGAATACGATTTAACATTGAAAGTATCTATTCTGTTAGATGTGAATAAAGATTTTATTGTCGGACAATTTTTGTAAGGATCATTAGCAAAAAGGGCTCCAATTGAAAAATACTACTAAACTATTGAAGTCACTTGAACAAAGAAAAACATATAATTTTAGAATTATAGACAATTTTTTTAAAAATGTTTCAAAAATATTTTTTTTAATAGTCATGGTTAATTTGCTAAGTTAACAAAATGTCAATTGGAAGATGTTGCTACGTTCAAACGGCACACACATGCAGTCAGACACCTGTGTCATACCTTGTCCTTGATCCAGGTGGCGAGCTCGGCGGCCTCGCGCACCAGCACGTACGCCTTCACGGTCTCGTTCAGCTTGTTCTGCCGCTCGCGCGCCAACCCCAGCAGGTTGTCATATTGCCCTCGATCTGGGTGACGAAATTAAAAAGAAATTATTTTGTTTCACAGCATTAAAATTTAATTATGTATCAGCAATACATAATTCACGAATTAAATCTAATTCAAAAAAATCACAACATGCATTCATGCCATGTACAGACCTGGTTCTGCCGGGCGGCAATAGAGCTGGAATCCGCCAGATTCTGCTGCGAGGAGGAGAGACCGGCATCGATTTTCTTGACGTAGGCAGCTGGCACAAAGCCCTGACGATCGTTCACCTCAACCTTCCACCAGTCCTGATAAATATATAATGAAGATAAATTAAGATATTGTTAATTTAATGAGATAATGGCCACTTCTTCATCGAGCTATTTATAGTTCAGGAAAGCGAAACATAAACCGGGATTGATTTCTTATAAGGTCCGTTTGTCCGTCCGTTCCAAATATCGAGCTGGACGAGTGGTTTGGTGAGCCCAGCACCCTCACACTAGTGAATTAGAGAGGTTTAAGTTCGAAGATGTCCATGTCATCATTCGGTCTGGTTTGTTCGCCCCACGACCACTAACATATTAAATTAAAACTAACAATAATTTATAAACTTCTATGATGCATTTACAGTATATTTAAAAACAAAACACAATAATATCTAACAAGACATAAAATATTGCTGCACTCAGCATTACACTGCTGTATAATACACTGTAAAAGAGCCTTTTGGCAAGGTATACACGAATGCGTGTCTCGTGAGTTTACATTAATATTAATGAAACGCTTACGACATCCAAGTTCAAATCAAATTAAATCCCTCTTATGATGATTGCTTGTTGTTTCAAACAATTCAATAGATTAGACTAAAATTGTTTCGCTTGGGTGAATTAACACAATGTTTTGTCATACGAAAATCATGGGTCAGATCAGTCAAAGGTCATTATAGCGATTATTAGACTCCGATAACTAGGTTTACGTCGTTACTGCTATACTTTAAGTCTAAAATCGTGTCGGAGGATCAGGCACTACAATCCTTTAGTTGGAAGTATTGTAGTAATGTTTAGTGCTAACATTGCCAATAATGTAATCACTGTCTAAACATTTTTCATGTACACGATAATGTAACGTAAATTAACCGAAGCAAAGTCTGTTTTAGATTAAAGAAACTCACACGCGATAAAACATTCTTATTTTTCTTCCTTCGGCAAACGAAAACATTCACAACGAACACTGCCAACAGCCAACTAATTACTATCATTTCGCTAATTACACTAAGTGTCAATATCGTATCACGGATTAATGTGAAAATTTTCAGTATTTGATAACATTTTCCTTCCCGACGAGCGTTCCTTATCCGATTTCATTGCGAATGATGCCGATTACGTAAAAGTAAGCGGTTAAAGGCAGAAACGAGACGAATCTAAAACAATGCGTATGTTATATAGATGAATCGGTTTTATTTAGAATTCAGAACTTTAGTAGTCACATATAGATTTTTTTTTTAATTTTATGCACATATACTGTAAGCTCTCCTTCTGTGCAGATCGGATCAAAATAATAATTAAGAGCCGAACCCAGGTAAACTATGACGAGCTTGGGTGGATAGCAGACGAAAAATAAATAATTAATCATTTAAAATTCTATGCGACGAAATCTGTAAATAGTAGCTTCATTTCAAACATCAGAACAGTTTCTATGAAATTATAGGTTTTTATAAATTAAATACAATTTATGATAGTTTTTTTTTTGTAATCACAGATGGTTGCCAGCACGGTGAGTGCGAGCAGTCCGCTAACCAATCCACTCCACTCACCTCGCTGGGACCCTGCCCGGGAGAGATGTGAAAGCCAGCTTTAGTTGGTGCTATTTCATGGAAAGGCCTTTGTCCAGTCGTGAACTTATAAAGAGAACAAAAATAGTAATAAATTATGTTCAGATCACTGAACGACCCGCGGGGCGTGGGATGCGCCGATCAGCTGATCGCCGAGCGCTCCACCCGCCTTTGTTTCGTGTGTGTAACAAGATACAGCCGACTCAATTATACTTTTGCTCGCTTAGTGACTAGACGTTTGATAATTATTGCCAATATACGAATTATACTTCTGATGCAGTTCATTATTAAGTCCTACGACAATAAGCAGCAAACAATTATTACCCATAACAATAACCATTATTCCTAACAACACATAAAACTTGTCACTAACGGTATTACGATATAATGTTGACGAAGGCAACCAAACGCGTGGAAGGAACGAATATGTTTAGTGAGAATTATGGAAAGTGATTACCGACGCCCACGTTCATCTGCAACACCAGAGGAGCTGCAGGTAACGGGAGAGAGTCTCCGAACTAACGACAGAAGCACAAGATGCCTCTGCTTCACGCCAGTAGCCTTCGAGGCCGCGGTACTTACTTACTACCCCGGTCAAGCCGGCCCAGTGCTTCGCATATCGGTCAGTCAGGACGTTGTACCTTGTTGTTGGAGTTGAGCAGGGTGAGCACGTCGCCGCGCTTCATGGAGACCTCACGCGGCGACTTCTCCGCGTAGTCGTACAGCGCCACCACGCACTCCTTGCCCGACACGTCCACCACCGGCGACTCTTGTTGCTGCACGCACACACACACACACATTACTTTAAATGTCTTCTGTAAAATAGTAATGAGCGGGAAATGGCCAAGCTGTACGGAGTACAACTACTTATAATAGGATTCTTTTAACAACAGTGTTCTAGATAATTTTTATTATTTTCCTTCCACTGCAGACTCACTGCTTCGTTTGCTTTGGCGAAACGAGCTTATTTTTAACTGTTTTTACTCGCTTAGGACGTTCCTCTTGGCTTCGTTGGTGAAATCTCTACTACGTTACACTTGCGTGTCTAACGGAGTTCGTAAGGACACCGCTCAACTTGGAGTGAACTAGGCAAGCCTGCACTGTCAGATGCTCAATCGACGGAGTCCTCGTCCTTTCCGTAGTCCTGGGTGTTCGCCATGGGTTCCTTCTCGCGCATCCACGATTCTGCTTCGTTCGCGTCCGCGAAGTACTGCTGAGCTTGGAGGAGTCCTCGTCCTTTCCGTAGTCCTGGGTGTTCGCCATGGGTTCCTTCTCGCGCATCCACGATTCTGCTTCGTTCGCGTCCGCGAAGTACTGCTGAGCTTGGAGGAGTCCTCGTCCTTTCCGTAGTCCTGGGTGTTCGCCATGGGTTCCTTCTCGCGCATCCACGATTCTGCTTCGTTCGCGTCCGCGAAGTACTGCTGAGCTTGGAGGAGTCCTCGTCCTTTCCGTAGTCCTGGGTGTTCGCCATGGGTTCCTTCTCGCGCATCCACGATTCTGCTTCGTTCGCGTCCGCGAAGTACTGCTGAGCTTGGAGGAGTCCTCGTCCTTTCCGTAGTCCTGGGTGTTCGCCATGGGTTCCTTCTCGCGCATCCACGATTCTGCTTCGTTCGCGTCCGCGAAGTACTGCTGAGCTTGGAGGAGTCCTCGTCCTTTCCGTAGTCCTGGGTGTTCGCCATGGGTTCCTTCTCGCGCATCCACGATTCTGCTTCGTTCGCGTCCGCGAAGTACTGCTGAGCTTGGAGGAGTCCTCGTCCTTTCCGTAGTCCTGGGTGTTCGCCATGGGTTCCTTCTCGCGCATCCACGATTCTGCTTCGTTCGCGTCCGCGAAGTACTGCTGAGCTTGGAGGAGTCCTCGTCCTTTCCGTAGTCCTGGGTGTTCGCCATGGGTTCCTTCTCGCGCATCCACGATTCTGCTTCGTTCGCGTCCGCGAAGTACTGCTGAGCTTGGAGGAGTCCTCGTCCTTTCCGTAGTCCTGGGTGTTCGCCATGGGTTCCTTCTCGCGCATCCACGATTCTGCTTCGTTCGCGTCCGCGAAGTACTGCTGAGCTTGGAGGAGTCCTCGTCCTTTCCGTAGTCCTGGGTGTTCGCCATGGGTTCCTTCTCGCGCATCCACGATTCTGCTTCGTTCGCGTCCGCGAAGTACTGCTGAGCTTGGAGGAGTCCTCGTCCTTTCCGTAGTCCTGGGTGTTCGCCATGGGTTCCTTCTCGCGCATCCACGATTCTGCTTCGTTCGCGTCCGCGAAGTACTGCTGAGCTTGGAGGAGTCCTCGTCCTTTCCGTAGTCCTGGGTGTTCGCCATGGGTTCCTTCTCGCGCATCCACGATTCTGCTTCGTTCGCGTCCGCGAAGTACTGCTGAGCTTGGAGGAGTCCTCGTCCTTTCCGTAGTCCTGGGTGTTCGCCATGGGTTCCTTCTCGCGCATCCACGATTCTGCTTCGTTCGCGTCCGCGAAGTACTGCTGAGCTTGGAGGAGTCCTCGTCCTTTCCGTAGTCCTGGGTGTTCGCCATGGGTTCCTTCTCGCGCATCCACGATTCTGCTTCGTTCGCGTCCGCGAAGTACTGCTGAGCTTGGAGGAGTCCTCGTCCTTTCCGTAGTCCTGGGTGTTCGCCATGGGTTCCTTCTCGCGCATCCACGATTCTGCTTCGTTCGCGTCCGCGAAGTACTGCTGAGCTTGGAGGAGTCCTCGTCCTTTCCGTAGTCCTGGGTGTTCGCCATGGGTTCCTTCTCGCGCATCCACGATTCTGCTTCGTTCGCGTCCGCGAAGTACTGCTGAGCTTGGAGGAGTCCTCGTCCTTTCCGTAGTCCTGGGTGTTCGCCATGGGTTCCTTCTCGCGCATCCACGATTCTGCTTCGTTCGCGTCCGCGAAGTACTGCTGAGCTTGGAGGGAGTCCTCGAGGTCTTGTTTGCGCTGTTCAAATTTATTGAATGTTAGATAAAGGAAATGTACCTGTGAATGAATATGGAGATGCAAGAGGGACTAAATTAAGTCTTTTTTATTTGATTAAGCAACCCCTTATAGCTTCTATAACTCTCTGATGTACATAAAAATTATTTTCAATGGGATCTTGTTGTTATCTTTCATTATCTTCAGTCCACTCCTGATACCGATTACTCCAAATTGACTGCATCACATTCTCAAACATTAACGTCCAGTTACCTGCAGCGCCTTCTCCTGTAGCTGCGTCCACTGCGTGTGCAGCTGGTGCAGGCGCTGCGCGATGTCGTCCGCGGCGAAGTGTCCGGCGGCCCGCAGCGCGGCGCCGGCCGCTCGCACCGCCTCCACGCGCGCCTCGTGCTGCGCCATCTCTCCCATCACCGCCTGGTGCTTCTTCATCAGGTTCTGGACGCCGATCAGGTCACGCCCTGCGACAATCAGAAACGCACAACGTCAGTTACAAACGCCGCAGAGACGCTCCGTAGCATATATTATAAATATGCTGAAAGGATCAGTGAAGTGTAAGATAATTGCGTTTCTTCCCCGATTTTGTCTCTGAATAATTTCTTATTGTTAATTTAATCAACAATGGTTACATGCCATTGACGGTGACATACGATTGACGAATTGGAATACCAGCACATTGCCAGTAATAATTAAAATTACATGTGGCATTCCATCATTGTCTTTAGATGCTAAAGTGCCAATGGCCAAGTGCGTACTACGAAACGATTACGTCTTAAGTTCGAACCCGCCATTCAATTATTGTCTTGAACCACTCCAGATACAAGCTGTAAGCTAAGTTGGAAAGTTATTAGTAATGTTACTTAATAAAATGCATTGCTAGTATAATTTAAAATTAGTAGTGGCACCGACAACCTGATTCTTCATCACTAGGAAGGTGTAAGTAAATTTTGTAATGTACTCCTAGTTATATGGTTTTCAAGAAGACAAATGTTATAAATTTAATGGCTAGTTACTTACTTCTTCACTCAAGAAATAAACATATCATAAATCCCAAAATTACATTAGATTTTTTAATTTTAAATAAATAAAGATAATTTAACATCTTCATATTTCATTCTCACCTCTGTTAGTAGAAGCAATAATGGGTTCCTTTTCACGGATCCAGGCGGCTTCGTCGTCTAAGTCACGGAACAGCTGCTGCGCTTGTAGGGAGTCCAAGAGTCGTCGTTTACGAATGGCCATAGGCTTGTCCAGAGCTGCATAACGCGCCACAAGAGCGTCCTGATAAAAAATATTTGATAAAAAATTTCAAGATTTCTCACACATTATTGCATTGTTTTAGATCATCAATATTTTTAAACAATCTTATTTTTAGGCTGTATGTAAATTATCCAAAATAATTTATTAGCACTGACATCATATAATAGAGTATTATATAATAAATGCATACAATGTAGCTGTATGTAATGAAGGCAATCAAACTTTTAATATCTGTTAATCATTAGGCATCATTTGTTAAACAAAAATGTTAAACAATCACGAAAACAAAAGTATTTATTTTAAATAAATACAGGAATATTAAAAAGAAAATAAAATAAAAATGTAATAATATTAATTTTCTATGGAAAGGTCGAGAATGAACAACTTGTGTAATATTGTAGGCATGCATAATCTTACATCATGACCTTATATTATTGCATATCTGTGTGCATAACTATAATGCTCATGCGCTAGTCAAAAATCAGCAAGAAAATCCTATTGAATATGGTTCCTGTGGAGCCTTCATTCAATGGATTATATCTGATTTTTTTTATCGAGCAAGCTCATTGTTACTTATGCTATAAGTGAGTAGGAAAGTTACCCGTTTCGATTTGATATTCTCAGCGTCGAAGTGACCGCGCTCGATGAACTGCTCGGCCTGAGCGCGCAGCGCTTCGATACGCTCCGCGTGCGAGCTCACGTCCGCTTCCAGCAGCGCGTGTTTCTTCTGCAGGTTCTGCACGCTCGTCAAGTCCTGCGCAAACAACTTGTGTATCTAATATATCGTATAACATCAAATAAGATATACCATCTAGCAAAGCCTATTTTAATTTATTTTTAGCGACTAATGCACTAACAGTCTACCTAACAGTACTGCAGAGTGAGAACTGCAGCCCATAAAAACCTGCAAACAACCTCTGAGAACTAAAATGCCTGTAATTATATTGGCTCACTATACCCTTCATACTGGAACACAACAGTGATACAGTGATTGCAGTGTTGATTGGCGGCAGAAGTAGTTCAGAGGGTGTTGCCTCGTGGTGGTACCAGACGGCTCCTACGCAAAAAGCTGTTCTAGCACATAGTGGAACAAAGTAGTATTACCTTGCCATAGTCTTCGCTGAGCAGTTGCCCCTCCACCTCCGACAGCCAGAGCTCGATGTCCTCGCTGGCGCGGTTGAACTGTTGCTGCGCGGCGGCCTCCTGCAGCTTGCTGCCCTTCAGCTCAGAAGCCTGCACCAGCTTCTCCCACATGCCCGCCAGTTCGCCCAGACGGGATTCGATTTGAGCTAAACACCGAAATACATTGCTATAAATATTTATTTTTGCTTACATTCACCAAAAAACAATTATTACTAAATTCAAATTTGGATCTCGAATAGATTAATAACACTGATGTTATATTTATGTAATAAGTAAATGCTGAAATTTATTGTTAATACTTATAAATCAAGTAAATGAAAAATTTCAAGACGATAATAATTTTGATAGGAATAAATAAGCTCTGGTCTGGTCTAGTCCCATTGATTTTAGTTGTATCAACCTACTTTCCTATTTCCTTATTTGGAGCAATGTGACTGTTGGTGAGCCTGTCTTAAGTGCTACAAGCAAACAAAACTCATGGGTCACATGTCACGCCAATGAGCATCATAGTTTCAGATGTACTCACGCTTGGCGAAGTGTTCCTGTTCGAGCAGGCGCGCCCCGGCGGCGGCGATCTCGTCGACGCGTGGCTTGTTGGCATGCAGCTCCTGCTCGAAGTTCTGGTGCTTCTGCACCTTGCCGTTGAGGTTCGTGGGGTCCAGGTACGAGTCATCCGTCGCAAACTTCAGCTTCTCGTTGATCCATCCTGGTAGCACAGAAGAACATAAACACATATTTCTTGGACTTTAGATTTCAATTGATTAAGCACTCGGCTGTGATGGAAGCCATCGTGTGGCAAACTTACAGAGAAATAAAATAATGATAATATAATTTGAAACCATGGGAAGTCCCGCACAGGAGCCGCGCCACACAAATACAACCTTTCGCTTTCCAAAACCTTTTTTGCGCAGATGCTTTATCCACAAAAATTTCGATGAACGTTGTAAATACATTGTCTTGTATATGTTTCCTGTATTGGTAGCCATGTCTTGCATAAATTAAACCAATAACATGCCATTATTTTATCGGGGAATGATGTAGCACAGAATATTTGTAACTTTTTGTGGCCTAGCAGACAAGGCAAAAGAGGTGAAACATTTATAGCCAGCTACTCTTTTACATCGGTATGAAATGGTGGAACCCCATTTCGACAGGGGGGGGTATTAGAAAAATGCAGTGTCTAGTGTGAGTATGTCTGTTACCCTTTACCCACATTAAGTGCTGAGTCATAATTAGCATAAAGCTGTTGTAAACTGTCAACGCTTACCCTTGGTTTCGTCGCAATCTCGCTCGAATTGTTGATACTTGTAGGCATCTTCTAAGAGAGCGCGGCGTTGATTGGACTTCTCTAGTAGGGCTGCACGGCGTTCCAACAACTATTGAAGATTGTATTTTTGTTTAGTAACTGCCCTTTGCAGTAGACGGTGCAATGAGTATGAGACATTTTATTAATAACTCTAATACAGCGGCAGGTTTTGTCATTCTTTTTCGCTTTAAACTTAATTCATTTATTGTGAATATCAGTAATTTCGGTCAACCGCAGCACCACTTGTCGGATCCAAGCACAGCTATGAAGAAGCATCGTGTGGACAGTAATAGTAAATATGACCTCAATCGGTCAATTCGTTCAAAAGTTACACAATCACTAACAGACACATGTGAGATTTTTACAAATATAGATATTATCAATCAATTACAATGATAATTAAAAAAGGGGGAGAAAATTATATTCTAATCGATTTAGGTACATAGATGTTTCTAAGTCAAAATATAATATTTTGATTCATGTTTACCATCTCCCTTCTTTGCGCGACGTCATCAGCAGCGTAATGTTGTCCGTCTATTAACTTGGATGCGAACTCATCTAAAGCCTTGATCTTCTCTTCCTGAGCTGCCAGAGACTTCTCAAAATCTTCATGCTTTTTTAATAAAGCTTCCACAGAGTCCAGAGAGTCGCCCACGTCTTCGTTGGCGAGGAACGCCTATGAATATAATTTATTGACGAATAGCAAGCGCGATAAAAATGATGTAATTTCTTAGATATTAATCAGAACTTGAACATTCCTCTACAAAAAATATTTAGGCGTTCTGGACAATCTGATCTCAGAACCAGACCACCATTGATGTAGCTGACGACGAGTTTGGTGCTCGATTCTTATAAATGGACATCATTTATTTATTTTGTCCACTTTTTAATTTTTTTATTATATGTATTGAGAGAAATGGATATAATTTCATGTCAAAATAAAAAAATATTATTAGTGTATGTTATCCCATGGGGTGTAAGGGGAATATAACATATTTCTCTCCAAATACCTTAGCAGCTAGCTAACAACTGAGGCTTCTGCTACCGAATGATAGCGAAAATCCATCCGAATTCGAAATTCCATCAATTCCTACAGAATTGGGTTCGGCAAGAATTCCTACATAAAGTGATGGGAAAAGCGTCCCCAGTGTTAGAGTACCGACATTGAGCACATCAACTCGCTTGCCCAGCCTGTCGGACAAACATTTCAAGAAGAACATCACGGCTTTAGCTGATGGTAGCTTGGAGAGGCTTGTGTTTGAAGAAGATGTAATTCAATAGCGCCTGAACCTCTTGCTTGTGCATCCAGGCGTCGGCCTGCTCGGTGTCACGGTAGAAGAGCTGCAGGTCCATGCACTGCAGGTAGAGCACGCGCCGCTGCTCCCACAGCTGGCGCAACGCATCCGCGTCGCGGCGCAGCGAGTCCAGCGCGGACTGCACCTCGGCCGCGGCGCGGTGGCCGCCCGCCGCCAGCGCGGCGCCGTGCGTGCAGCACGACCGGATCACGTCCTCGCGCGCCTCCATCTCGCCCTGCTCAAATTAAATAATAAATATAGCGCAACCAGCTAATACCCAATGAAACATTTTACAGCGCGATGAAGTAGTTGTATGGTCCAATTAGTGTGCAACGTTTTGGTTAGCTTTGAGTGACATGCAATGAAATGAAGAAGTTGCAAGTGATGCAATATTTTTTGGTCACTGGAATTATCAAATACACATGTAATGAGTAATGTATTATTTTTCATTACCCTTTTACACTTGTAATCGATGATGGGAAGGTTTTTTACAAATACAATTTAAACAATAAATGTGTTGTTGCATTTATTATGAACAATGCATTATTTCACATTACTCAATTACAATAGTAAAGTAAATGGGGGTAATTTAATAAGTTAATTATCCTAATACATCACTCAAGGGAAGAGAAGTCAGAATAAGAAAGACCTAAGGGACCTTGTGCTCCTGGTGACGCTCTAGCAGCGCTTCCGCGCCGGGCACATCCTTGGCGAGGTCGTCGGCAGCGATGAGCGCGCGCATGTCCGCCACCCACGACACCAGGTCACGGTAGTCAGCCAGGAACCGGTGCAGCGCGTACGACGACTCCAGCTCCGACCGACGCTCCTGACACACCACAATTTATCTGTTAACTATTTCTTCATCATCCTTTTCAATCCGCGGCAGGAACTAGGCCAGCAAAAGCTGGCATTACTTGGAAATGTTTGCTATAGCAAAGTAAAGTGAGTTATAACTCACTACGCGGAGGGTAAGCAGGTCGGTGAGCGCACACTAGTGACGTAGCACCCCGTCGATAGTCTCTCTGATTTGGTTTCGGCAAACTTGGTATAGATAGTTCATATTGTAAAGTTTCACACGGCATTGGGCTGATGTAATCTCTAACAGCAGCTAAACGAAATATATCCCTGCTGAAAATAACCTCACCTGTTCTGGCACTGCACTTAGCAACCAGCCAGCACATTCTGGTGATATAAATCTTCTGTTAATGTTATAACCGATTTTGACAATACCGGTGAAAAGGCTTATGTAAAGCAGTGAACTTTTACATGCTGATACAAAAGATAGAAGAACCTCTAACAGTAATAATTTTCAAATATTCCAACATATTTGCTGCAAGCAAGCAAATTATGCTTTCTTTCTTTCTTTCAGCATGCAGTCAGTAAGTGAGTTGATAAAACAAGCTAATAAGTAGTACCTTGGCCTTCTGCACGAGCCGCTGCCAGGCGTGCGTGATCTCGTCGCGTTTGGCGTGTATGGCGGGCGCGTGGTCCGCGTGTATGGCGGCCAGGCGCGCCGCCTCGCCGTCCAGCGTGGACACCTTGTCCTCGAGCGCCGCCAGGTCGCGCTCCACGCCCTCGTGCTTGCGCTGCCCACACACAAATATATTATTAATATATTATTAATCACGAAACGATGATGTGTACTTACTATAAATATGTCTCTCCTTCAAAGATTTTTCATGACAAAAATGACAAAGGCTTTATTTTGTTAATTAAGTGCCTATTTAGGTAAGTAGGTAGACGTCCTCCTGGCCGGCTTCATCCGCGACTACAACTTCCGAACACTATCGTCAGTTGTCATCGCGCACGACATTATAGTGTTGCCACGTGTGGCGTCTTCACCTTCCGCGTCCCGCGTGTGACACTTATGCGACAAGATCGGAAGGTAGATCAGATGCACGCAGCTCCATACACCAATATTCTGTTTTGCATAAATATTGGCTTCGACTCGGATTCAACTCAAGCCTCGAACGCGAACAACCAGAAATGGTAACTATTAAGTCACGCACTTGATTATGATATTCAATCATATCAATTAAAACATAAAGTAATATTATGCCTTTATAGGCTTTTTATTCGGTTGGGGTGACAAACAACCCAAAGGTCCACCTGCAGTCTACTGCAGTACGACTTCTATTTGAGGAAGTTACAGATACATTGTCATACCTGAGGACTAAAATAGAATGGTTCAGTCTGTAATCATACTGGTACTCTATACCTTTCAAACTGGAACAAATCAGTGATTGCACTGCTGTTTGGCAGCAGAAATAGGTAAGAGTAGTAGTCACCTACCCAGGGGAGTACTAGGCAGAAAATATTCCTACCACCTAGTAGGACCTACACCATCTGCAAGAGACAGCAAGAGAAAAGACCTGTAGCGTCTGCACGGTGGCCAGGTCGCGGCCGTAGTCGTCGGAGCCGAGCACAACGTCCTTCTCGGATATCCAGGCGATGGTCTCGTCCGCGTCGCGGTTGAAGCGCTGGATCTCGTGCGCGCCGAACAGACGCTCCTGGCGCATCAGCGCCATCTGTCGGAGCCGCTGCCACGCCTCGTTCAGTTCCTGCACCGATGACATATTGATAAAACATTAGATCTGATTATATACGAGCACCAAACTTCTGAAACTTAACATGGTGCTTATTTATGTAACATGATTAAAATTAGAATGAGAAGAAATTTATCATCATTTACCCAATACTGGGGTGATCTTAGTTAGGTCTGGACATTTTATTTATTTCCACCCACTTTCACTAGAGCTCATTTGAGACATGTGCTTGACAAGTGGGGAGACTATTGACGCCTTAGTGTCCAACAAAACAATACAAATTGTGTGTAAGTTTGGAAAAACTCATAGGTATGAGCCTGGGAATTGAACTCAAATCTAATAATTTGAACGCTTCTTCCCTATGTATCACAATAAATACCCATGAAGCGAGGACCGCCATTTGCCGAATAGAAGTGTAAACTTTAGATATTCTTCAACTCACATCCTTCCTCTTAACGATTGTCTCCCTCTCGGGGTGTCCCTCGAGCACAAGCCGCTCGGCCAGTTGGTTGACCTCGGTGACGCGGTACTCCTGCGCGGCCATGTCCTTCTGGAACTCGTCGAACTTGCGCTGTAACACTTCAACATGCTCCAGGTCGGAGCCGAACTCGTCCGCGCATACGAACGTCTCCTGCGAATAAAAAAGGACAAATGTAATACACTCTATAAGGATGTAAGTAATTTTCAAGCAATTCTTTAATAAGACTAATTTAAAGGAATAAAACAATAATTTCTCTGTTATTCTTATAACAAGAATAGACAATTTTATAACTAAATATTCTTTTCATTTTCTCTCTCTCTAATCTCTTTTACCTCTCCTCACTTTAATCATATATCATACAATAAGGTAGTGGTGTAGATGTGACAGCTGTTTGAACAATGATTCTTTTGGTAAGTTCGGCCAATAATAATTATTGTATATAAGTTTTAAAAAATCATCTAAAATACTGATGATTTTCACCTTGGAACCAGACACTCATGGATCTTGATTTTGAAGGCAGAACCACTCGACTATCGTGGCTAAACTTGACATTAATTTTTGATAAAATCATCTACTTCACAATAGCCAAAGAACGGACCTTGTCATGAATCCAAAACATAACTTCATCGCAATGGCGAAGGAACTGCACGAGCACCAAGGCCTGCTGCAGTTTCATGCCCTTCTCCGCGAGCCGGGACAGCAGCAGCTCCCACAGGCGGTGCAGCTCGTCCAGGCGCCGCCGAATGGTCTCGGACGCGAAGTGGCCGCCGGCGATCATCTCGCTGCCGGTGTTGTCCAGCACTACGATAGCGTTGGAGTGCGCGGCAACCTCCGCTTCGAAAGCTTGGTGCTTTTGGATTTTGGCCTGTAGGAATTTGATAACGTATTTAAAATTTGAGGTATGAAAACTTGTTAATTTAAAAATAAATTAATTAAAATTAGAAGTTTATTGTTACTATAGGTAGTAACATAAAATATTATTTTTAAATTACATAAAAAGTAATTTTAAAATATGTTTGATTCTATGACACTACATTCTCTATAGCCCATATTTGCAAAATAATATATTTCTAATTGTAGTTAATTCATGAAAGAATAAGATATATATTCTATATTCATATTGAATGTAAAGGCTAAGGGTGCAATTAACCAGGTAAAATTGGGATTATGAACTGTTAAAAGTTATATAAAAATGCGATATGGGTGGGTAGATAACGATTATTTTAATTTACAACGAGTTCATGTTAGTTAAAATTACAATAGAAAGAGTTGCCCTATAAGACTTTATCCTTACATTAACGAAGAAAAATAAAGCATTTAAAATAGTTACGGTATCAAAGTTATTTTAAATGCTATTAATTCTGACCTAAGAATCTACAGGTTTTTTTTTAATTACTATATTCTCTTAAAGCATTAATTCAAAATTATACATTATCGTAAACATTTTAATAATGTATAATATATATGAATGAACATTAAGAAACCTACATATGTTGATCTCAAGCGCAGGATACATTCAGGATGTAATCATTGTATCTAGTCAGGCCCCACGCCCGTATAGGTCGCGGCGACTAACGGGACAGATGGCTGTCCTGTAAGCTACCGAATATAAAGTGGCTCATTCCATTGCTTTATCCTAATTCTCGTTCGATTCTAAACGCCCCAAGACGTAACTAGCATTAGAGTTTAATGAACAATGTATGTATGCAATTATGCAAAACTTGAAATGAAAACAATGTTATAGTGCAGTAGTACTGCTATGAACAATCATTTCAATAATTTAATATTGAAAGGTAATTTAGCAACTAAAGTAATAAAAATTATAGACTTCAATAGTCTTATCATACCTGAAGGTTGGTAGGATCTTTGTAGCTCTCATCGCTGGCAGCTTGCAACTTTTCTTGAATCCAGGACTCGAGTTCGTCTGCGTCACGTTTGAAGTATTGGAAGCGGCGGGAGTCTTCTAATTTTTCGCGCTTAGCGCGTGCTTCTTGCTTGAAGTCTTCATAGCGGTTCAGCACCTAAGAATGAGTGAATAATGGAAACATGTATTATTATTCTAACCCTATTGTATACAATAGTTTACTATTGACTGAACAAACTAAATATTTAGTTATGCCAATGAACCCAATGCATAAAATTCTCCATTTTGCAGAAATAGTACAGAAGACAGGGTCAGCAACTGATCGCCATAATTAGACTGGTAGTATCCCACAGCTGGGGTCCTCCCTAGTGCAAATTGCATTTGTCGTAATCGCTACGACACGCTCGACAGGCGTATTAGTGATCACGTAAGACCTGACGTTGTAAGGGATAGTTATTATACGTCTTCCTTCGGGGTTTACGAGAAATGTTTTCGACATCCATTGAGATGGACTCTCATGCACCTTGTAAGAGTGATGGATTCACTAACTATACTGTTTACATAAAGTTACTACTTTTTTATTAACAGTCGATTTTAAACTAATTTCCTGACTTAAAACTTTAAACAATAAAATGCAATTATAATTTGCCATATAATGATTATGGACATGAATAATGAGATCTCACGTCATAGACTATTCTGAATATCACCTAAATTAATATTACCCAAACTACTACAGGTAATGGACATTTGCCATACATATCCTGTTGTCCAATTTTACTATACCCACGCAATATTTGTTACATATTCGCAACACAACTTACAAGTTTTGGGATAAAAGAATGAGATCAGAAATTTAGTTGTAAACCTAATTGCTTAAGTTATAACATTAAAGAGAGGGTCATATCCCAAACCGAAGGACTAATTTTATCCTCGATTTAGTGACAGTTACCACAAGCATTGCTAGCTGGGTAGGAAAATGCTTACTACATTATGGGACATAAAATCTTTATATATCAACATATTTGAAACCGAAAGTGTGGTCCATGGGGTCATAGACAGGGTTTCCAACTTTTTATTAAATAAAGTGTTTTTAAAATAATAAAGAGAATAGTTATAAGAAAAAGAAGTATTATTTAAATTTAAGTTTATATTGCCATAAATGCTGCTTTGTTCAATAATAATATTATTCGTAATTAATATTATTCTTCTCTTCTGTTTTATCACATTAAATTAAATTGTTTACTGTCTATTAAAGATTTACAAAGGTTGTAGCAGTTATGTTTTAATATATATAGGCATCCATAAATCTTTCAATTCCATTGTGTGTAAAAGAGTGTTTCAAGAAAAGTATTTTCATATACTTTATGTTTAAGCAAAACATAAACCAAAATATGTTGTAATAAGTATGGTTGGAACTCTAGTATCGGGTCATATTGTTTACCTTCATTTTGAAGATTGCAACAATATGACCATCACCTTAACGAAAATCTCTAATGACATTTATTTTCAAACAAATGCAATAATGTCTAAATGTCTTTAAACAAAATGAATTAAAAACTTCTCAAGCTTGTTCTTTTCTGTGAATTTTGTTTCATTGTAATGGTGACCCACTTAGTTCTTCTGTGTATGATATTTAAATTTAATCATATAATCAAGTAACTAAGCCAGCTGAGAAGAGCCAGATACCCTAGAAAAGATTTACAATATCCTCTTAATGTAGCTTATTCTGTTAATTGATAACTATTAATGAACCAACTAATTAAAGTAATTGACAAACAAATTTGACCGATCTGAGTAAATCGGGGTATCACTGATTAAGAATAATAAAGTGCTAGATGAAAACAGAATTATCTTTGTTGGAACATTCGAGAATAAAATCAATACTTGGAGCACTTGTGAAGATATTTAGAGACAAAGGGATACTGTGGTGGTATTCTTTCAATAAAGGTGTATATGAACATATAGAAGCAAAAGAGGCCTATTTTTAAAAAGATAATCTGATGAGTAGGCATCATACGGTACGGTTATCAGCACAGTATATGCAATTTTTGCACTAGCAATATAACAAATGTGGTAAAAAAATCAACATTCGTTTTTTTTATAATTATTTGAGCAAAGTACCTGTTCACGGCGCTCCTGTATATCCTCTGCTGTTTCAAGGATCTTCACCTCCTTCGGCGGCGGAATCTGCTCCATTGCGGAATGGTTTCAAGTAGCTATCAAAACAATTTGTTAACAATGAATAAATATGATTACAATTTACATAGTTATGTATAAAATTAAATTAGCAAAAATAACACATTTAAGGTAGCCTTGCTCTGATGAATTGGTACAGAAAAGAGGAGAATTTGGGCATAATAGTGATGTGTGATGAAAAGTTGATTCTCTGCGATAATTTTAAGCAAAAAACGTAATGGCTATTTGGCTATAACAAAGCTGACCCATAGAAAAGTAATGGTGACTCATTGGTGGTCACTTCACAGTGTACTACACATGTTCACTATAGCTTTTGAGATATGGTGAATCAATAACAGCAGAAGTCTATTGTTAACTTCTATCAATGATAGCAAAGCTCTCGGAGAAACAACACCGACTTGTCAATCAATCTTCGCCATTATTGCTTTGTTATAACATAAGATTTCATACTGCTCATCAAATCGTTTTAACATTACAAGACATGCAGTTAGGAACCATACAACATTACAACAACCAATTAGCATTTTCTGTAATTTGGACTATAATGTCAATAAAAAAAATTTGTTCTCAGGAAGCCGTACAAAATGCATTCAACTTTTTGAAGAGTCCAGATCCTCAGAGTTCTATTACAAAGGCATAAATAATCTTCTCTCGAGATGGCAGAAATATATAGTAAGAATAAAAAAAAATTGTTATTTTCGTATTAAATTTTTTTTTTCCTATTTTAACCCCTAACATAATTTAATTTTAATTCTATTTTAATAAATAATTCTATTAAAATAGAATATAAATTGTAAGTCACATATAATTATGGTGACTTACAATTTAGAACATTATTTGAAATTTTGATATAACTACAGAGAAAGGAATACTGTAAATATGATATCAGAAATCAGTATGGTCTACATAATTAATGTTTATAATTTTGTTAGCAGCTGAATCTGTGACTCTAAAAATACCACTGCATGATCTTTAAAAATTCATGTTTATCCTCATTTCAGCCTATCACAAGTCCACTGCTGTACAAAGGCCTCCCGCAAAGATTGCCACAAAGCTCTGTCCTGTGTCACTAACATCCATCGACTTCCCCAATCTTACATGTATATGGAGGATATGTAGAACATATTTGCCCAAAAGGTCAATTTACTCTTGACATAATGGCATGTCAGTATATATACATGATTACATCATACAACCTTGTGAGTCACCACATTAGTATAATGTGTATAACCAATTTACATAAGAATATTATGTTGCCTGAAAGCTAGTTTTTAAGTACCTTTATTCTGTATAACATATATAATGTTTCTATACTAAAACTACCAGCCTAATGAATGCCCTAAGCGGGCTCCTCTTTTATTTAAAGGATTTTCTATAGTTCCTTTAAGTATTTCATATATTACCACAACATTCACAAATATTTTTTTGGGAATACATACAATACATTAGGAAAAGTGTCAATAGTTAACATTATATAAATATACATGATCTAGCCCTGCTTTTGCTTGACTACCTTACGTAACTGCCCCAAAACACACTCTCTGTTTTACCCATGGTTAGCTGGTAGAGAATACCATATAGCATTAAGCTTTTGTACAGTTTTTTGGTGCAATAAAGAATAAAATAAATAAATAGAAATAACCTAATGGGTTAGAGTGTGGACTACAACACATGACAGTGTATTTTCGGACCCACTATTCAATTATTGTGTTGAACCACTCCAGATACAAGATGTAATGCTTAGTTGGAATATTAGTAATGTTACTTAAAAAATAGCATTGCTAGAAAGCAAAAATTTAATGATTTTTAAGTTTCAATATAGAATAAGTATAAATAAATGTAAAGATGTAGAGCTCAGTGAAAAGGTAGTGACAAAATTATACAATTGAAACAAATGACAATTATTTCTTTGGTTGTTATGCATAGAAACAGCTGAAGCACAGTAATTGATACATGTAATTGTATCTGGGCAAGGCAAAGTAATATCCACTATACATACTTATTTAAATACCATGTCTATCTGGGCTCAATTAATAACCAATAAAATTGTTTAATTTCAGTGGGATTTTTATGAATTATTCGTAATATAACTAATAATTGGAAATGTTTAACTTCAATATTTATACCCTTAATATAATTAAAGAGACAATCTAATACATTATCGCATTATTTTACGACCATGTGCCCATTACTTGGTCTTAATAAATATAAAAAAAAATTAAGGAATACTACATAAAAAATTTAAAGGAAAGTAAAATAATACCTAATCAATAGCTACTTTGCTGCAATGCAGAACACACAACTTATCTTCGTTCAACAAGCGTTATCTTGATACAACAGAATTATCAATTAGCACTGAAAGTACATAGGCAAGGCAAGGAATTGACCGCAGGCGACGTTGCCGTTCCAGATTCCGGTACTCCGCACGCATCACCGCCTCTGCTAGTAACAAGTCAAACTACCCGGCCCGGCTTGCTATATTATACCTAATCTTATATACAGTGACGTAATGCTCCAAAATAAACCAAATAAGGGTGACTAAAGCTAAATTAACATTTATACTAGATAACTATGTCTGCTTTGATTAATACTAATTCCATAAAACTTATGTTTTTAAATCGATCTGGAATTATAAAGGCGTTTAATACTAATTGGTCAATATAAGAGATAAATGGGTGTGTCAGAGGTTTATAAATATAAGCAATATCACATTTGAAAACAGGAATACACTTAAATGGCGTAAAATAACGCTTACCTGATAATTAGCATGCAATCTGACACAAATTGATGATTTTACTATCACTTTTAAATATATTTTAAGAAAAGTCGTTCGTTCGACATACACGTCGCGTCTCTCCACCTTATATAATGTTGCCATAAGAAAAAACCTAAGCTTTTTTGCCAGCTGTTTATTGTTATTGATTGACCTAATTTTGAGGCTCTGCAGTAAACGTCGTTGATAATTATTGAAAATAAAAATTTAGTTTCATACGATGACCGAAGGTAGAAATTTATAAATATAATAAAATGTTATTCGTGGTTTAATAAGACTTGTTCTAATATTTTCACGCATATTATTTGTGTATATGCCACAAGTGTCATTTATTTAACATGGCTACACCGGAAATCAGGTGTCAAATTTGCTTTCTTGCTAAGGTTGTCGTCTCGTCTGTTTGTTGTATCAATTTGTGTGTCAATTATCAATTAACCCTTGTTAATAATGGCCTGTTGATTATTAAAAAGCCGTGCTTGGTGCTGATATTATCGATGTGCAGTGCAGCGCGTGTGTAAATAATGGCTACTGGCGGCGAAGAGCTGTGGCGCGAGTGCGCGTCCTGGTTGACGAGATGTAGCTTGCTGCGTCCGGACCACAAGGCAAATTGGGAAACGAGCACAATTCACGATCTAGCGTACACATTACGCGATGGTGTTCTGCTGTGTAATCTTCTGAACGTTATGCATCCAGGCTGTATCGACATGAAAGACGTAAACCAAAGACCTCAGATGGCACAGGTATCCGCACTAAGACGATTGTGTTCTTCATTATAATTACTGCTAAATTAAAAGTATTTCCTTGCAATCTACTTTTATATTATACTTGAGCAACCATTTATTAGTTTCTCTATTAGTACTATAAATTCATAAAAAACGGTTATGTTTTTTAAATAGTGTTATATAGAAAAATACAAAAGTTTCGTTTTAAACGTGAAAATAAATTGTACTATAAAATAGGTATTCATAATATAAATAGTATAAGACCAACTGTACAGTTACAGCTATATATCACTACCATATTAATTATGCATGCATAGATGAATGGCATTAAGCTACCATTCACATTTGTCTAAAGTATTCCAATTCAGTGAATAAATTCTGGTGTTATCACTGCCATGAATGAAAGAGGGAGTATTGCATTAACATATTCTCTATACTTGTGTTGTGTGTAGAGTATTAAAGGCACATGGCTAGCATAACACATACAATTTTATGAGTTCTTTAAATTAAGAGAAAAATGCGATTTTTTTTATATTTCTTGTCATGTATATTTTATTGCCACACAAAATCCCTTTTGGTAAATTAATTACATTACCATTACCTAAATTGTAATGCTGGTCATAATACAACTTTTTCCAAACCAAATTTTAAAAAAAATTATATTATGACAAATAACAAGCCCCACTTAGAACAGAATTTTTTACAATATTTATGTTAAATTAATTTTCTTTTTCTAAACCTATGTATTATTCATTGTTTAATTCGATATGATTGTTCCTATACACAATAATCAGTAGATTTCAGTAATCCCCTGTTGTATGGAAATTTGCAGAGGCGACTTAGAAAAAGAGAAGTCGAGGAGAGTACTGTATTTGTATTATAATTGTACATAAAATTTGATTATCAAAATTTTATTTCGAACATCAGTTATGATATACTTTTTAAATTATTTATAATTCAGTAAGAAAAAAGAAAATGAGTCAACAAACGAAATGTTTTAAGCTTTTTAATTAAGCTATTTGTGTCAATGCAAATAAAAATAATCCTATGGTATAGACAATAACCATACACAATTATGATGTAGTATTTTCTTGAATGTCCTTTATAGCCTCCTAAACTCTATATGAACTTTTATAATAAATTACCTATAAAAGTTATTCATGCAATAAAGGACATTTTTTAACAGTATAGAAGCACTATAAAAAACATTATTAATTAATTCATATTTTTTTAAGATAGGGAAATGTTGTGATACTAATAGAAAAATTATTTACAGTTTCTGTGTATGCGGAACATAAAAGTGTTTCTGCGAACTTGTCATGAAGTTTTTGAATTGAGGGAAACAGATTTGTTTGATCCATCAATGCTCTTTGATCTCTCCAACTTCCACCGAGTACTTTGCACATTGGCTAAACTCAGCCAGTGTCCAAAATCATTAGCTAAAAATATAAAGTAAGTCATATTATTGTGTTAAATTTTATAATTCTTGTTTTTAAGAATTGTTTATAAGTACCTATATGTTCCTTCATTCACCCAAAGGTCTTAGACATGTTCAAATTTGCATCATCTTCTTCTGTGAATAGTTCACTGCTGCATAAAATTCGTCAAGATCATGGCAAGTTCCACACATAGGTTCCTAATGGCTGAATTGATGCCATGATTACCATGTTTAGTGTGCAGGTTGGTGACCACACTATCAGACACTTTGCAACTTATATGATACTGCTGACTGTATTATTTAGTTTCTTTTTACACGCTTTATCTACCATCTACCAGTTGCACCTGAAATTTTGAAGTATTAGTCAACTCTGGATGTCATCCACAGGATTTAAGGAAGGGACAGCACCATATCAACAAGTTGGTCACAAACTCCTTCTGTATATAATGTATTGCAAATAGTGGTGTGCATAGGGTTTGATCTTATCAATCACCAATCACCCAACTCATGTACTTGTCAGCAATCGCAATCTCTGTAGGATAAATCAACCTATGAGATTTGAACTGAACACTAAACGATTTCATATAAATATCTTGGTGTTAAGGAATTGTTCTACATATAGCGAGGAATATCTTTTTTCAAAAATAAGAGTGACTAGCTATATATAGAGCAATTAAAGTTGTAATAGTTGCATCAGTATTCATCTTAAATACAAATTCGAATTGTGAATGGCAAAAGTTATTTATAAATTAATTATGCATAAAAAAATAAACTTGCCAATGTTAGAGTATAACTTCAAGTATTGCTACGTTTTCATACTTGTTTTACAGTTTTATTTTATTTATAGGCCATTCTCTGCTCATAGAACACAATCAGAAGAAGACATTTACAAAGATCTGCAGTCAGTGTAAGTTATTTTCTTCTTTACTTTTAGTAACAGATGAATATTTACAATTGTTTGTAACGAACTTATCAACATTATAGTAGTGCGAACATGTCGCTCGAAGAGCCTCATTACAGCGTGAATGAGTCCCAGGAGAGGCCGGCGCCAGCCGAAGTTCCCTGGGTCCAGTTTACTATACCCAGCGCTACCTGTGAAGACAGAGTCGAGGAGATATATGAGGATCTGTGCTATGTCAAGTTCACTTCCGCCATGCCTGAGGTGGCGATATCTTTTTAAATCTTTAGTACGTTTACACACTAGCGCAAACACATGCGCCTTGAAATAGAAGCTAAGTGTGATGTAACCTCTTTAAAAAAGTCATGCTCATTAATATGGTAATACTTTCCTGTACCACTGCAGACGGTTTTTTGCATTTGAATATGACTAGGCAATTAAATGCAATGTAATATTTTATTTAAGGTTAATATGTTTTAATTAATTGATGTAAGGATATCAAACATATGTAACTCGACGATAGTTGGTGAAACGTTTTCCTGCAGGGTTCGCAGTGCACGCCCTAGTGTGTAAACCGTACAGCGTAACAGCTGTGCCGTCTTTCGAATTTGTTTACGCCGTTCTGCATGGAATTCGGTCGCTAAAAATAAAATGAAAATGTTTAAAAGCAGTTTTTAAATCCTCAATAAATCAACCAACGCTGAGAGCGTTTCGTGTGCGTAATAATTCAGCTTGTAAACATAATACTGGTTGAACCAAATCGGCAACGCTATTTGGTGGTTTGTACTTTTACGAGAAACATTTTGACGTGAATTTAAGACTTAAAACTTAATTAATACGGTTTTTTTCTTTACAACAAAATAGCTTACATTTTGAACTTAGTTATTTTATTAGTTGAGCCTTGGTCTGAAGGACCTGAAAGACGTTGAAACAATACAATTACTTTTCTCGCTATCATGCGAGCGCTGTGTAGGTACCCACCCAAAATGATGGACAGCCAATGCAGGAAACGGAACGTCGATGAATGCAGGTGGTTCAGAACCGTGCTTTGTCTATCTATGTTCTATGAGCAGAGACGGCTTTACCTGTGGTGCAGGGTGTTCGTTGCACACGGTCGCAGCGGTGTTAGGGGCGCAGGCCTCGGCACTTTTAATGAAAGTAATTACTAGAGGGCTAATGATTACTAAAGGTAATGATTGCACACGGGCGCTAGATGGGCTAGAGTTCGCCTTTGTCTATGAAACCTATGTTCAGTAGTGGACTTGTCACAGGCTAAAATTTGCTCTCTCTCTCTGTCTGAATTTAATTTCGAGAAGACACTTGTATATTGTTTATTTGTAGTTTCTTTTTATGATGGTTGCGAGTATTCGTACATAAAACCAATTCGTACAGTTATGAGTTTGCGTGTACGTTGTTAGCACGTGCGCGCGCGCTCCTTTATTTGCGCCGCCGGATGAGTGTTTCAATCGCTCAAGCTTATAAGCATGCACGTGGCCAAGCGTGATCTTTCTCAGCCTTGCCGCGTACATTACGACCTACTGCGGCTCGGTTGTCGCATTGGCGAAAGATTTACTTCAACGTTCCCCGTACCGTTAAAATCAGTGAAAGCTGATTCCATTCCTGCACGGAATAAATATTTTTATATCTACGGTCTAAATAATGTGAATTAACATAAAGTCATTTTATTTTTGCTATTATTTTTAAATATTAGTCGATACATGGTTACACTAGTTACATAGAACGACACTTACCGATCAAAATCAATATTGATTATTTCTCAGATATGCAGATTTCCTCACCGATTTTTCTCTCACCCCGAGCACGTAGTAAATTCAGCATTGAAAATCAAATTTTTAATCGTCTGTGATTCAATCGACAATTTTGTAGTGAAGGCAAAAATGCGAACCAATGTCACTCGTACCACGAAATGAAAGCGTTACCATGAACATTACGAGTTTTCAAAATTATTAGATATATAGCGCAAGTACGTACTCTATACGACATACATTTATCATATACATAACTTCAACCGAGACCCTCCCCGTGACGCCAAAACTACTGCATCCGGTGTTTTCCGATCATATCTCTAAGGCGTGATTTTGTAGAAACAGATAAGGTGGACCTTGTTCTCTTTATTACATTGCTCAATCCGCAAAAATATTCAACGATTTCTTAACAAAATCACACGTTCTCGTGATACTTTCGCGTTTCTAATATGATAAAACGACTCTCTGCCTAGCCTTGTGCGCGGCCGCCGCTTACGTACTCAATCTATGGTATGTTTACCCGAAAGTTTCATTGTGTACTTTGAAAATCTGTTTACACGACCTAACCTATTTCTGATACCGACATAAATTTAGATAAACACGTGAAGCCCCGATAGCCTCCAAATCCGGAGATCGGAGTTCGATACCCCATGTGAATTTCTCGTACCAATGATTTCAACAAAACGTATATACGATTTCAGCTTGACGTTGTTGCCAATAAGCTCTGGTGAAAAGTAGGTTGAAACGACATATATGAATCTCTAGTACAGTATCCCAGTATGTGTATGTTGTTACTTATGTAAGGCTACAGTTTGCCCAATATATAAGTCTATAAAGATACCATTAATCTCAAATTGTCGAGTCTCTGATAGGTATATTTAAGGAATCTTCCATCAAAACTATATCTTAGACTTAGGCCGTTTAATCGGATAAGCGAAGGTGGGAATTTTGTTGGGAGTTGTTGGCCTATTCAAGACCCTAGATGGACGATTCCCGATTCCCGTGTAATTATTGAATTTATCACATGCTCGACGGAGAATTAAAATGGCGTAAGGAATATTGTATGTCTAAAAAACAATAAATAAACATCTCGCGGACACCCGAAGTCTGCCACCCGGACTGAACTAAAAGTGACTGAATGAAATGAATGAAAATGTTAATTATTTAATTCTTCGACGTAAGAAAGATAATTTATTTTGTCAAATGTCATATCTCATTATTATTATTTTTTACAATCTACCACCGTTTCGTATTGAGGCTCCTCTGACGGAGAAGAAACAGTCGAAAGAAACTCCGTAGGTATACGACGGATTCTTTCTGGCTCCAAAACTCCTTTTAATAATGAGTGTATATATAGTAACATTTGCCTACTACATTTGCTACCGCCTGGTCGAGCTATACCGCATTATATTGCCATAGAACTGCCTCGACAATAGAACACAGCGGTGGTGTCACAGTTTAAAGAGTCAACGTAGACCCTAAATACAGAACTTTATTAATTATCAGGCTCTAGCCATACGAAGTATAACCATTGCCAGAAACAAATAATATACCCAGTCATATCCAGTTTAGCCGTAAGGTAACATTTTGTTTGATGAGAATTACCCGAGGGCTCGCTCGCTTGGCGGTGTGGCTGTGCGGATGGGGTGTGGCGCTGAGAGTTGCCGGTTCGAGTTCAAGGCATCGGCGCCGGTCCATGTGCAATTTGTTCACTTTGCATTGCAAATTTTTGCAACGTTATACTTAAAGCTTCGTTGAATGAGATCAGATAATTCCGGCTTGTTCTTTATTCGCCCATTTTCCATTGCCATACGGTATTGAAAGGAGAATTGAATTTTGTGACAATGTCCGTACACGGACGGTTCCGTGCGACGCATACGTATTGAGCCGGACAGGGACAGAAGAGAATGATGCAGAGAATATATTATCCATTCACGTGTCATAAGTGTTTATAATTAAGGGAGTATCCGTTATATATTTACATTATAGAGTCTAATACGAAGTCGGGAGTGTAATAATTCTTGATTAAATATTTTATACGGTCTGAATAAAAAAAAAATCCTATGACACTTTTGGTTATAATTTTGGCAAATAAATTGTTTGCATTTCGTGTCTTAATTATTCACGTTATTCATTCGTGAAGAAAAAGTTTGTACATCTAAATTATGATAAACCTGATCTGTTTTTATTTTTAACTGTGTTATATTATCCTTGTGAGGCATAGACACTTATTATTTTTTTATATTTAAATGAACTTTGTATCTTTTCTCCCGCCTCTTTGATTTTATGAAAAATACTTTACGTCGATATCTTACTTATACTCGATTGTTTTAAAATAAGAAACACAGGCGTTATCGCATTTCGGCGTATCGATAAATCGTCATAACTGCCTAAGCCATTACGCTAAGTATTCTCAGAATACGTACAACTTAATATAACACGTTGCATATGTACACTATTTTAAACTCTATAAGACTTGAAATTCCATGCATAACTGTGTACAATTTACCTTGAACGCTGACTTGGCTATGTTTGCGTAGAGAAAAACCGTTGAAGATGTAAAAAGTATAATATAAAACATTTGACGCTTTTACAGGCATGGGTTAATTTTATACGCTTAGTAGAGAAATGGGCTCTATTTATTTATATTTTTTATTTCGTCCATGTTGATACTGTGACCTGTTACACGTTTAGTTTATCTGGTTAAAATGAGTGGTTATACCCATTTCCGGCAAACAGTACGTTATTGATACGTGCTCAATTTCTGTTCAATGACAAATAAACTTCATAGAAAATAACATTAACAGTACGGTTACATAATGGTTTTTTTTATAGTAATAATAATTTCAATATTACTTAAAATTCGAATGCATCGCGAAGCACGACGGTGTAACTTCCGGCGACAGAGATTATTAGTATGCAATTTTTGTGAGAACATTTTCTGCTTGAATTTTTTAAGAATTTTGAAGCCAAAGGGATACTGTTACATAATTTATTACGTGATTTTAAAATATTGTCTCTGTATGAAAGTGATTAAGAGACAACTGAAATATTTATGGTGAACAAATGATTAAAGCAATGAAATAATCAGAGTGGACGATTAATAAAATGTTAGCTCAGTAGGACTAAGTCTAGTCACTGCCTTACACTTATTTGGCTTAAACTAGCAGCTTATGATAAGCGAGATCTGAAGCTATATCAGCCTATTAAATAATATAGGTGATATTATCTAGTAGTATGTCTATTTAATGTTTGAATATATTTTGCGTTATTTTGTTTTATTTATTAATATTGGGAAGTGCTTACAATTCTTAATAGTTAGTTTTTCACTTTAGTTTGCTATAAAGAATTAAAACACTTACATCTACTTTCGTATATATTATGTACTATTATATATACAAAATGTACGTATGTATTTATTTACCTGACGTACATACATATTTATGTACGTAGTTTAAATATATCGTTCATTGCATTGGATCGTGACATGTCTGTACGAGTTACTAGATTAACAGAAGACCCCCTAAATACCGCAGTGATGTTGGCAAACAGCGTCTCCCTTTCAAATGCATAACTGTTCGTAGACAGACCATGTAGCACTACTAATGGATAGACAGGGACACTATCATGACACGATTCACTGCTGTTAACGGAAGTATTAGAGCCAGCAATGCGCACGTATCCCGCATGCGTGGGCTTCTCTGGTTGCCTTCCAACTCCTATCAGCTTGTTTCGTTATTTTTATGAAATGCCAAAAAAAAATATACGTTTTCATTAATTTTTGCATATTGCCATGGTACAAATGAAATGTTGTCAAATTTGAATTGATTCTTTTTAGTCCAGTCAACGGCCCGTTTTGATATCTTTAAGGCCAAAGTGAACAGACATCTAGGCAAGCGTGAATCATCCTAGGCCTCATCATCGCTTTCCATCGGGCAAGATTGAGGTCAAACGCAAGCCTATTTTTCATAAAAAAAAAGACTAAGAAAATGTCTAAGATGAAACGCAATTAATAAAAAGGCACGAATTATTAGATATATGCAAATTAAATCAAAGGAGCTCAAAGCGTTTAATAGTACAATAGCGAGAATTTCGCATAACCGTAAAAAAAAAAACGAATTTGAATATTGATAAGTTTTGTAACAGCGTTGATTGGAGTGCAAGTGCGTCGCGTAGTAGGAGCGAATTACTCGATCACGTGACTCGGCATCCGGCGAGGAGCTGTCGAGATTCCGCTCGGTCTGCGACATGCCGCCGCCGGAGCGTTAGGTTCAATCATTTATTTCGAGTGCCTTCGAAATGTAGGTCAGGCTCTTGTTACACGTACACCTACTGCCAGAGTGATGTGTCGTTTACATGTATTTCGGCAAAAGCGATAGGCCGGTTAGACGGTTTTTTTTTTTTATTATTAGGTTTGCACAGCTATGGGTTGATATATTAGAAAAAGGCCAGGTCAAGAGTCTCTCTAAACTAACGAGCATGCATGCCAAGATTGATGAAAGTGGAAGAAGCGAAAGACGTATCTCAGGGCCGTAGCAAGTGGAAGGATATTGTCTCTGTCTACTCCGTTGGGAACAAGGCGTGAATATATACTTATATATGGATTCCTGAATCCCTGTTTTTATTTTTTATTAAAACATTTGAAAACCGTAAACGTTCTGGGATGCTTATAGAAAGTGTAGTTTACACGCAGTTTTTATGGAAATGAACACACTGTCTGTGTGTACGAGATCGAAATAAGGAAATAACGAATGACAGTCCAAAATAACTGACTAATCCGCCACTAGCATGATGATGAGATGAGACATGAGATGCTACTATGAATTGTATCTGCATTTTCCGGAAATTAACATTCCAAAGATCCGCGTGGAATTCTTTTCCGGTGCTTTCCCGCATCCTTTGTCTTTCCCGTGGGTTCATGATATCTTTATACGAATATTCATCAAGACCGGACGGCAAGAGTTACTTTCGCGTTTATATTATTAATATCGTAAGGGTCTGCAGAGTCAATTATAAAAACTTCAAAGTACTCCCAAGTACCTAAATTAGTATGAAAGAAATGTTGAAATCGACTGCGCTACAGACGATTACATTAAATATTAAGTAATTCAAATTTGGCAACATACGGGTTTAATACATATAAAGCGACATATAAGGAGACATCTCGCGCATACGAAACAAGTGGATAGGGCGCAATTGGATTGTGCGTGTGTGACGTGTGACGTGAACGGCGTGCGCAGCGGCGACGCGTGCCCGCCGGGCGTCGGCGACGTGGGTGAGTACGCGAGCTACTGCGCGCGCATCCACGACGAGGAGATCTACCACGACCTGTGCGCCGTGAAGAGCGCGCCGACGCCCGCGCCGGTCGCGCACGCAACGCACACGCTGCAGAACAACGCTTTCACTGTACGCCGCCTTATTTTTTTGGTTTTCATCATCTTTTTTAATTTTTAAAAGGGCATGTGCTGTCATGACTGCGTCTAAAATAAACTAATGAACATAAATATTTACAGAGGGTTTACCTTTTTACAGTTACAATGATTGCATTGTAATTAAAGTAAATCTAAAATTAATATACAACAAGCGGCAACCTAAAAGTTTCTCGCCTCTTTTACGTTATAATTTGAACTAAAATAGTTATCAGACAATGCATGCCCTTTGATAATACTTAGTAGAAGTAGTATTGGTAGTTGACAAGTTTCAATGTTACCAGGAATAATAAAATAATATATCTTGAAATTTATTATTTTTATCTTTCCCCTCTTGTCAAGTAACCGAATCTCCATAGTATTTCAAAATATCTCATAAGTTGCAAAATTGTAGTCAAAGCGTAAATCGGTTTGGGTCAAACGATATGCGAGAAATTGAGATAAAAGATGAAATTGCTAAAAAAACTGATTGCCAATTTGAAAGTAAAAATATAGCGATTAGCAAATGAAAACGATTTGGCATTTTTTAAATATTAGACAACTTTCTGCGTGACGAAATGTGGGGAAAAAAGAAATTTCATGCCTGACTACGGAATCGCAACGCGGACGGACAAGTAAAAGTTCGGCGCGGCGTTCCGTGTATACTTTGAATTATTCATTCGCGCATTATTTCTGGTATCATATTTTTTTATTTACCTAGTAGTTGGAGATAGCTTGTCTTGTCTATGATGTTCCGTAGAATTACGCTTAGAATGGTTAATTTTTGAATTTGGAATTAACGTAACGCTTGACCATTGCTTTCACTTTTAAGATCCGTGACTTTAATGGTTTACTACTTTTGCAGCTAGCGACATCGTCGCACAGCCTCGAGAAAAGGGATTATGTTATAAGGGAGCTGGTGGACACGGAATGCAATTACGTCGATGTACTAAGTAAAATAATTAAATACTTCCTGAGGCCGCTGACGCCGTACCTTAAGCCTCAAGACCTGCAAGTTATATTCTGCGGTATAAAGGTAAGTTGATCTCTGTGTCACATCAGAAAGTATATAATGAGTTTTTTTTTTTTTTTGAAATTAGCGGAATTCTGAAATATTATTAAGATTAATGTGATCAGAGAGCGTTGTGGCGTGAAAGACGATGTAGTGACACGAATTGAGAAAGGGATGCTGAGCTGGTTTGGACATGTGGAGAGGATGAATGAAAGCTGAGGCGAGGTAGACCTTTGCGAACATTTTACGATCAAATAGGAGGGAAAAAGGCCAGGTCAAGAGTACTCTAAACCGACGAGCATGCATGCGAAGAGTGATGAAAGTGGAAGAAGCGAAATACGTATGTCAGGACCGTAGCAAGAAGGCAGAAGATTGTCTCTGCCTACTCCGTTGGGAACAAGGCGTGAATATATAATATATACATACATTAATGGGACGTCAAAGAGCATATTTCATCTTTTTCTCCAATGGCCAACCTCACCTGCAGTTGTAACATCCTAACAGCTTGTAAGCAAGGCTCCCAAGGTGATGACGAAAAGGTCATCCGAATTTTCCGAACCAATATCCCACAGACTAGTAATGGGAAGCAGTGTTATGGTACTGAGCTCTGCAACCTGCCTACCCGGCATGATGAGTATGGCCAAAATTATCGTTTCATGGCATACCCGCCTTGGTTGGTGCCTTCATGAAAACTCCTATGTCCAGCCGTGGGCTATATAGAAAATTCATACTTGAAAGACGTCGAAAAGTGCTAGCAGGCTTGAAACAGAGACTGAATAACCGCTGAATTAAAAAAAAAAACAAAAAACCGAGCGCCGGGACGGTTTTTTAATGACGTCACCATTTTTGCGTCTCTTCAAACCTCTGCTGCGATCTCTTCCCGCTCTTGGGGCGTGAACCCTTTCCGCGGCCCGCCCTCAGGCTTACGTACCGATCAAGAGAAATTGAGGGTTCTCAAATGGCCACCTCGTACAGGCAAACGTAGAGTAGAATCTGCATAGTGTTGCGGGAAGTCCGTGGACCCTGGTGGCACCGGAACGTACTCTGTGGCAATCTTCGGTGGGAGACCTATGATCGGCAGAGGTCTTGTGACAGGCTGAAACGATGAATACAATACCGGTTAAATTCTACTACAAAGCTTACCATAAAAGTCCCTAGTTTAAAAGACTCGCAACGTTCAGGAGCTGCACGAGACGCACTCGGGGCTGCTGCGACAGCTGCGGCTGGCGACGGAGGCGTGCGTGCCGGGCAACGGCGCGCCGCGGCTGGCCGACGTGTTCCTGGCGTGGCGCGAGCGGCTGCTCCTGTACGGCGACTACTGCTCCAACCTCACGCACGCGCAGGAAACGCTCAAGACGCTCGACGCACGGGACGCCACCTTCGCCAAACAGCTCGCGGTATGTGCCCCCCGCTCGTTTGAACGTCTCTATCGTTGATGAAACTAAATTAAATCTTTTCAAATAAAAGGTTTTTATGAACGAGAATTTTTTTTTTTATAATTCAATTGTTTCTTAATTCAATAACTTTTATGAACAGTGCAGAAAAATGCAATTCAAAAGTGGCCCGCTGTCCCGTCCCATGGCCTGTGGGTGTATGACGGTTCCTATACATATAGTAACATGATTACAACTACTCGAATCAAATTATCATTTACTAAGCTAACTTACCAAAAGATTTCACTTGCCCGTGGGGTGATCCATATTGATGGTGCATTGTAAAATAGTAATAATATGATATGACGTTTGACATACCAAAATATCTTTTTTACGTCAAAGTAATAAAATTACAATTATACATGATATTAATAGTAGTTCGATGATTCTTGAGAATTTATTTCTATAAATCCACCATTTATTCAATAATATTAACGCATTTATATATACAACCCAACCAGAGGAGAATATATAGAAATACCCCGAAGAGATTAATAATCACCACTAATGCCATAACATTAAAACCAGATGCTATTTTATTCGGGCTTGTTTTAAACTCTTTAAAAAATCTGCAAGTCGGAAAAAAAAACGTTTAGAAATGTTTGGATTTTCCAATATTTTTTTTTTTATATTTATACCCTTAAAATTATATTTAAAAAAAACTACACATGTAAAATCTTATCTTATCATTTATCTTCGCTTTCCATCGGGCAAGATTGAGGTCAAACGCAGGCCTATTTTTTATAAAAAATGTTTATTATAGAACAATTCACTGTAATAGGCAGATAAATTGCGATGACATCTTTTGCATCTAGAATCACGAAGAGTTCCGAGGGCTGGAGCGTGCGAAAGAGGCGATGGTCGACGTCGCACAATACATCAACGAAGTGAAACGGGACAGCGAAGTACTGACGCTACTGGCCAAAGTACAGGTAACTGCGTCGCGTGGCCGTGACGTGACGGTGGCACGGGCTAAAGTAGAAATCATAATAACGCGTTGAAGTTAGAGTGAAATTCAACAGTTACAGTCGAAAATTAATTCTTTGTTTATTATTTAATAAATAAAATGCTATTTTTTATTACGTTAGTCACGTGACTGCAAACGCTATTCGAGTAACATTGACACGAATTAATTTACCAGACCTTTTTAATTTTTAATTACTTTTGTATATGTAATATGATATCCTGATCCCTTCGCAGAAATGTCAAAAGGAGCACAGCGACGGGCGCATACAGCTGCGGGACATACTGTCGGTGCCCATGCAGCGAGTGCTGAAGTACCATCTGTTGTTGGACAAGCTGGTGCACGAGACGCAGCCGGTAAGCGATCGGGACTAGACCCCGCTCACCTTAGTCTTGTCATTAATAAAAATATAGAGTTATTTTTTTAATTAAAAAGAAATGGGAATTTCATCAGTCTTATGTGTATTATTCTTAATTATTAATTTGTCACCTAATCACAATTAACGGATTAACGAATTTAAACGAAAATTTTACAGGTGCATTGTGATTTATTAACTTGGATTTACTTAGATATTCATTTTTGTTCCATGAGGACAAAATTTAAGATATAGCGTGCAATCAATTACAAAAATTAAAAAACATCAATGTAACTTTTGAGTGTTTTAAATTTTACAACGTTATATTTTAACTACAATTTATTTGTGTGTTAGACTTTTTTAAGGCTCGGCTGCGTTTGATAAATTTTTGTCCGTAATATCAACACATGACTGGGGTACTCCCCGAATCAGGAGGATGAATTATATTTAAAAAAAAACTACACATGTAAAATCTTATCTTATCATTTATCTTCGCTTTCCATCGGGCAAGATTGAGGTCAAACGCAGGCCTATTTTTTTATAAAAAAAAATGTTTATTATAGAACAATTCACTGTAATAGGCAGATAAATTGCGATGACATCTTTTGCATCTAGAATCACGAAGAGTTCCGAGGGCTGGAGCGTGCGAAAGAGGCGATGGTCGACGTCGCACAATACATCAACGAAGTGAAACGGGACAGCGAAGTACTGACGCTACTGGCCAAAGTACAGGTAACTGCGTCGCGTGGCCGTGACGTGACCGTGGCACGGGCTTAAGTAGAAATCATAATAACGCGTTGAAGTTAGAGTGAAATCAACAGTTACAGTCGAAAATAAATTCTTTGTTTATTATTTCACGTGACTGCAAACGCTATTCGAGTAACATTGACACGAATTAATTTACCAGACCTTTTTAATTTGTATAATTATATCAGCGGAGATATGTACGTTAATAATCACTACGTAATCGCTTTCGGCTTTGATGGTTTGTTTGTTATGTTATGTTACGGTCATCATGCCGTTAGCCGGCGAAGCGGGCGTTTAGGTTCAGTACCAAATTAGTTGAAGAGTTTGGATAAAAAACATTTTTTTTTTTATATTTATATTTAAATATGTTTCAACATTTTAATATATATTAAAGTAACCCGGACCACTAAAAGGTGGTAGTCAAGTGGCCTGGGCGCTGACTTTAGTTTTATAGAGCTCGAGTGAACGGGGTTCGATACCAGGTGCCGGCACCACCAAAATTCTTAATGGTTCGTGCTCGGTGGTGTAAGAATCATAGTGAGGAAACCGGCGTGTCTGAGAAATAATAAAAAAGTGAAATCCGCCAACCCGCACTGGTGCATCGTGACGGACTCTTAGATATTTGAGAAGGAACCCAGTGCCCAGCAGTGGGCATTTACAGGTTGCTACAACATACTTTCAAACAAATGCCAACTACCCTTTTCAACCTATCTAGTATTATTGTCACAAGCGTGATTAGAGTGCCTTTGGGTTCCATTACCAGGAGAGCATAATCGACTGGGAGTACGGCGAGCTGGGCGCGGGCGGCGCGGCGCTGGCCGCGTACGGGCGGCTGCTGCTGGACGGCGAGCTCAAGGTGCGCGCGCACGAGGACCAGAAGGTGCGCCTGCGCTACGTCTTCGTCTTCGACAAGCTCATGCTGCTCTGCAAGCCCGTCAAGGTACGTCGCGTCGCTGCGTCGTCCCTCCTGTAGCCATAGGCCGGTCTTTGCATTCCCCTATCCGATGTGACATTTATACTATAAGATCAGAGGAAATATCGGACACCAGGTGCAGAAATAAATTCTTGGTAATTTATGCAGACTCGAGGAGCAGATGTTTTCTAGCGTGGTAGAGCCAAGCGGGGGCTTTAGCTGCTGCTCGAATGGGCCGGCTCGACCGGACTGGTACCACGGCCTCGCAGAATACCGACGTGAAGTAGAGGCGTCTTGTGCTTCTGCGTTTCGTTCGGTGCGTGAGGTAACCGAAGGGCCACACCCCCTCCCTATTCCCCTCCTCTTCCCTCCCATCTCCTAATATCCTTAAAGACCGGCAACGCACCTGCAGCATCTATGATTTTGCATATGTATGTGGGCGACGGTAATCACTTACCATCAGATGAACCGCTTGCTCGTTTGCCGTCTTTTCCATAAAAAATATGCTGCTGATAACTAAATGTCCAAGAGGCTAGGGAAAATCATGTAACGGAATTCGTCACTCGTCGCGCTCATACAGGCGAAAACAGGTAGGAATCCGTGTTTTCTTTTAAGAATGACAGTCGTGTGTTTCATGTACATACTGAAATTATCTGTTTATCGATAGCTTTTCAAAGTGTGCAACCCCACCCGGCGCAGGACAATCAGTACTCGTACCGCGTGGGCGTGCGGCTGGCGGAGTACCGCGTGGAGGAGGCGAGCACGCGGCGCACGCTGCGCACCGACGCGCGCTGGCAGGCGCTCTTCTACCTCGTGCGCCGCAACAAGCGCACCACCTTCACGCTGTACGCGCGCACCGACGACTGCCGCCGCAAGTGGCTCAAGGCCATCCGCGACGCCATGTGAGTGAGCGCGCCGACACCGCACCTCTCTGTCCATCACTCTATTACGCACCCGTTCTGATGCTCTTCCATCCAACCCAACATTAGTGTGACGGCACATCACGCATGCGCAGTCCGCGGCGTACGGTACAATTCTCGACAAGTTTGAGCTTGGTAGAGCGAGCGCGCAACATGTTCCGGCGCATTCACTCATCGATGCACGTCTTTTGATTTTAATTGGCGGGTGCATTGCGTGTGCATTTATAACAACTAATATCTACCAAAATAAAGAATGTTGATATGGAACAACCATTAATTTATATGTCTAGGCAGCCTGAACGTAAAGACTTATACTTAAATAAAGACGAAATTCAAGAAAAGTTTCAAGGTGATAATGCCAAGTTTATTGTGTGATATTACAGAGGGTTCACTACAAGTTTTATTTTTTTTTTTCACTTTCGTAAAATCTGTACTCTTAATACAATACAAGTTTCCTACTTGTTGTGACTATAGCACACACACAGTACCAAAATAAAACAACCAATAAAAACCGACCTGGCGTGAGTCGCGCTCGCGGTATAGATCCCGGACTGAGTGTAAGGAGACACAGTTTATAGAAAAAAATTGGTAAAAATTGGTCACGTACGTACACTGGAATCTTTAATGGGTCGTGATTGCGTACGTTCTATTAGCACTTTGAGCACAATTATTATTATGTATTATACTCTAGCGTACGCACCGTCTCTTTTTGCCATTAACAGACTTTCGTGCTCTCTTTTTTTTGACACTTAACATTATGTCATCTGTATAGAAACTGCATCTTTCTGATTACTGCAAACTGCACACCGCCAAGCGCAGCACTACACGCGTGTGACCGCAAGCGCCCTCTAGCGTACACTAAGGACAGCCATATTCCTATTCATACGAAGGACAATCCGCGTCCGCGATGCGCCGTCACTGAGCGCGCACTCGACTCTGAACGGGTCTCTCGGTACCTATTCGTTGCCGCTGTTCATCAGTTACGTGTCTTTGGCAGAGACAACCTCGAGCCGGCGGGCTGCCGCAGCACGAACCACAAGTTCGTTCTGCACACGTTCGAGAAACCGGCCACTTGTCACCATTGTTCAAAATTTCTAAAGGGTCGAATATTTCAGGTATGTGAATGAATTTATCTTTGCATGTTTTTTCTAATGTCATATCTACCCCCACTCGACTTACGTCTGGCAGCGGAATGACCATTAGAAGTATGCTAGACAAACTTGCGTGCACTTACGTACGCACGTTAGGAGTTATACATGTTTGACGTAATTAAGTAACATTTTCTGAATGAAGTTGTCGTTCTTCTGCGGGCTTAGCGAGCAACACGTAGAGTTTGTTGTCACCTTGTTCGCGTGCATCTAAATATTCACTCGAACTAAGTACGTATACCGCGCCAAAAGACATAACTTTAAAAATTCGAAAATATAAATAAACACATTATTTACTTACAAATTTTATATTTGTATTAAATAAAGAAGTATGCTAATAATAAATGCATATATGATTTTTCGAGGTTATGTGAAGCCCGCCAGCCCGTACTGGAGCAGCGTTGCGGGCCCTTCCCGGCTCCAAAACCCTCTCAGATATTTGAGAAGAAGGCCTTTGCCCAGCAGCCTGGCCACTGCTTCTCAAATTACTTTTTCTTTGAAGGCATATATGTATGATATTTTTAAACATAACGAAAATTTATATAACTCATGAATGTGTTGCGCCCTAAATGAACCTTATCTGTGATTAGTTCTAATACTGAAGTGAACAGAGCATAGAGTTCATATTTTCCCGCCACTACCAGCGACTGTAAGTGTTATTCTGTGAGTTTAGTGAGCAACTTTAACATGTAGATTTTAAAGTCACTGTTCGCACTTATCGTTAAAACTCACTGTTATTATTTTTGCACAACGCGCCAATCTTCAATTATTCAGATCGACGATGAGCATCTAAGCTACGAGGCGAGCCGATTACGACAAATCCTTCTGATCGAGGATATTTTCTTCAATTCCCCCAATCACCTCCTCCGACGCTTTCAAAGGCTGTCCTAAACGTAAACATCCAAAACAGATGATATTACGTTTAAAGTCAGTAAATGTTTACGGAGATTTTGACAAGACCAGTATTGTTGAAAAAAGGATTCACGAAGTTAAAATTAAAGGTTAGGATAAGCTTTCCAGGTTACGGTTAGATCTATTTTTTTATTCTTTATTACACGTGAGAAATGCACAGTTCGATGATTCGGTTTTGTTCTCCATATACTAGTCGTGAAGAAATCGCGTTGGCCCACAGGGATACCTTTGTTCTGTTTGCAACGCGTGTGCGCACAAGGAGTGCATCGCGCTGTCGGGGCGCTGTGGCGGAGGCCTGGCGCCCGCGCCGCCGCTGCCACCGCACTCGCACCAGCCCGACCAGGCGCTGCACTACTATATGTGGTACGTACTCATACACGCAAACACATACTCAATTTTACGACAGAAATTATTGCTTCATCCGGCTCGAAGGGTCAAATCACAAATGTATGATCCTTAGCTACATATTGGGTAATTGTAAGTACTCATTTGTAGTCATTTATGTTACCTAGCATTATGGGTTCAATCTAATTAAAAAAAAAAATATTATTATTATATTGACTTCGTTCAATTTTTTTTGTTAATAAGAGTCTAAAACAGCAATTGAAAATGTCATGTCAGCGATCGCTATTATGTAACAATGAATTTTAACCTTCGCCGTGGTTGCGCTTGCAGGTACGTGGGCGAGATGGGCCGCGAGACAGCGACGGCGCGGCTGGAGCGGCGCGTGGACGGCACGTTCCTGCTGCGCGTGCGCCCGCGCGCCGCGCTGCACTCGCCCACCGACACGCACTACGCGCTCTCGCTCAAGTAACGCTCAATTATCCACGCGTGATATATAATGCTGAACTAAATTATCCAGACCTACTTCGGATACATTCTATACAAATACTTTATCTGTGCTGGAATTTTATATTAGACTTACTTTTTTTTATGTTTCACGGAAGTAAGGCGGACCATAACTTGACTCACTTGCGTTACCCGCACGCGGTGCACTCTGTTGATTAACGAATAAGGCTACTATGGCTCTGGCTAAAGTCCAAAATCTTCCATTTATAAGCATGCTGGCTTTCGTTGGCGCTTTGGAGCTGTCCAGCAGTGGTCTTTTATCGGTTGATAAGGTAAAAAAAAAATGTGTGTGCGAGCAGGACGGACAACACGGTGAAGCACATGCGCGTTTGCCGCAAGCCCATCGACCAGGTGCTACACTACTACCTGTCCGAGTCGCGCTTCTTCCGCAGCGTCGTCGAGCTCGTCTCCTACTACGAGATGACCAGCCTCTCGGAGAACTTCGTCGGGTGAGTGGCGATATTTCTTACATAGTGTTTTTATACGACTGGATTATAACTTAGCCTGCCATATCACGGTACAATCTCACGGATAGCACTTACCAAAAAACAACAGAATGATTTTAATGTCACATTAAACGTTCTGAAGCCTATTAATTTATGTGATTTTTTATTAATGAAACTATGCCTTAAAGCTAATCGTATAATGAAGAGGTGTGTATGTGACAGTTTGAACTCGAACCTGCGCTGGCCGTTCCGGCGGGTGGTGGCGACAGTGGTCCACGACTTTCGGCCGCTGGAGGCGAGCCAGCTGGCGCTGCGGCCCGGCGCCAAGGTGCTGGTGCTCAGCAAGGAGGGCGACAGTCGCGGCTGGTGGAAAGGCAGAACCCTCGACAAGGTATGCCCCCCGCTGCTAAACTGATGTTTTTGCTCCAGTAAACTTTCACGCTATACTTCTTCCATTCCAAATCATCGTCACTGATTTAACATCAGATGCGCATCAAACTCATGACACATAAATGCAATTAGCGAACCACAACCGAAACGACTTTCTGAAGTAAACACACATTCGCTTTGGCGGAGCAGGACGACAACCGATCCGGCTACTTCCCGAAGGAGTGCGTGCGCGAGGAGCCCGAGTGCATTGGCGCGCTCGACTGATGCCAGCTCTGCCTCGCCGAGCGCGAGCTGCACTTCGCGCCGCCGCCCCCTGGCGACGGCGACCTCGTCTGAGCGGTGGCACCCCCTGTCCGCTGCCAACACGACGGCGAACGCGTCCGTGCGTTGATGCAAGCACCCCTGTCCGCTGGCAACACGGCGGCGACCTCGTCCGTGAGTTGATGTAAGCACCCCTGTCCGCTGGCAACACGGCGGCGACGTCGTCCGTGCCCTTCGATGTAAGCACCCCTGTTCGCTGCCAACAAGGCGGCGACCTCGTCCGTGCGTTGATGTAAGCATCCCTGTCCGCTGTCAACATGACGGCCGGACGCTACGACGCGCACGCATGCACAACGTTTGCGTTCGAGCCGCCTGCTACTTCCTCGACGGGGTGTCTTATGATGGCAAAAAGTTCGATATGGCGGAGAGCTTGGACGCAAAGACAACAGTTGCTAGGTTCGTATGTTACATTTTGACCTTTAAAAAAGTAAAAGTCATGTGGCCAATTACATGAATAATACATCCCCTTGTGAGTGAAGGCATATGAATGAGTTCATTGTGATTTGATATTATTTATTTATGCGTGAAAATGTATTTGTTTCCAAGGATCAAGCTTACAGTTGCGGGATGCATTTTAGCATTTCATTTATTTGTGCACCTTTATAATGTCTGATTGTGCATGTTGCAAAATGTTTTAAAATTAATTTGACCACAAACAAAAAATATCTCTTCTATTTTTAAGTCTAGCTTAGGATAGACTATTTATTCTATGACAAAGGAATTTGAAATTGGTGATTCCTGCTCTGATAACGTAAACTCATATCTGTTTAAAATGAAATATTTTTAAGAGTAAATAGTGAAAATGGACTTGCGATTTTTAGTCATACAGAGAGTATATAAATGTTGATATTTAGGAACAGAGTAGATTTAATAAGTTATTTTTATTATATTGGCCTTGATAAGTGGTCTATTTTAATGCGTGAAACTATTCGCGTGTATTCACTATTGTGAATGTTAAATAGAAGTAACAAAAATAGCCTATGGTATAAATGACGAATGCACTATACTATATCTCAATTTATTTATGGGTGTATAGAAAATGTTATTTTTAACCATTGTACAAATCAATGTCAACGATTTTAAAATGATTCAAAAAGAAGGTATTATTTAAAAAAAATATTCATCCTTCTATAATTGTAAAGTAAGAAATTAAATGTACATTCAAATATAAATATAATGTGTATAATATAGTATTATCGATACGCGATATGTACATTGATATTTAAGACGCTTTACGTTTATGTAGCAAATTAAGTCTTTTGGCTCTCTCCTCTTCTATGTATGTAACGCGACTGGCTCTTTGTCTAATAACATTTGCTCTCTTTTCTTCTTCGAAATAAAAAATAGCACTATGGATATGTTCGATGGTGCGTAAAATGCTTTAAATCTAGAATAGAATAGTGAAAATATTTTTCAAGGAACAGTGCTATTTTGCCTAAATGAATTCTTAATTATGTCTTTAAAATAATTTTAAGTTGTTTTTATTATTAAATATAACAATGACGTTAAATTATTTCACAGTTACTTCATCAGCGCGATAAAAATTGATCTTAAAATAATAAGCATATTATTACGGTGAATCCCATAGATTGTCTGACATAGAATGCTTATCCCTTACACGACGTTACGATATAATTTATGTCGATGCAATAAGTCACGAGTTATAGCAATAATTAAACATTTATATGGCCAATAAAGAGCATCTTAATAAAAGTATAATGTAAATAGATCATATACCACCGTGTAAGATGGGCATCCTTTAATTGTAGTAAAAAGAAGAAACGTAAAAGGAAATTTGAAATATTTTTTTTCATATATTATGACCCATGATTATTCTGAAGTAAATCAAACAAAGCAATACTTGCTGAGGCGCATCTAGCGAATTTCTTCAACACGCACATCTTCAGACACATACTAGGCCGGACATAATACAATAATTGTCTATAGACGTTCAAATTGTCACGTAACATAAGGGGTCATGTGAGGTTGAAAAATATGAAGAAAAAAAAAAGAAACTTCAATATTAAAGGATAGTCGGAGCACAAGATAGTAAAAGATAATATGTTAGTAAGTATAAACATCATAACAAAATCTTGCATCGCCCGGTGTAAATAATCGTATTTACTTTATCCTACATACTTCATGGACTATGTTACTCCTTTGTTTTTATTTACTTTTCAATATCCATACATTCATATATATGACGACATTAGTTAACACTAAAGACAATTGTTGACCGTCGCTAACGCTGAACAAACGCTAGTGTATTAAACGTTATAAAATCTCTAATACAATGGATATTTAACTTTCAAACATTTCCTTTATAATATAAAACTTTAGTGAGATTTCCGTGCCAAACTCCACAACACCCGACGACGTGGACAAGTAGCTTTGTATTTGTAGAAAACCAATTACTTTCTAAAAATCTTACTCATTTAATGCATAGTAAAGGTTTGTTAATGAAGAGCAATGGAATTTTAAAGTAAAGTGCAATAATTAACGATGTTCCTTACCTTTTTATTAATAACTGTTTTTGATGGATTAGAGTTCTAATTGTAGATGTAAGAAAAAAGATTGGAATGAAAAAAAAAACACTTTAAAATTATCAATTACTCCTAACTTAATATTGTGAAGTGTATAAAAACACACATCTGTTCCTATTAATTAATTATAGCAACATTATTGTTACTTCTTTTGCTAAAAACCTTCAGCTATTACATTGATCACATTTATCAATTGTATGGTGTATAGTCAAAGATACTTTGCTCTGTTTTTCACGTACAACTTGATTAGATATTACTTCGCCAGTATCAGTACACATTCCAACGAGTATTAAATATTATCTTATTCATAACGTATGCATTTGTCGCTGAGACTCCCACATAAATAAAACTTTTTTTGTATTATATACATTATTTTAATGACATTTTAAATGTCCGCGTTTTACATATTGTGTATACATATGTACATTCAAAAAAATTAATTAATGGAGATGCAAGCATTTTACAATATATTATGTTTAACATTTACCATAATTTAGCATTAGGCTAAAATATAAAAAAATCAGGCCTCGGAATTTTATGTGCTTTTCTTTCCAACACAATGAAAAATTAATATCCTTCAAGATTCTACACCGAAAAGTAATTCACGAATATGCATATTTTTTCATTTTGAAATTTTCCTTCGTGTGTAAATATACTTCGGAAATGGTTGTAAGAATTTAATAAACAAAACCTAGTTATAATGAGTTTAGTGTGATTGAAACGTTCAAAGATCTGTTCGCTAATTGTAAATATGTAATTATAATGTTCCATTGTTTGCTTGGCTTTGATGGTTGTTTTTGGAAACACTACGCTCTAAATTGTCGAAATGCCATTGTCCGACTGTGTCCGATCTCGTCCCGACTTCATGGTCGAGATCAGACTAAAGAACCGAACTCAGCCACGTGTACGATAATCTATAAATATTGCACCCACGTCGTCCGAAGAGTAAAGCTCGTATAGGCTCAGTTCTTACATCCACTTCCGGTTCGGCATAGTAAATTGTAAATAGGAAAATGAATTTAAAATTTTATCTAAAATATTTAACGCTTCGTTGAACTAATAATATTAATGATCATAGCATATATGCATATTAAACGAGAATATAATATTATATAATTGCTGTTTTGTGTCGAGTTGTGAAGACAACAGTTTCTGAGGTATATGCTATATAGATTATATATTTCAATTTATTATATCTATGTAACAGAAGAAATTGTATGCCATCGGTGATAGGGTTCCGGGCGTTGTTGTTCAGTATAAAAATCAATATTGCATATAGACGAAGAAACATATATAGATACATAAAAATATGGTTGTTGTTACAAAGAGATATATATATTTTTTCTATTCAGTTGGAACAAGGGTTATTCAAAATAATATTAAGTCTTCAATCTGTCTATGAAATTTTAAAATTATATAGAGATAAATATTATGCGAATGAGCTTTTTAGTTCTTAGTCGTCTCCATATATACAAGGTTCGTTTGTTTGTGCACCCAGTTCTCAGAAAGCTTTAAAAGCTATACGAAATATCAAACAAGTTTGTATTTTTATCTTCAAAAATCTCAAAACTAGTTACTTGTGTACACAATATGATGAAACTGGTTTTTCAACTGTCATGGTGAAAGAATTGTCAATAATTCTATTGTTTTTGTGTTATTATTATGATCACCGATTATAGTCGTTTTCTATAGGTAGGTGGGCATGTGATAGAAACAGTCAAAACACATAAAACTCCATAAAGGTATCATATTATATTAAAAATGCTACTAAATCCGTTCAATCCGAGTCGATTGTATCTTCTGTTTCAATTCACATATGTATAGAAATGGATCTATAGTTTGCATAAATGTCACCATTTTATGAAATGCCCGGCCATTTCTATAATTTATTAATTTTCTCAATAAATATTTGTGCGTGGTAGCCTAGTGGTCAGGACGCTCACTTTAGTTTCATAGAGCGCGAGTGACGATGATCTATAAAAACAAGTTTGCGGGGTTTTAAAAAAAACTATCCCACGGTGCGTCCTGTTTTTCTAACTATCAAAGGAATGCTACAATATCATTTGTTTTTCGTGAAAGCTCTGATTTCAGCCACTAGTTGCTGTGGGCTCGGGGCCTTGCTTAATGCTATCAAAAAAAAAATCATTATGTTTTTTGATCAGAAATTCTTATTATTTATGTTTTTATCTTTAAATAAGCGTACCTTTCTCGATGTGATTATATGAAGTAATAATAAATATAAATTGTGGTTTAGATGCCATTGCTTCCCACCATATTAATTAATGGAATGTTAAAAGCGTAAGTTATTCCACTGAGTTGTCTGTTAATCTAACGGAATTGACCACTCCGGGGAGGTTATAGAATTATTTATTTACAATCACGCACATAATATAGTACTGTATGGTCGTACGACATTGATAAGGGTTTGTTTTGTGTTCATTTCTTAGTGTTGTGAGCCGATGAGCGACCGGGAAGCGGGCCCAGTGTATAAATGTATTTTGATATTATTTATGTTCACGTTTGTAAATATATTATACAAATAAAAAAAACAGCATATCTCATTGTTCTCTAGTTAGGTAAGACGGATACTCGATAAAACATACAAAAAATAAATAAAATACACGGTTGGAGATTTTAATATATTGTTTTATTAAGAAAAAATATTCAAAATTAGTCCTTTACCTATAGATACCTGATTACCTTTTCCTTTACAATTATTAGCAGCACGCGGTGGACCCTGGTAAGTACATGAAGCCTTTGGTCATCCAGAAATGGGTAGTGAATCCATTCGACAATGACGAACCTAAATCTTATAATCTAGTGCTGGAGAGTAGCAGATCGCTTAGCGCAAGGATAGTCAAGGGAGTATGGGCAAAACTTACACATGCTTTTGGCTTGACACTCTAGCCGAACAAGGAGATATAAATAATTACAATTACAGTTATTAGTACAATTACAGTTAGTAATTATTACAGTTACACTAACAATTAACATTGCGATCTGTGCTCTGAAACACTATGTGATCCATCTTTAAATTATTAACATCATTCACAGCAAAAGTATCTTTACCACTGAAATGAAACTATTATTTTTGTATTTTATCGCGTTTAATTTTGTTTTTATATTCCCGACGTTTCGAGTGCTTTACAGCAGCCGTGGTCACGGGGCACTGAGGTGTTAGACGTCACCTGGACGTCTAATACCACCACAATAATAGTTCAATTTCAGTATCATTGTTAATACCACAAAATTAACACACACAAATTACAATTCTCATAAATTTGAAAATATTCACTTAAGTTCCGGTGTACTGTTCCCAAGGTACGTTCGCAGATCAGACATGGTGGACCTGATCAGCTTAGCCGGGATTGTGGGTCTGTTGAGTCTCTTGTACGCCGCAAAGCGATGGCAACCTCCGAAACTGTAGTAATAATTACCACCCTCGGAACCTTTAATCCACACCACGTCTATGGGAGGCACGTTGCCTAGCTCTTCTTCTTTCTAGAAATGATAATTGCGTTACAGAACATGGTGTTCAGAATATTCTTTACAAATGGACATACCGGCAATAATTACTTAATCTTAAAATGTTTCGAGTTATATATATTGTATGTACAACGCAACTTAAATTATTAGGCCTTATGATGCTCACAGCGTCTTGCGTCCGTCCATGTTAAACGATTGTTGAGGTAAAAGTTTGTGGAACTTCTTCAACTTTCGGATGTATTGTTTAAATAAAAGAGTTTACTTACGATGTACGATTCCGACAAAATATAGTTCCTCGCTTGCAAGCACAAAACAAAATCTCCATAAAAATCACATACATTAATGTGTTTGTATGTATGTATATATCTGTGTTAGTATTTCTGTACATATTATAGTATGTATTTGTATATCTAAGCATATGTGTATATATGTCTGCTAATACATTTATATGTTTTAATTATGTAGTATATTTCTCAATTAGCCTTTCATATTTATATTATTTTAAATTTGATGCACCACATTTCTTCACGCCCCGGGTTGACTGTTAGAGAATGCCAAAAGGCATTAAGTCCGCCTTTTGTAATCCTTTTGGTGTAGACAATAAAGTATAAATAAATAAATACTCGTACTGATAAATTCTAGACATTTTTATTGCCAAAAACCGACAATTATTTGTACGCATATATCCAAAAATCCAGTTCAGTATTCATTGGTATGTATGTACACGTGGATTTATTTTAACATTGACTACAATCAATACCATTACAAAGTTAATTTAAATAGGTTACAAGCATTGTACTTGCTTGTCTGTTTGAATGCTAATACTTAAGTATTACATAAAACGTATCTACGTAAGTATTAACGTACGCTTGCCTAAACAATCAGAGAATACGTTAAAAAAAATTATGGTTTATTTTTAACGGATTTTACTTTTTGTGAGATAACCATTTAAGTAGACATAAATTATTTACCGATGACGTACCCCATCGATTTTACTAAAGCCGACTATGGGAAAATCTTGCAAACCTCATGGCTCCTGACAATTGACATATTAACCATTTCAATATAATATGTCTGACCGATGACGAGCCGTACCGTCTAAGGTTTGATGAGTGTTTTAGGACAGCCCGCGTGGCAATCCTCCCGTTGGAGACGCTTATGTCCAGCAGTGGAATCTTTAAAGGTTGATGAAGAAAACGAAACTGTGTACCAAGAGTAGTAAAGTAACAGCCTGCAGAGTAGTAAAGTGAACTTCACATATCCTCGAAATAATATTTTGATTATTTCTCAGACATGCAGGTTTCCTCACGATGTTTTCCTTCACCATTGAGCACGTGGTAAATACAGCACTTAAAATTGTTATTCACAATTTTAGTGGTGCGGGCACCGGGAATCGAACCCAGGTCACTCGCGCTCTATGAAATAAAGTGAGCGCCCTGACCACTAGGCTAAATAAATAATAATACTAAATAGTACGATATAAAAGTCAAGGCCAAAACTTTTAATTCAATTCAGGATTCTATAAAGCTCTTATGAACGACAAAATCTTCACCGGTTCGCAAAACAAGACATTCTCAGAGAAGAACCGGCAAAGAACACGGGGGTCTGTTTTTTTTTAACGCTATATTGTAATTTATAATTTACAATTGAATGTCAATCATAACAAAATCAATACATTTTTTCTTACATCTAAATTAACGACGCAATCTACAGAAGACAGTAATTTATTTTAATTAATATATGCATATTTTTCCATAGATCCTGTTCTCAAAAATGAACACCGACGGAAGTGTCAAGATATTAGTCTCCTTGAATAGGAGGAGACTTCGGAGGTCCCAAAATATAGTATAATAAGGAGTTAAATAAATAAAGATAATATTCACACCTACATATAGATACATGCTACATAATTAACACTCCCTTGCCTTCTCTGATCTGATAGAATACGCCTCAGTTTGGTACGACTGCATGTAGGTTCGAAAACAATATGAGAGATACTGAACTTAGCCTATCGCCCAAGGTTACAAGAAACGTCTGGGTAGAGAGTGTTAATCTTGGTTCCTGTAAATGTAAAGTACCGGCCTGTAAATGTCCAACCGCCGGGCAAAGGTCTACTCGCAATATTTGAGAGGGTTTTGGAGCGGGGCAAGCCACACTGCTCAAGCGTTCTTTATTCTCGCGGTGTTTTAAATTAATGACTTAAAATTGCAATTAACAATTTCAATAGTGCCGGCACCGGGAATCGAACCCAGGTCACTCGCGCTCTATGAAATAAAGTGAGCGCCCTGACCACTAGGCTAAATAAATAATAATACTAAATAGTACGATATAAAAGTCAAGGCCAAAACTTTTAATTCAATTCAGGATTCTATAAAGCTCTTATGAACGACAAAATCTTCACCGGTTCGCAAAACAAGACATTCTCAGAGAAGAACCGGCAAAGAACACGGGGGTCTGTTTTTTTTTAACGCTATATTGTAATTTATAATTTACAATTGAATGACAATCATAACAAAATCAATACATTTTTTCTTACATCTAAATTATCGACACAATCTACAGAAGACAGTAATTTATTTTAATTAATATATGCATATTTTTCCATAGATCATGTTCTCAAAAATGAACACCGACGGAAGTGTCAAGATATTAGTCTCCTTGAATAGGAGGAGACTTCGGAGGTCCCAAGATATAGTATAATAAGGAGTTAAATAATAAAAATAATATTCACACCTACATATAGATACATGCTACATAATTAACACTCCCTTGCCTTCTCTGATCTGATAGCATACGCCTCAGTTTGGTACGACTGCATGTAGGTTCGAAAACAATATGAGAGATACTGAACTTAGCATATCGCCCAAGGTTACAAGAAACGTCTGGGTAGTGAGTGTTAATCTTGGTTCCTGTAAATGTAAAGTACCGGCCTGTAAATGTCCAACCGCCGGGCAAAGGTCTACTCGCAATATTTGAGAGGGTTTTGGAGCGGGGCAAGCCACACTGCTCAAGCGTTCTTTATTCTCGCGGTGTTTTAAATTAATGACTTAAAATTGCAATTAACAATTTCAATAGTGCCGGCACCGAAATTTGGATCCTTAGTCACTTGAGTACCATGAAATTACTCAAAAAACCTGATTCTAGGACTGTTACGATTCTTGGTTCTCTTATCGTAGTCTCAACGTTTTAACCGATAGGAATGCAACAGCCGGTGTTAACTGTTGTTGGACTCATGAAGGATTTCCTTGAGAAAAAAGATCATCGTCTTGCAAAACATGTGTGTGTAACATATTAAATGTAATATAACTCTTACTTGTATCGTTTCCATAAGTGATTGTACTTTATTCTCATCTAGTTCCGGCATGAAAGGTCTTATGATTACGGACATTGGCACATCATGGATTTCCTCTTTATAGGCGCTATGTATACTAGTCATTCTAGAAGCTGCAATGAAATAGCGCTATGTGCTCAATCTATATACATAATTTATCATCATAATCTACACCAACACAACCAGCATAAAACTGTAATCTCTATTTTTGTATCTTATCATTAATCTTTATATCAAGTTCAATAAAAATACATTTTCAGGGTTCAATACCAAAAAAAAGGAATTCCTGTTAGGTCAGATTGTTCTGAGTTTGTGTCTGTTTGTCCATCAAAAGTCTTTTCTTAGGAAGACTTTAATGTAAGTAGAAGTTAAAATTAGCTTTGAATGAGAAACTGAAGGGCCCCTTAATCTTTAAAAATGCTTCAATATAGAGAATATAATAGTCGGCAATTGGTACCACAGTGTCCTTGTCGTTGATTTAGACTCTTGAAATATGGCAGAAGGAATAATATTTCTAAAACAACACTCAAATTAATATTATTTCCTAATAAATAAATGAAAGAATCGTTAACTGGTGATAAATTCTTGAATCTGCATAAAAGTTCCCTGTTTCAACTCCACTGGATTCCTTGGTCCGTTTGGCTTTGGTACTGGTAGTGATTGGTATTAATGGTAGGTAATTAAATTTGTTAATTACTTTAGGGTGCCAGTATTTTATTATTTGATGGAACTTGGAAGCGGTATTATTTTCCCAGTATATTATAGTCGTCTGTATGTCTACATCAATTTCGCTCCGACCCTTAATAGGTCGGCTCGACCGGAGCAAGATCACGCACACAATACCAGCATAAAATAGCACATTAATGCCTGTTTCACATAAAGATTGAACCGATGACTCGATTAGTTAACGAAGCATTGCTTATTCATGCATTCGGCCAGCAAGGACAACTCTCACCAGCAGCCGGTTTGTTATCTATCAACAAAGATGTTTTAAGATATCTTTGTTACCTCAACACAAGCAAATGGAAAATCATCATCATCCATGCCTTATAGATCAATCTGTATAAATCTATCAACTCGTCTAATCATTATTTTACATTAAATTTGTATTGTTTAAAATTGTGTTCAAATTTCATCATTATGTTTATTTCCCTTTTCCATGACTTACGGAAAAATGTTATGTGATGGACGAAAAAAAAACATGTAACATAACATATAATCGTTTATAGGTACTTACAATAGTTCGCAGTAAACACGTATTTTGTTAAGCCAGTAACGGATCTCAACATTACAATCACGAATTAATACTGTCTGTGTCGGTCCAGTGACCGTAGTAAACTGACTCAAATCAAACAATTATACATTCAACGTAGTGCCATGGAACTTGCTTGTTCACTCCGTCCTGAAGGTCACTACGTCGCTGATAAAAATATATACAAACAAATATTTATATTTGTTTGTAATATTTATATTTGTTTGTATATTTTTTTACAGCTTAGAAATAAATTTGCGACCAGTGTGATAAGTGGATCTAGTTTTGTTTTTAATTCTAGAGAATTCTATGGAAATCTAATTACCTACTGAATGACCACTCAAAAGCTGCATGTACATTTCTAGACAAGACGGTACAAGATGTGACAAATTTTAGTCACTAGGTATTTAGGGTTTAGATATTTCATAATCATAGTTTTAATTTTTAGCATACAATAATTAATTAATAGATAATTACTTTTGAATACTCTTATCCCAGACTCCAGGGCAATTTTTATTGCTAATTCATGAAACTTATAGAACTGAACTAAAACCGATTTTGATGAAGCAGCATCTACGTACTGTAAACACTGCATAGGTTTTATTTATGAAATTCATATCTCTAGCTATTTTTATATGCACTGAAATCTGTATGTAAATTATATAACAATTTTTATACTCTACTCCACTTTTATTCGCAGCATGAACCCAGTTTAATTCTCTTATAACAGAACAAAAAAGTTTATCCCTATTGTAATGTATGGAAAGATGAGTGGGTGTCTCAGCGTGTACACTTGCATCACTATTACATACCTTTCTGCTCAGGTTCTAAAGTTGCCGCCGTGAACAAAATGGGTAATGTCAAGTTTCAAGACAGTGATCACTTCCCTCTCTAGTCTCTCGACTGCAATGTGCAGCAAACAAATTACACATTGTATTACCATACATAGATTATACAGCAGAAATTGTGCCTATTGGGTGCCGCGCTACCTTGCCGCTCCCCGCTCGTATGAGGGACAGGCGGGCTGCGGGAATTCGGGTGGATGACGATTAAGACCCGAGTGACCAGGATATTAACTTAGTAATTTAGAATTACAAATCTAATACATATATATGTACGATATTTCTGCCTAGAACTTAGCTACCTAAAAGGACTGCGTTTTTAGTACAGGTTTCAGGTCAGGCATAACGATAAGCGAACAAGAACACATCAATACCTAAACAGGTTGCTTTCGTTCGGCCAATCTGAGTCCGTAATATTTTTAAAGAATTGAGACATGGGTTAAATAATGGTAAAAACGAATTTGTTCTAAACTACGGTACTTACCGTAGTTCGCAGCACTGACAACGGTTAGGTAAGAATGATTCTCGAATGGCTGCCACATACAGGCATACGCAGTGTGGGGCGGCCCCCCTCAAGAGTGACGACATGCACAGTGTTGCGGGAAGTCGGTGGATGCAGGTGGCTCAGGAGAGATTTTGGCAATCTTTTGAGGGAGGCCTATATTCCGCAGTGGACTTGTGATAGGCTGATGGTGATAATGATGCTCTACCGTAATGCAATACAGGTTAAGTACCGGAATAAGTCTCTGCCCAGGGGTGACAACGCATCTGTAATCTTCTACGATTTAATTGGTCGCAGGCGTCCTTGTCTGCGGTTGCCACTCACTATTAGATGGATAGTTTGTAAGTTTTTCACCATATTCCAATAATCTCCATCTTCGTCAGAGACGTGCCGGATTGTAGAAAAAATTATATCCGCAGATACGGACACGGAGTATTAGCGTCTAGATCCGCGAAAACGAATACCGATTCGAACTTTCGTATTTCGTTTGGACGTAGACGGCGCCGGCGTGTCTGACCTTGGAAATGAAATTATGCGAAGTGTTTACACTTGCACTGTGAGTTTTCTTTATAGGACCACAACCAGTACCGCGTAGATTACGTAAGTGCTTTAGGATTTGGATGATGAAAAAAAAAACAATGTCCTCGATACAGTGTAGTTGTGTAATGTGGAAATGTTTTAAGTTAGTAATTTACGTATGTCCGAACCAAATTATTACCGTAAGGGTAAAGGCACAACTTCATTAAAAAATCACCTTCGGAGCCCACATCCGCATCGATATGATTTATACTTAATAGGAGACTGCTGAGAAGAATCCCGACAAAATGATGAGTGTCTGGCAGGACCGGACAGGGTTGGCCAGCAGTGCCGGTTCCCTCGCACTAGTGATAGGTGGAGCATCTACTAGATGATGGGATTTGAGTTCCACTTATTTGGAAAGATTTTCCACTCATCAGTCAGTCATCATAGCCTCGTCCGTCAGCCTGCAGGGAGCACCGAGTGCCGGTGAGGTTGGCATGTGGAAAAACAAAATTTATTAATTCTTCCACTTACCTTAGTATTATCCAATGTAAATGGCAGTGGTACATTCGCCTAATATTGTCATTTATCATTTCATATCTCAACGATTAAGGCGGAGCTCTGCTTGTTTGAAATAAATCTTAAAATAATATGAATATTTTATTGGTTGTAACGTTAGTAGCGGGGTTTAATTAAAACACGTCATATAACTACACAAAAATGTATTTTAGTCAATCTGATGGTCGCAATAATATTGAACTGGTCGTATACATGGTGTATGGAAACACCGCCGCCTCTGGTTGCTTCTGACCTAATAATTACACATATTAAGACCTTGTTTATAAATAAGTACTGGCGCGAAGTCTTTGTAAAATTCACACGGCAGCGGTGCCATTTCAGTATCCTGCGGCAATTTTAAAAACATCTTCAATTTTCTTTACTCGTATACTGTTTCAGATATTTCGATTTAGAACACTTCCACTTAACTCTATATAATTTTTCTCATAATCAAACTATCACTAAGTGTAATCGTATTTCATTTTCGTATATTCAATCAGCTCCAATTTATCAGAACAGCAAAATAATAATAATAATAAAACCATTATTAACATTTAACTTATCGACTACATACATGAAAAAATAATATTTCGTGCTACCAACATTATAGCACCACATAAAAATATAACATTTTGTTCTGATATTCACAACACCCGAAATTACGCGGGAAACAAATAGTCAATTAGTTAGATATGAGTGATAAAAAATAGCTATTGTTAATAGGACTCCACGTTTAAGACGAAAATATTCCGCGTGCGCCAACACAACCGTCACTAGTAAAGTATAAATTGCACACAAGTCGCCGGTGCACGGGCAACGCTCCTTCGGCTGCGAACCGTCGACAACGCTCCAAAACCTTACATATCCGATTCATTACTTTACAATCACTGCAAACACTCGGTACACTTCTCTAAAAAGTGGCCACAGTGAAAATATTTAACCAGATAACACAGCAGCGGCTAAATGTTGCAAGATTGTTATTATAACTGAAATTCAAGTTCTATATATATTTTAATTAGATATCGTTTATCTGTTTCTAAATTGTATTTACTTTTTCGCTAATACATGTTTAAAGTTACGACGCTCATAAAAATAATACTAAATGTTATTTAGACTCAATGGTTTGATTGGGTTCGTTTATGGTTTTATTTAGTACTTTATGGTTAAAAAAAAAGTATTACGTACCCACGTTATTCAGGATCTTTGTTGAACAATTAAGAGTAAAATATCCGCTCGTTTAAATAAATTTGTTTAGTTTCCATAAAGATGGACAAATGAATGACTGAGCTCAATAGTGTGAACTGACCTTAAAATATAAGATACCGAGATAATTGTAGCTAATATCAAGGTGAATATTGAATTTTATTTAATTACCGCGAAGTGTTTGAAGTGATTGAAAAGTGAATGGTATTCCAATTATTTAGAAATTTAAAAAATAATTAAATTTTCAAAGGACATCAACGGTATGTAGCGAACGAATGATTGCCCGTGAGCACCCAAAAAATAGGACACTATTCAGCAATATATATCTTAATACTTACATTAATTTTTTTACTACTACAATATCTTACAAACTATCGTATATTTATATCCACTGTATAGTAAAAGTTAGTGAACGTGTAGAAACAAGAGATCTCGCCATTGATGCGTAACTAATACTGCCAAATAGTTCAGCGAAGCATAAATTGTTTTTTAATTCATTCACCGGTCTGCTTTAAAATAATACCCGAGGCTGTGTACGCGCCAGCGTCCAACGATTCTGATAATACTAGGCCGTATTTTATTATAACATTATCATTTGTCTACTGGGGGTTTATTATAAAAAATGCCCGAGTCACAATCAGCACATAAACTTTTTAAATGCTACGGTGCACGCAAACTCACGAGTTGTCATGTTAAAATAAAAAAATATATAAAAAGACTAAAGATATAATAAATACTGTGCACCAGTCAAGTAGTTTGATAATACAGGAGCAAAGTCAACGTCCGTCCAAAAATATTAGGGCTAAATGTGTCTAGATTAAGTTTCATAGTATACAATGTCCTATTCGCTAAGGCAATGTGGCGTCGCCGCCCTCCAGCTATCTTAAATATCGTTAGTTATATAAATGGCAATTCAGTGGAAGCTGAAGATTCTCCACGCCCTTCTGTCCTGAAACAAATAAGATAGCTATCACTATTTCCAAAGATAGGTAGATTTTATTATATTTGGCTAGAAATCTTAGCAAAGGCACATAGAGCTGTCCAAGAGAGCGCCAGCAAAAGCCGCCAAGCGCTTGTTGAAAGTTTTGCCTGTATTGACCACGCTGGGCAAGCGGGTGTGTGCGCGTACTAGTGATGCTGCTCCCCATCATCACGAACGCGTGGTTTGGGGTCGGCGAATTTGATAAGAATATCTACAGCCATTCGGACACCCGAGTCACGTTTCTCAGCTAGCAGCTGCACCGTGCACAGGTGAAGTTGGCATTCGGAGAAACAGGCACTCTATACCTATCTACAACTAATTCTTATTATGTTCCTAAGGGGGCGCCTCTCGACCATAGTTACTCTTGCATAACTATTTTTTTTGAAATTAGGAACAGATTCAAATTCACGACCAGAAGTGTGCCTGCCGCTGCAAGCTAAGCTCACCTAGAGGACTTAGGGCGACAGGTCCTGGTGCATGGGGTCGTAGCCCATGGCGGCGTCGTAGCCGGGCTGCGGCGGGTCGTAGCCCGGCGCCGGCAGCGAGTAGCCCATGGAGTCCTGCGTGGGCGCCGGCGACATCATAGGCGTCGCCGTGCCCGAGGCCGCGCCCATAGAGTACGGGGACGCGCCTGCTGCTGCAAAAACATTTTGTAATCAATGAAATCATTCTGACATTTTTTCATATAACATTACAAGGGCCTGTGCACACGTACGAAACATATTTTATACAATTTCCATTGTATTTGAAAGGAAGCAAAATATCTTTGCAATATCGCGAGTGGTGAAAACGACAAAAATACGTTTTTCTTTGACTGTTATAATATGATTTACAGGAACAATATTTGTGCATTCGTAGCCAGAGAAAATAATAAAACAAATGTACACAGCAAGAAGTAGGACTAATTATAAATGTGATTTTTTTTGTATGTTTCAAAAGGGATGTCAATAAGGACAAATGAATTATTGTTTACTGTAATATGAAGTGGGTCGGGCCGGAGGGGAGCTAGCATCGCGCCTGCACGCGCCAATCCAAGGCAGGTCTGTGTGCGGAAACGATAGTATAGTGCGCGGGTTTATAACTACCCTAATAAACTCATTATAGTCTATTTATAGGCTATTATAGCCTGCTAAGATAAATTATACCTTTATTTAGTTTAGTAGATGATTCCCCTCTTCTAATGTTTAAAGTTTTACATAGTTGTATTTAAAATTATGTTTTGCTTAGCAATTCTCTAGTAATTTTACATTGAAACAAAAGTTCTCTTGTCTTTCTACTGATGACACAGACACAAAATACCATTAACTTCATACTTTCTGACTAGAATTTGAAAACAGGCACACAATTGTAAATGGTATATCAATTTAACCTATTTTCATAGATAATTAAATTAACTGTTGCTATTATATTGGCTGCGGACTGCTTGCAACATTTCTTATCACAAACATATTACTTTACATTGTTATAAATGTAATATTGTGATGTAACTATTCAATCAAACTGCTTTACTTATTCTTATAATATAAATTCGGCGAAGAACAGTGTATACAAAGATATATAATCACCGGCTGCTTTCTTGGCCGCATAAAGGTTAGCTTCCTCCTGAGCCTTGCCAATGTTTTTCTTGTAGCGAATGCGCTTATTGCCGAACCAATTGGACACCTGAAACAAACATATCGATCAAATATTTCGTCTTCCTGTTAATTCGAGATTTGAACACCGCTAGATATAAATATATAATTATTAAAGGGACTGAAGTTACCACAAATACTATATATCAAATCTATTATAAGAAAAACACTACATTAAAAAACTGCTGTTTTCAATTTTAGGCATGTGATAAGAGTATGATTATGTGCCAACTACATACAGCTGCTGATGCACAGCTGCGATGGCAAACATCTCAGATACATGTGCAAATTCTGCAATGGATTATGCGAACGAACCGAAGAGGTATCATACTATATACAATGTATACCTGCGAGACGGTAATTCCGCATTTGCGCGCGAGCTCCTCCTTGGCCTCCTCGCTGGGGTATGGATTAGAGAGGTGCGAGTAGAAGTACTCGTTGAGGATCTCGGACGCCTGCTTGCTGAAGTTACGCCGCTTGCGACGTGCGTCCAGGAAACTGTCGAAAATGCAAAAAAAATGCTTTTATTTCTGATTTTTCAGGTTTCACGTAACTTTTCGTGTGATTTTATAATGAATTAATAATTTCACAGTTAACATAATCAGATTCATCATTAATGCAAAAGAAAAACCTTAAGAGTATTTTATAAATATACGACTTTGAATTTCCGATCTATGGTTTTTCGATATTTAAACGCATCACACAAATGATTGGTTCGCCAAGTATGTCTCTGAGTATATGATTATATTTGCTGTTTGATAACAAGTATTGAGAGACACATACTAATAACACATGCCAGTTGGCTGGTTTGTGTTATGATGGAGATCTATGACGTTTCAAGATTATACAGATTACAGCAGCTTATGATAATATGAGGACATAATTACATTACAAGTACATGTTCTCACCGTGAGCGCAGAATCATAACGGCTTCACAAGTGGACTGCTTGAGTTGCATCTGGATGGAACTGAACTTCTTGTGGATGATCTGCACCATGCGCTCGATTTCCTGTTGTCAAATAGAACTCTTCCAATAGAACATATGACTCACATGTAAAATAAGCAAGATTGTATGATTTCACAGACTCCATAACTTAATAATTAAATGGTTTAATAAGGTAAAAGGTTTCTTCTCAAAGGATTCTCAAAAAAGAAAACCAAAGGTACAATCAGTAGATTAAAACAATGATATTGAGAAAATGTCAAAAGTGTAGATGTCTTTAGTACATACATATCTTTAACATTTCTCTACTGGGAATATGTCCCCAAATATATGTCTTCAAATGTCTAGTCTGAAGCATTCATCAGATCATAAAAATTTTAACATAAACACAATCACAAATACCCACTATAAAAATGATAATATAACAAACAATTTGCAATTTAAATTTTTTAAAGCATTTTTATCTTATAAATGAATGAAAATTCTTCTCACTTATAATTTTTTTTTTAATAATAAAAATAAAAGGTTTGGTCCGATAGGTAACTAAGAGCATCCTATACCTGCTATATAAAATACTAAATAATTATGTTATTTAATCTTAAACATAACTAAATGAAAATTGTTAGGGAGTGGCTAAATGAAGAATATCTATTTATTACAATTTAAGGAATTAAAACAAGTTACATGAAACAAAGCATTTGTACTTTGTATTTACAGCTAAGGCTAGGTGATGTTTTAAGCACAAAAACTATATTTTCAATATCTTTTCTAATTACGCCTCTATGTTATATAATGAAAATTTAGACAAATTCTAACTTCATTAGTTTATTTTTATAGTATATTTGAGATTATACTGGGTGTATGCAACGTTACGGCATTAAATAATTTTCTAGGATAGACACCAAACATCAATTAAATACCAAATACAGTAGTTTAGTCACATCATACTTTTTTAGTTTTCGTTATTTTAACAAGATATATTTGTGCTAGTAGTTCACTCGGCTTACGAGACCTGTGTCACAGACCTTACCGACAGTCCACCTCGGCCGCCGCTAGCCGCGGTCCAAGTAATAACGCTCGACGCGCCGTTAAAAAAAGTCTGAACGGGTTTACTGACTTCAACATATTAGTGTCGCTATTGCCGAAGTCAATCAACTATTTGTTATGAATAACGCTCGTTTGCAATTTGGATAATTAGGCTTTATTTGATTTTGTGCCATCGCATCCACCCAGTACATTACATAGAAAAAAAGATACTACACGCACCTTGGGCGTGATGGGCCGCGTGCGACTCTGCTCCCTCAGCAGGTTCATGACGTGGGTGGTGAACTCGTTGCATGCGTTCTCGTACTTGTCCAGCTCCTGGTGGTATATCTGGCGGATCTGGGCGAGCTTCGCGCGATAGTCCGAGTGCTCGATCGCGTTATCTGCTTGAGCCACAGTGCCTTAAGTTGCAGCAAAGGGAGGGGACAGAAAGAGTTACATGCAACCTCCATCCCAATATCTGTTAGTTAACCAATTGCAGGGTTGTATCATGGGCATGTTAGGAGGGGAGCAATAGAGAAATTATGTTTACATGAACAACAATAAACTGAAGTGCTTCACTAATTATAATCTTCCAGTTCTATCTCTAAAACATCTAATTAGTATTTCGGAAACGCCTCTAGCAATTTTGATGAAGTTTTGTATTTAAATTATTATCTAAATGCAAATAGAGAATTGTCAACCTTGAGAAAATTCTTTGTTTCACTCATATAATAAGATTTTTCTTACACCATCTTATACCAAACAGCAGAAGTATTTCTTTTGTAAAAATCTAAGAAATCCAGAAAAAGAGCTGTCTCATTTATGTCAAAGTTGTCAGTCTTATAGTAATCCACACCGGTCATGCCCATGTACATACAAATAAGTATTCCAGATAACCAGGTTCTAAGTAATTTTAAATATCGCCATTAATACTAACTACTTTTGTTAAAACAAACTGCAAACGGCTACAACTTTATATAATAAATTATAATTAAAAAGTATTCGCACACACTTATTTATATTGTGTTATAATCCTTTGTTACAACACATAATATGCTAATTCCAACATTTATTTTTATTGATTCCCCAATCACCAATTTCTAATCATGCTATAATTTTATCACAAATACAGTCACAATAAATCATTACAACTAAAAATAAACTTTTTTTGTAAGTGCATAGAAGGCTGAAAACCAAAAAGTGGAAGTGCTCTTTACATAAAGCCTTTAAAAATACCTTATTGATGTTACAAGTAATAACTTACAAGGGTTAAACTTGATATAGAAACAACACAATAATTGCATGTTTATACACTTACATTCAAAGTAATTTTTTTGTGTATGATATTTTTTTGCATCTATAGATATAATCCAAATTGAAATCTGCGTTTCTTTATGGATTATGGATGGACAGCATATGGATATGCTGATTAAATCATAGGAGATACAACCATTTATTGTATTAAAATTTATTTATTGTATTAAAATTTATTTATTGTATTAAAAATAACACCAAAATACACATATATTATGTGTATTTTTTTATGGATAAATAAATTATTTAGATCCTTAGCTAAGCAGTTTCGAGCGGTTGCTAGTACTGCATAAAGGATTTCTGTATGTAATTTTCCACTAATTAATCTGTTTAATAACTTAAAAATTCATGTTGTAATAAATTTATCACCAACAATTATATATTTTCGTTTTACCTCATTCTAAGATTCTATCATATTGCAAAACATGGGTAATAATAATACACCACATGCATACTTCAAACCAAAAACTAACTAATGTAGTTCAACGGGACATGAACAAATTACCCCACTCCCCAGCAGCAGCAGATGCAGATGCAGCAGCACCAGCACCTCCACCTTTCTCAGGGCCTGCGACACCTTCAGCAATGAGCATGTTGTCAAGACGCATAAGCTGAGGGTCTGGAGGCTCCTCTTCTTGTGTATTGCGTAGTGACAGCACTAAACAAAAAAACTATTTTTAACATAATTATGATATTAATAATCTGACATATGCTTAATAAAAAATATTTAAATAATGTAAGGAGAACTTACAGGACCATAATTAAAATGCATAGTATGCATATAGGAGATTGCAGTACATACAAACATATAATTATGCTTCTCTGAAACCAGAGCTTTTGAAGCAGTTATGTAAGTACAGTGACATAGAAAAGTGTCTGGGTGCATAATTTACTGAATGATAGTAAGATTAACAAGAAGTAACAACACCAAAAAGTTTTGCAGTTATAACTTGCAAAGAAAAATTATATAAAATAATAAAAAAAAGTTGTTATTTCTGTTACTGGAACAGAAATAACAACTCAAATGTAAAATATTGCTAGCAACAAGCATAATAAGCATTTGTGTATGAGTGACAGAACATTTTTTTGATGCTCGGCTCCCACTCTGCATTTACCCTACTAATACATTATTTTAAGGTGTGTTAACAATCACTACTATGATTGTGTGTGTTAGAGCCAAGCGGCAGCTTTTGCCACCATATAGGGTCTTACTACACCCTTGCAGAATACCAGCATGAAGTAGAGGCATTTTGTGCTTTTATCTGTTGCAGATGTCCATAGACATCAGTTATCATTTACCATCAGATAAGCCACTTGCTTATTTGCCCCTTTTTCCATAAAAACAACCCACCTTTTGTTCGGAGAGGCTTAAAATATTTGAACTATGCCAGACATCTCATAGCTTAACTTCCTATCACTGATGGTTATTTTACCATCTGTGGCTGCTAGATATTTCTAACATTTCCCTTATTCTTTCATTAATTTTATTATATTTACCATTAATTTATCAGGTATTTTAAATACAATTTTAAATTAGTTTAATACATCGCTTCATAACAATAAATTAACAAAGTAATTCTTATATACATTATTGTATATTTATATGAGGGTCTACTGCAAAATATTAAAATGTTGTGATAGTATGTTTTCAATTTGTGGTAGTATTTTCGAAGACAATACTTTGTTGCAATTTCCGGTGGAAGCCGTAGTGATGATATATTTCGTTAAATAATTTTAAATTAACTACAAAATGTATGTATTAATAAATAACAGATATATTATTACAAAAGTTACCTGTTTTTTCTTTTATTTCGCATAGCACAGAAAATAATGCAGGCTTCATTCGATGGCAGTTTAGCGTATGTTTTCTGGCTTGTGCTTCGTCCAGACTCTGGTCTGTAATATTCATGATCTGCTGTAGTATTTCTCCAATGTCCTGTTTACGGGCCTCGCCCTCCCCTGACGCAGGGGCGCCATCGCCAGCTAAGCCATAGCCCTGCGGTCCCATCAATCCACCGCTGTGCGCCATCATCCTGTTCGGATCGTCCATTACTGTCCTCTTAGTACATAAATACACAAATATTTACACTAAATACGTATACAGTTTTGTACGTAAGGAGTAACTTGTGTGTAATAACAATTAAAAAACTACACTAAAGCTGAGCTGTATGAAAGTTGCAGCTTCTTTTTCTATTCTCCAGCTAGCTATAAAATGGCCGACTTCTTTCTTTGTGCTGTCAAATTTGAGATATTTGAAAATGAAAACAAATAATTAAAACTACTCCTATCACGCTTCATCTTATTACATTTCACCCAGTGATTTAATGTGCGAAAGGGAAACGGATAGTAAAGGTACCTTAGTAAAGTAAGGTTGCCAGTTTATGATGATTTACTAAAGAAAATGTGATCCAAGTGAGAGCTGGAAAATGAAAGAGATTGTAAAATACAATACACAGAGAGATTTTGTAGATAAAAGATGATGTTTTGTCAGCGCAAGTGGCGAAATAAATCTTCGGGTCGATTCATCAATAGAATTTAATTAGATTAGTACATAATCTATGGGTATATGTATATATGGCTTACATACAACAAACATAAAGACCTGGTATTATACTGGGTCTTGGTTTTTTGTACTTGAATAATTTATGTAAAATGCCTCCAGAACACAGGAAAATCCAAACTGAGAACGCAACCTTTTTAAATAAAACTAGGTATTTTTGTCCACTTAGATGGTAATTTTCAGTTACCATACTGTTCCTGAAGTCAAGAAGTGTTTTTAGACCTCTCCGAGGCATTTAATCTGGTTAGATATGAATATGTTACCTATTGATATACTAGTATAACAACCAATTTAATAACATAAAGTGGTTTGATGAATTTGAACTGAAATGTGGTTTGAGATAGGATGGTTTAACCTCGCCAACATTGTTTAGTTTATATATTAATAGCCTGTTTTGGTGAGTGAACTGAGCAGCACCCGTTTAGGATGGCACAAATGAGGATGTAGTATAAGTTACGTTGATGACATGGTTGAGATGACATATCAATTTGGTTTAAGAATTACTTACAGCTTAATTTTTGGGTTTTATTGTTATTTATGTAAATCTGAAATAAAATATTTATTTTATTGCAATGACTTTCATTACAGGACTTTAACTTTGGAGTTTAATTTTTATTTCTTTTTAATTGGTATCACCAGGCCACGTCAATTTTGACGTTTTCATCAATTGTCATTCATTCGATTGCACATCGCTTAATTTTTCTTAAAACTCTTTTTGTCACGAAAACGTCTCGTGAAGAAATATCAGGTCACCGATCTTCAGATGTAATTATTAAAATTTCTTTATTTTCTCACGTAATAAATGAGAAACATTGTAAGCTTAGTTTATAAGTGTAGTGCATTTAGTAATCGTTTACCAGCTGTTCATATTCAGTGGAAATTTAGTCACAACCAGTGGGGAAGTAATAAATCTCATAGAAAAATAAAAATACCAAATCCCATAAGAGAAATAATTATGGCTGATCCCAAAATCGAAGAAATATTGGCTCCATTGCGAGCTAGCGTAAAAAGTCAAGGTGATTTAGTTAGAAAATTGAAGGAAGAGAAAGCACCTGAAATAGACATCAAAAAGGCTGTCGCTGAATTAAAGACTCGAAAAAAAATCTTAGAGGATAAAGAGTTGAGCCTTGCGCCTACTGAAGAACTATTTGACCGCGCCAAGATGGAAGATCTCATTAAAAGAAGATTTTTTTACGATCAATCTTTTGCAATTTATGGTGGTATTACTGGTCAATTTGATTTTGGTCCAATGGGATGTGCACTTAAAAGTAACATGATCCAACTTTGGAGAAAATACTTCATCCTTCAGGAGCAAATGCTGGAGGTTGACTGCTCTATTCTGACTCCAGAACCTGTTCTAAAAGCTTCTGGACATGTAGAAAGATTTGCTGATCTTATGACCAAGGATGTAAAATCTGGCGAATGTTTCCGTTTAGACCATTTAATAAAAGCTCATTTAGAAAAAATAAAAAGTGAAAAGAATACAAAAATCGAACTCAAATCTGAAATTGAAGACATCTTGGTTAAGCTAGATGGTATGAATGCTGATGAGATGTCAGGACTAATGAAACGATTTGAAATGAAATCTCCCATAAGCGGAAATGAGCTTAGTCCACCCATAGAATTTAATCTCATGTTTAACACACAAATTGGCCCTTCTGGATTAGTAAAAGGATTCTTGAGACCAGAAACGGCACAAGGCATCTTTGTTAACTTTAAACGCCTATTGGAGTTCAATCAAGGTCGTTTACCTTTTGCTGCTGCCCAGATTGGTAACTCATTTAGAAATGAGATCTCACCTCGCTCTGGGCTTCTTAGAGTAAGGGAGTTTACTATGTGTGAGATTGAACACTTTTGTGATTCTAAAGACCACCCAAAATTTGAGTCAATAAAAGACACTAATATGTTGCTGTATTCTGCTGACAGTCAGGAACAAGGAAAACCTGCAGAGATAATGACAATAGGGGATGCAGTTAATAAACAAATTGTTAACAATAAGACTTTAGGTTACTTCATGGCTAGGATCCATTTGTACATGCTTGCAGTTGGAATTGACCCAAAAAAATTAAGGTTTAGACAGCATATGAGTAATGAGATGGCTCACTATGCATGTGATTGCTGGGATGCAGAATGCCTTACTAGCTATGGTTGGGTGGAATGTGTGGGCTGTGCTGATCGATCTGCATATGATCTCACCCAACATACTAAAGCTACTGGAATCAGACTAGCAGCTGAGAAAAAACTACCAGCTCCAAAACAAATTGAGATTGTGGAAGCTGTACCAAATAAGGCAGGAATAGGCAAAGAATTTAAGAGGGATGCTAAGGTTATCAGTGATGCATTATCAGAATTAGAAACCTCAGCTTTACAAGATTTACAAAGTAAGCTCGAGAGTGTTGGTGAATATAACCTTGTGACTTCAAATGGCAATTTTAAACTCACTCCAAATCTGGTTAGTGTCAAGAAGAGTCAAAAAACAGTTCATGTAGAAGAAATTATTCCAAGTGTTATTGAACCATCATTTGGTATTGGCAGAATTCTCTATACCATCTTGGAACATAACTTTAGGATGAGAGAAGGTGATGAACAAAGAACTTACTTCTCATTGACACCAGCAGTAGCACCTATGAAGTGTGCTGTATTACCCCTCAGTGGTAACACTGAATTTCAACCTTTTGTTAGAGAATTATCTATGGAATTAACAGCTGTTGATGTATCTCATAAAGTGGATGATTCTTCTGGATCAATTGGGCGCAGATATGCCAGGACAGATGAATTAGGAGTTCCATATGCTATAACTGTAGATTTTGATACAATGAAGGAACCTCATTCAGTGACTTTGAGAGAAAGAGATAGCATGGGTCAAGTTCGTATGCCTCTTGCGGATGTGTCATCAGTGGTAAGAGATCTAGCAAATGCTAAGATATCATGGGGTGATGTGGAAACAAAATACCCCAAGTTTGAACAGCAGGAGAATGTAAAAGGCGCAGCTGCGTAGACTATGGTGTAATATATTGTTTAGCCAGCTGCATCAATTATTTGAATAAAATATTCACTTCTATGTATTGATGTTGCCTATAAGCTTAATTAAATTGAAATGATTTCATAGACACCTTTTATTTATTAATACCCTACATGTTTTGCACAACTTAAGCAGAAAGACATATTATGAATATATTTAACACCTTACTACACCTACCATGTGTAGGCAACATGGTAGGTGTAGTAAGGGGGATATACTACCTTTTTCTTCAAAGATCAACCTCTCCTGCCGACGATGCACCCTACGGACTAGCAACCGTGATAGTGGAATTTCATACAAATATCATCATCATCATCATCATTACAGCCTCTCACAAGACCACTGTTGAAACAAGGCCTCCTCCAATTAAAGCCACAAATCACGGTCCTAAGCCACTTGTCATTGACTTCCCTTAACATTGCGCTGTTTGTCAATGGACTTACCTATTAGTATAATTTGCAATATACCTCTTCGTCGACAACTTCTTGGGTACCGTTCCTAATTACGACCGGTATCGATGTGACATGGACGTTAGACACGATCTTCGTTTTGTCCATGTTCATTTCAAGACCAATACATTCAGCATAGTGCTAAGCTCCTCTAGCGATCCTGCCATAAGGACTATGGCGTCAACAAATTGAGGGTGATTGACGTATTCACTATTGATTTTGATACCATTTCCAGTGCCTCAGCTTGAAAACATTCCAATGCAGCGATGAAGTTACGGGAATATCACATCACACTGTCGTTCACCTTTCTGCAGTCAGTCTGGATTTTCTACTCTGATACTCAGGTAGCCGCATTGTACAAACACCAAACCTGGCACGGCTTAATAGACTAGCATTGCCAAAATTTCGACTGAATCGAAACCTTTCTCATGGTCCACATAAGCCAAACATAATTGAAAATTTTCGGTTTTCGAAAAGTCGACAAGTCTGCTGGTCTCTGTAATTCTTCAGTAGGCAGGGGATAACCCTTTCTTGAAGAACAGGACCACCATGCGTTTGGTGTAACACCATCGTACTGGTTTTCCAACCGCTTTCAGAAGCTCAGCTGTTATTTAAACAGCATTCAGCTGTTTTAATCCATCGGACTCACTGATTCCATATCACAGTATTTGTGGTGTTAAGATACCGGCCCAGCATGGCAGCCAATAATTCCCTGCCAGCAATTTTTAGCTCCAGTTTAATTCCATCCGGATTCCAGTACATGGATTGGTTGACATAGACAAATATTAACGAAACGTCAAAGCAAATGAAAAGAGGTAAAGATGCATGCGTAATTTAATTCTGTAGCTGATTCGATTTCATAATTCTAATTTCTATATAACAATAATCAGTAAAATGCTAAGTCAGTGAATAGCCTAAACGATACACAGAATATTTCTACTATTCTACTACTTATGACTTATTTACTAAAAAATTGTGTAGTTTTTAAATACCTTGATTGAATCAACATTGTACTTAAATCGCAACTTAAACATAAAATTTTGTTTTTATTTAAAAATATTTTAACGCCTCCCAATCTTGTTTGTTCGGACTTTCCGCCCATCTTCACATGTATGGCTATTAACACTACGCAAGCAAGTTTTTAAAGGTGTGCTAATAATGCACCTCTTCTGCTTATCTTTATTCGATATCCGTCCAAGAGTTGTTGGACTGTCGAGTTGTGTCGATCTCTGTGGGCGGCGAGAACCGCCTTGGTACGCGGGTGTATCTTGTGTAGGCGAATGTTTGAACTGTAACTGTACATGCTCAATAAACATTTTGTCAAATGTCATAAACAATTGGAGAAATGGCGTTGGAATTGTAAAATCTATATATTCGCGTATTTTAAAACGCTGTAAGAAAGGATATCTCATTATTTATAATTTAAATTTAATTGTTACATTCGGATACACTTGGAAAAATAACCCGGTATTATATATATATAGTTTCTTAACCTTCACGTAAACACGGTCGTCTCACGTAAACAATCTCGCATTGTTCCAAAGAACAGAAATACAATGCTGTTACATTTTGTTTTAATGAAGACAGGGTTTAAATAATACAATCCGAACATTATTACTAAATTTATAAGTCATACACATTATTGTAAAACAAATTTAAAGAAGTTTAAAGGTAGCGCGGCATTATCTGTAGCGGCGGTCTTTGGAGCGCGAGCGCTGTTGGTGGCGTTCTCGGGAGCGTTCACGGTGACGATCGCGCCGGTCTCGATCTCTTTCTCTTCTGTCCCTCTCTCGTTCACGGTCCCTTTCTCTGTCTCTGTCTCTGTCACGCTCTCTTTCTCTGTCGTCACGTTTCGGTGGCCTGTCTTTCGAATATCTGAAACAGGAATTTATTTGAAGCATATATTTGAAGATAGAAATCACAGAAACATATTGTTTGTTCAATACCTTCTAACCAAAATACAATCTGTCCATGTACATAATATTAATAAAACGTACATTTTAATAAACTCTCACGACCGTATACAGGGGAGGTCAGAGGTAACTTTTCACCAAAGCTTATTATGGATAACGTGACAGGCGTCTCTGTCGCCGCCTTAATGTCCAAATCGTACATAAGTTTACACAAACTCATTACGTAAGTGTGGAGGGCCACAGGGTTTGGAACTCGAACCTTCAGCTTCGGAGGCATATCTTTTAACCACTCGGCCTCTAACTTATTAAAATCTAAGTAGGATGCTCACTTGAACTTGATCTCTAGTCCCCCTGATCGAACTCTAGTCTCCTGTTCGAACTCTAAGTCTCCTGTTCGAACTCTTAGTCTCCTGATCGAACTCGTCTATTCAGAGGCATATTCTCTAACCATTTGGCTATTGTGGTTTCAATCAATCCATACAAATATATAAAGTAATGTTTTTCCTTCTTGAAGTTCTTCTTTGGACATACTGTGTACATCCAGGACCCAGGATAAACTAATCATCATCACCAGCCACAGACATAGGCCAAGAAGCGCAAGTGTTGGCGGTATTTTAAGGACATTGATACAACAACGTATTCAAGTCCAATCCTGAACTAATGCCTCTCAAAAAAAAATATATTCTTAACTTTCTTGGAAGGTTTGTCTATAGTACGCTGGGCAAGCTGACTGATGAGTACTGCGCTCGGTACCCTCGCACTGGTGATGAAAAGCTCCCCATCACTAGTCCTGTGGGATTTGGGCCTCAGGTGTTTGCCTCTGTCAGGTCTTACAACGCCTACTGAAAGGAGGGGAGGAGGAAGGGGACGTGGAATTTTTGGGCCGCCAACACACGGCAAAACTAATGCTTTGAGTAAAATACCTGTCCATGTCGCCATAGTCCCGCCTGTCCCTGTCGTCGTGCTCGCGCCGGTCGCAGTCCATGCGGCCCGCGCTGTGGCCCGCATTGTGGCCCGCGCTGTAGCCCGCGCCGCCGCCACCTCTGTGGTTCGCCGCCGGTTTGGTAGCGGCCACAGTTCTATTGTGATCTCCCAACCTGAGGTTTTCACATTTACCAGGATTTTGAATATCAACAAATAATGTCGTACCATTCAAAGTTGAAACGAGCTGCTACAGAGTTACTTGAAGAATAACATACGTGTCTCAACAATGACTTCAAAAGATCTTTGGTGTTCTAGTGTCACCCCAGACAAGAGGATATAACTTCATCAGACAGGATAGCCCATACTCACCACCCAGGGCAAGTGGATTGGAGTGAGCTAGTGATGCTGCTTCCGTGATGAAGACAGACAGAGCATCGTCCGTTAGTGAGCAGGGCGCTCTGCACGCACTGGAAGTTGACCTATATATCAAAATATCATGTATCCCCTCTTACAACCTATCTTAACAATTAGATGCAATTATTTTTTTATAAAAGAAATTGAATTATTAAACGTAAATCGATAATGTAGAAGAGAAAAATTAAAACTATACCTACTTCTGTTCAATTTGTTTCTGTATGGGCACAGGAATTCTCGGGAACAATGTGCTGAACCAATCTAGTTTTATGAGCATCTGTCGCACCAGCGCTCCGACGGTGGAGGGGCCGCCGCCGCCGGCGCGTGGGTCTACCTCCTCTTCGTCGTCCAAATAATCCACGTACCAGTCGAACAGGTCTGCCGGCGGCTGTGTGTAGCGGATGTACATGAAACCTGTGTAAGAAGTTACATATAGAACACATCGTAGTATAGGTTCTGCACACATGTACTGCGCGTCGGTGCGCTCGGAACGGGACCACAATATTCTGAGAATTACGCCACGCGGCTTTTCGTGCGAAATTACAAGTCCAAAATCTACGGAAGAATAACGCGATTTTAATGAAACTTTGTACGTATAAGCAGTATATAGGTTTAAAAGTTCGTAGAAAACACAGGTCTGAACGAATGCGACTCGTTCCATGTACCTATATCGGTCACGTCAAACCTACAGCGCTCTTTTTTATGGGAAAGGGGGCAAACTATCTAGCGACGCACCTGATGGTAAGCGATTACCGACGCTCACGTACATCTGCAACACCAGACGTGCTGCAGGTGCGTTGCTGGCCTTTAGGGATATTTGGAGATGAGGGAGGAAGTTGGCCTCCGGTACGCAGAAGCACTCTACGCTTTTCTCTTTAGTTCACGCCGGTATTCTGCGAGTCCGTGGTACTATCCCGGTCGAGCTGGGCCATTTCAACAGCAGCAAAAGCCGCCGCTTGGCTGTACCACGTACCAAATGTGGCTAACCCAAATCTCTATAGACTAGTGATGGGGAGCGGCATCACGAGGATAGAGTACAGTGCTCACCAACGTACCGTCGAGAGAGTATGGGTAAACGCTCTAAGAAATATTTGGAAGACTAGTTGGCGCTTTTGTAAATGCACATTGTAAAATTTTATGCCCCACATTTATTGCTTTCCTCTGTTATTGACTTTTCAACACTGTACCGAGCGTACGACGCCGGTGCTGGTTAGGTATTCACTGCGGCGCGCTGGTAGTGTCCGTCCTCACGCACACCGGCATGCTTAGCCCGGGCGGCCGTTGGTTGCAAGACAAAAAAGGTAACTTGGAATTTTGAAAAATGCGTATAGTAAATACAATTTCTGGGATTATAAAAAATACGGGTGCGTGTAAGAATAACTTTTATTTCCATGCAATTAAACATTACAATAAAGTGACTGTAGTAAGATATTAAATACGGTTAATTCACTTTGAATTTAATTAAATAAACAAATTGGAAGATTCAATAAATAAATATTAATTTTCTTACACTAAATATAATATGAATTTAAACATTATTTAAAACTAAAACATATATCATTAATTGAGTAAAGAATTGGAACAAACTGATTCCTATTCATTTGCCAGAAAGCAATGAAAAAAAACGAATAAAAACATTTTCAATTTCACACTCAAAAAATTTTATCATCACCATCGGTTCTATCTTCGTATCCACTTCGTCCAAACTGCAAATATCTATGTATATTTTTTTTCTATATGACGTGTAGTCGTCCTTGTGCCTGGAAGTACTAATCACGTTTTGTATAATACACTCGAAGTGTAAGTACTTGTTCTAACGGTACTTCATTTGACTACTAAATCAGCACATCGGTTCAACTTAGCGCGTAACATCCAGACATGCAAAATTACCTCCTGGCCGATTTTTGACCTCAGCGACAATTTAAGAATAATCGGTAGCTATCAACTGCATAGAAAATATTGAAGTTGCACAACTGTATTCACAAACACAAAGGCTCTCAATCGTCTTAACCTACCGTAACGCAACAACATTTGTTGGCTTCGGGTTTAATTCAAACTAAGATACGAACACATAAGAATATTCCTTACTTGGCGTTCCGCACTTTGCAAATGTAAAAATTGGCAATTGCAAATGTTGAAATATAATTAAAATTTAAATACATACTAATTAAGAAGAATCGCTTTATTTCTGGAATCTATAACCGTTTTTTTTAATTCATTACTTTACGTCTTTTCACTTAAAATTAAGTTAAAATAATTTTGTACATTGTTGATTTGTCTGTAAAAACCATAACGGTAAATAAGTAAAAATTTGCAGTAATAGAAACTCAATTGTGTAAAAAAAAATACTTACCTTGTTTTGACGTGGTGAGTACGGATACAAAAGTTCGCGGTCGAGTGTTCCAGGGCGGTACTCCCTAATCGGACGTGACCTCTCTTTGAGCTCTCATGATCGACTAAATTTTCAAGCGCGTACTTCTCAGTATACACAAGATACCGCGTCCCTATAGTTAATAATGTATGGCGAATGTGTAGTGCTTTTTAAAAAAAAGTCTAATTAAGTCATCAGCCTACATTTTGCTAGCAGATGAAATAGTAGTATAAACATTGTTGATTTTTTTACCTAAATTTAGATTGAAAATTCTACAGTTAATTATCAAAATCATTTGAATGTTGTTAGGCCTTTTTATTCTAGTGATGCCGTAAACACATAGTCTGTTATGCCTAACTAAATTTTTTTAATGTTATTATTGATATGGTAATGATTATATTGACTTAACCGTAGCTACCGTTTCGGCTTCTTTTGCTCTAAGCAGTCTTAATGACATAACAAATTTATATTGTGTCTGTCAATACATGTTCTATTCAATATTGTCATTTTTAATGTAAACTTTGATTTGCTAAACATTAAGTTTACAAGTTTCTACATTAATATAAATGACAGTGCAGTTTGGTTAAATGTTTTCTGTTAATATTCCGGAATATATTAATTATCACTTATAATAAAATATACAAGGGATAATCCTAAAACTCAGCATTATAATGTTTAAAATAACAATATTATGTATATGAACTGTGATGGCAGTATAACTTATATAGATATAAAACATTTATCAGTTACAGTTATTCCATGGGAAATAACTAAAATTTACATGCAAAACTATAATTTACCTACTAAAGTAAGAAGACAACATTTATTTAGAATTAAATAAAAATAAACATTATTACTCTAAAAACAATCAATAACTATCAGGTAACAAGAGCGTGACAAAGACTAATGGTAAAATTTTAAACACATTTTCAATAAGCATCTAGATTGTTTTCATATAGATTTATAACCATAAAACTAACTGTCATTGTAATATGTCGGACGATTCTAGATTAACCTGACCAGCAACTGATTATCTTCGTTTGCAAATCCTAGCTTAAGAACACACTTCAATTTAATTCTACATTTCTAAAGTCAGTTTTATACCTTATGGAAGCTGAATTTCAAAAATAATTTCTTAAAGCACAAAAAGTACCCGTGTAGCAAGTTTTAGCTATGTATTCTGGAGGTTTGGTGATCAGAGAGTTGTATTTGACACATGTAGTGAGGTTTCTCTGACGGAAAAGAAACAGTTGAAAGACATATTACTTCATCATTAGTATTAGAAGTAGCAATAATATCAGTTTGATTTCCATCTCGCTTCTGAGAATAAAGAAATTCATTAAGTGTGCTCTAGTAAAGAAATAAATGACTTTGCTAGATTAAAACTAAAACAATAAAATATGAAGTACCTTGAGTATCCAATTCCTATATTAATAAAGGTAAAATTCCACAATAAAATATTATATAAAATGTAGAATAGATGACAATGGTGATAATGTTTACTTTTACCATTGATCCAGAGCACAAATGAAAAAGCGTATTAATAAAATAACCATAAAAGACGAAAAGAAATTAGTCAAGTTTAATAGTCAAATTTTTATTTAATAGCCATACCTACCAAGAGCTCTGATGTATGGGGAGTCTGAATGTTGCAGTAGCCCATTTACTTGCTTACGTGTCAGACGAAGGGTATATAACTTGTAGAGCAGGCAGAATGCTGTAGACACTATTCCACCAGCACCAACACCTCTCACCTAAAAATGGAAAATTAAGGTGTTATATTGAAACAATTTCGTACATAATTAAAAGAGTCAAAAAGTATGAGACAATATTGATAAACTGTTACTCTTTAAGTTATCCAATAGAATCGGGCGTTACTTTGCTAAAATTAATTATTTAAAATATGTCAGAAAAAAGTTACTTCCCGAAAATAACAAAATGGCTAGTTTGAAGACAAAGAGCACTACTGTTTGGTGAAGAGGAATTACTGTACGTATTTGGGAGGTTGTAGTCTTCGAACTAGGCAATACAAGCCATTTAATTATTTTTTAAACCAGATTGTGCTACACAAGCTTTTCTATATCTATTTTTTTTTTTAATGAAAAAATAGGCCTTCGTTTGACCTCAATCTTGCCCGATGGAAAGCGAAGATGAGGCCTAGGATGGTACACGCTTGCCTAGATGTCTGTTCACTTTGGCCTTGAAGATATCCAGGTTATAGGCCTCCGGAAAAACCGACCTCGGCAGAGAGTTCCACTCCTTAGCCGTCCGCACAAAGAAAGAAGAGGCAAACCGCCTCGTAATGGAGGAATGTCTACAACATAAGGGTGGAACTTCTCGCCGCGTCTAGTCGTTCGGTGATGGAAAGGGGAAGAGGGTATTAGGTTATGCAAAACCTCCGCACACTCTCCGAAATGAATTCGATAAAAAACCGAGAGGCAGGCCACTCGTCTACGGTGTTCGAGGCTTTGAAGTTTTGCCTCTACTAGTGAGTCACTGCCTATGATCCTCTTCGCTCGGCGCTCCAACGAGTCCAAAGCATCAAGCTGATGTTTAGCCGAACCATCCCAGAGGTGGGAACAGTATTCCATGCAAGAGCGGACTTGAGCTTTGTATAGATTTAAGAGCTGCTCCGATGTGAAGTACCGTCTCACCCCCGAGAGGATACTAAGTTTTTTGGCAGCAGTGTTTGCTATGGACTCGATGTAACGACCGAAATTTAGGTTAGAAGAGAAATCTAGACCTAAGAGCTCAAGACGGTCATTTACCGGAACGGGGACATTCCAGAAAGTCGGAGTCAGTTAGAATGGACTCCGTTTCGCCGAAAAAAGACTAGCCTGTGTTTTAAAGGGGTTAAACTCGACCAAATTGGCATCACCCCATTGGAAAACAGCCTCCAAAGTCGAGTTCACCCCCTCAATCATCGATTCTCTGAAAGACTGGACTTTTGCCCCAGACTTCGCATCGGACAAGTATCTCCCCGAGACTGTGCTGTCATCTGCATACCCAAAGATATCGGGTGTTACCAGCAGCAGGTCGTTGATGTGCAGCAAAAAAAGAGTCGCGGAGAGCACAGACCCCTGAGGCACACCGGCATTAATATCATGGAGATCGGACGAGGCGCCATTAACGACAACCCGAATCGATCTGTTCCTCAGGAAATCCTCGATCCAGATGCAAAGCTCGGGAGCAATACCATATGCCGGAAGCTTGCCAATGACACTTGCGTGCCAGACCCTGTCGAAAGCCTTAGAGATATCAAGAGACACGGCAAGAGCTTCACCGTGTCTCTCAATGGCTTCGCTCCAGTGGTGAATAGCATACACAAGAAGATCCCCAGTAGATCGGCCTCGACGAAACCCGAATTGACGGTCACTGAGGAGGTCGTTGTCGTCCAGGTATGCAAGGAGGCGGTTGTTTAAAACGCGCTCCATAACCTTACAGAGTATGGAGGTGATTGCGATAGGTCGGTAGTTGGCAAGGTCGGCACGACTTCCTTTCTTAGGTACAGGTTGGACATTGGCAATCTTCCAGGACTTTGGAACTTGACCAGTCCTCAGGGACAAGCGATAGAGGCGAGTCAGAACAGGAGACAACTCAGGAGCACATGACCGCAAGACAATGGCAGGAATGCCGTCAGGCCCACTAGCCTTATTCACATCTAGATTTCTGAGTATTTTGAGTACCTCTTTTTGCCGAATGTGTACCTCAGGCATTGCAGAGTCACAACGAGGTAGCAAAGGTGGGCAGTTATCAGCTGCATCTAGTTGTGAATTCTTCGCAAATAGAGAGGCAAACATGTCTGCTTTCTCTTTGGCGGTGTGAGCTAATGAGCCATCAGACTTCTGCAATGGTGGGAAAGAAGACCGGCAGAAATTGGCTTCGACCGATTTGGCAAGAGACCAGAAAGCTTTACTCCCGGATGGGTAAGATAAATAACTGTTATGATGCAAGGCTAAATTCCTTACACCTTTACCTTTAAAAAAATTCTTTCACAATACAATAATTTTTCCCATTAAGCCATTTGAATATTTTTTTTTAAACTATCTATTTATATTTTAAGAAGAATTTATATTTAAGGGATTGAAGTAAATTATTAATATTTTTGTATCCAGGGGTCTACAACTAGCAAGAACTATCATGTCTTTACTCAGAGTAATCACTAGACAATTAGCATATGATATTTTATAGGTTCTTCAAGAGAATCAATCAAATTTTCTTTCTAATATTAGACCCTAAATTGGAGTAACATTAGTTGAAAAAGCAGCTTTTAGCAGGATAATATTTGCAACTCAACATGTCCTTAAGATCAATTAAGAAAATAACTTGTAAAAAATCAGAACTGTACTATTATTTTGCTAAAACTGCAGAATATCATAATATAATATATTAGTGTAACTTTTTTCCTTAATCCAAAGTTAAAACATAAATATAGTAATAATATAAAGGAAACAATGCTTAATGACATACTCACGCCACCACACATGCCAGTCTGGCCAGCAGTTTTGCGACTACCACGCTCCCAAGGCTCTAGATGCTTCACCTGATAGTAGATCTCGTCCACGACTTCATGATACGTCTTCAACTTGAACAGATGCACTGAGGACAATTTCACATATTGAGTAATATAGGAATATCTATATAGTAGCAAATACCTCCTTTGAGATTGCTATAATAGAAATCAAAGGTGAAACAAAACGTATAATGTGAATCCAAACTCCTGTGCGTTGGTATGTTTGCTTACCTACCTTTGAAGTAGCTAGAACCTTGAATATTCGCTAATATTAAAGGGTTTAGATTCATAGTTTGCTCATTACCCCAAATTGGTAATATGTTATGCTGTTTGCTCGTTTTCACAGATTTTTGTTGATTGCACTCTGGAAAATAGATCGTATCAGTACAAAAGGAACGCGTCCCTAAAAGGAAAACTTGACACAAAACCTACCATCAGTTTCAGCCATTTTAAAACCAATTAACAATACTTAACATAAAATTAATGATATCGTTGATCAATTGCCAAAGGCACCTTAAAAATTTTTTGCCTCTTAGTGAAGCTATTTAATTAGTTTTCGTATCATATAGCATGCACAAATTCACTTATTTTATCAAAATTTAATTGACAATTGACATTACAACGAACATGACAACTGTAAGGAAAGGACAAAAACCTAACCAAAACCATAGATAATACATAACTTGAATAAGACAAGACACACACAGCATGATCCAACACCTGATATGGTCCGGTAAGACACGAATTCCTGTCCTGTGGAAGATTGTGGAATTTCGCAGTAAGCAACTGACCCACTGTCACGCACGCACTTCTTATCCCTTTTTGGGAGAGTTTACAAGCGCTTTCAAGAGTTCGCCCCGTAACTCCAATGCAAGTTGTCGATTTCATATATCTTTGTATTATCTTGAAATTATTCTAATAATCACATATCTTAAAAATTCAAGGTTAGCATTCTCCCTCTGAGCTACCACAGTAATCAACTGAGAAACCAAATTAAATGGTTTTAATAGAGTAATAATGAATATTAGTTTCTTTTCACTTAATTCTATATAGACCATTCATTTATCGATTCTTACGTCAAGCGTTATAAAATTGAACCGAATGCCTCAAAAATTAGAAAGTTTATATTCTATACTTATATAGATCAAAGGTAATCACCTTAATATATAGTATAAACTGTAAAAAAACAATAAATATTAAAAAACCGGTCAAGTGCGACTTGTAATTCTAGTAGTGAATATTGCTACTCATGAAAAAAAGCTTTTTACATAGCTTTTAACAATGTCACATAAGAGTGATATGCCTAATATAACATTGAAAAAATAAACGTGGCAGTAGGTTTAATCCTCTACTATAGTAAATGTCTGTAGTAGTAGAGGATATGTGCCACGGAATAAGAATCTCGGACCATGTGTGTCAATTTTTATACGCACTAATTTTATTAATTTTCGTGAATATAACATTAGACAAGCATACTGATAACATGTAAATCTTAAATTTTTTCATTTTTTGAAATAAAATTCGCTGCAGTAACGATAAAATTGTTGTTAGACTTAATTATGAAATGGCAATTTATAACGGTCTAAATTTTTTTGTTTCGTTTCGTTGTTACAATACAAAACACACAATGAAATAAAATAAAATTTTAACTTTACACATAACGTTTTGACCGCCTAGTCGGTTACACAGTGCAACACTTTCATGAGTTATTTGTTTTATCCGGACTGACAGTCCCGAGAAATTGAAAGAAATAGCAATATATCGTACAAGAGAGGCAATAAGTCGTTCAAGCGTGGGGGTAATAATTGGACCGAGATAAGGCAAAACGTTTTTTATTACATTTAAGCTTATTTAAAGCTTTTATGAACTTCAAAATCAAAAACGGTTCAGAAGAGTTAATGTTTTGAATTGTCTAGTAGAATATTTTAATACAATCTCGACCAGTCAACCCTGGGTGAAAAAGAAAACATGTTGGCGGGTTCAAAATAAATAATAAATATAAATTAAATACATAACCCTTATAATATACATAATACACTATACATATAATACATACATAAATAAATTAAATATGGAGAGGAAAATCTCAGATGGCATTTGCCTTCAGAGCCTGCCTAGTGAGGACGGAGCAGGGTTTTGAAAGAGGTTTTATTCGGAGCTTTATTATCTGCATGATCTAGTAATATCTAATATTTTAAAGAAGTATTTACAACTTTATTTCTTTAAACTAGATTTTATAATATAACAATTTTAATTCATCAGATCATAATTATAATGATTTTGGGTTTATAATCAAAGTCACAGATGTTGGCAGTAATCATAAGGATGGCATTAAAAAAACAGTTAAAAAAGTAAATAATTCAATCCAACATCTATCTCATATTTTGGATTTAATATCTTCTATTGAACCGAATAATTTCTTTTTGTATTGGATAAGAATTTCCCCATCCCATCATTGTATTTTTACTGATGCCTCCAAACACAACGAAGGTTTTGAAAATAGTCCAGAAAATAAAGTCTTCTAGAATCTTCTGTTTTTACAGGTGAAATGCTAGCCATGGCTATTTCTACACGTGGTAAAGCCAAGCAGTAGCTTTAGCTCGAATGGGCCGGCTCGATCGGGGTAGTACCACGACCTCTCGGAATACCGGCGTGAAGTAGAGACATCTCGTGCTTCTGCGTTTCGTACGGTGAGGGAGGTATCTGTAGTTCCACTCCCCATCTTCCCTCCCATCTCCTAAATACCCGTAATTGCTGGCAAAGCGCCTGCAGCTCCTCTGGTGATGTAGATGTATGTGGGTAATCACTTATCATCAGGTCATCCGCTTGCTCCTTTACCACCTCATAGAAAAAAATGAATTCTGAAGGCCATGAGACAACACCATACATACAAATTATACAAGTACTTGTACTTGATACTTAATACTGGTACATATTATACGAATATTAAGGAAAACAGTATTTAATTTGAGAGAGATATAAAATACATAATATAACTTTGTACTACCGACCATATTTTCGCAAATACATTTCATTAAGTCATGTTTACATTAACAGCATGTTACCGAGTTGCAGATCTCAAAACGCCACAACACAAATGATTGAAAAAAATATCAAAATGTGGTTTCCTATTTAGTTGCATTTATCTTTATCTTCACCACCAGACGAAAGTAGTAAAGAAACAGTAGTAGACCTTAGAAAATCAACCATTTATTTTAACAATAGAAAAATGTCACTGAATTTATGTTCTTTATGTCAAAGAATAAATCATTTCATCTAATTAACTTTAGTTTTTTTTGTTTTTTTTTTAAAAAAGAATACTAGCAATGCTATTTAACTAACATTACTAATATTCCTGTTAACCCTCCAATTAAGCATTAGAGCTTTTACCCAAGTTTGGTTGTGCTTTAGATAAAACGCAATTATTTTTAAATGCAGTTGTGATGAGAATGGGCAGCATACTTATGAAATTTTCAGTTTTATTAAGTTAATTATTGTGTTAATAAATACATTTCATTAAGTCATGTTTACATTAACAGCATGTTACCGAGTTGCAGATCTTAAAACGCCACAACACAAATGATTGAAAAAAATATCAAAATGTGGTTTCCTATTTAGTTGCATTTATCTTTATCTTCACCACCAGAGGAAAGTAGTACAGAAACAGTAGTAGACCTTAGAAAATTAATGTTTGATTCACTAATCAACCATTTATTTTAACAATAGAAAAATGTCACTAAATTTATGTTCTTTATGTCAAAGAATAAATCATTTCATCAAATTAACTTTAGTTTTTTTTGTTTTTTTTTTTAAAAAGAATACTAGCAATGCTATTTAACTAACATTACTAATATTCCTGTTAACCCTCCAATTAAGCATTAGAGCTTTTACCCAAGTTTGGTTGTGCTTTAGATAAAACGCAATTATTTTTAAATGCAGTTGTGATGAGAATGGGCAGCATACTTATGAAATTTTCAGTTTTTATTAAGTTAATTATTGTGTTAATAAATACATTTCATTTAGTTGTTATTGGTGAAGAGCAATTTAAAAATTGAGGTTCAATATCCAATTTATACTAGAATAATTCTTAATGTGATGAAACGATAGAAATTCAATGTTATGACATGTGATAGAAGAAAAAAATTTATATATCTAAAATAAATTAAAACGAGACAGGTGCATGAAAAATGTATGCTAAATTATTATTTAACTTATAAATACATTACAAACAAATTTCTTATTGATAATACAGCTCCAAGTTCATACCATCGTGTATTTCATCTGAAATGTCTATAAGAAAATTATTTTAACACATAAAAACATGATTATGAAAATACATATTACTTTACATATTACTAATACTTATCGTATTAGTAATATGTAAAGGGTTAAAATTAAGAACAAGTTGTTAACATTGACTTAAGAATTTATGTAAGCTAGGAACCCTATTACCTATGATATATTCAGAGGAACATTGGTGACTTATGATATGGTGGAAGATTAAAAAAAAGAATGAGTAGCAAAATTTAAGTTCCTACTACCTTTTACTCATGATTTTATCTGCATATAATCTATGAGTATGAAATAGTTTTATTCAAAATTTTGGTTTCTTAATACATAGATATGAATTATTCACTGGCTTCCATACAAAGAATATATCATTTAAATCATCCTGGGGTTCTATGTATCCCATTGTGGCCGTTACTTATGGTATTGATCCCATTCTCATCCATCCCAGTATATTCCATGATTAACATGTTCTATGCCGAGAAAAAAATCACAGTTTCCTGTCCAGGCAGTGTTGGTCAGTGATGGTTGACATATAGACTTTCAGTTCATGCCGCGTCAGTCAGTGATGACCGCTATAAGAGTTTTCATTTCGTTCTTACAGGCCGTTGGGCAGTGCTCTCAAACTAAATTGCATATTAATTGACCCACTAGTTTCTCCATATCAAGTTGGTTTTTGAAAAATTTAAGAACTTTAAAAAAAACAACAATTACCATACAATGCTGCCTAACGTTAATTATTTCCATAAATAGTGGCTCAAATTTACAACAACAACAACAACAATATTTAAAAATTACTTAGTTACATTTGAGTAAAAGATAAAAGCGTATAAGCAAAAAAAAACAATTTAGTAATTTTATACAGATTTAAAATTTTAATAGGCCTAAAGGGAAACTTCTCTGACAGTCAGCACTGACCGCGTTGGCAGACAACGTGTTAAAAGTAATGGAGGTTTTATTTTGAATTTGAGGAGCTTTTAAATATTGTAAACATTTTTCCAATTGATCCTTTTTTTGCTTAAAAATCCCATAGGGTCAATCCTAAATTCCTGAGATTAAAAGTATCATACTTTTAAAGTCATCAAACTTTCAAAAAGTGAAATCTGCATTCAAATTAGTCAATAAGGTTTTTTGTGATGGCTGAACAAATAGATAGAAAATATTTTTAAGTTGGTGTTAGATGTATATTTTACCCCAAAAGGTTTTATTTAAATAAGGAGAAAACAAAATTTGAACTTTTTTAGTTAGATTTGTGATACATTTTGCATCATCAAAATACATCCTCAAACTACACATGTTACAATAGATTATTTTAAAAATAATATTATTATTGTTCACAAGTTCTTAAAGTTTCCATTTCATTCACTATAACTCAAACTGATAAATATAAGTATTTATAATTGTGATCTGCTTACTAGCAGACATTAATTTGTCCTATTTAATATTTTCTGAGTAACTACAACAAAATTGCTAATACTCAAAACCATTTCATCTCTTCTACTCTTTACCTAACTATGAGTGTTACCTAACTTAAACAACATCAGTTGTCAACAGCCAATCAGTGATGAAAACAGTTGGATAATTCAATGAGCATATTATTAGCAAAGTTAATAATGAAGAAAATTATTGTCTAGCGGTTTCTTTTCCTTTCTCCCTAACCCTCGGCCGTCTGGTCTCCCCTGCCGGGGGCTTCCGTCGGGTTGGGTTTTAATTATCCATTTAATTATATTATACATATAACTTATTAAATATTATTTATTTTATGGTATTATTTGTATGTATAGGTATTTATTTATATAATCCAACCAGATGAGAATATGTAGAAATACCCCAAAAAATAAAATTATACTTGGTGAAACAATAGGTAAAGGATACAATCCGACAACTTGATATGATCCTTAAATACGGTGTACCATTTCTTCAATACAATTTTGTCGTGCCGCGTACCAGTTTGCGCAGCTATCAGTTTTTTCAAATCTCCTACTGTGTCGTCTGGATTACACTTCACTCTAACTTTCTTTCCCAAGCGATCATTACATGTAACTTCTAACATTTTCTAAAAGAGAGGTTAATTTTCTTAAAAACAACTTTAGCTTTAGTAAACATACAAGTAACTTAGAAAATTTACAATATTGTTTTATTTACTATCGATTTCGATGGTCAAAGATTTTAATTTATTTATGTATAGTTGTTGTATATTACTATGTTTTGATTATGTGTTTTTCTTGGGACACCATGGCCACAGATGAAATAGGTATGACAATGGCAAAGAGTAAGTACAAACATATTATGACTACTATGCAAAAACTCATCACTTTCCTGGAAATAAATAAGTTGCTTTTTGAACGACGCTATATGAAATCGCATATTCGGTATATCGCATTTTCAGATATTAAATATAACTTTCATACAAACTCGTGAACTTTTATAAAGCTATCAATATTTTGCCAATGAATAATTGCGGAACAATCTGTACTTAAAAATTGCAAAGGAAGAGGTCAACTGCCGCGGTCAAGGATAATAAATCGTATACGGATAATAAGAGAACCGCATGAATACATGCCTTTAATGCTATCTGTAGATTTTAGAATGAAACTTTTCTCTAAGTTGTATTGATACTTCAAAAGCGCCACAAAGCTAATTCTTTCACAAAGCTTATATCAACCAGACTCTTGAAAGTAAACGAAAACCTGTAACATTGATTAGTTGAGTACACTTTACACAACATTACTACATATATACATCGCAGAATACCGTCGTGAAGTGAGGCATCTTATGCGTCTGCATTTCGTTCGGTGAGAGAGGTTACCGGAGGTTCTCCTTTCCTCTCTGTAAATCCCCCTCCCATTCCTCAAATAGCCGGCAACGCACCTGTGGTGTTGCAGATGTATGTGGGTGACGGTAATCACTTGCCATCAGGTGAGCCGTTAGCTTGTTTGCCCCCTTAACCAAAAAAAAAACCCAAATACGTGTGTGTGCGTGTAAAATTGATAATCGATTGATACGGAGTTTTCAACCTTTGATAAAAATTTAAATAAACTTTTATCAAATGGTGGAATAAAATTAAAATACGTTCGATTTTAATTTTCCTTCTAAAAAGTCTAAGGAAGTATTATGCAATTGTATTTTATATTATAATCGTATAACAATATATTGTTACGGGGGCTATGGGTTGTGAAATTGTAGTGAAAGGCCGATATCTTAAAGTTCTTTTATTATTACTACATAAATGGGTGCAGAGTTTCTTCCTGATACTCTATTCTGATCTTCCATAGGTTTTCCTGACTAACCAACCCCCTTTTCCTCATTTCTTCCTTTTCCCACATGAATGTTATGTACCAGTTCTAAAGCATTCGATGTAGACAACTAAATATATCAATTAGACCTGCGCCTGAAATGTTTATTATTTTCTCGTTGAGGCACTGTTTCGTTCATTACATATAAAGAACTACTGACGGTTTGTTGGATCGTCGATTTCAGGCCTCCGACACATTGAAAAGCACTATCAACACAATATACTGTCAATATTAGACACCAAAACTCAAAATATATGGAAAAAAGAAAATTTAATTGAAGGTGCAACCATCACTTTTCGAGTTCGAGCCTAAAGACGTGTGATGTATTGATGTACTCTGTGGACGTATGCTGTTATGTTGGAAAATGCACGAACTGTTCGGACTGTAACACAGATTAAACATGTCAATAATATCTGTGGATTTTAGAATCAAACTTTTCTCTTAGTTGTATATATAACATTAAAAAATTCTAGTACATATGAAGAACTTTAGTATTAATAGTATGTGTTAAAGGTGTTTTATTTTTTTACTAATTGATAAATAATAAATATTTTATTTTTGGCTTAAGCTGAGGTCTGTTAAGGTATTCTTTATTAATAAACGCAAATTAATATTTGACATTTAGCTGTAGCAAAACATCCGGTTGTAATTATTAAAGATTAACATAACGAGTTTATTAAGAGAAAATTAAAGTTTATATTTAAGTAAAAAATGATTTATACTTTGTTATATATTTTACATAATAATGTGTTAAATAATAACTTCTTTTTTTTGCTGTTGACAGTTACTTGAACAGGAAGTGTATCCAACTATCCACACGTCATTCGAGTTCGAGATCCGATCCGACTGCGATTGCAACGACAGTGAAATTTTGTTTTAGTGATAGTGCTAGTGAGTTTATAGTGAAAATGCAAATTCCTAATGAATACGTGTCCACTGCTGAGGATGTTGCGGATCAGGTATGTTATTGAAACTTTATTAATTAAGAAATCTGGACATGTATTTCGTTAAATTAAATTGCTGTCACGTCACCGAACTTATTTTTTTATTTGCGCTGAAAGTTATTTTACATTACTCCAAAAATAATACGTACTATAAAGCATATTCTATGCCAACGCGGTGAGAACGGTCCCTATCTATTTATCAAATAAATTGTGACTTCATGATTAATGAAGACCTTAGGCAACATTTATCGTATTTATTGATGCAGATTTTCTTCACTTAACATTAATAAACTGATCCACCAAAAACTTGTGAAATGCACTTCGTAAACCTGTTTGATGTGAATAAATTATTATCATTAAAAAAAATCACTAAATGCATTAAATGAAAAAATCCTACCATAGATAGTTATAGTGTGTTTTTTATTCTTTATTTGGACATCTTAATTATCACTGAATTTATAAAGAATCAGGTATCAAAATCGAAACAGTCCATAGAAAACTATAATTTAATTTTTATGATCATATTGCATTGTTTTCTTTCATTTCCTCCTAAACCACAATCCCACGATAATTATGAAAATACAATTTAGATTTTTTTATAAGTACAAAATATATAAATTTAATTTAACATTATATTTTAATAAAATAAATAAAATATGTGACTAGATTATTTTATACTAAGTACGAGCACAAAGGGATTTCCCACTGGCAACTACAATATGAAATTATACAATCAATATTACTCACATAAAAATTTTGATCCTCTATCAATCCCCCCTAAGAGGATGAATTCTCAAAAACCCTTTATGTGTGCTCTATAAGTATATCTATGTTATATATAAGGAACTCCAGTAAAATATTACATGCTTCTAGATCCACCGCTTTAGGCTGTGCATTGTCTGTCAGTCAGTCGAGTTTTATTACGTAGATTAGTGGCATTTGAGTGTGATTTGTAATATAAAGTATGATTAAACACAGTCCTCAGCACTTGTAGAATCTTGGAGAATAATTTAATATAAACCAAACCCCATAACTTGTAATAGTTATGTGTATAAATTTAAACATTTAATGAAATTAAAGAAATTTTTAGTGATTTTATTGTGATTAATCTTAACATTCTCTTACTTTTTATATTCTCTTTACATTTTGTGTGAGAAAATGTGTTTTGGCAGTAATAATTTGCTATGACTTGTAAATCAGACTGGATAAAATTATAATAAAATTTAAAGCGACACTGGAACCATAAATTGAAAGAAAAACAGGATAAGGCAGTTTATGTGCTCATAAAATGAAGCATTTATTAATTCAATAATTTATTAATATCTTCTTAAGAAAAACAGGCACAGTAAAATGATTCTTTTGCTTTATTATCTTAATATTAAATATGCCATAACAAATAATAAAAATCATGCCTTCAATAAAAAGCATTTATGTCTTGAAATACAAAGAAAAATAATTTTGCAAATATAGCAATAACTGAGGACTTCTTGGTATCCTGCCATAGACTGCCTGAAAGCTACTAACAAACTACTACTTAACTCTACATAGATGTTATTTACCCTTTACTCATTTAATATAAAATGTAATATATAATTCTTTAACAGTGATCTGCCCTGGGTGGGATAGTTCTTTTTATAAACTAGCTTCATAGTCAAAATGGCTTCGAAAGTAAACCATTATTTTAATATGTTTAAAAAATCGTCATTAGTTGTTGTCGGTTAGTTTAATGCATAATTGATTTACAAATTTGTTTTTCATATATAATAAAGAACACAGAAGTTTGCCCAAGTGCTACCGAATTTATATTCTTATCAATGCATTATCTTAATATTATGTAAGTTACCTATATAAGCGTTACATTAAAGCTTCTGATAAGTAAATATGAATGTAATTGCCTTATTGATAACAAAACTGCTATCTAAAGTAAACTATTGAAAATAAAAGTGACTTTGTGTATTCTAATGCCCACTGATTAAAATTCTTACATACATAGTTCTTTTAATTAATTATAATTAATGAATATTCCATCATCGAGCATGGGTTTGAAAGCGGTTGAGTTAAAAAATTACTACAATTAAAGTAATTATACTAAGCTGAAATGGAAATATTTTTTTTAATTATAATAATGTTACATACTTAAGCGATTGTGTAAATATGTATGTATGTATGGGTGCGCTTTTATGAAATATTATTACATAGAGAGAAAACCCTGTTATATTAAAAACAGAGTGAGTTTGTATATAAATGAGGAGAATCTCCATAACTACTGAACACCTTATTTGATTTTTAAAAACAAAGTTTTGGCCAGTAGATATTGCAATGCTAAAAACTAAGGACTCCTCTGAATATTGTGAAAGGTTCTTGGAGCTGAGAAGGGTCCTCAATGCTGCTCCAGTGCAGGTTGGCAGACTTCACATATCACATATGATATGAAACAATAATAGTGTTTTTCTTCACTGCTGAGCATGTGGCAAATTAACCACTTAAAATTGCTATTAATAATTTTGGTTATGAGGGCATCACAGATCGAGCCCACTGTCATTGTCTCTCTGAATCGAGCACTCTGACCACTAGGCTAGCATGGCCCTTTTTGTGATTGGACTTGGTTTTCGACTTGGCCGTACCTGTTTTTGGTAAATATTTTGATGTGTAAAATCATTTTATGTTCTTTAGGTGATCCGCAAAGGCAAGAATGTATTACCGACTGTGGCGCGTCTCTGTCTCATCTCCACATTCCTTGAAGATGGACTCCGGATGTGGTTCCAGTGGTCGGAGCAGCGAGATTATATGGACATCTCATGGGGATGCGGCAAGTTCCTCGCCACTATGTTTGTTGTGAGTTACATATACTTACAGAGTGATTATTTTAATCTATTCAACAGACGTGTAGGTGACGTATCTAAGAATTTATGTATGATATCTTGTTTAGATATCATATTATTAATAAATACGTCATAATATACATGAATACATACATTTTTAGATACGTCAAAAATTTCCTCGATAAATCGGGAAATTAAGACTCCACAGAGGCTAAGGCAGAAGGTAATGATGAATGATAATACTATGCAACAGGCCGAAATTGATCATATCAACAACTGACAACAATAGCAGGATGTAGGTGAAATAGTGTCGTAAATATACGCACAACACAGAGGCTGGTAATATAGTAGTACTCACCAGTAACTACTAGGAAGGTAACGCCTTCCTTACCGATGTATCGCTTACGCGTTAAGATGCAAGAAGGAAGAGTGCAGTGTCAGAGAGCCGACACGTAACGTAGCACAATCGTGTCCGAAACCTTATAATTTGTGCTGCATAAATATCTGCCCCCCAGTCCAGGCTTGGCTTAACGCTCAATATGCTAACCACCAACCTATGCGGTTTTCAAACTGTAGAAGGGCAGGTCAAGCATTCACAAGCTGATAGTTACAAGTAGTAGAAGGGATCTTCATTTCAAATTCTAAACTCCTTACAATCAATATACGAATCAGATTCCGTAACCTGGAAATCTATGTATATTAAAAACAATTTACATAACCATTATACCAGTTACGAAATCTTCTGCAACTAACGTTATTTTGGCTAACTTGCTCCCTGCAAGGTCATCGGCAAACAAACATGTTTGAGTTTTTTTTATATTTTAGTTAGGTAGTCCTCCGTAAATGTAATTGAAACATTAATTAGGTAAATATATGATTGTTTTAAATGTTTCGACTGTTCAAGCTCAAGGATTAAAAATACATTTATTACTTATGATAATTATATCAATGACTCGAAGTATTATAAGGAATTACACTACATTTAGATAACACAAAACACTGAAAGAAGTTAAACAAACTCACTGGGTAGACAGCCCTTAAACAGACGTTCGATGGACCTTTCTCAGTGGGAGGGTTTCCCCTGTTTGTATCTCGCGGGAGAGAGGTGTTACGCAAGGTAGGACACAGTGACCGGTTATGTCGCAATAAGTGCTGGACCGACTAAAACCCCGACGGTATTAGCCTTGACAGCCACGGAAGAGAATCTGGAGCAGAAGGCCCCCAATCCCATAAACGCCAGATACTCGACCGTGTTAATATACATCTAACTGTCATTTACACTGTCGTGTGATGGGCCTGAGATGATTATTCCGCCACCCACTTTCACGACACATTCCGTGGGTACAGAATGAGATGGAGTAGCAGATTCTATTATTTCCCAACAACATTCCATTTAGTTTACGGAACTTTAAATTAATACAATTTAAGAAGCTGTTTTACATTATTTAAATAACTTGCATATTTTAAACAATGAATGTTTAAATTATATATGAGTATTTTTTTTTATATAAAATTATTTAAAAAAATACGTGCACTGTTTAGTATTTGTTATAAAAGGAGGGTAATGAAACTTCTTAAAGCTTTAAAATATCATTCGAAAGGTGCCAGTGTCATAGATGTGAACAGCTATAATTGTGTGTATAAAAATAAGGAATCAGGAGAGATAAAGGTAAAACACATGGTTTTCCATACAAAATGATTTGATCAATTGTGAAAACACCTGATTATCTGAAAAACAGTTTGAATTTTGTTACCTTACGAACACAATAGGTCTAATTTCGACCTAGGAGTTACTGCGTCTTAACGGACGCATGTAAATTGTTTTTATTCCACCAGGTATTTTAAAATGTTTTATTGAGCTGAAAGTGATTGAAAGATGAAAAAAAATTAAGCTGTAGTGGCAGTGGGTCGGCCACATTCCTTGTAGAGCCAGTAGGCGAGGTACTCGAGTGGTAATCCCGTACAGGCAAACACGGTGTAGGTCTAGACCCTTCATGATCAATCCAGATGGATGCAGGTGCTTTGGCGAATGATGATGATGATAATATTGAACCGTGCTTAGAACAGCATACATTTAATATTATGTCGTAATTTAAAAAAAAAATCATGTTTCATTAAGGCTTCGTGTTTTATCACTATTTATATTATTTTACTACAATATAAAACGTGCGTTTATGTTGAAACTTTTAATAGATCGTGTTCGGATATGCGGTCCGTATGAAGTGCGGCCTTAATATGGGCGTAAATCTTCTTGTGTAATTTTTTTATGTCGTCTTTCAACTTTCTTGCTTTCGTTCAAATGAATACTAAGTGACTTGAAATCTGTAATGCAGGCAGATTCGGTTGTTCAGAGACTAGCTAATTTGTAGTACTACTTCGCATGACATGCGATCATATTCAAACTTAAAATTAGGAAAACACTGGCAATTTTTTTTTATGTTGTCTCACGTATTCCGCTTAAAGTTTAAACTATATGCTATATACCTAACTGTGATGTCCAGTTTTAATATTTAGTAAAAGGCTTTGCTTAATTTATTCTCCGAGTGTCACATATTATCGATTTATACATTTGCGAATAAAATTAGCGTTATACCTTAATCTGGTTTACCTTGACCGGGACTAGTTTTCGAAATATCAAAACTGTAATAAAACGCAAATAATATAACGGATTAAATTTAAGAGTTTTTTTTTTAAATCTAGAAATAAGTTTAGTCGATAACAGTGATTGGTGTTTGAATTTCGAAGGCACTTTCAATCGTTAACACTTCCGCAGATGCTACATTCTATTGTAAACCAAGTAAGTTGCCAACAGTTTACAACCAGAAACTATACTACAGATTTACAAATGGCAGCAGACGTTACATTGGTGGTTGTGTCGGATATTGCCGGATTTACTCTTCGGAATTTTCGATTTGGTTAATATATATTGAAATCGTTATAACTCGCTGTGCTTCCAATAAGAAAATATTAAAAATAATATAACAGTCGGCCGACTTGCGTCGATTTCAATATACAATATACTTATAACTACCTTATTTATCTGTGTAAATAGATGTTTGACGTAACTTTGCTCGTTTCTGTCAAATATCTATTTTAAGTAAGCATAGTTAGCCGTAAATAGGTCTTTGAAATGTGCTGTTTCTCAAAGTCGGACGCTTACGCATCGTATTTAAAATCGTATCTGGATAAGTCTTTCAATGCTACAAATAATATACTTTTCATTTTTAATAGCGTCCGTTGTGTTCCATTTTTTTTTCGCGGCCTCTTTGTGGCTCGAGGCGACTGTGTCGATGAAAGTGAAGGCGGCACGCTCTACAATTTCACTTACAGTAACGGGTCGTACAATAAGAATGTGTGGTCGAATTGAAATTTGACGTCGAGCCATGGCACTGTAACTTGTTTTTTTTTTCTTTCTTGAAGTTATACTTTGGCGCGTTACAAAAAAATAATTAGAGTGATTTTTAATGATGCGCGCGCATAGAATAACAAAATCTACATGTTGAAATTTCTCCGCTACCTGTCGGTAGCCATCGCGATTTTCATCATTGCATGTATGATGAGAATTGATGTTTGTAAATGAGTCATGGGTGTTTATATTTATGTGTATATGTATCTATTTATTTATCTATGCATCTATCACTTCACCGTAGTAGATTTCGACAAAGAGGCAATTATTTCCTTCCCGAATTTATATCTCTACGACTTCTTGCGCAGGTATTGTTGGTGTGCCTAATATGTGAATACAGAGATGTGATGGTAATGGAAATATAAGTAATAGGTTCATTGTTATGGTTATAAAATATGTATCGATATTAAGATAGGGGCATATTGTGAAATCTCGATTACTGATTTATCTTTTATATCTTTCCCATGTATTGTATAATGTTGGGAGATGTCGAATGTTTTTAATTTCAAGTCTTATAGTATTCACATCAAGTCAAAATTAAATACCATTATTTAAATTACAAAGACGTCTATACAAGAAAAGATTAGAATTTTCATTACTATTTCGTTGCCTTGAAAATTGTAGCAGGGATTATTAAAGTTTAACAATTTTTTTCCGTTCAGATTCCTCCAGTTTCTACTACAGCTAATATCCATAATAAAATTAAGTGCGAAACAGGCATCGATCAAAAAATTGTACGGATTGAATCAAAAATATATGACAAATATATTGTATTGTTTTTTTTTCAGATCATAAACTTTGTGGGGCAGTTGGGCGGATGCGTTATGGTGCTGGGAAGGTTGAAGGTGGACATCGCGTGCGGATTTCTGTTCTTCATAGTTGTTTTACAGGTAAAAAGAACTTTACAATTTTGGCTTGACTATGAATAATATTAAATTGACTGAAGATGCCGTAAGGCGTAAGCGGCCGGTTCGTTACATAAATAAATAAAATGTCGTGAAACTAGTACTTAAAAGAAGTTATAATAATTGATGTAACTGATGAAGTATCACCAAGTGACATCAAATGCAAAAAAAAAAAAAATCTATTTATTATATTGGCACTGCATAGTTTTTTAAAAGTGTTCCAACAATTCAAATATGTGTTACCTGGCATCATTGAATTTAAATTTAACACGCGCTAGATGCCAAAGAAGCCACCATGTTTAAATATAGATGTCCGAGAAATATCTTTATATTCTAGCAGATATTTACTATTCTAACTAAATTAAACATTTTTTATTCAAATATCTCCAGACAATTGCGCCTTCAATTTGTTCGTTCAATGAACCATATTCAGGGGCCTTGACCGCGACATTCGTAATTCTGGTTGCTCTGTCATTGTGGATCCATGTCACTATATTCTTTGATCGCCTGGACCCAGAGCGAAAAATGTAATAGCAGCTATGCTATTGTATTATTGTAATATTACGAAAAAAAATTGTAATATTACGAAACGGTGGTGATGGTAGATTAAAAAAAAAGACGTTTGTCAATTGAAATGTATGTTTTTTATGTTGAATAAGTGATGTAATTTGACCATAGCGTATATAATATAGCTTCCTACAATAATATCACCATTGACTTCTTTTATGTTGTTGTGACATTCACAACTAACAGTCTATCAAACAACTTCTGGTAACAGTTTTTAACTATCAGCCAGTGTCAAAGTTATATTAAAACAATTTTCGGTTATAAATCCAATCCAGCTTGAAAACTTGTTTTAAGTATATATCCGGCCTTCAATTGAATGTTACAATTACTGTACACATTCACAAGCACTTGCTCCATAATACATGATCACTATACAGAAAACTTAAATTACACAGAAACATCAACGGACTTTTGCAACCCGAATATCAGCTCTCTGGTCTGAAGGGGTGTTTGTGAGATCTGAACCGAACGCTCTTACCGAATTCATAAAAGTTTATAGGATCTGTTCCGTTTATAACAAGAAATGTGTTATAACTAAATCTCCTACGTCACGTTTACTAGTTAAAAGCAATCAAACTTGTATTAGTGGCACCAGTATTCATATTTTAAGCTTTAAATACCTATCTTAAAAACGTTCTGGAGACTTTGTTGCACGACATGTCAACCAATTCATTATAACATTTGTATAATGCTATATAGTATATATATCATGTATATATATAGCTATATCTTCAAGGCCAAAGTGAACAGACATCTAGGCAAGCGTGTACCATCCTAGGCCTATCTTCGCTTTCCATCGGGCAAGATTGAGGTCAAACGCAGGCCTATTTTTTTCATAAAAAAAAAATATATATAGTATTTATAGTCTCTTATTGTATAAACTTAACACAATTTTAAATTTTTTTTGGATAATGGCTGTCGGTAGTTAATCCAAAATCTTCTAACCCTTTTGTCAAGTACATAATTTCCCTCTGTAATTAATAATTAATTTTTATTAATTTATTTTGTACACAAAAAAACTGTTTTATAATTTGTGCAAGGATTGTGTATCCCTTACTTTGAAATATCTTCCAGGAGACCCATTAAGGAAAAATGGTTTTTGTCATTTCGGTATACACTTCTGTACATACTTCGGTACACACATTCAAGTACGTACCATATTATTTTTATGATATTCGTCATTTCAGTCGTTATCACAAAACCACTGTTGAACATAGGCTTCCCCCGAAGATTGCCCCGAGACTACCCGCAACACAGTGCAGTTTGCAAAAGTTCCATAATATTAATATTATAAGAAAAAATTTGCAATTGCAGACGTTCGCATACAGCATACTGTGGGACATACAGTTCTTGTTGCGCAATCTGGCCCTCATCGGAGCCCTGCTGCTGGTGCTGGCGGAGGCGCGCGCCGAGGGCCGCAGCCTGTTCGCCGGGGTGCCGTCCCTTGGCGAGAACAAGCCGAAGACCTACCTGCAACTGGCTGGCCGCGTCTTGCTTGCGTTCATGTTCATCACGCTGTTGAGATTCGAAGTGTCCTTTCTGCAGGTATTTTTATTAACATACAAGTTTTTAGCATTTGTCTGGCGATGAAGTTTATTTCTGTTTAGCCATTGACTTGTTATGGGACTGCGAGATAGTTTAAGTGATAAGGGTCAAGAGGTAAGCTGGTCACCGCCACCCCACCACGCCAGCTCCTGTGATCAAATCCTGCCTTGGAATAAACCAACCACTTGCTGAGTGAGTGACGCTAAAATACGCCCTGCATGGATGACAACTTCTGTCCGATGAAATCGCCTTGGTTGAATTAAATTTCTGTGTATTACAGATTGTTAAGCACAATATGTTTGTGGTTCTAATGAGAGGTCTAGGTTTTTCGATGTCCTGTTAAGTTTGTTTAATGATTCATCCGTCTATTTCAGATTATTCAAGACCTTCTAGGCAGCATCCTTATGATCCTCGTGACGGTGGGCTACAGGACCAAGCTGTCTGCGTTGATGTTGGTGCTGGTGCTGTCTATTCTTAACCTTTATCACAACGCATGGTGGAGTGTACCCTCATACAAGCCCCTTAGGGATTTCCTCAAATATGACTTCTTCCAGGTATGTACAGTGTTTGGATTAAATGTCTGTGAATTTATAAAGAAGATTTTGTGGTTGGAAGTAAAGTAAAATACCAGCCAGTAAATGCCCACTACTGGGAGATATTGGAGCTGGGAAGGCTACTCAAAACTCTCTCCATAAGTAATAAGTACTAGTAGATACTCCAAAAGTAATATTTTTAATATTTCGAGGACATGCAGATTTTCACACAATGTAAATTAAGCACTTAAAATCGCTATCAGGAAATTTTAGTGGTAACGATTAAAGCAAATGCTCTGACCAAGGCTGACACTGCTCATGGTTGGAAAACTAGTTCATAAATACCATCAAGCAAGATAAATCTCACCTGATAGGTTTCCCGATGCCCATAACAGTTTTAGTCATAGTTACTGGTCCAAGGGTGGACCAAGTTCATGCAGATGATCGGCTTGACTCACATGCATGGGTTCAAATTTCCACCAACACAATCTAGATGGTCGGAAATCCCCTACCATGCGTTTTTTAATCAGTCTCATCTGTTTTGAAATGCAAAGGAAATAGTAGGTATGTTAAGTGTAGTAAGACTACGCTACTCCAACTCAAACCACTTTTAGCCTCTTGAACGGTTGGCGAGTCTGCCGATAGAATGAAATATTAATTTAATATTAGTTTAATTCTCATAAATATAAATTTAATTGTTAATGAAATCAAGGACATGTTAACTTTCACTTCCAGACACTGTCGGTGATTGGCGGTCTCCTTATGATAGTCTCCCTGGGACCTGGAGGTGTCAGTATGGACGAGCATAAGAAGAAATGGTAGAAAAGGGGACCTTAAAAAGCCCGCAGTGTAAGGACTCTTGATATTATAGTAAGGTTGTGAAATGGTGTGGTGGCTCTGACGACCGTAATTATCTGGTGTTGATTAAGGCGCAGATACGGAATATTTTCGTTATCATCTGTATGAGCGCTCTCTTATATTTTTTTTTTAAATAACCTTTGACCGTATAATTCATAAATACATTTTGTACAATATACAATACATGTCAGTTACTAGTTACACTTTTTGTCTCTTTGTGCAACATATATTTAATGCAAGTCGGACAGTACTTTAGCTTAGTAAAGCTTTTGAAAATGATTACTAAGAACTGTTGCTTAATATGTAAATCAGTTTTTCTTATAATTTAAAATGAAACTATTATTCACGAGGATTATTAACATAGATTATTAACGCGGATTTCATCGCGTTTAATATTTGTTCTTATGTTCCCGACGTTTCGAGTGCACTGTGGTCATGAGGGGGCTGAGGTGTTAGATGCGCTGATATCATAGTTAACTCAGGCTACGTTCAGCTTTTAATTATTAAGTTTGTTCCGAATAACAGTTTCATTTCAAATGTGTAGAGTTCACGTAAATACAATAAATTTTCCTTTTAATTTTAACACACTATACATTTCGTGATAAAACAACTGTATGTATTGGTTTTTTTTAGTTTTATTGCTATTGACAATAGATCCTTTACACCTAGCAAGTTATAACAATAGAATTTTACAATGTCACAACAACATGTCATGAGTTATTGTATTCAAAGACAATTAAGTTTATAGTGTACACAAATTACATCAAGCCTACAATTAAGTTCTAATGCTCTATCTTACTGAAAATATGACTTACCCGTACCAAACACATTTATGTTTGAACAACATGCAATTTCAAAATAATATTTTTAGCTGTCTTAAAAGCAGTTTTGAAGTTTCTTCCAATAAATCGGAACTTTGTTGCATTTTATATGAAGAGTTTATAATAATTGACATGAGTGCAATGAAATTTGAACATCACTAGCAAATGACAAGTCCTACACACAGTGTACAACATTTTCTAATTAATACCCCAAATAAATTGAGACTGGATAAAATCCTTGTTATATTAAATGTTTATCTAGTTATTATAAATGAAATTTTTGACATTGTATATTGCCTTTTCATAAAGAGGTAACAAACATATTATAAAAATAATAAATTTAAAGGATAATCTTTAAAAAAATCTTTCACATAAAAGCAAGCATGGAAACTATAAAAGTCCTCTTCTATGTTCCAGGTTTGTTCTAAATTTTGTCACTTTCATCTATGTAAAAAATGCTGTTTTTATATTAATTACATGTTTGACTCCAAACAATTGAAACTCATTTCACTGTTAGTGTATCATGTGTATGGTTGCATTCTAAATGTTTGTAATGTTACAACAATATTGCATGTCTTTTGTACTTATTGTCTGATAAGTGGGTTTGAATTAATGAAATGTGATTTTTATTACATAACCACAAATGAACACAGTTTGTTAATTGTAATTAAATATATTCCAGTAGCCTTAAGAGAGCATAGACCGGCAGAAATAATTGTTAATACTTATTTTTTTCCATCCATTACAACAATTTATGATTTCTTTGTAAAATTATATTTGAAAAGACAATATTTTTATAGTATTTTTATTTATAATTACAGTATGATCATCAAACAGTCGAATGCTAAAGTAATAAATATGTTTAATATAAATATTAAATGATATTTTGTTTCATTTCATTGATTAGAAGTGTATGCCCCGCACAATCACAACAGGGAAATCTGTGCTGTTTGCCATAATATTATATGTTAAATGTAAGTCAAACAAACACCTTTTTATATAACGGATATATTTGTAAAATATTTAAAAATAAATAAATTCAACAACTACTTGTAAATATTTTATGAGACCTTATTGCTCCTTAGCTTTCGCCTGCTTGTTATCCTTATCGCCTATGTACTTGAACACTCGGTTTGCTAACTTTCTGTATTTCTCTGCGTGCATGCTGTCTGGTAGTGCATATATTGCTGGCTTCCCGCTATTTATACACTCTGACATATTGGAATCGACCTCAAAACTTTCTATGATCTCAAGGCCCATTTGGTCAGCTGTCTTCTTTGTTTCCATACCGAATATGAAGTTCTTAGAGCCACATTTGGAGCACATGGCATGGGACATATTCTCTACTAGGCCTATAATAGGAACTTTTAGCTTTTCAAACATAATAACACCCCTTTTCGTGACTTGTAGAGCTGCTGACTGAGGTGTTGTAACAACAATTGCTCCTAAAACAAAAAAACTCGGTTTAACTTCAAACAACTTATTATTTTTACTTAACATATATTTTAATTACTAATAAACAGCTAAAAGTTAAAACAAAAAAGTAATAATAAAAATATATTGACTGGATTTTTTATAAATAACTCTAAACAGGTTATGCCTCTCCTAAGTTATGAGATTTCCCTCAGCATGCTTAGACGGCGGAGCAGAGAGTGCTCTGAAATGCTGTTCCCTTTCACCAATCTGGGGGCAGTTTAGGTCTAGCATATTTGTCATTATGGTTATGCCATCGGTATGAGGTCACACAATTTTTAGGATATGGCATCTCCAAAGAAAAATCGGAGCTTCTATAATATCTTGTATCTGTTAACATACAAATAACAAATTTTTATTAAAACATGCGTCGTAAAACCTTGAAATTCGGCAGAGATAAATTATCTTATCCAATTCCACATTATACATTAGTTGACACAAGCACAACCATATGAGAAAAATACACGGCAGATCTTCTCGTACTAGGATGTGACCTACGCAAAAAAAAAATGGAATATTGCCATTGTCAATGTTTACCATCAATTGGCAAGTTTTGTGCAAGTGACAAATGCGTATCCCCCGTGCCAGGTGGTGTGTCTACCACGAGGCAGTCGAGAGGTCCCCACGCCACGTGCCGCGTGAGCCTGTCCAGAGCTTGCATAACCATGAGTCCCCGCCACACCACAGCGTTTTCACCAGAAACGAGAAGACCCATTGACATACTGAAAGATAATTGACTATTAATATATCAACCTACTGTGGTCTACTGCCAAACAGCATATATCTTTTAGAAGGTTGATACCGGGTTGGTGATCACACTTTGTGCCGAAACATTCGCACAAGTGATGCTGCTCCTCATCATTACTTTGAGAGATTTGAGTTTTCGATATTGTTCGTTAGCAGGATGCACCATGTCCAGGTGAGGTTAGAGACAGATGGTATATTTTTCCTTACACCTTAACAGCCTGTGAATAGTTCAGTGCAGGGCACAGACCTCTCGTAAGGTGGATAATTTGCTGCAAACGCCACGCTCGCTAAGCAGATTGGCGATTGCAACATGAGAGACCTTGCACCTTAAATGCTTCTGGTCTAGATGCCAGTATTCTCAGATTTACTCCATAAAAGTCTCAATTAATGACTTTCATGTCTCCCACATTGTACATTCAGCGTAGAAGTCATTACAATTAAGACTGCTCCTATAAAATATATTTTAAACATCATAATAATTACAACTGAATATCCCTGAGGTTCGTACTCATACTGGACAACAATTAATATGGCAGCTATTACTGCCCTGCACGCAATAGTTTTCTTTCCTTTTGCTGGTTCTCAAATAGGCCTGCTTGACCGGGGTAGTACCACAACCTCACAGAATACCGGTGTGAAGTAGAGGCATCTTGTGCTTCTACGTTTCGTGAGTGAGTGATGTAACCGGAAGACCCTCCTCCCCATAGTCCCACCCATCTTCCAAACATCCTTAAAGGCCAGCAACACACCAGCAGCTCCTCTGGTGTTGCAGATGTATATGAGCCACCGTAATCACTTACCATCAGATAAGCCGCTTGCTTGTTTGAACCCTATACCATTAAAAATGATTACATAGTCAAATTCTTTATAGCAGAATGTTATTAAGTAATATTTACATATACATGTTTACACATGTTCATATAAATAATAAAAAATCTTAGATTACAGTTTAAAAAAAGGGCATATGTAGATGTTTTGAAAGTTTCATAATTATGTATTGATGGTATGGATAAGATTTTTAGACAGTTTGGCATTATACTGTAAATAAATCAAATAAATATACATTTAGTCACCGATTTGCAGTTCATTAATGTAAATTCTAAATATATGGTTAAGTTCTATTTCAATAATTATTTACAAGTGTGCATGAGTAAAGATGCATGCATTTGTATGTAAGTGCATGTGCACACTCAAAATTAAACAATCCTTTTATCTACAATTCATAGAATTTATCTACAAATAATCAAGCTCCTAGGTTGCTATGAATTCTAATGTTATTTGATTAGCATTAAATCACATTAGAATGCATCTCTCATCTTATGTAATTATAGCCTGTGATCATACCATTTAACACCATAGTTAAGCAATGGCTCAATGAGGTGATTATCATTCAACATAGGCTCCCCACTAATGTTCATCATTAGAGGGACAGATGGGCCAAAGACATCAGCATCCAGAAGTCCAATTTCTTTGTCTGGTTCTATCACTTTCATTGCACATGCAAGATTAACTGTAATAAAAAAAACATTGGATTGTCAAGAGTGTAGAATATGCAGCCTAAGAGTTCTTTTCTTGTATCTGATTGTTGAGCCATGGGTCTTGGGTTTGAACTCGGCAAAAGCCAACATTAATACTACTCACAAATTGTACTGGTTTTTGGGTCTAGTTGTGTTGTTTCTTAATTCACTGTATATGACATTTCCTCTGATCTCATTGTGTTATTGTTACATCAGATATGGAAAGGTTGTGCACAAGGGTTTTGTATTCACATACACTAGCGGCTCTAAATATGTGCTATGCAGTAGACAATTACTAATTATTTGTTAATTTTTATACAAAAAACATCACAGACAGGTTAATATTCCAGTACAATATCATTCATTATATAAGATGGTAAATACCAGTGTAGGTAGTTCAACATAATAGCTGCAGACACAGATGCATAGACATTGAAATTATATGCTGTCTTTTTTCTTTCAGTTAGTAACCCCAAAAGTAAACTCCACAAGTCACATGTGATGAAATGAATATTTGTTGGTTGTGCCTCTATGTTCTATTTCCTTTAATCATCATATATCAAAATCATTTTGATACATATTTCACAGAGGATATATAAATAGTGGTGGTCATATAATTAGAAACACTTCTTATGGATAAAGAAAGTATAACTTCAACATACAAATGTTCGTAAAAAATATACTCATTCAATAATTAATAATCATGCAATAATATAGACACTCAAATATAAAACTCATTAATGCATAAAATATAAAACATATCTTACTTTTAATTACAAAAAGAGTCTTACACTTGTAGGAGTTATTTTCTGTTACTGACCGCTTGGACGCCTAATTAGAAACATTTTAAAAAAGCATCCATAGCTCGTTCTTTTTTTTAAATTCGAGAATAACATTTCTTTCTTGGCTTTTTCTATTATTTTGGCGGCAATTCAAAATGTAATCTGAATTTTATTTTGTTCCAAATGGGCAAAAACAAAAGTTGTGACGCGTCAACTAGGCAAATAATTGTTAATTTACATATAGATCATAAGTGGGCGTACAGAAGAATAGCTGAGCATTTAAATTGAAAGTTTTTAATGCATTTGATCATTATAAAACACATGGAACTGTTGAAAATGTTCTTAGAAAGGCTCGGCCAAGAAAAACCTCTCCCAGAGAAGATACGCTAATCATTCGTGTTGCTAAAAACGAAGTCAAAACGAACTATATGAAGCATTTGTTGAAGCATGGAATTCAATCCCCCTAGAAAAATGTATGAAATTGATTGAATCAATGCCACAATGTTGCAATGGTGTTATTGAAAATAAGGTATACGCCACTATATACTAATTATAACTATTGGTAGGCTGTGCATAGTAGCTATTTCGTAAATAACAATACTAATTTCTAATACTTAAGAAACTATTGTTTTTTATACTTTTTTGTTGTTCTTTCTAATTAGTTGACTATTATTGTTCATACCTTAAAACTGATTTAAATGTTTGTCCGTAATGTAATATTGAAATTGCACTTGTGTAATGGGATTTATGATATTTTTCTAATAAATGTTTTCTAATAAAAATTGATGGGGGAGGCCTATGTTCAGCAGTGGACTTCTGATAGGCTGAAATGATGATGATGAATAAAAAAATTTGAACATATTGTTGGCCTATTTATTGTATAATTTTAAAATAAAATGATTGCAGTGAAGTATCTTACATAATATCAAGGACCGTTAGTAGTGTTTCTAATTATACGACCAACACTATACATACATATACATACATTTAAAGATATATAATAAGATCAAATTAAAGGTTTATTTCTAATTTCCGTCCAATGTCAAAACAGAAGAAGCTATTGGAATGGATTTTGTTTTTTTATTTACTATATGTTCACTAATTTGAATGTTTTTTTTTTAAATGATTAAGGTTACTATAGCAGTTACACACCAGCAGTAGTTGTTTTTCCAACACCACCCTTCCCCGATGCAACAAGAATTATACTTTTTACACCTGGAAGAGGTTTCTTTTCAGGCAAACCTCGACCTATAACTTTTGCTTGATGTTCCTCCAGATCATTTTTATTATGTTTTAATCGTATTGAGATTAAGGAAACGGACTGAAAAAAATATAGCCATATTCAAAAACTGTTTATAGTAAGTCTACAGACATAATACAATCTCTTTCTTTTTTAATGCCAACATTACCTGCTCATGATGCACACACCTAGCCAACAAAAGAGGCTCTGACGCCCGAATGATGGCGGAATATATATCCGAATATGGCAAAACCAAACCCTTCAGACTAATGATGGGGAGCAGAATCCAATAACCGCTGGTACCAGGACTGAAAGCGCCAACTCGCTTGCCTAGCTTGATATGGGTAAATGGGCCGGTTTAATGGTATAAAAGTGAGCCGGCCTTAGCTGCCGCTTTCTTTCAATACGCAACAGTAGACTAAAATATGCAGAAGGTTAAGTATGGCTTAGATAACAAATTCAAGAAACGAAATCCTGCTATTTTTGTATAATAAATAAGTGGTAACATACAGTTTTAACGTTCGTAGTCAGAGACTGCCCGATCAGCTTGTGTATTATTCTTTGTATATTCATTTTGTAAACGATTGGAGAATTTTAATTTCTCTTTAAGCTAGTCCGATTCTGTCTAATTTTTAAATCCACTATGTAAATTCTTTTAATATAAAGTCTTGTGTTTTTAAATGTGCGGAATGACTTTTTCTTCAGCTAAAATTAAATGTCAAAGTCAAAAAGATAGACAATAAACATCGACTTCTTTTTATTCATGTGAAGCAGTACATACATGCACATACAACCATACATAAATTTTTAACATTATATTAAATAACGAACAAAAACCTATACGAACACTACCAGAAATTTAAACAGCTCTTAAATAATGTTCATTATTTAGAATTTAATTAGTAGGTAAATTTCTAACAGGCAATTCTAAAGAATTGTAGCTTGAACGGTAAAGGACTTTCCGACGAAGTTCGTGGAGTTTAGAGGAAGGCTAATCTTGTATCGAAATTGTTCCTTAAGATAAGAAGGAAAAATGGGATAATTTAACATGGAAAAGAGAAAAAGTAGAATTATAGGATTGCCCCTCAGTTGGATCGTGAGCCATTTTAGGTGAGAATGGTATTGAGAGATGTGGTCATACTTACGAAGGCTGAAAATATGCCTGACACAGTAGTTGTATAGACGCTTACGCGCGCGTTACTTCTTCAGGTTCGAACATAGATCTGCGTAAACAATGATGGTTAACTTAATAGCAGAAACTTAACGATTGATATCAGTGACATGTTTACCCCAGTTCATTGTGTTATCCATACACACCCACAAATTCTCTACCATAGCAGAACGGAATCACATTATCATTGCAATGGACTAACTTCAACAAAAGAAAAGCACTCGCCTTATGGAGATTACCTATTTCTGTTGGTATATAAATCTGCGGGTCACCAGCGTACTGATGATACGAAGAGTAAATATTTGATGTGAGAGATAGTACACCGCTTTGTGGTACGGCAGAATCAAGATCAGTCCAGTATGAGAATTTTTTCTCTAAATGGATTGGACCCAAAATGATGAGGAGGTGGTTAGATACTTCGAGAAGAGGTCGCACGAATGCCTCTATCCACAGAGAGGGATATTGATTACATCTATTCTTAGTCATTTTAAGTAATAACTATAGTTTCCTTGTGTTGTTTCCCTCTAATATCGCGAGAACACCCGATTACGCTCGACGACCTGTTGCCTTCCGTACGTCATCAGTTATCAACGAAGCAGGCGGACGTTTGAGTTTAACACTGTAAACCGTTTCATGTTCATCATAAGGTTGAGAATTGGGTTATTGAGTTCATGCACCTTATCATCACTTCTCCCAGCTATACTCCCATCTCTTTAAACCGTCTAAATAGTACTCGTCTTTCTCTGCAAAATAATTTTATACCAATATCTCTAAGGGTTGAGGATTCCGCATTTGACGAAAATATCTGTCCTCCAATCGCAATTTTTAGATTAGGGGAAAAAAAAGTCGTTTGGGGCTAGATCAAGTGAGTAAGGGTGGTGACCAAACGGTTCGAACCGTAATTACGCTTAATATGCGCCGTCTCACCCCTCAATTAAGGCGCATTGTCTTGGTGAAACAAAACTTTTATTTCTTCAAATGTGGCCGTTTTTCCACAAAATCTGCCTGAAAAAACAATTCTTTCTTTTTTGGGGTCCGATTCCTCCTTCGCATTCCACTGTTTTGACTTTATTTTTATTTCGGGCGTATAATGGCGTATCCAAGTTTCATCTACTGTAATTAATCAGCGCCAAAACTCTAATTTATTGTGCCTAAACTGCACCAACAGAGCGTTGGAAATGTTAATTCGAACACGTTTTTGGTCTGACGTGAACAAGCGTGGCACCCAACGCATGAACAGCTTTCTCATGCTTAAATCTTGATTCAATATTACAAACACGTTCTTTGGACATATTCATAAGGGTATGCTATCTCTCTTACTTTAATTCCACGGTTCTTTAGCACCATTTGGTAAACTTTAGCGGTGTTATCGTCAGTAGTTCCTGTTTTTGGCCGTCCAGAACCTTCATCGTCTCCCGAGCTGGTACGGCCTCGCTTAAATTCAAATGTCAAAAATTTCACTGTGGTTAATGATGGCCCAGTACACAACGTCCAACTCATCTTTGATTTGTATTTCCATTTCAAAAACAAATATTAAGTGAAAGCTCGATATCCGATTTTTTCCATTTTCACATAAACACTAACATTGATTCACTCTAACAATAACTGCGCCTCCAAACTGGCTGTAATTGTGGTATCTGTCAAACGATGCATAGCCATAATCTCTAACTTTTATTGACGAGCATATTCAAGTTAAGGTCGGAAACTTTTCATACCAGCTGGGTAGGTATATTCTTCGAGGTAATTTTTTCTATATCAGGCTGCTTTAAATAAGGCATAAAATATGAGAGAGAAAAGAACAAGGTGAACAAGACTGTCTTCAAAATGAACGTAGTATTGATTGCAATCCCAGTACAGTGTGCGCTTCTTAGGCTAGATAATATTAGATAAGTTTTTATTCTATGGTGGCAATGTCAGATAAACCAAAATAATACTCTTTAATAAATAGTTTTATTCTACTGTCACTGTCAGTGTGATTGTCATATGCGGCTCTTTCGATGCGATATGTAGGAATTTTGCTAGGTCGACATATTTCGAATTTTGCATATTTATCAAAGCAAAAGTTTAAGACATCGACGTGATAATGGCTATTTGCTTACGTTCATTTTCACACAAGGTTTTACCAATAAATACAATTTTTTCTACTAGAAACCATTCTAATCGCATGTCCCGGAAAATTCCAGCACGAACCCAGTTTCTAGAAAATGTAAGTATTTAACTAACTTATACTTTAATAAATAAATTTGACACATAGATTGGCATGATTGCACTCTAAATAATACTTACTATGAGACGTATTGTGTCCACAACATTAAGCCTTCGGATATTTCTTGACCTCGACCTAAGTAGATACAGTAAAGACGTATATTTATAAGATAATTTATTTTCAGTTCCTGGATCGCCGTCGTATCTCCAGCTGCCAGCATGCAGTGAAATATATAAACGAAAACAGTGATGGGATTAACCCATGTGATTTTGTGTTGAAAAATGGAGCACTTGAAGCATCAAAAATTTCACCCAAACATGGCTTGATTAAAAAAGATGCTGAAGGAACCAGTTATGCCGAAGATAATTATCATAGTGATAGTATAGGAATCAAGTCATTAGGTTTGACCTCTGATGATTATATTGAGCAGAAGGCTGTTCCATTTAATTTTAATGAAAGGCCATATAGTTTGAATGAAATTGATTTTAGCAAATGTAATGAAGTAAGTATTAATTTTTTACTAAAATATGTAATAGGTATATAGGCTTTTCAAAAGTATATCTTCTTTTTTCATTGCAATGGGGTGAAAAACAAGTTAACAGTCCAACATATGGTTAGTGGGTACTGTACTTCATAGACACCTGCCATAAACCTCAATCTAAGAAGGTCACATGTGCATTGTCTCCCCTGAGGACTAAGATGAAATGCTTCACACTGTCCACTCCTGGATTTAGGGAGAATTTGTCTCAGTTGTCACAGTACCAGAGGTCTGCACCTAAGCTGCTACCTGTTATCTGACTGTATTTTCAATCTGGCATTTCTTGATATGGTTAATCTGTCTAATGTCATGTGATTTTTAAAGCTTTTTCTGAGTACTCTTAAGACACCCATGGAAAAAATTGCAGAAAAATTATTTCTTACATCACCACCATATGGCAAATAAATAACAATATGTTTTCAAAAATAAAACTATTTAAATTTGTATAAAAGTGGAGCAAGGAGTCAGAAATGTTATGGTATTGATAGCATTACCAATGCCTCAATTGTTAGGGATTCACTTATAAGTATTTTACAACTTTGGTTATTTTAATTGTTTTAGGATGTAGAACCTACCTGTCTATCAAAGTTTGAAAGAGATGCGATAGCACACTGCAGTGCTCCAACTGTTCTATCAACTGAACCACAGTCATCCAGTGAAACAAACAAAGATGGAAAGCCCAGTGAAGAGCAACTTATGAAAGTGTTTCATGTGCTTTCGAAAACTGTATGTTTCATGATCACTTTTTTTGTTTAGGCCCAATAATTGTTGGGACATCATTTGTTGACAAAACCATACCTTATTATTTTTTTGGTTTTGTTTATTGTTTACCAAAAATGTAAAAACAACATGGTATGGTTTGTAAGCAACCACATCTCAGATAAACAACACTGTCTTGGATGGTAAAAATGAACATGGTATGATTTTATCAGGGAATGATGACATAAGATTTTTGGGTTTTTGTGGCATAGAAGTTAAGAGTGACAATATATTCCAAAACCCCCAAGGTACAATGCTCATCTTATCTCTTTGTTCAAATGAATGGTCTATGAAACTCAAAAACTACTTGCGTATATATCAACAGTGTGCTTATTTGTATCCTTGCATAAGTAAAAAAATCTGTAATTTATTTATTTATTTATGAACAAAATCCACAGCACTAAAAAATAAAAAGGAAATAATGTAAATAGAACATAATGGCAACTAGGTATTTCCAATTTATTTCTGACTTACTTTACAGACAATATGGACATGTACCCACATTCATATTTGAACTGTATGTTTGTTGTGATGTGAATGTGGGTGTAATAGTTTTAATAAGTAAATATATATATTTTGTTTAAATGGTGATACAAGTGAATTATTAATTTTCAGATGCCTGCTTTATTTGTTGAGGCTTTAGACTATTCTATCTACCATCCAAACATGATTTTTGTTAACAACATCAGAGGCATCACAACTGTGTAAGTAAAATTTTAGTCGTTTCCATAGGAATTTCGTTCTTTTTGTAATTTGCTTTATTGCTGCAAGAAAATAATTAATTGAGATTGATTGACTGAAATTTATTTTTAATTTATATTTCACACAAACAAGAGGCGTACAATATATTCTCAGTATCTGCTTGAAAAAAAACAACATAATTTTTTTTTTTTTTAATGTAATTCTTTCTAACCTCTATGCACTTATTACAGCTCGAAATTAACTTTTCAAAAGGTACCCTTTTAAAATTAACATTCCTCCTAATTTTAAATACCTTCTTCCATTAAAATTTTCCAGTAAAAGCTTCTCAACATTTTAGTAATCGGACAGCCCGAGCCAGGGTCATATTCAATACTCTTTATCCCCTTTTAAATTCACTGGACCACTTTTAAACATCAGCAATTCCAATTGTCTTTGACTAAGAATAACTAGTGAACTAATGATCGCATCTGTTTCCAATTTCATGATAATAAAACTTATACAAATTGGAGACCCTCAGATAACCTATTAGTCAAATTACCTCTCGACCATATACCCAATATTGGGGTGGTTGTCAACATTTGAGGCCTTTCAATCCATTTTTCTACAGAGGTGATTTGGAACAATGTGACAACTTGTTGCTGTCTTAATAGTGTCCAGACCAACAAAACAAATCGCACATAAAACTCATTGGTTCAAACCCACCCACATAGAGGATCGAACTCTAGTCACCAAATTCGGAGGTAGATCTGAAGCAGGCTTCTTGTACTTTTATTAATAAAATGTATTTTCGTTAAAAAAAAACATGGAGGGCACTATAACTAAAATAATATTTCTTTTTACAGAGGCTTATTCCGCTATGTTAAACAAGTGGCACTACTACGTACTGTAGGTCATCTAAAATTCGCTTATGTAAATTTTGAAGTGCTTAAAATAACAGCACACCCGGAGGACTCTTCAGTGAAGTAAGCCAAAACTATCTAGTAATTTTATAACAGCTTATATAGTATGTTCAATTTCATCTATCCTTTATTTCGTATCAAAAGCTCCTTTAATCATGTCGAGCAGGGCATTCTGGAGGAGTGTAGCTTGAACAGTTAAAGAGTTAAATTTACTTCTTTTAATTTTTCGTCATTAATCTATTTAAGTCCACCGCTGAACATATGCTTCTGTAAGCCAGCAGTAGCCGACATCTTTTACTGGAAAGTTTTGCCCAAATTTACCATTCTAGGCAAGATTGGTGAGCGTCGGTACCCTCTCAGTAGTGGTGCTGGACCACATCACCAGCCTGTAGGATTTGGGTTCGGCAAATTGGGATGGATTTTCCGACAACATTCGATTGCCAGTGCCTGTTTGTTAGGTAACAGCGTACACCAATTGCAGATGAGGTTGGCATTTGGGGAAAAGATGGTATATTACTTTAACCCCTTACACTCAAGTTCGAGACATTTAGACTTGCATTTTTTTTGGAAGATATTTCAAATACCGATTAGATATTAAAGCTAATGCAAAGAAACTAAGAAACAATTTTTAAATATATTTCAGAATGAGATGGCGAATCAGAGGCATTTCTGGCCTGAAAGTTTTCTTCATGTTCTGGAAATACAAACTGTGGAATATGAAAGAAGTTTTTCAGGATCAAGAGATGTAAGTTGGTGATTTATCTAGTGCATTCTGTTCTATACAATGTAAACGAAAATTTTTACTGGTTAAAATTAATAGGGATATTTGAAGTCATGTGAAGTCTATACCGACGAGCGTGTAGAGGGTTGCGTTGGTGTAGGTAGATGAGAGACGCGAGAGAGGTGTGTCAGGATTGCACCAAACTGTAAGAAACTGTAATCACTGCTCCTCCCTTCCCTCTGGGTGATAGGCGTAAGTGTATAAGGTGGATGCAACATTATGAAATTATATTTAACCTCATATTCCACAGACTATTTCTTAGTCATATACCAAATATTAATTGTATAAGTACAATAGTTTAATCACAGGATCATTTTGGTTTTTTGTCATTTTGCCTCGAGTTATATTTAGCTTCTGATCTAGCCCAACGATACCCAAGTCAAAATATTTTATTTTTGGAAAAGTTTTTTTTTTTCTTAAATATTTTTAACTTAATACGAGTACATAATCATATAAATCATTTTTTTACTTAATGTCAATAAGGTCGTATTCAATCTGTATATAAAGGGCTTTATTCTTTCTTTTACATATGATAGGTTTTAAGCAATACTTAATGATTTACTTTGTAACAGGTGGTACGACGGGTTCTCTACATTTTATGTAGGAGGGGATGGTCTTATCCAGAAACACATCGCTGACAAGGTAAATTCAAAGGTTAAACACAGTTTGATACATAACTTTTATACAACTTTAATCCAAAATGATAAGAGCGATAATTGTTTTTGTTTATCTTAAATGTAACAAGAAATTTTTTAATTATAATTACATCATTGATATAATTTATTTGATGGCATCACTATTGCAAATAGAATATGAGTTAATTCCTCTGTGGGAATACTTGGATACAAATACATATCCTGTACAGAAGTTTTTTTTTTATAGATTACTTACAGCCGGTAGACAGAGACTTTAGAGTTACTTACAACAGTCGTTGAAATCATCCATTAGGAATATCTTTCTTATCTGAAGGCTGTTTTCGTAAAGGACAATTAAGGGACACGCCATATCTCATGGTATTAAAAGGGTGGTGGGAAATCAAAATAGACCATTACCAGGAAGTTTTTAAATTATTAGACATTGATGTTCTTTGTGACATGCAGATGAGGCATTTAGAAATTGCATTTTTCCTTACCTTGTCATCTCGAACTTGACTACACAATGATGATGACAGATTTTTCAACAATTAACATTTAATAAATTTATTTATTATTAAATTTAATAATACATTACATAGGTAATAAGAAAGTACTAGATAACTTCTCACCTGTCCCACCACCGACTATTGTATTTATTTCATAACACACAAAACCTCACGCCTGTAATATCTTCGAAGTAGACAAAAGTATACCTTTTTATCATTTTAAATTGTTCTAGGTAATGCCCGACCAAGACAAAATTGTGGATGATGAAGAAAAGGCACCGATAGCGGCCAAAATCGCTTTACTAATCGGACTCATCCCTAGGAATTATCTATCCGACGCATCTCCGTTCTTTAGCTCATCGAAGGGAACGCCAGACGTTACACTGCTGCCATTTAAAGTTTTAGAATAGATTATTCATACTTAAAATGGAATTGCTTGTGATATGTTGAATAGTATTGTATAATAAAATAAACGATCGATAAACGATAACGAAAAATATTAGTTACCTCTGGGAACATACAGTACTGCAGACAACCATTTCAACGAAAATAATAGTATCAATTTCTCAAATTGTATACAAACAGATGAAAAGGATATTATTTACAATGTGATGTGAGTATAGAAGCAGTAGCATGAATATGGTTAAGTAAGATTTTGAACACTGTAACAACAGATGCAATAGACTTAAAAATTTCCAATACTATATACTCACTGTGTGGGTAATATGACAATATTTTTCTGAAGTGCAGATACTTGCAGGATTGTATGTTCAGAGAGCAAATCATTAATTTTACATTAATTAAATTATGAATTCGATGATTAGTTTTTTTTCTACATTACAATGGGTTGTAGTTCTCTTAGTTCGCCGATTGTAGCTGGAACAGCTTCACATTTTTTTGTGTATTCTAGTTGTTTCTTGATAACGCCATGTAGCTTATATAGATGTTATGTATTAAAATACAATAAATAATTATTATTAAATAATGTTTGGTATGATTCTATAACTGAGGCAAAATCAAAACAAGTTATCAAAACAATATTAAATTATCATAATACCCTATTCTACATGACAATGTTCCAAAAACAGTGGCTGCACTCCCATTCCGAAATACTTGAAACTCTGAAAGAGAGAATATATGCATAACCTAGACAAATGCATATATTACGTAATTTAAACCTTTTTTTTCCATCTTTTTCTTCTAGGCATGAATTTTGTTTGGTAATTTATATTCAAATAATATAATAAAAAGTAATTTCCGTGTGGCTGTCGTTTCCGTGTGGCTGTCGGAAGTAAAGAATAGCGCCCACCCTGTCTAACCATGGGTGTCGTAAAAGGTGACTAATGGTAAAAATTTATTAGATGTTCAGCAGCATCTTCCTGCACTAGAACAAAAAAAAAAAAACTGCGGTTGCCAAACCGCTCGCCAGGCGTGGCAACTAAGGCAAACCCCCCCATTATGAGAGGTAAAAGAAAGCAATGGCCCCCAGTCCCCGGCGGCCTCGCTAGTCCTGGCTATGGTGGCAGCCATGGTAACGGCGAGGCAGGGGGTGCGAAGAATCACCGGCTGATTTCTAGCTGCCAACCCAAACGACTGGACCTGGCAACATATAACGCGCGCACATTGAGGACCGACGAGAAGATACTAGAACTGGAAGAAGAAGTAAGCAAGTTGCACTGGAGTATTATAGGGTTGTCTGAAGTCCGAAGACAGGGAGACGACTCTATAATCCTAAAATCCGGTAATTTGTTCTACTACCGGCAGGGTGACCATCTGTCCCAAGGAGGTGTCGGGTTTATCGTCCACAGGTCTCTCATCAACAACGTGATCGAGATCGGAAGTGTGTCGAGTAGGGTCGCGTACCTTATACTCAGAATAACCAAAAGGTATTCGCTAAAGGTCATACAGGTATACGCACCATCCTCGACACACCCTGATGATGAAGTGGAGGCAATGTATGAGGATATTTCAAGAGCCATGCATTGCTCTAAGACTCACTACACGGTGTTGATGGGAGACTTTAACGCGAAAAAAGGCGATGAGTTGATAGTGGGGAACTTTGGAGTAGGGCAACGGAACCCAAGAGGGCAACAGCTGGCTGACTTCATGGCAAAGGAGGGATTCTTTATGATGAACTCCTATTTCCAGATGCGGCCCCACAGGAAGTGGACATGGATGAGCCCGGACGGTACCACAAAAAATGAGATCGACTTCATCATGACGACCAAGCGTCAGCTGTTCAGTGATGTCTCTGTGATCACTAGGGTAAAAACCGGCAGTGATCACCGAATGGTAAGAGACACACTGAACCTTAACATTAGGCTCGAGCGGTCTCGTCTGGTGAAGTCTACGCTCCGCACACCACGTGCCCTTATCCAGAACCCCGAGAGCTTTCAGCTCGAATTGCATAATCGCTTTCAGTGCCTAGACGATTGCGTTACAGTGGACGATACGAATAGCAGGCTAGTGGAAACTGTCCATGCGGTAGGAGCTAAGTTTTGCAGGACCCGCCGCACGAACAAGCCCCAAAAGCTCTCCGATCACACTCTTAAACTCATAAAAGCCAGGCGTGAGATAAAGCTGCAGTCTACAACGGATGCGTCAGCGTATCGGCTACTGAATAGACAGATCTCCAAATGTATGAGGCAAGACTTACGCAAATTCAATACAGCCTGTATTGAAAAAGCGATAGAGCGGAACCAAGGCTCCAAAGTCTTCGCCAGAGATCTGTCTATCGGAAAGAGCCAACTGACCAAGCTGAAGACCGAAAGCGGCGCAGTCATTTCCGCTGGAGCCGAGATTTTGAGTGAGATCGAGAGATTTTACGGACAGCTGTACACCACGTCGTTGAAACCACACACTGATGTGAGTAACGACCCAAGAGCCAAGCTTATCCGACATTACTCCGATAACATCCCGGACGTCAGTCTGAGTGAGATTAGGATAGCTCTCAAACAGCTTAAAAACGGCAAGGCGCCGGGTGAGGACGGAATTACAGCTGAGCTTCTGAAAGCGGGTGGAAAACCGATACTTGTTGTCCTTCAGAAGCTGTTTAATTCCGTCATTCATGGCGGTGTTACGCCGAAAGCGTGGAGTAGAAGCGTGGTTGCCCTATTCTTCAAGAAAGGGGATAACTGCCTTTTGAAGAATTATAGACCGATATCGCTTCTAAGCCGCGTCTACGTGCTGTTTTCGAGAGTCATCTCAAATCGTCTAGTGAACAGACTAGACGACTTCCAGCCTCCCGAACAAGCCGGATTCCGAAAAGGCTATAGTACCATAGACCACATACATACTCTTCGCCAGATTGTACAAAAGGCCGAGGAGTACAATTTGCCATTATGTCTGGCGTATGTGGACTATGAGAAAGCCTTCGATTCGAAATTTGGGCGGTGCTACAGTCTCTCCAGCGGTGCCAGATAGACTCTCGGTATATCGAAGTGCTGAGGTGTTTGTACAATGAGGCTACGATGTCTATCCGAGTACAGAATCAGAGTACGAAACCAATCCAACTGCAGAAAGGTGTAAGACAGGGTGATGTCATATCCCCGAAACTCTTCACCGCTGCATTGGAAGATGTTTTCAAGCAGCTGAACTGGAAAGGATACGGTATCAACATCAATGGCGAATACATCACTCACCTTCGATTTGCCGACGACATAGTTCTTATTGGCAGGATCGCTGGAGGAGCTTAGCACAATGCTCAATGACCTCAATAACGTCTCCCAACAGGTTGGTCTTAAGATGAACATGGACAAGACGAAGTTCATGTCAAACGTCCATGTCACACCAATACCGGTTGTTGTTGGGAACAATAGGCTCGAAGTTGTAGACGAGTACGTATACGTATATAGGGACAAATTGTCCGATTAGGTAAGTCCAACTTAGACTCAGAGGTCAATCGACGAATCCAACTCGGCTGGGCTGCGTTCGGGAAACTATGTCATATCTTCTCGTCGAGTATACCGCAAAGCCTCAAGACAAAAGTATACAACCAGTGCGTGTTGCCAGTGATGACATACGGATCCGAGACTTGGTCCTTCACTGCAGCCCGTATGAGGAAGCTCAAAGTTGCTCAGCGCGCTATGGAAAGGGCTATGCTCGGTGTTTCTCTGCGTGATAGAGTCTGCAACGATGATATCCGTAGCAGAACTAAGGTAAACGACATAGCCGTAAAGATCAGCAAGCTGAAGTGGCAATGGGCCGGCCACATAGCTCGCAGAACTGACAACCGTTGGGGAAAAAAGGTTCTCGAGTGGCAGCCACGTACAGGCAAACGCAGTGTAGGACGACCCCCCACAAGATGGAGTGACGACCTGCGCAGTGTTGCGGGAAGTCGATGGATGCAGGTGGCTCAGGACCGAGCTTCGTGGCAATCTTTGGGGGAGGCCTATGTTCAGCAGTGGACTTCTGATAGGCTGAAATGATGATGATGATGATGATGAATATTGAGCCGAGGTGAGACCACTCAATATATTCTTTGAAGGACTGTAGACTACAGAACATACTAGTAATCTACCTCTACTATCATACATAGTATGGAGAGTAGAGGTAGATTACCGTGTCTGTGTACGAAAAAGTGTCCGTTAAAATGTGCTGTATAAGGGTGACGCTACAGTAGCCGCCGGGAAATTTTTAAGAAGAGCGCTAAAAGATTTTAGAAAAGGATAGAGAAATAAACAAGGATGGAAGAACTGCCCCTCCGATATAGCGCATGTTTTAAAATAAAAACGATAATACATAATCAATCGCTTGCCTATCATTTTTTAACGGCTGATTCATTTTTAGAATATTTAAAAAAATAAATAAAATGATGGAATGGCATGTAAAAGTAGAGAACAAAATTTATTCGCAGAAAAGTATGATTTTTAATTAATTTAATAATAAAAATTTAAAAATATCAGTTTTTTGGTCAGAAAATTAATTTGAATAAATTATAAGAAATATCAAAGAATTCACGTTTTAAAACATTTTTATTTGCTTAAAAAATAGTAGTCTTAAAATTTTCCAATTTAAATTTTCTTACAATCATAAAACGGGTTTTACAGATAATAAATATATATTAATTTATATTATATAATAGTCAGTAAGTTTATATAAACAAATAATTTTTACGTGTTAATTGACTACAAAAATAAACAATTGTTCATAAAGTGAATATTTCATAAATTTTCGAAGTTATACTTCTTATGGCGCGTTTGGGAAAAATGATGAGAGTGAATTATTACGATGCGCGCGCACACCGACATCTAAAAACAAATAACATGATGAAGTGGGTTTCTATATCTCTTTTAAATTATATTGGTAACTATTATAGAGACTATACACTATTATGAATTTATAGTATCCATAGTAACTATATTCAAAGTGGTTATTTAAATATTTATGAATCTTTAACACACGTGTTTTATATCAGTCATCATTCATACACAAATATACATGCGTATTTGTGTGTGATTTTAAATTGTATATGGTGTTGAATGATAATTTATTGTGAGTATTCGTGATGAAAGTGTTTTTTTATTTAATAATATTTTTTAAGTGGGTGTAAAGTTTTGAGGTTAACTGTCGATATGTATTCATTTTAATTGTTTAGTTACGCTTAAGAAGTATAACTTCTTACGTGCGTACATAAGTACAAACAAATATTTTTTTTTCCCCGTGGATGGAAAATGCTTTACGAATACCCCGTTGCTGGCCGGGAGACCACCAAATGGGTTATGTCGAACTCCAATTTCGAAAGGAGAAATAACCACATACCGACTAAAAACCATCCACGTTGCTGTTGGTCCGGAGACCTTTATAGCTTCATCTGTAGATACTTGCGAGAGTACTATGCAGTATGCGCGGTATGATTTTTATACATATCGTAGGCTGGAAATAATATAGACGGAGACTGAGGCGAACCATCGTTTTTATTTTTCAATTTAGGCCCACTGTGACAATATTCTGCACGCAAATTTTGCCCATTATTGTTCAAAAGTTTTATAACAGTAAACACTAAAAATGGCATCAATAATTTAATGTTATTTTTACAAAATAATTTTGGACTTCGTAAATTGTTGTGGTATGGTATACTGGATTTTCACTACTCTAGTCACAAAAAATATTAAATTTTCTAACTCTGCATAAAATTCAATACGTTAACAACTGGTACATTGCGTTAGCATGGGCAAATGGTCCACACCATTTGCCCATGCTAACGCCATTTTGGAGGGTTATTGAACTATTGTTTATAGCTGGACACTTTTCAACTTTCCCCCCATATGACGTCTTATACGAGGAGAACGACGGTTCTCCTTACCTCTACCCTCCATATACGATAGTGATACTACTCTCGTACGAGAGGGGGTGAGATACGTTCGTGAACTTAGAAAGAAGAAGCAGGAAAATGAAATATAACCACTACGTAGGTCTGTCGAGTCTCGTATGTAAATCTATGATTCTTTCTAAAACCCGAAATCATAATAATTATGATGTAATGAAATTAGTAATACTGGAATATTACTTGAATAGAAATCTAGTCACTGCCTTAAAATATTAAATACCTAGTATAAGATCAAACATGTGAAGAACGAAAAATCATAAATAAATATTATTTGTGTTTAAAATATTCATAATGCCAGTATTTTTCTGAATCAATTATAATCTATTGTGAAAGTTAACTATTCTACCTTTACGCAATTTTACGCAAAAATACGCAAATTAATTTAGTGTGTAATATACATATAACGAGCACTTTCAGATGGCATAGATACTAGTCTCAGTTGTTTTTGTTCAAAGAGTACAATAATTGTCCTATACAGGAGTTCTTTGCTTTACTATACTCTACGAGCATAGATACTACATGTACCATTGAATAAAAGATAGTTTGTTGATTTGTTGTCAAATTTAATATATCATAAAGGCGAGAATTTCGTGAGAATTATTATCTCATTTTAACAGTGAGACGTTGAAGTAAATAAAAAAGTCTGTTTTCTTTGTACTTAACATTTAAAGATTTCGGTTTTTGTCTATATGATTACAAGAAACTTCATTCATTCTTTAAATTTGTTGATTAATTTATTGTAAAAGTGTAATGTTTGTTCCGCTGCGTGAAGTCATAACTACGGTAAGATAATTTTTCAATTCAAAGTAGGATAGATCTTAGATATAATCTGGTAGGGGGTCATCGTTCGCGTTTCGCGATATACTGAGTGGGAGGGACTTGAGGAGGAATTGTTTTAATTAGTATGGTTTACGTGCACTCTCAGAGCGCTGCATGCGACTGAGGTTGTGCGCTTACTAATTTACAACATGGAATTGAGCCAAATCGGCCGCTGGTGGCGTAATTTTACGAGCCCTTTGAGATGTTAGAAGTGATCTGACTATTTGTACCAGGTTTTGGCGAAGGATTTTCTTCCGATTTGTTAGTTGAACTTAAGATCACTCTCATCCTTTTTTTATTCATTCATTGCTATTGTAGTTTAATTTCTTGGCTGTTTATTACCTTTTTCTTGAGTTTTATGAGATATAGAAAATATAGTAAGTTTTTCTGTTCTGCTAACATGTTTTATGTCATATTCTCTGATAAATGTTTTTGATAAACTGTGTTTACATACAGAAAAGTATCAAAAAGTTAACTTTTTATGTTTTCTTGATAAAATGTTTGTACTTTCTATAAGAACCAAGCAATCACTTGTTTCCAAATTGATCAGATATACTTTATATTGACAAGTGTAAATTATCATAGATATCTATAATATCATAAAATTGTAAAATGGTCTGTGTTTGATATTATTAAAATATATTTTGAGATAAAATACTTTTTGGATTTTTTGTCTGTCATCTGTTTCTTCAAATATCCTGACAAAATTGATCCATTTTTGTATGGTTTTCACTTTTTGATACGTTTTGACTTAATTTAAATAGAGGCTGGTACTTAAAATATAATTAGAAAAAAAAAGTAGTCTGTATTAATATAATATTAAAACCTTCATATTTCCTAACTTATAATTACTTTGGACAAAATTGTACCTGAAAGCTAATACCTAATTAAAAATCATATAGTGTTGTTTGTTCAAGTAAATTGGTGTCAAAATACAGAGACACAATCATCATCCCATACCCAATGAACACTTATATGATCAGATCAGAGGAAAGGTCAAAAACCAGGGCAATTGCCAAGGCATGACCTGGCTTTGACTGGGAATTGACTCCAAAAGTCATGATTTACCAGGCAGGTACAATGGGCACTAACCCTCATGATCTTAGCAACTTATAATTAATTTTTGGTTTATTACATGTCCCATTGACAATCTAATACCTCCAGTTTCATACCTCCCTACCCTGTCATGTTTCATCAAAAATATATGTACACAGGAGCAATACAGTGAGCAAAAGAGCAAGAAAAATTATTTAAGATTTCATCTCCTTTGTAGGTGCTATAAAAGACTGATAGAAGAATATAGCGTTATTTTAGAAGAATGACGTGAGCGAACATGTCGAAAGTCCTATCCGCGCTTGGTGGCGCGTTACCAGATGAACGTCCGCTGCTGTCGCTACAGATTGTCGAGACCATAGCCAAATGTCCAGCCGGCTACTGGCCAGTGAGTCGGAGCTATGATGAAGACGCTGACGCTGGTCTGCTACGTCAAAATGGACTCTTTGGGAAGAAGCCTAGCCACTACATTTGCCTGTCAAAATCCGAAGGTATGGTCGGTTGATTGTTGATAGTTTTGCCATGGATTGTCCAAAGTAAAATAAGGCCATACAGTTGCAAATTGTGCATATTATGTCCCATATTAGATTATTGTATGAACCTAATTCGGATTTGTTAATGTAAAATTTAACCTACATTTATAATTTGTAACAGAACTTCTATTATTATGACATATGTTGTGGCTGAATTGGTCACGCTTAGCTGTGTGCCAAATGAAAATCAGTAATCTCTGCCTACACCTATGAGTGACAGGTGTGAGTAATACAGTTAAAATAATAATAAATGTGTCATTTGCCCTATTTTAATCTAAATTAAATAATAATAATAGTATTTATTTTTTACTTATAGATACATACAGGGCACAGTTCAATGATTTTATAATTAAATTTTTGAGATACTGGTGTAACTAATTTCTCAAAAATTCTGGTGAACATATATGATGTGACAGAGCACCAGCCTATAACATTTGGATCTCAAAATTTGTGCCAAATTTTCAGTGTCATCAATACAATTTAGTAAAAAATGATGGGGACATACAGACATTCTGAATCATCACTCATCACCTACCTGTACACTTACTTACTTACTTAAATGGATTGGCTCGACTGGAGAAGGTCCAGTACTAACTGTAAAGCTGCAGCATTATTTTACAGGCGGTGTCAGGTTACTGCCAACATAGAATTGTATTCCATCTCAGACTTCTATGTTAAAACGGGTCTCTTACGTCTTCATTTGTCATCGAGCACTGATGTTAGTGGCACAATATTGATGCGGAAAGTGCTTACATCCTAGACATCCCTGTACTCCTGTCTTGATAAATACAGTTCTGAGGAAAAAAAACATTTACAATTTTTATAATAATAATAATAATAACATTTTTATAACTATTAATTCATTTGGATTCATTTGGAAACCATTATGATGCCTATAAAAGTACCATCGCCGTGGTAGCCTAGTGGTCAGGACGCTCACTTTATTTTCTAGAGCGCGAGTGACCTGGGACCTGGGTTCAATTTTAAGTGCTGTATTTACCACGTGCTCAGCGGTGAAGGAAAACATCGTGAGGAAACCTGCATGTCTGAGAAATAATAAAAAAAAAATATTTCGAGGATATGTGAAGCCCGCCAACCCGCACTGGAGCAGCGTGGCGGGCTCTTCCCCGCTCCTAATCCCTCTCTCATATTTGTATTTGAGAAAGAGGCCTTTTCCAAGCAGTGGGCACTTATAGGCTGCTACTTTAGGCGATGGCAAACTTCACACGGCTTCTGGAATATGTAGGTTTCTCCACGAAGTTTTCCTTCTCCGCTGAGTATGTGGCAAATCAGTACTTAAAATTTAAGTGATGTCATCATGAAAATCGACCTCAGTACGCGAGTGCAATATAAGGACAATGAGTGATATAATTTTATAACACAATGTCATAATTACATTCCTTTTAACGTAATAAAAGAAACCTTGGAATCTTTATATCTAAATATATATACACACATATATTATATATATATAAATATATATATATATAGTATAGTTTTGGAGATATTCTGATGAGTAAGTTCGTTATTATATATATATATATCAAAACGAACTACCCATACAAAATAATACAGAGCCAAACCACCCACTAAAACGAATCTTTAATAATTAAAGCTCTTTTGGGTTTGTGGAAAAATACGTTTTAGGATGTGTTGGGAAAATCTCATAAATTCACTGATATAGAAGTTTATGAAACATGCAGAAAGCGATACTCAACCACTATGCACATCATACATCATATATACATACAAAAAAAATGTATAATCTTCCGTCTTCTTCTTTTTAGCAACCTATTCGAGTGCTCAGCAAAAGAAGTATTTTCCAAGAAATCGCCAAATAAACGTGAAATAGTTTAGTTGCCACTTTCTTGGAATATTCGGAATACTTGGAATGTTGGCCCATTCCGTTCGTGATTGTTGCGCAGGCACTGTAGCATTAGCGATACCGCTCCCTGTCCCTGGGCTTTGGAATTCGGTCCTACATGTGAGCCTGACTCCAGGGGAAAAAATGGTGTCGTGTAGTAGTACCCCTTTTTATATTAAAATAAAAAAACAAATAATAGTATATAATAGTAACGGCTTATTCTAGAAATATCAGGATTGCCTCGCTAATCATCATGCAATATCAAATCTATAGTTTGAAATAAAAGTATTATTTACGGATTTTATAGCGCCAAATTAGATTTTTTAAATCTTGTCGTGTCACAGACTGCAGACTTCCTAGAGCGCCTATCTGTCTGTGTCTCCTATGTGTGTGTGTAGTCTGTGATCATATTCTGGATCGCCCCAACCATTACATTAGATTTGACAGACACATAATCTCCCAAAAAACCACCAATTACAGCCAAGGATGATTCGTTAGGCTATTACAATAAAATCCTAATTTCAATAGATAAGATGGCTGGGTGTGTTACCAGGAAAACCTTGAAAATTGTGTCTGATAAAAAAAGAAGCAGCGTCTAAAGTGAGAGGCGATTGTGTTTGCCATCACGAATCCGCTTGACAAATGTGGCGTTTATGCGGTAAATCCTTCTATTCGGAGAAGCGTATGGCCATCTGTGGACTATTGACAGGCCTGAGAAAAAGAAGAAGGAAAAGATGAAAAGTCTGTTTGTTTCAGGTGTTTCTATCAAATATAGATATATAATAAAGAATGCAAGTTTGTATTTTTATCTATTGACTAATTATTTAATTAAATATTGACCGTATTTTTATATCGTACGGTATTATCTAAACATGGTAGACCTTCCGTTGTTCGTAACGTAATGAGCTGGCAACACATTCGTGACTCGTGGTTTTACAGTTAGCATAGCACTACTAATAAATGAATTGCCTTCGCGTCAATACGCTTCGCCTCCAAAATCACTGAAGCTATACGAGTGGGGGCTTTCACCGTAGAATAAGATGGTTTATTTTGATTGGATAGACTCAATGAATATAGCAAAGCATTTATTTGCCCGATACCGAAACTCAGAAACTCGTTTTTATCTGTTTATTATCTGTTCCTCCGAGATAATCTTGGAAAGGGCTAAACAATTTTGCCGGGATACTCTTTTATTTATGCTACTTTCATGTGGTTCCTATGCGGAAATCGATAAACCTTTAAATTCCACGCGGAGAAATTTACGTGAAACAGCTAATCTATCATAAAATTCATAATGTATTAACCGTGTTTGGACAATTTATGAGATCGACTCCTTAGTTAGTTCGTAGACTCGTTAGTTCTGGTACTGGGAAAATCTGCTAACAACCGGACGCAAGGCAATTGCAAGTATAATGAAAGTTAATGATGTCATCATATTATAAAGTGCTCTTCGATCGCATATATTCAGTCCAATTTTGTTCCAAAGGTACTTTTGATCGTCATAAAAAGTATCTTATTCTATGACATAACCTATATTTGTTATTTTGATATTTATATTTTTACGTTTCGTTTGGATAGACGGCTTAACATGTCATAGTAACGGGACTGTCTTAGCGCATTGAACTGTGTTCGTCAATTTTTTACTCTTTCCACTATTAGAGAACAGCGAACATCATAACGGTCGTTTCAGTTTCTGTTGTCCTGGAACGTTTTTTTGAAACCGTATTTAAAACTGGCCAGTGTCTTTACTTTCTTTATAAATATGGATTTTTCATTTACGGCGGGATTTTTTATTTTAGGCGCGATTACTCTCTTTTATTTGCATTCAATTACGTTAATTCTTATTTTGTGTAAGTAATATTTAAAAATTGAGCGCGGGTACGTTGGTTAGATAAATATAGAGCTGTTAAAATCACTAATTTACGATTAAATTAAACGTGAAAAAATCAATTTGAGACGTGACTAAGCGTTGGGTATTATTAAGAGGTGCTCCTTCTCTGCCTAGGATTCGTCTAGGTACCAGGTACCACCCTCTTAGCCATTTCTGCCACCAAACTAATTACTGTTGTGGTCGGGTTTGGAGTTTATGTCAAATATCTGTCTTCAAGTAAGCGAATCTGGCGATAGATAAGTTGTTGATAATAGCTCATTAGTGAATATCACAATTCCATGGTGCTACGGTGGCCTTTAACCCCGTTAATAACCATGTCTTTATGCCCCTTCTCTTTTTTTTTAGAGTTGTTAATAGAAATAGAGCAGTCAACTCTTTATTGGTTTAAACTAAATATTTTCTGTATGTTATATTTTAGATTATAGATAGAATAGATACAGTCCTTTAGAATTTTAAACAAGACTTAAAAACTTTTTACATTTTTGTGTTCGAACGATTGGTATTATCGGTATTTTTCTAGGACATAAAGAAATACTGCAAAACTATAAACTGCGTCTTGTTAATTTTAAGACGGGCTCATGATATTCTCAAAGCTACATCGCATCAATGCAACTCCATCCCGTCGCCGTATATCTGACCAATTAAGCAATTAGACAGATTGATGGCGACGTAATTAGAAATTGATTACGACTGTTCTGATAGTTTAAAAAGGTTCAGTTGTTATAATTATTAAATGAAAGCAATGATTTTAGGCAAACAAATTTAATAGTTGACATAACAGTTATGCCGCCCGTGTCTTGACCATGATAGCTCAAGAACCGAGCGTTTTGTTTAAATGCCAAAGATGCTCTGGTATAAATCATAGTGCCGTCAACATTGAAATTTTAAAGAAGAAGAAATTACTTTCCAATTAAAAAAAATGTGGAATACGTTATCGAATATTATCCAATCCGAAGAGAAGAAGAGCACCGCCTCCTTCACCACAACCATTACACCCGCACAAACACTACACTCGTCACTAGACAACGCACACCGGGACACGGCAGGGTATTATCGTGCGAATAGACAAGCGCCGAGTCGTTGAAATCGTAATGTTGATTATCCATCCAGAATGAGAACAATTACCATACGTTCTTAATGATTGTATTGACCACGTCGCATCCCTTCCTGTACGCGGCAGGCGTCCCGGGCTACGTGATGGACGGCGTGGCGGTGGTGGGCGAGCGAGAGGCGGCGCCGCCGGGCTACAGCGTGGCGGGGCGCGCGGGCAAGCGGCGCCTGTGCACGCGCGTCTCGCGGCCCGCCGCCGCGCCCGCCGCGCCGCCCGTCACCGACGTCATCGTCTGCTCCAAGATGCGGCAGGCGCCGCGCGGCTTCCTGCTCGCCGGGTAAGTGCCATCCTAACCGTACGTAGTAGATGAGGCGTTCAGTGGGAACCGCAACTCTCAGTTTACTTCATGCCAGAACAGAGCGTTGAAGTATTTTTGATTAATATTAATAAGTAAATTTGCCTTAAAGTGTGGTACACCGATATCATTGGAATAATTACCTCAGTCGTAAATAATAATAGTATGACAAAATTATCTGAGCAGTTCTTATGAACTACGCGAACTATTATAAAAAAAAATTCTTCACATCGCTATGTATTATAGTGTTTTATCCGCAATGCCATTGCAATCCCGATCTACAAGAAATACAACATGAAGACAACGGGGGCGCGCCGCCTCGCGCCTCCCAATCGATCGAGGAAACCTCAGGGTTCCAGACACCGAACAGTCTAGCCTCGCGACACAATATGTCATTCATTTTTAATTAAAAAAATTCGGAAAATAATTTATACTGATAAATAAAAACGATATAATCTAAACAACATTTAAACGTTTTCGCATGTCACTTAAAATGAATGTGTTAAACGTATAAAAACATATAAAAACTTTTAAATAAAAAAATATTTTGTTAATATTAAATATGTTATCTCTCTGTCTTTATGGAAGACATTTCGTTAATGGTTTTTGTGATGACTGACTCACACCTCACATGTCTCCAACTAACACATAAATTGTAAAGGAAGTCATACGATTTTATGGGGGAAATGTAATTTTTAATTTAAAGCCATTGGCCATAGGAACTTAAATTACACTTGACTTTGTATAATACGTAATAGCAGCGTTGCCCACCCTACAAATAGCATACAGGTTATGAAACCACATTTGAAATGTATATGCTTCCATAAAACCGCGTTGACGTTTATTGATTATAAAAAATAAAACAACCACAAGTTGCACAACGTTACGATCTGAAATAAAAAGACATTCAAATACACGATATGTTACTATACATTGTAGACCGTTTTGTACAAATTGTAATATAATTACACACTTTATACAAATGTTTAAGTCATATAGTATATTTCTAGGTGTACTTTTCTTAGTGAAACTGTGACAACGCAAGTTGCCAAACAAGTCTTGGGAACACAATGACGTAATAGAATTGACGGACTTAGTGATGAATAAGGAAGTAAAGTTTTTAAATTGACGGCGTAGGCATGCCTAATTCACTTTTGTATTAAATACGTACGAGTATGTACATATTTTTAAAAAATATTGGCAAATAATGTTCATATTGTTTCTTCTTCATCTAATAATGCCATGACCATAGCCAATGTAAGGATATGCAATAATTACCAGGTTTGACATGCCTGTTAGCGAGCGAAGTATATACCCGAACATCTCGAACCTTCTGTATTGAGTATTCAATTGTTTATTGCATCATACATGTGTATCATAAACATGGAGCTTTAATAAATTTATAGCGACGGATATGGGTATGAGCAGTAGTAATGGTTTCTCAGATCATTCGTTATAAATGCTATGATCGTAAAAAATAAATAAATATATCGGGCGCACACACGTCGTCCACGATGTTGATAAGACATAGACATACATATTATGTATACATGTCGTGGAATAGGGAAATAAAGTATAGGTATACATAGGTGACATAGATGAAATAGCATTTCTTTCTAACAGTTAAATAAAAAAAATAAAAATGTGTTTTGTTTCTTTATTAAACTATCGAAAATAAAGATAGCTATTTTGTCTGTCGGAGATATATTTGACGTTTTCCTTTGTCGTCATCTCTTCAGGATGAGATGGAATGTCAGATTCCCTGACGCTGCCACTATAATTGTATATATTTCTATAATTATAACTTGAATAAGCCCTGGTTATAAAATAAAATGTGTAGTAAATTATCCTACTGGCCCGGAAGCAGTATTTATCCTTTTACTTCTTCATCGACTTCTAAGTCACCTGCAGCAGCCCGTGCAGGCCGTGTAAGGAAGCAGAAAATTACTCAGCGGGCTATGGAAACGGCTATGCTCGGTGTTACTCTGCGCGATAGAGTCTGCAACGACCTAGGATAATACATACGACATAGCCGTTGGGATCAGTAAGCTGAAGTGGCATTGGGCCGGTCCCATAGCTCGCAGAACCGGCAACAGCACAGGGTTGCGGGAAGTTGATGGATGCAGGTTGTTCAGGACCGAGCTTTGTGGCAATCTTTGGGGGAGGCCTATGTTCAGCTGTCGACTTACGATAGGCTGAAATGATGAAACCGATGTTTTCTTTTGTCCTCTTTCTAACGGACATGTGACATAAGGCAGCTGTTGGTTAACACACTAATAGCTAGACTCCCTTAGCTCATCAGTGAGTTTGAACTGTCCTGCATATCTCACCGTCGCCAGGGAGGTCAACGGCAAGATGGTGTGCTACAAGGTGAGCGGCGGCAGCGCGGACACGTCGCCCACGGGCGCGCCCAACGAGTACGAAAATGTCGTGACCAACATCACGCCCGAGGCTAACAGGAGGTGGGTAGAAGCCTAAACTACTTACAATTTAAAGGGTTTGGCTGCAAACTATCCTAACTGAAAACGTATTTCTGTAGACTGCAATTATACTCGGGAGTTACGTATCGATGTTAGTCCATATTCATTGCGTCTCTCAAAAGCGCCACAAAATGCACGCAATAAATTTTTTTTTTCGTTTATTGGTAGGTGACCATGACTTAAATAAACGGAACAGATGATTTTATCGACGAGAAGGTGAAATTCTAGGATGCGTGGGAACAGCGCTCAGCGACTCGCTCGCCCTGCGCGGCGAGTGTGGAGCGAAACGTCCAAGAAATAAATGCCGACTTTTGCTGGTGCTTACTTGGAGGGGTCTATGTTCAACAAAGGGGTAAAATAGCCAGATGTAGTGTGCTGACGTGTTGCAACAGCAGAAATTCCATTGCTATGTAACTGTTGTGTTCCGATACAGGGAATTACAGGCTGTGTGCCACTGTGGCGTCACTTCGCATCTGTAACCTCTTACAATTGAAGATATTTGCCGGTGTCCGTGAGCTGCAGTACCTATTTACCAACATACGGTGGGCTGTTAGCAAATTTGTCCCTCCGATCCAAAAATAAAAACACTCTTCTTTCTCGAAGTCGTTTAAATAACTCACGGACTTCGAAACTTTGTTGAGCGCTTTCCTTACTCCATGTTAAAAACCTGTGACGTTTCAGTTCGGTATCGGTCCGGCTGTACAAGGAGCTGCGGCTGCGCTGGGACGGCTGCACAGGGTACCCCGCGGGCGACTGTTTACATTCTGCGCTTTGATCGGTTGCTTGTGCTTTAGTTGCACGGGCTTCGAAACGTTCTATATCCATGTACGGTCAAGGTTACTTGTACCATTGACAAACAAGTAATCATCCAAAGGGGCCAACCTTTAATCTGCTAATGCTAATATATTATGCCACAAATTGTAGATTGAGTCTGGCTTAGTTTTTGTTTCACCTTTGTTTACGAAGAAGGTTCGGGATTAACATGAATTTGATGGTTTATGGCCCGTGGGTGTCATTGAAGTCGACTTAGGCAATTGCCAGTAGAAGCCTCCTCCGATTGAAGGCGGAATAATAAATTGTGTTAGGTGCGAAATGTAACGTGATCGCTGAGCCACTTGTCCAGCGTGGGTATTACGTCTATGGGTGGACCCTAAGTCCAACGGTGGACTACTTACTAGGACACGCTGTCAAAGATAGCAGGAAAAAGGATCAGAATGCCTTAAAAACGTACAGCTTGTGTATCGCTCGCCGCATGTATTTGTTTGCGTACACCATAGAGACGTCACATCACGTTACGTGCGTGTGTGGCGTTACATTGTTTGTGTGCGTGGTGTGTTTCTGTATGTGTGGAATATATATACGTACGAATATTATTACTTTGCCGCTCTGTGTTCGTGTGTGTGCGTGTGCGTGCGTGTGTGTGTGTGACATGCAACGTCCGTGTATTGCACGGATCACGCGGGCCATGTGCATTAATAAATCGTATACGAGCGACAGAGAGATCATATTACGCACAGCTCCCAATTCACAAAGATAAAAGATTCGTACCATACCGACATTCTCTCCCCAAATGCCAACTTCGCCTGGACACCGTGCACGTGCACCCCGCTGACTAACGAGCGAGGCGCTGGCGACCCAATGATGGCGAAACATCGATCCGACTACACCGAACCCACATCCCACAGACTGCAGTGCGAGGCTAGCGGCGCTGCGCTCGAAGCGTGATGAGTGTGGGCAAATATTCCGTGCATGGCATGCCGGCTATTGTTGGGGCTTTCATGAAAAGGCCTGTCCAGCAGTGGACGTACACATGCATAAAAAATATATGCCTGTAATAAATGTGAAATATTGTGATGCATTCAGAATCGGTTTCATCGACATCACAGTCGATATCTTCCTTATCTGTGCGCTCTGTCGTAATCCTTATATTAGGGGTTAAAGTAAGAAATTGCGGTTTTATATTGAAAAATTCTAACTCCTTTTTTCTATTCCATTCAGTATACAGTCGTGACGGCTTATTATTTATATATTTTATTATTTTTTACTGCACCGCATGGGCCTAAATAGACCAATTTAATATTACAGCCATTTCCTAAACTTTTAGCCTTCTTCTTCTCAATCTTCAATCATCAGCCTATTCTAGTCCACTGATGAACATAGGCCTCTCCAAGAAAGCATCAGCAAATATGTCTGCCCGTACTCACCAGGCTGGGCTAGCGGGACGTTGAGCACGTTGGTTTTTGGATTCGGCAAATTCAGACAGATATACTGCCATCATTCAGCCGCCATAGCCTCGTCTGTTATCTTGCACGTGCAGGCGAGGCTGGCATTTGGAGAAAAAGATATCTTAATCCCCTTCATTAGTTATTTTTTTTCGATTTAAATGAAGCCTACCCCACCGTACTGCCAGAAAACATTAATTATTACTTTTTTGTCGGAAGTATATATTGAGCATATACATGAGAACCAATATAAGGTGTACAAATAAATAACATTTGCATAGTGTACTAATAAACGCCTCTCCACAGACTGCGAGCAGCCCCCGAGCGCCCACCTAAGCTGTCGCCCCTAATAAACGAACTCAATAACTTGAACATGAAATCCCCTAACGCGATCATTGAGGAGCTGAAAACGGACCACGATTACGAAGCCCTAAGTCCCTCGTACAACATGAAGCCGTCGAGGCCTGCGCCGACTCAGCCGCCCAGGGCGATGTCTCCCCCGCTGATGGCCAGGGCGAAATCCCCACTGGGGAGCCCGGGGCCGACATCCCCGGCGGCAGTGGGGCGTCGAAAAGGCCCAGCACCTTTACCCAGAACGTCTAATTATCAAACTCTGGGGGGATATAACGGGATGGAGGGGGTACCGTTCGTGCTAAACCCTAAGCTGCGGGGCCTGCCCAGTGATACGCTGGTAAGTAATTCAACTGCAAACAATAAATGTATATTTGTAAAGAAACTAATGAAAATTTGATCGCGTTTGGTTTTTGCTTTTATGTTCCCGATGTTTCGTGTGCTTTCCAGCACCCGTGGTCACGTGGTCTTGGCCACAAGTTGGTACAATGCGCCTAACACCCCAGTGATCATAGTTAGGTTAGTCCGTGCGCGAGCGCGTCGCGGGCCGGCGGCCGCGGGGCTGGCCAGCTGGCACGACACGCCTACTCACGTAGAGACGTGTGCCCGATCTAGGTATCTTAAAATACATAGCGACTGTTTGAGACGTGACGACCAGCATAAATGTAAGAGTAAACAAACGGGTTTTACATAATTAGTTCCATTTTCTTTTAATTTATTAACTTTATTTTATATACGGACTCAAGAGGTAGTGTCACACAATTGATTCATATATGTGTCATTTATATTCAAATTAACGTTTTATCATCATCCAATTTCCAAGTAACTTTCATTGTACATCCTCTGTTTCATTGCACACAAATTGTTTGTCTTGCTCTCGTTGATACTTCGATAGATCGTAATCTCATGTGCATCGACCGCATTGCGTCAAGGAGCTACAACACGCACTTCACCCGCCCCCGCTAACCTCTATGGTACCTCGGTCCCCTCGGCGTCCGCCACTGCGCGGGACGATCGCGCGCGAACTTGGCGCACTACAGTATGGCATCTCATTTTATTTGCCAATAAGTTGTTACCTCTTGCACGGTTGCAGACACAGCTGCCGGCGATCAAGAAACGCACACGCTTCGATCTAGACCGGGACTACGCGTACAGCTTCACAGTGGAGCGGCAGACGTGAGGATACCGTCCCCCGACCGGTGGAGTGAGTCGAAAACTTGACTGAATCCTGAAAAGTGACCTTCCTATAGTGGGACATGCAAGAGAAGAGATAATGAGATTTGAGAGGGCAGAGAAGGGTTGTAGGCCCCAAAAAAAAGTATATGAATGAACAATAGTACTTTTGCAATTTAAACATCGACCTGTACAATAGAGCTAAATGAAATTTTTTGAATTTCGTTTTTCAATTCATGATTTCTGAGTCACTTTGGATGCCATTGACAAAGATAAGGGTCATCTGCCATTTATAAAATATCGTAGTCATGATTTGTCATATATTAGCATATAACTTTATATCAAAAAGTGTAATTATATTCTGTAGGTTTATAACGGACTGACATGAATTTAGGGCTGTGGTGGCGCCGCTATTTCTACCGATTTTTTCGTGGTGCCAGTTGCCGGACGTGGAGACAGTTACTGGCGCGCCGGATTTTATTTTGGCCATGTATGAGTGAGCAACGTTGTGACGTAGGTTGAGGAAATTGAACCTTAGCTGTAAAATGTAGAGTCCAATTTCTAATGGACCATTATTTATTCGTCGGGACACACTTAAACTACTAAAGTTTATTATGATGAAGGTGATTTCGATGGGATGTTCATTAGTTATAATTAAAGTATAAAAATTAATATATTATAAAACTTGATAAATTTCATTTTAAAGAAGTTCAAATATACTCCATATTGCATTGGGAAGAGGCTCTACAAGAACACATTTATTGATTAGTTATCTCTCTGTACATAAATATTATTTTATCATCGGGTAATCTTTTCTTTTTGTTAGATTAAGTTACATAACAGAGTAACAGTCCACCTGACGCTAAGTGGCTAGTGAAGCCCACAGGTTACAGGTGCGTGCTCACCCCCCGAGGAGGAAGATGGAATGCTTAACATCTAAATAGCTAATTAATCAATATTCATCATTAATTTTATTTATTTTTTCAAAAATATTAGCTTTTGCTTATTTTTACTTTATTAATTTTATTGTAACATTTATTATCATTAACTGTTCTAATTAACCTGTTGTAACAAATTTTAATATGACAACACTCCGAGTATAAATGTTATTCTATGTGTATGCGAAGTACAGCTAGTTCTTATGTTTGTTCTCGACACATTTGCAATCAGCGCACTACCGAATGATTGATCAAAGGCGCAGTTGACGCCTGCTATGCGATTGCTAGTTTGAGCGTATTTATTTATATAATTATTTGAGAGTGTATGTCCACTTTCCACCTTATATTTGGCTTTACCTTAATTGATTTTTACAAAACCTATGGGAAGATCGGTTTTCGGCCCCATAACCATCAAACATCAGAGAAAAATACCAGACATGGCATATAAAATTCGACAAATAATTTAATTTGAGATTGACTTCACTATAGATTATTTTTGATATTTTAATATTTTAGAGTAGAGTAGAGATGTGACTAGCAGACATGTGGGAGAGAAACTTTAATAGTTTAAGACTAATTTATTGATCAATAATGCACCCGTGGACTGTCCCTTGGTAAAAAGGTGCGTTAAACATGTTTTATTAAATACAATATATATAACAATAGTATTGTAATTTCGTAATGAAAGCAATCTTTGACATATCTTAATTATTATTTATTAAAATGAAACCATGCCATAATGGAAATTTAATAATGTTATATAAATATATAAATGAACGCATCAGAAGTGTCCTGCTGAACCTGAATACACGAATAATTGTAAAAAACGTACTTTCCTTTTTGCCAGATTTATTTTGTGAACAAAACTATATTCATAATACTAATAAAATAAAATTTCTTTATTGGATTAAATAAACGTTTACAAAATGGTAAGCACAATTTACACCACGATCCTGAAGACAAGTACGTTACGGATTGTGCTGTACTGTACTCCTAACTAGGTCATTACAAAACACTATACAAGCATTAATTAATGTTTATATACCAAACTATGTTATAATCTACTATCTTGTATTAATTTATGCGAATAATAAACTGGGGCAAAAAATATAGAATAATAAATAAGTATTGTTTTAAAGCAGATGTTTTAATGTGCTAAAAAATATGTAATAAAATGTTACAATTATAACTTTTTGTTGCAATGTGACTTTTCTGTTCCTATAATGTGTTTCTATGCAATTAAATATGGTTTTAATTATGATAATAGGCTGACTCAGATTCATTCAATTACTATTTGTGATCAAGAGTTCAAATATTATTCGTATCTAAAACAACTATTATATTTCATCAATGAAAAAGATGAAGGTACATTTTTTGTATCCCATAACCAATGAATTATAATATTATTCAATTGCACACATATCTATACGAATTTTAATTATATCTTAGTTTTAGTTATTTATATGATAGAACTTTTAAGAAAGTGCTATGAAAAAAGGCATTATGGGGAATTAATTGATTGTTAAATTAATCTACCTTTAATATCTACTTGAAAGGAATGAGCAATTTTATTTTGTGTTCGGGGCTGGGCGAGAGTAAATGGTTATTGGGTTTTTTTTCCAAGGTTCATTAGCGCTATACTTGTGCTGCCAATTTTACAATAGGTCAATTATTTTACTATTTATCGTTAATGTTATATTTTATATGAATATACGTAATATAATGATAATAGATACAAAGTTGATTGTGCCAATACCAGTGCAAGATTCATTTGATTCGGTTACCTGGCAGTTTTCGCCGATGCCAATGCCACTAGTCGAATAATCGCGTAGTTTTTATTTCATAAATCGAATTTGCATGTTCATACGAAAATAAATAAATTAAACTGTACATTATTTGGCTCAAGTTTTATACATTTTTCTAACTGCACCATGTATTTGATACTTTTTAGTGTATTGCACTAAATGTAGTATTATTTGTCTTGATAGGTGTGATTGATTAGATATTTTTAATTGCTCCAATTGTTTATTCATTAAGGCATAAGTAGCTACGTGCCTTTTAAGACACCACAATGTCTAACGTTATACATACTGGCAACACCTTGTCAGTTCTGTTTTATCACCGTTCTATACCTATACAGTGATAATTGTGTTTATACTACAACCTGTAACTGGTACCTGTCAGCTTAATACATTTTCACTAAAGAAACTTGTTAGAAATGCCTTGTGTCCGTTGTTTGACGTACGCTGATGAAGTTGCCGTGTAGATTAGTCATCACTTACTACTAGTTATAATTTTATTGAACCGGACGACGTGAAGAGCTGTTGTTATGCCGACTGAATTACGTTAGTCTGTCTATTAACGATATAATAATTTTATTGTTAAATTTTTAGCTAATTTCTAGGTTTATTTAACCTCCTAACTCAAATTAGGTTTGCTTTTTATATAGATTCAAATTATTATAATTGACTACTCAGTGTAAATATGTTCTGTGTAATGCAATTAGTAAATTAGAAATTACGCTTTTTTACATATTAGATACTTATCCGATAATGATTATTGTTAGAATTATGAAGGTGAAATAAATTTAAATTATTGACAACATAAATATTTTTTTTTTAGATTTAAATTTTTTCTCATTTGTAATGCATGCAACATTTCCACGAACTTAAAAAAAAATTATGAACAATAAAAACTGAACCCAATGTTTACAATGCTTTTAAATTGGCGTTTGAGGCATTGTAATTATAATAAGCCCGGCCTCTGAATTAGGAGATTCATTACGAATTTTAATCGTTGGCCTGAACACGAAGACGGCGACAGTCGCCTGTTGTACCAAATAAGCTCTAGTGGAAAGTAGATGTAACGATTAAAACAGTCAAAAAATAGACCAACGACGAAAAATAGATCATGTTAGAGGACCCACTCTTAATAGGACGTAGCGAGTTTATACGCTGCTAGAATGGTCCGACTCTGCCGGGGTAGTAACACGGCTTCGCAGAATGCTTCCATGAAGTAGAGGCGTCTTGTGCTTCTGAGTTTCGTTCGGCGGTTGCGGGACCCGGAGGCCCCTCAATATCCTTCCCCTCGCCAAATATCCATGAAGGCCGGATTATATCAGGTATAAGGTCAGATATAATAACTACGCTTGATTAACATATAAGTCGTAGGCAGGGTATATAGCGGCGGAAGCGCTACAGTATTTGTATGACCCTATCAATATGAAAGTGTACAATATTAATTTCATCCATAATTCTTTAAACTTTTTCTTAAAACCTCGTATTCAAAATTTGAAGAAGTCTTGACTGCCGAACATCTAGACGATGTTTTGTTAATATTATGCAGGAAACCATTATTTAGTGATGGCACGCGCAACTAACACAGCCTACGGGCCGCAGTTTGAGTACCCCTGGGGTGTACTGATTAATATACTGGATAAGTACCGTACTGTACGTGGTTATCTACTCTTTGGTGTCGTGTCTTGGAAGCTTATATATAATAGAGATTAAACCTTCGTTTCTCTGCCTGCTCAAGAGTTGCATAGAGTTCAAGACAGTTTAGCATTTAGAGTACGATCTCTTTATTTCACGTATAATAGAGAATGGTGTTTTAAAATTATATTGATGATGGTGACTGGCCGTCATCAATATAACTCTTCGTCAACAGCGCACGCACAAACACACAGGCACTCGCCCGTCTCGTCCCTTATCCCGCCTCATGCGACAAGATCGAATGCAGTGACAAATGAAAGTCAAATACACGGGACGCAAGACTACACAACCAGACCCGAATACCAATAATTTTTGTGTTCTACAAACACAGACCCTGACTGGAATACGAACCCAATGCTCGACAATAATGTACGCTAACCAGTTAGTCACACGGCAACACTGATACTGGCACTTTATAACTTTGTCTTTTTTTATGTAAATTATAAGGGAAAATAAATAAAAAATAAATCAACAACTAACAAATATAACTTTATTAAAAAAATCCATACACAATCTTTCCTTCAATTTACCTACGCTCACCGTAACAAAACACACCTATAACAAAACTTTGACATCACTCGTAAATATCGAATGTAAACTTCTCACAGAATGGAACTTAATCCCTTCGAGCAATCGAAACATGACCGACCTTTAAATACAAAATAATAATACGGAATTTTTTCGGCTTTTGCCAAGCATATTGGCAAAAATGTATAACAGGAATTATTTCTGCCGCTATTTACAGATGTTTGTTTTCAAATTTGTTACTTGTGTATGCATATTTAAAGTAAATTTTAATTGAAAAATAAACATGTGCTGTATAATTAAATAACTAATAATATTGAAAAGTTTCGAAGGTCTAAAGTCATCGTTTCGTTTATTTAGAAAGTACATTTAAACGGCACAGTTGGAACTTGTACAATTTTAAACTCTAGCATTTTCCGGATTACGACGGCAAACAAAATACCGCAGATTGTTTCCACTTCCTTACACCGATGTGTTTCAATCGAGTCGGCGTTCAGTTGGAACAAAGTCCGCCGTTCGTTTGCATTGCATATGTTACTTATATGCAAATAATAAACAATAAACAACTTTTTAAAATTCTATTTTTTTATCAAATGTAAGTAGTTAAAATGGTTAAATGGGTTTTAAAAATACCACATTATCACTTTTTTGCTGATGTACTGATGTGGTTATCGTATTGGCTAAGTAAAGGCTACAATACGGCGCCATACGATCCGTTGAGTTATTCAATGATACTGGTATGTGAGTATATATTGATGGTTATAATGATGAATTATCTTCTCTTTGTGGAGCCACACTGCCGCTGTTGTCTATATGATCGATATACTGAATACCACAGATAGACAGCATCTATCTCATCCACACGTATGTAGTGAGCAGCAGCATAAATGTTATTAGATGAATTGTGTGCATCTTTGATGCGAAAAAAAAAAACATTTTCATCCATAACATTCACATTCGCAATAATTTTTGTAAATTAAATTTCAAAAGTAAAAAAGTGATAAAATTAAGGTAATATTAATATTTGTTGACCGTATTTTCTCCCGATTCAACCTTACAGGTCAGAAATATAATTTTTCATTGAGCAAATGCACATTTGTCTTCGATATTTACGAGTGCAATTCAATCATGCAAACTACAAAACGTGCCGGCACTGAACAGCTTCACATTACAAACTTTATTACGTTTGGCTTCCCACTCGTACTTTAACTTTAATTATTGCAAATTTAATCTTTTACAACCCTTAATGCTCACAATGTATTTGTTAACTTTTAAACATATGCATAAATTATGCAACAATTTCAATATTCATAAAAAAATTCGTTTCAATCTTTTTAATGCTTCATATAACTTGACAATATTTCATAAATACTGAAAAAAAAAGCTAAAAGATAAATTTATACAAATGCCGCTGTTTCTGATAACGTTGAAAAATTGTTTCAACTTCTATTACACATTCAGTGTTCAATTATTTCAAATCCTAGTCGCACTCGTCTCGTTAATGCTATTTTAGTTATTTTTTTCTTTACATTTGTATAAGAGCTATATCACATTATTGTAAAGTCTACCATATGCCTCCGACCGAAATGTTGAGGTCATTGTGGCGGAGGAGGCTGTTTCATCTGCTTCTGTTGCTCGAGGAGTCGCTCGAGCGGCGAGGGGCCCGGCCCGGACCACAACGACTGGAACATACGAAACAACAACATTCTCACATGTAAACTGCGACTCGCACGCAACTAACAAACCAGGAATCACCTGATTTTTCTATCGAAGTTTTAATAAATTGTGTAAAAAACGTTGTTAATGCAATTACAGATATCGGATAACTTTTTTTGAAAATCAAAACCGGTAAGGAAACACACACGCATGCACTCACGTGTCTCGCCTCATGCGGGCGTACGTAGGCCTGCGCAATCCTATTGTAGCCTCTCCGGTAAATAAAACGAGGCGTTTCGGTTGCCATGAGAATGTTAGAGTTTCCTTTAGTCGCTTCTGATGACTCACACGGGAAGACGAAAGGTATTCTTATAAGTAAATATATTTTAGTATAAAATTGTGATATTTATATACAATTAAAAAAAAATGGGAAACATTACATATTCATTCGAAATCAAACTGTTATTCCCGTGCTGTACTACCAGGCCGCCAAACAAACACCTTCAAAGCAAACGTCGGGAATTAAAAGTAAAATTAAGGGCGATGGAATCCGCAAACAATGGTATCATTTCAAATGTGCAGTATTCGTGTAATTAAAAGAAATCAGTGCCGTGATACACGAGCGACCGGGCGTTCTGCACCACTGACATTGTTAGAAGCAATTATAAGTGCTAAGTTTACTATACCCACGGCGGCACAGGAAAACATCCTGAGGAAGCACAGAAAGTCTCAGAAATATTGTTTCGAGGACTCGTGAATGCTACCAATCCGCAACGGAGCGGCGCGGTGGACCCGGCCCAGCCCCAATCCTCCTTTCAAACATTTTGAGGAGGCCTTCGTCCAGCAGTGGAATATCTACAGGCCGCTACATTACAACATGTCACATTGGTCTAATTCAAGCAAAACAAACTGTGTTAACTTTTTTTCTTTTTTATGAGAAAGGTAGCAAACGTGCAATAGTTTCACCTGATGGTAAGTGATTTTCATCACCAGAGGAGCTACAGGTGCGTTGCGGGCCTTTAAGGGTATTTGGGAGATGGGAGGGGGGATAAGGAGTGGAATGGGGAGGGGGAGTGGGCCTCCGGTTACCTTACTCACCGAACGAAACGCAGAAGCACAAGATGCCTCTGCTTCACGCCGGTATTCTGCGAAGTCGTGATATTAATCCGGTCGAGCCGGCCCATTCGAGTAGCAGCTAAAGCCGCCGCTTGGCTCTACCACGTTAAGAAACGTAACTCCTGACTTCTTGATACCTTATTAACATACGTCAAGGTGTGCCATAACAATGACCCTCTTTGGCCATTCATGACTCACCTGGTGCGGGTGCCGCTGCGGCCAGCCGCCCGGCTCCGGCGCCGCGCTGAACAACGAGTACGTGCTGCCCGCGCCCGCGCCCGCTCCCTCCGAACTCTGAAATGTGCGCGATTCCACGGTTAAAGATGTCGGTAAGTAACGAGCGGCCCTGTCCCGCAAACGTCTCTTATTTAACTTTGGCCGATTCGGAATTAGTTCCTTCAATAATTTTCGTTGGCGACATCTTTCAGGCATAATATAAGAATATGTAAATAAACTATTAATTTTTATTCATTTTAAATTATTGTATATATGAATATTAAATTAAATTTATTTCAAAATTTTTATTTAAAAGAAATAGGTTGGACCGCCAGAGAAAAGAATTATCCAGATACTTTGAAGACATCGTTTGTTTTTTTTTTCTTTTATCTTTATTTACTGAGTTTCATTAAAATAGCTGCATGTCAGGCAGCTAATGCATATTTTAAAGTTTTTGAATATTTATAATTTAAAAAAAAATTAAAACGTTTTTAAAAAGCCTGTTTATACAGAATATAAAATTTAAAAAGCAATGTATACGTACCCCGGCGTGCTCCATTGGATTAGCGGCGCTAACGTCCTGATTCATACCGTTATTAAAGTTCACATTCCTCTGCTGCAGTTCCATGATATTCGAGCTGAAATTCAATGACTCCTCCATCTCTTTACCACGATAGGGCTTGTCCATCATCTTCACCTGCAACGGCTGGTAGCCAAGTTTGTTGCTGAACTGGGGATACATGGACGAGTCGTAAGCAACGCTGGGCGTGTACGAGCCAAACGTGTTCAATGTGGCGTTGAAGTTCGGCGACGTGACTAAGTTCTGCAAGGTTGGCACTTGAGGTTGGCCAATGGTCGTCTGCCAGTTCGCACCGACGCCGTCGGGCTTGCTCTGGCCCACTTGGTTTTGATTGAACGAGACGTTCAGGTAGGGGTTGGGCGTGGCGGTGACGTGCGGCGGGAAGTAGTTGGGCGGCACGTTCATGGGCGGCGCGGAGAAGTTTGCATTGAAGACCGGCGGCGTGTCCGGCTTCCACCAGGTCATCGGCTGCTGGTACTCCGGCTGGGGATTAGACCAGTTGCGCAGAGGCGGTTGTTCGAACGTTGTGCTGTTTTTAAAGCTATCGTCTCTGAACTTGTTTTCATTGGCTTGGCTCTCCTGCGAGTTCTGCCAGTATCTGTACTGGTTTGCGAAGCGAGGCGGCAGGTCATTCAGAAAGTTCTTTTTGTCTCCGGACATCTGGTAACCATGGTTCGTGAATTTGTGCCCTTCCTGGAATAGCTCGGGCCGTGAGCTTTGTTTCTGCAGTGCAGCCGTCCTCACGTCGATTTCCTTCGGGTTCACGACGGGCAGCCGTATGCCCTGGCCGAAGCCAGCGGCGGCCTGGTAGTTAGGGTTGTAGCTGATGCCCGTGTTCTGAAGGCCGTAGTTCTTCTGGAAGCCCATGCGCGGTTCGTTGAACGGTTGAGCCGGCATATTAGGCCAGTTGGTTTGCGGCGGGTGTTCCTGCCACTTCTGGTGGTAGCCCTGTTGGGAGCTTTGGCTGGAGCTCTGGCTCGGTTTCGATTCCTTCTTATCTTCCTTATCGCTTTTCTTAGAATGTTCAGGATCAGTGTTCACCAAATGGGGGTAACCGGCGGATTTGTCTTTGAGCGAGAGGATGCCTCCAGTTTTCCTACCAATGGGTAAGTTGGCCAGTAATTTTATAGCCTTTGGCTGTACAACTTTGGACTTGTCCGCCTCTTTGGTAGCTTCACTGACGTCGGCTGTCGAATCCGGGGTCGGTGGCGGAGACGCAAACTTCACCTGAAATTATTTTATTGATACAATGTTTGCTTTAATGCGTGTCTCGATCTTAACTGCAATCCACTTCTTTACATAAATATGTATAATAATGAGGGTCAAAGTATGAAGATGCCGTTTCAATGCAATGGCCACTTTGAAATAAAATTAAACCCGCCTGGTGCAAGATACGTGATTAACGCTATGTTACATTCTAAATTCAAACATACTTTGTTTGAATTTACCACGCTTGAAAGCATGGCTGGCTTTGTTGACTAGAAACAGCAATTTTTGGATAGAATTATTATGTGTGATGAAAAGTGAATTCTGTAAGCGAAAACGCAATGGATCAAAGCCCTGAAGCGAGGAGACCCGGTGTATCCAATCACGGCAGATGTCTATTGTGGAGAACTTCGAACTATGATGGCGAAACTCTCGGAGAAACAACCCCGACTCGTCAATCCACCATCGCTATGCTTGCTCCACGGTAACGCAAGACCTCACAGTACTCGACGAGGCTGACCTGCAGCCAGAGACCGCACGTCACCCTCCGTACTCGGCGGACCGGGCCGCGTCCGATCACCGAATTAAGTAAACATTTTGTTCTCAGGAAGCGGTGACAGTAATGACTTTGCTGCGTTCAGATCCACAGAGTTCTATCGCAAAGGCATAAATGATCTTCCCGCGAGATGGCATAGATAATAAGTAAATATATTTTTTCCAAAAAAGATGCTTGAATTATTCAACATAAAACGACAATTTCATACATTAATGTATGCTATTTGTAATGGTAATTTGGGTAAAAACTTAAACGGCACCAAATTTTTACCTCAATTTGTTTTCATGATTATTATTGAATATATATTTTTTTCGTTTTTTTTAAAGTATGTAATTTTAGAAGTAACGACCTGCTTGCCGCTCTCCTCCTGCTTGCGCATGATGGCCGCCATGGCGATGTTGACGCGAGCTTTCCTCACCTCTTTCTTGTCCTCTCCCTTACCGCCCTCCTCTTCCATTTCCTAATGCACAAAACACAAGTATTTCAAATACCGTTCGAGAAATTATTTTCCACGTAACAGCTAAATGCGTTAATTCTTTTATTTTAATTTAAAATAAAAAGAATCACCTGGTCGTCCTGCGTGTTGGCGAGGGCGCGCTCCTCCCGGGCGCGTTCCAACGAGCCCTGCGGCTTCAAGATACCCACGCGCTTCTCGCGAACTGCAAGCACAGACAGACATATCAACATTCAGCTATTACGATCACGATGAGGTTAGGCAAAGCACTGAGACTCGCATGGTGTTGCCAGTTTCGTTCCGCAGGGGTCGTAAGAAATGCCGACACGAGTTCGTGTCACGTGTCTCCGAACACCATACCGCATACTCTGCGTGTTCAGATTGATGATTGAAGCAATGACGGGCTTCATAAAATAACGTAAGTAATGATGGAGATTTTCTTTTTTTCTTTTCTGTTTTTTTGCTAAAAAGTTAATATAATCAAACTCTTTACGAACCTTCGTATAAAGTTTGTTAGAAGGTTCTGACACGACATCAAATGGTCAGATGTCTAAAGACAAATAACTACAAAGTTATTTGTATAGTATTGTACATTTATTTCGGTTGAAATTTGTTCGAATAATTTATTTATCCCCGGAATGAATAATGCAACAGATCGTAGTTACAATGTTGTGTTTCGTATCATAGTTATCGTAGTCACAAAGCATTGGTTAACCGGCCACTAAATTAATTGATTTCGATATTCCAATGATAGCACCTAAGACACTCTTCTTTTTCGTAATTTGTGTTCGAAAATCGCTGTGATCTTCGTAACCCCCAAATCATTGAAGTCACAAGGTCGGCGGAATGAATACCTTTTTCTCTAAAGTCAGCTTCGGAGATGATGACCGGCGGCGGCGGCGGCGGACGATCGTCCTCGCTGTCGTCGAACTCGTCGGCCGCGTCCGAGCCGTCGGCGGGCGTGTCGGCGAGCGTGTCGGCGGGCGCGTCCGCCTTCGCGACCATAGACAACTCCGCTAAAGCGCGCGTCAATTGCTCGCCGCCGGTCGAAGTCGCCGTGAATGTTACAGTGCCGTCTTCTTGTCTGTGAAATTCATGTGGTTGTAGAAATTAATAAAAGTTTTTTTCGTTCATAAAGACTCCAACACACACACACGCCCGATCACTCACACGCAAACACATACAAACGAACACGAACACTCGCACACATATAGTCTATATGTGTTGAAATTATGGAAATTTTTGACTCATTTGAAAAACTCAAAAAAATATATTCCGAGGATAGACATTGTTGCAATGAGCTCACGTATCCCTACATGATTCAGTTAATAATTTGGATTCAGATTTTAATACGATTTATAATATTTTTTACGCTTTACTACACATGGAGCTAGGCAACCCACCAAATAAATATTTAGTGAAAGGTAAAATTACACGGACCGAGTAACACAAATCCGCGGGAATTAAACTAGTCAGGTTCCATAAGCCTTACAGTGTAAACACCAAAATGTACCAATGACTCTAAAATTCCCCGAATTCCCGGAACCTTTTAAACGTCAAATAAAACATCGGTTAGGAGGCATGGAATTCTTTGTTTTTTTTTTGTAACACTTAGACATCAGATTAGCCTTTTTATGTTACACAATTTTTTTTAACACGTTGTCTGCCAACGCGGTCAGTGCTGACCGTCAGGGAAGTTTCCCTTTAGGCCTATTAAAATTTTAAATCTGTATAAAATTACTAAATTGTTTTTTTTTGCTTATATGCTTTTATCTTTTACTCAAATGTTACTTAGTAATAACAAAAGTCAATTTGAGCCACTATTTATGGAAATAATTAACGTCAGGCAGCATTGTATGGTAATTGTTGTTTTTCTTTCAAAGCTCTTAAATTTTTCAAAAACAAACTTGATATGGAGAAACTAGTGGGCCACGCGGGTCAATTAATATGCGATTTAGTTTGGGAGCACTGCCCAACGGCCTGTAAGAACGAAATGAAAACTGGTAAAATGCGCTCATCACTGACTGACGCGGCTCGAACTGGAGAGTCTATATGTCAACCATCACTGACCGACACGGCCCGGACAGGAAACTGCGATTTTTTTCTCGGCATAGAACGTGTTAAACACTGATGTCATACAAGACAACAGACAATAGATACATAAGAGTCAGGCTCGTTAGTCACGGATTACACTCACGTGTTACAAGAGAACTGTTCGGAATGCTGCTCCGCGAGCCGCTTGCCGAGCTCCACGAGCCGATATGCTCGGACTCTGTCCTCCAGTTCCGGCTCGTTTGTGAAGCACGACGCGGCGATGCCCGATGGACTACTGAAAACATTTAATAAACGCTAATTCACATACAAGGCACATACAAGTGCGAGCTGTGGGAGCCTAGTGGGAGCCGTGGTAACCTAGTGGGAGCCGTGGTAACCTAGTGGGAGCCGTGGTAACCTAGTGGGAGCCGTGGTAACCTAGTGGGAGCCGTGGTAACCTAGTGGGAGCCGTGGTAACCTAGTGGGAGCCGTGACAGTCTTGTGATCAGGGCGCTCACTTTAGTGGTAGTAAATATATTGAGGTTTTGTCCAGCAGTGGGTAATTACAGGCTGCTACTTTACTTGACTTCACTTACTTATTGATTTGGTCTGTGTATGTTTCGATGTTAAGATATGACTTATACATATTTTCATATAAACTAAATGGGTTAAATGGGTTAAGGTAAAAGGCTCCTTCTCTGCTTGGGACCCTTCTGAGTAGGTACCACTCTCTGTGTTCCGGTTTCAGAGGTATACCGAGCCGGTATAATTGTAGGCTGACAGGCATCCCATCTTATCTTCGAAAGAAGTTGTTTGCAGGTGTACATCACGGGCAGGGCCCCAATGGTTATGAAAATCATTTCAGCATTATCAACATTAACTCACTCATCCAGCCCCGACGTTTAGACAGTTCTTTGGACAGATAGCCAGCTAGTCACAACTCACCCGGCGTCGCCGTCCTGCCCGGCGTCGAGCGCGGGCAGCCTGCCGCCGTACGTGTCCCACGTGCTGTGATAGGAAAACTTGAGACCCTTGAACGCCTCTTCTAACGGCAGAAAGCCGTGAAGTTCCTCGTCCTCCGGCAGAGGCACCGCGTCGTCTGCGCCAATAGTGTTACATGCATATTGTTACAATCCGTTTAATACAATGCAACATACAATATCAATATACTTAACTATATTAACATTCAAAATTGTTTGTATGTTATTCAACGAGGTGGAGTCGAGCGGCGGGTACCGCGGCCTCGCAAAATACATGCGGGAAGTAGAGGCACTTTGTGCTTCTGCATTACGTTCGTTGAGTGAGGCAACCGGAGGCCCACTCTCCTCCCTTCCCTCACCCCTATCCTCCCCTCTCATCCACCAAATATCCTTAAGGCCGGCAACGCACCTACAGCTTGTCTGGTGATGCAGATGTACGTGGGCGACGGTAATCACTTACCATCGGGTGAGTCGCGTGCTCGTTTGCTCCCATTCGTATAAAAAAAATGTTATGTTTAGTTTGAATGGATTTCAAAAGTAGTAACCTGTTAATCACTTACTCACTGCAGGGGGGCAAAGGCTTCCTTCTTAATTATGTGAGAGGGTTTTGGAGCCGGAAGGGTCCGCCACGCTGTTCCGGTAGGCGGACTTCACACGTCCACGAAAATAATATTTGCATACGTAACTTAAATGTAATTTCACTGATTTTAATGGAAGTTTATTTAAAATGTTCCCTATGATTCCAGAAGACTAGAAAGAAAACTATGTATTACCCTACTTTCCTACTTAATATAACAAATGTACAAGGTGTCCCTTGTACGTGCGTGTGGTTCAGTCGCGCTTAACGGACTGATAAACTAAATTTGGCAAAGATGCTTGATTTGAAAAATGATGCCATTGAATAGAATTATTTTTCGATTGGCTCGGGCCGAACAGTTTCAGTTCACCTGGCGTTATTTGGCCACTGGAGCCCGTGGACACCCGCCCGCCTGCAAACAAATCCGATCGACAAAGCAAAGCAAAGATAAAGAACCGTGCGATTTAAGATGGAATGCCTCACACTCAGTAATTATACCAGCTAGGAGCGCAGCAGTGATCGCACTGCTGTTCGGGAATGGTTTGTCTCCTAGCCAGAGAATGACCTAGACAGAGAAAGAATGAGAATACATAAAGATATTGAATACTTTTTATCTCATGAAACACTTTCGTTCCTTATCTTCATTTGCTCTGTCGCTAAGGATGTCGGTCTAGTAGTTGTGTTGTAATCGAGTTTTACACCATACATATACCGTTTATGATTTTTAGCTGTATAAGTGGACTCTTATCTTATACTGGACGTATGCGATGCCATGGCTTCCCATTCTACAGGTAAATGAATTCAGTTGTTTGATGACTTAAGATATAGTTGAGCTAATAGATCCTCATCGAACGCCCGTGCCGGCGTCCGTCTCCAGAGAACTGCGACGTCATCGCTTCTGCCGAGGTCAATAAACTCTTGCGATTCATATTAGGATTTTTCATTTAAGTAGGTGGATTGTTTTTTATTTTTCGGGTAAAAGTCTATATACTATTTCAAAAAGTGATCAGAGAGCGTTGTCGCGTGTAAGACGATGTAGTGACAGACACGAATTGAGAAAGGGATGCTGAGCTGCTTTGGACATGTGTGGAGGATGAATGAAAGTAGATTGACGAAATAAATATATGAGTCTAGTAAAAATGGTAGAGTCGGGAGGGGAAGACCTAGGCGAACATTTCAAGATCAAATCGGAGACGTTCTGGAAAAAGGCCAGGTCAAGAGTACGCTAAACCAACGAGCATGCATGCAAAGATTGATGAAAGGGAAAGAAGCGAAAGACGTATGTCAGGACCGTAGCAAGTGGAAGGAGATTGTCTCTTCCTACCCCGTTGGGAACAAGGCGTGAATATATGTACGTATGTACTATTTCAAAATAATTATTTATGGATTAAAACCTATTAGACATATTAAATTAATTATTACGGTATAATAATTAATTATGTTTTCATCAGCAAAGAAACGTCTACCACCTTTACAGACATGCACAACTTACACAATTAAAAAAAATATGCTGTACATGTATAATTAGCGTATAGTAGAATTAAGACAATTTGACAAAATTACAAAAGTTTGGGAATTTTATTGTGATTATGATAAACGTTAATTACGAATGAATGATGAACGATATTATGAATTAGAATTGACCAAGTGTTCATTAAGCGTCAGTACTGACGCATCTATCCTGTATACATGATAATAATTAGTAATAATAATGAACACCTGCAATTTTTCTGAATAAAGTTATACTTTAGTATAATAAAAATGAACTGACAGAGTCCGGCGGGCAGCGGCGATGCGCACGGCAGCAGCGCGGCGAGCGCGTGCGCGAGCGCGGGCCACAGCTGCGGACGCGCGCGCCACGCCGCCATCTCCAGCGCCCGCGGCCTCGCCACCATCCAGTGCAGCCACACTTTTACTGTAGATCAAACGGTATTTCATTGCTAAATCTTTAGCAATGAACGGCAATAGGATTCTGAGATCAAATCCTACTTGCTGTCTACACGACAAGAAATATTATTTGGTCTATAATTATGCATCTAGCAAGGTTTCGCTCACGGTATACGATTTAGAAATTAATTCATAAGTAAAAAGAAAAAAAAAATGTTCGATGCAGTAAAATATCTAAGCTGTCGCGCGTATGACAATGCTTATCACTTTGATCGGTGAATAGAGAAAAATAAGATGCTAGCAATGAATCATTGCGATTTGCCACAATAGTACTCGTAGTTCATTAAGGCCATGTTATATTTAAATATTATGTTACATTTATATGTAGTGCACATATATTTATTTTGATTAGTATGTGTGTTAATGTTTACATTTCTGTTTGTTCGAAAACAATTCTGATTGCACCCGCCAATATGGTTCTGTATCTCTCTGGGCGGACAACAACAATTGGCGGACATTACCTATTCTCGAAATATTTTCCTTCGCCGTCGAAACCATAGTAAATTTTCTTATTATTATTATATTAGACAGATACCAACATCCATTTTTAAATATATAGATTACAAAGATAGTACGAGTTTTTAAATAAGCATGGAGTATTCTCAGAGTCTACTAGAACGATTTCAAAAACTGCTACCGCTGTATAGCACTGCTGACATTAGCACGAGATGTTGTTAACTACCACAAAAATATAACTGTTTTTCTCTTAAGTATTTGTCTTCTAAGTGCTATTCTAGCTCTCTAGTTCTTTCCCGTTGCTTGCGTCTGCAATATAGTATGGAATCCACAAAATTTAGACGTTTACGAGCATCATTTCTCTGTCGGTGGTAAGATACAAAATATAAATCTTTCAAAGCTTGTCAATGAGTTCAATTGTACCTAAATTACATGTACACTGAGTATTGATATACTCACAAGCCGGTAGAGCCTTCTTTGGTGGCTCAATAGCGGTATAAGCAGGTAGTAGCAGAGACAACACTGTGTTCGCGGCGAGCGACGCCGCTAGCCTTGTCGCCGCGGCTTCGTCTGCGCTGAGGGCACTCTCTGAGCTCAAGTCCTCACTCGAAGACTGCACCAACCAAATCAGTACACACGACATCTATAACGAAATATGTAATTGAATCAGACATGAACTCTTTTGTGCTTAATCTGTAATAGCCGAACATGGTTGGAATGGTTTATATGCAAACGTTTGAAGTATCGAACTGTTTATTAAAAAAATGACAAGAATACAATACGACAAGAAGGACTGCTTGTCGTATGCAAAGCCTAACACAATCGCAACAGCAGACAGCGAACTGTGATTCCACTCGTTTCATCCCTTGAGCATAGGTAACTGACACGCATTTTGATTACATCGACCTTAATACAATAGAACAACGACGCTTTTTAATCATCTAAGGAACAAAATAGATTCATTCAGTCGTCAGAATTACAAGAGTGCATAACAGATGGCGTTATAATATAATATGTAGTGGATCTAGGGCAAGAATAGATCAAATAGCGCAGATAGCAGACCCCAGTAAATTTGAAGAGCAGCCAGCATATGCTATATTTTTTTAACAATTTTATTTATCCGATATAATATGGCGAGTACCTTTAACCAGTCTTAAGGTCAAATTCTCACAACTGTATACGGGTCGGGTCGTCACTCGGCGTATGTCGTCTTACGTGTTACGGCTTTCGGGAATCTCACTTAAGTATTTTCTCCCGACGGTTGTTTGAATTACATAATATATCCTGAGTTTGGCCTACTTTTTGACCAGAATATTCATTCTTCTCTAATTATTTATATATTGTATACTGCTTATAGCAATTCAAAGCCTCAACATTCGTTTTTAATATACACACATGATAAATATATATTATATACACTTTCACATAGTAACTTTTTTTTTTTACCTTTATGAGTGTCATTGATTCAAAACTGTTGGTTGCTATCAGTGGCGACAGAGAAATATTTAACGTGTTGACTAACGATGTCGCAGTGTCCAGCCTGAAAAGAAATTTTAATTTTAACCTTTCATTGTACGGTCCTTCGAGCCGGATTTTCCTAATTGTTACATACAATATAATACGAAATAACCACTTGTAAGCTAGTGTTTCACAGTTTTATAAAACCAATCTCACGACTGTACAGTATAAATGCAACAATTATTCAGTTTCATTCAGTTCAGTCCACCGCCACAGACACCGGAATTACGTGCAACGTAATTAATAACTCATTTACAGTAGTAACTAAACTTTCTTCTTAATACTATATCTTTTTCTCCAAATGTCAACCTCACCTGCACGTGGTGCACGCTGCTAGCCAACGAACGAGGCACAGGCGACCGAATGATGGCGATGGAATACCATCGATCCCAATAGGCCAAATCCAAATGCCACCTAGTCATGGAGAGCAGCATGACTAGTGGGAGGGTACCGCCACTGCGCTCACCGACCCGCTCGCCCGGCGCAGTGAGTGTGGACAAACCATCCAAGAAACATATGCTTATCTTTCGCTGGCGCTTTGTTAGAGGCCCGTGTTCAACAGTGAACGAAAGTAGGCTAGGAAAGGAAGTAGTAGTTTTCTACATTTCTTTACACTTTTAGTTTCCATTCAGAGTGCAGTTATACTGCAAGGTCATATTTTTTAAATTAACACTCACTGCTCGGTGGTGTGGATGAAATTAATGGCTCTAATGAGCTCGGTGACGTAGGACTGCGTGTCTAGCCGCTCCTGCTTCGCGGTCGTTGTGTAGGAAACGGTGTTGGTCAAGCCCGGCAGTACCGGTATTGGTGGTGCCTCCTTCACGTCACGGCTAAGAAAAACATGTTAATATTATTAGTTTTGCAAGTTAACCAACAACCCTTACAATGACAATGATCATATTCTGTCGTGATAGTTATAACATTGACCAAAAATATTCCATCTAAACACATGACCATTTTGCAAAGTGGGAAAAGTAAACATTTAAAGTTGAATTATTTCACTTCACTAGTTATGTGAACATCGAGAGGCAGCATGAAAAATAAATCGTTTTACTGTTGGATATAATGTTTTGCGAAGTGAGGCATCTTAATCAAAGACAGTATAAACAGTAAACGATAGTCATAACCTTCCACCCACTAACGTCAGAAGGTTCTTAGATCAAAATAAACAAAGTGACATAGACAAAACTCACCTTGCGGCAGCAAGAGTACGAGACAAATTAGCAGGTGCAGGTGGAAATGGAGAGCGTACAAGTAACGAACGGACGTGCCAATACAATGCAGCTAAGCGTCTGCCCCGACGCCAAGCCACAAGCGCCAGCTGGTTGTAAGGCTGGCCTGAATGTGGTGACACAGCCAAGGCGTGGCGATAAAAGGTATGAGCGACGCGAAGCTGCTGGCGGTAACGTGCCAAGTCACCAAGATGGACTAAACAGTGTTGGCTGGCATAACGGGCTGCAGCAGGAGCTGCGGAGGCTCCAGGGCCCCAAGCTTCCACAGAACCCAAGAGTGAGGCGCGTCTCCTGTTAATAATTTTTTTTTTTTGATTTATTTGATATTTTTTTCTGACTACTTTTGTTACAACGCTCTAGAGCACATCATTCTCAGTAAGCCGTGAATCATTAAAAGAGTATTTCACAGATTTTAAAAAGTATTTAATACTGCAGCTTAGCAACAATTATAATTTAAAAATATTTTTTTCTGCCAAATACTTATTTATTTTGCATTTTAAATAATTCCATCCAAATTGCTCAGATCTCTCGTGGCATTTTGTTGGACATCATATCTTGTACATCAGATAATTATAACTAAAACACACCATTAAAATTTTTAAATTAAAAAGACTTGATGTCATGTGCTCTATAATATTTCTTGACAACATGTTGCTACAATAGAAATTCTATTGTTATGATATGTGAAGGGCTATTGTTATCGATGTTGTGACCAAAAGGAAGCGTTTTTTAAATTTATGTCGTAAAATTATAAACAACTTCATTATTATTTAATAAATATAGAAATGGAATGCATACATTTTAATATACTATTGAAAACCAGAATTTTTCTGTCAACTAACCCATCATCAATCACATTTACTACAATAATGAGATAATGTAAATATGAATCACTAAATCCAATTATGGGGTTGGTATATGTGGTTGATAATGAATATTCTGTTATTTAGTATAATGCTAATGCAATATAATAACTGTATCAAGTGAATGGGTGAGCTTGACTGTGGAAAGACCACACTCTACCAAAATACCAGGATAGTTTCATTAGCTCTTCTAAACAGCAGCTTCCCAAATGAGCCAGCTTAAAGTAGAGGCATCATGTGCTTATTCGTTTTTTTCGGTGAGTGAGGTAACCTAATGCTCCAATCCCTTCCCCTCTTCAAATATCCTTAAAGGCCGGCAGTGCAACTGCAGCTCCTGGTGTAGGTTACTGTAATCGCTTACTATCAGGTGAGCGGCTTGTTCATTTGCCTTTCCCATAAAAAAAAAATAACACTGTACACGAGGCATTTCTCTTATGGGATAATACAAAAGATTATGAATAGTTTATTTATCTACAAGTGGACTGGGTTGTCATTAGACAGCATCTGTAAAAATAAACTAAAAGAAGCCCAAAAATGTCTTAATAAAGTTCCTTGAATGTTGAGTTTTTGAATTCAGCATTTAAAATTGCCTGTTGTATTGTTATACCAATGGTGGTTTTATTTTACTGCCCTGCCCTGAGGTTGACTGGTACAGAATGCTTTTAACATTCAGTTCACTATTTGTTCCTATTCTATTTTTGGAAAATACAATAAAGAATAAATAGATAACTAACCTGAAGGGTAAATCCAGTTTGAATGTGGCGCAGATCTGATGAAGCAAGCAAAGGTAGAATCCAGCAGCAGCTTGGAGAACCCACGATAACATCGCCTGACCTTCACTGCGGAGGGGGTTCTACAAAATCACATGGTCTTGTTAATTTTTAACCATCTTATTTCATAATCTCTAATTATATTTCAATATAATATTTCAAATTTAAATTAATGTTCATAATCAAATAGTCCTGCCCTAAATTCAATTCCCTAACGAAAGTAATTTAATGAAGTAAAAATTTTTTTGCTAGTAAATAAAATAGTGTATCCCACCCATCCCTTTCTATAACTGTGGGCCTGGAAGTTCATTGCCCCTTGCCTGTAATGACTAACCAATTTGCACTGTGTGAAGACCTCTCCAAAACTGTGCCAGCAAAAGCAAAGAAGTATTTTCTGGGAAGGTTTGCCGATACTTACTCAGCTGGGCAAGCATGTAGGTGAGAGCAATGCGGGCACCGTTATTAGCTCCCCATCCTTAGTCTGTGGGAATTTGCATAAATATATGGAACCAAATCCTTATTTGTGGGCTGGCAGGGTGCACCATGTATGTGTGAGATTAGCATTGGGGGATACCATATACCATACATTCTTACACTAAATATGTAAAATATCAACATATATATAATTATGAACAACTTGGAAGTTAATCTAAAAATCATTTCTGTAATTTATACCTACATACTGTCTACATTATAATACCATGTAAATAAAATTAGTATTCATGTATCATCTATCATCTTAAAACTTGGATAACACTTTCAAATATTAATGCACATAGTGCATTGGTGACCCAGTTGAAGAAAATGTTGCTAACCAGTACCATCAATGGGTAACATCAAAGGGGGTTTTAAACATTTTTTAGTTACCATTAATATTTTTATTTGTAAAAATTAAAATTAAACATGTATTCTTTATGACAGTTAATAATAATTATGAAGTGGCAATGAATGGGTTAACAACAAAAATAATATTATAAATTTCTTAATAACATTTTGTAACTGTAGTTACATTTGAAAGTTATATTATTTGGTTTGAATTAAACTAATTATGACTTTAAAGTTGATAATAATTATCTGGACACTTAGATCACATTTACCTTCCTGTCTTTTGAGATGGCCTGTAAAGCTTCAATCTGCTGTTTAAAGCCGACATTCCAGAGATCTTGCTCAACTTTCTTATCCAATGCATAATCAAGGTCCAGCATAAGAATTTTTGTATAAACCTAAAAATTAAGAGAATAGATATTTGATTATTTGCAGGTTCGATTCTCGAGCACACAAATGATAATACAAAGTCTGATAATATCCATGTGCAATTTGTCTTAAAAACCCTTGACAACTGAAACATTTTATTTTCAAAAATGTTTAGAACTATACTACTAACATTTTGCAACTGCGTTTGTGTTGTCCATACGCTACGGTCTTGAAGCATTGATGTTCCACTGTTGCATTTTAAAATCTTCTCTTTCAATTCATCTGCCTCTCTGTAACAATACCAATAAGTAATTTTTCAAATAGAAGAGCTGCCCTATTAACGAAAAAAGATTAAAACACCAATAAAGAAAAATATATGGATAAACAATTAACTTTATCATTTCCTGATAAAATAATAATAAATTGGTGAAGAAAAAATTAGTAAAAATAGGGTTAACTTCAATGTTTAACAAATTTACACACCTTAACATTTGTACAGCGGCATTTAAAACCATTTTTGTAAGAGGCTTAAAGCCTCAGTATTTGTCATAGCATTAGGAAAAGATTCAAATTATTAAAACCTAATATTGGAAGAAAAATCCTAAAAACAATCGAAATCCATGCACAGGCAATAAATAGTATATCAATACGTCAAGAAAGTCAGATTGACACATTTAAAATTGCCACTCTACTTCCCACTGGCAAGTTTCTAGTTACATTATCTTGTCTATGACTCCGCATTCCTACAATAGTACTTCATTCAGCAAAAATTCTGTCCAGGAACTGAAGTGAACGAATGACTCACTAAAATTACAAATAATTTAAAATCGAGTTAAATACCAACGCAGTGTGATCAAATGGGAAGTAAATATTTCAAATATTTGTTTTCATTTAGAGTTTCATTTAGAATATTTTCAAAATGTCAATGCAAAACAATTAATTTGGGTGACAAATTGAGTGTCATTGTAAGCAGCTTCAAACCATATAATACTTACATTTAATTGCCACTAAATTGGTTTTTACTTGTACTAATTTCTTATGAATGCATCATCACCAAAATAAACACAAATACAAATTTGGAATAATTTGTTGGTAGCTAGATTTGTCGCTAATTTATGTGTCATTCGTTCGTGGAACTATAAAAAAAAAAATATTAGCAACACCAAACATGTCTTGTGTTCAAAAATAAGTAAAAAGTAAATTTAATCTGATTGAATTCTTCAAAAAGCTTTTAATCTAGTTTCTACAACTCTTATTTGAGGTGCATACTGAATTTCTCCACCAATTACAATTTTTTTCAAGTACTAATGAGAAGAGTCTCTGCTAATTATTGGTTAATTGCGACTTCGTGCTTACTTCGTAGTTAGAAAAATGATTTTCAAAATAGGCTAAGGCAAAAAAGATGTTTCGTCCCTTTTTTCTAATTCAAAAAACTAATTTTATGGCTTCGCTAATTCTATAGGTAGTTAGCCTGTGTATGTAAGCGTCTCTTATTTCCAGCTGGTCACATCACAATGGCTGTCAGTAACTGTCATTGTCACAGAGAACATAATATGTTATGTTGCTATATTTTGAACTTGTTGCATTTAAAATTACACATTACTATTCTAAAATAGTTAAATTAGCTTGATACCTAATATAACAACGATAGTAAATAATTGTGGTCTTTCAACAAAAGCGTCAACAGGTAACGTAACAAATAATACTTGGTTGATGTTATTGTTTATTGAATTTTGTTTTACTATTATGAGCTGTGAATTATTTAAAATAATTTACTGAAAATATACAAAAAGTCTGAGAAATCGTGTCTTGTTAGTTATTACCTGTTTGCAATGGTTGTTGCTTATTAGTTAGACGAATAATACAAACAATAGTTCTGCCAGCAGATGCTGATATTTATAGCCCATACAGATACAATTATATGTTATTTACCAAATAACTGATAGCTCCTTGATTTATTTCTGTGCAACAAATTTCCAAGAAGTTAATGTTGTGGTTCCATCCTTACCTTGACAGCAAGTACTGTAATAGTTCACTGCAGGCCTTTCCCATAAGGAGGAATTGCCACAATCAACACATGGCAAGTGGATTGGCGATCGCTGTACTAGATGCCACTGCCCATCATAGGTCTGCTTATATCGCGAATTTCAAGATGTTTTAGTCACCTCCTATTAAATCAGAAAAGGTGTGGCAGATGGCAACTTTGTGACAGTATGGGGGTACTTATTTTTAGCAGTGGACTTGAATTAGCTGGAATTTTATTCAACTTGATAAACCTGTTTGCAGAGTACTCATATGCATAACATTTCTTTCTATCAACCACAGCAAGATCTATCATTTATCACCCATAAGTAGCTGTGTGCCCAGTTTTACTTAATTTATATTTTTCTATTATTGCAACACATTGTGAGTTAATTAATTATTAAGTGCAGGTAGTATAAGTGCAAATATGAAAAAAATCATCTTCTTTCCATATCACATACCTTCCCGTATACAGTTTAATACTTACATAATGTTTTCTCCTAGGTCGCTGAGCCAGGTTACATACATGAATTGCAAATAGACAAACACTCAGACCTGTAATACTTATTTGTAGTTCAAACAAATACTAGTTCCGAGTAGGAATCAAACCCACAACCCATAGTGCTGCAGCTAAACACTCAGCCACTATAGAGCACTCATAACATATAACTTACTCTGCAATTGCAAGGCATCTAAAAATGTAAACATTTGTCATTGTGTTGATTTTATTATAATTGACATTTTCTTTTTTCTTAAAAAACATAACATTAACATTACATTAAAAAAAAATCCCCAAAATTTCTTGCCAGTTGTTCTCTGAAAATGTCATGTTTTTGAAACTGGTGACATTCATAAGAGCTTTTAACAAGCCAAATTTGAATAAAAAGGTTGAATAAAAAGGTTTTGACTTCACTACAGTGACAAGTACACAAGATTGCAGTAACATGGTAAACCCAGATCAGAATATTTATTTAGACTTATTATATTAACTATTCTTTCTCACTAATGGTGAGGTGGAAGCAAACTTCAAGTAGCGGTTACATAGTGATGGCATTTCACAAAATGCTGTGGCGAAGTGTGATAAGGTGCAAGCGGTTTGCCAACATGTCCTTTACGAAATATAAGTTGCGACGATCGCACCGCAAGTGCGACTGGAGCCTTAATGTTTCAGAAATTTTGGCCTGGTATGGGATTTGTAACATACATAGCAAATCGATGGCCTGATAGCAAAGTTGGTAGTGGCCCTGTTTTCGTTAGCTGTGGGTTGTGAGTTCTATTCCACTAGGGGCCAACCTTTGTAAGATTAATATGAATATCTAACCCCCAAGTCATTGCTGTTAATTTAATATATATCTATTTATTCCTGTAGGTTTGTATACGTAAATTTTGTAAAATAAGTAGATCTGTATTATACAGATCCATTTTTTAAAATAAAAGTCTCAGTCTACGTCGTAAAATACCGGCGTGTGCTTCTCCGTTTCGTTTGGTGAGTGAGGTAACGGGAGGCCCTTTCTACCTGCCCCCTCCCTATTTATTATATTATAATAAACTAGCCGTTGTAGCCAGTGTTTACTCGGATTAGATATGAAAAATAGAATAATAAGAACATAATAAAATATATACATATAATGTCTTTCGCAACATTATAAGATATGTTTATATCTAATAAAAAATCCGATATTTGCGCGATTAGTCGAAAACTTGTGCGGTCACATCCTATGATAGCCGATTATAGCCAAAAACGTTACAACGTGTTGTCAGAGGTGACTGAAGGAAAAGACTTCAAAAGTTCATGGCAATCTAAGGAAGCCTGGCGAATAGGCTCGCAACCAGTCACATTCTACCTTCCAGAGAGCCAGAAGCACGATTGGGTATAATGAAAGTGGAAGTCTGTAATGTTTGCTTAGTCCAATGGGTAGCAGCTGTGAATTCTTACATGTATATCATCAAATTATCGTTGTTGCAACATTACAATTGCGCTTCCGTTTTCACGGCATTCTCAGAAGCATTGTTATTTAACTGCAGTCTATAGACGTCTTATATAAGTTTTACCACTGCAGATAAACTTGCACACAGAACGAAGCGTGAACCTATGTTTTTTTTGACCTGTACAGGTGGCCGGAGTATGGAAAAAATTCAAAAATTTATTGTTTCTACTCGTGCCAGAGTAATACCGTATGGTGAACCTGTGCGTGTGCTCGTTTAACCTGCGCTCTTGTCAGTTACGACGCTCTCGTCGCAGCATCATGCGTACACATGGCGCGTCATAGTAAAAATGCCACCGAGTCAGACAGAACCGATACGCAGAGTAATAGAAGAATTTATAGAATTGTACCGATCACTTCCATGTTTGTGGAAAGTCAGAAGTAAAGAATACTACAATCGGGGAAAAAAAGCGGCTGCGTATAAATTACTCGTCGAAAAACTAAAACAAATCGATCCATTTGCAAACAAAGACGCTGTGGTCAGAAAAATAAATAGTTTAAGAAGTAATGTGAGAAAGGAAAGAAAGAAGCATGAAAAATCATTAAAGTCTGCTACAACTGACGAAGACATATACCACATCAAATTGTGGTACTATGATCTGATGTCATTTTTAACTAATAAAGACATACCCACAGAGCCTTCGTGCCACTTAGATAGTGATAATAACAGTTGTGAGGTAAGTCTCGAAGGTAGTCAGAACAATTATATAATTATAGATCTGCAATAATTGTTACATGTCGTTGGCTTCATTTTCGAAATTCGTAACAACGAAAAGTGAAGCTTATGTTCCTCTGTCGACGAATAACGATATTGATTTTTACGATTTTTCGGTTTTAATGCCGCCTAGGGTAAAATTTCTTTAAAAAAAATCGCTCATCTTTTCTGATAAATTCGTATCTGTCTCACGTGCTTATGTGGACAAAGAACAATCAGTTATAAATGCAGAATCTATAAAAGGACTATTGTAAACATGAAAAACTCATACCCCTAAGCAACTATTGTATGTGCAATCTGTTCGATGTGATATTTGCGAAGGTTCAAAATTGTAATTCTTACCATGGATTACATGTCGCTTCTATTATAAGACGTCATGCATTGTCCATATCTTTACTCATACTAACAGTACTAACATCATGTGTCATTGGCCATAACAGGGTCTTTGGGTAAACAAATTGGTATTAACTAAGAAGGCAATTAACCCGAAAATAATTCATGTTTCATTTTCATCTTTATCCAACTCAACATTCCAGCTAAGTTTATTAACCAAAAGAAACAAATAGACAACGTTCTAAATATTAGTGGTAATTCATTATTTTTTAGTGGTAATAATTTAAATGAAATTATTAGTTACCTTTGCAGTTTATCGTATCACTTTTGAAAAATAATAATTTATATTATTTGATAAACAATGACTAACTGACATTTTGCGCCAAATGAGAAGGTTTGGGAGATTTTTTAGCATGGAGACTTCATGGACTGAATTGGAGTAAATTGAGAATTTTATATTGCAAAACACAAAGAGAATAACATGGGGTGATAAACTACCATATTACGCCCTGTGCGCTAAATATTTTAAATTTGAAAAAGAAAAAAAAATTTCCGGCAGAGTTCGTTAACGCGCTAGTACCTATACGTGATATTTGGAAATCGATGTCCTCAAATGGCATACTAGATTGACATCGGTATTCATTGGCCCAACGCTGCACCTTAGACGCTTCTGTCCGTTACCTGTCTGTATAAACGTCATCAAATTATATTCTCTTATAGTTTCGTTATTTCATTATAATATATTCATTTCAGGAAGAGCCTTCAACAGCACATCAAGATATATCAAACGAAGACCAGAAATACCAAAATCATTTACACTGGGAATCGGCTATCGATGACGAACATCAATCAGAAGCATCCAATCCAATATCTCCGAAAAGTGACGTACAAATAGACGTAAAGCCAAATTATGTTTTCGTTCGATCACCCAGCCAAAGAAAGTCTAGTAAAAGGTCGGATGAGTTAAGACATGGAGCGATGGACTCTTTACGAGATCATTTTAAACGCCCCTGTCGAATAACAACAGAAGACCGTTGTGATATCATAGGCAAAAATGTAACATTGAAACTGAGAGCTTTAGATAAGAAATACGTGAGTGTGGCAGAAAAACTTATCAACGATTTGCTTTATGAAGCGGAGATAGGAAACCTGACTCCTGACCATGCGTACATTAACATCAGAGACGTTTTGAAACAACATCGTGCATAGTGTTTTAATCGCATTCTGTGAAGCCATAGCTCTGGAAGCTCGCTCAGGCTCGGTCGTCCTGTATTATTAAGTTTTAAATGTAGAATTTAATAAGATTATGAAGCACAATTGCTTTGTGTTAACAAACATTTTAAATTTTTTGATTGGCTACTCCAGGCATCCTTAAAAGCAGAGATTAAATTTTTTGATTCGTTTAAAATGCAATAGAGTATGTAAATAATGATGCAAAAAAATATTGATATGTATTATGTAGGTAATAAATTTTTTTAAAGGCATTCTAATTCATTCTGCCGGCGAAAAAATTAAAGCAGCTTGCAAGGTTATCCACATTCGCTATTGAAATGTTGAAGATTTTATATAGAGGCTGATTTTCATCTTGGACTTGAAAACAATATATGAAATACTTTCAAAGGCTGGAAGAAACACTTCAGACGAGACCCGCGATGGACCGTATGTTAGCTTTGAAGTCAAAAAGAGACTACGATGGGTCGCGGCCTACAACATATCCGCTGCTCATAGCGAAATCAATAAGGGAACTGTTATAACTAGACCAGTCCACATTGCCTGACACTGGTCTGGTAATTTATAACTGTCATTGACTATTGGCTATACATTCGTTTTCTTATGGACCAAGAAATCCAGAAAGAGCAGCTTATCACGAGGTCTGTGACAACAGATGACAACGTAAGCGAATCAATACTTAATGTTACATATATTCGAGAGCCCACTTGTGAACACCGTTTAAAACATACAACTGTTAGTAAAAGTAACATTAAATTCGTTCTATTATTCATGACTCGTGTTTCGGTCATTCCGGGTATGTGCCGATATAAAATGTATCGTAGTTTTGTAACTCGATTCATAAGCTTATGAACGTTGTTGTTTTTCATATCTGTTTAGAAGTTTTCCCGTAACCATCTAGTTTATTAATCCAGTATTCAGCTTTCGTACAGAGAAAACAGTGTTAAAATTGGTTTAGTAATTTTCACGCGTAGCGCGCATTAATTGAACAAACAATAAAAATAAAAAATAAATGTTTTTGTGTTCAGGGTAGGCTGACTAGACCACATATATTACATTGTGATAGACGCAAATCAAGCAAATACGGTTATCGAGGAATTCTTGTTTCATTTATATCAAATTCGCCCAGTATTAGTATACCCTATATACTTCGCCAGTTCACATTAAAATCAGTTAAATGACTTAAGTAAGAATGTTACAATAGTGCGTATAACTCAGTTTATCGTTATAGTACTTTAACTAGGGGGTTTTTTTTAGTTCGAAATTCTCAGTGTCTTGCACACACAAACCTTGATTGAAAAACACAAGGTTTGATCCCTGAGGCACCCAAGAAGATGCAACAAAGTTGGACTCCCTTCTCCTATATATCTTTTTTTTTTTTTTTTAAATAAACTTTACCTTCCGGTGTAAGAATTTCTCCTGTGTCGCGGAGGCAGTTTACATACGTGAATTGTACATGGACAAACACCCAGACCGGGAACTATTATTTGTAGTCCATACAAATACTAGTCCCGTGCGGGAATCGAACCCGCGACCCACAGCGCCGCAGCTAAACGCTTAGCCACTACGCCTCCGAGCCGTCAATATGTAACTTTAGATAACCGGCTAAGTTGATAAGATTAACGTCCGTACATTGTTTATACATTGCAGTTAAGGTTTTAAAAGCTTTTGGTCAACTTTGTCAAAATCTTGCAGTCCACGGTCGCCTATCGACGACGAAGAACCTTTCTCTATAAACCTCATGTTGGTTTGGGCTGAGAATGTTCTTATTACTATCTTTATGATTCAATATGCGCACTGCATAATTTGTGAGAAATATAGGAGGCATGGTAGCGGTGGTAGCCTAGTGGTCAGAGCGCTCACTTTAGTTTCACAGAATGCAAGTGACCCGGTGCCGGCACCACTAAATTTGTTAACAGCAATTTTAAGTGCTGTATTTACCAAGTTCTTGGTGGTGAGGGAAAACATCGTGATGAAACCTGCATGACTGAGAAATAATTTCGAGGATATTGTAAGCCCGCCAACCCGCACTGAAGCAGCGTGGCGGGCACTTCCCGGCTCCTAAACCCTCTCTGATACTCGTATTTGAGAAGGAGGTCTTTGCCCAGCTGTGGGCACTTACTTACAGGCTGCTACTTTACTTTACTTTGGTAGCGGTGTGGCAGAGGGTGCGAAGAATTTCCAGTTGGATTCTAGCTGTCAACACGCAACGACCTGGTGACATACAACTCTGCGTTAAGGGCCTGATGAGAAGATCCTGTAGGTGGAAGAAGAGGTATAAGTTACACTGGACTGGTTACCTGAAGTCCGAAGACAGGGGTCGGTCTCTCGTTTGTCAATTTTTTTTCAATCGGACCGTCATTTCCTCTGACTGAGATGAATCAGGCGCATGAAACTCCGTAGGTATCCACTTGTTTAATTTTTTTAACAGATTTTTGTACATACCAAATCATACAACAATGTAAAAACCAACGAATAGGCTTACAGACAATTAAATCATATTCTAAAATTTTTATTACGAGAAAGTGGGCAAACGGTTCACCGAACGAAGATCTACAACACCGGAGGAGCTGCAGGTGCGTTGCCGGCCTTTAAGGATATTTGTCCAGCAGTTCGTAGGTTTAATAGTACATTTTTCACGCGCGTGGAATGCAAAAAAAGCATTGTATGCAGCGGAGGAAGTAAGACCGCCGCGCGCCGACTTTCGTTCATAACAACGCTCGAATGCGTCCTGTGCGTTATGCGGCCGAGAGTGGAGGTGTCACCTGATGCTCTCCGTTTCGCCAGGCGAAGTGAAGGTTCGTTTCACACAAGTCCCGCTATAATGTCGTACTATTCGATACAACACACAGACAACTTTTTTATTGTGTCCATTTCCCCCGGCTCGAAACTTTCCACTTTGAAAAGAAGGGAAAACATGAAATTAATAAAATCTGAAGTGGTAACTAAGATATGATGAGTATTATAAAAATAAAGTTATAGATTAAATTATAAAATTAAAAATGAAATTATAGAAAGAAACCTTAAGATAAATGCATCCAAATAAAGCGGTGCGTAGTTTTCTGTTTAAAATATAAATTACTCTGCAGCTAAGTCCCCTAGTGTCTTAAGTGGAAGATATTAAAGGTATCTAAATTAGAGATTATTAGTTGATAATCTCTAATTTAGAAACTCATTAGAAATGGCGCTTGAAACTGTAAATGACTTCCGGTCTTCCTTAACATCACTCGAGTATCCTGTTAAATGATTTTTTTTTTATGAGATGCGGGCCAATTAGTAAGCGGGTCACCTGTTGGTAAGTGATTACCAACAAAAAGCCGCCCGAGTACGTCTGCAACACCAGAGAAGGTGTATCGGCCTGGAAGGTTTTTTGGGGATTGGAAGGTTAGGGAGGGGGTTTGGGGAGGACGGGATTGGGCCTCCGGTTACCTCAGTCACCGAACGAGACTTAGAAGCACAAGATGACTCTACTTCACGCCGGTACGCGAGGTAACCTGGTCGACCCGGCCCCTTCGAACAGCAGCTAAAGCCGTTCCTATGTGCACGTTCAAGGAAGCTGCAAGAGTGGTCGAGAATGAATAATGGATAAGTAACTCGAATTCCGTTAAAGAAAAATGAGAACTTGTTCAGCGTCACATTTCGTATTGGAAAAATATTAAGAAAGGTGCTCGTGATAAATTTATCCCGAGAGTCCAGTCCCGTCAATCCAACAAAGTTAAGCCAATCATTAATTGCTTCAGCAAGCGTTATATAAAGGAGATAGTCATCTCGCAGCTTCGCGTAAATATATAAGCAATTGGATCTAAAGGCTCTAGGGGTCTCTGAGGAAGGTCTTATATTAGTTAACGAGTGTCTTACGGTACCAAACAAACAACTACTTCTCAACACAAATAGTCTCGCTAAGCAGAAGGATTTTCAATTCGTGTGGGAATCACTGCAAGATAATATTTATTGTGAAAACTTCTAGAGATCTTCAAAAAAAATTTAAAACTTATAGGATGGTTTCAATCATAATGCGTAGCTCATTGGCAAATTTATTAACGGCGCGCTGGTTGAGAGCCACTGCCTTACAACTAGTTTCTTTTGTCCGTATCAAACTTATTCGATCAACAACCCTGTTCAAAACATTACTACTTACTGTATTACGCTTTATGACTTGCGAACGGTTTGCTTTTGTCTCTTATAGTAACTTTAAGATTGTATTCGCTAATTACATACTCTTTGTTAAAAATATTTGTTATTTACCTACACCGAGTTCGAAGTTGTAGATTAAAATCGCGATACGGCCAAATATTGTCAAGTGTCACTCTTTGTGATTTTGATGCAATTTTGAGGCGTAATTAATGATAGCATTACGTTTCTTTAATAATTATGAGAACCTTGGTGAGCAAAATGATCTTGAACTTTTGATTATGCTACACTGGTAATTACCTACATGATGTTTGATTTGTATACCTATATATTAGTCGTGTTCACGACTGCAACAAATATCGCGTTAGAACGAAATGCTATATTTAGAGTGCTGAATATTTATAATGCTATTACATATCATTACTATTTTGCGTGTCACACAGAACATACCCTTCTCTAACGAGAGGCGTGCGAGCTTTTCGCCTTTGCTGTTTTTATCTGCTTTAGCATAGGTAGCAGATAGCCGGAACAACGTAATAATGTTAATTTTCGCCGTTATTTAATTTAGTTAATTATTTTGGTAGTCAATAATGACCTTGTAGTTAAAAATTATAATAACAAGAAAGAATCAGTTGTTAGCGTTTCTAGAAAATGTTTTCTTTTCTCAGGATACTAGCTTACTTTTTATTATATTGGAATGGCAAACAAGCCAACAGTCTACCTGCTGGTAAATAGGTACTGCAGCCTATGGACACCTGCAAACAACTTCAATCGAAGTAGAAGGACTGAGGTAGAATGCCCCACCAAACTCGAAAACAATAGTAATTAAGTCAGACAGAGTAGAGTCAACCAACTAGAAATTTATAACAAATCAACCATAATAATATTTAAACATTTGCGTTACTGTAACACATAAACTCTTCCTTCTTGTTATTTAAGTAGAAACAGGTTTTTTTCTAACTGAAACTTTTTAAGCGTGGTAGAGCCAAGCGGCGGCTTTTGCAGTAGCTCGAGTGGGCCGACTCGACAGGGTTGGTACCACGGCCTCCCAGAATACCGGCGTGAAGTAGAGTTATATTGTGCTTCTGCGTTTCGGTCGGTGAGTGAGGTAACTAGAGGCCCACTCCTTCTCCCCATCCTCCTCCTCTTCCTCTCTCCTATCTCCCAAATATCCTTATAGGCCAGCTACGCACCTCCAGTACCTATGGTGTTGCAGATGTATGTGGGCGACGGTAATCAGTAATCACTTACCATCGGATGAACCGCTTGCTCGTTTGCCGCCTTGCCAATAAAAAAAAAATAAGTCACTGGTCACTGTAGTGAAAAAATTGGTTGCGGTTACGCGTTTCTATGCAAACATACAATGTAAAACTCAAAGTTTTATTAACATATCTAAAGTAGTAAACATACGGGTAGGAATTTAGCGTTTTGTGCATAGTGGATTATGCAGTTAAAATTTAAAAAAAATTATGTATTTATAATTTTTTTTATTTATTTATAGGTAAGAACGCCTTTTAAATATGAAATAAAATAAACAGATGAAACTCATGGAAGTTTCACTTCAAGCGCCTGTGTACACACAATACTTTTTTCCGATTTTTAGCTACAGATTATTTGATAATTATCGACTTAGTTGACATTATATGTAACATGTTTTTTTTTATAATCGATTACAACATCACTATTCCAATTCTTAGTTTGATCGCACATTACCACAGAGTACACGACTCAGATTAAGAACTTCTCTGAGGCATATTATTTTAGTTTTGTACCTAAACTCTTTGAATTTATGTAGTAAAATACTTATATTGAAAAATTTATTGTAATAAAAAATGAACAAGGACAATAAAGAAAATGTAACGGTTTGGAGCATTTTGTTTGTTTTTTATTTGTTTGTCTTTCATACTTACAACATCAATATGATACTTTATTGTTTTTGTTACCAGGGCCATCAGGGTACAAAAGGTGTAGTGTTTGGTCACAATGTATGTCAAACGCGCGACGCTAAGTGGCTATGTCTTGAAGACATCTACCAAAAGTTTCATAGACCTAACGCCTACGACATAGGCGGCACTAACGTCGAAGATTTTGCTGATTATTGGTTTATGTATATAACGAAACAAGTTGGAAATATATTTCTTTTAGAATTGTTCATTTCCAGTCGCCAAGAGAGATCATTTGATGTTGCTGTTAGCAGCACCAATGAGTTAAAGTTTGATAAGAAGAGTGATATAGTATTTCTTGATAATTCACTCAAAAATTATCAAATAAAAAGAGGTGATATAGCTGTTAATTTTATAACAACATATAACTTTACTGACCTTGATATTGATTTACTGAAGAATAAGAAATTATACATAGCAGTGTCTCTTTGCAATACTCACATATTAGACTTAAATCAAAGTATTATAAACGATATCAAATGTCGCCATGATTTTGGTGCTTTATTACAAGATCCAATAGATGCAGATTTCACAATAGAGACATCCGAAGGAGAAAAGTTTCAAGTACACAAAGTTCTTTTAGCTGCACAAAGTGAAGTATTTAAGGCAATGTTGAAAGAGGAGACTGCTGAAAGTCAAAATAATTATGTCAAGCTGATAGATGTGTACAAAGAAGATCTTCAGAATATATTGGAATTTATTTATACAGGAACTGTAAAAGATATTGAAAATAGCAATTGCTTCAATCTGCTTATGTTAGCAGATAAATATAACTTAAATGGCTTAAAAGACCTTGCACAGTATACACTCTCCCTTCAACTGGATTGTGACACTGCTCTTGATATCCTTGTATTAGCTGATATGTATAACTCAGATACTCTGAAGATGGCTGCTCTTAAATTCATTAAAAAGAATACCTATATACTCAAACATACTACATTCGATGAGATTAACAATGCTGAATTAGTAAAAGAGTTATGTAGATACCTTGCTACATAAATATGAGAAACATCAAGATTGATTAAACACTTTATTATATATTACAGGTGTTTGATAATAAAAAATATTTAAATACAGAAAACGTAAAAATAAACTTTATTTGAATTGAAAACACAACTGTTTATTAGTTAAATAAAGAGTATAATAGTTGTTTCAATAAATACTATAATTAGTTAAAGTTACTGTTCAGTAGAGATGCTTGCAGGAAGCGAGCCCCCCTGCCACGGGGTACTCGGCTCCGCAGCCTTGATCGCGGCGCACCGCTGGCATATGATCATTTTGGAATGTTACTTGAGGTCTTGGTCTCTGCGACAAACAAATATTCCTCAATTAAAATGTAAGTTCTCCATGTATATTTGTAGATCAAAACATTTTTCGAGATTTTTGAATAGTGTTAGTGTACATTCTAATTAACTCTAATATATTTATTTTTTGAGTTATAATGACTATATTAATAAATATTTCTGTTTATACAAATTTAGCTGTACAAACAATATACCTTTTTATAGCCAAATATAAAATTCTTTTACTTGTTTGATTCAACTTTCTAGATATTATAATTCACAAAATTTTAATATTTTTCAATGAATGGATGTTTAGCATAACATACAATATCTTCAACAAATAGCAACTATCTAATTACATATGGACTAATATATTCTCAGTTGAAATTTTCACTGAAGCTAAAGCGTCAATTTGTGTTGGTTGTATTGTTTGTAAAAAAATTGTGTAATGCAGCTAAAATCTATACTATTGCATTTAGCCAAAGGAAAACATATGGTTAACATGCAGGATAGGCAAGAAAAAAGGCCAATAGTTGTTATAATATTTATTTATAATTACTGGAACCAATACATTAACGAAAAATATTGTCTTCAAGACAGACGCGCAAATGTTAAACAACCATTTATATCCTAAACGGTTATCATCGGATATAAAAATAAAAACTTACAAGACCCTATCTTAATTGCAATTTTATAAATATATAAACTACAAATAAAATGGCTATTAGATGTTATCATTGCCCATTTACGGAATTTAAACAAGACACCACACTTTAAATAATTTTTATGTAAAATGGCATCACTTAATGCTTTTATATACCGAAAAATACTATGATACTGTGAACAGCATGATAATGTTTGATGGCTAGTTACAAGATAGCAACAGATGAAAGACAATGATGAATTAAGTTTATTTATGATTTATCGTACTTGGCTATTTCACTACTTTATAAGACAATCAAATGTTTTTGCCATGGTAGACGGCCTTCAAACAACTAAATTTGACGACTCACTATTATGTCTATTTCGATGTGTGTCGTCTCACCACAGAGTTTAGTTTGCTGCTCTTAATGTTATTTGATACAGATTCTCCATGCATATAATATTGGCTTGAAAGATTTTCATTGAAAAAAAATTCTACATCAATTGAGGAAATTAAACATGAAATTTATTTTCCAAGTTACCTTCCAAACATAATGAAAATTAGATTGACCAAAGGAAACACACAAATCCTTACCGTATGAGATTTAGGTTATTTATGAATGTACTCTTAATCTCATAAAGCTTAAAGAGTAGGTAGCATTTAGAGGGAACAGAGGGATGAGGTGGCAAACAGTATAATCAAAAGTAATAATTTAATTAAATGAATACCCTACAAGGCCAAGATTTTTGCATTGGCAAACCTCAATAAAAGTTCATTAGCTGTTTATTTACCAAATAGCTATTTGATGCCTAAACCGATAAGATAATGCATCATGTTATTGCTTCTTACAAACAATCTGGAATGTTCTCTAAATATTTAGAATGAAAAACTTTGGCCATGTCAAGAATGTCAGTGGACATACATTATATCATTGGCAAAAGCATGATGTATGTACACAGAGCATCTGTATCAATGTGAGGATGTGGGCGAGTGGTCGCGTACTTTGGCGCGACCCTAGCGTTTACCGTTGTTATACGAGAGATTCCGGAGCGGTGCCTTGAAGTTAGCGGCCGCCTGTTGTTGAATCTGGTAAGCAAGCGGGTGGATCTTGAATCCATACAATCTAGAGAAGAAGGAAAAAGCAATAGAATGATTTATGTATATATTTTTTAATTGAATTGGGTTGTGAATCGCTCTAACAGTCTTGGCTACTTACAAACAACATTAATCAAAGAGGTTTCAGACACACCATCACCCCTGAGAACTAAGATGGAATGCCTCACAGCTCGTAATTATACTGGCTCTATACACCTGTCTAAACAGAACACGACACTAGTTGGCTAGTGCAGCTAGTGTTGTGTTCCGGTTACTTATGAGATTGATTATATCATTGGTGATAAATTCCAGCCAAGGCAAGTTTTTTTTTAATATAAGTAACCCAGTGTCAGCCAAACTGTGCGCATGTTTCTAATATCCTCAATAAAGAATAAGATGTGTGTGTTGTTTGTTAACCATTGTGGTGCTTGTCATTCACCATATATAGCTAATGATAACTGACAATTATCTAATGATACACAGCAGAAATTACAGATAATAATGTTTAAAAAGAAGTAGAATACCAAGGCTTTAAATTGCTGGACCTCCTTACAATATTTAAACCCACTGGTGAACAACAAGCCTCTCAAAAAGAAATTACTAAAAAGTCTGCATGCATTTTTTGGAGGGTTTGCCCATACTGAGCAGAGAGGGTGGTGAGTGCAGTACTGGCTACCTCACACTACCTGCTCCCTATCACAAGTATGTGGGATACAGGTTCGGCCAATTTGGACGGATATTCCACCATCAGTTGGACACGAGATCAGCTAGCAGAGTAAAACCATGTAATGTTTTGATTGGCATTTGGAGAAAAAAATTATTATTTTTCATGCATCATACATACACAAATAATTTGTATGATTTATTCCTCTCTGTCATTAACAATTCAACACCTAAATGTTCTTAACAAGTTATCAAAGCTAATGTACCCTTATTCCAACCAATAGGAAGTGATACTAAATGTAAAGAAATTTGACATCATTAATGACTGTGTATTAAAAAAAATGCTGCATAGTCTTTCATAATCGATCATTGATGAGTGGTGAGTAAAGTAAAATTGTGTATCAGTAGTCATTATCACCAAAAACAGGAGAGCTTAGCACCCCTAAATCATAATTTTGCCCACAGATTATCCTAAGATTATTCTATTGTAGATAATATTTTAGTTAAAAGAATCACCTAGGTACAAACTGCGATGATGGACGCTTCGGCCGATAATCAGGGTGCACCATGAATACCATGTGCGGGAATCCAGTTCCGAAGTAGGCGCCGTCGGTGTGATGGTGTCGCGACGACTTCGGCGTGTATACGTCCATACAGCGAGGGCAGTAAAGTTTCACCATAGCTTCGCCAGGAACATCAGACAGGCCTAGGATGAAAATTATAAAATTATTTTCATGTGTGTGTGCTTTATATATATGATATAACAGAACGAGATTGACATGAGAGATTGCCAGGGATTTCTTGAAATATCTAGAGTTAAGGGTGCTACAAAATTGTAGTCAAATATTTCAACCTCAATTCATGATCCTATTTATCTGATAAAAAGTAATGTTTAACTGTGACAAGATGAAATTAATATACAAAACAAAATATCTATCAGAAAAGTCATTATTTTTTTTTTCTTTTAATAAAACGTTACCTTCCACTGTAGGAATTTCTCCTGTGTCCTGTAGGCATTTTACATACATGAACTGCACATGGACAAACACCCAGACCGGGAACTATTATTTGTAGACCATACAAATACTAGTCTCGTGCGGGAATCGAACCCGCGACCCACAGCGCCGCAGCTAAACGCTTAACCACTACGCCACCAAGCCATAATGAAAAATTATGGATTTTGTTTTCAAATAAAATGGACAATAAAAAGTCATACAAAAGTTTAAACAAGTCGATTTATTGTGTTAAATTAAAGAAGATCACAGATGTGTGTATCACCTCTGAAAACTAAGATGCCTCACAGCAGCAGCAGAAATTGATAAGAGAATGCTATCCACCGTAACGGCTTGTAGAGAGAAGAGTACTACCAAGAAAAATTTGAAAACCGAAAGAGCTTATATTAGCCTAGACGATTATAGATTTTGAAGTGATTTGATTAAAACTAAATAATACTCTACAAGCTAATTCTACATCTGTCTATTTTAGTCCACAGCTGAAAATAGGCCTCTGCAAGTAAACCATGGAAAGTCTACAAGTCTATAATACTTCAGAATAAAACATGATGTACCAAAAAATCTAAAGGATAAATATTTTCTGCTACTTCAAGATTACGCCTTTCAGTGTAGAAAAACTGTATTGTTTAGTATTGACTTAAGAATCTGCCACAATCTTTCTTTACAAGGGAGTCGTAAAAGGCGATCAGCAATAAAAATCGCAAGGTTACCAACAGTTGGCGGCATTACCATCTGGAAAAGTACCAGACCATAAAGAAAAAGACTGATGATGGGCAGTAGCATCTATGGTGCAAGGTGTCTTATGGCAAATCTTCCTTGGGAAGAAATGGGAGAGGCCTATGTTCTGCAGTAGACAGTTTACATGCTGTTAAGATAAGTGTAACAAAAAATAATCAAACAGTAATAATAGCAATCAATGTTAATATGTTTGAGGTGTGAACAAGTTCATACAAAGCACAGTTATTCTTTGTATGGCACTACCAAGGCTTTGATTTGTAATGAGCAACAACATAATACAATATATAGTACAGATACAAGATAAGATCTGTCTAGATCTCTGTCTATCCCATTATTGGGTATACTATTATGGGAGCAAATTTTATTTATTACTATTAATGTACAAAAAAAAGTATAACTCACCAAGTGGAAGCATTGACTGACATTCACAATAGACTCTTGGACAGTGACCAAAATCTCCAGCCTGAAATTTCTCAAGCATCTGACCTATACCTCTGCAAATAAAAGCATCAAGTTAGACTTTAAAATTGAAGTTTATCTTAAAAGTGACACAATACAATGCACAAAATGGTAAATAGTGATAAAATATGACAAAAACAAAGATCATGTTAATTGTTATAATTGTCACAGGGTAACAATTATTAGCCATCTGGTAACAGCATAGTAATCTACCACTCCCTTTCTTCCCGTGTGTTGCATGAGGTGATTAAGGAAAAAGCCTTGAAAGCCTCGCAATGGCTACCAAGGATAATATCTGAAAAAATACCAGACCGAAATTAAACCAAACAATGATGGGCACCACCGTCTAAGAGATGGGGAGGTGGGAGGTGTCTGGTACTGCAAACCCCATATCCCATGGTCGAGTGTGGTGATTATGTGTGAACTATTCACTGGCTGGTAGTGTAACTATGAGGACTTTAAAATTCAAATAATTATGTTGACATAATTTTTAATCACAGGTACTCAATCATTTCGCCTATCCCATGGTCAGTATAGCCATACTTTGATAATAAAGAATTTCTAGAGGCCTCTTAATTTTATATCTGCATTTTAAAAATAGCTATTGCATATTATTATTTTAAACATGCGTTATTATATGGATGGGACTGATAGGATATGTGGCCCATATACTGTTTCTGAGTTCAAAGAAGAAAGTTTCAATGAGTGTTTATAAACATCAAGATTAAAAACATTAAAATTAAAATTTATCTGATGTTTAGGAGGAATCCGATGCACTTTAACAAGTTTAACAGGCTTGTATTTATTTAAAAACCGCAGTAAATCGCCACGTTCAGTAACATGCAGCCGATTTATCCTATTAATTAGCAATGTTGCTCCAGCACTTAATTCACGTTCGGAAAAATACGGATTGGAATACTATCAGAAATTGTTGAATAATCGTCCATATTCAAAGGACAATTGGTAGCCATTCTTGAATTCAATGTCTAATTCCTCGTTTGTGGTTAGTTCTATAAGTAGTTGTTCTTCTAATTGTGATGATACTGCTGTGTTGAAATTTGAGAAAGCGACCAAACACCCAGACAGGTATGTTCTTGTTGAAAATATCCTGGAATCTGTCCTGAAAATCACTGTGGAGGTTCTCCAAATGTTGACTATAAATAAACAAGTTGTTGTAGTTGGACACTATTGATAAATTAGGGAAGTTTTAGATTCAGGCCTGTCAATATTTCTTTTGTATTTTAAATCATCGCCTTAGAGGTGGAGATTTACATCATTAAACAAATTATGCAGGTCTGTCTATTAGTATTCTTGGATGTTAGGTCATGAAGTCTAGTGTTGATGGTTTATTATCCAGGAACTTTTTCACAGAGTCGAGTTTAGATCTTTGAGTGATGTAACAAGTGGTTTGAAGTCTTTATCATTGGTAATGCAAAGTCAATTAAACAATCTGTTATTGAAAAAGTTGTTTCTGATTTTATTAACTGCTCTGATAACACTGTGATGTATGGATAATCATGATAGATTCATTGGGAAGTTTAAGTTTGTAAAAATACCTACAATATTGCATACTGCCACAAACTCTTAAATCAGTGGAAGCACGCTTACCATGTCATCGTGACGACAAATGAACAAATGACGTGCGCGTTTTTCCATTATATTTATTCTGTACTCCTGTGTGAAGGATAGGAATTTACTTTTCGTCAAAAAAACTTTTTCTGAGCATTAAATAGAGTTTCTTCTTTTCAGTTTATAAATATCTAGTAAATAATAGTTTTGGAAAACTCATCCAACTGAATTGAAAATTGACAAGTCTGCAGATTGCACAAAATTCTTCAATGTCTTCAGCTATCTCACCAATCATCTTGAAAATAACTTTTGCTCAAAGGAATTTCAGGATAAATCCATAGGTTGTTATGGCACAAAGTAGTTATTACTTTTTAAATGTCACTAATATCAAATCTTCCCTAATAGTGTGTGGTTTGCCTGTTTGCAATTAACAATGAGATATTGTATGAAGCTCAAAGTCCATCACTCTCTTACTTAGACGCTGCTGAAAAAAGTTTTGATATGGTTTGTTAAACTTACATACTTCTTTTCCAGGTCTTGAAAATAGGTCACATCTTTGTCTTTCTTTTCTGAGTTATATTTAATTAAATTATTTTATAACCTAGTAAGCGTCTTCACTTCATTTGTAAATGTTGGTTTAATATAAGAATAAAATAATCAATTAATGCCAAAATATATATATCAAGACAATATAATTTTTCTCATCTTATAATCTGGCCTCGCCCTTGACACTTCTGATGTCCTCTGAAAGCCTCCTACTCCCACAAAAGGTTGTTATCTTCCACTATGAGAAAGTCTGCTTTATATGCATGAAACATTATATATAAAATGGCAGTTCAACATGAAATGAACTGATAAATATACAGGTAATTTAGACAAACTTGATTTACCTATTTGTTAATATGTAGCGAGCGTGTATTAACCCATAGAGTATCTCAGATGCTTGCTCCACAAGATCTGATTGATTTGGATTGTCATCAAGGTCATCATCTGCAACAAAATATAATTTATTTTGAAGAAATACATCATGAGTAAATTAGCATGTAAGAAAAATTTATAGCACAAAGAAGAGGATTTCTAAGACATTTATAGTCTTATAACAGTAATGGGAGCAGCATGGCCGTTTTTTTTGGCTCTGAGATTTATAGTTTAGACAACTTGATGAATATATTAGGTTGAAGTGGTTATAAAATTTTATTTAATTGATAGTACCAAAAACATTTAAGTAAGAATAATTCTTTATTGACATAATTTATAACCCCTTCTGTAGGAATACCAAGTGTCATGGAGGCATTTTACAGGTATATATTATACATGGACAAACACCCGGAATATTTAATCGAAACAGCAATGGTGTGCCCTTTGCTAAACTCTAAATTCATAGCCTCTGTACTACCAAACCTTCAATATTCTGGTTACAGTCTCTGAGACTTTAAAGTAGAATATTAATTGTATAACTGTTGGTTGGGAGAGGCAAATCTAATCTGTTCACTAAAAAATTAAATACATGGGTTGATGAATCATAACTGAGATTTATTTATATATTGCCAATTAAGAACTAATTAATCACAAGTCATCAAAAATGAAGAAAAGGTTAATAAACATAAGTATGTACTAATATAATGACAAAAATTAAATTAATATAATGGACAAAATATGACAATAATCTTATCTATGGTGTGGTGTATACTCACCAGGCTCTAAATCTAGAATCATATCCAGGGCCTGTCTATAGTGCGGGACTTGTTCATTTAGACCCGTTAAGTTGAATTTATCATTGATATAATCTTCGTCCACCTAAAAGTTGATAAATTGGATCAATATTGACGGCCATCACAACTAACTTGAGTAAATTCGTGACACTTACCTCGCAAAAGAATTCGTTACCTCGCAGCCCGCAGAACCATGAAATCCATGATACCTCCTCCGAGCTGCTCATTTTCCTAAAATAAAACACTTCATAAACACAGCACGCAAAAGTATTTAAGTTTTGCACACAAAAAATTAAACGCTTTGTAATCAACACTGATGTAAATTGTAACGCGTTCCTATGTTTTCATAAGTACATTTGAGATTTCTATATTTTGTCATCGAACTTCGACCACTACAGAACACTTTTAAGTAATTTATGACAAATTATGTTCGTAATTCATGACATAAATCTCATCTTTACTAATAGAAACCTCACCTTTTGGTGCCTTGATTAGCCACGCTTGACGGGAAGGTATTCTTTCCTCGGGATGAGGGAGAATTTCAATTTGCTGCGCGTGTAGGTGTAACTTGTCTATGACAAATCAGTCAGTTTAGGAATTTAAAAGAATGCGGTCTCATATAAAAATATGAAAAAAATTACAATTCCTTTAAATATTTAATGATAATAAAATACAAATATTTTTTTGTAAATTGTTATATTGTTATTGAGAAGCGTATTAAGATTTCGTGTTTTATTATTTTTTCCCTTCAAAAGAAAAACCTCAACGAAAATCTCCCCTTTCAAGTTCTTTTCTCATTTCATATCTTTATCAGTGCTTGTAAGTCTACGGCTGGACGTAGGCCTTTACATGAAAGCACCAAAAAAGCTGTGCCATTCATGAAATTGACCATACTCAACACTTGGAGCCTAGGCAGGCTTAAAATATAGTGGTTATATTCTCTTAGCGTAGGCTGGCTGTTAAATATGTAATAAATTATATTAAAAATGTGTGCATTAATAGGTGCTATGACTTTGACTCATTAATATAAATAACGAATTGATGCTCGCGCACACCGACACCCAAAAGCGAAACCTTTAAGTTGATTGGTAATTGTCTTTAAGTTTTCATGAGAACTGATAACTAAAATTCAAGGTAGTTATTCAAATATATATAAATCTACAACAAATGTTTCATATCAGTGATAAGATGAAGAAATATATTCATACATAAATATATATGTTTATTTAGTTGTGATTTTAAATTATATAAGTTGCAGTCTTTATCTTTCTCAGAATAACCCCAATCTTCATTTTGCTTCTTCTACTACTACTATCCGATCTCAAACAATAGCTAGACGTGGGGTGCGAAGAGGTTAGCAGGGTCATGATAGTCGATAGAATAGAGTATCTTCTTCCTGCAGTCACACATTATTAACTTTTCTCTTGACACAGGTCAATATCCGTCTCTATAGAAAAATGCTTTCGTGAAAACCCTTCCTAAACTAATAATATAAGTAATACCAATACTTCCTCAACATTTTCGTCCCATTTCGTTTTGCCAAAAAAATCTTTACATAAGAAATAAAAAATATAACTAGTATCTTCGTGAATCGATGCGGTCGCTGGTACACCTGAAACATCAAGCTGATGAAGCGGCAAGCTTACATAGTCTTCAAGATGGTCGTGTGGGCGTCATCAATTTCTGACAAAGTTTGGTGTAGTTCTTTGTCAGCATCTTCAATTTCAGGCAATCGATATCCCGAACATTTGACTACTTTTTTTGCATTTTACCACGATTTGTATGGTCGTATTTGCACAAAACCTGCCGTAACCAAATGGTAAACAAGTGAATTTTGTTTCTTTAGATATGCACCTCAGTGTCAGTAATAAGATACGTAGAGTTTTCTTCGTTGAACCTTTACTTGAGATGCGTTCGAAGTTCAGAAATCTATTACAGTTGCAAATTAACAACATATCTCATTGCCGAAATAAGTAACTTCTAAAAGTGAAGTTACTAATAAGAAAGTATAATAGAAATTTCTAAATCACTACGTATAATATTCCCGCGGCGACGGAAATATTTGCATCTGTATGACGAAAATTAAAATCAAGGTATATGTATATTTTTCTTATTACGATCAAAATACTGATGTGTCCTATACCTAAATAAATCATATTGTTCTTTTGTGTTTTGAGAGTTGTAATTGCCACTTTAGTACCATAGAATATATAATTGACGACCGAATGATATCGGAAAATTTATTCGAATTTCACCCAACACGAATAAATTCCACAGACTAGTATTCAATGGGCTCACCAACTCGCTTACCCAGCGTGTTGAGTATGGGCAAACCCAAGTAATGTATGCCGGCTTTTGCAGCCGACTTCTTGAAGATAGATATGTTCTATATCTATGTCCTATGTTCAGTTCTGGACTAAAATAGGCCGATGAAGAAGAAAAATATACCAGTTGCAACAAGATTTCTTTTGACTGGACGCTCTTGTATCGTTTAGAGAATATTGCTACATTATCTGTATAGAGATAATATTTATGGGCAAAGTTGCGGTAACCTGTCCAAACAGCATTGAAGATATTCCAAATTAGGAAAGAGCTGTTAAGTAGGAATGTGACAGTATATCCTGCTTTCTGTCCATTAGACAGAAAGAAGTCAGGAATATGCGGAAGATTCAGTTTTTTTGTCTTGTTGAATTTCCAGGTTCATTGCGCCGTGTGCTCTTACCTTTTGGTGACCTCTGTCGGTTTTACTCTAATTAATGATAATTGGTTGGATAAATAGTTAGATACACCTTACTACCTTCCTATTAAACAGCTGCCGCTTTATATTCACGGTGGAGCTGATTTTGTTTTTAAATATGTAAAGTATAGGCCAAATGATATTCACCGATGGTCGTATATTAACGTTAATTATGACCCTCTGTGAATATTGTTAAGTTATACAGAATATATATTATACAGAAAATAAGTTACAATACTCTTTGCTTGAGACATGAGACGATTCTACAATTAGTAAGAGAACCGTCACAAACAAAAATCTCGGCCTGTACGGTTTCACAATTATATAAAACCAAGCCAAGGAGTAAAGCAATCCCCGAAGAGGACGTTTTAATGTAACTCTTACAAGATGATTATTGTCAAAGTTCCGCAAAGGCTAGCTAAACAAACTTTTTTAAATAATTTATCGGCTATTCGGGAGTCATGTCACAGGTGATGAGGTAGTAATGAGTTCTCTTCTCTGTCTCCTCTTACCACACCCATGAGACGAAAGGGTAATACTAATACCCAAAACAGGTCTAGAAAATTAACGATTTTAGACATATTTGTGATGACCATTTGACGAAACTTCTTTTAGACTGAGTAAAAAAATGTAATGCTTGATTAAATTATTCTCCTTAATTGAAAAAAATTTAAGAGGATTTTTCTATTATTGGAAAGATTGATATTAAATAGTAAGCCAAAAAAGTAATGATAGTAAGCCCTTCTAATCGGAGAAACATTAGTCTCTTAATTTGCAACGGATCCTCTAAGTACTTAGCTATCATGGCTTCATTAAAAAAATTATAAAAAACATAGACCCATTATTTGCAAATAATACAACTTTATTTATAAATTAAGTTTAAATTAAACATTTTATTATTATTTAAAACTTTTTGCCATAATTGTAAAATAAATAATATTATTTATTCTTATTAATCTATAGGTTCTTACAGAAACTTTAGCTTAAGCTCTTTGATTCACCTTGTATGTTGTTGTCACAAATATGTTGCAATAGTTTCTTTGTTAGACTTATATCATTCAAATTCTTCCAATCTTCAGATTCTAATACTTGTGGATGACTTTTTATGAAATTGAATATATTTTTCTGCAATTCTTGTAATTTATATTTTTCAGATATAACAGCAACTTCTATGGCATTATTGATATTTATCTGTCTGTTAATAGCAGATTGTGTTAACAGAAACAGATTTTTCAATTGAAATCTGTCTGCTATTTCTAATAATTGTAAGCAATTTTGTTTGAACAGGTCTTTTATTGTTCCTGTGTATAAGAACTCAAGTAGTAGTTCCAAATAATTATCAGCTATATCAATTAACATTGAATCTTCCTTTAAATTTTTGATTATAGTTCTTAAAACTGGACTATGGGCAGCTAGAACAATTCTATGGGTTTTGTACTGCTTTTGGCTTGATGTTTTTATAATAAGGTCAGTCTTTTCCTGTTCAAATAGCAGAACCCCAAAGTCATGTTGAAGTTTTATCTTATTCATTACATTATCCAGCACAAAGCGTTTTGGATTCATTTGAATGGTCACTGGGATGACTAAAGTGTTTTTTTCCATCTGTGACACATTTGCTTCTGTGAAGCAATATGTTTTTATAAAACTATTTTCATCAGGTTGTTCTACTTTAAATATCTGCCAAGTCAATGCATCTGGAAAAGTATAATTGCTAGTGGCGCCAACGTTGTTTTGTTTAAGTTCATTCCCGTCACTAACACCTATAGACACTAATCCTGATTTTCTATGGCACACAAATAAATTCAGTAGATAGTTGTAGCCTGGGCATACAGAAGTTATATAAAAAAACCACAGATCTGACTCCTCTTCACTATATGTACCACCGATATCATATTGACCAGGAGATCTTAGTTTTAAGCCAATATCATAAATGCACAGTCTTTTAGCCTTTGCTGACTGACATTTTTTTAGTGCTGACACTTCACTGCTATTCATCTAAAAACAAGTATATTATTATTGTTATTTCTAATTTTAATGCTCTTGTTAGGTCACTATATCCAATTTTTGTTTTACATTTTGAATCAATAATACGAAAATTTCAATACAGTAACTAAAAAAGTGGATTTTTCTCTGGTATTATAATCAATCCTTGGAGGTGGGGTCAAGTAGTGGAAGCTATTGTATATAAATGTGAAAAAACACTGTGTTGAATTCTTCTACTTCTGGCTGAATTAGAGTTTATTACTTACTACTTATTTTAATTCTCTTGTTAGGTCACTATATTCAATTTTTGTTTTACATTTTGAATCAATAATACGAAAATTTCAATACAGTAACTAAAAAAGTGGATTTTTCTCTGGTATTATAATCAATCCTTAGAGGTGGGGTCAAGTAGTGGAAGCTATTGTATATAAATGTGAAAAAACGCTGTGTTGAAATTCTTCTACTTCTGGCTGAATTAGAGTTTATTACGTTTTTGAAGCTAAAACATATGTGAGTAAATTTGGTACAAGTACATACTATCCCGGGAATTTTCCTCGCGGAAGAGGTTGCGGGTCGAAGCTCGTTATTATTATACGAATGTTAGTTCAATGTAATTGACATAAATAGTGGATATTAATTGAAATTTCTTACCTTGTAAACATGTACAAACAATTACCAACCTTATATTATTAGATTGAAAATACCAGACAAATAAAAAATAGGGAATAAAATGACATAAATAAAAATATTATAAAAGGATTGAACTAAAATAGTTAATACGGAGTATTAAAAATTGTAAAACAATTTATTACATTTTTGTACTTATTGCTTGTCAGTAAAAGTGCTTGTTTAGTTAAATAAAGCAGTAAACAAAAATTATATCGTAAGTAGCAGACTAATTGTGCTATTTTTTTAAGTGCTGTAATTACTGATTTATTCGTGCGCTAACTCTACTATTATTGTAATTAAGGACACATAATTTTCAGGGGCACCTATTATGAACTAATGAAATTCTGTCGAGTGTCACCTGTGTCAAGAATCTATTTCGTTCCTTAGATGATCAAGGGATGTCGTTGTATAGCTGTAACACATAACTAATTTTATTGTAAATTACTAAGGTTGAAAATTAAATTGTATATTTTCGGATAATATTTTACGCAGTCTGCTACCTTTGCAGTAGATCAAAATAACAGAATCGCAGTTCGCTGTCTGCTGTTACGGTAAGCTAGCGCGCCTCTTATTAAGGAGTTAAGCGAGTAAGTGTTAAATTTAAATAAAGCTTTGCATCCTAACGCGTTCTGTTTGTTACCGATGTGAACACGAATCAAGTATTCGTGTTCACATCGGTAACACAATCAGTGAAGGTGATCTTAAAAAAGTTTATAGGGACAGACGTAATCTTTTATAAAGCTACGCCATCGATTAATGGTTTGATCGAGTATAAAAAATAATCGTTATATTGTGCAGTACAGTTTTTTTTTAACGTAGCTATTTAATAATCTGTAGTCAAAACCGGAAAATGGCAAATGCGAAGTGTGCAACGCAAAAAGTGAAACTTCTATATTATTTCATGCTTAAGGGCTTGGCCCATAGACGACTAAACCTAAAGACACCACTTTGACTGATATTAGTATGAAGTTGAAAACAAAAGTGTCCCAAAATTGGGGACGCGGTGGAGATTAATGTGCTCTAATTGGTCAGTTAAGGTACAGCAGTGTCCAATACCAGAATGATGCGACTGCGATTACAGTTTATTATTTCCCCATCGTAAATAAAACAAAAAAGAGCACTTATAACTAAGCACTCGTGACAGAAGTGAAACTACTCACTTGAAAATAACTGCAAAGTATATAAACAATTATTAATTAATTAATAAATATTATTGACAATAAATATTGCACACGTTGACATAAGCACACTTCATAAACAAATTAAAACTACACACTTCCAAATTAGAACACAAGACAGTCATAGCTGACCGATACGTTGCACTCGAATTTTTACAAATTTCATGAAGTTTTATTCTAAACGCGCTCAAAGAAGTTTTAGTTTAATCATCATTATCGGTATGAATCTTTTAATATTAAGTTTATAACATTTTATAAGTAAATTAATTAACAAGATAATTGTTTTTTGGAATAATGAATTTTATGTCAAATAAAACGACATTTAGAACATTTATTTAACTGACAACCAGCAAATCTCACTGCGCATGCGAACCGGGGACATCTTTGCGGCCTGGACATGGTTCGTCGGCGGAGGTCTAGTGATGGGGCTGAATATTTAACATTTTATTTAAATTTGTCTAGTATATCATTATAGATTAAGTATATAGTTATTTATTATAACTTATTTTTTTAGAAAAAGGTTTATGGGCTTCATTATTTTTAAAGAATTATCTACTCAATTATTAAAACATTTAAGCGCCTACTAAAAATAATAGCACATATATGGCTGGATCAAAACATGTATATTAGCTAAAAAAATATATCAGAGATTACTACGTACACTAAACTGTCAATAAATATGATCCCAAAATGTATCTCATCTCTGTTCGGAGTCCCGACCCTACGCTGCAGCATTTTCAAGGCCACATCTTTCGGTGTTCAGTAGGCTGCAAGCAGCCGGCGGTCGCGCACTATGCCACCCGCGCTATGACTTCGCCACGCGAGCGACGTGCCGACGATAATGTCGAATTATTGCCTTTAAAATCAGTATTAGTTAACAATAATTACAAAGAAGATGAAACGTATTATCCACCGACGCCGGCGTTTCACCCTCATCCGTCAAGTTCCAATCTTTACGATTACACTCTTCTTTCAAAGAGGACACCGGTCTCGAAACGGTTCGTATCGTTTATTTTTGTTACCTAACATAAAGGATTAATTTTTTTATAAATTGTTTACAATTTCGAATGCCACATAATAATTTTTTTAATTCATAAATTGAAGGAAGATATGTTTCGTGTTCGGTAACTGGTGTAATTAAATTCTTATTCGTAAACAAAGCCGGTATTGTTTCACTTCTATGTTTTTTTCTTTATGTAGGGATCTAAAAGTTAAAAGTTAAAGCTAGACAATAAAAAAAAACCATTATTATGTGTTTATTGGAATATAATCTACAGCTATAGTAAACTAGTCAAAAAATATTAATAAAAATACTAATTACATTTATTTAATATATAATAATATTTACACGGAACTTTATGAAATTTAATATGTTAATATTGAATTCCATTCTTTAATAATATTTCATTTACCAAGACTAGATTATCCAATGGTTCATAGAAATTTATTGTTTCAATTGAACAGAAAGAAATATTTTAATATATATAATAAATAAATTAAATAAATGTTTTCGTCATATTATGTTCTGAAGTAGTTTTTTGTTGGTTAACAGTATGTATTCTAGCCGTGTAGTTCTACCAATCGGTTATAACTTATAACAGAGAAAGTTAATATAAATGTACACAAAATTGTATTGAAGTGCATAAGATTCACAGTGGGGCGAGTGTGAGCAAATATCCCAGACATGGCACGCCAACAGAAGGTGGCATGTCACGCGTGCCATTCCCATGTCCAGCCGTGGACTTAAATAGGCTGATGAAGAAGAAGTACAATCTTATCGGATTGTATTATTATTTTTAAAATTTCGGCAATATTTTGTAAGAAATGTATAGAAATCGGAATGTACGACAACATGTTGGCTCATTTGCCTCCGAATCCGATGGCGCATTAACCATCTTAAAAAATAGCCACGATTGGCGAGTGGCTGTACCTCGATGTTGCCTCATTTGCCTTCGAATCGGGAGACTGAAGTTCGGAAATTGGATGGCGACAAACGGATGGCGCATTAACCATCTTAAAAATTAGCCATGATTGCCGAGTGGATGTACCTCGATTTTGCCTCATATGCCTCCGAATCGGGAGACTGAAGTTCGGAAATTGGATGGCGACAAACGGATGGCGCATTAACCATTGTAAAATTAGCCACGATTGCCGAGTGGTTAGGGAGTCTGCCTCCGAATCGGTAGACTAGGGTTCGATCCCCTACGCGGAGGAGTCGTACCAATGAGTTTTTTAAAATTTATTAACGATTTGTATCATCGCTTTGGACACTAAGACGGTGAGAAGGCTCACCACTTGTCTGTCAAGTTGTCCCTAGTAAGCTTTGCTGAAAAGTGCTCTAAACCTCTGACCACCCCAGTATTGGTTAAGCGGTCGCGAAAGCTTATATATTTTTTTTATTTTATCGTGTGGTAGTGCCCGTAGTACCAGGGACACGGGGATAATCAATATTAGATAACTCTGGCAAAACGTCGAACGCTGAGCCATGAGGACGTCTAATTTTTCTCGATTTAGTTCTTAAATTTTTAATTTCTATTATTTGCAGATGTTTTCGTGACTAAAGGACTAGAATTTTTAATATTTGTAATTGATTTTTTTTTAATCGTGTCAAAATGATTTTTGCACAAACTACCGATATTTTATTTTTCTTTAAATTTGTAGTTAATTTTTTTATTTACGAATTTTATGGAGTTTAATTAGCTTTTTTGTTTTGTTGTAATCGCCAATGACTTGTGGGATGAGGTATGTACGTACCACCAGTTTTAGCTCGTTTCGTGGTCGCGCGGCACTAAGGTGTTTCACGTCCCGATGTCATAGTTAACCCGGGTACCGTCAGCTGTATAATTTTTGGTCCGATCTACGCAGAATGAGCTCACGGTATCTTGAGGTGAGGTGAGTTTTTTTTTTTAGACCCAAGCGGCGGCGTTAGCTGCTGCTCGAATGAGCCGGCTCGACCGGATTGGTGCCACGGCCTCACTGAATACCGGCGTGAAGTAGAGGCATCTTATGCTTCTGCGTTTCAATCGGTTCCCCAGACCCCTCTTCTTCCTCCCTCCCATCTCCCAAATACCCTTAAAGGCCGGCAACGCACTTGCAGCTAGCTAGCTGTGTCTTCTGCCCTATTTTTGGCAGGTTGCGGGCCTCGTGGTTGCCCTCTTTACCCGTACGTCATCTCGGGGGGCAACGGCTCCCCCGGTCCTGGGTCCACTGTATCGTGGGTGCTGTTGGAGTTTGTTCCTTGTCCTTTATCCTCTCGCCTGGGCGTAGTCGGGCTAACGCTCGTCCCTGGCCCCCCTTCGGCCAGGCGGCGTTGATGGTGGCAGGATTTCGCGTGGGAGTGGCCGTCCTTCAGGAGGGCGCGCGTGGAGGGGAGCCAGGTTATGGAGGTGTTTATGTGGTCCGTTATCTGCTCTATCGAACAGCCGTCGCGTTAAACGGACCACAAACTCTTCTAAGGACTCCACGCGGAGCCCTTTGGATATCACGTCATTCCTGACGTATCGGCCAGCTCCCACGATCATCCCGAGAGCCAGACTCTGCTGCGCCTGCAACCGTTTGCGTTGTGTCGCCGATGTAAGCGCGTACCACGCCGGCGCCGCGTATGTAAGGCGCGCGCGGATATAGGTCTTGTATATACCTATCTTGGTGCGCGTTGTTAGTTTAGATGTCAATATTGGGTAAAGTTTCGCTCTCGCTGCCCTTGCATGCCTTACGACGTTGTCGATCTGGGGAGACATGCGAAGGGCGCGGTCTATCTTGCAACCAAGATAGGTAATAGTGTTGCTCCACGCCACCTCTTCTCCTCTTAACTGGAGGGGGGGTGGTACGCGTACTCGGCGATTAATGGCTATGGCGGTCGTCTTCCCGACATTGACCGCCATCTTCCACCTATCTAGCCATTCGGGTAGCAGGTCGAGCAGTCGCTGCATCCTCCTCGCAGCGATCTCAACCCGGCGTGATGATGTGAAGTATGCGCTGTCATCAGCGTACAGTGCGAGCATTACGTCATCCTCCCACTCCTGGACGCGACCTTCCAGTGTGGGGATATCGTTCGTAAATACCGCGTACAGGTGGGGTGAGAGGCAGCTACCCTACGGGACACCTGCTTCTATGGATCGTGTTGCCGACTCAGCTCCCTCGACCGATACATAGAATGTTCTGTTCCTCAGGAACGACGCTACCAGCCGTACCAGCGACGGCGGCAAGGTGGTATGCTCTATTAGCTTGAAGATCAGTCCCGTGTGCCAAACCCTGTCGAAGGCCTTCTCCATGTCCAGGAGGACCGATTCGGTCGCGAGGTAATGTAGCACACGGGCCAGCTGCGATGTTGTTGAATGCCCGCTGCGGAAACCAAACTGCTCTTCTCGCAGTTCTACGCAAGGTTTGATCCTCCGCAGCAGGAGCCTTTCGAATAGCTTCGCTAGGTACGGCAGTAGCGTTATCGGCCGATAGCTAGATGGGCGCTTCCTATCTTTCCCAGCTTTCGGCAACACGATAATTTTCCCCCTCTTCCACTCCTGGGGGAAGTGTCCCGTTCTGATCACCGCGTTGTAAAGACGGGTGATCGCTATTATTCCTTTCCTGGGTAGCTGCCTTATGGCCATGGTTGTAATACCCTCATGACCGGGCGCTTTCCTCAGCGGCAGGTGTGCGACTGCTCTTCTTGTTTCTGCTGGGGAGATAAAGTCCTCCCCACGCAGTGCTGGTGCCGGCGTCATGAGGTATTCCTGCACGCGGCGCTCGACTGTTGCATAATGATCAGCGAGGGTGAGTTCGGCAATGTTAGCTTGGAATTGCCCCTCCAGGTGCTCGGCGAGCATCTCTGCCCGGTCCTTTGCTCCGTAGTGTCTACGCCCCTCGTTGTCTACAAGTGGGCGTACCGGAGTTGGTGTTGTGGTGAGCTGTCGGCTGAGGAGATGAAGTGAGGCCGGCTTTTCTGACGCCTCTTCCACCCTTCGGTCCCACTCATCCCCCCTGTGGGCTTTTATCTCCTCCGACAGCTCCTCCGTGAGCTGGTTGAGTTGCTTCTTGATTCTGGGACAACGAGTGCGAGCCCAGAGTTTCCTCAGCGCCCGCTTCCTCCTGAGCTTGTTTGTTATCCCAACAGGGAGCTCTCCCGTACGGCGTGTCCTACCAATCTCTACCGTGGCCGCGCTATACGCATTTTGTATCGTAGTTGTTAGATACTGCGCGGCCTCCTCTACGTCGTTACTTGTGTAGATCGGCGCGCCGTAGTCCATGTTCTTTAGTGCCCTCTGGTAGGCCTCCTAGTTGGTTCTTCTACTGGGACCTCTGGGCACTACGGAGTCTGCCGAGGTGTTCATGGTTACTAGTATGGGGAGGTGCTGAGTATCCACATCGTTCAGCACCTCCAGCAGCACTTGCAGCACCTCAGATGTACGTGGGCGAGGGTAATCACTTACCATCAGGTGAGCCGCTTGCTCGTTAGCCTCCTTTACCATAAAAAAATATTTGGATGATTGTTTCTCAAGGAAGGACTGAGTTTTCAATATTTTATTTTTTATTTGACACAGCTATTAATAATGTCATGGAACTTATTCCATGAAACATTCTCACAAAAGACGTTTTGTCTCGATGACAGGATCCTTTTACAGGGATTGTTGCAAGCACGGGTAAATTATTACGTAAATATACCTATTAGAAAAAAACAGTAATCCTTCCATACTTCTTAACTAGTATGTAAAATTCTTTGTATTCCAACGGATTTATGATTCCCGGGTGAAAAATAATTATATATAACAATATTAAGTATATAATTATGTTGCGTTATGTAAAATATAAATCAAATATAAATTAAATTTTTCTGCGCTTGTGATAGGTTTTGTTACCTCCAGTTGTTTTTGACATTTTACTGACAGCTAACAAATAGACTGTTTGTTATAGTTAACAACTTAGGGTAAACGAGGGTACGCGTCCATCGCAGTAGGCACTTTAAAAACGAAGGGCTGAGCCCGCGACTTTGTCCGTGTAAACTTTATAATTCTTGTATCTATTAACAATATAAAGGAAATACAAAATTACGAAAAGTGTAATTAAAAAATCTTACTATCTACAGTTTTTTATTAGTCAGATTAAAAAGATTAGAGAATTAGTATATTATTAGTCAGACAGATGAAATCCTATGATAGGGGAAACGTTTTCATAAAATACTAGCATTAGCTCGCGATTTCAGCCGCGGATAACCTATGACAACGGAAAATTTTGATTTATAATCATATATATGATATGCTTATAATTATTTATAGGCTTCCGTATAGTTAATGTTTTATTTAAAATCGTTCTGTTATGCTTTTGTCTATGAGTCCATTCTTTGCGTATGGTATTAATCCCGTTCTGGTCGATCCAGGATAAAAAGTATCAGAGTATTTATTTTAAGTCATAAGCTTTCGAATAGCGTAAACCTTTTTCCAATTAGTCCAATATTTTCTTAATATAATCCCGTACTGGTCAGTCCCGGAAATATTGCGGGATAAAAGTATCACAGTTTGTATGTCACACCTTTCAAGAGTGAAAACCGCTTTAAAATCGGTTCAATATTTTTACGTGATGCCTGAACAAACAGATAAACAGTCAAAAATTGTGCATATATATATATATTTATATTTTTGAGTAGGGCGTATGTCTTATCACAAACGGTTTTTTTTTAATATCTAAAAGAATATATGAAAATTAAACCTCACCACCTTGTGTTTACTCAATACTGGTGTGGTCCGAGCACATTTGGAGCAACGTGACAAGTGGTTAGTCTGTCACTATCTTAGTGTCCAGGTCAACGATGCAAAACGTACAAAAGTTTCGAAAAACTCATTGGTTTGATTTTCTCATGAGTTTGAACTCATTTGAGTTGAGAATCGGAGGCAGAACCCCTAACCACTCGGCTATAGTGGAAAAATATCAAGCTTAGAAAAATTCATGAGGGTTGGATGCGACCTTATTGATATTTAGTGAAAATTTATAAGTTTACTATTTATTAGGTCATAATCATTAGGAAATAGTAAAACATTTTTTTTCGAAAGAAATAAAAAAAAAGAGCGCGTGTAACTCTGTGCACGTGACAGAAGTGAAACTACTATTCACCTGAAAATAAATGCTTGGCATATAAACAATTATTAATTAATTAATAAATATTAATGAAGAATAAATTTTACACACTGAAGAAATATGTGGTTGTACGTATGTGTGCAAATTAATATTATACACTTCCAAATCAAAATGCAAAACACTTACAGCTAACCAAAATGTAGCACAAAAAAAAACATTTCCAAAAAAAAATTTAAATGGCTTGATAATCCTAATACAACGCAAGCGATATTCGTCATAACTAAGTGTTTAATAACCTAGGCAAGAGGAATCTTCATTAAAGGCACGTCGGCGATATCCTACGCGAGTCAGACGCCGGCGCGTCGCGACGTCAACTAATAGCGCAAATAAATATCTTGAGTCAAAATAACAAACATAAAAAAAAGGCAGAAGAATATGCAATACAAAGGTTCCATTAAATTTAGTAATCTTGAACTTATATGGGGAAATGAAATACGTTATCGCGGCTCCTAAAAGTGAAACGTGTTCAAATCCCTCTACAGGTTGCTACGTGCCTCCCAGCCGGCGCCGACGCCGCTGCTGACGCTGTGCGGGGCGCCGCCGCCGTCGCGCAAGCGGGAGGAGCTCGACGCGCTCGCGAACCTGCGCAAGAAGGTCTCGCCGGCGTTGTTGCACCATGACAGGTAGTGACCAGTGTTATCCGTTGTTAGAGGCAGAGGCCTCCTCCAAATATTCGAGAGGGTTTTGAAGCCGGAACTTGACATGCAGCTTCAATGTGGTTTGACAGAGTTTTGTCATGTCTCGGTCCTGCATGTTTCCTCAAGATGCTTTCCTTTACCGCAGTGTACCACCCGCATGGCGGTGAAATAAAAAAATTAGACGTGGTAGAGCCAAGCGGTGGCTTTTGCTGCTGCTCGAATGGGCCGGCTCGACCGGATTGGTACTACGGCCTCGCAAAATACCGGCGTGAAGTAGAGGCATCTTGTGCTTCTGCGTTTCGTTCGGTGAGTGAGGTAACCGGAGGCACACTCCCCCTCCAATCCCCCTCCTCATCCTCCCTCCCATCTCACATATACCCTTAAAGGCCGGCAACGCACCTGCAGCAAATCTGGTGTTGCAGATGTAAGTGGGCGACGGTAATCACTTACCATCAGGTGAAGCGATTACTCGTTTACCGCCTTTCCCATAAAAAAAATGTAGCTCAAAGAAAGCTTTTATTTAGAACAATTCAGCACTTAAAATTACTTAAGTGAAGTACCGAGATTCGAACCCAGCTCACGCCGGTACTCTTAAAGCGAGTATACAATCATGCGGTATTTTTACCCATAGTATGTGTGTATTGTATTGTATACTATCTGTATTGTATTTGTCATGACAACCACACTTTGTCTAACTTATCTGCACTTATGCTATATTGAACGCGCAAGGGACCGTTCGCACAAGGTGTAGTAGACAACAGACTGCACGTGTAAAAGGATTGGCAGTAAGCTATAAACTAGGTCAACCTTACCTGCGTAGTACAACGCGCCGATTGACCATTAAGTCAGGCTCCTTCTCAGCCTAGGAGTCGTCTGGGTAGGTGTCACACTATTACCAATTTCTGTCGCGTAATCGTAACTGGAACAACTGCTGTTTTCCGATGTGGTAGATATAGAGAGCCAGCAGAATCAAAGGCTATGATTTGCATTGCATCTCAGTCCTCATGGGTGTACGCATCTGTAACCTTCTTCGATATAAGATGGGCACCCCGTGTACTCGCAAGCCCAGCTTCAAGCCCAGACCATGGGGACTGCAGTAGCCCCTTACCACTAGGTGGACTGTTTTACACGTTTGCCACCTCAAAACAATAAAAAAATTATATTATCAGGGCGCTTACATGGTTTAGATTAAATTGATTAAACCCTAACACTTAGCTCTAAAAAAAGTCGACTACGGCATTTGTATTTTTTAAGGATAACCCACAATACCCATTATGTGTTTTGTTTAAAAATAATGGTTCACTTTCGAGTCTAAATTGAGATGAAAATTATGAAGAAATATTTTAACCAATTAATTCGACCCGGCGCGAAGCTGAAGCGCTAGTACAATATAAACTCACGCCTGCCAACCTAATATGGATTTTCACTTATTAGGACTCGGATGAATAGGCTGGAGATAACGGGACGGGTGACGAAAATACTGGTGGTAGGAAAAAAATATGAATTAAGGAAGATGGTGCGCCCATCATGATATTTGAAGTAGAGAATTATACTATCCTCTATTAGTATCCGAGCTGTGGAACCGCTCATTAGGACGCTCGCGTTAATTGCACATTCCGACAACCCGTCACGTTTGATATTGTCTATAATAGAGTAGGATATGAGTAAGCGTGCTTGCGGGCTTGCCATCATTGTACCCATAGAAACGTATAATTTAATGTAATTTTAATATTTTATTTGCTTTTGTCCGTCTGTCTGCGAGCTCAGAAGTGGATAACAAAGCAATATTCACTCGCATTCTTGTCGGTCTGTTTGTTTGTTTGTTTGTCTGTTCGATACAAATTTCTCAAACGTTTTTAAACTAACATCCCTAAGAGCTAGAGATTTGAAACTTCAAACAATAGCGCAGAACTCCATGAGAAATGATAATGAATTAAAACATGGTATGTAATATTTCTTTTAATAAAAAAAATATGGCGATTGGTTACGTATGATTTTATTTTAACCGATTTCGATCACGGCGCTATCTTGCACGCATATGCTTTGTAGGTAATTCAGCAAGATTAAAGGAAAAAGAAAATCAATGTAAGCAATAAAGTAAAAATTGTTCACCAACTTATCATTAAATTGAAGTGGCAATAATAAAATGGCTTCAGAAAATTATTTATCGACTTTAACCTTTTAGTTCGGGCTGTTGACACGGGGCGGCGCACAAGTGTGAGTGCACACAGCTATTATTAGAGTTAGCGACGTAAGTGCCCTTCGTTTACGGGAATGTAGTACATTTTCAGATTCTAAGATTACTTCGGGACAATGTATTCTATTGAATAAAAAAGCTTTCAATAATATGTAGTAAACTATTTATTAAGGATGGAAGAAACGACAACATTTCAATATCGAATTATACTGTTGTTCTATTATATATAGACAACCGTCACTGTAAACCGTTGTCTGTTATTTTCTTATACTTATTAGCGACTAAGTAAGAACTAAAAAAAATGTTGATGATTTGAGTTAAATTTAGCATAAGTGACGTACGTAGTAAGTACATCATAGTTACGAACAGGTGCTTGCTACTATTTTTATGGATAGCGAAATACCAAGGCCAAGTTATGACGGGCTTGCATCTTCCGAAACTTCACGATGTTCCACATTTTTTTTTCAATGCCATTTCGGAGAAGGACACTTCCTCACCCTTTCCCTCCAAGGCAAGGAGTGTCGGAAAGCGGGTAACGGAGTAACGGTCCCCTTCGAGCCTGATACCCGGAGCTCTTGGAGATCAGGAAGGCGTGTGCTCGGAAGCAACGCGCGGTGGACTTCTAGCCGCCGAACATTTTGGGCGCGGAAGGTAAAGAGATCGCCGCTTCTTAATACCGACAGTACTATTCTTCCGCGGCCCTACATCGTATCGGAGGTGCGGCTTCGTGAGAGTCGCAGGGGATAGGGAGAATCGCAATATCAAACGACACGGAACAGCCACGGCTGTGGAGGGCACGGACAGCTGTGCACAGTTCACCATTCGAAATGAACTTGTCATCTCGAGCCGACACATTCTCCAAGTAGGTATACCCATTGGTTCATCGGTAAGGCTGAAACCCCTTCGGTACTAAAGTGCTCGCTACTTGTGTTAACCAATACAACCTTCTATTGGCGAGGTGGCGATCCTCGTGGCCGATTTGCGTCGTGTCGTATGCTCGCAACAGTGCAGAAAACCATTCGGTCTTGGCTGGTCTTGTTTTGAACTACATGTCTTCAAACCTAGGTATAAGTAGAGTCCTAATGCCAATAACTAAAATATCATTATGAAGAATGAGTGAGAGAGTGAAACATTATCCATTTTGAGTTATATACCCCGAATTAAAACGATTTTTGTCTCTATCTACAGTTTGGGACAGATTTCTCTGTAATCTGTAATTTCTAAGACAAAAAGGCTATGTGTAGAGCTAAGTAGGTGACTGCAGAAAACAAATTGTAAAGTAAGATAACATATAATAAAACAGGCCAAGTGTGTGAAGGGCTCGTGCGGAGAATCCCGAACTGAATTAAATAAATCACTATTTTTAATAAAAACATAACAAAGATGTACGGTTGGACGGAACCCTCGATGCGCGAGTCAGACTTGCACATGGCTGCTTTTTTCTGCCCTGCACTAATAAATTCAGATTTCTTTAGGATATTTCCTTATTTATTATAGTGTTTATTATGTTTTGAATCAGTAAACAAAAGTTTTAAGTAGACTGTAAATTAACAAGCTATTTAATGAAACCATTATTTACGGATTTTATTGCGTTTTCTTTTACTATTCCCGACGTTTCCAGTGTTTTGCAGCAGCCGTGGTCACGGGGCGACTCTGTGATGAAATCCGTAAATAATAGTTAAATTTCGAATGTGTAGTGTTCGCGTCAAGAAAGCAAATATTTAATATTAACCATGCTTTGTCCAACGGGTATCGGTCTTGGCCTTGTGAGTTATCATTGCATCTACAGCTTTGAAGCACGCACGCTGACTACGTCGCGAAAGGTTAAGTAGGGATGTATCGAATATCGCAGCTTCTAGTGCTGTATTTAAACAAATTAATTACAGTGAATTTTTTTTTAGTCCATAAAATAATAGCCAAGTATCTGTCTGTCTCTTTTAATGCGTTTTGTTAATTGTCTTTATGGTATATAGTTTTAATATATAGGTATTAAGGATATTGAAAATGTATTTTGTGGTAGTGATTCACTTCTACAACAATAGAAGAGAGATATATATATTTATTTATATACACATATACATTTACAGTGTGTTTATGTATTTCTTTAATATGTTGTGATTTTATTTATTTATTTTTAATTTATGTTCTAGTATAGTATATCAATTGATTTTTTGCATTACAAAGCAACTTCTGATTTCGATTCTTTACAATCCTGTCCATACGAAGGTTGTCTGGAAGAGATCGATTTTAGCTATAAGACATTCCTTATCCACTTCATATGCTAAATTAAGTTTTTGTACTTTTCTTCGGCGTGCAAAAAAGTGTATTCGAATCTAATCTAATAATTAATGGTATAGAGCCTCGCCGCCAAATTTATTCATCGAGATTGTCTTGTGATTTTTAAGGCTTTTTCCCTTAGCGCCACCCACGGGCATCTGTCCGCATATCTATGCGGTGGCAGATTCTTCGAAGAATTCAAATCCCACAGACTATAGTCGAAATGGGTAAATTATGCTGAATAACCTACCAATTCAGTGGCGTATTTACACATTTGCAGCCAGTGGGCTATTCAATTTTTGCCAACCCTACTAACCTCTGCAATTCAATACCCTACTTTACAATCCTATTAATTACATTATCTTCGTCAATGAAATTGCAATTTTATGATTTTTATATGAGCTAAGGGATCGTTGTGTTCCTAGATTATACTTACAACTCACGATCTAATGAGATTTACTGAAGAAATAATCCTGGGGGTATATTTGTGAGCGAAGAAAAGCTCAATCATGTGTACTCCTTTATGTTCTAAAATTGTAAAATTTTCGAGACTTCTTTTGTCCGTGTTTATAATAAAGTTGGACTGGTCGTAAGTATGGACCAATCTTTCTTGTATGGTATGGCAGACACGGACTGATAACGAAATAGCATTTTTAATGGCTATTGACTCGTTCAGGAAATTTATGTAATCCTATGATGTACCGATATTTCATTCGTCAAGTCACAAGAAAGTGTTAGTATTCTACAGAGCTGCTCTGCACTCCAAGCGAGCACCTATACACAGCCTTTCAAGGTCAAATGGCTTCGACTTCGCAGTTTTATTCGAGACTAAATCATTTACGAAACGAAACGGGGGAAGAACGCAAAAGTCTGGCTGTCATAGTAAGCCGACGGGCTTAGTTATAGACTTTTGAAACTTCGTTTCAAGTGCTTCAAGTTTGGGCAATTTCATTAATTATTGGTTATTTATAAAGTTTGTCAAAGTTATGTTGGGCAAATAATTTAAAGGATTGTTCTTGAATAGACGACGTAAATACCTTTTTTTTATAGGAAAGGCGGCAAATGAGCAAGGGGTTCACCTGATGGTAAGTGATTACCGTCACCCACGTACATCTGCAACACCAGAAGAGCTGCAGGTGCGTTGCCGGCTTTTAAGGGTATTTAGGAGATAGGAGGCAGGATGCGGGGGGTGGGGAGGGGGAGTGGACCTTCGGTTACCTCACTCACCGAACGAAACGCAGAAGCACAATTTGCCTCTACTTCACGCCGGTATTCTGCGAGGCTGTGGTACCAATCCGATCGAGCCGGCCCATTCGAGCGGCACCAAAAAACCGCCGCTTGGCTCTACTACTTGTAATAAATAAAATACCTAATTTCAAAAAACGGCTTTTAATTTCTGGGGACGAGGTGGCAAAGTATTCCCACCGTAAATGTTTTCTCATACACATGTCACGCCTTCTACTGCTGAAAGTCCGGAAGGTGGATTGTCAATCGCAGTATTAGGCAAAAGGCACCTTAGACATTGCTGTCGGTCACAGATGCTCGTATATTGTAAACATGGATAAAATAAAACTAACAGGTAACCAATTCTCTTTTAAAATATAAGTGCCTAGTACTCTGTCATATAACATAATGTCGTCGGAGCAATAAATGTTTGTTTTTATCATTTAACACTACTTACTAAAACCACACTAAAATATTTTAGTGTGGTTTTAGTAATAATAAGGATTTCAAAGTGACGTTTATAGCCCGGCTTATTTAAATAAACAATATACAATTAAACGGTGCGATAAAACTAATGTGTTAAATAGGATTCATAAAATTCAACAGGCCATTGTTCGTCTGCAATTTCTAACCTTGTGCATAACGTCAATTGCCGCGAGACACGCATGCCAACTTAGAGTAAATGCTAACCTCGCAGGAAAAGGTTTTTTTTAATTTTTTTTTAAATTAACTTCTAATGGCAAATATGCTTTTTTAACATTCAGCCTATGAATCTTTTATAAATAAGAGTTTGTACAGGTTCACATCGCATCGAAAGCATTATTTAGTATCTGTAATCATTTAATAGAATTTTCTATTTTCTATTAAATGATTATTTTGCGATGTGAACCCTGTACAAAATCTTATTTAGGGTTAGAAATTGCAGACGAACAATGGTTTTAGTTTTTTTAATGGATTGATTTCAATATTTCTTGCTCTAGTAAACATACGATTATATATTTTTTTTTCCCTGGTTATAAGTTCAGCTTTGTTTAAATCCGAGGAGCGGGGACTCAGGTGACCCGTATTAGGTACGGGCTTACTTAAACTTATCTCAGGCACCAGTCTCTCACAAAATAGGATTATTTTCCTAATGTAGCTTAAGACTTTGTAAAGAATTCTTATTTTGTGAAGAGTCAAATATAAAGTCGTTGTTATTATTATAAAAATAAGGTTCTAAAAATGCGTCATACTAGTGCTGGAGAGCAGCAACACTCCTCTAGCACCGTGTATATCGTTATAGCTTTTTGTATTTGATTAGGGTGATAATATAATGGATATTTTGATAGATACCGTAGTAGCATGCAATTTGCGTTTAAATGTTATTTGTATATTTTTGTAATATTTTTGAAAAGTGAATGTCGTGTACAATTTAAATAGGGCCTCTATTTTATCAATGTATAAGCAGATCAGTGGTCTGTTAATTGTACCTATGTTAACCTGGTTCACCTGGAGGTTACAGTTGCGTGTTGAGCCCCTGAGAACTAAGAAGGAAAAAATTGTTGATATATTTTGTTTTGATTGTTGCGCACAATGGGTTGCGGAATTTTAGTAAAAGGTCGGTGTCCTAAGTTTCTATTTATTTGACCACTTGTAAAGAGTGTAGAACCAATCCTGGGTCTCTTCTTGCACTGGTCACCATGACTTCTCCAGTGCTCCTTATGTAGTGCCGTTTTTCGATCTATGTTTTTTATTTTCGATTGTTCCAGAATATTTCCGAATACATATTTTATTTTTATAAGAGCAATATATTTCAAGTGTACAACCCTTGTTTACCTAGCAAAGAGTTTCGTTAACATCGACTGGAAAATTTATATAATATTATTTCTCTTGACTTGACATTCGAAGATATGAGTTGTTAAGAAGTTATCGAGAATTCGTGACAATGTATTGATTGAACAATCACACGTCGCGTGGTGATTACATTATCTTTGCACACGTCATATAGTCTCTAACTCAGATCAGTGAGGTTTTTTTTTTAGAAGAAGGGGCAAACGAGCATGCGGCACACCTGATAGTGAGTGATCACCGACGCCCACGATCCACAACACCCGAGGGGCTGCAGATGCGTTGCCGGCCTTTAAGGAAGGAATAGGCTCTTTTCTTGAAGGTCCCTAAGTCGTAACTGTTCGGAAATACCAAGTCGTAACTGTTCCGAAATATCGGAGGAAGTGGAATGCCAACCATCTAGGTGGTATTGATGGAACTTCGAATTCTGTCGCGATGTACGATGGTTAAACTCAGCGGCTGGACTCATTCCGAACAGTTCCTCAGAACATTCCCCGAGGTAAATTTTGTAAAAAATGCAAAGAGAAGCAACATCTCTTCGCAAGGCCAAAGGATCAAGCCGCTCAAAGAGAGCCTGGTCGCCGACAATACGTGCCGCTCGACGTTGGATGCGGTCAAATGGAAGTAGTTGGTACTGGGCTCCCCCTGCCCAGAGGCACCCCAGTACCAAAGGTAACCGGAGGCATCTCCTATCATCTCCCGAATACGGTCTGAGAATTTTAATTTTAGAGGAAACATGTGTATTTTAATATAACTGTTACTGCTGTAAATCCTGCTAATATAACTGTTACTGTTTTGTGCAGTAACTATAGAGTAAACAGCCAGCATTGTAACTTAAGTTAGTTACTAGTTCGTTTTCGAAAGAATGTGGACATTTACAAGAACTAACGCGCTCATACGGGTTAATAAACAAAGCAGCCAGAGCTTTATTTATCTTTAAAGAACGTTATCTTCCTCCTTAGGAATTTCTCCTGTATCGAGGAGACAGTTTCCAAACACAAATTCCACATGGGCAACCCAGAACCGGAACTATTATTTGTAGTCCATACAAATTATAGTTCCGTACGGGAATCGAACCCGCGAATCCCAGCGCCTCAGCTAAACGCTTAGCCACTACGCCACTGAGCCGTCGATGGCGGGCTGGAATTCGATTTCGTATTAATTAATTGCTTTTTGGGTAAAAAAAAAAACCGTGGGATACCCTCGAATTCGATTCAGGAATTCCGGCTTCGATGCCTTATGTGAACGGGTAGTACGAATAAGTTTTTCGAACCTGTTATCGCTGACCTGAACACTAAGATGGCGACTGGTTCATCATCTGCCATGTTGTTCCAAATAAGCTGTGGTCACAGTGGTTTGATAATACTGAAAAAATATATCCCAGTATAGGAGAAGGTATGAGAGTTTATTTTTAATTAAATATTTTATTTTTCGGGCGTCTTTTGCTGCTGCTCGAATGGGCTAGCTCGACTGGGGTTGTACCACGGCCTTGCAAAATACCGGCAGAATTGTGCGTTGTGCGTTTTCTGCGTTTCATACGGTATGTGAGGTAACCGGAGGCCCCCTCCTCCTCCTCCTCTCTCCCATCCCTTCATTCCAATATCTTAAAAGTACCGGTAACGCACTTGCTGGTCCTCTGGTGTTGCAGATGAAACGTTGTTTACGCTTGATCGTTTGCTCCAGTCCCAAAAAAAAAATCATTTAAAATTATATTACTTGGCGTCTCTTCAAGACATGTTTTCCTGGTCCTATCATTACCGTGCGTGATGTTATGTTCATTAGCAGTGCGACCAAGACACGCGTCGCACGACATTAGTCTTGCGGTGCTTTAGTGCAATCAAGAGAAGTGCTCACCTTCCATACAACCTAACATTTAAAGGTCGCAAGGTCAGGACATGAAAATAAATCATTGAGGAAATCTGCTCGAATTTAATTACAAAATTACTCACATCGAGATGTCATTACTTTGACGATACGTGCGCGCCGTTAGACATTTTTTTAAAGTCGAATAGACTAAGACGTCGCGTGGTAGCGACGTGGGAATCTGTCACCTTTCTTCCCGTGGGGATCGTAACAGACGATTAAGGAGAAAGCCTTCAAAATATTGTGACAATTTCCAGGAACTATCCTAACGATGATGCTCGTCACCTGTCACATACTTTCTTTCTGATAGGATAATAAAGGTATCGGAATACCTTTGGTCACACTGAGCATGCCATATGGAAATCCGTAATCTCTGCTTATTCTCTATCAGTGTGATGCTTGAGTGCTTATATTTTTCCAACAGAGCACTTGCTGCCACAGTGACAGTTTCTATTTCAGGTCAATTTTCACAAACAAATTGTTCTGCAGAAAAACCTATTGGACATAAACCTCTCCTAATTGTATTAGGTTGGGGGAGTTAGTTAGTCACAATGACAGTGCCAGACACCTTAAGATTTCATGGTGCAAACGCAGAGAATTCCGAAAAATATAAAATACAAGTACTTGCCTCATAGTGAATTTATTTCGCGTTGAATTCTAGTCAATTAAGACAAGAACAGTAAATGAAAAAATGGTAAATTGTTGTTGTGGGACAGCCGTGATAGCTCGTAAACTTTATAGATATGCACCGCGATTAACCGATAGAGAACCCAAGTCCAGAACGAAAGTAAAAAGCATTTCGATGATAATAAAAACCGCGAATACTGGAGCAATGGACTTTTATCTGCTCAAAAACTCTAAACATTAGGACTTTTTTTGTGGGACCTTAGGAATCAGAAATTTTATGTTGATAGACATTTTTTATTACGATTACCTTTTTATTATTATACAGAGACGAAACTCTTCGAAAGGCCTTACTGAATAGAAGTCTAGACTCCAAAAACAATGGCTGCCATGCGGACTGGAAATAAGGATAGGAATAATATTTTTTAAATATAAAATATGAGAACTGTTCTTCATAATCAAATGAAATCATTTATTTCGTCATAGGAAATACAAATTACACTTGTCAAACGTATTTTTTGTTTTTCGATCTATTGTGTCTAATAAGTGATCATTCAAAGAAAACTTAACAAGAGCCGTGGTAGCCTAGTGGACAGGGCGCTCACTTTAGTTTGAAAGAGCGTGAGGGACCTGGGTTCGATCCTCAGTAGCCGGTACCACTAAGCTTTTTAATAACAATTTCAAGTGCTGTATTTACCTCGTGCTCGGCGGTGAACGAAAACATCGTGTTTGAGAAATAATAAAAAATGTCATTTCGAGGATCTGTGAAGCCCGCCAACCCGCACTGGAGTATCGTGGCGGGCCTTTCCCTGCTCCAAAACTCTTTCAGATAGTCGTATTTGAGAAGGAGACCTTTGCCCAGCAGTGGGCACTTACAGGCTGCTGCTTTAAGTGAACATTTAAAAAAAATGTATCATGATATAAAAAAGTTTAAGATACATATATCTGTATAAATAAGGCGTTACAAAAATTAACTGCGTTACTATTGTTATAATAGCAAATGTTAATTCGACAGTCATTTGTTTGGCTGAACCTCGACATCGCGGGTTATCAGGCCGTCTATCGTCGTGAAACACGCATACTACCCTTGTAGTAAAAGCACAGAATACACAATAGTACTAACGTAGTAACATTATTTTTTTGTATGGATTAAGCTTTATCTGCTTGTAAGCTCTATTGCGTCCACAATGTACTGGAGGGGCCATGTACACCACGCTGCCGGCGGAGAGACATACCTAAAATATTTTTTATCCGCTAGCGATAAAAAAAGAGGATACCTACGGAGTTTGATTCGTCTGTTTCTTCTCCGTCAGAGGAACCTCTTTACGAAACGGTGGTAGGTTTTTACAAAAAAGACGTTTGACTATGAAATGTATGTTTTTTATGACTCTTCGTGACGGGTGGCATCACCGCATCTCCATCCAAAGGACACCGGGAACTCGAGGACAAGGTTTTGTGTTGATGATCCACGTCGGTGTTTCCCTTACTCGGACCGACTGATTTTTTGGACCCTTCATAGCGTATTAGCTGCCATTGCCGTTTAGTATGCTGTCGTTACATCTCCACGAGCAGTTATTATTTAAAAAAAAAATACTAAATATTTATAATGGGAACGTGACTTATTCCTACTAAGTAAAAATTTTAAATTATAAAAATTAATGAAATATGATTTTGCATTTATTGTTGATCATATTTTTAACCCTGGTTAATATTCTAAGGCATTTCTGCCTTAAAGGCGAGCACCGAACTTACATAAATATTAATGTAGCTCAGTACAAGGTTTTTTCACGAGTTTTCGATTCCGTCCTGAAGAAACTTTCTTCGGGATTAAATCATTGGCGAAACGTGGAAGGAACGTAAAAGTTCATGGCAATATAACTAAGACGCTGAATACTCAATTTTGTAATTTTCACGCTGGCTATATACTTTATAGCTCGTGTACATAGGTAAATTTTTCATTTCATACACCGATTATATTTATTACTATATAGATTGGCCGAGTGGTAGGGGATCTGCTTCCAAATCAGGAGACACGTGTTCGATCCCCTATGTGAAGGGCTCGTACCTACATGAGCTCGTACCAACGATTTGTATCGTTGACCTGGACACCGTGACTGTCACGAGCCTCATCACCTGTCACGTTGTCCCAAATAAGTTCTGGTAACAAAGTGAGTTGGAAGGACTAAAATGGGGTCACTGGGGGACTGAAGTGAATGTTTTTCTTCTTCTTCTTCTCATGTATTTTTCAAATTAAATCTCTAACATATGTAACATACATATCCTCATGACCTTCACCGCCGAGCAGGTGGTAAATCGGCAATTAAAATTGCAAATAACATTTGTATTGATGCCGGAACTAAATCGAACCCTGGTCGCTTGCGTACTAAGAAATTTAAAACAAGCGTCCAGCCTGTCACTAGCTACCTCAGCTAATATTTGATTAGTGTAGCCTAAAAATATGTATAAATAATTAAGTTACTTGTAAATGGTCCTACATAAATAGCATTCGTTGACGTACAATTGTTTTGCAGATACTCTAGAAGCGACGATCGCTCAAAAGATGACGATAAGCCCGAGCAGCTTGACAACAGACCGAAGCTCTTACAAAAGGTAAGTTTAAGTTATCGTTCATAGTGTTTATCAAGAAAAGTGTAATTTCTGTGTGAAATCAGATCCTTCTCTGTGCCTAAATTAATGTTACGAGGGATTATTGTACAAATAGATAAATTATAGAGCCGTGGGAGCCTAGTGGTCAGGGCACTTTAGTTTCATAGAGTGACCTGACTTCGAACCTAAATTTGTAAATAGCAATATTTAAGTGCCATATTTACCACTCGCTCTGCGGTGAAGGAAAACATCGTAAGCAATAACAAAAGAAAATTATTATTTTGATGATATGTGAAGCCCGGCTCCAAACCCCTATCAGGTATGTGAGATGGGGCTGCTACTTTACTTTACTTTAGGTATTTGATATAACACTTATAAAGCTAAAAATAATTAATTATTGATAAATTAAATTTATAAAGGTTACTGCTAAATATATCAACACCTATTTCTTTGAAGAGGGAATTATATCGAAGTTTAATTCTGTTCAAAAGTTATTCAATCAAATGTGAACCTCACCTGCACTTTTTGCTGACTAAGGGACGAGGTTCTCGAGACCGAATGATGGTGGAAAATCCAGCTTTCTATTCCGAACACAAATTTTATAGACTGGTGTCCAGAAGTCCAGTCCACAGAATAGTCCAAGGGTACCGCCACTCCGCTCGCCAACCTGCCTACCCAGTGTGGTGAGTGTGCGCATGTCTTTTATGCATAGCTCTCCATATTGTTGGTGCTTTCATGGAGAGGCTATTTCCAGCAGTGGTAACTCCACTGAAACAGACTGATTAAGAGGAAGACGAAGAAAAACAAAGATGTGATTAGCTAAATGATTAAATAACTGATGTTCTCATAGATCACCCTATTTTAGTTCTGAACAAAGGCCTCTAAGAAAACGTCAGAATAAACCGACTTTTGCTTCTGCACGAATGGGGCCGTGAGATCGCGTCACCGAGTACATGGGCGAAAAGTAGAGGCGTCTTGTGCTTCTGTTCCGTTCGGTGAGTGAGGTAACCGGAGGCCCACTCCCCCTCCCCCTCCCCTCCTTAAAGTCCGGCAACACACCGATAACTACCCCGGTGTTGCCCATGTACGGTTGCGTCAGTAATCACTCATCATCAGGTGAGGTCGTTTGCCCCGTTTGGGAAGCGCAGTGATGAGACTACTGGTACTTTTGCCCGTCACCAGTCTTTGAGATTTGGGTTCGCCGAATTCGGGCGGATATTCCGACCAGTCGCTAGGGCCTCGTTTCTTAGTTGGGGATCTTAGTTAGAAAGGGTGCATCATGTGGAGATGAGGTTGGCGTTTGGAGAAAGAGATGGTGTATTCCCTCCTACACTCCTTACATTTACGTTATTCAGAAATATTAAAAAACAAAACAAAACGTCAATTTGGTAGTTATTACTAGTAACGTAAATATTTTACTTTGAAACTTTTATAATTAGCCATTGGCTTTTGTCAACGAAAACAAACTCATTTCGAAACGTGAACATTTTAACGTTAGCTCTGGTATCTATTTCTTTTTGTAATTTACAAACGTATTTATTTACTTTTCTGAAATATAAATATAATTCGTAGTATAAGAAGCTTTCACTGAATCACGTAAAATTTGCGATGCAAATAAACAATATGACTAGTTGATACATTCAATCTCAAGGTTCGGGGCAAGAATTTTCCATTTCCGCTCCGAAGGTTCCGTATATCGGAAGCAGGCCGCGGTGCCCTTGACCCGTTCCACCTAATATTTCCCGACCTTGTCCCTTCGGGTGCGTCCCTTTAGCGAAAAACATAATTTCAGCTTGGGGAAGGTACACTTATTAAGGAAAATGTTACACAAGGTAAACTACGACCTTTCTGTAAACAGATGCAATTAATATAGAAACGAGTAATGGTATCGCCTGAATCAATTTAGTTTTCAGGAACCTTTGTTTTTTTAGTTATAAATGTGGTTATTGAAGTTAGGACGCGGCAAGCAAGTTTATTAAGCTTGAATCTCTAAATTGTTTTGAAATTATTTAACTTCCGCTCCATAATTATTATATTTAAATAAATATGAAAGATTTTTTTGTGCCTCGTGGGGGACACTACCTGTTACTGAAGGCAGCGACCAGCTGTGTGCCGGGATTAGCAATTAGTGCCGGATGGACTAACACCTCCCACTGAATTGGATATACGCTGTTGGCTCGGTGTCGATGACGGAAGAAGGTTTTGCAGAATGTGATAACTTCTTCTTGGCAACTTTGTTTTTCTTCTTTAAATCGGCCTGCAAATTTTTGTCTCTGGTTCGCAGGTTTTAAGGTACAACATGGGCATACACATTAGCGACGCACTTGCGATAATTTTTTTAGAAAAAAAAACCTTAGCTTATTGAATAAAAGTTGCGGTTCATTGATATTACTTGCCACGCCGTCTTCTTAAATTTTTATAACATATGTTGTTTGTTAGACTTCCCATGTTCTAGAAATTATAGTTTCTCGGAAATGTTTTCTTTCACAACGCACACGAGGTAAAACCAGTGGTGTTAGTACCTGAGACCGTTCTAGGGTTGTTCCCGTTCTGTGAAATTGAGGAAGAGCAACAACGGCTTAGTAACTTATCTAGAATTACTTTATGTATAATTTAATACCTTCATCCTCCCGATAGAATGTATTGGAACATTTCGGTGTTTATATGAATATAATAATGAATTTGCGCATCGAAGTAAGAATCTCCCCTTTTCTTCACGTGCGTGTTGTAAGAGGCGACTAAGGGACTAAAAGCCTTGATAATCGCAAGCGACAGATGGCGGAACATCCACCCCGAAAAATACCTGATCAAAATTCAGCAGACCGATGACGGGCAGCAGCGTCTAAGATGCCAGGTACCATTCACCTGGCATCTTAGACGCTGCTGCCACTGCGATAGCCAATCCGCTTGCCGAACGTCGCGATTATGGCCAATCATCGTCCTTGTTAGAGTGGTCTTTGTATCGGAGTATTACACTATTTACAGGCTGGCAACATGAGGTATTAATATGTTCTAAACTTTCAAAAACCATTAAAAAATTTCATAAAATTAAATATAGTGTCAACCCTAACTTGGACAACTGTCAAATGAGGAAGCTATGAACAAAACACACCGCCGTCGCCATTTTAGTATTACGTGGAAGAAAGCCTCTCTTGTCATTTGGACATGTCCTAGAAGTAATGGTAACAAAACATGTTCACGTTTTTAGAAATGTCGTTTGTTGTGCTAAAATATTCTTAAGATAAAGTTATGTAATAAAAAATATGCAATTATAATATTTTTAAATGTTCAATAACCAGTAGTAATTCTGTAAATGGCCAGGTTACGTTTGGTTGGTCGGTTGGTGATCTTATAACGATTACAAGTTTATGGACTATATCATATAGTTAGCCCGCGAGCTATCGTCGTAAGAATCTGAAATCCTTACCTCCCGCTACGTGCTATCTCGCGGAGAGGGGAAAAGTGGGTTGCGGAATTCCGTTAGGTCACGATGATGAGTCGCAACAAATTGAAATCCGTAATCTCTGTCTACTTCTGTATGCACCTGGCGTGAATGCTTACTGATAATCAGTGTTTTCACGTATTCATTGTTTATATCTTCATATTTGTTTAATTTAACACATTGCACGCCTGTATAGGACACCGACTCCGCCCAGCCTTTCACACATTTTCCGAACGTATTACTTTAGCTAAGGTTTTCATCAGCACTATGGAATCAACTTACGCAGCGGTGTTTACTTTCTCCGAAACCTTTTTTATATTATTATACGAGTATAATACATACGAGACACAGGGAAGAATATCCAATATTCTTTGTCTAAATCATCATCATCATCATTTCAGCCTATCACAAGTCCACTGCTGAACATAGGCCTCCCCCAAAGATTGCCACCTGCGTCCATCGACTTCCCACAACTCTGCGCAGGTCGTCACTCCATCTTCTTCTAAATGTATCTATAATATCTATATTTTTTTTCTCCATATGCCAACCTCACCTGCACCTGCACCCTGTTAGCTAACAAACGAGGCTCTGGAGACCGAATGATGGCTGAAAATCCATCCGTTTAGACCGAACTCAAATTCCACAGAGTAAATAGAGGATAGATCTATGTATGGAGCAGCGAACAGTAGGAGTGTACCGGCGCTGGCGCTCACCAACCCCTTCCAGTGCTGTGAGTACGGGCAAGCCGTGGAGAGAGTATGGTGCTGAATTTGCTGGCCCTTTCTTGGAGAGGTCATAGTAGTAAAGTAGTGTTAAATAGGCCGATGAAGAAGATGAAGCAAACACATCGACCAACATGGTGCAGATTAATGATACTCGTTTAAGCCTTTAATGTATTTCTCTTTTATAACAAATTCTTACTTAAACCTATGTAGGACAAACTAACTTATAACTAACTACCTATAAGTTAACATACTGTTGCAATGTTAGTTGGAAACTATTCACTTCAGTCTGAGCTGAATACTCTGAGTAAGTTAGGGAAGCTTGCTTAGTTGCAGTTTGAGTTTCAACTAACGTCGCCAGTGACCCGTTGATTGCAGATTGACATAAATCCAAATTAACATACGTAACGCGATTGAGACTTGATTACTGAATCTCTTTTTTAGTTCTTCTTTTATTCAAGTTGAATTCGATCGGCGGGATAGATAGTCACGTAGTTTTTTTTCTAATTAGTTAGATTGCGTCAAGTTCTAGTAAAGTTAATACAGTCAACATCTATCTGGGCCTTTAGAAATATTGGTAATATTGGGTTGTCAACCGTACTATAATTTATAGTATTGTACTGTATTTCTGGTGTGCGTACTTTAACGGTAAATCTGTTGAAGAATAAACTATATTTCAGTTAAATGAATCATTCTTTTTTCTTTGCAACTCCGAAACATATTACAAATAAATCCCTCATTTTGTTAACACAAGTAATAAACATTCCTTTGTCCTTTTTTACTCTTTCCATAAAATACTGTAAATTTGTGAAGTGAATGAAGTGAACATATTTTTGTAGCTTTTTGAAAAATACTGTAATCAACCGAAATAGTTTTGGCAACCCTATGTACAAGACGTCTGTGGGACACAAAATCCTGAGATTTATAAGGCTGTATTCCCTTAGTCTCTTTTTAAGACACCTATTGGAAACAATCGTGTGGCGGACTCTTACGACACTTGAGTCAAGCCTCTTAAGGCTTGCGAAAATGAAAATAAGATTAATAGCGCAAAAAAGTTTAAGTTTTGATATCACTTTCCTTGTAATTTACATTAAAACAAGAAATAAGTAATTTCGTAATCAGAATTCGATATGAAATTAGTACAAGCTGTTACAGTACCTTTACGACTAAGGTCATATGCAAAATGGATCGATTGCTACGACATCTTGCCACTCCAGCTGCTCCGTTTAGGAACTTTTTTACGTTATGAAATGAAAAATTCTTTCGATGAAAGAAATCACCAAATATTTAATATGTTAACCTAAACTAAACATTCATTTAAAAAGCATGTTTAAGTTTGACATAACATAAAATTGGTAATGCTATTATTATTTTAACCAAATATGACTTCAAGAGACCTCCGTGTCGATTTCAAATTATTGTCTACGCAGGATACATTATTTATAGTTCCTTAATATTTTACAGTTAAATACCGTATAACTTCATTAGGCATTCCTGACTTAAATAATTTATATGTACATATACGAATAGCAATGCATTCGCACCGAAAGATCTGTAATATATAACCTAATCCGTGTAACATATTATTATATAATTAACCTTCCTGAAGAAATGTCCTTTCGCACTGAAATCCACTTAGATGTGTATACATATATATATACATATATATATATATATATATATATACTCGCACCTGTACCTTGTTTCTTACTATTTAAAGATAAAACTATTTTACTACTGCCTTAAATAATAATCATAATATAAAAAAAAGTAAGCTATTTATTATGTATGTTTAAAATTTTGAAAAACTGTCACATCCGTGAAAGTTGGCAATTTACCGTTTTCAAATATGCTTATATTAAAATAAACTTTTCTCACCGCGCAACAACCTAACATGTTAATTAATTTCGAGGCAGTACTAATTAATTTTCGAAAAAGTTCTCATTAATTTACACATGCTTTTGTGTTACGAATATTCTCCTGTTTCGAACTTTCCCTGAAGTATGCAATTTACTGGATGTTTCCTACATTATATAATACCTGTATATTATATTATTAACATAACCCCCACTGTTGTTAATTAATAGCAACTGGTCGTAGCCGCCGCCGACAAGAGGTGGCCTTGGCGAGCCCAATTCCAACGCTATTTAGTGCACTGTGGGGGAGATACTAAGTGACGTCACGGGGCGCCGCTCTCTCTGCCGTCCGCACCCGAGGTGGAGAGGAGTGTTGGTAATGCGTTGAGTCACTCTTCCTATCTTCTGCTTTATTACCGGGGGCCTACTGATGATGCGGCTTAGTAGGGCGGAAGAAGAAGAGCGTCGGTATACGTTGAGCCGATTTACCTGACCTCCTTGGGCTTGGAAGGGCTGGTGCTACTGAAGGCACACTTTTCTAAACTCAATGGCGTCCGGCTGGCGGACTCGTTGATTGTGTGTGGTCCAAGTGAGACTGGAGGCTATGAAGCAAGGCGCGCCTTACCAGTGGGGATAGGAACAGCACGGCTTATCTCCGGAGAAGGGCCGGCGCGACACGGATGGCTCTCGTGGCTTTGCCGATGTGCAAGTGAAGGTGAAATATTGTTAGGATACTAGTCTGTACTTAACCTGTGTTTGCCGCCACGTTAGAGTTAGGTTAGGTATTTCCCCACGTATAAACAGAATAAGTGGCGTTAAGAGCATCATAGTATAATGCAAAATGGTATTTTCCTATCATTATTTTCTGTAAATTTTTATTTTGAATAATGATTTTGTAGCCTAGTGGTCAGGGCGTTCACTTTAGTTTTATACAGCGCGAGAGACCTGGGTTCGGTTGTCGTTGCCAGTACCTCTGAAATCGTTAATAGCAATTTTAAGTGCTGTATTTACCACGTGCTCGACGGTGAAGGAAAACATCGTGAGAAAACCGGCATGTCTGAGAAATGATAAGAAATATTATTTCGAGGAAATGTGAATCCCGCCAATCCGCACTGGAGCAGCGTGGTTGGCCCTTCCCCCGGCTCCAAAACCCTCACAGATATTTGAGAAGGAGGTCTTTAACCAGCTGTGGGCACTTACAGGCTGGTACGTTTTAATAATGTGGTTAAAGGTATTTTTAAATTAACCTTGCTTACACACGTAGCTAAGACTTCGCACACATACGCGATTATGTGGTTGCAACTTGATTAAAACCGGCTAGATTTAAAGCAATTATTTACACGCACGTTAGTTGGATAGTGAGGAAATTCTGAAAGAACTTATAAAAAAAAACGGCTTCGTATAAATATGAATGAAAACGGATATAGTAATTTTATTTATTTCTTTTAGAATTAAAGCGGCTATGTAGGAAAATCCCGTGAAGTTGTTGCATGTCTGCGAAATTATATTTCGATATTTAAAGTCAACCAAGCGTGGCGGACTCTTCCTGGCTACAAGCCCGTCTCTATAATTGAGAGGAGGCCATTGCTCGGCTCTGGCACGTTGAGGGTTCCACTAGCCTGTAGCTTTATATTTTCTCCTGTCATTATCATTTTTAGTTATTAATCACTTTTAGTTATTTCATAATTAAATAATATTATTATAAATGTGCTCGTTCACCACTTAAGCGATGTAGCAGTTTATCGTCTACGCGGTGTAGCAATACTGTAGCCGTGTGATCGCTACGAATGCTACGGTTATTGAAGCATAAGACCAAAAAAATATTCGATTAAAAGTATCAGATTCGTTTGCTTCGGCCTGAGTAAACTTTATCGCTGTGTATACTAACCAGTTTGATAATGTTGACCGACTGAATCTTTTATAACTAAATATTTTTTTTTTAACTACTCTCTATTAGTTAGTAAATATATATAACAATTATATTTGCAATAACTATAATCTTACAAATTATGGTAAACTGCTGCCATACCCAATTCAGCTGCCTCTGCTGCCGTCCCGGTCTTGGTCGACGTATGACTATACTTGACATGAAAGACCACCAATGTATTTAGGCAAGTAGCGTCCATCACAAGGGCTTTGCCTGTCTACCAAGAGACTAAACTCATGCCGACAAGTCGCTTGCCGTCCTCCCTAAAAATTCCACGAGCCTTTAAAACCGAGTGAATATTTATGGAGACAAGTGTCATGTCAAGACCCGTTACGAGACAGTCTGGCGGAGAGACAACTTCATTATTTTCTATTTTAAATTTAAATCGTGTTCAAATAAAACTGTTGATATATGAATAGTAAAAATGTTATATAATTTAGTTATGCCGCTACTTTATTTATGTAACGTTACTTTATTTTCGTAGGAGAGTATAAAACTTTAACAATGAAATCCATTCGTTGAATTAGTGCTTGTTAGTGGATTGTAGGAAAGAGTTTGAGTGAATTTAATATTAGCGTACTAGAAATATTTTTCGATTGTCCTTGATGTATTTGGATCTTTGACGCATTATTTAAGTTTGTAAACAACACAAAGATAAGTTTCAGTGTCGAACATTTTACCAAATCCCTAAAGAGCATTATGTAAATGCAACGATCTATATGTACTTACGTACTTGACGAGGCGTTCATTTGCACCGTATGACATTCTGAGTATAGGTTCCGGAACCGCAAATAGGTTAGTTCACTTTGTGCCTATGACAGGGTAGCGCGTTGAAGGAATTTTAACTTGTTTTAGTGTTTGTACGAACAAATTTACCAAAAAGTTATTTCCTACGAAACTAACATTGGAATTATAATTATATCGGAAATCATGTATAATAATAGTAATATTCAATCACACGTAATATTATAATATGCGTATTAATATAGGGTTCGGCAGATTCGGTTGGATTTTCAGTCATGATTCAGTCGCCATAGGCTCGTTTGTTAGCGAACAGGATGCAGCATTTGCAGGTGAAGTGAATATGGAGGAAAAAATAGTATATCCTCACTTTCGTTAAACCCGACCCGACTTTTAGTACCATAAGTTTTGACAAATATGTAAGTTATATTTTGCATATCATATATCAGTGATCAACCAACAACTTCTGAATGTTAACCGGAAAAGATGTTGGTTGAACACATACAAGTATAGACGGTATTTACCTTAAAGGAGCGTTGAAAAATCTACATTGACATAAATATTTTTGAGTTTACATTGACAAATCGCCATGTTTGATATCAGACAAAAAGAACTATAAAATGAACGATTATGTTATGACTTCTGAAGCCTGGTTTGTTGAACAAAACATGGCTATCAAACACCACTAACGTAAAAACAAGTAAATCTCAAACATAATAACTAAGACTGTTATCATAGATAAGTCATAAATTAAGAATTTCCGATCATATTTTGTCACGACACAGCATAGTCAAACAGGCTGCAACCACCCACTTTTCGCCTCTTCGGGAGATGGGGAGAGAGTGGCAATTCCTAAACCCGTTACCACAAGTAAAGAAATGATTTACTGTAAAACTTACACTTGAATGTATCGCAGAGAAAATAATATTTGAATTGGCGCAATATATTGTGTGCCATTTCAAAAGTTTTATATTGTGTAATATACGATTGTAGATTGGAAATGAGCCAAACAAAGATTAAGAAAGTACTCTCCTATGTTTTACTGTTTTACATTTCTATATTTTACTTTAAAAACTGAGTAACTAAAACTATATAGAAAATTGATCGGAATATATAAAGAACAAATTTGAAAATCGAAACTGTTAGATTATTAACGTGTTAGATATTATAGTTATTGCAGTGAACAATCAGTCAGTAACACTTGCAAGGTATTAGTAGCTAGAAGTTATGATAGTTTTGTTTTATGTGAAAGGGGGCAAACGGCTCATCTGATGGTAAGTGATTACCGTCGCCCACGTACATCGGCAACACCAGAAGAGCTGCAGATTTGTTGCCGGCTTTTAAGGATATTTGGAGGATGGGAGGGAGGATCGTGAGGCGGAATAGGGGATAGGGGAGAGATCCTCCGGTTACCTCACTTGCCGAACGAAACGCAGAAACACAAGCAATGCCTCTACTTCACGCCTGTATTCTGCGATACGTCGTGGTACTACCCCGGTCGAGCCGGCCCGTTCGAGCAGCAGCAAAAGCCGCCGCTTGGCTCTACCACGTAATATAACAAATTTATTATTTATAATGTCAAAAAATTACAATATAGTGTTAACTTACAAAAAAAATTGATGCCCGTATTTTGCATTAGTATTTGTGCGTTATTATAGCAGTCCTTTGTGGCCGCTATCTGTCACCTAAAAAGCCAAATAAACCCTAAATATCTCTGAAGCATCTACGCTTGTATCTAACTGCTTAACGTACACTGTAACGAGTATGTCAAAAATAAACCGACTACAATAGAAAATTGTTCAGCCCTTGCCATTGTTCTCTTAAAAATAGAAAGTGCTTTGCTGTGAAAATAAAGAGGTCATGTTAAGTAGGAATTGGGCAGTGAGGATTTCGTAGCGCTATTTTATAATATATACTTTGTATACAAGATTTTGTATAATTTCACAATGAATTTCACACAGTTCAGTTTGTAGTGATGGCTCTTTTTCTGCCGTGGGGGTAGGCATCACTCTCCTACCAATTTCTGCCTCCAAACAGCGTTGCGGCCACTGTTGGGTTCCGGTTTTAATGGTATCGATTGAAGATATTTGCAGGTTCGCCCATGGGCTTCAGTAGCTACTTAACATCTGGTTTGTCGGTGTAGAGCCAAGCGGCGGCTTTGCTGCTGCTCTAATCGGCCAACTCGACCGGGGTTGTATCATGTCCTGGCAGAATACCGGCTTGAAGTAAAGGCATCTTGTGCTTCTGCGATTCGGTTGGTTAGTGAAGTAACCGGAGGACTACTCCCCCCCTTCCCTCCACATCCCCTTTCCATTCCTAAAAATATCCTTATGCTCCTCCGGTGATGCAGATGGACGTGATCGACGGTAATCACTTCGGGGCGGTGCGCCGCTTGCTCGTTCGCCCCATAAACATAAAAGTTTTATTTTTTATTTTTAGTTTAGAAAATTTAATATTTCGCCAACTTTTATGTGAAAATATCTAATATTTTATATCAATACAAAAAACCAAATATTTAAAATATTATTTAAATAAAACTAAAAAGGTTTTTCGGGTGTGCTACGTTCCGCAGTGGACTTCTTCTTCAACCTTGACTACGACAGGCCGTTATAAATGAATGATGAAGAAATGTTTTTACACGTGTAGCGTCAGCAGGTAAATAGGTACTTGTACTGTATCTCATTAGTCTTCTTTAATAATGTGTTGTTTGTTTTTTCCCGGTACATCTTTTTGGTCGTGTAACGGGTCCACCTCGATAAAAGTTTTGTTACACCTTTTAACAAGACAATGTAATACATCGTTATGTAATTAGTTAGTAGGAATATTTAGTTGAGTGGTAAAATAGTAAAGTAAAGTAGCAGCCTGTAAGTGCCCACATCTGGCCAAAGGCCTCCTTCTCAAATACCCGAGTGGGTTATGGATATATGAGCTGGATAAGGCCCGCCACGCTACTCCAGCGCGGGTTGGCGGGCTTCACATGTCCTCGAAATAATATTTTTATTGTTTCTTATATTATATTATGTTTTTCTTTACTGATTGACTAGTATGTGCAGTCAAAAAGACCAACGGCCAGTTTCTCGATCTTAATTAATTCAAAAATCGACTACACATATATCAAATCCTCTGTTAAATGTAAAACGGGCTTCTGGAACGTTGATTAAGAACATTGATTTCTTTGAACGTTGAGTTGACATGGCGAACAAATTGACGTATCCAAAAAGGTCGACTTGGATAAATGTTGCATCCGGTGCAATGCGACTATTGCTGTTTTATTACTTTTAATTTGATTGTTACATTATATTTACTATCTCCAATGGCTTGTGCTATCTACACGAACCCCGAAACATCCAGCTCGTGATGCTTCGGTATAAATTTATATAAAACACAAAATTAATATTAATTATTACTTTTTGTGTTATAATCACGATTATCATAATTAATTAAATAGTACACCGGAGGACATGGGCCTCTTTAGAGTATGAAGTATTTGCTGTAGTCTCTTGCTTCGATCGCAGTATCAGATATATGACAACCTTACGTCGCTGCTGCTCGACACCCGCTGCCAGTGCGTTGTCGGCCTTTAAGGGGTTTGGGAGATGGGAAGGAGGATGTGGAGAGGGATGCGGAGGGGGTGTGGGCCTCGGATAACCTCACTTACCGAACAAAACACAGATGCATAAGACGCCGGTATTTTGCGAGGCCCCGGTACCGACCCGGTCGGGCCGGCCCGTTCGAGCAGCAGCGAAAGCCACAGCTTGCCTCTACCATGTTACATTGAAACCGCTTTTTAGTTAAACTTGTTTATTTTCCATTTTTGGAATTGATAGCCGTCATGGGTTAGGAATAAATAGCATTTGAAAAATTGTACTTACAAAAGTCTATTAATTATTTAAGAGCGATAATATTGTATGAAAGTTTGTGAATTATATTTCGAAAACGTATATAAAAGTCATAAAGAAAAATCAATAAAAAAATTATTCATTGATAACCGGTTATATGGGAATCTTAGAAAAATCTAAATAAAGTAAGTGAAATTTATAAAAAGTTAGAAACAATCTCCTTCCGTGTTCCGGAAGTAGAATAACATATATCTCATGTTAAATATTGTATGAACAAATACGTTATGTTCCTACCGCTAGACGGCGCTGTTTAATAAATTTTATTTTCTCCATATTGAAGTGAACTATTTCCAGATTAGTAGTGATGATTATAAAACAAAAACTATTTAATATTACAAGTGGTATTCAAAGATCCGTCACGGTCAGTGGCGTTCCAGCGATTAATCTAACTGTCCATTTGACAGAGGCATGGTTACAGAAAATTAATCAACCTTTCAGAAACTCAAGATTTTTTAAATATTTCTTTGTTTGAATCGCTATGTCAAATGTCTATTTCAAATGGTATATAATACGATGAAGATAATTGTTCCTTCAGAAACCCGATTTGGTTTAACATTTACGTTAATTTAAATACACTGTCAACTGATCGAGTGTTTTATTAGTTAAATACTTTTGCAAATGGTAAATTAAAAAGTCTGAATTGATTTTTTTTAATCTACCACCGTTTCGTAATGAGGTTCCTCTGACGAAGAAGAAACTGGCGAAAGTAACTACGTAGGTATTCTCAATTAGTCATGTCATCCAATAGCCTAATGGGTGAGGTTGCGGACTTCGGTACATGAGGTACGTCGTAAGTTCGAGCGCGCCCCTTTCGACTATTGTCGTGAACTAATCCAGATACAAGTTGTAATTCTTAGTTGGGAGGGTTAACAGGAATATTAGTAATGTTACCTAATAAATAGCATTGCTTGTATTCTTGTAAAAAAAAAAATAAGTTAACTTAACGTTAAATTGAATATCGATCTTTCAATACGGTGTACAGAGAATTGTTCCATAAATCGGACGATCATTGCATAAAGTTAATTCCGACGCGTTTGGAGCTAAGCCAATACTTTAGTCTTATGCAGGAATACAGACAGCTCTGAGTACTTTGCGGGCACTGTGTGTTACTTTTTTTAAAGTTTTTCTGATTTTAAACGTCAAAATTTCACACGACTGCGAAAAAATTTTTTTTGTTTCTTTTGCACGGACATATTTTTTTGCTTCACCGCGGAGTACGCTGTAAACTCAGCATTTAAATGAGCTATCAAAAATTTTAGTGGTACCTACACCGGGAATCGAACCCAATGAAAATTAAATTATAAGGCTGATTTCAGCGACAGCGTCTATTTTTAATTTTAGTGCCTGCGTTCGTTTAGCTTTGTGTAACGTTTCATATTCATAGTAATTTAAATGAAGTCTCAAGCAACTATTGAAACTTCTATCATTAATTTAACTTCTAGGACTTATGTAATCATGTTATATTATAACTGAAATTGCTAGTAGACTACATGCCGTATGAGAAAAAAGTTGAAAGTCTCGCCGTGCAGTCGGTCACGTTGCTCCTTTGCGGGTTGTGGGTTTTACATGTCCTAGAAATTATTTTTATATCATGTACAAAGAAGTATAGGTTTTTGTTTAACCATACGCTTTGGTAAACCCTGTTTACATCTAACTCAGGTTACTCGGGTATAATGGGCCTGCTCCAGATCTGCTACGGTTTCTGAAACAATAATGTTCATAAATCTTTTTACATTTACTACTGCAATGCAGTGCTCCGTAGCGGAATATTGTATAATAGTAGATAATTATCTAAACACGTTCGATTTGTAAGAATTTGGATAAATCATAAAAGTTTAATATACCTTTATCGAGGATAAAGTTTTTTTTATGGACGTCGAAGATCCTGCCCTTTAAAGATCCTGTATACCCAATGCATTGCGTTCGGCTTAAAACATTATTGTCATCGGATTGGGGTGAAATACGAGACAGTCCATCCGATGGTAAGTGACTGCTGCAGCCCTTGGACATCTTCAAACAACTTGAATCGAACAAGGTTGCGTTGTCACCTCTGAGGACTACGACGGAATACCCCACAGCCCGTGATTACACTGGCTCTCTATACTTTTTAAAACCGGAACACAACTGACAATTGCTGTTACAATGCTATTCAGGCGGCTGAAATGAGTATGAGTACCGCCTACCCAGATGACCCCTGGGCATGCTTACCACCCAGTAAAAATATCAATTAAAGGCAATAGGGTAGCATAAATAATACACGGCTGTGCAAATATCTCCACGAATATTTTAAAGGGTCTAACGTTCAACCAAGTACCAAAGTAGCCACGGGTTGGTGAAACTCACATGTGCTTGAAAAAAATCTTGCTTTTATGCTACTTGCATGTCTGGCAGATAATAACTACACGATGTTTTCCTTCAACATGAAGCACGTGGTAAATTCAAACACTTAAAATTCCAGTTAACAATATAAGCGCTGCAGTTACCTGAAATCGAACCCAGATCACTCGCGCGCTATGAAATCTAAAGCTTGCACACGGCATCAAGCGTCCTTTAAGCCCTGGTAAGCTAACTTTTGTTAGTGCTTTCATGGAAAGGCCTAGCAGGTCCAGCAGTGGACTGTCAAAGGCTGATAAACAAAGAAGAAGTCTATTAAAACTCACAATCAGTGTACAGATGCTTTTGGTTGAAGTGAGACAACTCGATAGCAGAGCATTTACCACAGCGTTAATTTAAAAAGGCCCAGTGGACCAGTGGTAAGTGGTCAGGGCGCTGTCTTTAGTTTCTTAGAGCGATAGTGTGCTGAATTTACCACATGCTCGGCGGTGAAGGAAAACATCGTGAGGGAACCGGCATGTCGGTACTAACAAAAAAAATATTATTTCGTGGACATGTGAAGTCGTACTTGAGCAGCGTGAGGAACCCATGCCGTCTCCAAAACCTTCGCTGATATTTGATAAGGAGGCTTTTGCCCAGCTGTGGGCATTTACAAAGTGCTACCTTTATGCCACAAAAAATCCGTGTGAAGTCATTCCCTGGATAAAATCATAACGTGTTATTTTTCACATCCATCCAAACAGAACCATGTTAAAAATTATCACGGTATGATATTACCGGCGTATTTGAATTTATGTGAAATGGCGGACAAGGCCCCAGGCCTACATCTTTATGCTCGCTTATCAACCTTTTTGTCATAACATTGAAAAAAGCTACATTCCTTTGAATTGTTAAAGTTACTTTCGAAAGGAAAATAGATGCATATCCGCTCTACAAATTTGTTTCAATTAATAAAACAGTCGACAGCTGTGAACATTCCAATTACAATAGATAAATATCAATCAGTTCAGCTTCCGGCGAGTGGACAATTAAAAACTAATTGGAATGCATTGTCAAGCGCACTTAGTACGTAGGGTTGGGAAGATCGAAAACTCGGCGCAATCCTTTCGATACTTTTTATATTATTTAGATTTTTCTACGAACTTTCTTTATTTATATCTATCTCTGACTCCTGGTAGACAATTGTGTTCCGGTTTGAAAAGTGCGAGTATAGAGAGCCAGTATAATTAAGGGCTGTGAGGCATTCCATTTCAGTTCTCAGGGGTGTCAACGCATTTGTAACATTCTTCGACTGAAGTTAGATGTTTTTTCACGCCAATCCAATAGAAAACAATTTGCGGGATTCATTTTAAATTCAATGAAATCTATTTTTCATTTGTAAGTGATCTTCTCCTGCTGGAAGTTGCGAAGATATTATAGTACACTTAGTATAGGCGGCAGATATATACACCGGTACTCACTCGATGTATGTATGCTTATCCGGTTAGATCGAATATGGAACGAATGCTTGTGATTATATATATATATATATACATATATTTGCTTTACACAAATATTGGCTTCGGCTACGTTTCGAACCCAGGATCGATCGTTGAACTTTCACTTACGCTAAGCACTGAGTCTAGTGATACTTACGACTGAAGAGTAATCCAGCGACGAAGCTCGTCTCCCATCACGTTACATCTTCCGGAGAGGCGAAAAGTGGGTCTTCTTATGCTAGTCTGGTTATGCTGTTATGCCAAATGGAAATCCACCTAATCTCCCTACCCCTGTGTGCCCCTTTTAGATATGAATTGATACTAATAAAAGCAACCTGTTCCGGTTTCTCTTTATTATCCTTTTTTTTCTTATAAAACCTTAACACAACGTATGTGTTTTAGCTGAGTGAAGCGTACCCAAAGAAATTATGGCTGATGTCGCGCTGAGCGTTTAAGGCGGGTCATAGGCGTGAGATCTGTGGAGTAATGACAGTCTAGAGCTATCAATTCTTTATCTCTTGACTTTTGGAAATATGTTCAATAGCCGTAATAAGAAAAGGTTTACAAATGGAGCATTAGCCACATTAATCGATAGGTTTGAAAGGTGTCGTTTAAACCAACGTTTCACCAGAGCTTATTACAACATGACAGGTGATGAGCTTGTCGTCGTCTTAGCACAGATTATTTAACAGTTATTACATAATCTTTGTGTCCATGTCGACGATAACAATCGTACATAAGTTACGACAAATACATTGGTACGAGCCCTCCACATAGTGGATCGAACTCGAGTCTCCTGACTCGGATGCAGGTGCTTTAAACCCTCCGCTATAGAGACTATAAATTACTATAAATATATATCTGACGCCGTCTTAAGACTAAAGATACAAGATACTTATGTACACGAAACTTCGCGAATATAAAAACAAAAATTATATATATAAAGTTTCATTTCAAATATGCAGTGTTCGCGTAAATACAAGAAATCATTACTTATGTATAAGTTTCAAAAAAGTCATTAGTACGAGCTCTGCACATAGTGGATCTAACTCGGGTCTACTGATTAGGAGGAAGAACTTCTTCGAAAAAAGAGACAATATACCATATCTTTTTCTCCATGCCAACCTCACCTGCAAGTGGTGCAACCTGCTAGCCAGCAAACAAAGCTCTGGCGACCGAATGGTGGGAGAATATCCATCCGAATTTGCCGAACCCAAGTCCCACAGACTAGTGAAGGGAGCAGCATCATTAGTGCGACACAACTGGCAATGCGTTCACCAATCCGTTTGCCCAGCGTGGCGAGTGTGGGCGAACTTTCCGTGAACGCTTGTTACGCTGAACCATCTGTGGTACCAAATATGTAGCCTTTTTTGATACAATTCCAAACTTTACCTTATATCGTTTTAGAAAATTAACTACAATTTCAGTATATACATTGAATACATTGTAGGGTAGGTACCTTTATAACCAAATTTAAATACATTCTACATGCAAATAAGACGTGCGTAATATTCGGTTCGTCGCTCTTCGGCGTATTTCAAAGGGTATGTTTATTTATGTTTATACATTATTTAACTACGCGCAGCTGTCTATGTCATTGCCTACCGAGTGAAAGTCTCAGGCTAAGAACCCCTAGTTCCAACAGTTTTAAGTTAAACATTTGTATAATCAAAAAAAAATTGCTCATTGCGGTAAATTAAAAAAAATATATTTAAATGACTATTAACGACTTCGTTGGGAAACTTTATGCTTGAGTTAGTACTCTGTTTCAACAAAACATAAATAAATATTACGCAATATTTGCCTTTAGGGTCTGTAAGCACTATGATGCCCTGTCCCGTATCGGTGACTGCAATTAAACCGAATGTAAAAATAAAAAAAAAATGTGTGATAAGATACAGTTATATCTATATCATTATGTTAATCCAAATTTTATAAATATTCAATACAGTTTGTTTATGTACATAATTTTTAACAGAATTTAATTTTGCAGAAACTGTTACCAAATGTCGCCATATGGGTTGACGCATAGTGTTTTCTCTCTCTCTTTCTCTATGTCTGTCTCTCTAACCATTAATTTGCTTCACACAATGAGACAAACCAGACAGTTACAGACAGAAGACCGAAACCTTAAATGTTTAATACGAAACAAAGACAAAACGGAAAGTCAATACGGCGCATGTTCACGGAAGCTGCATTGAAATTTTGCAGTGCTGAATGTAACGTAGTTACTGCACATAAGCTGAATTGACGACGCCAGTGTTCCCCGAAAATGGAGCACAGTGTTAAAACTAATAGGATAGATCCAGGAATTGGACCTTTGCCAAATACACTACGCGATGCTTCACAGTACATGCAGGCGGCATTTGAATGAATGAATAAATGAACGCAATATATTTTATTGTACATTAAAACAAAATTGAAACATATACAAAGATACAATTGGTGGCCTAATTGCTGAGAAGAGTTCTCTACTTGGCAACCACGTTTATTGCATACATTGTGTCATATTCCACTAAATAAAACTTAAAGAATATTAAAACGGAGTCGGGATTTAATATACTTAGTATTTTAGGATACCAGGTTTAATCTTCAGTCTCCTGATGGAAACGTACAACGCTCATGTAGTCATGTAGTGTCGGATAATCGTTTGTACGGAACCATTTTGAATGGTCAGTATTCTTCTAATGCATGCCTGGGCATGAAGGGGCACGTCACGACGCTGCGTTGTGCGTTTCGATCAACGAAACGAAAAACTTACTCGTGTATTAACTACTATAATAAGTAAGTAAAGCTTCGGTCAAAAGAATCTGCCAAACATGATTAATGTCTTTTTGTACGTGGTTGTGTCAAGCGGGGGCTTTGCTGCTGCTCGAATGGGCTGACTCGACCGGGATAGTAGCACGGTTTTGTGGTTGTGCTTCTGCGTTTCGTCCGATGTCTCTCCCCAAATATCATTAAAGGCCAGCAACGCACCTGCTGCTCCTCTGGTGTTGCAGATGTACGTGGGCGTCGGTAATCACATATCATATCTTCAGGTGACCGCTTGGATGTTTGCTCCTTGACCAACAAAAAAAAAACGTCGCTGTTTCGAGCCCCCTTTACGTCTGCGTGGTGAACCATCTCCTCATGAGGCACACCTGTGCCTATACCTATAGTCGTCGAATTTTCTGGTAGTGTTAGTAGTGATGATTTCGTCGTTACGTCGCCAGGCGACAAGCGACTTACTGGACACTAAAGTTAATATTAAAACCACACTAAATTGCTTTCTCATTTCCTAAGGAAGCTTATTTTGATTATAAAGCACGTGGCAGAAAAATATAAGTTAGTTAACGTCCGCATGATTGTGTGCTCAACGGTTCTGGGATAGGGTTCACACAAATTTTAAACGTGTGCATGAATGATTTTATAACAAAGATACGTTATATGCTACCAAACCAACACCGTAACCCGAATAAAATGTTCCGAACGCAGCGGCATTCGGAACATTTTATTCATGATCATTTTATATTTTTTTTAGATTACTCGCATTACATACAATTCGTGGATTTACCCACAACACATGACGGCATTTGAAGCTATTAAACGAAATCTAATCACGGTTAGCGGGAACTGGGAAGCACGTGCATATTGCCTAATTATACGAAAGAGACTAAGGTCAGAAACAACAATTGTAGTCTTTTCTACGCTTCATCATAGTGAACCGAATTCGAAGAGACCTCGAAATTTAAAATATATCTAAAAACAGTACATTAATCGTGTTTCCTGTTCAAATTAACCAATGATCGTTTTAAATAAATGAAAAAGTACGCAAGAACTTACGCGTATTCACGAAAACGTGCAAAGCATATGATTAAGGAACACACGAGAGAAGTCGTTCAAAAATCGGGGCGTGTATATATAACTTTTTAGGTTAAGCAAAAGCGTAACTCGGAAATATACACGTTTAGAATTTGTATTCAACAAGTTATTTTAAGCTTAACGGCGGCAGTTTTCAAAGCACGACCTCACCCTGCCTTTTAAAAAGGTGTATGCAAAGAAAGAAAACGTTTTCAAGCCTCAACGGCACGTTTACTATGAAAATCTTTATGCTATGCTTCTTTTAAGCTTTGGTTATGTATGTGTTGGCGTATAAGGCATAATGTGCCAGTTCTTTCCCCATGCAGAGGCCCTAACCGCTCCATAAAATCATTTCACAACAATTCCGCGCGAAGTTAACCCTCAGTAAAATTATTCTGTGTAATTTTTCACATTCAAGATATGGTTTTGTTTACCATGGCACGGATAAAAAAAAACATGTTAAAAAATAATAAGGTGTAATTTTATAGGAAAAATAAAAAAGTTTACAAACTTAAGATCGTATATTGAATTTGTCAGAGGTCTAGACATATTTAGTCCTTTCAACTCACATTTCATCACCACTTATTTGGCATAATGTGGTAAATTGTAAAAATATGACAGTTGACAAACGAAATTTTAATTTCTGACGTCAAAAAAGAGTTTTCATTCGTTCATTGACTCAGAGTAAGACAGCGCCGAACAATCTGAGATGGCATGCTTAAGCGACTCCCCGGGAAGGCGACGTTGCCCCAGATATATCTCCGATAGTTCGTTGTATGTATGTATATATTCACACCTTGTTCCCAACGGGGTAGGCAGAGACAATCTTCTTCCACTTGCTACGGTCCTGACATACGTCTTTCGCTTCTTCCACTTTCATCAATCTTCGCATGCATGCTCGTTGGTTTAGCGTACTCTTGACCTGGCCTTTATTCAAAACGTCTCCGATTCGATCGTGAAATATTCGCGTAGGTCTTCCTCTCCCGACTCTACCATTTATAAGTAAGGCAAACAAGAACGACAAAAAAAATTATTAATGATATTAATAATAAGATTATATTATTATTGACGGTCCTGGCTTTTATTAATATAGGTATTTTGTATTCTACTCAGTCAAGAAAGAAGAGTAGGCTAGATTCTAAACGTTCTTACAGCTTGTACGTGGCAGCTTTTGCTGCTTATCTGGTGTTGATTTTTTTTTGTAGAAGAAGGGGGCAAACGAGCGTGCGGCTCACCTGATGGTAAGTGATCACCGATGCCCACAAACATCCACAACACCAGAGGAGTTACAGGTGCGCTGCCTGCCTTTAAGGAAGGAATAATCTCTTTTCTTGAAGGTCCCTAAGTGGTAACTGTTCGGAAATACTGCTGGCGACAGCTGATTCCACAAAGTTGAAGTGCGTGGCAGAAAACATCCATGGAAACGCACTGTGGTGGAATGCCAACCATCTAGGTGGTATCGATGGAACTTCGAATTCTGTCGCGATGCACGATTTTTTTTGGAGGCCAATTTGGCCTTTCCCTCCAAGTGACCACGGAACTGAACGTCGCTCGATATGTCAACGCCAAGGATTCTGATACTGGCTGAGGCAATAAGGGGAATGTTCTCAAAAAGAGGAGAAACGACAAAGGGATTCTTTTTAGAGGTGAACGCGCAAACCTGTGTCTTTTTGGGGTTGAATAGGACCAAATTACGTCGACCCCAATCCGAAACTTTGAATAACAAGGTTTCGACTTCAGACACAAGTTTGTTCCGGCACTCGTCGACGTGTTCCCGAGAAATATTCGCTGCTGATGTACGTGTGCGTCGGTAACCACTAACGACTAGGTCACTAGAATCAGGAACCGCTTGCACGTTTACCCATAAAAAAAGGTAAATTTAGCATAAATTTCACAATTATTGTTACTTTTATTACAAATTTAACGGCTTTAAAACTGCAAACGTTGTTAATAAATTAAAACGCAAAAGTAACAATTTAGAATCAAATAGCCTGGCGCGCTCGCCGGATACACGTGCAAACGAGGTCATGTGGAAATTGTACCGTTTGCATACTACTTTAACTGCGGTGCACACCGACACGAAGTGATTCTGCAAGTCTGTGAAATTAACACGTGCTTACATAAACATGAACGTAAGGGCAGTTGAAAAAAATTTTAAAAATCTAGTTGATTCGGTTGCTTATTACCATAAAATTTAAATTTCTACAAAAAAACACATTTACGTAATTTATTTTTCATTTATACACCTACTTTAATTTTACCATCCAACACGCTCACATCTGTCATGGCTTTTTTTTTATTTGACGTCATTTACTTCAGTTAATTATAACCAAAACCACAAGAAATTAAATAAAATTTCCTTTAAACAAACTCCATATTGTTAAAGTAAGTTAATGTGTATTTTTCATTGTAAGTGAATTTGATTTTTTTGGGAAAAAAATGTTTATAACCTTTAAACCTCAAAGTACAATACTACCTGGTATCACTGCCATGACTGACATGATATTGGCAGAATTCTACTAAGAGAGGTCATATATTAAAGAAAAAAAAAGATTAAAACGTCAAAATTAGGAAAAGTTGACGTTCCCTGTCATTCGCGCTCAAAATGCGACGTGATAAAAACATTTAAGGCTCTGTAGTAGCGGCATAAGGATCTGTCACCCCTTTCTTTCCGTGGTAGCGAAAAGTCGGTTGCAGAATCCAGAAGCGATTTAGTTAGATTTCAATATAAATTTTTCTTTCATAACCTTAAAAGAGTCATAACACCAGAATATCGATGCAATACGATATTTTTATCACCACCGAGCACTTAGCAAATTTCAATAACCAGCATCCAGACCCGAAAGTCAATATTTTGTTTGTTGCACAAATATAGGATTCGGCTCGGATTTCAAACCTAGACCCCACTACTTATTGGGCCGGTAAGTTTTCTGAAATTACTGGCCTACGAAGGAGGTGGTGGCGAAAAAGGCTTGATTAAAATGGACATTGTAGACTTTCGATATATTCTTCCTAGCAAAATATTTAGTAAATTGACTTTAAGAAAAGTGTCCTTTAGGTCCCCTATTTGGAAATTTGAAGTTGTGTCAACGTTATCTTGCTCGCCAACAGTTTATAATTTAAAATCAGGGCTTCCCACTCTCTATAATTTTAAGTCCCCTGCTTCTGTGATTGGTTTGAATATGCACGGACCTGTCATTTATTTCAATACGATTACATCACCTGTTGTTTCTTTCTGCTTTCATACTGTGTTAACTTCCACGCGTGTGTTTTGTTCATCTGTAAAATTTAAATATGTTCAGGCAAGAACAAGTGTCTTTCAATGCATCAGAAAATGCATGTTATTGAAGCTGTGGAGAATAAATATTTGAAAAAAGATTCAGTTCAAAATTATTATTTTAACCCGCATTATTTTGATTTTAGGTAATTTGAGTTTCAAAGGACGTATCGTATGATTGCAAATGCACCAACCCATACACCGGTGATAGGGATTAGCGATGTTGTACGTGGATACAGGCATTGCTCTTTTCAAATCGCTTTTTATTTGGGAAGGTTCACGTCAACCATTGGATTCAGAAAGGGTGGATTATGATGATGATACTTTATGTTTTTTAAAATAATATCTTTCTGAATCATATTTATTTTTTATGAAAATAATAGCGCATAAATTTTATTTTATTACCTACAGTGTCATTTATTAATTTGAAACGTTATCAGACATCGTCTGGTTATATCTCAATGACGCTTGATAGCGACTTTCTCAGGCGTTCCCTCTGGCGTCTTCCATTATTTAATCAGTTCAGTTAACTTCGAGTGGATTGAAAGTCCACAAAGTTATTTTTACTGCGGATATTTTATATATTTCTGTCATTGCCTATTAAAACGGGCTTTATTTTGTTGCTTTTTTTCAACAACATGTATAAGACCAGTGTCAGGGAGTGTAGTACCAAAACTATCCTACTAGAGCTGCTCCTCACCATCACTAGTTCTGGGATTTGGGTATGGTTAATTCGGATGGATTTTCCGCCATCACTCGGTCGTTATACATCTTTCTTCTAATATTATTATAAACAAACTCAAGCTCTTAGTTGAGCTTGAGTTTGTCTAGTACATTAAACGTATTACCAAAAATTTTATTGGAGAGTTATATAGATTATACTGTCGTTACAGAAGCCGAAACCACAATTTGTACAAATTGTCATTCTGTCTGACTGCATCACACATCACACCTCTTTCATTTGTACAGTTTCTTGGAGGACCGAGCTATATCTAGAATATATCATCACGCTATCTATTAAAGGAACTGGACAGTAGGCGTGGTTCTCTAAATACAGTATACTGAACCACTGTCACAGTGTTAATTGTGACCGAGCCGTTATACGAGTAGTACATTTTGTATGTTACGTTATCTAAAATTGTTCAATATTTATGTAATCTGGCTGATAAAACTGTCTTTCTGATGGTAAGTGGTTACTCCAGCCTATCGACAACTGTAGCCGGCTTCAAACAAACAAGTCTACAAGTACGTTTCCACCCACGAGGACTAAGGTGGAATGCCTGTAATTGTGCTGGCTCTTTACACCCTTTAAGCCGAAACAAATCTGTGGATGTATTGCTACCTTGTGACAGAATTAGGTAAGATCTACCTTCGCAGACGAACAGGAGTAATTTAGCCTAGGAAGGAAAAGAAGGAATCCACCCACCGAGTTATTTCTTTTAGCAACTACAATTCGGGTGAAATTTTTTCTGTTATTTTGAATTCCATCAGCACCTATTTATGTTTCAGAACATTAAAAATCTAGCTGAGCCCGTGACATCGTCCGCGACTATTTAATCCATATGATGTCACACCAATTTTCTCCTAAATATTTTAATCTGGAAGTTAGTTTAAGCGTTTGGATGTTTGTTGCTCAATCACGATAACAACTGAGCGGATTTTGATGAAATTTAGCAGGTAGACTGAATATATCTAATAATCCTGATTAAATATAGGTTCTTAGGGAATTACGTCACGCGGATAAACCACGGACGATCCTCAGTAATTGATAACTGCATGTCTGTGAATATATCGATGCTTAAACCGTTTCCGAGCTGTAATATTGTTTCTGTACGATCTTAGGTTCATACGGTTTCAAGTAATACGGACTATTGACGGTGATAAAAGATTCTTGATTGAACTTGCCAATTATGTTTATAGATACAATTGAAGTAATATGACTAAGAAGTTTAGAAGAAGTTGACTATGGTTTTTGAAAAATACTGACTATTATCAATGGCCTGAGGACTCACAATAGTCTTCTTCTGTCATATTAAACGATTCAGATTTTCTTAAAATACTGCCTATGGGCACGTAAAGAGATTCTCGGTTTTGCAATTCAAGGACTACCAAAAGATTGAGACTAAATAAGTCTCAAGATACAAATGTAGAGCTGAACAGGTAATCGCGTGCGCCACATAGCATCTCGGGCTTCTGAGACACTTACTCAGCCTCATATACTTTTTTTTATGGAAAAGGCGGCAAACGAGCTAGAGATACACCTAGCAGTTAGTGATTACCGTCGCCCACGTACATCTGCAACTCTAGAGGAGCTGCAGGTGCGTTGCTTGCACTTAAGGATATTTGGGAGATGAGAGGGAGGATGAGGACCCCTCGTCATGGGGAGGGAGGTGGAATGGGCCTCCGGTGACCTGACCGCGTGACACTGCCAGCTCACTTGAGAGCGATACGCAAAAGAAAGAAAGAAGGAAAGAAAGAAACAATGATTGCACAAATACCCCACTAAATAACAAACAAACCTTGCAACACATTTACACAAACAATGTTTAACGCTGCCTCCTCTAGACGCGTTGCGCGGTGCACGGGGCAGACAGACCACACTCAGCTTAATGCTGCAGTTGAGACTACAGCGCTGGTTTTCAGTGGGCCTCAAAATGAGCAGCGTCGTGCGTCTATTACTGATTATAGCGATGGCTGGTAGATTCTTCCTTTTTTTTTGGGGTTTGGGATCGGGGGAGCAACTTCTCTAAGCGACACTATTCACTCGGACGGAGTCGCGGGCACAGCTAATATTATACAATAGTACTATTAATTGTAATTTCCATCTATAAAAGTCTGTGAATAAGTATGTAAATTAATGAAAAACTTCAGAGGCTGCATCCTTTTAGTTTATTTAAATTATATAAATACTGGCTACTGACAGATTCCATCACAAGAGAACTCTCAACCCAATTGTAATAAAAAATAATCCTATCTCCTATTTCACGAAATAATCTTCACCACTGCCCAAATTCGTTCATATCCGTTTAGCACTAACCGCGTGATTGACCACGACAAACATACAAACTTTCCATTTGTTTATACTCGTTGCAGTTCTGTAATCTGGAACATTTAAAAAAAAAGATCCAGGAAAATCTGTGAAATTGCTTTTAAGTTATATCCGTCCAAACATACTGTGTATACAAAGTGTTTTATGTAGTCGTATTAGTACAGATTAAAATATTTTTTTTGTTACCGAAAGTCGATACGTTATCTGGTTACTTACATTACTAGAGTTAGAGTACATCCTGAATAGCAGCTAGTTCGTCTCTCCCAAATCTGTTTATAGCGCAGTACTTATTAACTTTCACACAAGTATTTCCAACTACGTGAACTTCTCGCAAAGCTTTTAAAGAAAGTATGTCGCCAATGTCACCTATTGCATCCAGGATACGTCGCGTAAATCAAGATTAATCTAGATCTAAGTCGCAGACAAATAAATTCTTAAAATATAGTTGACAGCCCAAAAGCTCTACTTCATTACACTAGCGAACCGCGCTGGTTTTCCACGGACTGATCTATAGTATATAAACTAAATGTGAATGTGTTATACATAAAAACATTCCTCATGAAATTTTATAAATGATGGTGAAAACAGCAGTAGAAGTTATAGGCAAATACCTAGACAAACTTTGTTCCATACTACTTGAAGATAGATTTTAGTTTGAAGCCACTCTGTAGCATTGAGGTAGACTGTTTTCAACTTTAAAACGCTGTCTCAAAATAAAAAGCATCTGCCCAGCAGTGAGACTTTTATAGAAACTTTATTAATAATTTTAGTGGCAACAGTATCGATTTTTTGAAAAAAAGACTGGCCTAGGATCTTCTTCTTCATTAAGAGAGGGAGAGAAAGTTTAAAGAAAATAGATTGGCCAATTGCGCCTCAAGCTCACACACCGAGGGTTTCGCTTCTTACAAATCTTGTCTTTAATAACTAAACTAGATATCTACGGAGTTTCTAGCTTATGTACGTGGTAGAGCCATGCGGCGGCTTTTGCTACTATTCGAATAAGCCGCCTCGACCCAGGTAGTACAACGGTCTCGTAGAGCACCTGCATGAAGTAGAGGCAAGTCTTTTGCTTCTGCGTTTCGTTCGATGATTGACGTAATTACCCATCCCCAAATATCCGACAACTGCAGTGCTGCAGGAGCACCAAAAAACACGGCCATATACGAGTACTAACAGACGCGCCGAAGTCTCAACACGGATCTCTTAAAATATGCGACAAGAACTTATAAAACCAGGTTTGGTTACATGGCCTAATCTTTGGATTATGCCTGTTACTATTCTTTAGGAATATTATGCATGATTCCCTGCATAATATTTTCGTAAAAGTATTGACGAATGTTAAAATATAAAATATTAATATTGACGAAAGATGAAAGTTAAAATATTAATTTATTTAAATCATTCCCTAAGGGAATCACGAGAACGTAAATATATAACGTTATATATAATAAAAACGGCTCGTTTTTATTATATATAACGTTATTATATAAATTATCATCAGCCGCATGAGCCCATAATTAAATACTATAAGACATTATGCTGTGAAACTAACGGAAGAAAACGGTTCGAGCAGTGGTTACATCACTCAGTTGACGTATTTTTCTAACACCATATGCAGCTTATTAGCTTATAGCTTATTGGCTAAAGTTTCAATTGTGATTCCTAGAAATATAATCTCTTAATGTATGGTTTGTCAAAATAAACTAGGTCTTTGTTTTACGTTTGGCAATGCAAATATAACGCATTTATTTTTATCAGTGTAACGTGCTAAAGTGTTGGCATGAAACCATAACCATTACATTACTTAGAGCATTATTGAATTCACTCAGATACTTAGTTTTTCGATTGACTTTGAATATTGGTGAATTAACATCTGCAGACAATACTATTTTTGTAAAATTCAAAACCAAGAATGGCGGAAGGTTTATCAATTAGAAATGAAATTAACCATGGATTTCTATCGCACACCAATTTTTATTTTGAACCTAAAGGAAGGTATCATAATTAAATTCGTAGCTTCTTATCACATCGCTTATTGGCTTAACTGTCTCCATGTTGACAAGGACACTTTCGGTACTGCAGTATAACACAGAGGACCAAGTTTCTGAAGTACCGGGAAAACTACGACATGCTACGAAGCCGAAGTTTCTAGAAAGTCTTCAAAGTTGAAAGTAATTGATGATCAATTCTGCAAGAGGAAAGGAATGAGCTTTGAAGGCAAATTCATAGCCTAATTCTTCTTATACTTCATCAACAGCTTACTTAAGTCCACTGCTGGAAATGGCCAACCAAAAAAGAGACAGCGTGGTTTTCTTGAAAGGTTCGCCCACACTCACCTCGCTGGGCGACTGGGTTAGTGAAAGGAATGCCGCCACGCAAACCCACGCAGCAGCTGCTCCCCATCACTAATCTGTGGGATTTGGATTCGCCAAATTGCTATTAATATGCCACCAACACAGGGTCGGGAGAGCCGTTTTGGTTTCCTAGGAGGGTGCACCTCATGCAGAGGAGGAAGGCATTTTGAGATAAAGGTGGTATATTCCCTTTACCTATCCTCAGAAAGTCCTCGTATCGAGATCAGTTGGGAAGTCAATATTAGGTCCTTACGTATGAAATTAGCGTATTATACGGAAAAAGTTTATGAAATTATATATTTAATCAATTGAAGTATGTACCATGCACTTTCGCCATTTTATACGTAGTTCATTGATTCCATCGCTGAAGAAAATCTTGGCAAGCTCAAAAAATTCTGGCCTAAAGTTCTCTGGACGATTTAGAGTAGTTTATTTTCGAGTCCCTCATGAACTTTTTGGATGGTGTGACTTTTATGTGCCACTGCACATAATGTTGAACACACGTTTCATCTCCAGTAAAAATCCGACCCCAAAAGTTCTTCGTTTTTCTCAATCCAAGGGTCCAAAAACCGTTTAGTGCGGTGTGAGTAGTTTCGGCAACCCTCTTGCTCCGCACGCCTTTGACATGCCAAGACGATCATGCTAAATATTCGAAATGGTTGTGTCTGTTGTTACTCCATCCATTTATGCTAGTTGTTTTTTTTAAAACAGACATCTAATAATTTTTACATAATTTTTCCCCAAATTTTCTGCACCTGTGGCCTTGACGGGCTGTCACGCCTTCATGATTTTCCCAGGGCAATAATCTCCGTATACCGAGGACATCTTTCCAAGAAGGTTTGAGCTTTTCCCTGCGATTCACTTGTTTATTCAACGATGGGTCAATAAATAATAATGGGATTGTTTTGATACTTGCTATTTATCCTAATAATGAGTATCTAAATTAGCGCAAGTATAAAATAAGTGACCACACCACTCCCTTACCCTCCTTTTGTCCTCTGGAGTGACGACGCACCTACATTTGCCATCAGTGCTTGTGGTGGACTGTTTTATTTGTTTACAAAAAATCTCATAAATACCTAATGCAGATGTTTTTCGTAGACTCAAATCAATACACATCGAGACTACTCTTGTGATTGCTATGAGAAATATGCCAGCTATATTTATATGAGTAATACCAGTGTTTCATTTCGTAAGTGCTGTCACTGGCAGTCGCCACTGACGCACGTCGGCCGGGGAAAAACTGTGAATTTTATACGACCGTTATATCGCTTTGAATGTCTATGTAATATTCTCTAGTGCCAAAAACAAAAAATGCATTGAGAGTATGAAAGAAAATCTTAGTTAGGTGTTGTTTAATTTTTCTTCTATTCTATACATTATATATAAATAAAAATATTATTAGTAAAAAGGTAGTATTTGACTACTACACATTTGTATGTCTATGGCGGTTAGGCCGGGGCTGGTATAACAGCATTGGCGCTGATTTTCAGTGGGACAGAGTATTTCGGTCTTTGTCGCATAACATTTAATTAGTTAATTAAATACACCTATAACGGCTATCTCACCAACCCATCGGTTGACTGGCAGAGAATGCCAACAGGCATTAAGCCCGCCATTATTCACCTCATACTATAAGGTGTAAACCATAAAGCTTTTAAATAAAATAATTAACATTACATCAGATACGTGAAGGTCACGATGGGTGCCTCTTTGTTTGCGTGTACATTCGCAGTACAGTATCCTAGACAGTTACAAAGATGTGGCGATTTTTTTTTCTCGATCGTGCTCGTAATCGATCAGACCACTAATCGATTTCAACAACACACATATAGAAAAGAATGGTTCTGTTGTTCCGTCACCCATACAGCACGATTTTATGGGATATTACGAGGCCATTTAAAAAAAACTCTAGATCTCTTATCTAAGAAATAGAACTCGGTATGATAGCTCACATTACCCTTTTATTCTGTATAAATTCTTCTTTAACGGTATTTAATTAGTTGTAGTAATATGCTTGACAATCGCACCTTAAACGCCTATACCGTCACCGATCTAGAATAAATATTTCTGACAGATGGTAAATACTGAAGGCCAAAAAACAACACTCAATTGTTGACGATGTGACAGTTTATTTTATTTCTCTACACGGTGAAACTTTATCGTTGATTATACGTGAACAACGAAATTGAGTCTCCTTTTATTTTTAGTATTTATAGATTAAGGGAGTGAAACTTAGCTTATTACCACCATAGCCAGCTATGGCACGCCTTTCCATGTCGCCTTTAAGTCAGGTAAAATAAAGTGTACGTACACACATGATTCTTCCATACAAAACCAGGTACGGAATAACTTCCTCTATGCTCTTTCGAACTCTTTCCTCATAGCGTTCAGAAGAATGGTCGAATTTTGACCTCAAAGCTTTTTAAGCTTTGTCGCACGCAAGGCAAGGGGCCTCTCATTCCTAAAGTTTTCGAACCGGATTAAATCCGAACAGCCGCAGCGAATAGCTAGTTGTAATCTGTTATAAATACAGTTAGATAGATGTAAATTTAGATTACAACTAGGTTACAATAATATTTTGTTCATTATACAATGAAGAAAGTTATGTTTGTTTTGGAAACATTTTGTTGCTAAACTGGCCATTTGTTTTTTGTACACATCACTGAGCCGTGGTAGCCTAATGGTTTGGACGTTCGCTGTAATTAGATAGTGCGTGAGTGACTTGGGTTCGATGCCAGCTGCCAGCACCGCTTAAATTGAAAATAGAAATTTTAAGTACTGAATCTACCACTCGAAGAAATCTGCATGTCTGAGCAATAAAAAATATTATTTCGAGGACATGTGGAAACCGCCAACGCGCACTGGAGCAGGGTGGAGGATCGTTTTTGGCTCCAAAGCCCTCTCGAATGCTGAAAGGAGTCATTTGGCCAACAGTGGGAGAGCCAAGCGGCGGCTTTTGCTGCTGCTCGGATGGGACGGCTCGACCGGGTTGGTACCACGGCCTCGCAGAATACGGCGTGAAGGAGAGGCACATTGTGCTTCTGCGTTTCGTTCGGTGAGTGAGGTGTAACCGGAGGCCCACTCCCCCTCCCACCCCCCTTTCCCCTCCTCTTCCTCCCACCCATCTCCCAAATGACCTTAAGGCGCGCAACGCACCTGCAGCATCTCTGGTGTTGCGATGTATGTGTGCTGATGGTAAGTGAATACCGTATATTCACTTACCATCAGGGGAACCGCTTGCTCGTTTGCCGTCATTAAATCATATCATAAAAAAAAACATGCTTACATTATTTTACTTTTTGAAACAATAATTACAAGCACAGCTAATGCGGTGTATATGAACCGTCTTTTTCTTCTTAAAATACAACCTCATCTACTCGCGGTGCACTTTTCTTACTAATAGATGTGACTGATGGTGGAAAATTGATCCGCATGCCTAACCCAAATCCCACAGAGTAGTGATGGTGATCAGCATCTCCAATGCGGGGCAATCAACACCACGCTCATCCACCGGCCTACCTAACGCGGTGAAGGTTCTGGCATGCCAGCTTCTCTCAATAGAGAGATAGGCTTCGTTCTTGTTCGGCATAGAATTGTTTATCATCAGATCATGACGACCGGCCGTTGTCATTGTGAACGTAAAGAATACAAGCAGTCCCTTTCTATGACATATATTTTAATTGTGACGAACACGTGGCTTAGTGGTTATCGTAGTAGATTGCCGTGCCCCGGGTCCAGAGTCGATTCCCAGCCGCGGCTCACATAACTTTGCAGCAATTACATTGTTATAAATCATATCAGGACATATACGTCACGGTTTTCGGGTTTGGTTGTCTTGTGCTGAGTCCCATACCTCTGTCACTGTCTCCTGATCCTTCCTCCGGTCTTATCGCGTAAGCGTATAGAAACGTAAAAATTTGTGTAGAGTTGTGTATTTGCGCATATGCATACGGCACTATATTATCACCTGCACAGATGTTTATTATGCCGAGCATTTTCGGAAGTCATCGTCGTTGCTCGGGATTGGCCAGAAGCTCATTAGTCTCTTACATTAACAAAACGAAAGAAAAGGCTTCATGGAAATATTCCTAAAAAGGATCCTCTGAGCAACGACGCGCAAAATTCCTTTATAGTATCAAATACAGAACAAAAGGTTTGTGTTCGTTTTTCGAGAGGAATATTATTTTCTCGTAAATCGGTCCCTTGGAACCCAATTTGCTTGAAATAATTACTTCATTTCGTACTTTGATGACTCCGGGAAGCCTTACTTTGAAGAAACGTTCAGCAATTCGAGAGATAAAACAACATAAAATGTATTAAAATTAAGAAAAATAATTTTAAGCAGAGCAGACTTAGTAATAATATTTTTAATACAACATATTTTTTCATTACTCAGGCCAATTTATTTAATTTTTATACATAACACGTCATCCTGACACTAACTAGGATTACCTGTCTTGGTAACTGGATGGTATTAGGATAAATACAAAACCTCCATAGACAAATAATCGGATTTATCAAAAAAAACCTCCTGACTTTGGTATAAACATTTATATGATTATATAATACATGCAAATGTTATCCACTAGCGGGATTCGAACTCGCGATCCTCGGATTCGAGTGCAGTCAGTCACTATTAACTAGGGCATCGTTTACAGAGATATCCCTTCACTTGTCATAACTTTTAAACAATTGAAGTTCTATTGATATGAGTCATACTAACACGAGAAGCATCCAGTTTTAACTATTTAGATAAATAGACGGACAGAAAGGCAAACACCTACTTCATTATTGATGATACTATTTTTATAACAAAAAAAAAGCGCTTATTGCTTCAGCAATTATCAAAGGCTAATTGTGAGAAAATAACTCCTGAAAGTTTCCCTGCCATGAAGAAGGCGTCGGAAACGTTTTGTCCGCTTCTTTATTTTCTTTATCATTTGTGTTGCGCACTTAGGGGTTCAAAAGTAATGTTGTAATTAAGGAAGAAATAGAGAGACGCCCCTAAAAACTTTAGACTCATGAATAGGAAAGAGATCTAGGAAGTCTGCAGGCTGCGACCATATTCTAGATTGCCCCAAGCATTACATCAGATTTATTTGCGTCAACGTGACAAGCGGCGACCGAAACGTCCGGTTCGAAAAACTGATTGGTACGGTAAAATATGGGCTGTTTTAGTTATTATTGATATTATAAACATTACATCAGATTTATTTGCGTAAACGTGACAAGCGGCGACCGAAACGTCTGTTCGAAAAACTGATTGGTACGGTAAAATATGGGCTGTTTTAGTTATTATTGATATTATAAACATTACATCAGATTTATTTGCGTAAACGTGACAAGCGGCGACCGAAACGTCCGTTCGAAAAACTGATTGGAACGGTAAAATATGGGCTGTTTTAGTTATTATTGATATTATAAACATTACATCAGATTTATTTGCGTCAACGTGACAAGCGGCGACCGAAACGTCCGTCTGAAAACTGATTGGAACGGTAAAATATGGCTGTTTTAGTTATTATTGATGTATAAACATTACATCAGATTTATTTGCGTAAACGTGACAAGTGGCGACCGAAACGTCCGTTCGAAAAACTGATTGGTACAGTAAAATATGGGCTGTTTTAGTTATTATTGATGTATAAACATTACATCAGATTTGTTGCGTAAACGTGACAAGCGGCGACCAGAAACGTCCGTTCGAAAAACTGATTGGAACGGTAAAATATGGGCTGTTTTAGTTATTATTGATATTATAAACATTACATCAGATTTATTTGCGTAAACGTGACGAAGCGGCGACCGAAACGTCCGTTCGAAAAACTGATTGGTACAGTAAAATATGGGCTGTTTGGTTATTATTGATATTATAAACATTACATCAGATTTATTTGCGTAAACGTGACAAGCGGCGACCAAACGTCCGTTCGAAAAACTGATTGGTACGGTAAAATATGGGCTGTTTTAGTTATTATTGATATTATAAACATTACATCAGATTTATTTGCGTAAACGTGACAAGCGGCGACCGAAACGTCCGTTCGAAAAACTGATTGGTACGGTAAAATATGGGCTGTTTTAGTAATTATTGATATTATAAACATTACATCAGATTTATTTGCGTAAACGTGACAAGCGGCGACCGAAACGTCCGTTCGAAAAACTGATTGGTACGGTAAAATATGGGCTGTTTTAGTTATTATTGATATTATGCTCGTATCTACATCTCCGCATAAATTTACTACGTTTTATCCTAAAAGAAGTTCGAGGAGGTGGTAAAGTCTTAAAGAAACATTTTTTCCAGAAATGTTCACTCAAATGAAAAGTTTCCCGTCATAAAAAAGGCTAGATGAAAGGGTCCCTAGGTCTTTATGCCATATGCAATAATACCATAACCTCATTAAACTCAGAATTCGAAGAAAGGAACTAGTACGTTAATTAAAGCATAAATTTACCACATTTTGTATTGAAAAAAAGGTTTGAAGTCATTAAATTTCTTTACAGAGGTAAAGTCTCCAAGGAACAGTTTTTTCTGAAGTGAGTAGTTAATTGAAAAGTTCCCCGTCACAAAAAAGATTCGATAAAAGGGTCCCTTAGGTCTTTAAATGCTTTTATTAATACCATAACCTCATTAAGCAAGCAGAATGTGAACAAAGGAACGGAATATAATTTAGAGGAAAGTAAGATTTTAGGTTTTTCCCGCTTTGATGAAGCATTTCATTTTAATAAACCGAATGTAAAAATAAAAAAAAATGTGTGATAAGATTCAGTTATATCTATATCTATATCATTATGTTAATCCAAATTATATAAATATTCAATACAGTTTGTTTATGTACATAATTTTTAACAGAATTTAATTTTGCAGAAACTGTTACCAAATGTCGCCATATGGGTTGACGCATAGTGTTTTCTCTATGTCTGTCTCTCTAACCATTAATTTGCTTCACACAATGAGACAAACCCTCTTTAAATATTACAGACAGAAGACCGAAACCTTAAATGTTTAATACGAAACAAAGACAAAACGGAAAGTCAATACGGCGCATGTTCACGGAAGCTGCATTGAAATTTTGCAGTGCTCAATGTAACGTAGTTACTGCACATAAGCTGAATTGACGACGCCAGTGTTCCCCGAAAATGGAGCACAGTGTTAAAACTAATAGGATAGATCCAGGAATTGGACCTTTGCCAAATACACTACGCGATGCTTCACAGTACATGCAGGCGGCATTTGAATGAATGAATAAATGAACGCAATATATTTTATTGTACATTAAAACAAAATTGAAACATATACAAAGATTCAATTGGTGGCCTAATTGCTGAGAAGAGTTCTCTACTTGGCAACCACGTTTATTGCATACATTGTGTCATATTCCACTAAATAAAACTTAAAGAATATTAAAACGGAGTCGGGATTTAATATACTTAGTATTTTAGGATACCAGGTTTAATCTTCAGTCTCCTGATGGAAACGTACAACGCTCATGTAGTCATGTAGTGTCGGATAATCGTTTGTACGGAACCATTTTGAATGGTCAGTATTCTTCTAATGCATGCCTGGGCATGAAGGGGCACGTCACGACGCTGCGTTGTGCGTTTCGATCAACGAAACGAAAAACTGACTCGTGTATTAACTACTATAATAAGTAAGTAAAAGCTTCGGTCAAAAGAAACTGCCAAACATGATTAATGTCTTTTTTGTACGTGGTTGTGTCAAGCGGGGGCTTTGCTGCTGCTCGAATGGGCTGACTCGACCGGGATAGTAGCACGGTTTTGTGGTTGTGCTTCTGCGTTTCGTCCGATGTCTCTCCCCAAATATCATTAAAGGCCAGCAACGCACCTGCTGCTCCTCTGGTGTTGCAGATGTACGTGGGCGTCGGTAATCACATATCATATCTTCAGGTGACCGCTTGGATGTTTGCTCCTTGACCAACAAAAAAAAAACGTCGCTGTTTCGAGCCCCCTTTACGTCTGCGTGGTGAACCATCTCCTCATGAGGCACACCTGTGCCTATACCTATAGTCGTCGAATTTTCTGGTAGTGTTAGTAGTGATGATTTCGTCGTTACGTCGCCAGGCGACAAGCGACTTACTGGACACTAAAGTTAATATTAAAACCACACTAAATTGCTTTCTCATTTCCTAAGGAAGCTTATTTTGATTATAAAGCACGTGGCAGAAAAATATAAGTTAGTTAACGTCCGCATGATTGTGTGCTCAACGGTTCTGGGATAGGGTTCACACAAATTTTAAACGTGTGCATGAATGATTTTATAACAAAGATACGTTATATGCTACCAAACCAACACCGTAACCCGAATAAAATGTTCCGAACGCAGCGGCATTCGGAACATTTTATTCATGATCATTTTATATTTTTTTTAGATTACTCGCATAACATACAATTCGTGGATTTACCCACAACACATGACGGCATTTGAAGCTATTAAACGAAATCTAATCACGGTTAGCGGGAACTGGGAAGCACGTGCATATTGCCTAATTATACGAAAGAGACTAAGGTCAGAAACAACAATTGTAGTCTTTTCTACGCTTCATCATAGTGAACCGAATTCGAAGAGACCTCGAAATTTAAAATATATCTTAAAACAGTACATTAATCGTGTTTCCTGTTCAAATTAACCAATGATCGTTTTAAATAAATGAAAAAGTACGCAAGAACTTACGCGTATTCACGAAAACGTGCAAAGCATATGATTAAGGAACACACGAGAGAAGTCGTTCAAAAATCAGGGCGTGTATATATAACTTTTAGGTTAAGCAAAAGCGTAACTCGGAAATATACACGTTTAGAATTTGTATTCAACAAGTTATTTTAAGCTTAACGGCGGCAGTTTTCAAAGCACGACCTCACCCTGCCTTTTAAAAAGGTGTATGCAAAGAAAGAAAACGTTTTCAAGCCTCAACGGCACGTTTACTATGAAAATCTTTATGCTATGCTTCTTTTAAGCTTTGGTTATGTATGTGTTGGCGTATAAGGCATAATGTGCCAGTTCTTTCCCCATGCAGAGGCCCTAACCGCTCCATAAAATAATTTCACAACAATTCCGCGCGAAGTTAACCCTCAGTAAAATTATTCTGTGTAATTTTTCACATTCAAGATATGGTTTTGTTTACCATGGCACGGATAAAAAAAAACATGTTAAAAAATAATAAGGTGTAATTTTATAGGAAAAATTAAAAAAGTTTACTAACTTAAGATCGTATATTGAATTTGTCAGAGGTCTAGACATATTTAGACCTTTCAACTCACATTTCATCACCACTTATTTGGCATAATGTGGTAAATTGTACAAATATGACAGTTGACAAACGAAATTTGAATTTCTGACGTCAAAAAAGAGTTTTCATTCGTTCATTGACTCAGAGTAAGACAGCGCCGAACAATCTGAGATGGAATGCTTAAGCGACTCCCCGGGAAGGCGACGTTGCCCCAGATATATCTCCGATAGTTCGTTGTATGTATGTATATATTCACACCTTGTTCCCAACGGGGTAGGCAGAGACAATCTTCTTCCACTTGCTACGGTCCTGACATACGTCTTTCGCTTCTTCCACTTTCATCAATCTTCGCATGCATGCTCGTTGGTTTAGCGTACTCTTGACCTGGCCTTTATTCAAAACGTCTCCGATTCGATCGTGAAATGTTCGCGTGGGTCTTCCTCTCCCGACTCTACCATTTATAAGTAAGGCAAACAAGAACGACAAAAAAAATTATTAATGATATTAATAATAAGATTATATTATTATTGACGGTCCTGGCTTTTATTAATATAGGTATTTTGTATTCTACTCAGTCAAGAAAGAAGAGTAGGCTAGATTCTAAACGTTCTTACAGCTTGTACGTGGCAGCTTTTGCTGCTTATCTGGTGTTGATTTTTTTTTTTTGTAGAAGAAGGGGTAAACGAGCGTGCGGCTCACCTGATAGTAAGTGATCACCGATGCCCACAAACATCCACAACACCAGAGGAGTTACAGATGCGCTGCCTGCCTTTAAGGAAGGAATAATCTCTTTTCTTGAAGGTCCCTAAGTCGTAACTGTTCGGAAATACTGCTGGCGACAGCTGATTCCACAAAGTTGAAGTGCGTGGCAGAAAACATCCATGGAAACGCACTGTGGTGGAATGCCAACCATCTAGGTGGTATCGATGGAACTTCGAATTCTGTCGCGATGCACGATTTGTTTTGGAGGCCAATTTGGCCTTTCCCTCCAAGTGACCACGGAACTGAACGTCGCTCGATATGTCAACGCCAAGGATTCTGATACTGGCTGAGGCAATAAGGGGAATGTTCTCAAAAAGAGGAGAAACGACAAAGGGATTCTTTTTAGAGGTGAACGCGCAAACCTGTGTCTTTTTGGGGTTGAATAGGACCAAATTACGTCGACCCCAATCCGAAACTTTGAATAACAAGGTTTCGACTTCAGACACAAGTTTGTTCTTAAGTATCTAATAATCCTGATTAAATATAGGATCTTAGGGAATTACGTCACGCGGAACAAACCACGGACGATCCTCAGTAATTGATAACTGCATGTCTGTGAATATATCGATGCTTAAACCCTTTACGAGCTGTAATATTGTTTCTGTACGATCTTAGGTTCATACGGTTTCAAGTAATACGGACTATTGACGGTGATAAAAGATTCTTGATTGAACTTGCCAATTATGTTTATAGATGCAATTGAAGTAATATGACTAAGAAGTTTAGAAGAAGTTGACTATGGTTTTTGAAAAATACTGACTATTATCAATGGCCTGAGGACTCGCAATAGTCTTCTTCTGTCATATTAAACGATTCAGATTTTCTTAAAATACTGCCTATGGGCACGTTAAGAGATTCTCGGTTTTGCAATTCAAGGACTACCAAAAGATTGAGACTAAATAAGTCTCAAGATACAAATGTAGAGCTGAACAGGTAATCGCGTGCGCCACATAGCATCTCGGGCTTTCTGAGACACTTACTCAGCCTCATATACTTTTTTTTATGGAAAAGGCGGCAAACGAGCTAGAGATACACCTAGCAGTTAGTGATTACCGTCGCCCACGTACATCTGCAACTCTAGAGGAGCTGCAGGTGCGTTGCTTGCACTTAAGGATATTTGGGAGATGAGAGGGAGGATGAGGACCCCTCGTCATGGGGAATGGGCCTCCGGTGACCTGACCGCGTGACACTGCCAGCTCATTTGAGAGCGATACGCAAAAGAAAGAAAGAAACAATGATTGCACAAATACCCCACTAAATAACAAACAAACCTTGCAACACATTTACACAAACAATGTTTAACGCTGCCTCCTCTAGACGCGTTGCGCGGTGCACGGGGCAGACAGACCACACTCAGCTTAATGCTGCAGTTGAGACTACAGCGCTGGTTTTCAGTGGGCCTCAAAATGAGCAGCGTCGTGCGTCTATTACTGATTATAGCGATGGCTGGTAGATTCTTCCTTTTTTTTTGGGGTTTGGGATCGGGGGAGCAACTTCTCTAAGCGACACTATTCACTCGGACGGAGTCGCGGGCACAGCTAATATTATACAATAGTACTATTAATTGTAATTTCCATCTATAAAAGTCTGTGAATAAGTATGTAAATTAATGAAAAACTTCAGAGGCTGCATCCTTTTAGTTTCTTTAAATTATATAAATACTGGCTACTGACAGATTCCATCACAAGAGAACTCTCAACCCAATTGTAATAAAAATAATCCTATCTCCTATTTCACGAAATAATCTTCACCACTGCCCAAATTCGTTCATATCCGTTTAGCACTAACCGCGTGATTGACCACGACAAACATACAAACTTTCCATTTGTTTATACTCGTTGCAGTTCTGTAATCTGGAACATTTAAAAAAAAAGATCCAGGAAAATCTGTGAAATTGCTTTTAAGTTATATCCGTCCAAACATACTGTGTATACAAAGTGTTTTATGTAGTCGTATTAGTACAGATTAAAATATTTTTTTGTTACCGAAAGTCGATACGTTATCTGGTTACTTACATTACTAGAGTTAGAGTACATCCTGAATAGCAGCTAGTTCGTCTCTCCCAAATCTGTTTATAGCGCAGTACTTATTAACTTTCACACAAGTATTTCCAACTACGTGAACTTCTCGCAAAGCTTTTAAAGAAAGTATGTCGCCAATGTCACCTATTGCATCCAGGATACGTCGCGTAAATCAAGATTAATCTAGATCTAAGTCGCAGACAAATAAATTCTTAAAATATAGTTGACAGCCCAAAAGCTCTACTTCATTACACTAGCGAACCGCGCTGGTTTTCCACGGACTGATCTATAGTATATAAACTAAATGTGAATGTGTTATACATAAAAAAAACATTCCTCATGAAATGTTCTAAATTATGGTGAAAACAGCAGTAGAAGTTATAGGCAAATACCTAGACAAACTTTGTTCCATACTACTTGAAGATAGATTTTAGTTTGAAGCCACTCTGTAGCATTGAGGTAGACTGTTTTCAACTTTAAAACGCTGTCTCAAAATAAAAAGCATCTGCCCAGCAGTGAGACTTTTATAGAAACTTTATTAATAATTTTAGTGGCAACAGTATCGATTTATTGAAAAAAAGACTGGCCTAGGATCTTCTTCTTCATTAAGAGAGGGAGAGAAAGTTTAAAGAAAATAGATTGGCCAATTGCGCCTCAAGCTCACACACCGAGGGTTTCGCTTCTTACAAATCTTGTCTTTAATAACTAAACTAGATATCTACGGAGTTTCTAGCTTATGTACGTGGTAGAGCCAAGCGGCGGCTTTTGCTACTATTCGAATAAGCCGCCTCGACCCAGGTAGTACTACGGTCTCGTAGAGCACCTGCATGAAGTAGAGGCAAGTCTTTTGCTTCTGCGTTTCGTTCGATGATTGACGTAATTACCCATCCCCAAATATCCGACAACTGCAGTGCTGCAGGAGCACCAAAAAACACGGCCATATACGAGTACTAATAGACGCGCCGAAGTCTCAACACGGATCTCTTAAAATATGCGACAAGAACTTATAAAACCAGGTTTGGTTACATGGCCTAATCTTTGGATTATGCCTGTTACTATTCTTTAGGAATATTATGCATGATTCCCTGCATAATATTTTCGTAAAAGTATTGACGAATGTTAAAATATAAAATATTAATATTGACGAAAGATGAAAGTTAAAATATTAATTTATTTAAATCATTCCCTAAGGGAATCACGAGAACGTAAATATATAACGTTATATATAATAAAAACGGCTCGTTTTTGTGGTATAAAAATTAAATTATCATCAGCCGCATGAGCCCATAATTAAATACTATAAGACATTATGCTGTGAAACTAACGGAAGAAAACGGTTCCAGCAGTGGTTACATCACTCAGTTGACGTATTTTTCTAACACCATATGCAGCTTATTAGCTTATAGCTTATTGGCTAAAGTTTCAATTGTGATTCCTAGAAATATAATCTCTTAATGTATGGTTTGTCAAAATAAACTAGGTCTTTGTTTTACGTTTGGCAATGCAAATATAACGCATTTATTTTTATCAGTGTAACGTGCTAAAGTGTTGGCATGAAACCATAACCATTACATTACTTAGAGCATTATTGAATTCACTCAGATACTTAGTTTTTCGATTGACTTTGAATATTGGTGAATTAACATCTGCAGACAATACAATTTTTGTAAAATTCAAAACCAAGAATGGCGGAAGGTTTATCAATTAGAAATGAAATTAACCATGGATTTCTATCGCACACCAATTTTTATTTTGAACCTAAAGGAAGGTATCATAATTAAATTCGTAGCTTCTTATCACATCGCTTATTGGCTTAACTGTCTCCATGTTGACAAGGATACTTTCGGTACTGCAGTATAACACAGAGGACCAAGTTTCTGAAGTACCGGGAAAACTACGACATGCTACGAAGCCGAAGTTTCTAGAAAGTCTTCAAAGTTGAAAGTAATTGATGATCAATTCTGTAAGAGGAAAGGAATGAGCTTTGAAGGCAAATTCATAGCCTAATTCTTCTTATACTTCATCAACAGCTTACTTAAGTCCACTGCTGGAAATGGCCAACTAAAAAAGAGACAGCGTGGTTTTCTTGAAAGGTTCGCCCACACTCACCTCGCTGGGCTAGTGGGTTAGTGAAAGGAATGCCGCCACGCAAACCCACGCAGCAGCTGCTCCCCATCACTAATCTGTGGGATTTGGATTCGCCAAATTGCTATTAATATGCCACCATCACAGGGTCGGGAGAGCCGTTTTGGTTTCCTAGGAGGGTGCACCTCATGCAGAGGAGGAAGGCATTTTGAGATAAAGGTGGTATATTCCCTTTACCTATCCTCAGAAAGTCCTCGTATCCAGATCAGTTGGGAAGTCAATATTAGGTCCTTACGTATGAAATTAGCGTATTATACGGAAAAAGTTTATGAAATTATATATTTAATCAATTGAAGTATGTACCATGCACTTTCGCCATTTTATACGTAGTTCATTGATTCCATCGCTGAAGAAAATCTTGGCGAGCTCAAAAAATTCTGGCCTAAAGTTCTCTGGACGATTTAGAGTAGTTTATTTTCGAGTCCCTCATGAACTTTTTGGATGGTGTGACTTTTATGTGCCACTGCACATAATGTTGAACACACGTTTCATCTCCAGTAAAAATCCGACCCCAAAAGTTCTTCGTTTTTCTCAATCCAAGGGTCCAAAAACCGTTTAGTTTCGGCAACCCTCTTGCTCCGCACGCCTTTGACATGCCAAGACGATCATGCTAAATATTCGAAATGGTTGTGTCTGTTGTTACTCCATCCATTTATGCTAGTTGTTTTTTTTAAAACAGACATCTAATAATTTTTACATAATTTTTCCCCAAATTTTCTGCACCTGTGGCCTTGACGGGCTGTCACGCCTTCATGATTTTCCCAGGGCAATAATCTCCGTATACCGAGGACATCTTTCCAAGAAGGTTTGAGCTTTTCCCTGCGATTCACTTGTTTATTCAACGATGGGTCAATAAATAATAATGGGATTGTTTTGATACTTGCTATTTATCCTAATAATGAGTATCTAAATTAGCGCAAGTATAAAATAAGTGACCACACCACTCCCTTACCCTCCTTTTGTCCTCAGGAGTGACGACGCACCTACATTTGCCATCAGTGCTTGTGGTGGACTGTGTTATTTGTTTACAAAAAATCTCGTAAATACCTAATGCAGATGTTTTTTCGTAGACTCAAATCAATACACATCGAGACTACTCTTGTGATTGCTATGAGAAATATGCCAGCTATATTTATATCAGTAATACCAGTGTTTCATTTCGTAAGTGCTGTCACTGGCAGTCGCCACTGACGCACGTCGGCCGGGGAAAAACTGTGAATTTTATACGAACGTTATATCGCTTTGAATGTCTATGTAATATTCTCTAGTGCCAAAAACAAAAAATGCATTGAGAGTATGAAAGAAAATCTTAGTTAGGTGTTGTTTAATTTTTCTTCTATTCTATACATTATATATAAATAAAAATATTATTAGTAAAAAGGTAGTATTTGACTACTACACATTTGTATGTCTATGGCGGTTAGGCCGGGGCTGGTATAACAGCATTGGCGCTGATTTTCAGTGGGACAGAGTATTTCGGTCTTTGTCGCATAACATTTAATTAGTTAATTAAATACACCTATAACGGCTATCTCACCAACCCATCGGTTGACTGGCAGAGAATGCCAACAGGCATTAAGCCCGCCATTATTCACCTCATACTATAAGGTGTAAACCATAAAGCTTTTAAATAAAATAATTAACATTACATCAGATACGTGAAGGTCACGATGGGTGCCTCTTTGTTTGCGTGTACATTCGCAGTACAGTATCCTAGACAGTTACAAAGATGTGGCGATTTTTTTTTCTCGATCGTGCTCGTAATCGATCAGACCACTAATCGATTTCAACAACACACATATAGAAAAGAATGGTTCTGTTGTTCCGTCACCCATACAGCACGATTTTATGGGATATTACGAGGCCATTTAAAAAAAACTCTAGATCTCTTATCTAAGAAATAGAACTCGGTATGATAGCTCACATTACCCTTTTATTCTGTATAAATTCTTCTTTAACGGTATTTAATTAGTTGTAGTAATATGCTTGACAATCGCACCTTAAACGCCTATACCGTCACCGATCTAGAATAAATATTTCTGACAGATGGTAAATACTGAAGGCCAAAAAACAACACTCAATTGTTGACGATGTGACAGTTTATTTTATTTCTCTACACGGTGAAACTTTATCGTTGATTATACGTGAACAACGAAATTGAGTCTCCTTTTATTTTTAGTATTTATAGATTAAGGGAGTGAAACTTAGCTTATTACCACCATAGCCAGCTATGGCACGCCTTTCCATGTCGCCTTTAAGTCAGGTAAAATAAAGTGTACGTACACACATGATTCTTCCATACAAAACCAGGTACGGAATAACTTCCTCTATGCCCTTTCGAACTCTTTCCTCATAGCGTTCAGAAGAATGGTCGAATTTTGACCTCAAAGCTTTTTAAGCTTTGTCGCACGCAAGGCAAGGGGCCTCTCATTCCTAAAGTTTTCGAACCGGATTAAATCCGAACAGCCGCAGCGAATAGCTAGTTGTAATCTGTTATAAATACAGTTAGATAGATGTAAATTTAGATTACAACTAGGTTACAATAATATTTTGTTCATTATACAATGAAGAAAGTTATGTTAGTTTTGGAAACATTTTGTTGCTAAACTGGCCATTTGTTTTTTGTACACATCACTGAGCCGTGGTAGCCTAATGGTTTGGACGTTCGCTGTAATTAGATAGTGCGCGAGTGACTTGGGTTCGATGCCAGCTGCCAGCACCGCTTAAATTGAAAATAGAAATTTTAAGTACTGAATCTACCACTCGAAGAAATCTGCATGTCTGAGCAATAAAAAATATTATTTCGAGGACATGTGGAAACCGCCAACGCTCACTGGAGCAGAGTGGAGGATCGTTTTTGGCTCCAAAGCCCTCTCGAATGCTGAAAGGAGGCATTTGGCCAACAGTGGGAGAGCCAAGCGGCGGCTTTTGCTGCTGCTCGGATGGGACGGCTCGACCGGGTTGGTACCACGGCCTCGCAGAATACCGGCGTGAAGGAGAGGCACATTGTGCTTCTGCGTTTCGTTCGGTGAGTGAGGTGTAACCGGAGGCCCACTCCCCCTCCCACCCCCATTCCCCTCCTCTTCCTCCCACCCATCTCCCAAATGACCTTAAGGCGCGCAACGCACCTGCAGCATCTCTGGTGTTGCGATGTATGTGGGCTGATGGTAAGTGAATACCGTATATTCACTTACCATCAGGGGAACCGCTTGCTCGTTTGCCGTCATTAAATGATATCATAAAAAAAAAACATGCTTACCTTATTTTACTTTTTGAAACAATAATTACAAGCACAGCTAATGCGGTGTATATGAACCGTCTTTTTCTTCTTAAAATACAACCTCATCTACTCGCGGTGCACTTTTCTTACTAATAGATGTGACTGATGGTGGAAAATTGATCCGCATGCCTAACCCAAATCCCACAGAGTAGTGATGGTGATCAGCATCTCCAATGCGGGGCAATCAACACCACGCTCATCCACCGGCCTACCTAGCGCGGTGAAGGTTCGGAAATCTTCCGCGTATTGTATGGCGGTTTTTTTTCATGTTCCATGAATGGCATGCCAGCTTCTCTCACTAGAGAGATAGGCTTCGTTCTTGTTCGGCATAGAATTGTTTATCATCAGATCATGACGACCGGCCGTTGTCATTGTGAACGTAAAGAATACAAGCAGTCCCTTTCTATGACACATATTTTAATTGTGACGAACACGTGGCTTAGTGGTTATCGTAGTAGATTGCCGTGCCCCGGGTCCAGAGTCGATTCCCAGCCGCGGCTCACATAACTTTGCAGCAATTACATTGTTATAAATCATATCAGGACATATACGTCACAGTTTTCGGGTTTGGTTGTCTTGTGCTGCGTCCCACACCTCTGTCGCTGTCTCCTGATCCTTCTTCCGGTCTTATCGCGTAAGCGTATAGAAACGTAAAAATTTGTGTAGAGTTGTGTATTTGCGCATATGCATACGGCACTATATTATCACCTGCACAGATGTTTATTATGCCGAGCATTTTCGGAAGTCATCGTCGTTGCTCGGGATCGGCCAGAAGCTCATTAGTCTCTTACATTAACAAAACGAAAGAAAAGGTTTCATGGAAATATTCCTAAAAAGGATCCACTGAGCAACGTCGCGCAAAATTCCTTTATAGTATCAAATACAGAACAAAAGGTTTATGTGTTCGTTTTTCGAGAGGAATATTATTTTCTCGTAAATCGGTCCCTTGGAACCCAATTTGCTTGAAATAATTACTTCATTTCGTACTTTGATGACTCCGGGAAGCCTTACTTTGAAGAAACGTTCAGCAATTCGAGAGATAAAACAACATAAAATGTATTAAAATTAAGAAAAATAATTTTAAGCAGAGCAGACTTAGTAATAATATTTTTAATACAACATATTTTTTCATTACTCAGGCCAATTTATTTAATTTTTGTACATAACACGTCATCCTGATACTAACTAGGATTACCTGTGTCTTGGTAACTGGATGGTATTAGGATAAATACAAAACCTCCATAGACAAATAATCGGATTTATCAAAAAAAACCTCCTGACTTTGGTATAAACATTTATATGATTATATAATACATGCAAATGTTGTCCACTAGCGGGATTCGAACTCGCGATCCTCGGATTCGAGTGCAGTCAGTCACTATTAACTAGGGCATCGTTTACAGAGATATCCCTTCACTTGTCATAACTTTTAAACAAATGAAGTTCTATTGATGTGAGTCATACTAACACGAGAAGCATCCAGTTTTAACTATTTAGATAAATAGACGGACAGAGAAGCAAACACCTACTTCATTATTGATGATACTATTTTTATAACAAAAAAAAAGCGCTTATTGCTTCAGCAATTATCAAAGGCTAATTGTGAGAAAATAACTCGTGAAAGTTTCCCTGCCATGAAGAAGGCGTCGGAAACGTTTTGTCCGCTTCTTTATTTTCTTTATCATTTGTGTTGCGCACTTAGGGGTTCAAAAGTAATGTTGTAATTAAGGAAGAAATAGAGAGACGCCCCTAAAAACTTTAGACTCATGAATAGGAAAGAGATCTAGGAAGTCTGCAGGCTGCGACCATATTCTAGATTGCCCCAAGCATTACATCAGATTTATTTGCGTCAACGTGACAAGCGGCGACCGAAACGTCCGGTTCGAAAAACTGATTGGTACGGTAAAATATGGGCTGTTTTAGTTATTATTGATATTATAAACTTACATCAGATTTATTTGCGTAAACGTGACAAGCGGCGACCGAAACGTCCGTTCGAAAAACTGATTGGTACGGTAAAATATGGGCTGTTTTAGTTATTATTGATATTATAAACTTACATCAGATTTATTTGCGTAAACGTGACAAGCGGCGACCGAAACGTCCGTTCGAAAAACTGATTGGTACGGTAAAATATGGGCTGTTTTAGTTATTATTGATATTATAAACATTACATCAGATTTGTTGCGTAAACGTGACAAGCGGCGACCGAAACGTCCGTTCGAAAAACTGATTGGTACGGTAAAATATGGGCTGTTTTAGTTATTATTGATATTATAAACATTACATCAGATTTATTTGCGTAAACGTGACAAGCGGCGACCGAAACGTCCGTTCGAAAAACTGATTTGAACGGTAAAATATGGGCTGTTTTAGTTATTATTGATATTATAAACATTACATCAGATTTATTTGCGTAAACGTGACAAGCGGCGTCCGAAACGTCCGTTCGAAAAACTGATTGGTACGGTAAAATATGGGCTGTTTTAGTTATTATTGATATTATAAACATTACATCAGATTTATTTGCGTAAACGTGACAAGCGGCGACCGAAACGTCCGTTCGAAAAACTGATTGGAACGGTAAAATATGGGCTGTTTTAGTTATTATTGATATTATGCTCGTATCTATATCTCCGCATAAATTTACTACGTTTTATCCTAAAAGAAGTTCGAGGAGGTGGTAATGTCTTAAAGAAACTTTTTTTCCAGAAATGTTCACTCAAATGAAAAGTTTCCCGTCATAAAAAAGGCTAGATGAAAGGGTCCCTAGGTCTTTATGCCATATGCAATAATACCATAACCTCATTAAACTCAGAATTCGAAGAAAGGAACTAGTACGTTAATTAAAGCATAAATTTACCACATTTTGTATTGAAAAAAAGGTTTGAAGTCATTAAATTTCTTTACAGAGGTAAAGTCTCCAAGGAACAGTTTTTTCTGAAGTGAGTAGTTAATTGAAAAGTTCCCTGTCACAAAAAAGATTCGATAAAAGGGTCCCTTAGGTCTTTAAATGCTTTTATTAATACCATAACCTCATTAAGCAAGCAGAATGTGAACAAAGGAACGGAATATAATTTAGAGGAAAGTAAGATTTTAGGTTTTTCCCGCTTTGATGAAGCATTTTAATTTAGGATATCTAGTTGGAGCAGCAGTTGGCGGGTCGCCGACTGCGTCCAATGCACCTGTTCAGCGTGGTGAGCATGGTCAAATATTTCATGCATGTCATCTCAGGCTCTTTATAGGAAGGCTCATATCCAACAGTGGATTTACACAGACTGATAATATTTTACAGATTTTTAACTATAATATAGATAAAGAAGGACAAGTTTTCATTATAATTTTCAAAGCAGTCCACTGGTCCGCTGGACCACAGTCATCAGAATATTTTTGAATTCTCCAGAATCGTAAGTGCGTTTTACAGACTTCACATTCACGAAGACTCATAACCGAGATATCTTTCTTTAGGCCGTAAGAATTTTTGCCAACTTAAGAAATAGTATCCAAAAAGTTCAAATTATAACGCGTCATACTTATGAACAGGTGCTGCTTGCGAAGAAGGCTGGTTTGTATGGTGAATAAATAAAGAAACTAATTTTCTGAATCCCTATATTCCTGTAGCATGCTTTCAGTTGTCTATGAAAGGATTAGGATACTGAGTGATTTTCATCTGTATCTTCTACGTTGAGAAAAAAAAAGGAATTGACATTTAATCAATGAAATCATTTATCTGACGTATTAAAATATGTTATTGCGCGACTTATGCAGCTAAGTATTATCCTCTGCAGGTGTTGCGGACGAGGCCGGTAAGCATGGTGGTGCAGTGGAGCGAGGTGCGAACCGCGTGGCAGGACAGCGACTTCATTACAGAGTGCTTGTGCTGGCATAATGTTTACAGACAGAGGCATGGCGCCCCACAGCTTTATATGGCACCGGAGGTAGGAGTATGAAGTTATTTACATATGACAATAAACGAAGTTGTTTTAAATTCAAATTGAACACTTTATTTGCCGCTATCGAATATATTTGCAACTCGATGCGATAATTTTCCTTTGTGACGATTTGCTTTCATAATGACGCGATATGTGTTTCGCAGTTTATGTGTAGGAAGTAAGAGTAGGAAATAAAGGTCAAGTAATAATAGGGGTTAAAGTATACCGTTTTAAAGGAGTGGCCACTATGAATAAAAATTAAACCTACCTGCTCCAAGATTCGTAATATATACACAAAAACTTTAACATTCTAAATTCAAAAAAAATCTTATCACATAATTCCTTCGTAGATTATGAGGAGTTCCGATCGCGGAGGCATAAATGATCTTCTCTCGATATGATACTGGCTACTGACTAGATAATGAGAGCAAATGCTTCGATTTTTTTTTTTCTTAGAAAAAAGGTACAAATAACGCCAATTTTATTCTTCAACCTCTCATATCCCGCTGCTCGCCAAAGACCTCTCAGTTCCCGAATTCCGTTCGTGTAAATGCGGGCCAAAATAGGCAGGCTAAAATAATCTTAATATTTCTTAAATTTCTTGATCATAACTAAATATAATACAAAATTTTGGCTTTCATGCTTGATTTCATTTCAGACTTGACTTGATTGGTAGAAACATTCGACACGAAACTAAATCCGCTCGTTATAATCCCTAGTTCAGGATTTAATACTAGAATAACTTTAGCTACGGGGGTTTTTTATCTGTAGTACCGAAACTAGTATAGTAGTATTCAATTTGAATATCAATATATCTTCTTTTTTATCGCCAATTAAATATTTTTCACGTAGACTAATGGCCAATTCGTAAAGTAATATACATAAATGAGAATATACTAGCACATTCGTTTAGCGAACATATTGTCCATTTTGGAACAACAATTAGTAATACCATTATAAATCCACCAATCCATTATAAATTTTATTTCTAATCTTTATATAGAGGCCAATCACGCTTATCATCTGTAGATGTAGGTAGAGATTACGGATTTCCATTTAGCAAGACACGGCGTAGGCAAACGAGTTTCCTCAACTAATTTGATATTGATTTTATAACTAAGAACTGTCGATTGAGCTAGTTCAAATGTAGGTATACCTATATTAATAGGGTGTCAGGTGGTATGTCATCTCTTTGGCCAAATGCTAACCTCACTTGCAAGTGAATACCCAGCTAGCAGACGAACGAGGCTCTGGCGATCGAATGATGACGGAATATTCATCAGATTTTTCCGAAGTCCACATACAGATGGGGAGCAGCATCACTAGTAGAGAACCGCTTGCCCGGCGTGTATGAGCAAATCATCCTAGACATCTATACAGGCTTTGGCTGGTGCTTTCTTACAGAGGCCTATGTTCACCAGTTGACTAATATAGGCTGATGTAGAAAATTAATATTAGTTTACTATTTTTTTTTTATGGTAAAGGCGGCAAACGAGCAATAGGTTCACCTGATGATAAGTGATTACCATCGCCCACATACATCTGCAACACCAGAGGAGCTACAGGTGTGTTGCCGGCCTTTAAAGGCATTTGGGAGATGGGAGGGAGGATAAGGAGGGGGATGGGAGGAGGAGTGGGCCTCCGGTTACCTCACTCACCGAAGCTAAAGCCGGCGCTTGGCTCTATCACGACAAAAACTATTTAACATATTAAATAAAGGTGAGCCGCTTTCTCGTTTGCCGCCTTGCCTATAAAAAAAAATTACAAGTATGTTCAGTAAAGTTGTACCAACGTTCAGCGAACACGGTAGACGGTACTCGTTTGCCGCCTTTCGCATAAAAAAAAATCGTTCAAGAAAGTCACTACGTCGTATCCACTTAGCACAAAGTATAAAACGACGTAACTTAGGTACGCTTGTGTCCAAACGATGTCTATAAAAATGAATGAGCTCTTCTTTCCTGAAAACACTCTTATTGAAGGGGAAAAAGAGCAAAGGTCAATTACTCATAAATTTCTTATGTAACGAACCGAAATGTTAGTTACCACACATTTTCAAGTAAAAAATATTAAATTGTAAGACTCTCGCTCTCTCCCTCTATGTACTATGTTGGCCTCCATAGAGTTACGCAGTAGACCCGCTTGTATATGGTACCGCCATAGCGCACTCTGCAGTCGCAGAGGGTAGGTAGAGCGCATCGTAATACCAACACTCCACTCGCCTAGCCAGCCAAGCTCACTCGGAGATTTAAAAGTACTCTGTGCCTCAGAGCAGCCAAACAGCACCGGGACGACATGATTGTTGCTTCTTGTTCACCGTGAGTGACCAGCTCACGGCAACTAAGACCATCCACCATTAAAGGCGGAAATCATGCAATTTCTAAACTAAGGTTTTTTAAAGCTTTTTTTTAGTTTGTAATAAAACGGCTACTGTTTGCTTGCGAATCGGTAGGGATAAAACGTGAACGAAATTATTAGGATAATAATTTGTCTGTAGGTTAGTAGAACTCGCAATGCGCAATGTTATGTTCTATACAAACGAGCTTTTCCCCGCGGCTTCGCCTGCGTTGATTTCGGGTGAGCGACGTAATTTTAATTGTCGTTGTAAATAACTGAATGGGAGGTCCTTTCCCAGCTGTGGGACATTTTAGAATCTCAAATGAAAGTTTTGCTATGTGGCGTCATGATAGAATCTGCGACTCCGACATTTCGTGAATTACCTTTTCATTTTATTTCGGAAATTTATTTTCTTGACTAGAGTAAAAGCGTTTAAGGTTTAAATTACAGAAACAACTTTTCTGATGTAAGTTAAGAAAAGAATAGTAGAACTGTATAAAGTTGGTTTCTGTAAGTGATTTCGATATTTTTAGGAAGAATAACGAATGAAATAATAATTATAGTTAAGTCAAATTAGTGAATTTTAGAATTTTGTCTATCTATCCGTAACTGTATACATGCACGGGAGCACAGTCCCGTTTCGTGCAAATCTACTAGACGGATTTACATGAAACTTGGTATGCAAACAAATCTTTATCCGACGACGCCTATTTAAAAAGGAGGGCTAGGAATTTATTTAGTAACTATTGCATGACTATTGATAAAAGATTTCGTACAAAAACGAAGTACCCATTTACAATTTTAGCAATTAAATCGGAACCAAATATCGCTCATGGCGATACGAGTGTCTAATATTAAATTTTATATATTTTGTACGACAGTTTGTACGATTAATATCGTGTCGCAAATATATATCCCAATAATATAAAGCCTTAAAAATGATGGTCCAGCGTGAGATTTACGGGATTACGGGGTACCACGGCCTCGCGGAATACCGGCGTGAAGTAGAGGCATCTTGTGCTTCTGCGTTTCGTTCGGTGAGTGAGGTAACGGAGTCCCACTTCCCTCCCGTCCCCCATCCCATATTTACCCCCACTAAAATTAAGCAGTCAGGTGACGGGCAGCAACGTCTAAGGTGCGAGGCGTCTGGTACTCCCATCGCCAATCCCCGCTGGCCGTGTATGTATTTAGTGTTACAATATTGCTGACCGCAATTCATCGCGAGAAAAAGCAAGTATTATCTATGTACAACGAGCGTCTGCCCGCATGTCCTTTAATTTCGTCCCAAAGAAAGCCGTGATCAACGAGATAAAAACTATTCGTTAAAAAGTAAGTCTTATGCTATGTTGCACATATATGTAAATTGTTTCGCAGCTTTGTGACTACGCCCAAGCGTGGGCCAACCACCTGGCGCACACAAACAAATTTCACTACAGGAACGACCGCGACGTGGGCCAGAATCTCTACCAGCGGCCGGTCAGCGCGTTGCAGCCGGACATCACGGGTAGAGTGTTCAGTCTCTTATTTATTTATGATTCAATGCAATGGATCTTCTTCATCTTCATTAGCTAGCACATCCTCTGCTGGAGAAAGAGCTTTTGATATATGTTTCTCCATACTCACCACTCTGGGCAGACGGGTTGGTGAGCACAGTGCCGATTGCCTCCCACTAGTCACTAGACGCTTACTATAGGATAGTAGAAAGCCTCCGAAAAGGGCCTGGGCCTTGCCCAGCACCCACTGCAGGCCTCCTCTTAAATATTTGGAGAGTTTTTTGAGACGGACAGAGGCCGCCACGCTGCTCCTTCCAGTGGGGATTAACGGACTTTTGTTTTTTTTTATGTGAAAGGCAGCAAACGAGCAAGCGGTTCACCTGATGGTAAGTGATTACGAGACGTTACATGTCCTTGATATAATACTCTAATACTATATAACTCACCGCCGAGCACTTGCTAAATTGAGCACTTAAAATTGCTATTCACAATCTCAGCGGTGCCATTACCGCGGCTCGAACCCAGGTCACACGCATACTATGACATTAAAGCGAACATCCTGATCACTAGGCTACCATAGCTCCAGGGAACTAATTGAAAGCGCTGCGGTACTAACGTGGCTATAGTAAAGTAAAAGTAAAGTAGCAGCCTATAAGTGACCATTGCTGGACAAAGGCCTCCTTCTCAAATACGAGTATCAGAGAGGGTTTAGAAGCCAGGAAAGGCCCGCCACGCTGCTCCAGTGCGGGTTGGCGGGCTTCACATATCCTCGAAATAATATTTTTATTACTTCTCAGCCATGCAGGTTTCCTCACGATGTTTTCCTTCACCGCCGAGCACGTAAATACAGCACTTAAAATTGCTATTCACAATGGGCACCGGGGATCGAACCCAGGTCACTCGCGCTCTATGAATCTAAAGTGAGCGTCCTGACCACTAGACTACCACGGCTCTGGCTATAGGCTGAGTTAGTATTAATACCTTTTTACGTTATTACAGTATCTTGTATCGCTTTTGTATCACTAATGATTATATTGTTATGGTACTAAAATCATAAGCAATGAAAGCAAGACACGTTTTTTTTTATATATATAAAAAAAATAGGCTTACGTTTGACCTCAATCTTGCTTGATTGATGGAAGGCGAAGATGAGGCCTAGGATGGTACACGTTTGCCTAGAAGGTGTCTGTTCACTTTGGCCTTGTAATTGGCACATGAAATTTATGTTTCCTTTTTTTTTGTGTGTAATTTGTGTTTTTTGTATATTGTGAAAATCATTGGATACTACTTGCTAAATGTAGGTTTTAATGATCGGTACTTATGCTATGTTGTGTGATCTAAATGAGACAGAAATATCTAAATTAATCGTTAAGAAGTAAAATGTACTCCATATTTGTTATTTCAATTTTGTTATTATTTAATAACTATTTCTCATCTTCAGGTCAAGAGGTGTCTTCGTACTGGTATGCAGCGGTCCGTCAGTACAATTTCTTTAAGGAGCCTGATGTTCTTCACGCCAATGTCAATGCTGGTACGAATGAATGGTTTTATAATAAAGATTTTATTTATTTATTTTATTTACATTCTCATAAACCGACCGAAATAAAAGTTTCGAACGCAGCGACTGCACACATATACATTTTTTAGTTTTATTATATACAATTGGTGCATTGGGGGAGGCCTATGTTCAGCAGTGGACTTGTAATAGGCTGAAATGATGATGATGATGATAGGCCATTTTTTTTTTTTTACATTTACATATAACACATGACGTTATTTGAAGCTATTGAACGAAATCTGTACACGGTAGCGGGAACTGGGAAGCACTTGTATATCGCCTACTTATTCAAAGGGTCGGAGACCAGAGACAACAATTAAAGTTTTTTTACTCTTCATTTTCGGTGCGCTAGTAACGTATCTACCCCTTATTGTATTATGAAATCATTGGTGCGAATGTGATAAACTAACATGTGTAAGAACAAGTGCATGGTACTTTTATCAGTGGATTTGATTTTATGCGAAAGCTTTTATGCACTTTTTAGATAGATACTGAAAGAAATTGAGATCACCTTCATAAAATCCAAATATTACAGACTTATAAAATATAGGTATTTCAGAATCAAAAGAGGAGGAGTCGGGAGTTCACACATATATTTTTTATCACAAGAGCTTATTTGAACTAACGTGACAGAGGATGAGCTTGTCGTCGTCTTAGCACAGATTATTTAACAGTTATTACATAATCTTTGTGTCCAGGTCGACGATAACAATCGTACATAAGTTTCGATAAATACATTGGTACGAGCCCTCCACATAGGGGATCGAACTCGGATCTCCTGACTCGGCAGATACTCTAAAGCTTAGAGTCAAAACCCTCCCCTATCGAGACTATAAATTACTATAAAGGATTTCTTCCTTCCTTAATTCATTCTCCAATAGAAAAAACGCACCTCTCTAAACTAAAATAAAAGAATTAAGAGCATCCATGCTAACGTGGTGATTTGTGGGTGTGAAAGGCGATGTAGTTGTGCCAGGACAGCATTCTGCCTTTTGAGAGCAGTGATTATGGATTATCATTTAATGCCGGGGTAGCTTAGTGGTCAAGGCGCTCACATTAGTTTCATAGGTCGCGAGTGACCCGGGTTCGATCCCCGGTGCCGGCACCACTAAAATTGTTAGTAGCAATTTTAAGTGCTGTATTTACCACGTGCTCCGCGGTGAAGGAAAACATCGTGAGGAAACCTCCAAGTCTGAGAAATAATTTAAATATTATTTCGAGGATATGTGAAGCCCGCCAACCCGCACTGGAGCAGCGTGGCGAGCCCTTCTCGGCTGCTAAACCCTCTCTGATACTCGTATTTGAGAAGGAGGCCTTTGCCCAGCAGTGGGCACTTACAGGTCGCTACTTTACTTTATTTAATCCCCGTGAGTACTTACACTAAACCACTACGATAACTATGGTCAGTGTCAGTCGGTGCAATCCATAAATCCGGCAGCACAGCCGCATGAAAGCGTCACAGTCTCGTTTGTAAGTCTTTGGCTGAAAAGTATTTAACTTTTGTTCTTTCTCTCCTACAGGTCACTTCACGCAAATGGCATGGGTGGCGACGCGTTTCTTCGGGGTGGGCAAGGCACGCTCACGCGCCGGCAAGGTCATCGTCGTTGCGAATTATTCGCCACCGGGCAACATCTCGGGACAATTCGAAACCAACGTCCTGCCCCCGCTTCCCGACAACCTCCCCGAGCTCGCACCCCCGCCGGTTCACTGACGGCAGTTCTCCATACGTGGCAGACGATTCAGGATCGATGGCACGTATAATAAATAAACTAGACAATTATATCATATCATGTCATTGATATGATACAATAACATACTTAAGTGGAAAAAGTTAAAGAGAGAGAGAAACCATACGCATTATTTTGCAAAATTAGAATTAGTTTTCCTAAAGTACTGATTAACGACAAATTAATGTTGGAGGCAACCTGCACACTTGAGAAATAACCACCCATTTATAGGTCGCTACTTTACTTGTACTTTAGATTGAATGAAATATAATGAATCATATAGAAAGAGAATTCCTAGACAACCATAAATTAAAAATATTCTCATGTTTCATTCGGTTCCACGTTAACAAAAAAAAATCCTTTTTTATATTTTCCTTGGCTTTTTAATAAAGTACACGATAGAAAACAAACGTATTGTAGTTGATTTGAAGATCGGACAGTATTGATTTCTAAATCAATTACGTTTGCAATCAATCGTATTTTTAAATTTGTTCAATAATTCAACGCTAACTTAACATTATTGACTAGAAGCTTTTTCCTGTTCATGAAATTTTGTTGCTATTGACAGATTTAAATGTCGCCTCTGAACAATAATTACCATTATTTTTATTTCTTTAAATATTAATCTAAAAATCACGCTCACTTTTATAAGTCCAAGCTTTGTGCATAGATAATACGTAGGAATGACGGTTGTTTTGCCTGAGCTTAAATTTTACAAATTATTCATAATACTTGTTAAAGCAATATTGTTGTACGCACAGTTGTAACTTTTTAAATGATTTTTTGTAGTATAGGATAAAATTCACCTGTGACGTATTTAGACGCCCTTCTATTAAAAAAAAAATTGTTTTACATGTTATAAATTGAAAAACACAATTTAAAAATAATCATGGTAATTGTTAGCCGTTATCGTGTTTATTTACTGTGTGATAGATATCATTTCAATACATACTAACATGCAACGATTAAATATAAAAATAAAAATTATGTATCTTTTTATGATCATGGCTCATTAGAAACAATTAGTGGGCAATCGAAAGAATACAGTAAAAATAAAAAAACTTTAGATTAGAATTAGGCCTAAAAGTTTTGCTTTTCCTCAAAAAAAACCCGTCTTCCCTTATGGTTGATTAAATGAACTTGTTAAATTTATTCCGAAGCCTTAGTATAATATAGAGATTACAACATACATTTCGATTTCTTTTATACGATGTTGTATGTAACAATTGCCTGCATCGGAAGCTTTGGAAGTGTGTTTGAGCAAGCTGTTTGTGAAATATCATGTGTTCGTATACTTTCGTGGTTTAACACCACGGGGCAGCGACGGTGGATATTGGATATTGTGTAAGATAGGACGGAGTGAAAAGATTTCGCGTGGCATTGTTGTGAATTAAAAGTATTTACTGATATATAGGTTTTATAAAACTGTACAAACCGTTCGGTGTCTTTTTATCAGAACTTAGCTTTTCAACCATTTTAAAATTAATAACTCGTACATAGGTGTTAGAGCTCATAGCGTAAAATTTCAATTTATGAGCTATGTAGAGAAATAACGCTTCGGGAGTTCACTATAAAACCCCTAATATTAACAATCAAGTTTATTAAACATAGGGTTGTGAACAAAGATAATGGATAAGATATTAAATATTATATTCATGAGTCAAATCAAATCGTTTATTCAACGTAAGAAACATTTCACTAGTCGAACGTCATTTATATTTAAAATCCACCACCGTTTCGTAATGAGGTTCCTCTGACGGAGAAGAAAACGGCGAAAGCAACTCCGTAGGTTCCACTCTGTTTCAATACATACAATACGTTTTAGTAAACTAATATTACAATATTTATAAAAACTAAACATAAAACACAAGCGATGAAATAAGTATTCGGCAATAAATATGATTATTATATCGAAGCATAATACTTACATAATACAGAATTTATTTAAAATACTCACTGCTCGAGTCCAACGAAATGTCATAACGTAAGCCTAAGACTTGTTGTGTTAGATAAGGTGTAATAAATACTAATAGAAAATGTATTATAAATCTAAAATAATGATACAACTATGATAATATTTAAAGAACATAGTAAAAAGGGCCGCTTACTCTTAACCCTTCACGTGTCAAAAGTTTGAAACAATTGTCCGAGAATGTACATCTAGAACCTTAGTTCCCAAAGTGGTCCAGGTGGACCTACTACGTTGGCGTGACAAAAAAATGGGGGTTCACAATTCATAAGCGGGGGTCCACGAAAATTTATTTCCTTTCGATAGTGAAGAACTAAAATGTTGGCTTGACTTCGCCTATCAATGTAGTAATAATTGGAAGTTCGAAAATAAAAGTAAAGTAAAGTGAATCGATGTTTGCCAGTGTCAGAAAAAGTTGTTATTTCGTAAATTTCCATAGTTAGATCTAATCTTCATATTTTGTTTTTTCATTTGTCGAGTTTTGGGAATATGGTAGAAATGTAGCTGCAGGGGGTCCACCGGAGCCAGCTAAATTTTGAAAGTGGTCTATGAGAAAAATAGTCTGGTAACCTCTGATCTAGAACGAAAGTTTATAGGTTAGCTTAGCACGGAACAAAAAGATACAGGTGCTGGCCAACACCATTCGGATTCAGATAATCTGTGTCTTTTTGACTAGTTCTATGAATAGAACCCTTTTTAATGTTATCTAGATTTATAAATTAGTGGTTGGTTAGAAAGTATAATTAATTTCTGACTAAATATTTAGCAGAATGTGCACGTCACAAAATACACACATAGAGTTAAAAAGTTAAAAGTAAAAACTTAAGTATTATTTACCTGCGTTGCATATTGATTTTATATAATATTATGCTAGATTAATTTTCTATTCGGTAGTCAGAACTTAGGACTAGTTTAAAATAGTTTTTAGAATATTTAAGATACTTATGAGCCTGAGCAATGACGAGAGAAAATTTATTTAGATTAAAAAGTGTTAAATACGTAAGATAACGATATAATAAAAAAAATGTTACATTGTTGCTTCGATGTCACTTTTAATCCAATGTCTCCCATTTTAGGGCTTAACAAGTATATAGAAATAATTAACCTGGAAATTACAATCATGCTGGCACTAAAAAATAAAAATAAAATAGTTTTGGAAACACAACTCAGATTACAGAGTAACTGCGACCATTAAAGCTAGTTGAAATCAAAAATATACACGCAAGTATAACCCTTTTCTGTCATATGTTATTGCGATAGCAAGCTTCGCAGTCAATTGAAATATTTTACAGTTGCTTTCTTCGTGTTGGTGATGACCTATCAAAGAATAGGTATTAATAGAGAATTAACGTTCGTCAAAGGCAATCGACGAACGTTATTGACAATTATAATTGAAGAGCTATGGATGTAGGATCATTCGATGTGTTCAGTTTAGCTCTCAATTGCTATTGGGCATCTAGAGGTTCTGTTCATTTTATTTTTGCCATAATTTAGGATGATCATAATATAAAGTTTTATAAATTAAAGTTCCTCAATAGGTTTCGACGCGTACGGGACGTCCGCGATGATTGTTCTCGTCAATGAGCATCTATTAAATTATTTTTAATGACCTTGAATCCTCTAGTTACGCTTCACTTCAATAAGATCAGATTGATGGCCCCAGGGTCTCTTCTTTACGTTTTGGGTCCCATCACAGACAATCTTTTTTTCATGCCAAATTTATAACTGCGTTTGCTGCGATAAATTCAATATTTACTTGATATCTCGAACGCGCGGTTTAATAATGTCGTTAGCTTAGTAAAGCAGTGTTTTTTTTTAGGTTAATTCATGACAATTTCATAGACAACATTTAAGATTTTTTGTACACATCCATACAAAACAGAAACCAGGCGTCCCCTAACTCGCTTTCGCTTAAGATTACCATATCCCAAAGGTTAGCTTCTAACGCTTCCATATGTAATCTGATAAAAGTAGATGATATTTTAGTTGTATGTTTATTAATCTAAAAATAATTTCTAGATAGAAGAAAATATAGAGCTTCTTCGTAACACAGCCTTGCTTAAAAGCTTCTTCATAACGAGCTTATATAGTTTTGTTAGGTGCAAAATCCAAGTCTGACTATGTGGGGTTTGGTGAAACATTAAATCAAAATTAAATCTATTAGAATATAAAGTAGCAGGATAAGATTATTTTAGTACAATTCAATATAATTTACCTACTATTTAATGTGACATGATTTCTAATATTTATTTCCGTTCTGTGTTTAAAATAATCCTTGTACCCGACTGCAAAACGTGCCAAATAAATGTAAAAAAATTATTTACCTACTTGTCTTAAACTTTTCCCACAGACACTAAAAACTCTTCACAACTATTACAATTATATCCGCCGAATGTTTACCTTATTTTCTCGAGTTAATAGCCTCTATGCACTATGCTACTATTCTCAAATTCTGCAAAACTTCTGTAAAAATTTCCTTTGTAAGATAATATTTTCTTTTTTTTCATTGGATTGGGGTGAAAACGTTGTTATAGTACGTAAGGGTTAACGTCTCAATAGAATTTACATTGTTCCTGTTGAGTTATGGGAAAATTTTAATTATTAGGATTAACCTAAGGCTAGAGAGAGAAATATTAAGTAAGAGAAAGTGGATCATAAGTTTTTTTTTACGAACATGACAACGAAAATAAATATAATCCCGACATGTGTGTACAAGTGATTTCACCTACCGAAGTTTGCTTTTAAAGTGGGTTTCGTTAAACAACGAAGTAACATTTAATTATATACAGAGTAAATACGACCTTATTTAATGAAAACTTTGTTAGTAGTTGTGACTTTATTTGTAAATAGTAAAATAATTGTTACAAAAGAAATAAAAAATAAACCTTTTATTCATACAGCTTAATTTTTTTCAATGGGGAAAGGGGGCAAACAAGCGGCTAAAAAAAGCTGACCGTCAGGTGAGCTTTTTTCTTTATGTGGAGAAGTTGTTTGTAAAATAGCTTTCTTTAATTGATTTGTTTTATTTTATTATTTCTAAATATATATAAACACTTATATAATTATGGAAATATTATTTGACAGGAATCGACTATTCCCTATAAGTCAAATGGGTTCAACTAATATATTTCACTATACTGCGTTTTTTATTCAATACGCATGGCTTCCATTCTGAATATTATATCAGATAGCGCTTTTCAACTAAATGTAACCAAATATTAAGTTTTTATGTGCAATATGGATTGGAGTTTACAGATAAGGGTAAAGGGATGCTATTTGTAACCATCGACTAAATAAGAGTACCAGGTAAACTAAGAATTGTTCTACTATAAGCTAGCAGCGATTTTAGCACATTATTATTATTAATTGATTAATCAATGGCTGTGAATTGTTAACTGTTATATTAGAACAGATGTGGCTTGCTAATATTTTAGTTAAATAAAGAATTTAAAAATAATGCAGTGTTTTTTAATCACGGTGTTTATGTTTATTTATTTATTATACGGGTAACTAACAGTTATTACATTTAAATACAGCGGCTCTGTTGTCAAATAAAATAATATCAAAAAATGTCACTCTAAATAATTATAGTAAATCAATGTGATTAATCACAAATGTTTCCACGAAGACGACATCAGCTATGACCATTCACGACGTATTGATAAGGAAGAAGATGACATTCACGGCACGGCGGATTACTCGAATCGCATTTAATTCGAAAGTTCATGTACTTAATAATTCGTTTTAGAATGAATTCCATTCTTGATACTATATCACCATATATATATTTATTTCGTATAAATGTAAGTTTTGGAGCGTGGGTAGTACCCCTGATTTGAGGTAATTATACAGTGTTATTGTGTAAGATAGGGTTTTTTTTAATTGGTAACCCTATCATAGTCTAAAGATTCCATCTCAAAAAACTAACGGTATGTGTTACTGTTTGATGTTTTACGGAATTTTAGTGATTTATCGTGTAATAGCGGATAAGGCCCCCGAGAATCATATTCAAAATGACTTTTTATAAAAGCACAATAAATTGTTTTGAATATTTTAACCTTTTCAATATCTGATGATAACCGCATAATGAAACCTAGACATTTAGTTGCTTTAGAAACTATGTGATAATTTATGTGTGAGTCAAACGATCATTTTGAATTCAGAATGACACCATATCTAACTTCACACATCCGCGATAATGTCCCCGTTAAAAGTATGGGCCTGAATATAGGTATCCCTCAATTTTTTCTCTTTCTCTCATCGGGAGGATTTTCCGTAATAACTAAGCTTAGCACGCTGGTTGACGATCACAGAACAAAGGAGGCAACTCGTACCTCGCACATTCGAGTTGATCATTCCACCATAGCCGTGGGGTAACGGCGTAAGAATCTGCTATCTCCTTTCTTCCTGTAAGTGTCCTAAGAGGCGACTAAGAAACTTAAACATGTCTTTGCAATCTCCAGGATAAACCCGGCGATGAGGCTGTTCGCCCGTTTCTTTCTATCTAAAATAAGAAAAGTGCGTTGCAAAAGCCCGTTCGGCTACGCTGTGCCGTGACAAAGGGAAATCTATCAGTGATCTCTGTCTACCCCCTATATACGACAGGCACGAGTGCCAGTTACTCCGCCATCTATCGCAAGCCATGGAACTTTTCTGGCATGTCTTATAATTGACTTATACGATTCGGAGAGGGACTTTACAGGATGCTAGTTACTCTTAGCTTAGATTTGCAAAAATGGTAAAATCAACATTCATCGAATGCCACTATCTTCCTACTTTTTTTTTTATGGAACAGACGGCAAACGAGCAAGCGGTTCACCTGATGATAAGTGCTTACCGTCGCCCACATACATCTGCAACACCATAGATGCTGCAGGTGCGTTGCCGGTCTTTAAGAATATTTGGGAGATGGAAGGGAAGAGGAGAGGAATAGGGAAGGGGATGTGGGCCTCCGTTACCTCACTCACCGAACGAAACGCAGAAGCACAAGATTCCTCTACTTCACGCCGGTATTCTGCGAGGCCGTGGTATCAATCCGGTCGAGCCGGCCCATTCGAGCAGCAGCTAAAGCCGCCGCTTGGCTCTACCACGCTTAAATCTAATCTATCTTTATTCTGGGCTACTACCATTTTACCTCCCCCTCCGCCCGCAAAGCCCCGCTGTCACCCACAGTAAACTCTAGTTACTGATATTGAAGTAGTTGATGACATTCTCTGATCTATCTTTGGCCTCTTTCAGTCCTGTTTTTTCTATTGGAATGGGCTAAAAAAATGAGATAACAGTCTACCTAATGGTAAGTAGATACTGCAGCCCATGGACAACCTGAATTGAAGAAGGCCACAGATCTATGGTGTCCCCTGATGTCTAAGATGGAATGCCTCATTGCACGTAATTCTACTGACCGTAGATGCAATACTGTTTCGCTGCAGAAATGGTACTTACTCAGACGACTCCTAGGCAGAGGAGAGGCAGTAAATAAACAGGGTGGAAGCGGCGTTACAACATTAAATTTGACCTCATATTCTAAAAGCTATTTGTCACAAACCAAACACAATCTACTCATATACTACAATACTCTCCTCAGGAGGATATATCATAATCACAGTGTTCGGCATGTGGGTTAGCAATCACAATACCAAACACCTTGCACCACAAAGGCTGAATTGCTATCATCAGTTTGAAAAATTTACATCTGGCATACTTGAAATGGTTATAATGAAAATTCTTAGAAACGATTTCCCTTCTTGTGTCTTGATATAACAGAATAGAATTTCAAAGTTCTGTTTATGACATGTGAACAGTTAAGAAAACATAATTTTATTTGTTGTCAAATATTATAATCGATATTTTTTCTTTTACCACTGTTAAATTATGAGATTCCACTGACAGATGAAATAGGTGCAAAGAAACTGTGCAGGTGTCCTTGTTTATTGACATATGTTTAATTTTAATCCATAAAATGTACCAAAAATTAAAGGCATATTCCCACAAGATACAGTAACCATACTACAGAAATATTAAAGTTAAAGCTTATGTACACGGCAAACTCATGCAGACCAGTCTCCACAAGCATCATCTGATGACAAGTAGTATGTAATGTATAATAGAATATGCATATACACAGCACATCTACATGCACTGTATACATATCATAAAAGTCAACTAATAAAAACAGTGAAAAAAGGTTCAGGCATCCAATAGATGCAAGTATTCTTTATAAACATGCCAAACAATTCATCTTAATTTGTGAGAGATCAGTACCCCAGAGAGGTCTGATGATGAAGATCTGTAAGGGCACTGTCTCTTATTACTCTGTCCATATTATGTCAAAGTAATAACTCAGGATGTGTAGAAATAAAGTAAATTTATGCAAAAATAAAGATATCAGTGTCCTCTCCTGTTTAAAAAGTTGTTATTGTCCTTATATATTTATCTATCTCCTTATTAGAAATGTAATAAATAGAAAACAAAGATGAATATAGAGGCTTCATTTGAAAGTAACTGTCTTCATAAACTATCAGTATTAGCACAGCACTAAATGCATTTTCATTTACATGATGGAATAACAACAATGTGGTATCTTAGTAGTGATATATTTAAAGTTATATTTTACCTTTGTACACAATCTTACTAAAATAAACATTCACTCTGTCCATCTATGTTTGCAACTTGTACATACGTAATATAATCTCATTTCCTCCTCGGCACGCCTTGTCTGTCCTTGAAAGAAAACAGCTTCTCTGTGATTACATTTTGGACACATGTGATCTTTAGTCCGAGGCAGTGTCGGGTCACTAACAACATCAGGATTTATATGAGTCAATTCGTCAACTTCGTGCATAATCTTGTTTACGTACACGCAATTAGAGTCGGCCAGTTGCTTATAGTCACAATTTCTGCAAGCATACAGCAATACTTTGTTGTTTTTATCTTCGCGCGGGTACAGCATGTTATTGCATTCTTGACAAAACTGAATGCCGACATAACCTGGACCGCCATCTTTTCTTCCCAAATTCAAAGTCATTGTTCAAAAAAAGACAAACTCTATTCAATATTCAAAATAATCCAATAAATTAAAGTAAATTATATTTTATGTTATTCTTATTTCTTTAATACTATTCTCCAACAAAAGCAGTTGTATTCTTTGATAGTAGTAGTACTGTCACTGTCAGTGTCAACTGTCACGGTCAGTGTCAACCACAGAGGTATCTATTGAATGACCTCAGGGCCTGATAGAGTATGAACATAGGTATTCAAAGGCGTTAGAAACTGCTGTCAAAAAGATTGGTAGTTTGTCGAGTTAGATTTGAAAAGTAAACATTCAGGAATTTTTTTAAAAAAAGGTGACTTATTTTCCAGTAAGTAACATTTTCCGAAGCATTGTAAGTATTCTGATGGCCAGGAGTAAATGAATAATTAACATTTGATTAAAAAATAATTACTTATGCCTTACATAATATACTTAAGAGATATGAGTACTTAGTAAAAATTATAATTAAAGGTCATAATGTCACCCTAAATTTCGTCGAGTAAAAACTCAGAAAGACAGATTCCGGGTAATAATGCTCGTAAAATTGAAGAATTGTTTGGTGTTTTATTTTAAGTTTTTAAAGATAAAGGGACTTAAAATAGTTTTTAATGTGACTTGGTCCGAATCAGATGCCTGAAAATACGACCGCATTAATATGTTTTCAATGGTAAATTGTAATAACAGAAAAAAAAGGCAGGATTTATTTAATATGGGTACCATGTTTCGCACAATTCATAGTCAAGTTTAATTATTGTGACTCATGATATGAAATCCTTGATTAAATTTAAGCCCCAGCCACAATAATGGACTTAAATAGAATTTTTTTTGAACAGAAAACTTGCTAATTAATTATTTCAGTGGTTATGTTAGTGAGGTGACTTCTTATTTTGAAGATTTTATCGGTATTTATAAAAATTATTCAAGTTGAAGGTGTAAGTATTTGGCCAATGAAATTATATAAGCGTACATTGTGCCAACCAAACAATAGACAGGACAACCAACGTAGAACAAAAATGTCGAAGAAGGTGGAAGAGTTAGGAATAGGGTACTCTTACTGATGTATCGATATAATTGGCAACCTATACACGTTTATTGTTTTACAAATTAAAAAAACAAAATAACCTTTTTTATATGCTATATTAATTATTTGAATTTTGAAGCATAATTTACATGGCTATTATACTGAATTTAAAGCTAGATATTTTAGATATTCATTTCCAATGCGAAATAGGCTTATCCTTGCAAGAGATATGTTTATAAAGAATTACTTAGTATTCAATGACTTCTAATTATTACATAATGAATCACATTTGTCGTATTTCTGGAGAATTATCAGAGTACTTAGTCCAGATCCAAGTCAGTGACATGAGTTCGGACTCGATTAGTTTTATAACGAGTACTACATTACACAAGTACCAAAAATGGGTGACTCGGCACATGACTAGTGACGACTCACGTATTGTTTATCCCGTTATACCGCAAACTCAAACTCATTTGACAGATATTTCCGTCAAGTTGGTAAGCATATTAATACGTGAATAGATAAGTGCTGCCATCCTAATGTTATGTATTTGGTTTATCTATTTCGTAAATATACGAGTATTACAATTTTATTTTTTTAACTTATATGAACCGACATGACAGGAAGCAAAGACAATTTTCATCGAATGTGACCTATTTTCATTAAATCAATACTAATTAAGTAGACGAAGTATACAGAGGTAAAATCGAGACTTAAACCAACATACAACATACATAGTGAAATGGTTGTCAAAAACAAAAGAAAAAATAATCATTAATCATCATTGTCCACCTATCTCTCACCTAATGGTAAGTGATTACGATCAACCGCATGCTCGTTTGCCTTCTCTTCTATTAAAAAAATTGCTTTATTTTTTAATGGATGGATGTAAAAAAAAATGAGCTAACAGTCCACCTGACGGTAAGTGGCTACAGCAGCATAGGTGCGCCTGCAAAAAACTTCGATTGAAGAAGGTTACACGTAAGTTATCACCCCCTAAAGGAAAAGACTGAATGGCTCAAATCTTCATTTATCATCACTAATGGCTATCAGTACCTTTCAAACAGAACAGATGTTACATTGTTGTTTGGATAAGAGAATGGTATCTACCCAGAATCAAATCAAAATCAAATATTCAAATAAAGTAAATAAAAGTGTAAATGGGTGAAATAAGTGATGACTAAGGTAAAAACCTTTAAAAACACAATGGCTACTGCTAGATGACGGGGTATACATATGCCTTGTGGACAGTTGGTGCTTGTCGAGGCTGGTCTACTCGAGTTTTTATTGCACTTGTGTATGGAGTTTCCTTTGCCTGTTTCGCCGTCAAAGGAAGCCTCATTAAGAAACGGTGGTAGATAAAATAATAATAAGATTTGACCTTTGTCAAAGAAAATTATCTTTCTTACGTCGAAGAATTAATAATTTTCATGTATTTTCATTTCATTCATACCAGACCAAAATAAATCAGACCGAGGACAGGAAGCAGTATCTCAGGTGCGAGATCGCCGGTAATGTTATCGCTTACCGTTACGCGTTACCATGCACGCATGCCGATTAGGCTTTTGCATATGTCCTGCAGTGCTCCCTTACAGGCTAGTAACGTAAGAAAAAGTGTAAATGTAAGTCTGAATGTTTACGTTTTTGTTAAGTAATGATAAGTAATTACTTTTATTTATAAGTCTCTAAAATTAAAAAATAAATCTTTATTTAAAATAAAACGTAAATTTGCAACATATTTTCTTTTCGGAAGATGGCAACAAAAAGTGGTTTGTGTATGTTGGCAGCAGTGTGGAAATGAAAGCAGTGGTTGGCTATTCGGTTGATTATTTCTTTTCCCATCCGTAGCCGATTGCTGTCGTGCTATCTAAATGGGTAAGGAGTCGTTTTGTGTCGATATTTTTAGTTTGTGTATAATTTTAGTTTTATGCTGTGTTATTAAGTGTATTATAAAATCTCGTAATGTGAAAGTGTATATGTTGAAACCTATTTGTTTAGTTACAAGAATAATAACTAATATCTCGTGTACTTAGGTGTCGGCCATGGCGCAGACATGTTTTTCTCGTGGTTCATTTATAAATCTATTTCCATCATGTAGAATTTATCTAGTATACGAGGTACATTTGAATATTCGCTGTTAATAGTACGGATTGCGAATTCTAGTGTATCGATTTCAGTGTCTGGTGTGGACATAAGTCATAACCGGCAACTTATAATTGCAGGTAAACCCCGTGGTATACGTACCGCGCGGAAGCACGTGAACCACCGCCGCGAACAACGATGGGCAGATAAAGATTACAAAAAAGCTCACATGGGCACAAGATGGAAGGCTAATCCTTTCGGTGGTGCATCTCACGCAAAGGGCATCGTCCTAGAGAAAGTGTAAGTAATAAGTATTTTTGTTGTAGTTTGTATACAAGTGTTAATTAAAGTGAGTTAGTCATATTAACGCAAGGAATGATAATGAAGAGTGGCGGGTGTTTGTGTACACGCGTGTTGAATTACAAAATTGGTTTGGGCATTTGAAACAGGCGTCGTGCGAAGAGGACGCGTCCATACGCTGTATTATGCCTGTGAATGTTTTCCCTGTACAATCACAGGATAATACTGCGAGTGGCCGCGTTCCGTTACGCGAATGAAGAAACTTCGTCTTCATGCAACGAGAGGTCAACGGTCTCTACACGAGATATTTTTGTAAATTTAACGACTGCATGCTCTCTCAAATTTATTAAAAAAATGTCAGTGTAATGTTAGTACTTAAATAGTAATAGTTTTTCTTTCATTTATAAAATGTACACTATTAAATTTCATTTGCATTGCATCGTCGAATTATGTCACATATTGTTGTACTAGCTTCATTTTAAAGACAAGAATTATATGTTAATTTTGTAATTAATGTGTATAAGAATGATTGTAAGAGGTAGTCGTCAGGGTAACCATATTTTCCTCATGCAAACCTCACTTGCTTGGGGGTGTAGCCTGCTAGCTGAAAAATAAGGTACTGGCAACGGAAAGATTGTCAGAAATTAAAATGAATTTGTTATTACCCCTGTCAATCTCGTATCAAATTAAGTCATTGTTTCCACCACATGCAGAGCACAACAACACTAATCCAAGAGTTCTGATTGTTTTTACAAAGCATACAATACAATTTATGTTATGTTTTTACAATTTTTAACTCGTTTTATGGGCTATCATATACTTTCCTAGTACCTTTATACTCTAAAAGCAGTCCACTGGAGGGTTTAGGCGAAGCTTTGCTATAATCACCATGCTCAGTATGCGGATTGGTGATTGATGTACCAGTACTTTAACACTTTCAGTTTAGTAGATTGTTGTCCATCCATATCTGTAACCACTGCTATTTTTTTCTCTGCTGTTGTCTCTTGCAACACTAATGGGAAAAAGGGGGTGGTAGATTCTTACGCTGATTACCACACTGCACTTTCAACTTTAACAGTAACTATTGCCAATTTTGGTCCATGTTTTTCACCAGCTCATATAGAATTGAGTAATGTCTGTTGCACATTGTTCTGTTTGGTTATGTGGTGTATTTGGTTTAAAGTAGTATGTCTACAACTTCTATCTAATTTTTCATAATGGTATATTTGTATACCATTTAAAATAATTAAAATTGAATATTCAAATAAAATCTATTACTTTTCCAGTTTTTTTTTATTTGTACAAACATGTGCACAGATTATTCTAATATTATTATTTTGCTCTTTAAATAATTGTATTTTGCATTATATTTTTTAAATCTATTGATTATAAGTAACTATACTGAGGGGAGTGTTCTGGTGATCTGAGATAATACAGGCACTGCCTAGCAGACACCAAACACCAATAATTGCTAGTTAATGTAAAACGTGTAATTTTGCTTTGTTTGTATTTATTTAGTGAGTTTACTTTCAATTATTAAAGATTGTTCTGTTTGGTTTAGTGGTATACTTGGTTTTAAGTAGTACGTCTGTCTACAAGAGTATACTTTGCATCCCTAATAGTTTTAATTTTGCTGAATCATAAGAAATGATTTATAATTCATGTACACCTGTTAACTGTAGGAAATAGTTGTTTGGATCTACTTATATATTGATTGTGCAAACTGAAGACCATATGAAATTTTCTATCAGTCAAGACCTTATTAGTTTTTGCACATCATTGAGTTTTTTATGATAATAATTATTGTTAAATTTCTTTCCTACAGTGGTGTAGAGGCCAAACAGCCTAACTCCGCTATCCGCAAGTGTGTAAGAGTGCAGCTGATCAAAAACGGCAAGAAGGTGACTGCATTCGTGCCGCGCGACGGTTGCCTCAACCACATTGAGGAGAATGACGAAGTGCTAGTTGCAGGCTTCGGTCGTAAGGGTCATGCTGTTGGTGATATTCCCGGAGTCAGGTTTAAGGTATGTTCATTTAAGTAACAAGCATTTGCAGTGTTGTAAAATAATCCCTTAACATTGTCATAGGTCAAAACCAATACTCTAATTATTACACAATGTGGCAGAAAAGTTCATAAATGAAACAGGAAAGATTAGGAAAAAAATTATATTTATTCAGATAATGGTTAGTTGGAAGTAGATGTAGGTCTGGTGGTTGGGTGACATTGGTGGGCATTGTTTCTTGGGTTTTTGATAGTGACATGTTTTGCTTTTAATTCTTGACATGTTGAAAGAATAGAAATTTCATATTAAAAATTAGTTTAGCTTTTTTTTTGTTATTATAATTCTTATTACACTAGTGAATTGTATTGTTACTTCACATGTTATAACATTTTAACAATTTTAATTCTATTGTTAAGATGTCATATCAGGTCTTATGAACTCTGAGAAGTGTTTAGGTTATTTGCAAGTGTAAATGTGCTAACACTTGCTCCTCATCGCTGGGCTCACAGCTCATGTCGGCCTATGTATACTAGGTGTTAAACAAATTTTAACTTGATATGAAAGTTTAATACTAAACTAATAGCTAATTTTCATTGATTGATATCTGTTGATACAAATTATATTTACCAGTCCATATCTAGCATGTGAGGGACTCTCCACCTTCCCACAGGCAATGTAACACCTTTGTGTCTTAACCTTAATCACCTGTATATTTGATAGACTTCAGAAATGTCTTCAATGGTTATGTACTAATGATTATTTTATAAAGATCTGGAGTATTTGTACTACTCCGAGTGAGTAATATGCAGTCAGCTTTCCTAACTTAATACTTAATTTCTATGTAAGATTTATGCTTACTTGGAGGTTTTAGATAGATTTGTAACAGTATATACTGAAAGTCCCATTGCATCTTTTCAGGTTGTGAAGGTTGCTAACGTTTCACTCCTTGCCCTGTACAAAGAGAAAAAGGAGAGGCCAAGATCATAGACTTGGCTACATTGTGATAAGGTATGTTTTTTACACTTCATATTTCAAACTGATTAATTACTGTGGATTTATACTTTAAGTAAGTAATTTGGACTAAATGTAAAGACAAATTCATTTCTAAAAGTCGTGGAAATAAACAGTTTTAAATGTTTAAATTTCAATACATGTGTCCGAAGAAAAAATAGACTTGACATGTAAATATAATTAGAAAAAGTTTTTTTTATTTCTTTAGTAAACTGTAAACTACGAAATATCAAATAATATCTGTGCAAGTATTATTTACCAACAATTTAAACATTGTATGTGATGCTAAAAACAATTATTTGCTACTGCTGAATGCCATGACGTGAAATCTTGTCTGATATGTAAAATCATGTCACTGTAATGAATTAATTTGTCACACAGATCAATCTAATAATAGCATCTGTTTGTTTCAGTGCTGCTGTGAAGCGGTGTTGTTCATAAGTCATTAACAAAAATGTAAAATTAAGTACATAATAAACTATGTATGCCAAAACTGTTATTTTTCCTTTTTCTCTCATCCTTCTTTTTTTTTTCAATATGTTGCTAATTTGATCACTTTAGTATTATTCAATGGAAAGAAACTCGATAAACCATCAAAAATATGTGACAAATAGACTCCTCAAATCTGCCCCGATTTATTACTTTCTGTAGAATGGTTAGCGTTTGTTTACATTTGCCAGTTATCCCGTTCAATAGCCGCCCACTGCAGTCTCGATTTTAGAATTAAAATGTGAAAAAAAATATTTTATTATAAATGTTTCATACCCAAACAAGACCTGACCCTTGGATATGTATACTTGTTTGTAGAGGCCGTCCGAATGCCTTTCATGTATACATTTATCTTAAAGGTCATATTCGCATAAAAAATTGGCGGCAAGTGTGATCGGTTAGATACGCCATGAAAACCCAGTAAACAGAGAGTAGGTCGTTGAGTGGATTCTTATCTAACTAAATCCATTATGTTTCTATTACCTACAAAAATAAAACTGGTCGCCACCTATTGAAGTTCCGTGCATTTCTAAACCTTTCAGTAATTCTCCGATTTCGGGACATGATATTGGAACCCTAGAACATTCCAGCGATCGGTCTGGATTAGAAGAGAAACAGATAGCAGCTTTATGTATTAAACCTTATTCTTAATATCGTTCGCACATTGGCCTGAACAAACTGAACGACCTCCCAACGCGTAGATTGATTATGAATCGATGTGCCAACACCATTAGTTAGGTACTGGCCATCGTGAAGATGTGCCTTCCAACATATCCGCGAAGTGCAGTGCGCCTGCCTGCATATAGCTTAAAATCCGTGCTGTACAATGGCGCGAATTTTTGTTGCCGCAAAGTAAAGCGTATGTTTCTTTGCGTTACTTTATTGTGTTAATTTTGAGTTTTCTAGTTTTGCGTATATACTAATTGAAATATAAATGAATTAGTAGTCATAGCGACCATTGTTAATTTTAAGTTTTCTAGTTTTGCGTATATACCTAATTGAAATATAAATGAATTAGTAGTCATAGCGACCATATCAGATAATATTTCTAAAACTTAAATATTATTTACCACTTTACGAAACGCCACGCGAACGAGGTCGCGGGCACAGCCAGTACTTAACATACGACTCGTCGGAATAGTCATTTTAAATATTGTCAGACCGGCGATGGACAGAAGTTCTAAAGTGGAAGGTAAATCGCTTATCCGTGGCAATTACAGATTAGCAAGTCCTCTGAACTAAGTTCAATGTTCAGCTGTGAACAGTTGACTGTTAGAATACTGGCGATGATTGAATTATCTCGAAGTGTTTCTGAATAAATGCGGATATTTCATTTGGAAAAAATACACTTGTCCTGTAACGTCATTACAAGGTTCAATGCTGAACATGCCTCCTCCAAAGATTGCGACGAAGCACGATCCTGAACTGAATCCGTTGACTTCCCGCAACGCTGTGCAGGTCCTCGCCTCCCATCTTGTGGGGGACGCGTCCTATACTGTGTTTACCTGTACATGTTTGTGCCGCTCGATAACTTTTTTCCTCGAAGGTTGTCACTGCTACTAGCTGTGGCCGGTCAATTCCTAGCGAGTTCCTGCTGCGAATATCATCGTTGTAGATTAAATTTTTTTGTCTTGTATATGGAGAATGTCAATAAATCCCTTTTTGACATTCTCCATATCTTCGTTAAGCAAATCGGACCGTAGAAAGGCTATAATATATATATATGTAATAAATATACTTTCCGATTGTTGTTTCTTAGTGCAAATCCATAGATTCGGTTGAAAAATCCAAACATAAATACTATTGAATTTAATAGTATTTTTAAATTACCTCGTAGTATATTCAAATAAAGTAAAGAATACTATTACGTACTAATATTATACGTAAATTATCATTCGACGCTGCACTCACATTTAATTTGGTAAATTCGATCAGCTCGATCGTAAAGTAAATGAAAAAAACAGGTATAACCATGATTACTTTATTGGTAAATATATTCCATTAATCCGATTAAAATATACAGTAACTACTCGCTCACAACATATCTATACATTACGGTACGCGTCGGGCAAAGACCGCGTTCCCTGCTACAGTGTAGGGTGACCAGCTGTCACAGGGATACAGTGGATGATGGGCTCATATACATTCGTTTAGCACTGTAAGTTATGAAGCCTCTGCTATTTTGTATGACTTTATCATCACGTATTATTAAATTAAATGTTAATTAAACCAAAAATAAATGGGATCATAAGTGTTATGCAAAGGATATATAGGACTCAACGTAGTAAGCAGATCGACAAAATTTAATTACAGTACGAATATTTAAACTTTGCCACGAACGAACGCCGAACTTTAGAAATTACGTCACACAAGTTATTTACTAGGCGTTGGCGAGGCTCCCCCGTACCGTGGCGTTCGTCGACGAATACACGAGATATAATCGTGTTCTAAATTCGATCCATGTACTCCATTATTTTCTTTCGTTTAATAGGCAGCTGTGTCGCGACGCAGTTCATCGCACCAGCAGCGTCGTTGCTCTTTAACTAACTTACTCGCGTCCGCAAACTTCTGCACGCGTGTCTCCTTCGCCGGGCCAACAGCGTATCTCACCCATGGGGGTTTCAGTCGGTCCGACAACTTGTCAACTTGTTTGTTAATCTCGACAAATCCGGTCAATTACTGGTAGGCGTTGTTAGCACCTTCCCCCCGCGTAAAAGTAAAAGAAAAAAAAGCCCTGCAAGGTAACCGCGGACTGGGAGCTGCATACGTAGCCGTATACGCCGGAGATAGTCGACGCAAAAAGTGTTTCAGGTATTTGTTCTAAATCTTACATTCCATATATTAACACTTTTGCATCAACGGTCGGAATGCATTTATATAGTGACAAAGTCATAACGTTCGTACTGTAACAAATTTTAATAAGACTAGTTTCGCTTTTATTGGAATTTGTGTCTTGTTACGTATTTACAATAAGTGCAAATCGAACTGGTGCTTAACTCTTAAAATAACTAGCCGAGGTTAATGAAAATATAACATACTATTTGCGAAGTACTCCATACAATATTAGTTCTGATGTGCGCTAAATATTTAATGTAATTTAAAAAGGTTGATTCACGTCAGGTTCTTGAGAAAAATGATTACGTAAAGTTGAGTACTTACCTAGCAGAGATGGACAGAAGTAAGTTGCACCAAATAAAGTTAGCTATTTTTCTTCGATGTTCTTAGAAATGCATTTCAAAGAACAAAGGGGGCCCAACGGCTTCATCACCGTAAAGTTCCTGTTTTTTTTTTGTTATTAAACCTTAAAATTTTCAAATGTCCAAGGCATAATACTCTATAAGTGTTAATCGAAACATTCCTTTATCTACTTATTTAAATTAGTACGATGCACACCGGTCACGTGGTACTGTTGGCAACTCTACTCATGACATGACGACGATGTCCTACTGGATAATTCCGACCACGGCGTCAACTTCCTGCACTACGCTAACCATCGTAATAATAGAAACTCTATTGGTATGACAAGTAAAGGGAGTTCAAATTTATTTTTTTAAACTATTAAATAAATTAGAAAACTAAAATAGAAGACGGCTCCTAAACTATTTGACAATCGCCTAGAGAAATTTCGATACGCATAAATAAATATCACCACAGTGATTCGAGCACTGCGCTCAGCGTTATCCGGTAGCGAATGACGTGAAGCAACCTCGACGCACCGATGTAACCATCACATTAATCCATTCCGGACAAATCAAAATACCCAAAGTGGTGCATACGCAGTTATGGACTCAAATCAGTCTATCCATAAGATTCAAAATGGCACGCCCTATTTCGATAGATTAAGTTAGAATGATAATCGCACATTTAATAAAGATTATCGACAAATCTTACTATAACTAGGCCAACACTATTACTACGATTAAAATAAAAGGAAAGAAAGCGACACAACGTACACGTTAGTATACTGTATAATAAATAAATATTAACAAAGATCTTTCTGGATTTGTGCGGTAAGCATGTTAGAAAAAGATATGAAATTCGATGGAGACAAAAATAAATTTTACTCCTTGAGAATTACGCAATCATTATTTTTACAGACTAAAGATTCTTCTCTAAGAGTCAACAGGCTCTAAGGTCAAGAGGAAATGATGAAAACATACATAGCTACTAATGGGTGTTGAATTAATAATTGAATTACCGAGAATAGCACAGCTACTTCAATTTCCTTGTTTTTATCAATAGCTGCCAAATTAAAAAGCTCTTTAATGAAATAATAATTATGCGCATACCATTGTTGCAAAGGACAATTTTGATTCCATATTATAAGCAATACCACATAAAAACTTTTGTATCATAAACAAAACAAACGAGCATAATTTAATATGAACAGTGAATATTCAAGTTAAGCAATTCGACAGGTAAGAACTAGACATGGGAGATTTCATAAGTAACATGTGAAATGAGTGTTCGATATCGCGGATTGTTCGGATATCTTCGTTTAACATCGAGCTGCTTCGCCGCTGACACGAACGGTGACTCGTGTGCCGTGCCGCCCTTGGTAGGCATTACACAATATATTAAAAAAAAAAAACTTTAATGCAACAGGCGTAAATTATTGATTTCCTTGCAATAACTTGTCGCAGATCGTAAGGTGACACTCTTGTGAAATAAATATTAAATTAATTTCAGTTCTCGTGCGACTATCTCTAGGTGCGATACGCATTGTGTTATTTACATAGTATTTAATTGAATTTTTTTAAGGATTAATCATCGTATATTAACTACAAAATTATTGTTGTTATACATTCATACGTATCAGCGAGTGATAGAAAATAGATAAGCACATCTACGTAGCACTTAAATCCGGTCTCTGTTCCATTTCATACAGCATTAACAAACAGTAGCAATTGAGGCATTAGGGCAATAATATAAAAAAATGTCTCACGTGAGATCGCTGTGAAAAAAAAGAAATCCACAAATGAAAATAAGTTATAAGGAGCAATTTTTTCCATGCCTAGACTAAAGACCCTTTTTGGAGAATATTTCAAAAAAACAAAAAAAATACTAAAAGTACTACCAATGTAGTTAATTAATTTAGTGCCTCAAATAACTGAAAAAAGAAACTGAACGAAGAAAATAATCGAGCACCTATGTAACTTCTTCAATAGCTTTCTCTACACAACATAAACATAGTTCAAATAATTTGCGAAATTTACTACATGATCTGGTATGTCTAAGACGACGTAACTAATTAAAAGTGACCTTATTTCTTACAAGTTAAGGTTAATTATGAGATAGCCTTTAAATAATTTTGCGTTAAGCCTACTAGCTCCCTATATCTATGGAGACCCGAACGTTTATTTAGCCTATTACTTTAGTATCACACATTCCATAGTTTCATCCAAAAATACATTCCCGCTATCGAGTATTACAGACCTTTTCTAAAATCACAGTCAATATGTGACGAGGTTTCTTTCTAAATATACATATTCAAGAAATTTTGTCGTTTTTTTTTTCAAGATTATATTATAATGTTATTATGTATTGTGATTATTGTATATAATGTTATTATGATTATTAGTAATAGGCGATACATTTAGAATAGATATTACTTTTACTTCATTAAGTTACTTGATATTGAATAATATGATAATGTTTATTTAGAAATACACTTTTTAAATATATTATTATAGAATTAGCTAATTTTATGTTTGAAGCTTACTAATAACTTTAATATTAACTTGTTACAACTCCGATTTGAGATTATACAATATTTGTCTTAATGCTACAATACAAGAATATTTTATAAATAACATCCAAAAATTATATCATACAACGCCAGTTGCTAAACCGCTACTTATAGCGAAACTATTTTCAACGATAGCCGTTTCAGTAATATGCTATTTAAGAAAGATTACACAATTGTATTGAAATTTAAACAGTCACAGTCGCGTAATAACCTTGTTTTTTAAATATATTATTACAGTAGTACTTAGGCCAAAGTCATTAAATAGAAAAAAAACTTTTGTTAAGATAAGATCGATTCCGATGTTACAAATTTTGCCACAAGACCCGTTACACATTTCATACAATGTTATATTACGTAGGACAGCTTTAAGATTTACTGTATATAACAATATTCCAACATCGTTTTGTGCGAGCGCAAATTTCACTACCTACTTGCGATAACCTAATTTAGCCCGAATTTTTAAAAATAAAGTATTTTCTAGGTACACGCCCCTGTCTACACTTTGTTATTAGAAAGGTGCATTTGTATGTGCCACGTGAAGTTGTTCACGTATATATGTTGACTAATAATAGTCACCGCATATAAATACTTATCACATATATCTAATGGTAGACTGGTAGAGAATGCCTCTTTGCGTAAAGTCCGCCTTTTTGTTCTTTAATGTGCAAATAAATTTTAATAAATAAATATATCTCAACACCTTTAAAATTCAAGAGTAGACATAATAAGAATAAATACTCAATTAAGTATCTCTCCAGCGTGCGATCAGACGAGCCCGTTACATTTCTATTTAAGCGAGATCTTTCATGGCGCTAAGTAATATCTTGTGCAAATCCCAAACAGTAGTGGTATAAGACGTTATTTCAGGGTTAATATGTTATATGTAAAACCCAACGACAATTGACATATATGTCGTATTACGTGCTTAGAACATTTTTAACCTACGAATTAATAATATAAAACGATGGCTGTATGATGTTTAGGCCTTTGTCCATCATAATGGATGAACAATAATGGAACTTACACTATGGCCAGAATAAATGAGATGTTCATACTCGACTGCGACTTAATAATTGATTAATGGTATACTTAGCGTACATGTTCGTGGTTTAGTTAATTTGAATAACACTTTAATATATACAAGTTTGATCCTTAGACGGTGTGTCGGCGGATGCGCCGCGACGCTTTGATTCTGTACATTTCCAATTGTGCCATAAGACGCGCTGAACTCTGCAACGATGAAATAATACAATTCCAATAAATGTTTATAACAATATTTACAACAGTATTAGTATTCATAATAATACGTTTCTAGAGATCTATTCTGCTACCCATTCCTGTTTCTTGAATTAGTTTATCTGATACTAGACTAGCTGAGCCCTGTCACGCTTCGCGGTTGCTATTTTTGGATTTCTTTGGATGTTTTTAAAAAAAAAATTCAACATTCAGTTATCTGTGACAAACTGACGATGATCTATAATCATAGACGATTTCTCAGACTAAAATAAATGTCAATTTCGCCGCATTCACTGTTTGGTGGTGAATTAAATTGTGAAGTAGTGGAGGGGATACATTCAAAAAAGGGGAAGGATGAATATATAAACTCGCGTCTAGATATATATGCACTAAGTATTTACAAAAAATTATAGCAAGTCTTTAAATATCTAAATCACATTTACCTACAAATATAACACGGCTGGGCAAAAACTTCCTCTGGTTTTGAGCGGGGCTTGGTGCTGGGAAGAATCCGCACCGCCACTAGAGAGCTCGTAGAACTTTACATAAACTCGGATTTCTTTTTATTTCTTATAATTTGAAACAGGTGTTCGCCCAGATGATGTGTCATCGACATCGGCATGTAAGTCACAGTCAAGGGTGCGCCGTGCCCCGAGTGGTTGATGTACAGGCGATAAAGAAGTCTTAATCCTCACGGGCGATGGCTCATCGGTATGGTCTCCTGCGATTGAAGTTGTTTGCAGGTGTCCGTGGGTTGTAGCAGCCACTTACCATTAGGTAAACTACTTAGTTCGTTTGTTTTTAGGATGTTCGTCATACAATCACGCATACACGGATAAACCGATGTGGTATGGAGATAATTTTATCCTAGGGAAGCCAAGGTCGGATGCAAGAATTATAAAAAAAAAATGATGCTGACCAGGCGCGCGGGTGAGCGCTAGGAGTCGGCGGGGTAGTCCATGGTCTTGATGTAAGCGACGGACGCGCAGAACTGCGTCCACCAGTACAGCGCCTCGCCGCGCAGCGCCGCGCCGCCCAGCGCGTTCACCAGCTCGATGGTGGACAGCAGCGACGGCGGGTTCACCTGCGTCCAAAGTTGGAAGTTGCATTTTAAAACTACCTACCTTTTAGGCCTAAACTAATTACACTTTCGTGCTACGTCTTTCGTAAGCTTGATACTTAAACAAAAATTTAACACAATTGAAAAAAAAATTAACCAAATAATTTCTACCTTTATTTAAAACATTTTTCATTTCTGTACTGAAATCTGTATGTGCGATTGCAGCGGCGTTTCGCTTTGTACGAGAACTCCCAGTCAAGGTCAAACTTCAGTATCGAAATATGATCACGTGACCGCAAAAATAATCACTAGAGAACGGTATGATGGTATGACGTCATCAGTGCCTGATTATAAAACCCTAGAGACAAAACTCGATCGTTTTAATGATATTTATTAAATTCTTAAAGGGGGGTACCATATGGTATGTTATAAATATTTTACAATGCGTCTTTCTTCTTGTTGCAATTTCTTTAGAGCTATAACAATCATCACTTTCTAATCGGTTCACAGCTGAACGCGCGGCTTGACGAGAAGCTGCCAACACCAGGTAGCGGGTGTTTCAGCAAGATTTACCCTTATATAGGAGTACCATGCGGCGCAGGTGGACCGGTACCACTACCTGTAGAGCTAAATGCTAGTAGGTACTAGCATTTAGCAAATTCGTTACAAATTATGCAATATATTTTGAACTAAATTCCCGATGACCTTGAGACCTAAACTTTAAACATCGCTCGGAATTCGGAAAAGAATAAAATAATGAAAAAGTGGTAAAAAATAGTTTCGGAAAAAAAAATATTATTTATATATTGTCTATGGAGGTCACCTTGAGGACGACGTAGACGAGCACGGGCGTGAGGTCGTCGGCGGAGGGCGCGCTGCCGTCCGTCAGCGCCAGCACCGACATGATGGACGACACGCAGCGCATTATGCACGACAGCTGACAAAGTCACAACAAACAATTCATTAACCAAATAGACCACCAAAACAAAGGCATCGCCGATGGTATGCAAGCTGCACAAATTTGAGATACGAACACGGCACCCACGACTCAGCAGATGAGCACTCTGATACCTGAGCTATCCGGCCGCCAATGAATAGCAAAGCATATGATGGGCAGGTGAATCTACAGATAAGATAAATTATTATTTCGCATATTACTACTCGTAAGACGGTAATAGTTGATTTAATATCAAACACTTTTTCAATTCTTGAGGTTTTTTCTTGAGGAGTTGAGACTAGGTCGCGGCGTACCTTGTCACGAGGCGTGCGGTACACGGGCAGGTGCCGCAGCTGCAGCTGCGCGTGCGGGTAGGGCGCGGCCCACAGGTGCCGCGGCGCCACGCCGGCGCGCAGCGCGCTGGTGCACGCCGCCAGACGCCGCATGTGCTCGCTCAGCACCCTGCGAACGAAGACATACAAACACACTAGTGTCACACTTTTTTTTTTTCACGAAAAATATTACATTTTACAATAATGTGAATGTTTCAGTATTTTTAATGAATGTGCATGGCTAAATTTGAATAACATTAATATGACACAATTAGCGAGAGTGGTGAGTGGGCTACTGGGCGTGGTCCCGGTACTGACTGGTCGCGCGCGATGTCGCCGTCGCCGTTGGGGAACAGCACGTGCAGGTAGAGGCGCGCGAACGCGGCGCGCTCCACCGTCGCCTCCGCGCACTCCAGCAGGCTCGGCGTAGCGCCTGCGGAACGTTTCACATGGAGCCGGTTAAACCTTTCTTACATTTCGAGTGCTAAGAATGTACAGGGTAGTCTCGTCGCTCAGTCTGAATGGATTCAAATTAAACTTGGCAGAGGTCGATCATTTCATTAAATAACTAACACGTATAATACTTTCACCTTTATTATATTGGTAAGACCTGGGGCTTGTGTTGCTCTCAACGTAAATTCTAAGCCAATTGCGGGTAAAAAAAAATTTATAGAATTGTATGCTCAAAATTGTAAATAACATTAAAATGAAAGACCTTACGAGTATTTTGCCGGTTCATCTCTGCGAGTCTTGCTTTGGGAACCGATGTATATTTTCGCGTTCATAAGAGGTTCAAGATAAGCCTAACTTGAACAAAAAAAGTTAAAAAGTTAAATGTAACCTTCCCACGACGGATCAGCCTTCACCTCGGAGGTTATGGCTTTGATGCTGGCCGTCAGTCTTTTCCCTTTCTCGTCCATCAGTTCGCCTCCTGCGTCACGAGAGAAGAGTTCATTTAGTTATTTAATTGAAATAAAATAAAGTGTACGGAATCTATGGCGTTAAATTTTAACTTTTTCGCTTTCGCTTTCGTTTCGCGTGGTCACGTGGGGACTGAGGCGTTAGACGTCACATTGTCTTCTCACCTCGGCCTACCGGCAGCTTGGCTAAGGCGATCTAGAATATGATGCATCTTCTATATCGTCCCTAACCATTACATATACCAAAAATCGTCCCAAAAGAACACCGATTCCTGCCAATGACGGTTCGCGAGGCTATTGAAATAAACCAAACATCTTCTGTCCGTTTGTGTTGTGGTAGGACCCAGCCATGTTCGCTACGTGGCTGGTTACCACCACCGGTTTGGGATCCCGTGATAAAGAAAATTAAATCCAAAGCCAAGCGTACTGTAACTGATACTATAAGCATCATTTGCGTAATTCGGACGGTTGATTATGAAATCAGGACATCTTACATCTCAGTCCCTCTGTAACCAAACCATGGGTGCTGTAAAGTATCAGAAACGTCAAAAAGTAAAAATTATTATTGATAAATTCCGCAAAATTACTATTGTCTAATAGTGTCTTTAATATAAGAAATATTTTTCGTCCTCTTTTTTTGATAACGTTAGAGTAACTAACAAGCTAATACGAGTTCACCTAATGGAAATTGGCCCATAGACGCCTGCAAACATTGTGAATCAACCCACACTGACCGTTGAGCACGGCGTGGTTGTTGTGCGCGTGGTGGTGGCGCGCCAGGCGGCGCAGCGTGTTGCCCCGCTCCAGCTGCTCCAGCACGCGCGCCGCGGCGGCCGCACGCGCACACTCTTGACACTCCTCGAGTACCAGCTTGATTTGCCTGTGGTAATTTATACTTTACAGGCCATACGCCAAATATCAATAATGTAATTATAGTAGTTTAGACAAAGACATATTAGTTTTTGTTATTTTCACTCAAGTTATATTTGCGCTAATTATTAACTAGGTCAACGACACTCTGGCCAAACACCTTACCGACCTTCCGCGCAAGCCCGTTGCTCACGTTAAAAATCGCCGACGTGCCGACAAAGAAATCCTGCGAGGCAACCGAGCTCAGTACAATATTATTCATTACGAATGAAACTTTCGTTTCAGAAAAAGGTTTCTTTTAGTACATTTTTTTTCACTATTTCCAAATAACTGTTCGCAAATAAACGATCACTGGTACTAACAAAATTTTAATTTAATGTCAACGTGATCGCATCCAACCTGTATATGCCTCTACGTTATAAAAACCTTGATAACACTACCGGCGAATGGAATGCGGCGATGGGGCAGTGTGTCAATTATTCTTAAATTTATTACAAAAAACATAATAAACTCAACTAATTTGGCATAATAAGCTACATTAAAATTTGTCAATTTGTTTTAAAGTAAAATCCGCACAAACTTACATACAAACTAGTGTATATATTAGTATATTTACAGATAAATTGTGCTAATGAATAAATGTATCGGGGCGTTTAATAAAAATATACGTGAGCGTCGGTAGTCACTTACCACCAGGTGAGGCGCTCGCTCGTTTATCACCTTTCGAACAAAAAAAGCAAACTCGCCTCGCCGTTTTTCGAGGAATTCGTTGCCATTAAACAGTAAACAAAATCATTGTATTTTTAAAAAACAAAATACAGTTATTCCAGTTTTACCAGCCAGTACCTTTTTTTTAATTCCATAGAGTTAGTACCCCATTCTCCCTTTTTTCAATGCCCCTCGTATATATTGTAGTCCTGACCGAATACGATCACGACGACGACTTCCGATTTTTACCAGCCGTTGTAGACTCTGGACTAGTTATTATAGTGCCGCAAGTGTACGCGACACCGAAGAGACACTCACTGTTTGTCAACTTCCGGCATTGGTTTCGGCTGGGATTGAAACCCAGGACCCATATCTCAGCAGACATGTGCGCTAACCTTACTCACGCAATGGTCATAAATAAATTTAATACTACAGAGATTATTCTGACAGTTCGTCTGCCGGGTATATAGGCATTTGAGAAACCAGAGAAAAAAAAGAATCTAGCACGCGATCACGTGCATGAGTATATCTGTCTCACTTACGCCTGCAGGTCGAGGTGCACGTGCGCGAGCGCCGCGCGGCACGAGGCAAGGTAGGCGGCGTAGGGCCGGCGCGCGGCGAGGTCGGCGCGCAGGGCTGCCGCGAGCCGCGCCGCTCGCTCCGCCACGCCCGCCCCGCCGCCCGCACCGCCCGCCAGCGCGCGCCCCACCGCCGCGCACTCCGCGCTGCCGCCCGCGCGCACGAACTCCACCAGCGACGTGCTCGTGCAGCGCTGCCGGCAACACAACATCGCTCACACCATGAACTAAAATTTCTCGTCAATTTTTAGAGAAATTTTAGATCATCGGACTATTACAGGCCACTGTTGAACACAGACCTCTCCAAAAAAGCGCCAACATCTCTTACACAAAACATATTTATGGACACTTTGCCCATAGTCACGATCATGCTGGGCAAGCGGGTTGGAGAGCGCATTCATTCTTCCCATCGCTTCTCCGTGTTATTCAAATCCTACGGCACAGTGTTTCGGTATGTTAGCATGGATTGTCCGCCATCATTCGGTCGACAAATCCTCGCTTCTTCAACTACCGGCACGCCGCGTGCATGCGAGGTTGATTTAGTAAAAAAAAAAATTGTATGTATTGTATTGTAAACCTTTGTTTGGTGGTCAATATTTCGTGTCTGACGAAAATTGGAATTGAAACCGAGCGTCAGCAGCATGTTTAAACTTTCTATATGCTGTGTGACAAAATCTATGTCATGATTATAAGGATATAAAGACTTCAATTCAATTTATCCTGAATATAATCAAGTTAAATAACTATTTACAACTTGACCAAACTATAACGTGCAATTATACAAGAACTACCTATCATGTGCGGTGAAATTTTAAAAAGGTATAAAAAAATTAGTTTCTTAAAAATAATATACAATTCCATTATTATTAAAGTTGATTTAAGGCAACCTTAGACTACTTTAATCTACTATTTGAAAGCAAAATCTTTATGGTTCTTTCTTACCGTCGACTACCCTATTTTGTATAATTTTACAAATGCTACATCTATGTAGATGTAAAAGGTAAAGTGAATGAGCATATATTCTGCACGTACATTTGGCACGTACTCCACGCAGTGCATGTCCGTGTTGGACAAGACCATTCGGAGCCGACGCTTCATGCTGTTGAACACCTCCGGGTCGTTGAGGTCCACCACACCCTCACACCTATACAACAAAAACGATTGACACAGTTGACAATTTATTAAAAAATAAAAAACGTTTGTGTATTTCGACATAGCGTACCGATCAGAAAGTTTCGTCTCAAGAAACGTACTAAAAATACGTATTATTTAAGGTCCTTTTTTTCGCAAATATATAAAAGTATTGTCCGCTAAAAGGTTTGTTGTGTTCTTTCTTTCAATTCATTAGCCCTGTTTATTTTCACAATTAAAAATGAACGATAATTTACTAGAACAATTTGGGAGCTAAGTGATGAAACCCTGCCCTGATTAACAATTTTACCCTGACAACCTTCTCTTCTCCTAGGTCCATTCACCCACACCACCGGGGCAAGTACACACCTGTCGAGGTCCGGATCGGGCAGGTCGGAGAGCCGCCGCGTGGTCCTGCGGGCCCGGCCGCCGTCGGATCCCTTGCGGCGGTACTTCGCCAGGATGTCGTCCGAGCTGTCGGCCGCGGCGGGCACTTCCGCTTCCGCCCGCCCGTCGTCGCTGCGGGACTCCTCTTCCGGCACTTTGATATCTGGAAACACTTAAAACTAGCAACGCATACGTCGAGTGTAATGGGGGGATAAGATATAAATAGTCAGGCCGATTACGAGGCCACGGCGATACCTTTCGTATAACATCGGCAGTTGTCGATTGCGCAGGTGAGAAGGTATTAGTAAGAATAGTGGCGCAAGTACACGCACATATGCAGACACTAGTCTTTATGTCGTATCGTCGATGCAGTCGCCGACACAAGACGTCCACATCCGAAACCAGTTTTGACTGGACTTCAAGCGCCGGATCTATCTATCTATTTATTTACGATGTGAAACCCGCTCACCGCTGTGCTGATGGTGGGCGCGCCCCTTTTGCCTGAAGAATTTGATTTTGTGCAGCAAATTGCCGCCGGAACGTTTGACGTTGTTCTTCAGCTCGTCCAAGTTGCTGGCGAACCCGTCCTCGCCCACGATACGCCTTCTAGGGCAATAATAACTTTTTAATTGTAGACAAAAGCTTAACTTGGCAAATACTTTTCTATACTAAGCCGTCACCTGCAGACAATGCTGGTGCAGCTAGCTAGGCTAGGTTGCTGTTAGACGAGTTTTAGGTGTTCTACAGACAGAAAATGCTTCTGGTTTTCATGGGTTTGAACGAAAGCAGTTTTCAGGTTTTGAAAAGTGTCAATGTTCAGTAGTAGACTTAGGCCGATATAAAGAACAATAATCGGACAAAAACAAATGATAAAAGTGGTTAAAGTGATTATGATAGTTCCAGATCTCCAATACACTAAGATTGGCAACATGGTGCATAGAGTAGTATTCAGATGACAATTGTTTTCTTTGATACGAAAATTCGAAATATTTATGACAAAACCAATTACAGAGTATTTTATGCTAATGTTAGAAATCGCGGAACGAATTTTAGTTTCCTTCTTCATCAGTCTATTCTTTTTTTTATTGAAAAGGGGACAACGAGCAAGAGGCCGAGCAGAGAGCAAGTGGAGAGATGTGATTGCAAGTGATGACCGACGCTCAGATACATCTGCAGCACGGGGAAAGTGGGCAAAAGACAAGATGCCTCTACTTCACGCCGGTATTCTGCGACGCTGTGGTACTACCCGGGTATAGACGGCTCATTCGACCATCAGCAAAAGCCGCCACTCGCACAAGCTCGCTCTGTCACGTACACAATTAAGTTTAATATTCAGGTGATTATAGGTTCTCGAATCTCAAAGCGTCATTCAAAGCCAATATGCATTTCTTGGTTGAGGTCTTGTCTATGGTCTTGCAAGGTTTGGCCATGGTCAGTCGCCAGAACCTCGTTAGTTAGCTAAAAGGTAGGTGGTGCAGGTTGGAAGTTGTTGACTTTACAATTACACGAGTAGAGTAAGGATACTTACGAACCGTATACTCAAGACTCACCTCTGCGATTTCTCAGCAGTAGCATCGAAGCTAATGCTCTTCGGAATGGCACCGGTCGAGGGATTCTTGACCGTCGGAGGGCTCACCCGCCTCTCCGTCACGTTCTCCGAGTTCACGTCCTGGCTCGAGCTCTTGTCCGACACGGAGGTCTCCGCGCTGTTCACGGACAGGGTGCTGAGCGACATGTTACTGGCTTCCCTCTTCTTCTCTATCCGGGAGGAGCTTATATTGACGATGCTTGTGCGTATCTCCGACTTCACAATTCGTGACGTTAGGTTGTTCACTAAATTGGCCGATGTGGATAGAGTGGCTGAACTCATACGGGTCATCAAATCGGTTATGGTCGATCTCGACTCCGATCCGGGCCGCTCGGTGTCGATACCCGAATCGAATCGCCGATCATATTGTGAGACGGATAGCGCGTTGAAGGAGCTCTCGCTGGAGTTTAGCGATCGGTCCATTAGGTCGTTGTCCTCGTATGGTTTCGAGGTGGAGGGGAGGTCGTAGGGCTTGGAAGTGGAGTGGTTCTCGTATTTGCCCGATGGGAAGGGGCGCGACGAATGCGGCTGGGGGAAACTGTCATCCACCCATTGGCTCGTCGCGTCCGAGTGAACTGTTGCGTCGTCGAGCGTCGATTCTGTCTGTGCGTTGTTACTGTAATAGAGAGATTTGAGCCTTAGTTTATATGTTATAACACTGACAAACTAAAAAAATATATAATTTTTAAGTTCCTTTTTAATATTTACTCATGGCTGATATGTGGTTTCCTTGAATTAAAATATAGCGTACCCATTTTGCGTAACATAGTCGAACACGTCGCTGGGCAGTTGCGCAGGCGCAGACATGCTCGGACTTTCCGGCGCTGACGTGGCGTAACACATCATGACCTGTCAAAATAAAACATGAGTGAGAAACAAAAAAAAAATTGCTCTAGTTGAGCTTCCTTCCTAGTTACCTTCTTAGGCCCGTATTAATCCACTGTCGGACAAAAGCCTTTCTATGAAAGCTGCAATAACATTTTGTAGATATTTCTTTCATAAATTGAGCCATAACGTACGCACTAGTAACAGTCTTCATGTTTTCATTCGCCTTTCGACGGTCCCGACACTCGGACCAGTTATTACAATGGACGGAGCAACATATACTCGTATATATGTTGACATTTGATAAAGTTTAGTCTTCTTGCTTCTTCTCGCACCCTACAACTTACGCAAACCTCAGTTCGTCATAACATTGATATCGAACAAATTTAGCCGGCGACGATAACTGAGTGGTTCTCCCGATCTTGAGATCTATCTCGAGTTTGATAGAGTAGCGATACATGTTTCCAAACTTAATTTCGATTGTCGTTATCTTATCGTTGCTGTGAACACTAGAACGGCGACAGGCTCAACTAAATATTTAGGCTACTGACCACCCTATAACAGGCAGCGAGAGTGTAGTTGTTATTATATAATATAACAAATTTAACATACTGGATAACCATTGACGAGTATGCTCTTGCGGTTCTCGATGAATGCAGCGTGCGCGCGCGCGCCCAGCGGCGCCAGGTCCAGCTCGCCGCCGCGGGACAGCGCGGCCGTCGCGCTCAGGTAGCCGCCCGACCTGACACCCGCATCGTCAGCCTTTACTCCAACAGTGGGACATAAGCCGCACCAAAGTGCTTTTAGTACACTATGGCGGCGTCCTAGTTGGCCATCGCTCGTACGAACAAACGACGATCGAATCGCGTTGTTAGTACGAACTTGCGATCAAACATACTCTTACGCAAACCCCATCATCCCCCCCATCCCTCACATATCTTAACAGGCAGACAACAAACCTGCAGCTCCTCTGTTGTTGCAGATATACGTGGGCGAGGGTGATCACTTGTCACCATAAAAAAAAACTCGTCTTTATTGAGTGTTCCTTAACTCCTTATTGGAGCTCGTGCGACATCGCACCAAACAACTGTAACGCGACGGGCGTATATTCGTAAAAGTATTGTTCATAATTGCCGTACATGAACAAAGTAATTGCAATAATAGTATTATGTGGTTGTACGTCTTCTTGTTTCGATGCTATTTACGATTAAAAAAAATTCCCGACAACATAAATTGTGCATCTCTGTTAAGAGCCATAGCTGAAGTTGCGTGACGTCATCGCGCGGTCAATTCGCACAGCATGGACGTACGAACAATTGCCGACTAGGACACACGCCTCACCATCGCTCGTGTATTTTCATCGAGAGACGTAATCGCAACGTTTGTTCGTGCGTTCGATGGCCGATTAGAACGCCGACTAAGTGTGACAAACGAGCAGACAGTCCAGACTTTATGGTACGCAGTGACGCATAAACAAAAAATTATCCTTCAATACTTAATAGGTAAGTATCAAAAATGATTTTCTAATGTTGAAATATTTTTATATAATAATAATTTGTTCTCAAACTAGTACGAGAGATAATGATAATTGTAAAGATGAAGGAGTTTATTTATATCCGGGGGGGTTTTTATTCGGTCCGGCACTTATTGCTGATATTTTACCAACCTGTCACTGCCTTCAGTAATAGGAGAGTGACGTGACGTGCACTTTTATTCACAAGTGAGAAATAAAAAAAACATGACACTGGAACGATTTAATCACATAATCAGCATGCTCAGCAAGTAGATTGGATATCACAAAGGTGTGAAAGACCACTGGTCCGGGTATTCTAGGCCTGGCAGATTTGAGATGGTCATTTTGTGATATCATTTTGTGAAATTATTCAGACATTTTTTCTTTGAGCGTCATATATATTATGACGCTCATCAAATTCAAAGAACGAGAAAGAAGAAGAAGACTTAAAACATTAATTCAGTATGCTATCATCAAAACCTATTCTTTTAATATTATCAAGCAGAACTGTTAACTTACCGATTGTTAGGTAGATATCTCGACGCGTGCCTTGGGCTGCTTATGTCAGGCCTCTTGGTGCCATTCTGTGTTAAAAAAATATATTATAATTATTTTTAAAATGTTGAATGTACAACTATTTAACATGGATTATTTAATACCAGGAATCTGCAGAAAAAGCGACGAATCCACGGCTTTCCTTAGATAAAAAAGAAGGCCATGTTCTTTTCTAGGCGTCAAGCTATCTCCATGCCAAATTCCATCAAAATCGGTTCAGTTCACGCATACACGCGTGATTAAAAGACAATTATTGTGAATTGGATACATTTATATACGAGGTATGGCCACCCCGCACGTGGCAGGCGGCGGGCGACAGGCGGCAGGCGTGTAGACACATGACATGTCGTGGCAGATATGTTCACTGGACAGCGCATGACCTGCGGCGGCGGCCTGGGCTGCGCGGCGTCGTCCTGCTGCGAGGCCCGCCGCGGCCACGACGTGTCCGAGCGCGCCGCCACCGACACGCAGTCGTCGGTGTCCACCTGCACATAAATACATTTACAATGTCTCCGATCCCCTCACAAACCGATCATGCAACACAATCGGGAACGCACAGACGAGGATATTAATCACCTCGGTGTTGCGATCGCTGTCGGACGCCAGCACGTCCATGCTCCACGCCGACTCGCTCGCCGTCTCCGACACGTCCGGCGCGTTCGCGCTGTTCGCATTGGCACCTGTCAGACAAACTGATGATTATATTTTCCTTCTTTATCATAATTACAGCCGGTGACACTGTGCAGGTCGTCATTCCGTCTGGTAGGGTAGGTTGTAGTCTGTGTGTGTTACCAGTACGAGGTTTTTGCTTCATCATCATCATCATCATTTCAGCCTATCAGAAGTCCACTGCTGAACATAGGCCTCCCCCAAAGATTGCCACGAAGCTCGGTCCTGAGCCACCTGCATTCATCGACTTCCCGCAACACAGGTCGTCACTCCATCTTGTGGGGGGTCGTCCTACACTACATTTGCCTGTACGTGGCTGCCACTCGAGAACCTTTTTTCCCCAACGGTTGTCAGTTCCGCAAGCTATGTGGCCGGCCCATTGCCACTGCAGCTTGCTGATCTTTACGTCTATGTCGGTTACCTTAGTTCTGCTGCGGATATCATCGTTGCAGACTCTATCACGCAGAGAAACACCGAGCATAGCCCTTTCCATAGCGGTTTTTGCTTAATAAAATAAAAAATAAAACTAGGTATGTATCAGTAATCCAGTAAAAAAAAAATTGGGTCCGGAACCTTGGTTGGCTGCGAGCTGCGTGTTGTCGCACGAGTCGCCGATGGTCTCCGAGTCGGAGGCCAGCACGTCCGTGCTCCACGTGTCCGACATTATGCTGATCGTCTCGTCGCCTTCCAGCAGCTTCTGCAAATTACGGAATTTTTCAACAAGTTAAGGCAAAATAGAGACAACAGACAATATAGGATTTTCCGTAATCACAAAACTTGACAGGATTGGGGATTGCACTTCGGACACTTCTTCGATTTTTTTTTATAGGAAATGCGGCAAACGAGCAAGCGGTTGACCTGATGGTAAGTGTTTACCGTCGCTCACGTACATCTGCAACACCAGAGGCGCTGCAGGCGCGTTGGCGGCCTTTTACAGTATTTGGAAGATGGGAGGGAGGATGAGGAAAGGGATGGGGAGGGGAGGGGAGTGGGCCGCCTCACCGAACGAAACGCAGAAGCACAAGATGCCTCTACTTCACGCCGGTATTCTGCGAGGCTGTGGTACCCACCCACCCGGAAGAGCCGGCCCATTCGAGCAGCAGCAAAAGCCCTTGATGCTCAAGTCGTCACCGGTCTGAATGATTTAAAGTCGTTACCGGTACAGAAGTGGAGGGGGGGGGGGTGTCAATGACGTTAATATACGCTTGCTTTCTACATTTAACTTAGTGTTAGCAAAGTTTTCTTCAGTGCGGAGCGGCCATATTGCACGTCTGGGGATATTTACGATATAATTAATATATATTTTCGTCATACACTAATTTTTATGAAAAGTTAACGTAACTTTTTCATAATTAAAAATGATTTAATATAAGGAGTCTACAGAGTTAATTATAAGTTATTATAACTTTAAATTCTCTGCGTTACAAGTACTTTGATCCAAGCGCTCACGGCATACTGAGTTATTTGACGTCCCGATGTCCTTGTATGCTTGGTATTGGATATAAATTTAATCAAATAAGTGGTAACTCCCCGCCATCTTTTCTATTAAAATTAGAGTGCAATATCCATAAATAATCGTTAAATTTCATTTCAAAGTATGTATTATTATTCAAGAATGTAAACAATATTCAAATAAACAAAATAAAAAAAATCAGTTCACCTTAATTTCAAACTTGCAGAATTTATCTTCTATGTCGTTCCGCGTCTGCTTCAGTAACTTAGCCTGGTTACTTGCCGTCTGGTTCGCCGGCGCGTTCTGCGACAGGCTGTAACAGGCGCGTTTGTTTAAGGTCATTTTATAGCAAATTGGCTAAATGAACAAGCGGCGCACATGATGATAGGTTATTACCGTCACCCAGGTACGTCTGCAACACCAGAGGTGCTGCAGGCGCGTTGGCGGCCTTTACAGTATTTGGAAGATGGGAGGGGAGGGAAGAGGTCTCCGGTTTCCTCACTCGAAACACAGAAGATCAAGATTACTCTACTTCACGCCGGTATTCTGCGAGGCTGTGGTACCCACCCACCCGGAAGAGCCGGCCCATTCGAGCAGCAGCAAAGCCCTTGATGCTCAAGTCGTCACCGGTCTGAATGATTTAAAGTCGTTACCGGTACAGAAGTGGAGGGGTGTCAATGACGTTAATATACGCTTGCTTTCTACATTTAACTTAGTGTTAGCAAAGTTTTCTTCAGTGCGGAGCGGCCATATTGCACGTCTGGGGATATTTACGATATAATTAATATATATTTTCGTCATACACTAATTTTTATGAAAAGTTAACGTAACTTTTTCATAATTAAAAATGATTTAATATAAGGAGTCTACAGAGTTAATTATAAGTTATTATAACTTTAAATTCTCTGCGTTACAAGTACTTTGATCCAAGCGCTCACGGCATACTGAGTTATTTGACGTCCTGATGTCCTTGTATGCTTGGTATTGGATATAAATTTAATCAAATAAGTGGTAACTCCCCGCCATCTTTTCTATTAAAATTAGAGTGCAATATCCATAAATAATCGTTAAATTTCATTTCAAAGTATGTATTATTATTCAAGAATGTAAACAATATTCAAATAAACAAAATAAACCAGGTATGTATCAGTAATCCAGTAAAAAAAAAATTGGGTCCGGAACCTTGGTTGGCTGCGAGCTGCGTGTTGTCGCACGAGTCGCCGATGGTCTCCGAGTCGGAGGCCAGCACGTCCGTGCTCCACGTGTCCGACATTATGCTGATCGTCTCGTCGCCTTCCAGCAGCTTCTGCAAATTACGGAATTTTTCAACAAGTTAAGGCAAAATAGAGACAACAGACAATATAGGATTTTCCGTAATCACAAAACTTGACAGGATTGGGGATTGCACTTCGGACACTTCTTCGATTTTTTTTTTATAGGAAATGCGGCAAACGAGCAAGCGGTTGACCTGATGGTAAGTGTTTACCGTCGCTCACGTACATCTGCAACACCAGAGGCGCTGCAGGCGCGTTGGCGGCCTTTTACAGTATTTGGAAGATGGGAGGGAGGATGAGGAAAGGGATGGGGAGGGGAGGGGAGTGGGCCGCCTCACCGAACGAAACGCAGAAGCACAAGATGCCTCTACTTCACGCCGGTATTCTGCGAGGCTGTGGTACCCACCCACCCGGAAGAGCCGGCCCATTCGAGCAGCAGCAAAAGCCCTTGATGCTCAAGTCGTCACCGGTCTGAATGATTTAAAGTCGTTACCGGTACAGAAGTGGAGGGGGGGGGGGTGTCAATGACGTTAATATACGCTTGCTTTCTACATTTAACTTAGTGTTAGCAAAGTTTTCTTCAGTGCGGAGCGGCCATATTGCACGTCTGGGGATATTTACGATATAATTAATATATATTTTCGTCATACACTAATTTTTATGAAAAGTTAACGTAACTTTTTCATAATTAAAAATGATTTAATATAAGGAGTCTACAGAGTTAATTATAAGTTATTATAACTTTAAATTCTCTGCGTTACAAGTACTTTGATCCAAGCGCTCACGGCATACTGAGTTATTTGACGTCCCGATGTCCTTGTATGCTTGGTATTGGATATAAATTTAATCAAATAAGTGGTAACTCCCCGCCATCTTTTCTATTAAAATTAGAGTGCAATATCCATAAATAATCGTTAAATTTCATTTCAAAGTATGTATTATTATTCAAGAATGTAAACAATATTCAAATAAACAAAATAAAAAAAATCAGTTCACCTTAATTTCAAACTTGCAGAATTTATCTTCTATGTCGTTCCGCGTCTGCTTCAGTAACTTAGCCTGGTTACTTGCCGTCTGGTTCGCCGGCGCGTTCTGCGACAGGCTGTAACAGGCGCGTTTGTTTAAGGTCATTTTATAGCAAATTGGCTAAATGAACAAGCGGCGCACATGATGATAGGTTATTACCGTCACCCAGGTACGTCTGCAACACCAGAGAGCTGCAGGTGAGAGAGAGGAATGAAGAGGGCCCGGGAGGGAGGGAAGAGGTCTCCGGTTTCCTCACTCGAAACACAGAAGATCAAGATTACTCTACTTCACGCCGAAATTTTGGGAGGCCGTGGTTTTTTCCTCGGACGAGCCGGCCCATTCGAGCAGCAGCGGCAAAAGCCGCCGCTTGGCTTTACCACATGCAAAAACGTGTGCGTGCGTGTGTATATGAGAACTGACCGCACGCTCGTACGTGAGGAAGGGCAGAAGGTCCATACCGTCTGGGCGGCGCGTCGCCGGGCGCGTCCCCGTCGGTGACCTGCGACGACGGCGTCTCGCGCCCCGAGATGTTGGGGCTGCCGCGACCGCTTACGTTTGCCGACACCTGATAGCACAAAAAACAATATAACAAAGTAGACTCTGACCAGTCACTTTAATTGTTTAAAATGCAGCAATTCAATAAGGGTCATGGCTATTTCATTGAATTGTATAAACGAACTCTTATTACCATATCGGACAAGTTGTCGTTTTGGTCTTCGGTCTCAAGTTCGAGGCTGGAGGTGACGCTGTGGTTTGAAGCCGCCTCAGACACAGCCTCCAAGTTGTCCGATGTGTTGCCCAGAGAAACCTCGTCGTGTGATACAGAGAACCTGGCAAATTACAGTGCAGGTTACTTATGAGAAAAGCATAATTTTAAATACTGGATACACATAACTTTCGCAGTGTAAAGTATAACAGACAGGGAGCCGGAGGACATGGCGCGCTTCTGCTCGGGCCAGCGCGGAGGCCGCGTCGTCCGCGTCGCCAGCCTCCGACCCCACGTAGTAGCACTCCAGCACCTTGGACTCCGGTATTAGACCTGATGGACAAATTATGATAGTAACAAAGTATATTTTATTTTTTAGCAATAATAGAAATTTGGAAGTCATTTTCGAAAAAAAAGGGCCACGATAGCTTGCGGGATGTGCGGATCTGAATCGGTTCTCAATGAGCTTTTTGAAACTTACGTACGATTTTTATCGTAGGATCGGACACCCTTTCGACGGCTGCTGGGAGCAATAAGCTTTGGTGAAAAGAAGGTTGAAACTTTTAAAATAATTGTTCAAACTTTTAAAATAATTGTTCAAACCTCTGACCACCCCAACGTTGGGCATACGGACCGTGCAAGAATTATAGATAACCACACTGATGCCACCAGCAGCAACTCAATGTGGAATAATTGTAAACTATTGGTTGTCAATTCCACTCTCCTTCCGATTAAAAAATGCATAACTATTTTTTTATTTTAAAAACATTTATATGAATGAAAATACTTTGCTGTAAAAAAATTAAATTTAAAAATTATATATTGAAAAAATCAAATTAGACGCTATAAAACCCGTAAATAATTGTTTTATTTCTTGTATTTCATAAAACGGTTAATTTAGTATTATTGATATTTATATGTAACTTTTGTACCGCAATTGTACACTAGATGGGGATAATGTCGCCAGTCTCTGTCCGTATACGGTCGTGAGATATAGTTTTTGTAATTTTCGAAGAAAACTCGTTAGTGGAGTGAGCATAAACTTAGAAATATTACGAATGGCAATATAGCGGATGTTTTTTTTTATAGAAGGGGGCAAACGAGCGTGCGGCTCACCTGATGGTAAGTGATCACCGCCGCCCACGAACATCCACAACACCAGAGGAGCTACAGATGCGCTGCCGGCCTTTAAGGAAGGAATAAGCTCTTTTCTTGAAGGTCCCTAAGTCGTAACTGTTCGGAAATACTGCTGGCGACAGCTGATTCCACAAAATCGAAGTGCGTGGCAGAAAACTTCGATTAAAACGCACTGTGGTGGAATGCCAACCATCTAGGTGGTATCGAAGGAACTTCGAATTCTGTCGCGATGTACGATGGTGAAACTCAGCAGCTGGGATCAATCCGAAAAGTTCCTCAGAACATTCCCCGTGGAAAATTTTGTAAAAAATGCAAAGAGAAGCAACATCTCTTCGCAAGGCCAAAGGATCAAGCCGATCAGAGAGAGCTTGGTCGCCGACAACTCGAGCCGCTCGACGTTGGATGCGGTCAAATGGAAGGAGTTGGTACTGGGGTGCCCCTGCCCAAACGGTGGACCGGCATGAAATACTGTCCCGCTCTACAGAGCACACCAAGCTTTTTGGAGGCCAATTTGGCCTTTCCCTACAAGTGACCACGGAACTGAACGTCGCTTGATATGTCAACGCCAAGGATTCCGATACTGGCTGAGCCAATAAGGGGAATGTTCTCAAAAAGAGGAGAAACGACAAAGGGATTCTTTTTAGCGATGAACGCGCAAACCTGTGTCTTTTTGGGGTTGAATAGGACCAAATTACGTCGACCCCAATCCGAGACTTTGAATAACAAGGTCTCGACTTCAGACACAAGTTTGTTCCGGCACTCGTCGACGTGTTCCCGAGAAATATTCGCACGGCCAGTATATAGGGCATCACCCATTTTAAAACTAATCATTCTAACAATCCCTATACAACCACAGTTAGGACACTTACCGACATAATCGCTCTCCTCCGCGTTGGCCAGCTTTATCACCAGCACCTCGGGATGCTCGAACTCCTCCTTGTCGTTGCCATTGACCGCCTTTTCCTCCAGAGAGGAGCCGGAGCTCGCGCTCCGCGGCAGACGGGGTTTTGACACTTTGGCTAATATACCCCGCTTACTGCCCAGCCCATTCTCCGATACGGTGTCTTTTATTTCTGCGGACGTCGATCTATGGAAATATATAATATAATGAGGGAAGAAGGAATCGTACCGCATTTTTTAGAAGTTGAGAAACGAGAGCCCTGTCTGGGCTGGGAATGAAGTTATCATTAATTGGTTTCACTGATGAGCCGAATCAAAGTACTGTGGAGTATGTTCGGAACTCCATAAAAGATTTGAAAATTACAAGAGTAACTTATATTACTTAGTACAATACTCGATTAATTAAAATACGGCGATACAATATGAAATGAGATACGCATATATAGTAACTGGCAGACCCGGCCGCGCGTCGCAGCGCATTTCCAAAACGGAACGGGGTACATAATAAACAATAACATGAGATCGTACGGTGACGTAGTGTATAGCATCGACACACGGCGCCATCTATTGGACGGTGAAAAAAGGTTATTTATACGTTGTAGTATGGGGAATATAAAAATAGTTGATTTTGCTATTAGTTAATAAAAAATACGTTATAAAAACTATCCTATCTTAGGCATGCCAGCAAAACACATTTAAAAAATAAATGTGAAAATCGGTTAGTTTGTTTCCGGGTTTCATCGTGACACAATAATTATATATAATAGATAATACGAATGTAACAAAAATAATAAAATTATTTATTTTTACAACGGCGGAAGAAACTCGCCCCGTCTTTCTTCGCGGGTGTCGTTAGAAGCGGTTAAGGGAAAATCTTTGAAAATCTCATGGCAATATCCGGCAGCGAAAACAGCAACATGACTCGTCACGTTCTATCACCTGTAGAGGCGAAACGAGCTAGAAGCCCACCTAATGGTGAGTGTTTAGTACAGCTCATGGACACCTGCAACCAACTTCAATCGAAGAAGGTTACAGACACGTTGTCACCCCTGAGGACTGAGATCGAAAGAAATCTTTCAAACCGGAACACAACACTGTTGTTTGACGGTAGAAATTGATCCTGGATAGAGCAGGAGCCTCATCATCATTTCATATCCTCCTGGCCGATTTCGACCACGAGGACAACTTCCGAATACAACCGACGTTTGTCAACTACGCGGGGAATACTATAGTGGCGCAAGTGTACGCGAATACACAGAGGCACTCGATGTAACGCTTATGCGATATGATCGGAGGAAGGGAAAGATGCAGTGTCAAGAGACATGTTATGTCCAAATACTGACTTCGGCTGGGATTCTTATCCAGGACCCAAGACTCGGCGGTCAGATGCGCTGACCACTGAGTAGAAACATCCGTGGTACGTACTTGCAGGCGAGCAGCGCGGGCAGGTCGGGCGCCTTGCGCAGCAGGTCGTGCAGGCGCGCGCGGTAGTTCGGCTCCACGGTCTGCAGCAACGCCGCCAGTCGCACCGCGCCCTCGCCGCATTCGCTTTCGCCGCCCGAGCCGCTGCGGCACACAGGTGACATCCGATTAACATCCGCCCCCACACATACACACTCGCTGTACATCGGCGCACATACAAACGAGTTAATAACGTGATTTTTACTTCTTCTCCATTATATCTATGTTGAGATTCGCTTAGCACAATCTACACCTACGTGACATATTATTCTTTGAAATAACTAAATAATAACAATATGTAAGGACATGGTAGAGCCAAGCGGCGGCTTTAGCTACTGCTCGAATGGGCCGGCTCGACCGGGGTAGTACCACGCCCTCGGAGAATACCGGCGTGAAGTACAGGCATCTTATGCTTCTGCGATTCGTTCGGTGACTGAAGCAGCCGGAGGTCCACTCCCTCTCTCCATCCTCCCTCGTCAACCTCCCAAGTGTCCTTCAACGCAGGCAATGCACATGTTGCTCCTCTAGTGTTGCATATGTACGTGGGCAACGGTAATCACTTACCATCAGGTGCGCCGTTTTCTCGTTTGCCCCGCTTAACCAAAAAAAAAAATTATATAATAATTAACCCAGACAAACTCGTACAACAAATACAAATTACATAAGCACGCACAGTAGTTTAATCACTGGATCTATTTTTAGTTTTTGTTACTTTTTTCCCCAAGATATATTTTCGCTACTAGCTAGGCCAACGACACTAGGGTCAAGGTCCGTTGGCCGCGTTGAAGTCGTCGACGCGACGGCAATGCAATCCTGCCGGGTTCCGTTAACTATTAGTCATGACGGAAAGATCTTGCGGTTTATCTAGATAATTAGTCTATTTAATTAGAAAAAAAAAACTTTTTTTAAAATTCTTTAGAAAATAATTTATTCACTATTACCAAATAGTTATTAACACTGGTACTAATAAATGCTTCACTAAATGTTATTTAGATCGCATATAGCTTGTATACGTTTATCTTTAGTTATTTATGGCAACACTAGAGACATAGAGTTTTCTTTCACATCAAAAAGGTTGATTAGTTCTCATTGTCTTGGTGATGTCAATGCTTTGCAGATTATAAATTACGAACAGGGTTACCTGAAACCAGCAGCCTCCGCATCATGTACTGTGCTGTTTGATTCTTCAGAGGTGAGACGTGGCGTATTATTGTTCAACTTGGACGAAATTCTCTTGAGAAATGTTATCTGTAAACAAATGTATAAATGTTTATACCGTGTATAAGACTCGCGAGAAGCGGATAATTACGCCGGAGACGACTCAGTGTAGCCAATGCTTCCGCAACTCACTTTTCACCGCTCCGGGAGATAGAATGTGAAAATCATTTAATTTTTTGCCAATTTCAACTGATTTCAAAAAAGGTGGAGATTATACGGCTATATATTTTTTTTTGACGTATGTTATGCGATATCATCGGCGATTGTGAACCGATATTGAGTATTTTTTTTGAACAGTCTATGTACCTCCCATATAAATTTAAAGAAAATATTCCACAATGTGGGGTCGAAGTCGGTTGAATATTGTTTTAAATTCATTTGTGGCTGCCGGGCGTTGCCATGACATGTTTAAGGCATTACCATTAGTCACCTCTTACGGCATCCAGACACCACTTTAACACAGAACGACGATGACGAGTATGGTGTCCAGGCCGATTTCGATCACGAAAGACACCTTCGTTTGCTATTAGTACTTGCCAACTGCACAGGGCATGTTAAAGTGGGGGGTGTCGGCGCGCATCGGGTGGTGCGCCACGTACCAGTAGGTGCGCATCGTGCGGCGCGAGGAGCGCGCACGTGGTGCGCGGCGGCACGTCGGTGCGCAGCGCGGCGTCGGGCTGCGGCGGCGCGGGCGCGGGCGCGCTCGCATCCGACATCACGCTCGCCACCAGCGACCACACGCACGTGCGCTCGAACTTCGAATACAGGTCGCGGACCTTCGGCTCCGCCTGCGAATGTTGAAGCCGGACTCTTTTGAATTCAGACACCGTGTGCAAAGTCTTGTCCGTACGAGCGAGAGATAAGAATTTCATCCAACGAAAAGTTCACAGCAGTGGGTATTGTTATCAGATCCAATAAGAGCTTCCGTCGCCCCTCAACAGTGTTGAAAGGTGTCCCCGCGCTACTCCCCTCCGTCTATCGGATTTACCAAGATTTTCTCCCGTTCTTAAAAATAGCCTGCATTGTATCGTGATATCCGATAATGTGAGACTATCTCCATTAAATAAATAATATTTAAGAGAAAAAGAATAGCTTTTTTAAATACAGGCTTAAGTTTAGCAGCAAGCATTTAACAAGTTTAGTTTTTAAAAATTGTTCAGTCAATTTGTTATTCCGCTTGATCTTAATCTATTATAGTAAATAATGTAACAAAATATAATACTTTTGATTGGTATAGATATATGTAAATAACGAATTATGATATGTAGAAATATCGTGGACCCACCTCCTGGTAGTACGAGAGGCAGAGCATCTGCAGGATCTGCGCGATCTGCATGAGGTTGAAGCGCGCCACGTAGGACACGGGCACGTCCACCACGCCGTGCGCCTCCGGGCTGACGACGGCCGGGCAGACCAGGTGGTTCAGCACGATGTCCGTGCAGATGGCGTGCAGCTCGCGCTCGCTGATCCTGTACCCAGTTTGTACAACTTATGTATACTAAATATAAAAATACGTTTTTTTTTAAACCTTATAACGGTCCACTACCTGTCTCTTTAACTCTGTTCTAAATTATTCCTTGTATACATAAGAAAAATTTTAAATAAAAATCCATAATGAATCCATGTAATCGTATTTAGTTTTTTTTTTATGGGAAAGATGGTAAACGAGCAAGCGTTTCACCTGCGATTGTAAGTGATTGCCGTCGCCCACGTACATCTTCAACACAAGAGGAGCTGCAGGTGCGTTGCCTAGACCTAAATGCTGATTTTAATGCCTCGGAACTTCAGTCAATCAGCGGGCTGCACCGCATTCAGGTGGGGTTGACCTTTGTACTTGACGAGTAAAGATTTACAGAAAACACAGCTCTTACTAACAGTGCATAGTGAAGTTAATATCTACCTAGAATGCTGCTTCAACAGATGCACAATCTGCTGCACAATCCACGCGATGGTAGCGGGGAAGTTGGGCCAGTGCTCCTTCAGCGATACGATGAACTTGCTGGTGAGGTTGTACAGCGACTGCACCGTCCACTTGCGGTAACGCGCGACTTTCGTCGAGTACTCGCTGCTGTTCGTTTGGCCGAATTTCTTCAAACGATCAGACGCTGAAAATCTGAAAAATTTGCTTGTTTAAAGATCTTATGAAGTTAAAATATGCACCAGGGGCCATACCTGCTAAGCCAAAAAAAATATTTTACAAAAATTATGCGTGAAGCCATAATTAGATAATATCATATCTTGTTATTATTGACATCAAAGGTATGATTTCGTTTTTTGCTAACCTACGCCTTGGATAAACGAAAACAATAAATAAAAATAACACGTTACGATTGTATCGGCGAATGATTTCACACGGAATTTTTGTGAAATTTTTTGTGGCTTAGCTGATAAGCCCACTATATTTGAATCGCAGCCGAAGTGTATATTTATACACTACAAAAATCATTGGTTTCAAGTCGACCCGGTGACACTGCATCCGATGATCCAGCCCTTTCTCTTATTGCATAAGCGGTGAAGTCGAGATTGTGATCATGTGTCCCTGATTACCGATTTCGACTTCCGAATGCTATCGTCAGTTGAAATACGCGTTGCATTATAACGTCTGTACATTCCCGTATTTTGTTCGTACAGAAGGAAAACGTTGGAACCAAAATCGTACCGTTCTTTTATAGTAACTTCCCCATACACATCATTAATCCTTCGTGCTGTTTCTGCAGCGCTGGTGCCAACCACGGTGGAACTTATACTCGTAAATAACGAGGTATTTCAAGTACGCTTAGGCCATAAAATCGGAGGAATGGTCATCACCACCATCATCATCTCAGCTTATCACAAGTCCACTGATGAACATAGACCTCCCCCAAAGTATCCCACAAAGCTCGGGCCTGAGCCACCAGCATCCATTGACTTGCGACAACACTGAGCAAGTCGTCACTCCGTCTTGTACGGGGTCGTCCGACACTGCGTTTGATTGTACGTGGCTGCCACTTTTTCCCTTCTGCGTTTGGGTATACATGACTGCCAATCGAGAACATTTTTTCCCTACTGCGTTTGGGCATACATGACTGCCACTCGACAACATTTTTTCCCTAACCCTTGTCAGTTCCGCAAGCTATGTGTCCGGCCCATTGCCACTTCAGCTTGCTGATCCTTACGGCTATGTCGGTTACCCTAGTTCTGCTGCGAATATTATCGTTGCAGACTCTTTCGCTTCCTCATACAGCCTGCGGGTACATTTCAGTATACATTTTCAGTCACGCGGTACATCATAGCACAGCCAGATTCGAAAGCCACTAATAAATGTCTGTCAGAAATACTAAGCTTCAGCGAGGAATAAATATTTATAATAAATCTTTATAGTACACGGGATCGTTTCAGGCGGATAACCTCTCGACACCTGTGGTCGTCTACGGCTCACCTCTCCATGGCCTTGTCGGGGTCGATGTCGAGGAAGAACTCGTCCTCGTGCAGCACGGCCATGACGGGGGCGTGCAGGGCCGCGACGAGGAAGCGGCGCGCCGGCGAGTGCCCGTCGCGGAACGTCGCGTACAGCGAACCCAGCGCGCCCCTGCTCGTGCGGAACAACCTTGGACAAGGACGCGCGTGTGACACGTATTGAACAGGAAATATAGAAGCCGGCTGAAAGTACGCTACGAAAGGTATAATTGCAGGCTGTGAGGCATTCCATCGTATTCCTCTTGTCGTGAGCACACCTCTTGAGAGCTGCAGTAGCCACTTGCCATCAGGTGGACTGTTAGTTCGTTGATCATGCCAATCCAAAAGAATATAATTTGGCACGCCTCAGTCAAACTTCCCGAATCATAGTTTTCGCCTCTTCGTAAGATAAAATGTGATTTTAAAGAGTAGTCATTAGTCGGATCCTAAGTCACCCGCGTGAGGAAAGGGTGTGGCTGATTCTTACGCTGCCACACAAGAATATAATAAAATTTTAAATCTTTCCTTCTTTGGAGAGGCTTTTTATATATGAATGATCGACTGTATGAAATGAATGTTTTTTTTATTTTGACTTTATGAAATTTAAATTTCGTTTGTCAATTGTCATTTTTTTTAATCTCAGGACAGGACATCGCACCTAAGACGCTGCTGCCCGTCAACGGTCTTGATAGCCAGTATTTAATCTCTAGTATGCCATAGTATCTAGAGTGTCATGAAAAAATTGTAGCATTTCCTTAAGTCGTTCAATTGACTTTTTATATCCTTAACTACCATAATCATGGATTAGGTATTGCCTATAATAATAACAATAATGTACCGGACAATTATCTCTGCGAATGGGTTAATCCCAGTCATGCGTCGTCCGCCGGTTTCTTTCTCTTTTACCTTAACCATCGGACGTCTGGCTTTCGTTTGGTTGGGTTTTTTTATAATGATACTTTATTAATCATATTTTTTATCTTATTACATGTATCTATATATTTAAATATTCAACCCAATCAAATGAGATTATACATATAAATACTCCTAAATATATGGGACAATCACACACGTCGTGTGTGTGATCTACTCTGATTCTCTGTAGCTGTGGTGAATAAATGCATAAACTATTCAGAGTTTATATATCGTAATGTAACAATATCATATAAGTACGATTTCCTTTTGGCATTGAATCAATAAGCGTGCAAACATATCCTGGCCGCATCCTGTAGGGTTGGAACGTCGCGCTCCGAACAATTGACGGCTTCGATATGACGTCAAAAATTTTTTTTTTTTTTAACAACAATTTGTGCCAGCGGCATGTTTAAACGAAACAAATACTAAATTAGTCACACGCCGAGGCGTTGGCGCAATAGTTTTTAGAAATTGATAACACTTCGGGACGCGGGTTCAATTCGCGCTAGTAATTTCTCGTGTGTCGTGGAGGCGGCTTACATACATAAATTGCAAGTGGACAAACATCCAGACCGAAAACAATTATTTCTAGTCCGTACATACTTATTACGTCCGGGAATTGAACCCGTGAACTGAACCAAAACCCTTAGCCACTGCGCCATTCGAGCCGTGAAATAATTGTTTCAGGACTGGTCGTATGTGCATTTGCGACTTGTGTCTGTTAATGCGCTCACTATAGACGAGTAGAGTAACGGGAAAAAACGGAATTTATTCTCTTATCTATAATCTACATTTTCAGTCACAGTAGCAACTTTAGAGCTAAACGGAAATAAACAGAGATTATTCAAGACACAACGAGCCCGTTCTAGGTTTCGAAATGCATCGCCAGTTGCGTAATCATTGTAATGAGATCGTCAGGTCATTGAACCGCTTCGTAATAAACGCTTGCATGTCACAAATGAAAAAAAAAATACTTGAAAGGTTGTCGCTTAATTCATTACAACTCGGGATAATACAACGAAACCTATACTAATTGTTAACCCTTTCTCTTTACAAATTACATTAAAAAATAAAAGGCAACTTATACCTGGAGTGATGATCTCATACGTCACAGAAATTTTTTCCTGTGGTTCAGTATGGAGCCCTACTACTAAGTTCACAACACCTTTTGAACCGTAAGATCTATAAGTATTTGCATCGAATGTGTTTTTATCGCTGATGTTGTAACAAACAATAAGCAATTATAAAAATAATTTAAAATTAAGGGGTCAAAGGGAATTAGAATTTTTTTTCGCAAGGTTCTTTTTATTTTTAGATGTAAAAGCATCAAAGTTGGTCTGATTATAGTGCAAGCTCTATAGAAAAACTATAAGAATTAAAAGCCAAATGAGAGTCGGGCTTGCATTAAGGATCCCAAACTGAATGAAAGAAAACACCATGTTTTTGGTAAATACATAACTCAGATACATTGTGTGTGGTTGTACAGTTTTTTTTATATTTGACATTGAATGTATATTAAAATTTAAATATTGCATTAAATTATTGTCTTTACTCATATAAATATTTTTAATACATAATCACCTCTGTCATCCTAATCACATCTGTCAGAATATTATTAAGTATTTCCATTTTGCAGGACTAGCTTCCAGAACTCGTAATAAAACCACGCAACACATCAACGAAATACTTGCCTAAAATTTAAATCTACAGCAAAAACCTTTCAATCACATTAATTTTTTTTTATTAATTTAAGTAATTGTACCGATTATGATGCTGTCATTGTTAAATTACTTACTTCCGTGGATCGCTGGCCGTTGCCATCTGGTGCTTGATCAAAGAACGTATGACAGCCAAAAGCTGTGTCCTGTCCGTGGGCGACCGGCAGCTCCCATAGAGGCCAGCAACCAAGAATGATGGCAGCGACGGAGGCATATGATCCTCGCCGAGCATTAAGCACAGAGCGACCAGGTGAGGAGTGTCTCGAAGCCATCCCAGAAGTTCTCCTAAAGCGGTCACTTCCTGTAAATGGAGACAACTATACCATTAGTACATGTTAAAGCCATGTCCTATGAATGTATGGTGGAATAAGCAATGTTTTTCTGTATGGAAAATTTATCTGATCTTTCTGAACCCGTAACTCACATGACTAGCATCATACTTCACTGGTGCAAAGGAACTATGCTGGTGTCTTTGGGCCAACTCTCCAAGAAATGTATGCCATTTGGCACTTTCTTGAAGAGGCCTATATTCAGCATTGTACTTAAAGGGCCTATGAAGATAACCCTGCTATCGTATTTACTGCTGGCTATCAGAATGGTATTGGCTCTAACAGAGAAGGACCATATTTGCTGACAAGGATGACACACACGACAAAAACAATATATTTTATTACTACCCCATTCATAAAAAAAAGAGCTGATCAGGCTGCAATTAAATCCAAAATGTATGATAGTATGGCATCTTGGCAAAAATCACCAGTATCTGAGCAAACCAACTGATATTTTTTGAATAGAAAAACTTGTCTTTCAAAACTCCTACTTGACCTTGTTATTATAGACAAAAAATACATAGACATGCCTGCTTCTAAAATTTTTGATAGAGCATTATGATCAATATAGGCAGTGTTGATTATTATAAATTCTAGTCTATTATCTGATTAAAGTTTTATTGCAGCAATTTAATCGCAGTGATTAAATTGCATCACATCAAGGTAGCAGCATTAATTACCTCAAATAACATTATAGACACTAACTTTGTTAAGTTTGTATTATCTTCAATAATAGTTGAAACTAAAAATTTACTATACTGTCAGTGATAAATGTGCCAAACCAGAAAACTTTGGAAAGCCATAAAGATATAAAAGAGGCAAAGGAGCCATATGTAATGAATGCAAAATATTAATTCTGAGAAATACATTTTTGGATGACATATCATAAAGTGGGTGGATACAGTATGTACGATATGAAAAATTCTGATGACAAGGAAATTTATGACCAAAATGTTATAATGGTAATTAATTACCGCTTTAAGTAGGTACTTGCTACCTTTATAGTTATCATATAATCTAAGGTAAGTAGATCAATAACAGATAAAAATAAGTTTCATCTGAAATGCTTCATCAGTAACCAGGTCCATGTTTAGCTAAGCACTATTTAATATAATTACAAATTTTAAATTGAAGAAAACCTATTAATTTAATAAGAAAATAAATAGTGTTAATCAACTTGCAATTACGATAACATGTTTGTATCATGTTTTATATAATAATTATTAGGTATTAAAGAAGAGAAGTATTGGTTTTATAAAGCAATTGCGCTATGTTTTATACTGCTACATCACTATGTATTTTAAGACTAATAGTTGTAAGGAAGAATATCCTATCTCTTTCACCAAATGTCAACCTTCAGAATAGAATCCAAATTATGACAGACATTCCATACAAATTCGCCAAACCCAAATCCCAGACTAGTGAGGTAGGGTAGTGTCACTAGTGCGAGGGTACTGACACTGCAATCACCTGCCAGCACACAGGCACTAGAAATATACTTTAGTGGAACAGAGTAGGCTCGACCTCATGAAAATTATAATTTTTTTTACTCAAATAGTTATAAAGTCATGAGAACTTCCATCATAATATGATTACAATGCAAAAGATTTCATACATTATCTCCTATAGGGGCTAAAATTACTACTTGAATGTACTTTTGCAATTTTAATTAGTGTAATTTTTTACCTTTTGAAAAATTACCATATTTAATATACACAACCAATTCGTGTGCCACCTTAAATTCATTAGATTTGTCTTACCTTATATCTAAGAACCTTGTAGGCGTCGACGAAAGTAGTACCCTCAAGTAGACTTGCTCTTTGACAAGCCGCAATAGATTCAGCCTCACATCGCGAAGAAATAAGGTTTGTTAAGTTCTGACGCTGCATGGAGCACACCCATGCTGCCTGCAACAACTCCTGCACGCTTTTCTCCACCTCCTCATTAAGGTTTTGAAGCAGCTGTCGCTCCGAATTAATAAAAATTTTCTCCCGTCGGAGCTGATTAGCTAACTCCGCAATGTTCATGCAACCTTCAGTTGGCTGCATCATACTTATTCACAATTATGCACACTTATCAACAACACATTTTGTTCTTGGTAAATAAATAGAAATATTCACGTCATTTCACGAAAGTAGCTTTAGAAATTACTTCATTTTACACCTATAACTACAAATAAACTTTGATTAAATTTGATAATAATGTTTTAACTAACTGAATTTCCAATTAGTTAACATTTATATGATACTATTATTATTTTTTTTACTTTGATCAAATCGAATAGCAAAAAGATGCAAAACGCAAAATGAAATCGAAATGAATGAAGAGAAAGATGAATTGAATTTTACGTTTATGTTCATTCTAAATAGAACAGTGTGACAAACATAAAATTTAAATTTTGCGTTGCAATCGCCAATCCTTATTTCGATACTTTTAGTAAATACTCCCAACTCATGGGAGATTTTTGTAAAATACCAAACTGTACACAGTAAATAACCAAACAAACAATTCACATAATTATGGTTATTTCACATGAGTACTGTTATTTTCTATTTCATAACAGACACTTTTCTTGACCAGATATTAATTGATAATGCTCATCATCAGCCTATTAATAGTCCATTGTTAAAAATTGGTATCTCCTAATTAGCTGTGTCGATCACGATTAATTGTATCTTTATGACTAGATACGTAATAAAAATGTAACCAATTTATCTGTCTGCCAACTTACTTTAGCTTTTGTTGCCAACAAGCACTGTTGACACCCAATTGGAACCCTTCTGTTTTCAATTTTCATATTTGACTAATTCTTTAACGTAATAATAATAACCTGTAAAATAAACCTAATTATTTATCACGTTAGTATGTATTCAGTCAGCGATTGTGAAAGACAAAGTCGAAATAACTCAAACGAGTAACCAGCTGATCTAGAAATATTTTATAATGTGCCCGGAAATTAAATTTCTCATCTTTCACTTATGCTCCGTAGTAGTCTTTGACTTCTGTTTATTTAGCTGTCCGTCATAGATTTGTCATCAGTCGGTCAGTTTCAGTCAGGCGTTTTTTGAGATGTGTAATTCGCCAGCTGCCGTATCGCAATGATGGAATTTCCAAGTACTCACCATTAGTCGATTCTTACGACACCCATAGAAAGAAAAGGTTGGCAGATTTTCTAATGACGCCACCAATATGAATTTAGGTGTAAAACAAATACTAGCGGTGGCTTTTACCCATCTTAAATGTTGTCACCTTGAGGCGGTGTGTTATCAGTTAGAACAAACATCTAAAAGACGCTCACTGAGAAGCACGTAACAAATTCCCAATTTGGATACGGCACAGGAAACCCATAATTAAGGAGACTATATAAAATAATATTTAACTTTTTTTAAAGATAAATAAAATATTGTCAAAATACTGAAGAACTTACTACCAGGATACTAATTTTTTATTTTTGGAAATTTATAATCAAAAACTATCAGTGTCGAGAGCGTAAATGAGTACAAAAGATTACAAATCTATTTAAAGAAACCTTAAAGTTCAGCCAAAGGGCCTCGTATTTCTAGGCTTTTAAGTATATTATAATTAGAAAACAAATACTCAAGGACTCAAGAGTTCCATAAAAGTTCAATTAAATATAGTATATTATAATAAATGTGAGCTCGGACACGTCAAAATTTACAACGGTTCACAAAATTAGAACAACCTTAGAGAAGAATTGGCATTAGGGGCATTCATCAGGATTCTTTTCTTATTCTCTCTTAAATTTAGTGATACACCTGCCGACATTAATTTATTCACGCTTTCAAAATTAACATAAACATAATGGGATTAACCCTGAAAATATTTATTCTAAAAAATTTCTCTCTTACCAAAATAGAGGGGACAATCCCCTAAGTAGGTTATATCAAATTAAAAAATCAGATTTCTGATCTGAGCACGACCTTGAATAAGGAGTTGTCAGGTAAGTAATTTCGCGTCTGATGGGACCATATCAGGTGTCGTATCATGCTGTGTGTAGTCTGAATTAAGCGGGCCATACATACTCTTTGAAATGAACGAATGGAAATATTATATGATTATATTATAGACTAAAAATGAACGAACGGTGATGGTGTTTTAAAAGAGTGAATAGAAAATCTTTGGACTGTCTGTTCACTGCAAGTCTTTTTACTAAAAAATATCGTGAAAATAACATAATAGATGTTTAGATTTAAGTTTTTAAATGTGATCATTGGAAAATTCTTCTTGTTACAATGTCTAATAGTTCAATTGAAGGAAAACTGAAAGGTTTGCAAGAACGCTTACAAAATGAAATGCGTACTCGGAGAGATGTTGGTTTACAGAACCAAGGTGCTCTCGGGACACCTAAGCCTGGAGGCCGAAAACCTAGACCCTGTAAGATTTTTCTGTTGCCTTTTGCGCTTTATTATTGTAAGCAATCATTTGATCAGAATGTGCTTTGACATCTGTTCTAAACCATAACATTCTGTTTTACTATTTGCAATCATATGTTTTATGGCTTATGTAGAATTTGTGTTGAATTATTTTATTCAGATTACTGAGTAAATTCAAAGATATATATTGAAAGGAATCATCAATTTTAAGATGTATTATTGATTTTACTATTTACAAGTGTATACATAATTATGCTTATCAATTTAGATAATAAATGTTAGCAAGTGTAGACATTTGTAATTCACGCCGGCTCCCTATCACATAGCAGTCACATTGTGTACATATTATTTGCATAACTTGGCATTGAACACACTGTGGGTGGTGTGCACACACAGATGAATATATACACATAATGCATGTTTATTGTGTCTACAGACACCATTGTTTCTAAGAGATTCGCATTAGCATTTGGCATACTAACCAACAGTTATGCGGCCTATGTTCAGCAGTGGACTTGTGATAGGCTGAAATGATGAATGATGATGATGATACTAACCAACAGTGGCATGTGAAGAATTGTTTTGAATTGGGTTTTAAAATAAAATCTTACCATAATATAGTAAACTACTACTACTATATAACAAAAACTCCTTACAATGTTGAAATTACTTGTGTATTTTGAATGGCTTACTTTATTTATCTATACCTTGATACACTGTCTACAGTATTGCAAATATATGGAATGGGAGGTAATTACATGTTACAAATTATATTCTATTCCACATCCTTGCTATTACTATCAGATGCTTACATGATATTATGTAGTATTTTTAGAAAAGTAAAATAATACTTGATGTTTTGATTGTGCCATACAGATATTAAATAATTCTGCGTCAGTGAAATAACACTGTTTTCTCTACTCTTTAATAACTGGTGTATTTGTCCATACATTCTCGATTTTACAGACGATAGTAAGTGCATTTCCATCATGGTTGGTTTTAAAAATTAAGGTTATATGCATTACAAGTATGGGTAGGTGTTTACACAATTATTTGAAATGAGTTCATTTTCTACTCACTTTGCATCATACATCATTAAGAACTGCTTTATTGCCATTGACTCAGTGCCAGACAGATGATGCTGTCATATATATTCATTACTCTGTGACTCCGAGTGACTCAATGAATATTGAGTGTTATGAAAACATTGGTGTATGATGGCATTGATGCTCCTAAGGGGCTAAGATTTAACATAGTTTGTTATTCATTGTAAGGTATATGATACTTTTCTCCAGCAATGCTGTTAAAGTTTTATAAGTCATGCATGGTATTGTAGAATTCAACAGGTGATAGATTCCTTCTCTGCCTAGAATATAACAGAGCTTTATTTGCAAGAATGTGGTTACATTTAGATTTTTATAATTCATTTGTAAACTTTAACTTTTCAACTGTAGGTCAAAACTAAAACATTAATATTAAAATTGAGAGAAAGTAATATAGAAACATCGCTATGTCTTTTTTTTAAAAAGAGGATAAGGCAATTTTTTATGTCCTGTGTAATCTATTACATAAAGATCCATGAAGTAATAAATTGAAATTAGTTTTACCAATCTTTTATTAAAATTGTTATACAAGTACAACAACAAAATAAAATGGATATCTTTAACAAAAATACAAATAGCCCTTAAAGAAAGAATACAGTGATAGAAGAGGTAAAATATGCCAAATCTTTAAATTGTGGTTTACAGCCAGAAGAAGGCCAAGCACCACAAATAAGATCAGGTGCATTTCTTATTAGGTTTTAAAGCTTTAGTCACATAGACGGAGTTGCCCCAAATCAATAATCTATAAGACAATATTGACCCCTCATAAGTGTAGTAAGCACTAAGTGTCGCTTCTTCACCCACAATTCTTCTAAGTCATTGTGTATTCAATTTTTTTTATTGGCATTGTATTAGTATGGGTGTATTCTGAGCAAATAATTTGCAGGGATGCAGTTGCACTTGGTAGTTTTGGTGTGGGTAACATTTATTTAATGTATACTGCATTAAATAAATGTTACCCACATTTTTATTTAATGCAGTGCATAAAAGTCTTTGTGATTTCCATACATTCCTGTATAATATATTTGATATTATTACGATACCTAGGAATCACCATGGTTGGTACCATATTCTTTCCCATTTTTGTGCAATTACTGTTGTGTACCGGTTTGAAAGTTACAGAGAGCCAGTTCAATTACGCGCTGTGAGCCATTCCTTTTTAGTCCTCACTGGTGACAACGAATCTGTAACCTTCTTTAATTTGAGTTGTTTGCAGGTATCCATAGGTTGCAGTGGTCACTTACCATCAGGTGGGCTGTAAGCTCGTTTTCCATTACAATCTAATAAAAAAAAATTTACTGGTAAGGCTAAACTGAAGAGAAACAAGCTAGTTTTTGTTACTCAAATACATTAAAAAATAAATCGGAAATCTCATCTACTGTTACTATCCAATATATAATCCAATAGTTTTAATTATGTGATATGTAAAAAAAAAAATGCAAACGAAAATATTTATCTTCCATGCATATCAACTGACTTAATTTCATCTTCTTTTTCAGTGTTCACTACTAAAGATATACCATTTCCACCAAAATCACCACAGGCGACAGAGACCGAGTTCCGGATGCGGGAGGTGTACAAGGTATCATCCAATGACTATGTAGTTAATTTTTGTTGTATATTAAAACCATAACTATGACAAAAAAAATCTTTAAGTCCGCTGCTGAACAGCCTCTTCAAGAAAACGTTATAAATATATCATTAATTTCTTGGAGGCTTTGCCTATATACATCTTACTGGGGATTGACGAGTGTAGTACCAGCATCCTGGCACTAGTGATTCTGCTTCCCATCATTGGTCTGTGACATTTGAACACGGCAAATTCTAACGGAATGGATTTTAGGCCCGCGTTCGGTCGCCAGAGCCTCGTTGCAGAGTTAACCTCGTAGATCACGTCATGTGAGATTAATATAACTTCACAATAAAAAAATATACTAATATCATTCATTACATAATCACTAAAACGCGTTAAGTTATAATTCATCGACCGCCAGCTGACTGCATTTGACAATAAAATCGCTCTTCTCTTGTCAAGTTCATTAGAGTATTAGTCAGGACGAATAGCATTTTTTGAATTATTAGGCTATATGATTGTTTGAAAATACGACTTTTGTTTCACTGTTTCCAAGTAAATATGCCCACTAGCACTAATAATTTTTTCACCAAATCTGAATAAGGTCGCATCCAACCATCCATCCAATAGTTATTACTAAACACAATTATTTGTTGTAGGTGAGCGGTAAGCTAAATGTGGAGGGTGTGGAGTATCGGTCTAGTATTGACGAGCTCCAGCACATGGGCGAGCTGGGCAGTGGTACTTGTGGTCATGTCGTCAAGATGCTACATAAGCCCTCTGGAGCTGTCATAGCTGTTAAGGTAAGTGAAATAAATAGACCGATAATTAAAAAGGGCATTGTCAAAAACACCCAGAAATTGATTTAATTATATTTTCAATACTCTATGATAGACCAGTGGTATAGAGGATATGCCTAGAGATATGGAGACCCAAATTCGATATGTGAAAAGCTGAAACCAACAAAATTTTCTTAACTTTTGTACCATTCGTCTTGTTGGCCTGAACACTAAGACAGTTACGGGCTCACTACCTGTCACATTGTTCCTAATAAGTTCTAATAAAAAGTTGGTTGAACACTCAAAGCTCTGATCACCCCTTCTATTGGGTATAAGTTTGTGAAAGTTTGTGTTTTTTTTTTAATTACTACTAGAATCACTTGTGGTCTAAATTCATTGTTGTGTTTGTAAAGTTTTTTTTGGCACAATACCTATCGAATAATCTAAGTTTCATTCCTCTCCTTTCATAAGTAAAAAAGGATTACTTTCATTTTCGATTAATGTTAAGATCTGTAGTGATTTTGCAGTCAATGTATAAAACAATTAGCTATGTGATGTGTCTCCACGACTAGACTGTTTAGTTCAGGTATTCCCAAAGGGGTTAGTGGTCCACTTTGGGAATTATTTTGGTAAGTATTTTGTATCAATAGGGAAAAAAATTGAGATAGGATTTTTAAAGTAAATTGGCTATGGGGGTCTGAAGTATCAGTTCATTTTGCAAAAGGGGTCTCTTGCCCAAAATAGTTTGGGTATCTCTGGTTTAGATGATTATATTTTTCCTAGCAAATGCGTCGCTCCGGTAACTCGGAAGAAACCAAACGTATACTAATGGACCTGGACGTGGTGGTGCGGTCGCACGACTGTCCGTACATCGTGCGCTGCCTGGGCTGCTTCGTGACGGACGCCGACGTGTGGATCTGCATGGAGCTGATGGCCTCGTGCTTTGACAAGCTCCTGAAGCGGCTCGGGGCTCCCATACCCGAGGCTATACTCGGGAAAGTGACGTTTGCGGTGAGTAGTTATAACATGTAGAGCTGAAAGTGGAACCCGTTTGGTGTTATTGTTTGTGCCATGGTTTGCTTTGCTGTGTTGGAATGAGATCCTTCCATTACCAGCCCGTAAATAGTCTACTGCAGGACATAGGCCTCTCCCTAAGGAGGATTTGCCATAAACGCCACCACAACGCTGCTGCCCGTCATCGGTCTACTTAATTTTGGAATGCTTCCCGCCATCTGTTGGTAGCTTTGAGATTTTCAAGGCTTTTCCCTTAGGCACCTCCATTAGAATAAGAGGCGTGACCGACTCTTACGCCGACACCACACGGCACCTTGTGACAGAATGAAATCACTCCTCACGTTTTCCCTATTTTTTCTTTATGTCGCGTAACCAGTCAGACTGCAAATTCAAATAAGCTACGTCTATCATATCCCACATTGGTTCCTGGAGCTGGCCAATCAGTCTGATGAGCGTGGCGTTTGCGTTTACATGGTACGTCTATAACCCTGTGTGGTCTATTTAGTTAATGATGTTGATTTTAACTATCGACTTACAACGTGTTCGGCGGGGAAGGTAAAGTAGTAGGAAAAAAAGGAAGAAGTAGAAGTATCGAGAAGAAACCCGACACACATGTGTCATAAGTCTGTCTGGAGCTCTTCCCGTCATTTCTCTAGGGGCAACACACTCTCGAAAATTTCGAGGCCTATCACTGGAACATTAATACTTTACAAATGTAAAATTATAGTTTGTACTTGTAAATAATGCCAAGAGACATGGCAATTAATTTATCAATGTTAAACAAACGTTACGATTTCTTAACATTATTTTAAACACAGCCTAATAATTCCATAACGTTAAAAAGTATTTTTTTTCCATATTGTCAGACGGTGAACGCGTTGTCATACCTGAAGGAGACGCACGGCGTGATCCATCGCGACGTGAAGCCGAGCAACATCCTGCTGGACGAGCGTGGCAACGTGAAGCTGTGCGACTTCGGCATCAGCGGCCGCCTCGTGGACTCGAAGGCCAAGACCCGGAGCGCAGGCTGCGCCGCATACATGGCCGTGAGTGCGCCAGCATCTGGTTGCCATCGACATCTTCATTCGCGTGAATGTATTGTTCTTAATATAACAGCTAGCTAAACACGTGGCTAGCCTTTAGCTAAAGGCTGCATTTGCCTCTGCATTATCCTGTGAGTATCGCATATGGCGAGTGGGGGAAACTATTATTCTTCGTTTGTCTATGAACCTGAAAAGCACGCTATGGGCTTTCTCTATGGGAGAAGCCCACTCAGTTAATCATGCAACTTAAGTACAATAAGTGACACATGGTATGAAGCCTACTGCCGACAGGAGAGGGAGAAAAACAAAGTGAGAGAGCTCCCAACATTTATTTATGGATGGAACATGCCCTACATATTAGGACTAAGGCTCCTTCAACCTTACAATAATATGAGTATTAGTCCAAAGAAAAGGTTGTTTTTAATTAAACACACCATTTACAAGCAAGATATTCAATTGTATGTAGATAGGTCTTCACCGGTCATTCCTTTACGATTTTAGCAGTTCTTGACACTTGTTCAGAACATTCTCTTATCATGTTAAAATGATTTCTCCCACAGCCGGAGCGGATAGACCCACCTGACCCGAGCAGACCTGACTACGACATCCGAGCGGATGTCTGGTCACTTGGCATTTCGTTAGTGGAGCTCGCCACCGGCGTCTTTCCCTACAGGAACTGCCAGAATGACTTTGAGGTGCTCACGAGGGTGAGTTTTTTTTATTTAATTTTATGTTATAATGTTGATTATTAGTTGTTTTCATTATTTTGTCTTGTATATGTTGAAAAGTGAAGTAAGGAGATCTCTATACTTCCGTCGTGTTACAAAAATCATGCCAGACGTAAAATATTTAGACTGGTGACAGGCTCCAGCATCTGGTATTGCAATCGCCAATCAGCCTACGAATTGTGATGATTAGGGAAAATTCTCTCAACTAAGGATAGGCCCAGTCCAGCTTTATTTGATGTTATATTAACGGATTTTTTTTTAAATTCAGTGACAGGTTTCCTAATATTGGTTTTTTTATTTATCAGCACATAGTGAATCTGGTGAATAGACTCATCATCATCATTTTTTCAGCCTATCACAAGTCCACTGCTGAACATAGGCCTCCCCCAAAGATTAGAATTAGTGAACAGAGTGTAATACAAAAATTATATTTTCAGGTAATAGCAGATGATCCGCCACAACTGCCGGACACGAGCGACTTCACCTCCGAATTCAAGTCGTTTGTATCTCAGTGGTGAGTTTCCCATTTGTTCATGGTGTTACACAAAATGTTACACGTGTTAATTCGACTACTTGTTAAACGCCTAACCTGTAAAAGGCATAATCGAAGGTTTATATAAACTTAAAGTAATCAACGTAACGTGAAATAGACTTCTTAGAAGGTTTGCCCAATACTGACCACGCCGGGCAAGCTGGTTGGTGCGCTCGGTTCCCAATCACTAGCGATGTTGCTCCCCGGCACTAGTCTGTGGAATTTGACTTCCGCGAATTCGGATGGATATTCCTCTCTCATTCGATGGGCCATCGCCAGGGTCTCCTTTCTTGGCTACCAGGGTGCAACATGTGCAGGTGAAATTAGCATTTGAAGCAAACATATGGTTTATTCCCCTTACACGCCGCATACACGCATACATATAACATTAAAATTAGAAAATTGACTTTACACAGGCATTTACATTCGTGACAAAAGGAAGGCAGCGATTACGAATTTCTATTTGGTATTTGACTCAGCGAATCGTAACTGGCTTTCACAACACATCGCCTTTCCGGGACATAGAAGATCACGAGTGGCGATCCTCGTCGCCGGATCTCCTCCTGGTGATTGCCGTTAAATTTTCAAGGCTTTTCCTTTAGTCACCTCCTCAGAATATTACAAATAAAGGGAGAGGCCGATTCTTATGCAATCATGTCCAGCCAAAGGTTGTCTGGTACACTTTCAGTGATAATTGAATTGCAACTGGCGTCTGTTTCATATTTCATACTTGTTTTTCCTCAGCCTCATGAAAAACTACAGGCAGCGGCCCAAATATCCGAAGCTGCTGGAGCACCCATTCGTGGTGAAGTCCGGGCGTAGCGCCGTATCGGTGGAAGAGTGGTATGCCGAGCTGCCCAAGAGCGGGGAGCCCGCCTCGCCAGCCTCCCCCGCCTCCCCCTCTTCCCCGGCCAACGGGTACTCCGCCCACTCGGGCTACTCAGGCCCGCCCACGCCCCAGCCCGTCAGGAACTTCGTCACCAGCGCCTACCACTGCTCGCCCGACCAGGTCACCCCGACGCCTGGACGGTGAGATCGTTTTCATGTTATTTATAGAAGCAACAAGCCATTAGGCTCCGATAGCCGAGTGGCTAGGAGGTTCCAGGTGAGGGTGTTTTGAAACCGTCTGAGTGGGTACTGGGTGGGTGTTTTAAGGCCGTCTGGGTGGGTACTGGGTGAGTGTACAGTACCACCCTCTTGTTTATTCTGTTCCAACCAGCAGTCCAACTGCAGTTGCGTTACGGTTTGAGGAGTATAGAGAGGCAGGGGATATTGCATTAATTTGAAACTAAGACTTATTTTAATTAATGCACTAAATCTACACAAAAAACTATTTTGTACATTAGTCCATTAAAATCTAAGTTCAGCGGTTCTCTTCCTCTTGAAAAAAAACTTGCCATTGTGTATATAGAAAGTAATAGCGAATTTTCCATCGCATGTTTATCCACCTAGAGCATGACAAGTTAGTTGAAAATCTTTAGAATAGTTACGAGACAATTATTAATAAACAAGAATTGCTAGCTAACAGTTCAGGGTACATTTCAGAGCGAGATGGGCGTCGCCATCGAACGCAGGCGGCAGCAGTTCGCAGCCAGCTAGTCTAGAAGCAGACTTCTCAAATCACTCGCCGTACCCGAGACGCAGGTATGTGTTATTTTTCCGCATCATAAATTTTCTGTAGGGCATTCATAGTTAGTATATTCGGGTTTATTACGTAATTGAGGTTCCTGACACTGCGCCAACTACACCCAGGTCAAAGACCTTATCGAGCGAACGCCGCTCTCGGTGGAAGTCACCGATGTGCCGCAATGATATCCTGCAAGGTTGTCGCACTTGACGAGGTCTTTAAACTATTAGTCATGTGGAATGGCGGATTAATTTAGATTATTAGAGAACTTTTTTTTCACTGCTTACAAATAATTTAACACCAGTACTAATTTATATTTCAATAAATTACAATATAAGGTACAGCCTGTATATCCAACAAGTGTTATTGCAGAACGATAGAGGCGTGTGCGTCGCCGCCGCCGCCGCCGGTGCGCCGCGTGTCCGCCGACAACCGCTGGAGGGCGTCGCCGGCCGTGAGTGCCTGTGTAATTACACGCACATTACATAAAGTACATTATCACGATAGACCCCTAGACCAGTCTTCAGTGGATCTGTCTCCAAAACAGAACATATATGTATTAGAAATGTACGCACTAAGTTTGCCATTTCAATAAAATTTCCTGTTAGGGTGTGCTAGAAGAAATTTCATAAATTTCAATGTATGGAATAAGTAGTGCCCTTGTACAAATACTATGTTTTAATGATTTCATGCCTTTTTGTGTGTACATAAATAAATAAAAAAAATTATAATAATATATAGGACAATCATAACAACAGCGGTGTGTAAATGATGATGTTCACTGTTACAGAGTTCCGGCAACACAAGTCCAATAGTGCTACAAAGGTTTTATCATCAGAGTCAGCAGCGGAGGTCCAGAGTCGATCTCCACTCCACGCCGAGGCACAGAAGGTAAATAAGAATCCAAGCGAGCGCTGCAACGTTAACCAATAGCATTTTCCATATGAGTGTCATAAAGCTGTATAGTACTTTATTCTGTATGTAGTGGAGCCAAGCCATCTATTATGCTGCTCCACGAATGAGTTCGGCTCGATCGGGGTAGTACCACGATCTCGCAGAATACCGGCGTGAAGTAGATCTTGTGGTATCTTGCACTTTTTCGTATCGTTCGGTGCGTGAGGTAACCGGAGGCCCGTTCCACCTTGCCCCTCCTCAACCTGCTTCCTGTCTCCAAATATACTTAAAGGCCGGGAAAGAACCTGCAACGCCTTGCTGATGCACGCAGGGAGACGGTAATCACTTGCCAACAGTGCATGCTTGTTTGCATCCATTCCAAAAAATAAAAAGGAGACGTCCTTTTTATTTTTTGGATTTGTTGAAAGATAAAGTAAAATTATTTCTGGTCTGTAGTTGAATTTTCTCTTTACCGTTATATATTCACAATCACTTGTGCCACGACGTTGTTATCGCCTTGAGTGTTGCAACAATAGAAATTCTATTGTTATGACACGTTATGGGTTATTAATGATTCGCGCCGAAAGTGAAAACTGAACTTAACGAAACTTTTCTAGATTTATTTTTTTTTTTTCCTCGGGGGAATCTTAGTAATAGATTATATGCAATACAAAATATTAAATATGATTACAGTCTGAGCAGGGAGCACAGTACGGGACGGTCGCCGGAGCCACCGCCACGGACGAGTCGACAGCACAACATGCTAGGGCATGACGGTAAGTAATAGTTTGGCTGCAAACAGACTTTGACAACGTCGATTGATTGATGATCAAGTTGATTATTCCCTAAATGTTTAACTTTATTAAAAGTGTTGTATTTAAAAACGCATATATATTTTTAATATTTAGAAATTAAATTAAATAATTTCTCAATTGCAGCCAACGGCAGCTCGGAATTAGAACCGCCGCCATTACACGAACGGTTGCATCCTCCCTCTCCGTTATTGCTAAATGACAGGTGATATTTTGAATTATGAACATTATAAAAGACACTGGCCATGAATACCAGAAAGCACCATGAATCAAAACACTGAAAATATTTATCGAGTTTAAAAATATTGTTATTAATAATACAGAAGTAACCATTGCTAGATGGTAGGACTCCTTTTCGGGGAGTCATCTGAGTAGGTTATTTCTGCCGCCGATCAAACACTGTTGTGTTCCGGCTTGAATACCCTTCAGACTATACCCAGTATAATTACAGACTGTAAGGCAACGCATCTAAGTCCTCAGGGATGAGACAACGCATCTGTAACTTTGGTGAAACTTGAAGCTGTTCACATTAGTCTGTCTCATTTGTCACTAAAATAATAGTATTATTGTTAACCTCGCTTGGCAGGCGGGTACCAGCGATCTGGGTACCAACTGCCTCGTACCTAAGACGCCGCTGCCTCTGGTATGAGTGTTTGTATGTTCATATAATTTATTGTGTTATTTGTGTTTGCAGACTATCGGAAGGCCGCAGTCAGAGTCTAACACGCGCGGAGCTCCGTAATGGCTACCGCACGGAGATTGCCACGCCCCCCCACAACAAGCACCACGACGACCAAGGTGAGCCCACACCCACCGCCACAATCACCGACACACCGAGACCGAATCACGTCACCACAGACAGTATTATATACTGGTTGAATGCGACGGGACTGATATTTAATAAAGATGCGTTTAATACTAATGCTCATAATTATTTGGATACAGATTATTTTTGATAATTGACTAATAATTCAAATTAAATCCATGTGCCATTCATAAGGAATATTCTTGTCGAGGTCAATAAACTCTTTGTTGGCGAGTCGGTGACTTGAAACGCTAGCTATGAAGACCGACGCGGTGGGTCGGATAAGATCTTTCTCTCGTAACCCAAGTGAAGGATTGGTGTAAATATAACACGAGTCAAAGTAACAAGATGTAAAAAAGTATCCTGTGACTAAACTACTGTACTTATTTAATTGATATGTAGTGAATCAACTAGAAATGGAACGAAGACTATAAAGGTTTAATTTGTAGTTATAAACGTCGCATTCAACCTGTACATCTCAGTCAACAGAAAAACTCTATAGTCTAACAAAAGCAACACACCCACTTCAACATCACATGGACAAATGAAGACAAAGAATAGTCCTGTACTATACCAGAAGGATTATTTTATTTCATATATAATGCAAATTGAAGTTACACGCGTTGTTAAATGTAACCCAGAATAGATTATATAACATTTTATATTCTGAGATTTTTGTATTGGTGATATTAACGCGATTTTATATTGTTGGTGTGGACAGCTCATTATATCCAATCAATACCACAACAGCCTTGTCCACACTAATACTACGTAATATGTACGCCAAGCACCAATATGTACAAGTCACCGATAATGTTACCGAACATGACATCAATATAAGCGAACATTACGATACTTTATTCAGAAATTGTAGATTTAAATATTTTTTTTAAAGAAACAACGACTCATTAAATTTTCAAACCCAAATGGGTTGGAACTCTTGGAAAAAAAATTATGAAACTGAAGTATTTTGTTTTCTTTTGTTGAGAAGTATTGCCCCTCTTAAACTACGAATTGGTGCATCAGAACTCTAATCTATTTGTTCTTAATTATTTTACCAAAGTATTATGAGATGGAGGAGATAAAAAAATATGATTAATTTTTTTGAATTATTAAAGTGTTCGTAATATTATGTAAACATATTTTGTGTATTTTATTACATTTTGTCTATTATTGTAAATAAATCCGAGGGCAGCCAGCCTTTGAAATGGAAACTTTTCATATTAGAAACATCTTATGCTGCGCTTGCCACTCCATCCTTTGCCATTCGATTTGTGTTTAAAAATGATTGTATTACCACTCATTATAATTTTTTTTTTGAGCACATAACCTATAAGAAATTAGTTTGGTTTTTTGCTTTAAAATTTATAATTATACAGATAAATCAAAATAATACATGTTATGGCAACAGCCTTAATGTTGCAATTTTTTTTAACATAACATTTCAATATTATAACATATAATTTCATATTTTGAATATGAGCTAAAAAAAATATCTGTGCAATAATTTCAATTGAAAGACCGTAAAAATATTCTTTAAGTATGGAATAATTAATACAATCATTTCAGTTCACTTCACATCAAATTTCTCACATTTCTTTTACATTACCTTCCACCTTTCTCATTAAATGTTTTCGGGTACAGTAAAGAAAAGTTATCGGGAGAGCAAAATAACTTGTGCTTTATGCTTCGCAGTTATTCTGCTTATGCTGAAGGGATTCAAAGAGAAATGTAGAAGGAACCAAAATGGGAATAATGCATTCATTATTTACACAGATATCTACCTTTTTCTTTAAATTTAAATTATCATTGTTAAAGGCGATACTAGATATTTGTTAGAGAAATCTATACATTTTTTTTGTACAGTAAGCTAAAACTAACCAAATGAAATATTTTACTGTCACTGCATGGGCAGTAAGCTGGATTATAGACCACATATGTATGCATTTGAACTGCGAAAATCACCTGCATACATGCTCCGGTATACCTGTACCGATATACCTTTGTAACTTATTCGAGAAAGGTATAATGTAAAGTGTATGTCCACTGTTAAAATTTTCATTTAAAGTCTAAAGTAAATTCAAATAAACTTTGATGAGTTCGGTATTTAACAAGAATCCTCACATAAGTCCTTATTGACATGATGCATAATTTTCATTGCATTGAACATTCTGGCGTCTGTTGTATTGACTTTTCTTTCATTTATTCACTTTGTTACTCCTCTTATATTAGTAAACTTTTGCTTTCAGCTACTCAATCTCTTTTTTATTATATGTGTATAAGTTGAGGCAGTTATCATATAGATATGATTTCATTCGAAACAAGAACGTGACAAGTAGTGAAAACGTTGAATTATTATTAACACTACCATGTGACAAATAAAACAGTTTTTTATAGAGGATAAAGTGACATAGTCTGACTTGAAACGCTCTGTTTTTATTGTTCTTAAATGTAATTTGTGCGTACTGTATTATTTGTTTCGTTGTGTATCGAGGAAAATAAAGACCCTCTGTTAACTTTGGCTAAATACAAAAATTTATTATCTTTGAAAATGATTTTGTGAAGGGTTGAATATTTTGATATCATTCATTTTCCCTCGATGGTACAACTTGACCTGTGCTTTGCCGCTGACTCCTCACGCGACCCACATATCGCCTGCCATCTGTTGCTCGGTCACATGCCTCGCTACACTAAACACAACCTTAACACCTAGCTAATAAGGGCTACATACGCAAAACGAGTACAGTTGCTTTGGGTCGGTGTTTATCGTTTTTATCATAGTTATGTTTAAGGACATGTTTGGACCGCTTGATGCCAACTTAATAAATTATATCAAATTTGTTTATAACAAAAACGCATTTTTGGTAAACAACTCTTGAAGTACACATTTGTGGTCTTTGATCATCCTGGTATTGAGATTCTTCTTCTGAGAAGGTAGATTTTAAAGTTCATAAGAACTTTGAACAAGCCTGAATTACTAAACTTAACTGACTTTCCTTTCAATAATAAAATGCGAAATAACATAAATGAGCTGGCAACATTGTACTTTTTTTTGTCATATGTGAAATAACCGGTTTATGATCTAAAATGTGATAAATATTATTATTGAACATATTCTATTTCTTATTCGTATCGACACAGAGTATCACAAATTAAAATTATGCTTAGGAATGTCAAAACAAGCATACAAAATTTCAAATGTCGAATAAGGACAAACTTTCTTACTATCCCCTCTGTCAGAAGAGGAATGGAAAAATTCAATTGCTAACTCCCTGTTTAAAAAAGTAAATTGAATCTGGCATCGGCGGTCGAAACGTACAAATTTGAATATCGCTAGCTTTTAGTGGCAAGGTGTGCGGTGTGTTACCATCACTAGTTCATCGGTCGCCGTCGTGGCTTCGCAGCTCACTCGCCGGCCGCCGGACCGGCCGCGGCATATGGTATGGCAGATGTCGGAGCTCGATGGTTGAACGCGGGCTGTGCTAGAAACGAAAGAGAAATATGAAAACGTTATTTATTGTTTATTGCATCCATGAGTAACCGAGATTTAATATCTTAACATATTTATAAACGCCCCGTCAAGAAAACTGTTATAGGGCGCCGCAAATTAAATTATATTACTATATATACATAAATACAGTCAGCGTCAAATAATTTCTAGTTTGAGAATTTAAATCATATTTAATTTTCACATTCATTAGTATGCAATTAATTGCATTAGTCAATCAGAAAAAGTCATTAATATTTTTATAATTACTCATAAATCATTTGTCGGGACCATATTATGTCATTCTTTTTTATATTCGAGTGTGGTTAAAACAATTTGTCATTTGCTTGTGAAAAAAGCTTCGGTGCGTCTTATTTTAGATTTTATTTATTTCCCTCTACTACTAAAACGAAATTATTTATTTTTATTTTGTGACTATATTTTTAAAAGTAAAATAAGGCAAAAATTTAATGATTTTACATATTTTCTCGTTTATCTATGATGTTTAGCTACCTGACTTGCTCGTCTGAAGTTGATGAAACTTTTGTGATGATCATATTTGATATTACACATATTACTGGAATCGAAAACAGTATTCATAATTAAGTTCAACCATCGAGCTCTCAAAGAGTGGGCAGCGTGCGTTGCGTGGGGGTGTGGGTTCGGTAACTGTGGGCGTGGGCAGGCTGGCTGCACTCGCTGGCCGGGCTGGTGAAACGCCGGCTCAGCGGCTACGTCAAGTGGCACCATCTTGCAGCGCGCCGGGAACACCAACACCATCACCACCAGCTGCACAGGTGAGTCCCGACGACGTGGCGACGACGCACTCTACTGCGCGTGTAGGTAGGTGACAAGTTTGTGCCAGCTCGCTGGTTATACTACATCTAGGTAGGTGATGGTACCGTGCCGCCGTATGCACTATGGCATCGATGGAATACGACAAAAAATTTAATATTTTTATTAAAGGAAATATTTAGACTGAAATCAACTCCATTATACAAGTGGAAGGAACGGATCTTGAGATCTGGACACATGTCGTCATCTCCACGGCAAAGTTGCGTGTCTGCACACACACACACACACACACAGTTAATACTAATGCACTTCGGATATTTACCAACCATATTAGTTGAACAACTGAACCGGTAACAGACATAGTTACAAGATAATTGCGTCCTATCCTCTCCGCAACACATGGCTAGGATTGCCACCGATAATATGAAATTTAAAATACATTTTATACTTCTTCACTCTCTCTATCCTTCTCTTTCTCTCCCTCTCCCTCCCTCTTTCTATCTATCTTTCTTTCTCTTAATCTGTTACTCACGATTTTAATTACAACTGAGCAATATTGTTAAAATACCATTAGTTTTACCACCTAATAAATTTATCAAAAAGAAAAAGGTGTCAACCCTAGCCATACCACCAAAGAGTCTAAGAATTATTTTTTCACTTGTCAAGGACAGATACACTGCCTGACAATTTTTGTTTTTGACACAAAAAATATTTTAGCGGAGATTCTAATCCAGGACAGAGTCCTCCAAGGAACAACTCTAAATGTTTAGTCACACGTTCGTCAATTCGACAATGAAATACATTCAGTACAGGTAACTCCTCGGAGGAATGGTGGAATCGGAAGAAACCCGGAAGAAATAAAACTTTTTTTTGCAATAACCTCAAATATAAGTTTTTCCCTATTAATGAATCTCAATATTTTGGGACAAATAATTATAGCAATTGATAAATTTATGATTATCTGTGCTAAATATATACTGTCAGGACATTTGTATTACCTACAGATTAGGTAGGCAGAGTTAGTTACATAGTTTTGCTCTTTGTATTCACTTCTATTCTGATAACAATAATTATGCATGTTGTGTTGGAGCTTCATAGCGCTTCTATTTAAAATTCATTTTGTGTTTCATAATCATTTTTATACTCATATTGATATATTACATTTACGTCGAGTGTCACCTTGTAAGCTTATAAATTGAACGTAGAATGTATAATATTCAAAATAAAATATGAACAGGAATCATAGAACACGGAATCATTACGAACATAGTGCTATTTATTTCTACAGACATGTCAAAATGAACTATATCTTTTTTATTAGCTTTGCGTTTGATTTTAACTTGAACATAGAGTAACTAAATATTGTTTCCCTAGATGGGGTACGAGCGAGAGCTGGAGTGTTCCAGCGTCTCCTCTGCCGCCGCGAGCGCCGCCCCCACGGCCCGCCGACTAGCACAAGCTCGCACCCTACCCAGCCCACTCAAGTTTCCCTGGCTACTCAGGCTTGCTCCATCCGACCCGGAGTCTCCACCAAGCCCGTTTGGTGCACTCAAAATGGCGTTACAACGAAACCGGCTTGGTCTGAACACCACACTCCAATGAAGCCGGCTCAGTTGCCCGAACACAATACCGCCAAGCCGGCTTGGTCGGGACAATGTTTCTCTGCTAAACCGGCTTGGTCAGCCCAGCCTGTACAATCATAAACTCTGTCACAAGTTCTCTTCTCTGCTCTATGGACTATATTGTCAATGTTTTCACTTAGCTTGTGATGTTGGGCATCTGGTTGTCATGATCGGTTATTTTTTAGAAACAAAATTACTCCCATTTCCATTATCAGCAATTTGCTTATTTGTAAAAAAAATATTTTATCCGTAGTTATATAGATGTAAATTTAATATGAATTTAGTTTTTTTTTTAATATTTAAGGTTAAGTACCACAGAGTATGAGTAGGCGGAAAAAGGCTTGAAGAAGTGTGTGTGTATGGCTGGTTCATATTTATAATTGTTAAAGTATTGGCTGCAATAAACATAGTCATAGACAGAACATAGAACAAACTATTTCCTGTATTATAATAGCTATGTGAAACCTAAGTAATAACTAAGTGTACTAAGACCAATGATGCCTGTAATTTTTCCTTTTATAAATGAGTTAAGCCTGAACAGTTCAAAGATTTCTGTCGAAAGGTTTTCACAACACTAATAAACTGTGATCGAAAACGTACCAAATGACACGATTCTGTTCAGGCTTAACTCATTATCTTTGTAAGATATAAATCGATTGGGTTACATCAACGACAATTATTGTTACATTCTTTTTCTCACTTTCTCTCTCTCTCTATCTCTCTACATTTGTGTATCTTACTCTTTGTTTCGCCTTTTACTTTTCGACTAAGTCTAAGCTAATTATTTCAATATTTTCGAAAACTGTCTCACATCACCCTTTGGTCTGGACGAATCATTTACATACTTCGTTTTTGTGTATATTGCGTGGAAATGCGTTCCTGTTTCGTTTATCCGGAAATAAATATTAACTTGTACATTGACATTTATAAGTTAACTTTTTATTATAAAATTTTAATTATAAAAAAACTACGCAATGTAGCCAGTCACATCCAGCGCAACGTGGCTCTTTTCCACTCATCTAATGAACACCAAAAAGTTTAAACCAACACGTCATGTAAATATTAAAATAAGTTTTTTGGTTATTTTTAATTACCTGAGATTTGTACTAGCTAGGCATTTTTACTAGGCACACTATTGACACGATAGCTGTCGGCGAGTTTGCTACTTTGAACCTTATGTACAATCACGATAGTGTATAATGTTGTTAAACAATAGGCAGTGGTGCTTATTATAATTGCATAGTGTGCGTTCAGACTTCACGCACGAAATACTAAATTTTTGTATGTCTGCAAGAGTAATGTAACGGTCAGTTATGAATTTTCTTTTTTAAATCATAAAGTTTTTTTTTGTTTTTTTTATGGCGTTGACTAAGAACGTCTTCAGCCAAAAAGAAAACTTAAAATTTGTACAATTTCCTGATTTATGACGTAATTTGTATGGCGGCTTCCGGTGTTAAACTGATTACTCCAATCACTGTTCACATTCACGTATGCGGCAAAAAATCATCAATATTATACACCAAATCTCTTCTTAATAAACAGAAATAATTATAGAAATAATATTCAACCATCATTGCATTATGTCAAAGAACAAACACAAAGAAATTTTTTTTCGATCCGGTTCGTCTGTGTGTGAAGTCTTATTAGAATACTACACGCAACAATCAATTCCTATTTATTATTTAAATAAATGTAATAATAGTGTAAAATGCTTTGTCAATGTAAATATTATGTATTATACTAATAAGGGACGTTGAAAATGCAATATTTAAATGACGAATTAATTTTTCTATGCATCCGAGGCAGGTGAAAGCGATATATTGTTTACAAATAGACAAGAGCAGTTTTCGCAGAGCTTGTATAGAAGTACAGACATTTTATTTTTTGACCAAAATTGTATAGATTTTCAATCTAATTTGCAAATGCAATCGGAATGGCATTTTTATGTTTCTTTGTGAATTTTTAGGCCTCATGTTTTCATCTCTGAAATGCCTTACCTGGTGCTTTTTTTTTGTATATTATTTTTGTAAACTTAAATCTCATTTTATTTGTTAAAAGCTTTTATGTGAATTATCTACGACACGTTTTTTTTTTCATTTTACAATAATATTTTTATATGAATTATGTTTGAAAATTTAAGTCGATTTCAATATGTAAGTAGTTTTAAAAGAATTATAAGAAATTATATTTATGACATTGTATGGCTTAAATCGTACATGAGAAATACACAAACATAAGTAATATGGTTTATATTAAGAATTTATTTTGATTTCAGAATTTATTTAGTATTTTGATTCTGATTGGTTTAATTAATTCTTTTTAAACTACTTCGAATAAAAATAGCTGAAGAGTTATTTGATAACTATTTGTTGCTTTACGTAAAATTAAAAAGAATTATCTATATTTAGAATTATAGATACGCAATATAATACAGAAGTTAAATGCAATTATTGTGTTGACAATATTACACGGTGTAGAGTAAAACGGCCGATGTAACGAAATTGCCCGTTAAAAGCTAGAGTTTTTTTTATAGCACCGCGCGCCCCGCGCTGAGCGCCCGGTCGATGGTCCGATGACACTGCGCTTTTTATCCTCATGGCGGTTGAGAACATTATTCTATGTACAGTGGACTCATAAAATACTCCACATGTCCGTTCCTATTCGTGAACTTCGCAAAATATGAATGGCAGCCCGATCGAAACGTCATCGCCGATTCGAAAGATATGAACCATTCCGTGTAAGGGATCTTGTTCGTTCGTTGAGGGCGGGTATGATGCTTTAAGGGCCAGAGTAAACATAAATATTTTTACTTTTAAATAAAAGCGTGAGTTTTGGATGTTATATTACAAATTTTTCATGTCAATTGTTCCTGTTTTATACTAAACCGATGTAAAGTCAGTCGTCCACTTTTATAGATAACTACTAACCTTTGCCCGCGATCTCACCGGCGTATGAGTGCTGTGTTTATAATGCTGTTGTAATTAAATAGACACGTTACTTATTCATAAGCTTCCGAACAGTGATTTAAATCGTTCTGTGGTTTTTCGTGTATAGATTCTATCTTCTATTACTAATTTCCAGTATTTTCTGGGATTAGACTATTACTCGAGTCATACGCTTTCGAATAGTGTGAATATTTTTACGTACGGTCTAGTATTTTTGGGTAACAATCCCGCACTTACTAATTCCGACCCCTCGCGTGATGCATGAACAAACATATAAACAGACGAAAAAATATTGTTTCTTTATTCCAAAAGTTTGATTAAATATCTTCAAAGTACAGACTCTGCTTTTTTTACAATTTTGTTAAAGTATAGACGTTCCAAAGGAAATAGATTTTAGCACTGTGAAATATACCTTAAAATTCTTTAAATTCGCTCTCCAGATAAATAAAAATATCACATAGCTCAACAATATTGGAGACATGTAAAAGAAATTCATTCAGAACTAACCGGTATTTAGATACATTTTGCTTGGTTTTCGAAAATCAATCAAATACAAACGAACTGAATTCCAAAAATTCACATTATTTGCTACCACTAGCTAGAACTTGCTAGTTCCTTCTTTCTTGTTTGTATAACCGTTGGATTAAATTACAATGAAGAATGATTTAAAAAAAAGCAAAATTTTGTAGATAAAATATATGTAGTGTCAAGAGACGATCGACCTTCGCATAGCAGCGCCCTCTAGTCCGCACGCCGCGTCGTGCAAAACGCCTTAGGATAAGTCGTGATTATATTTAAATGAAATCTATTTAAGAAACAACGTTTGATTTGTTTTCTTTTGTAATTATTGCGATAGTTATTATTTTAATGTATAATGTAATAAATGCGGAACAAATTTTAAACTGTTTTTATTTTACAACCCCTTATATATACCCCCCACTAATCTCATATGTACTTGGTACACCGTTCTAGCCACTAACGAGGCCCTTGTGATTCCCAGACTATCACAATTAAAGAATTGATCGATCCCTTTTTTTCTATGGATGGACAGGAACTGTAGAAGGTGACTAGTTGCAAATATGGTCAATATTCTGCAACACGAATCGTTCAACTCGATCGAGGAAGAGCTTCCTTTTACAGAAAATCAACGTAAAATAGCAGAACAATGCTGCTGTTTCATAATATGCTATGTGATTGAAGCGCATACCCATTCACCACTGGTAATGAGGCGGCATTCCGTGTAAGTCCTCGGTGGTGACAACGCACCTGCATTTTGATTATTAATCGAAGATAGACCACTTACCGACCGATTGCTTGCTTGTTACCATTGATTGTATAGAAACGTCACAATAGTCGAGCGGTTAGTGGATATGTCTCCGAATCTGTATACCCGAGTTCGGTCCCATGTGAAGGGCGTATCGTTGACCTGAAGACAGCCGGCGACTCGCTCACACCCTGTCACGTTGTCCCAAATAAGCTCTGGTGATAAGTTTGCTTACTTTTCTTTGCTATCTTGTAAATAGTCCACTGCAGAACATGCGCCTCTCCTATAGATGATTATATATTCTACCATAAAGAGGAGTATACTAGACACCTGGTATTTTTCGAGATGATTATCGCGCCATCTGTCAGTAGTCATTGCGATTTTCAAAAAGTTTCCCTTAGTCGCATCTTACGACACCCACGGGAACAAAGGTGGCGGTAGATTCTTACGCCGAAACCACACGGCAAAAGTTGGCGCTGCAAAAGGACTAAAATTTTTAGACCTCAGATAACCTCGGTATATGGACGTGAGAGCTCATATTTTATCGGTTGAATATCAAGCACCAATCGATTATAACGGAATTCTAGAATAAAATTTAAAATCTTCGTTAAGCGTGCGGTCGCGGGAGGTCGTGGTGCGCTTGTCCACTACAAGCCGGCGTTCTTGTAGAACCGGTTCTCCAGACAATAGCAGCACTGCACGGCGAAGGGAACCTGAGAATAATGTGCCGATGTAACATCAGGAACATATATATTATGAGAAAAATTACGAATAAACAAAACAAAATTGAAACAATCGGGGAATATAATGGAATGCAGAAAAGGAACAATTAAAATACTGTATTAGTACTACCTTTGACTAGGATTCAAACTCAAGGCCCACAACTTACGCCACAGAACCACGAGTTGCGCGTGCGATGGCGATGGCAGTGGCAGTGAATAAAGGTGTAGCGAATACTAGCTGAGTAAATACAAAATAAGTATCATCAAATAAAACAAATTCAAAATTAAATTGCTTTAATGTTGTAATAATAATCTTTGTACAATAATCTGCATTAACTAATCAACAAACTACTTATCTGCTACATAACGGACACACAAAAGATTAAATAAATGTCTGTGATTCAAAAAAATTATAATTTTGTTATAAAAGTCATAATGTTGTCGTGGCAAACGTGATTGTCAATGATATATATTTAATTAACTGCCCGCAAACACTAGGAAAGAAAGAAACTTTATTCATTATATAACAATTACAAAGTCAATCATAAAACAATTAAAAGAATAATTAAAACTAAAAAAACAATATGATTTCAGAATATTTTTTTTTCCTGCGCTACAGTGTGGTGCAGCAAATAGGTCTATGATCAGGATACGTCACGGATTCTCACAACACTGATCCTTTTAAACTTATTGCAACGCAATAAGGTCTGTTTTCTAGTGTTATACAATGAACTGCAGGTTATTAAAATAATATGTTATGTTGCCCTAGGAGGAACAATACAATAATTACGAAAACATACTAAAAGTGATTCAATACTTATTTATATTTTTATTAAATTTTCACAGTAATTGTAACACTAATACGCAATTAATGTAAAATGTTATCTGTAACATTTTATAGAACAATGGTTATTTGCCATATTTTAAGAAGAGTACTAAACCGTATAACAATAAAGCAATCCAGTTATCAATCAAATAATATTTGAACCTAAAAGAAATTTTTAGAATATTGTCAGATTAGTAGTTTTGTGATAGATATGTGAAAAATTAGGTCGTATTCTTGTTTTTGGAGTAAAGTAATTTAAATATCTGTTTTGTTTTAAGAAAACACGTATCAAGGACTTATATATTCGGTAGAACGCCATTCTTTTGTAATAAACATGTATATATAATAACTAACAAAGTAATATATTTAAATAAATACTATTATAAAATTAATTCACTTAGGTAGACTAACTTTAAAAATAAATAAGTACATTCTTTGGTACAATAGACAAGCAAAACCGATCAAATTATCAAATACAAATATTTTAAGTGGCACCATAATTATTATACGTAACATTGTTGAAAACTCATCTAGTGGAATTCAATTGAATAGGTACCGATATTTCACAAATTTGTAAAAATAAATCGGTATAATTTATTTAAAATGTTATAACCTATGTTATACAATATAAAGTAGGCGTTAATTTAGGCACAGTTAAAACTAATTTAATTTACTACAAGGCTCTGGCGTCCGATTGATGGTGAAAAAACCATCCAACTGCTACTGGTCCGAGAATACCGGCGGTGCTACTACTAAAAATCCTGAATTTGTCCCGGAATTTTCCCGGAAGTAAAATATCAGTTTTTAATCGCGTTAGTGAAAGTGAAAACCGCATCAAAACAGGTTCAGTAGTTTTTGAGTAATCCCTGTACAAACAGATAAACACAAAAAAAAATTGAGTTCGGAGTTAGGTGTATCGGACAGCTTTTTTACAATTTTATAATATCATTATTAGATTAAAGATGTAGATTTTGTTTCGGCGGCACAAATGGTGTAGTGATAGAGAGATGGAGTTAATGCGACAATCCGCGAGCTTGAATCCCAATTAAAAAAAAAAAATTAAGTCTGCGGACAAATAATCTGCATTTGATAACGAGTACGCAGCCATAATGTCCAGATATCATATCCACAGCCTTGAACAATACCTATTTAAAGAATCAGCAAACATTGCTGCATATTGGCAGAGAGGTCAAAGACAACTGAAGACGAAATTAATAGTAACGAAGCGTGGTATTATTTAAAATATTTTTAATAATTTATACTTATAACGAGCACTTTGAGCTTTCATGTTTTAGTTCCGACTTATTTCGAATGACTAGTTATATATTCTAAATGCAGATATGTTAAATTACTTGAAAAGATTGTCTATCACTTCAACAAAATGATACAAATTATTTTGATTTTTTTAACACAATACAACATTGTGTTAAAAACAATGTTTGCACAATTGAAACGAAAAACGAATGTTTCAATATTTTTTTTTAAATGGAAGTAATGAAAAAGCCATTTGGATGAGACTAGGTTCGCTCTTTGCATAAGATGTGGGAAAATCAAGAATTTTTTAGCTACTGTGACTAAAATAGTTTTCATTAAGAACATGGATAATATTACATTGGAGAGCAATATTGCAGAAGGGTGCATACTACATATCTACTTAGTTTGATTTAGGAATTTATAAATAACAATTTTTTTTAAACTTTTTTACTAAAAAGTGTCTGTAAGTTTTTTCTATTTTATGCGATTACATTATACTAGGTATATTAATAAAGATTAATAATAACATGGAGATGACTCAGATAGCTGTTTCCTCATAAATATCGCGATAAAATCTGCATGCCTGATCCAGATAGCGGAAGACAGAAACGTTAAAATGCTAAGCTTTTTTCAGCTTCTATCGACTTAAATGTGTTTATGAATTTGTATTTTTTAAATATTCTAAACATGTATAATATTTAAAAGAACAGAATAAAAAAATAAATATTAGCATAATCACTCTAATTCTTACTCTTACATAATATAACATTTTCTGCTCTTTGGTGATGAAACGCAACACATCAAACTTAACGGATTTCAGTGTTATGCGTTACCCATAGACAACAATCGCGTGGGGTGCCACAGTGATTTTACGTGTGCGTTACGTGTACGTCACTAGCCTCGTTTATAGCATCACAAATCTTAAATATCTATAGAAATAAGACGAAGAAAATAATTTAATGCGGCCGACTGCCGTGGCCGGTGCGTTGCGGGCTGCCAGGCATGGACGTGGATAGGCCGAGCGGGCTCAACTTGTCGACGGACCTCCGCAGGTAGTCCGATATGTGCTGCACGATGAGGTCTATGGCAACTGAAAATTAAAAGTTTTTGTTATTAAGAATGAACAAACATTCGTAGCCAGTTGGGGTCATTACTGTTAGGCAAGGATTATAGATTTCCATTTGGCAAGTCTTAGCGCACCCTTTGGCCTACCCCAGCGATAGAAAAAGCTGTTCTCTTAGTCGCCTCTTACGACGCCCATGGGATGAAAGGGGTTGGCAGACTCTTATACCCTAGTACACGGCAACTTATAAATATAATAACTATTGAAATAGTTCTCGCAATAAGTTTGGTTGGTATATCTATACTAATATACATAAAGACATTATTTTATCTACACTAATATACAATTTAATTTTTCAGGCTACTTCAACTGAATTGGACCGATTTTGTTTTAGATGTTTTTTAAGACGCCGAGAAGGACATAGCCACAATTTTCTTATACTTCGGGCATCGCCGGGTGCAACAGCTACTTTCAAAATATTTTGCGTCGTGGCTAGTTTCATATTAATTTAAAGCATGATCCCTTTTTCCAAAAGTCGACACTCATTTGCACGCCGCTTCACCCTGCTGAGAGAAAAGGCTCTGGCGTCCGATTGATGGTGAAAACCATCCAACTGCTACTGGTCCGAGAATACCGGCGGTGCTACTACTAAAATCCTGAATTTGTCCCGGAATTTTCCTGAAGTAAAATATCAGTTTTAATCGCGTTAGTGAAAGTGAAAACCGCATCAAAACAGGTTCAGTAGTTTTGAGTAATCCCTGTACAAACAGATAAACACAAAAAAAAATTGAGTTCGGAGTTAGGTGTATCGGACAGCTTTTTTACAATTTTATAATATCATTATTAGATTAAAGATGTAGATTTTGTTTCGGCGGCACAAATGGTGTAGTGATAGAGAGATGGAGTTAATGCGACAATCCGCGAGCTTGAATCCCAATTAAAAAAAAAATTAAGTCTGCGGACAAATAATCTGCATTTGATAACGAGTACGCAGCCATAATGTCCAGATATCATATCCACAGCCTTGAACAATACCTATTTAAAGAATCAGCAAACATTGCTGCATATTGGCAGAGAGGTCAAAGACAACTGAAGACGAAATTAATAGTAACGAAGCGTGGTATTATTTAAAATATTTTTAATAATTTATACTTATAACGAGCACTTTGAGCTTTCATGTTTTAGTTCCGACTTATTTCGAATGACTAGTTATATATTCTAAATGCAGATATGTTAAATTACTTGAAAAGATTGTCTATCACTTCAACAAAATGATACAAATTATTTTGATTTTTTTAACACAATACAACATTGTGTTAAAAACAATGTTTGCACAATTGAAACGAAAAACGAATGTTTCAATATTTTTTTAAATGGAAGTAATGAAAAGCCATTTGATGAGACTAGGTTCGCTCTTTGCATAAGATGTGGGAAAATCAAGAATTTTTAGCTACTGTGACTAAAATAGTTTTCATTAAGAACATGGATAATATTACATTGGAGAGCAATATTGCAGAAGGGTGCATACTACATATCTACTTAGTTTGATTTAGGAATTTATAACAATAATTTTTTTAAACTTTTACTAAAAGTGTCTGTAAGTTTTTCTATTTTATGCGATTACATTATACTAGGTATATTAATAAAGATTAATAATAACATGGAGATGACTCAGATAGCTGTTTCCTCATAAATATCGCGATAAAATCTGCATGCCTGATCCAGATAGCGGAAGACAGAAACGTTAAAATGCTAAGCTTTTTTCAGCTTCTATCGACTTAAATGTGTTTATGAATTTGTATTTTTTAAATATTCTAAACATGTATAATATTTAAAAGAACAGAATAAAAAAATAAATATTAGCATAATCACTCTAATTCTTACTCTTACATAATATAACATTTTCTGCTCTTTGGTGATGAAACGCAACACATCAAACTTAACGGATTTCAGTGTTATGCGTTACCCATAGACAACAATCGCGTGGGGTGCCACAGTGATTTTACGTGTGCGTTACGTGTACGTCACTAGCCTCGTTTATAGCATCACAAATCTTAAATATCTATAGAAATAAGACGAAGAAAATAATTTAATGCGGCCGACTGCCGTGGCCGGTGCGTTGCGGGCTGCCAGGCATGGACGTGGATAGGCCGAGCGGGCTCAACTTGTCGACGGGACTCCTCCGCAGGTAGTCCGATATGTGCTGCACGATGAGGTCTATGGCAACTGAAAATTAAAAAGTTTTTGTTATTAAGAATGAACAAACATTCGTAGCCAGTTGGGGGTCATTACTGTTAGGCAAGGATTATAGATTTCCATTTGGCAAGTCTTAGCGCACCCTTTGGCCTACCCCAGCGATAGAAAAAGCTGTTCTCTTAGTCGCCTCTTACGACGCCCATGGGATGAAAGGGGTTGGCAGACTCTTATACCCTAGTACACGGCAACTTATAAATATAATAACTATTGAAATAGTTCTCGCAATAAGTTTGGTTGGTATATCTATACTAATATACATAAAGACATTATTTTATCTACACTAATATACAATTTAATTTTTCAGGCTACTTCAACTGAATTGGACCGATTTTGTTTTAGATGTTTTTTAAGACGCCGAGAAGGACATAGCCACAATTTTCTTATACTTCGGGCATCGCCGGGTGCAACAGCTACTTTCAAAATATTTTGCGTCGTGGCTAGTTTCATATTAATTTAAAGCATCATCCCTTTTTCCAAAAGTCGACACTCATTTGCACGCCGCTTCACCCTGCTGAGAGAAAAGGCTCTGGCGGGCAATCCATCCGAATGTGACGCACACAAATCCCACTGACTAGTGTAGGGGAGAAGGAACTTCAGCGGAGGAGTCGGCACTGCGCTCAACATGGTGTGGTGAATATGGACAATTGATCATGCACAGCACGCCAGGAGTGGACTTATACGTGGCGAGGGGGATGACGATGATGAAATTGGTACAGTAAATAATATCGCATATTCAGACATCACCTTATAATTTACTATTTTTTTTCATGCACGCCTGTATGTTGCTCTGCTTATCGAGTGCTAAGCGCATACATATAAATTTTTAGATAGGTTATGTACTCTTACGAACATTTGTTGCATTGGAATTGTATGCGAACCGCCATTTACAATAAAAAAAAATAAAGCATATTGTCAAATCAAATATTTAGACAGAGATACTTTACTTTCAGTTCTGATACAAATGAGTCGAATAATATGTCTCACATAAAGACTTAAATCAAAGACCGTTTATTTCAATCGTTTATTTTCATATATTTTAACATTTAGTCCATTGTAAAGTCGTCAGGGTCAATTTTTATCAGTAATAACAACATTTAGGCGACTGCCAAAATATTAAGAGAATATGTTTATATAAAAATTGTTGGCTAGTCGTTTTGCCAAATTATAAGTTTTCGGGTAAATATATAAGGCAAGATTAACTTTTAATTTTAATTTTAAACAGGGTCATACATTCTACCATTACAATGGTATGCAATCATGGCAATATAAGTATTTTTTTCGTTATACATTGTTATGTTTTATTATTAAATACGCTAATAATTTTACGTAATTATGCCAAGTTATATTTCAAATTGTGCGAGTTTTTGACAAAGTAACAGTTATATTTCAAAAGTACAAAGTAATCATGTCAATCCTTCACATTTGAAGTTAAAAAAAAATACATATGAATATTAGATAAAATAGTAATAACGTAAATGCAGTTCTTACATACATATTACGCCTGATAATTCTGAAGTTGAGCGAGGATTACATGTTATCATACATGTATTTGGCTCCGATATCCAAATACTATAGATACCAATGTCTAAATCTTGGATTTGTAGTGTTCTTGCGAATTATCAGGCCTACAATTATGAATAATGTGCGTAACCTCATTTAATTTAGAAAATTAGGTGTTAATATTTGCAACTGATTAACTTACTAAGTAGGCAGTATCTGTAGCTAACAGCATTAATGCAAAATAATACAAATTTAAAAAAAAACATGAAACTAAATTAAATGGCGTGGGTTAATTCTGGCGCCACATAAACTACCAATTTATTTTGTAATTTTAAATATCAGTAAGATACTAGGCTATAATGGATTTCCAGAGATTTGAATTTTTGATAAGAAATTGATTATTTTCTACTCGGATATGGTGGTTGTGGCGACGCCAGGATAATCCAGGGATTACAATATTAAGTAAAATTAGAAACTGTTCTGAACCTATCTGTACTTATGGTACAATTTCGTATAATTTTTAAATGTTACCTTTACGTGAGGCGTACTGAAAGTTTCTGAAACTGGCCACTTACATCAAATATTTAAAAAACTAAATACCTATTGTTGAAATGAAAAAAATAACTGAGCCAATAAAAAAAACGATAAATTTCTAAATGGCGTCTACTCTCATGCCAGCTCGCTCACATTGTAACTCAACTACCTCGACCTTGACTAGAGTCACGAATTTTAGAATAACGTTAATATCTGTTGTTTTCCTTTTTGTTACAGTTTAGTTTTACTGTTATTGTATTGAACTGTGAGTACACGAAACCGCGGGATTATACGACTTAGCAAGACATGAGAAATTATTTTTATTATCAATGTAGTAGATACGCTGAGTTATAACATTCTTCTCAAAAGTATACAATACTACACAACGATAATTAATATAATGTAGCCAGATCACGAAAGTAAAAACCTGAACACAATCACATAATACATTTGTACTAGACATCACAATCATTTAAACCAATTGAAAGGTGTTATCAGGTGTGCAACATTGTGTTATACTACCCTTTTCGCTGACTGTACCGTAAGTACCCGCAGCCATTTTCGTAACAATTCATTATGGCGCGGCTTATTTATTTAATATCCTGTGAATGTCAATCTGCGGAATTGGTCTTTCCTTTTAGCATTTAAGTCGAATAAGGTAGCTCATAATATTATAACTTATATATATTCACATTTTTTTTACAGTCCGACCCCTTTCATTCAACCTGGCAATTTATTAACGTTTTTTAAAAATCATAGATAAACTTACGGGTATTTCGTTGATTTAGTAATTTAACTTAAACATGATTATTTGTAATAGATGCTTTCGGGGTGTAAGAAGGAACATACAACAAAAACAACACCACGACGTGTGGTGCAAGATGGTAGCATAACGAGGCGACCGAATGATGGCCGAATATCCATCTGAATTTGCCGAGCTCAAAGCAGCATCTCGTTTCGCTTACCAACTCATTTACAACGAATTTTGCTGACCGTTTCTTGGAGAAACTTATGTACAACAGTGAATAGCCTGATGTATTAGGTACTACAGAATCGAAAAAAAAAATGTTTCAATATTAATTCTCCTTTACCTCCTCGCCTTTTTAAAGAATCAAAGAATACATCTTTGATTCTTACAAAAGAATTGGCTGTATAGTCCATTGGCGTTTGCCTATCGTAACTAAGGAACATAGTAACGATAATGAACGGCACTTTTTTTTAAATATTGTATGTAGACGACGTGGCACGTGATAGTTTGTCGTCCGTCATTCCTTTAAACATATTAAGCTCCGTACTTATTCCCTTACGTGTCATAACTTTGAAACAATTGAAATTCTATTGTTGAAATGAAAAATAACTGAGCCAATAAAAACGATAAATTTCTAAATGGCGTCTACTCTCATGCCAGCTCGCTCACATTGTAACTCAACTACCTCGACCTTGACTAGAGTCACGAATTTTAGAATAACGTTAATATCTGTTGTTTTCCTTTTTGTTACAGTTTAGTTTTACTGTTATTGTATTGAACTGTGAGTACACGAAACCGCGGGATTATACGACTTAGCAAGACATGAGAAATTATTTTTATTATCAATGTAGTAGATACGCTGAGTTATAACATTCTTCTCAAAAGTATACAATACTACACAACGATAATTAATATAATGTAGCCAGATCACGAAAGTAAAAACCTGAACACAATCACATAATACATTTGTACTAGACATCACAATCATTTAAACCAATTGAAAGGTGTTATTAGGTGTGCAACATTGTGTTATACTACCCTTTTCGCTGACTGTACCGTAAGTACCCGCAGACATTTTCGTAAAAATTCATTATGGCGCGGCTTATTTATTTAATATCCTGTGAATGTCAATCTGCGGAATTGGTCTTTCCTTTTAGAATTTAAGTCGAATAAGGTAGCTCATGATATTATAACTTATATATATTCACATTTTTTTTTACAGTCCGACCCCTTTCATTCAACCTGGCAATTTATTAACGTTTTTTAAAAATCATAGATAAACTTACGGGTATTTCGTTGATTGAACGAGACTATTTAACTCTTATAGTGTCATTAAGCCTGATGTGACTCATAACAATAGAATTTCAATTGTTTCAATGTTATGTCACGTGAAAAGTGCAAAGGTTACAAAAAATATTCTTTGAAAAACAGCAAATACGATATAAACATTATAAACTTCATCATAATCCAGAATCTTTCAGTGTGTTCTAAATGCAATCTACAGTTCAAACCAATTATGACCGTGAAGATATAACACTCGGTATCCGTACACAGGAACTCTGTAGTGTATGCACTTGAAACGTTATACATAATAATACAACTGTTGGTTATATATAAACAATATAAGTATCTAATATTATGCACCTGAAAACATTGTTTTTTTTTAAACATACGCGACATACACATTTGCTATTTTCATTCATAATAAATTCTCAAAACAAATTTCATGTATGCATTTATCAAAGGGTTCACTAATTCTGAAATCTATTTTATAGAAAAATTATATATGCATAATATTCAGTAAAAAACAACAAAGAAATAATAAGGCAAACTATGCTAAGTTTATTAATTTCCAGAGAATCATGTAACGGATAAAGAGTAGTCCTTTACTTCACACAGACTAACCAACAGATGCAACTTTTGTTAGACACTGTACTATTGGAGGGAGCCTTCTACAGAGCAATTTTACGCCGCCTCAATAAAAGATCCGCCAGTAGAGGTTCGTTTACATTCAGCGGTTGATTGATATTTTATTTAATAAATCAAATAAAATTAATTCATCGTTGATTTAGTAATTTAACTTAAACATGATTATTTGTAATAGATGCTTTCGGGGTGTAAGAAGGAACATACAACAAAAACAACACCACGACGTGTGGTGCAAGATGGTAGCATAACGAGGCGACCGAATGATGGCCGAATATCCATCTGAATTTGCCGAGCTCAAATACCACAGATAAGTCATGGGAGCAGCATCTCGTTTCGCTCACCAACTCATTTACAACGAATTTTGCTGACCGTTTCTTGGAGAAACTTATGTACAACAGTGAATAGCCTGATGTATTAGGTACTACAGAATCGAAAAAAAAAATGTTTCAATATTAATTCTCCTTTACCTCCTCGCCTTTTTAAAGAATCAAAGATGTATTGTTTACAAAAGAATTGGCTGTATAGTCCATTGGCGTTTGCCTATCGTAACTAAGGAACATAGTAACGATAATGAACGGCACTTTTTTTTAAATATTGTATGTAGACGACGTGGCACGTGATAGTTTGTCGTCCGTCATTCCTTTAAACATATTAAGCTCCGTACTTATTCCCTTACGTGTCATAACTTTGAAACAATTGAAATTCTATTGTTGAAAGTCATATCTGGACTTATGACACTATACACTACAGGGATAAAACGGTTAATTTCCTTCTTCAGCATATTTTTTCTGTGGATAGCAATTTCCAATAGCATATTGTCTAGAAGTACGCATTATATTTTAGAAAACAAATATTTTTACCGTACCGTGTTTGACATAACTTCATGCATTCGTAATGAAATTAACGTATTTCTTAGTCTAAGTAGGTACTATATATAACATCAGCCTTATACATAAAATGTAGTTTCATCATCTTAACCTAAATAATACATAAAAGCAATAAAATAAATATAACGGCGCAATTAATTATACGGATCATTTACATTACAGATTTATAACGGTTTCTTTTGCTAGTTTTTAGGGCTACTACTAAGTCTACGCCGTCTGTCTGTCCGTCAGTTTGTCCAATCCTTAAATGGCTGTATCTTTTGAAACTTAATAGGTAGCCGGTGACAATATTAGTCATAACTAAAAATACAAAATATTTCTTGACGTGTTGAAACAATAGAAATCCCATTGTTATGACACGTGAAGGGATATCAAATACTTAATTAAACAAAATTATATTTATTCTGTTAAACTTCTAAAGGAAAGTTTCGTTGTGTTACTAAGTCGAAAAACTTGACAAAATCGACAAATGCTGCCCAGTAAAAATGTTTGAAAATATTGCAAATATTTATTTAATTTACAAGGTTATTCAAAAAATACTCTCTCAGGTCTGTATTAATGTCATTAATAATAACACATGACGTGTTACAAAAGTAAAAATTCTCTTGTTACGAAATGTAAAGGGATAACAAACTTTTTCTACAAATTATCTCTAAGCTTGCTACTTTTCTTAAGTTGCTGAAGAGAAAAGTAGATCTCATGAAGATGAGATAACTGCAAAACATTGAGTGCGCATGTTATGCGACAGATGACAGCATCATTCGGAGAAAAAAGTAATACATCAGAAAATAATTTCAACTAAACCTTCAAGGGGTTTAGTTAGAGAAAAAATTTTATGAAATTCCTAATATCAACACTAAATCAAGTAAAAAATAAATTACTATACGAAAAATGTGCACAAAAAGTAAAAAAAAATCAAAATAGAAGTGCACACTTTTTTGTATTTTTTATTTGGACTTCTAGTACAGTAAAATTTCAATCTGGATTTTGGGATAGTCTTGCGCATACGCAAGACTCAACTAGTATTAAACGATCTCAATATAAACATTTCGATTGCATTATATAATCAATTATAGGTTAGAAGTTTTTTAATGTTTTTTCGAAACACAATTAGATTTGTTACTTGCGATTCAAATACAATATTACTGTCTAGAATGCTTCATTAAATCAGTGGCGGCGGGATTGGTACGAATTTAATGTAAGTATAATTTAGTAGAAAGTATATTAAATTTTAATGGTAAAAGTTAAATTATGTTTCCACAACGCTTTATTTAAATACCTTTTTTATAACTCTTTACGTTTTTTATATAATTATTTGTCTTCATTTTTGAATTTCTTATTACATTCAATTGCAACGAGTAATATAATACATACATTATTTACTAACTTATTCTGGTTTTGCAGAATTATATACATATTTATAATTTTCGACTTTTTACACTAGACAACTACGATAACAGAAGCCATTTTGTCAGACTTAAAAGATATAGGTTATGTAATAAAAGCCCCGTCAGCGCAGCGTGCTTTGTTCTTTCAATAAAGTGATAAATTCTATATCGAACATACAAGTGTTTTTTTTTTAATTATAACGCGAAAATGCAAGGCAAATCAAATGTAATAATCTTGTATGTTTCAGTATTTCATTGCTAATATTGACAATGCTTACTTCAGATTAAAATGTAATTTCATATTTCAATACACATACATGTTCGTACATGCAATACAGTAATTAGTCATTTTTACACTCTTGTACAGTAAAGACGTGTTTAAATAATTAACTTGAATAAAAAAATGTTGGTCCGCCCTGGGATTGGCCACTGGACGAGCCGGTGTTGGCCGGTTTCGTCCACGGGCCGAGTGTATGCGAGTTTGCATACCTATCGTAGCGCGGTTGTATGAAGCTGTCTCTTGAGCTATTTATTCACTCATGTACTGTGGGTGCCATAAGGGGGGGCGATTAAGGGTAAATCATTGAATATATAATGGCAATCAGCAAACGCCGCGACGAGGCTTACCGCCCGCCGTTCAATCTCCCCGAGAAGCCAAAAGTACGTCGCGGAGGCCATTTCGTTCCGCTTTCAAGTTTCAACGTGTCTTTTTTACATCCGACAGGGTTTTTTTTACATATTAACTTTTTAGTCTATCATTGTCATTACAAACGCATTATAGAATGCACATACAGGATTTGTTTTTTTATTTGCATTCAATACTGATACGACTAACCGACCCAACCCCCCTCACCACATCTAAATTCGAAGATTAGTTACCTAAATTTTATCATATACACCTTCTAAACCTGTAGTCACACTGTGAACCAAAGAAATGTTCAAAAACCATCTAACAGAACAATAATACATCTCAATTTCTAAAGGCAATAAATTGTTTTTAGTAAGTCAGAGAAAACTCATTCACAATTACTGAAGCAATAAGGTGTGCGTAAGAAATAATTAGTTTCAAAGTACAATTTGGGACAAACATATATATGTATATATATAACAATTGTTATTTAAATTAATTTCTTGTATTTTTGCGAATACTAGACATTGAAATGGAACTGTTAAAAAAAATTTTAACTTACAAAATTAACTTCATTTCAACATTTATAAATGCTTTGTAAGGAGATGTAGTAACATTATAAATAATATGGATAAGTCCGCCAGTACACTTAAATTAAAATTTTCACGAGAGAAATTTTAGATACATGTGCAATTTATACAGATAATTAATTTATAGATAATCAATTATAGTCGATGGACGATTCAGGAGCTGAGGGTATCGTCTCTTAATTATCTATCCAATAAAATGTCTCCGGTATCTATGATGGAAGAGGAGAAATGTCATCCAATTAGATGAACAGCGGTTCGGTTAAAAATGTTTACCACCAGAGAGTCTATTGCGTAGACACGCCATTTCCCTTTTCGTTTCCACCCTCCAGCATTTTAGAATATGTCAAAAACGTGCTCACCGTCTTCGATTATTATCAATTACTACATCCATACTAATTCAAATACAATTACGGGCAGTGTGAGGCCACCAAGTTAAGATATCTCCCCTCATTATTCGATTCATCAAGAATTATGTAGTCAATCATTTGTTTGCAGGCTTATCCATATTCTATTTTATTCTATTCTAATTTTGTTCCAAAACTGGTATTTGTTTATTTAATTCTTGAGGCATAAGGAATTATGAATAATACTGACCGTAAATAAAATGACGATGAAAGAAAGTCGCTGGTATATGCCAGATGCATTAAAATTGTTCGAAATTTAAAATATAATTGTGCCTATACATTCAAAAGTGGAATATAAAAACTATAAAATACATAAAGGTTTATTATTACGCAGGCCACAGATCCATCCGATGGGTGACGTGTTCAACCGCCGGGTCTCAGATCCATGTGTCGATTCACCGTTAGCTATCGGCTGAGGGTGTCCTCCGAACTTCCAGACATTCGTCTCCCGTTTCCCTCATCGACCTCCAGATGAGTACCATTGCAGTGCCCGTTCACGATCTTCTGTGCTGGTCCCTTCTTGTACATAATATCCCAAATATGGTGTACGATTAGGTCAATAGCCACTGCAACAACGAAAAATGGACTTTAACACGCGCATCTTATGGTTCGGATTAGCAGCTACATAAGAGCATAGCCGCTGCAACAAGTTCCTTCGAGAGAGCGAGTATTAGTACGAGACATTTTTTGGCTAATTGCAGTGGCTATGACCTTCAATACTTACCTCTTAAAGTTCCTTTTCTGAATATGGCAAAAAAAAATAGTAAGAAAGAATCTTGTGCAATATCAGTTGTTCCAATTGTGTAAGTAAAACAGTAAAATATCTTACCCAAATTGTCCGCGCCTCTCGGTATGATGACGTCGGCGAATTTCTTTGTCTGGAAAAAAAAGGAAGCGCTATTAAATTAAATTTGACGACAAAAGTTTCCAAATAGTACACATGATTGTCCTTACGAGTAAATCTCAAATTTTGTTAAGTTTCGCCTTAACAAATTATTCGAGAAGGAAAATATTTTATTGTTTTTTTTTTATTGTAAGCCGAGATACGAAGCTGTAAAAGTGGGCAGTGTACAGTGGCCCATAGACACCTACTTCTGCCATATGCACATGAAGAAACGAGACGCAATTGTGTTGTCACCTCCGAGGACTATGCTGGAGTACCCCATAAATACTAATCAGCTTACTTCACTATACTTTTATTTTTCTAGTAAAACCGTTATCTTACCGGCAAGCAGAACTCCTCGAATGCTGGCTTCACGAAGTTCATGTACTGATTGAGCACCTGCTCCAAGTCGCGACCGCGTTCCATGATGTCGCGGGGCACTGGAAAATGTTATTACTTATTTATAACCTTTTTATAATGTCTGCAGCGTGGAGTTGCTTCCGCACTAAACTACGGATAAAATATCAGAAGTCTGCTGCTGTCTTCCCCAATTTGCCTCTAATGGCGATTACAGCACCGCCTCCCATATGAGAACGGAAGAGCCTCATGTCCAGTTCGATCTTAATATTTCTGAAACTTTGTATGTTGTATTCAACTTGACCCAATACTAGTGTGTATAAGGAAATAAATTTCAATAAATTCACCACTACAAGCTTTCTACATAAAGGATCGAATATTGAGTCTTCTGATTCGCGGCTGTGTAGTTCCGCTGCGAGCGCGGCTTCGTGCAATAATGAAGTGATTTAAAACGTGGTGGAGCCAAGCGACGGCTTTTGCTGCTACTCGAGTGGGTCGGCTCGGCCGGGGCAGTAGATAGTCGTAAAGGCGTGAAGTAGAGGCATCTTGTCATAAAAAGTGAAGGTGTTTGAGGAAAATACATTTACAGATTAATAATCAACACCAATTACAAACTAATATAGTAAAATAACTATTTCTACGAACTTGACTGTACTTGAACAGGCACGCGTCAAATTAGTTAGCCACTCGTGTATAACTTCACAGTTACCATAGATTTCATCGTGCTCTAGCTTTAGGACCGGGCGCCCGCTTATAATTGCATCGCGAGTGATCTGGATTCGATTCCTGGTGCCGGCATAACTCATGCTCAGTGGTAAATGAAAACATGAAGAGGAATCCACCAACATTGACGTAGCTTGAGGTCTCTTCCACTAAAACCCCCCTCGAACACAAGAGGGAGCCCTAGACCATTTAGATATTTTTAGCAGTTACTTTATACATTTACAAAATGTATAATGTAGCTGTGGAACTGGTTTAACTGCTTTACAGCCTTTAGCTAAGGACTCTGTGGGTTCCTAATTACGCATAGGTAAGTCAAAATCAAAACTTTTTTATTTGATTTTGGCTTGTTTAAAGCTCTTATGAACATGACCTTCATAGTGAAGAACCGGCAAGAATTTTTTTTAATGCCATGTTATTCATTTACAATTTATAACAAAAAAATACAATGTCAAATGTATATAAAATAATATTTTTACAATATATCAGCAGGCAGGGGACTTGCAAGTGCAGACTAAGAGTTATTCCCAAACAACATTGTCCTCAATATTTTACAATACACATTTTTCAACAAAGGTTGTTTAGTTTAGTTTAGTTGTTTAAGGTTTTTTATATTTATGTTACAGTGTTGAACCCTATTTTGCAATGTGCTAAAAATCCTGAGTATGTTCAACTGATTGCATAATATAAGCTTATAATTGAAATGTTAAACATTGGAGCCATCAATTCTTGAAATGTTAAAACAATGGAAATATTTCGTTTATGAAACATACGACGGTTAAATGAAAAAGACTCTTCATTGTCGACAAATCTTTTTTAAAATCGTTCAATAATTTAGGAACTGTCAAGGTCTCACTTAAAAGAAATCACTTAAGAAGCCACTAGATCAAATTAAACAAACAAGACCTCAAAAAACGGGTGACAGTTAAAAGTTCTAGTTACAGATTGGCACTTTATTTTATTTTATTTTTTATATTTAATGTGCACTCTGTCACTTGTGTGATAGTGTTGTACGAGAATATGGCAGTTCATCTCATCATGTGGGTGTTGTAAAAGTCAAAGGAAAAATGCCATAATGTCGGGACTCCCGACTACAGTTGCCACGTTTTTCACGCAGGTTACGTTAGAGTGTCAACTCTGTGTTATATTTGACAGGACATTCTACTTTAGGTCATGTTATGTTATGATGGACTGGTATCCGCAACCCCACTACCGTGCGCGACATTCTACTCAAAAATACATTATATATTAAATAAATTAATATTAAAATTATTTGTCGAGTATTAGATTGCATAAGTCACAGTCTAACTTTTTATGAATTAAAAAGTTAAAAAGATAATGGTCAGCGTCAGTGCTAGTTCCTGGTGCTAGGATCGCTTCCTGCCTGCCAAGCGATTACAGCAAATGTTCCCTGTGTAAGAGAACTTTATCTGGCAGTGGGGTGATTACAAACTGTTAAAGAAAATGAAACAGCACTCACCGCGCCTAGCGAGCCGCGTGTCCGAATCGGTGTCGACGAATAGCTTCATGTGGAAGAGGTCGCGCACTTCCGGGAAGTAGAAGACGAGGATTCCTTCGATCAGCACCACGTCCGCCGGGTAGATGGTGTGCGAGCGGTGTGGGCTACCATCAAATTATAATGCTGCTGTGAGCGATACACTTTAAGTTTATTATATATGGACTGAGGTGTAAGGGGGTAATATACTTCAGATTTCATCCTTAGTAGTAGATACGCCCTGCTTATTGTTGAACGAGGCTCTGGCGACCAACTGCTGGCGGAAATCCCATTTGACTATGTCAGACCTAATTCTCACAGACAAATGATAGGGAAAATCTTATCTCTAAAGGGGGTAACAGTACTGTGCACAACAACCTGCCTTCCCAGCATGGTGATTATGACCAAATCTTTAATGTTTTGCATGCTAACTTTTGTTGACTCGGCCATTGAAATTCATACATCCAGAAATGGACTTAAACAGGCTGATAAAGAGGAGGAGAAGAAGGTTAGACACATTGGGAGCTTCTTAACCTAAGCATTTTGATAAAAAAATTCAACAAGCCATCACCACATCAACATCCATACCTAATCCAAGATAACTAGTTGATGGTTTTAGCAATAGCAAAAGAGTTTATGTTAGAGATGTACAAGGAATACTTGTGATATTACTTGAGTAATATTACTCCACAAGGTACTGCAACATTATGCATTATGCAGCATTGGCTAACACCACAGAATCACATATCACTTCTTTTGATTGAGTGATGTTAAGGTAATACACATTGCTTGTGTAATGTCAATAATAATATAATCATGTGGTCAAGTGATGTGATTCATAACATTACATTGTAGTTTTTATTTACTTTTACAGTTCCTGCTTTGCACATCCTTAGCTCATGTCAAGTTCATCTCAGGGATATTATCTACTCTGTGCAGATGCTAGGTGCCTACATAATGTATAGCTTTAGCTTCAAGTTTCAGATATTGTATATACAAACAGGTATTTTTTAAATCTTATTTAATATAGAAGGCACTACAAAAAAGTATTTTAAACATAAAATATGTTATGTCACATATGGCCCTATTTAATTTCTAAGTATTTATGAAGTTCAGTATAAATATAATACTCACCTAATTGAATTTGTGATATAATCATACTCTGGAACCTCAACTCTCTTTCCAGCAAGGATGTCTTTCAATGTGGCAAGCAATTTCTTATCATCAAAAGCATCAGGGTGGTCAAAGTTGAACTGGCCACGCTCAGCCCGGAGGCGTTCTGATGGAGAAAGGGTACGATAGAAGGAATCTTGGCTGATGCAGACTACTCGTCGATCAGTTTGCTCTTTGTGCTGTTGCCCCAACTTTTCCATAATGCGCTGACATACTGTTGACTGATATAAACAAGTGCATCAAAACAAAGTTACTAGTGAAACAACAGACTTCAATCAATTTATAAAGGAGTCCAATTTGAAGAAGAAGACAAGAAATTCCAGAAAAATGTCATGACCATTTATCAATCTGTGAGAAAAGCATATAAAGAAATCGCCTAAAAAAATTTTTGACAATCATGATCAATAGTTTTTCTTTTCTTTCTGGCTTTTATTGAATAACAAATTATTGATAGATTTTTTTTTATCATTGTCACTGAGGTTCCCAACCTTTTCTGGACCAACTCTATAGCAGAAAAATAAAACTTCCTCTAGTCCATAACAGTTAATTTTTTTATTAAATATTAATATTCAATATTGTTATCACTTTATTTATCTAAATGAAATTATAAAGTAGGAAAACAACACAAAATGAATAAATAATAAAAGGAATTAATGAGACTAGTCAGTTTAAACAATTTGTCAATGTAGGATTCCAATTTCATTAACAGATTGCCTTGTTCACTGGCTACTGTACTGAATCCACACTCACCCTCATATAGGATGAAACAAATGAGATTTTTTGGTCTCTGTCTTCAAGGAAGCACAGAGTGGGGGTCCATTTGCCTCTAGATTCGGGACTTTCTTATATATACTATATATAACTTATATATTTTGACGAGGTTCACTACATATCACATTCTATCTCTAGAAGAGCAGAAAGGAGGTTTCAGAATCCTGTTTGGAGATGCAGAGTCATGCCAAAAGAAATCCAGTAATTTCAACTTATCTCTACATGGGTGACAGGCACGTGTCTTTATACTAATAGCCTTGAAATATCCCACTTCAGGGCAAACTCCTCGATTTGGTGCCAGGAAGTGCGCCATGCTGCTCCAGTATGGATTGCTCTATGTATAAAACTTGTTATACATTAGCGATTGACCTACGCGCTACTTTCACGCTGATAGCCTGCACAATGGAGCGCTGTACTGAGAATGTAACCGTCGTAAAGCAACAAGCTCAGCGTCCTGCAGTCCTAACAAGCCTAAAAGTAATTTTGTTTTAAAAAAAACGTGTTAATTTGTTTACCAATGCATTAAAATCATATTACATTTTATTGAACAGTTTTCTTGGAAACAGCAATGTTTAGTTTTGTTTTGAGAAATAACTGACAAGTGTTAAGGTTAGGGCACATTTTGCTCGTTAACTTAATTTTTTGCTAATTCAAGGTACAATTACAAATTAATTTAACAATTTTATAAACAAGCGTAGAAACTATCTAATGTCCAATTATGTAAGCAAGGCCTGAAATGGAAAAAATCAATAAAATGTTATGATGAAACAATAGCTAACCTTTCCACTTGCTGTACCTCCCGCGACACCAATCAGGAAAGGAGTCTTGCTTTCAAAACCATTCGTAGCGAGATAATCTGTAGGTTTTTCAGACATTTTAAAAGTAAAAATACACCTTGCAGGAACTTTTTTTACAGAAACACCGATAATCCAAACACAACTCCGCAGAAAACAAGTTGACATTGACATTGACATCTCAACTACGGGCAGTGATATGATACTACTTTCTCTTTGGCAGTTTTGGCTTTAGACCATAGCAAATATTGTCGTTGTAGACCGATGGGCAGACCATAGGTTAGATAAATAATCCTCTGTTAATTTTTTTATTTATTGAAAACAAAATCACACAGCACTTAGATAAAAATTATACAGATTAGGTAAAATACAACTTATTGCCAATAATGGACTTAATTATTTATAATTAAAAGAACTTGATAACATGTACAGTTACAGGTGATTATTACTAAGTAATAAACAAAGGATGCGACATTGTGCAGTTTAGAAAATAATATAAAAACAAAAAAATTAAATAAACAAAAAATACACATTTCTAGAAAGGTTTAAAAAAAAGAAAAGTAATTGAAAAAAAAAGGATATACCAAATCAGTAGGTTCTTATGTTATTGCGGCGATGAGGTTATTTAAATGTAAATATGGTGAGTGTGTGGTGAGTATATGGGCCATAAATCTTTATCTATTAAAAATATTAGCTCATACTTTAAATTTCCTACATTATAAACTGTTCATAATATCTACAATTTTGCTATTAAAAACAGCTTTACTTTGTATAAAAAGGTCAACACTTGAGAAATGTTTATTGTATACCCTGTGCGCTCTGCAGGTTTTAGAATTCTAGGCGTAGAAGGGAACATCGAACAAAGCCTTATTTCTAGTACGATAGGAAGGTGCTCGCAGTTTCAAGAAGAGAGTAGTCAGTTCAGAACAGTCTATGTTACCCCTACAGGCGTCAATTATGAGATTGTAGTAATACGGAGGAGGTTATTGTATAAAAAAAACCTGTGATCTGTAATATATGTAATCTATTATGCATCTATTAAGTAAAAATAGATGTATAAGTACTTCTTCTAATAGTATGTACTATTAATCTCTCAGGCCACGAATCTATCGATTTACGCATTGTCCCTATGGCGAATTAGCTACTGCTAGCCAATGATTTAAAAACAGATACGTTATATGCTCTCAAACCACCAAAAAAAAGGTTCCGTACGTAGCGGCGACGCACGTATACTGTTTTTAGTTTTACTTCAATTACATATAATTAGTGCATTTACGCATAACACATGACTGGATTTGAAACTATAAAACGAAATATATACACGGTTAGCGGGAAACATTATTCGCGAGCCAGGTTTGTGATTTTAGAGGTGTTGAGAGTTTTACTGGAAAGGCATCGGTAATTTTTTGAAAAGTGAAGGATCACTGAGGCTTCACTACACGATCTGAGACAGTCACTTGACAAACTTTAGCCGACGAAGCCTTTTTTCATTTTTTACAAAAATTAAGCTGCATGACCTCACCTCATTCATGATCGATGCAGGGTGATGATCACGATGAACTTTGCCAACAAGATGCAAGGATTCTTTGGAGCTACCAGGATACACTTTGTAATTATCCTAGTTGTGGTGCTCTTCAATCATAAACCATTCAATTATCACCTCTAAAAAATCTTCTGTCAGCGTATTGGGACAGTAAGCATTTTAATTGAGTCGATAATGAATCTTTGAAAGACGCCTTACTTAGTCTTGCCGCATGGATTTCTGATCACTGTAGAGGCATAAAATTTTCCCACAATACCGATCATCAACAGTAGTGTTCCATCCATGTACTTCTTTCATCTCCTAAGACTTGATTGATGACCCAGAATATCTTGAGAATTGATACTTGCATAGATAGACCGGGAAGTAAACTTATGTTTGTGGACAGGAGCACTTCCTAACATATATCCTTAAACCGTCTACAATGCGGGTACAACTAACTTAACTTCAGACAAATGTGAACAAAAAGGAAGCCTGCTAACTTTAAAGTTATTAAGACCTTTGAATGTAAAGAAATTTGCGAAACCTGGAGCTTCAAAGAAAATAATTGATTAAAATAGCTAATCGCAAAACCGCGTTTATCACGGTACCCATACCTTGCCGGAACAAACCCAGCTGTGAAGGATTTGTCATTACCACTTAAATAAGTATAATAAAAATAAAGAATGCGTTCTGAATCAATAAGCGATGGATGATTTTCCGGCCGGCTCTTACCGGCCTGAAGTGGGGCATCTTGTGCTTCTGTGTTTCGTTCGGTCAGTGAGGTAACCAGGAACCCTCTTTCCCTCCCCCTTCCCATATCCATCCTTATCCTTCCTCCCATCTCCCAAATACTCTAAAGGGCCGGGAACGCGTCTGCAGCGCCTCTGATTTTGCAGGTGTACATGGGCGACGGTAATCATTTACCATCAGGTGAACCGATTGCTCGTTTGCCCGCTATCGCATAAAGAAAAACAGCTAAACCAATGATTATAAGCTGTAAGATGGCGACATTTAATGTAACGATTGAGTTTTTAAAATATTTACATTAATATTACAAGTTCAAGTGATTAGGAAATAGCCTTGAACAGCTCAAAATCACCAAACAACTATGTGTGAGTCTGCCAGGCCAACACACGGTCTGGGCACTTAATCATTACGGAATGCGGAAAAAAATAATGTTTGCAAAATACGAAAGATTAGAACATTTGCATCTTTTTTTTTCTTTATTTAATTCGTACGTACAGGGGATGGGACACCAGTGAGGGCCATCAACATTTCATAATTTTTTTTATCACAAACAGTTATAAGTTTTATTTACTGCAGTTTTTTTCGAATTTACATTTAAAAAAAATCTTTATTTACGTAAAAAATATAAAACATTTAAAACAATGTCGCTGTTTGCCGAAATTTTAAATCTCGTGCTGTTTGCCGAAATTTTAAATCTCGTGTGGCCCATATTCAAAGTTAAGTGCCGGCACATGATGTCCCCCGTGGCATGGAACGTGTTAAAATGAAATATAGTGTTGTTCAAAATATTTTTAATGCAATTTTTACCTCACGTTAATGTCTCAGTTACGAGATTCTATTACAAAATAATCGATTTTTGTAACAATCAACATCAACATACCAGGAAGCATTTTCTTGGTGCTTCACATCAGACTTTTACTTTACATGCATAGCGTGTGTATTAAATTAAACTGTAAATGTTCAAAAATGTAAAAATACTGAAATATTTATTTCGTGTAATCATTTTCTTAATTGCTTCTCATTTGATTGTCTGCCTTTCGAAGAGCCGAAGCCATTTCAAGCTGCTTGGCCCTCAGTCTGCCCCAGATAATGTAGTCTTGGAGCCCGATTATTTGCGCGGCCATGATGGCAGCACTGTCGGGATAGACGACCGTAGCGCAGCCCAGGCCCGAAGGTACGGATAGAGATGACCAGATGTCCTGGAAGCGGTTTTTCAATAATGTTATTTATGATTCACGGGATGGTATCGGCGTATCTATCTGCCACCCACTTAATTTCACAGGATGTTGTAAGAAATTTACCAGGCCAAAATTAAGCAGACTGATGGCGGGCAGCAGCGTCTAATGTCTGGTGTTGCAATCGCCAATCCGCTTGCCGAGCGTGGTGATTATGGCAAACCCTCCTTATGGGAGAGGCCTATCCCCGTAAATAGTCCTCGAATGGACTATTTACGGGCTTCTGAGGTGTGGAAGGGGTTAGAGAATCTGCTTCCCAATCAGAAGATCCGCTTCCAATCCCCTATGTAAAGCTTGCACCATTAAGTTCCTTGGTATTCCAAATAAGTTCTAGTGAAAAGCGGGATGAAACGACTAAATCAAATGCAGACTAGAGCTCTGATCACACACTACAAAATGAGAGCAAATTCTGTATCCTAGGTGTTACGACTCCTATTCTGCCGTCTGGGTAGCCTCTGTGTCAACCAACAGCAAAGCAAGCCACCACTGCTGTCTTCCTGTTGGAAGGTTATGGAGAGAAAGTATGATTACGGGCTGTATGGGATTCCATCTCAGTCCTCAGGGGCGACGAAGCATTTGTACGCCTCCTTCGATTGAGATTTCTTTACAAGTGTACATGAGCTGCAGTATCCACAAACACGCACACACACTTACTATATTAGCTCCTTCGTTACCCTAATCAAATTAAAAAAAAAAACGAATTCCATGGCATAATCTACATCGCTGCTAAATTTCTTTACTTTCTAAATTCATTCCTCGATGCTTTCTACATTCATGTTATAACATAGCCTATAGCACTCCCGGAATCATAGGGTTTTACATATTAGTATCGACAGAGGAACAAAAGTTACGTTTTTGCTTAGTTAACTAAGGCTACCTTCAGCTTTAATTATTTATTTGAATTATGATACCTGGACGTGTAACAGCCTCAGTTCCCCCCGCGATCACGGGTGCTGGTAAAGCACTCGGAATGTGACAAAATCTGTTGGCTGGTCTGTTTTGATCATCATAGTTTCATTTCAAATGTGTAGTGTTCGCGTATCTAAAGAAATCATCACCTGTACAAGTTTGTCGGAGGGCGGCGGGCAATTGATGACCGGGTAGGAGGTGTTGCCGGAGAGCACCGGGCCGAGCCCGTTGGAGCGCCCGGCGACCGCGATGAACACCAGCGCGCCGTGCGTGTCCTCGTACTGCTGCATGATGCGCAGGGTCTCCTCCGTGGCCTTGTGCGCGGACGTCACCCGGAGGTCCACGTTCAGACCCAAGTCTCTCGCCGCTGATGGGGTAGTTAGTTAGTTTTCAATCATATCCTTTCTTCGACTTCTTCATTCAACGTTCCTTAGATGGTCTGCCAATACTCACCACGCTTTGCCACGCAAGGCAAGCGGGTTGGTGAGCGCAGGGCCGATACTCTCACACTAGTGATGCTACTCCTCATCGTCCTAGTCCATGGGATTTAGGTTCGCCCAGACCCTCGTCTGTTTGCTTGCACCACTGTGCACGACGAGCAGGTGAGGTTGGCGTTTGGAGAAAGAGATGGTATAAATAAATGGATGGTAGATTTTCTTTGATTCACACACACAACATTGCCAAATACGAAAACCAATAATTTTTGTTTCGCACAAGTTTTGGCCACGTCTGGGATTCGAAACCAGGACTCACCATTTTTTGGTCGTTGTTTATTAAAAAATTCAGAACGGTGTTGCGCTTTAGTCTGTAGATTCACTGCTGCGCGTTCCATGCATGGAAGATTTTTCCAACGTCATCGCGCTGGGCAGGCGGATTGGTGAAGTCGGCGCCGTGTGCGGTCGGTGCCCACGCACTAGAGGCGCTGCTCCCAACTGTGGACATATTCTGATGGATTTTCCTCCATCGGACGGTTGCTATAAGAGCCTCCTCCGTAAGTATGGTGCATCGTGTGCAGGTGAGGTTGGACTTTGGAGGGAAAGGATATTATATTCCCCCAACCATCTGGAATAATGAAGCTTTGTACAATCCGTGCAGTAGTTTTCGAAACAAATAATTATTTTTATTCTACTAATGGCCGACCTCCGTTGAGTATTTTTGTGGTGCAATGCCCTTTCTAATTAAAAATAAATATGTATCTCCAGCATTTTTGAGCCGATTTGAAAGGCACCGGAGATTCATTTCGGAGAGATTATTGGTCTAAGCTCGCAGAACTGACAATCGTTGGGGAAAAAAGGTTCTCGAGTGGCACCCACGTACAGGCAAACGCAGTGTGCGACAACCCTTACCAGATGGAGTGACGACCTGCGCAGTGTTGCGGGAAGTCGATGGATGCAGGTGGCTCAGGACCGAGCTTCGTGGCAATCTTTGGGGGAGGCCTGTGTTCAGCAGTGGACTTGTGATAGGCTGAAATAATGATGATGATTGGTCTAAGCGCTCACCTTTGGCGATTTTGTTGCAGTGCTCTTTGTCTTGCGGCGAGCCCATGAACACCACGACTTTATGGTGGACATTTGGTTTCAGGTGATCCAGCTGATCCTTCACCCAGGCGAAGTTACGCTTCACGGTGTCCAGGTCTGCAGCTGTAACGTTTTTCAAGTCTCTGTAGACCTGTGAATAAGAAAAAAAACCAATTAACATGTATTAAAAATAATAAACAATATTTATTTCACAATTCTTTCTTATGATGTTTCGTTTAAACGCGGCGTATTTTTTTTTTAACATTTGCTTAAAGCGTAAAAGTGAAAAAAGGGCATCAACTGTCGACTGCCTAGAGGATCTGCTTCTGAATCGATATACTAAATATATTTTTTTCATCACAGGTCAAGTGATTTTAGTATAGGTTGGAAATATAATCTAAAATCTCTTGACCTCCGATTACAAGCAATATTTGGTGCTTATACTGTCGTGAGATTATAACAATAATAACATGTCCAGAAAATAACAGTTTATTATCTTACCTGCTTATCGACCATTAGTCGTTTGTCTCCAGAAGGCCATAACCGCCACGAGTCCGAGTCGATGACGTCAGCCACCAGGATGTTGCCTAAAAACATAATTTTTATACTATTTTGTAACTTCTTCAAAGGAACAACAGATTTGTATATTTAAAAAAAATACTAGAAACCTTGCAATCACACAGTATTTATATTACACCGAAATATTTAGACTGGTTGCGTAAGAAATATCCATATCAGCGTGGTAGAGCCAAGCGGCGGCTTTAGCTGCTGCTCGAATGGGCCGGCTCGACCGGATTGGTACCACGGCCTCGCAGAATACCGGCGTGAAGTAGAGGCATCTTGTGCTTCTGCGTTTCGTTCGGTGAGTGAGGTAACCGGAGGCCCACACCCCTTCCCTATTCCGCTCCTCTTCCCTCCCATCTCCCTAATATCCTTACAGACCGGCAACGCACCTGCAGCATCTATGGTTTGCAGATGTATCTGGGCGACGGTAATCACTTACCATCAGGTGAACCGCTTGCTCGTTTGCCGTCTCTTCTATAAAAAAAAAAAAATCAGACGTTATTTGTTTACGCCTTAAAAGGATTATTGGTTAGTAGAGACAGAATTAAACTAACTAAGCTTGATGCCATGCCGTGACAGATGACGAAATCATTATACATAAACTGAGACGTGAACTAGCGTCCGTCAGGCTAAAGGTACACCGAAAACTGAAAACCTACTCATTGTTTCTTAATACGTATTACTGCTAGGGTTGCCAACATTTTTTCGGCCGATAATATTATTTTTCAGAATGAACAATAAAAAATATAGTACAATTCAAAAAAGTATCGAATTTTATTGGAATATCAAAAAAAGTTATATGTTGTTAAATTATGTGTATAAAGTGAGGGATATGTTTGTTATCAGTTTCGCTCATACAACTAAAATGTAGTGTTTTTTCTTTAACAGTATATAGTACGCAGACATGAAATACAGTATGTACAATAAAATATATTATACTACGGTTGGTAACTCTAATTACTTCGTCAAATCCTATAAATTTGGTAGAGACACACATGTAATTCCTTCCGGGGCCTCCGCATCCAATACTTTTAGTTGTTATCTTATCGGACAGAGCGACGGACAGTTTTAAGTCTTATTTTAATCGGTTATTATTATTTTGACGGCCCGATAGCCCTGTTGGTAGTGAACCTGATTTAGAAGCCCCCGATCACGAACCCGGTGACACAAACATTTGCATTATGATTACTCAAGTTTAATAGATTGTATTAATTAGCGTTTATTTCAGAAGTTACGTAACGATTATTTAAGTTGGGGAATAAGTGTTCAAGTAAACCAACTAATATTTGCACCCGAGTTATGTTAGTGTATTAATATTTGTGTGTTTATTTGCCTATGTATGTAAAACTTTTGTAGCTCTTCGAAGTGTGACCGGCGTGAAGTAGAGGCACATTGTGCTTCTGCGTTTCGTTCGGTGAGTGAGGAAACCGAAGGTCCACTCCCCTCCGCCACCCCCCTTCTCATCCACCCTCCCATCTCCCAAATACCCTTAAAGGCCGACAACGCTCTTGCAGCATCTCTGGTGTTGCAGATGTACGTAGGCGACGGTAATCACTTACCGTCAGGTGAACCGCTTGCTCGTTTGCCGCCATTCCCAAAAAGAAAAAACTATTAGTATATCGTTATTATAATACTCTACCGTCAATGTCAACACCAAATTCAATTTTCATGTCGATCAGCGCGCAGTCTCTGAGTGCCCAAGCCTTCTCCAAAATTTCAAATACTAAAATTGAAACCTTCTTCATGTAGTCCACTTCCGCTTGACCTGCAAAAATGAACAATTATATAGTTATTATATATACACATAGAAGTAACAATATACATGTACCGTGTGATAGCGATATCAGAAATGCTGCTGGACAAAAACTTCCCCCCACAACGGAATCCCGCCGTCGTTGGGGGGGAGGTTATAAGCGGAACCAACATGGCCGGGCTGCCGACCAAGCGGGGCTGGGTTAAGGTGGCCGCTCCTACTGGGCTTGACGAGCCCTCATCGTATACGAGTTTGTGGACTGTCGGGGGCATATGCGGTGTTGCGCGGCGCCACCTTCCCTGTCTCCTGCAGCCAAGGTCGGGTCGCGGGGGGAGAGGGGCGCTGGTATTGCGAACTGGCGGGGCCACTCTGCTGATGCGGCTGAGGTGGGGTGAGAGAAGAGTGTCGGTATTACGATGCGGCCGGTGGCAAGCTGCGGAGCCGTAAATCAGATCCCCAGCGTGGTGCCGGGAGGACTGCTGCTTCTAAGCACTGGCTATTGCCATGGCCTCCGTGTGGCGGACTCGGGGCGTGCTTTAATCACTTCGGATAGGAAATTAGACAGATCATGCGTCATGCGGTAAAAGCGAAACACCGAGTGCTTTGGGTGCTGCAGCGTGGGTCTAGGTCATAAATAATTATGTGAAATATTTACCAATAACAACACCATTGGCTTCCAATTTTGCTGAAAGCAGCTGTTCTTCTGACCATTGAGGGTCATGGTTGGCGTCGTCCTTGAAGAAGGTCTCTAGTTTGACGGGCGTGAACCTGTACCCCTCTGGCACGCCAGGGTTCCTCTTCAAGAATGAACCGGTGGCAAGGCGACGCGTCACCCACTCAATGGGCACCATGTCGCATTTCTTCGATATGAATGAAGTCGGGGAGTTAAGTTGAACGTATGCGGTTTTAATATCTAAAAAAGAAGGAGGAACCTTATGTAGTTTTTTTTGATGTTATAAAAACGTAACATTGCATGACACTACGGCCTAGAACCCAGAAAACCAACGAATGGTTTCAAGGTCTTTCTTAGCACTTTATTCGGGTCTAAGTCATGTAGGTATTCCAGCATTATCAATACCATCTGAACATTTCTTTGAAAGAACACCGATATTTTCAGCTCGTAATAGCTCACTACTGAAAATAGACTTCAGATAAGGCGTCTCGAGAGACGTAATCGATATAGCTTTAATTGGCAGGCGTTTAAAGAACCGCCCTATAATTCTTTAGTTTGTTTATTTACACCTAAGAAACTTTTTCCCCCACTAAAAAAATGTATGGTTCTCTGTTTCCCCGTATGTTTGTATGTGCAGGATGGTTTCAGAAACTAAAAGACCGATCTTTCTCTGAGGTAATCTATACCTAATTGGATGCTTTTAGTATATGAAATATTAAGGTTCAGACGTTCTTAAGTACAGACTTATTGATATTTATGATATAATTAATCTTTTTATTAATCGAATTCAAGAAAGGCCTGAAAGAAAAAAACAATGCAATTCAATTTAAGTGTGCGTGTATTTTTCCTTTTTGGAAAAATTATAATATTGTACAATGCTTTTTGGAGACACAGTTTGACAAGTCGGCTTATTTACTTTTAGTGGATTCTACACTTCTACAATTGTCTGTTACTAAGGCGAGTAGAGTCGCTAGTGTTTGTTTAAAACTAAAGGTCGATCCAATTATTATCGTAATCAATTTTCGAATATTGACGTGGATGTTGACTGTTGAGACTTGATTCGCACATATCTCAGTAATGTGACCTAAAGTTACATATAATTTGCGTTTCGTAACGATTAAACAAAACTGCGATAACAGTTCGTTCTTATTACTCGGGTCAGGACAGATTTATTAAGATGATACGCGCGTATATGTAATAAAAATAGAATATTGCTAGCGATTTTTTTTTTAATTTGCTATCTATAGGCGTTTTTTTTTTTTATATGAGAGCAGGTGAACGGCTCTATGTAGTGGCCAGTGCCGCCAAGATATATTTTATTTTTGTAAAAGGATTACATTCATTAATCTTTTCATGCATTCAGAATCTTAATGTGTCGATAATTTTAGCATTTTTTTTATCATAAAGGCGGCAAATAAGCAAGCGGTTCACTGATGGTAAGTGATTACCGTCGCCCATGTACATCTGCAACACCAGACGAGCTGCAGGTGCGTTGCCAACCTTGAAGGATATATAGGAGTACGAAGCGAGGATGTGGAGGCGGGATGGGGAGAGGGCCCCCCGGTTACCGCAGAAGCACAATATGCCTCTACTTCACGCCGATATTCAGCAAGGTCGTGGTACTACACCGCTCGAGCCAACCCATTCGAGCAGTAGCTAAAGCTGCGGCTTTACTCTACCACGTCAAATATCATCGGACTAATGATCTTCGAAGTCGTACTAGAAACTTAGACCAAATTTTGAAGGCATTCTTATTATTGTCACCAAGAAGTTGGGAACAGGAATAGGGATCAGCATTATGTGCACTAACTGCACCAGTAACCAGCGTGGATGCATTCTTAGAACCACTTTTGTTGGGAACGTTCAGCAGTAGACGAAGAAGCTAACAAAGAAGATAGAAGAAAAATAATAGTGAATGTAATACTCTTGAAACTGAACAGTCTTACCAGCTCCCTTGAGAATTTCAAAAACTTTAGCATTAGTCTGATTGGAGATTGCCGCTTTCCCTTCTAGATCGTGGGCTTTGACGCCATCTCCCGCAGTAATTCTGTCTTTGTTTAGCAAAAGACAACGTTCTGGAAGATCTGGAAGATCGAACACCTGTTTTGTCTTGCCTTCTATAATCAGCTTACCAAGTTTGAGACCACCAACTGCAAAAAAATTTAAAAATTCACTCTCATAATTTTTCCTAAACGCGCCAAAAGAAGTCTAATTTAAAAAAAATTATTATACATTCGGAAAACCGATGCTTTATTATAAAATATTATAAATAATACAACTCAATTATGTCGCGGTGTGTTATTCATTTTCTTTAATTATAAATATGCATATCATACAGATGTCATATACACTCATGCATAACGGAATAATTCGTCAGCGATTTTCGAATTTTTGTGTTTCGAATACATATTTTGTCTGTCTGTCCGATCGGATTTAACTTAAAAACCACTGAGGCTATTAAGATTAAACCTACATATTATGTAGGCAGTAAATCTAGAATCTCCGGTTATAGCAATCTTCCAATAGATATATCGTAAAGTGTACTTTTATAGGCTAATGAATATGTGACAGAAGAACCAATTCAGTCTTTCTCTTTAATTGTAATATTTTTAATACTTCTGGAGGAGTTACACGAATATTAGTTCACCCGGACTCGGAGAAGTCTCGGGCTCGGCTAGCTGAACAGCATTTTATTTTTATTTACATTGCCACCATGAATTTACAATATTGTAGGCAGATTGTCAAATCAAGACACATGTATTTAATTTGAATAAGCCGGTCTCAAGAAGGTAGTCTTGGATAGCCAAAAACAATACAATCAATTTCTTTCAGTGCATTCTTGTAATATTGGTAAATATGTTCTTCAATATCTACGAATACTTAGTGCAAGAACTAAAGTGAAAATATAATAAACAATACACAGTAATATTTTGTGGTTATCCTGTATCCTGGTACAGAGTAATATACTTTGCTTATTTTGTCACCATGCTGTTTTGCGTCCGCAACATGAATAGTTTTAATCACAGGATAATAGATTTTTCTTATTGATAGTTCTAAATATGACCGTGGGCGTAAACAATTTTTTTGTGGTGGGTACAAGAAGAAACAGAAACAGGTCCTTTTTTATTATATAACTTTTCTCTTGAGGAGGTCTTACAGTAAGATACACATAGTTTTATGAGGGCGGTTACCTAAATAGCCTTGAAGATAGGTACCTTTCAAGAAATGTTTATCAGCTATAGCAGAAGCTCTCTTGGAGAGGTCAGTGTTCCAGACTCCTCGCCCTCGCACCTTAGAGGCACATCATCCGTGCATGTGATGTGCACGGATGATGTGCACATCACATGCACTATATTAGTTTAGCATTTTTTTGAGATGGTTAGACCGCCATCGGTGCTGTAAATTTTCCTTTACAGCCGATAAAAGTTCACTGCATAGGCATAGGCCTCTTTCATAAGGAGGATTTTCCATAATCGCCACCCTCGGTAAGGGGATTGGTGATCACAGTACCAGACACGTCGCACCTTAGGCTTTGCTGCTCGTCATCGGTCTGCTTAATTTTGATCTAGTATATTTCGATATGGTTATCCCTACATCTACCGGTAACCATAGCGATTTTCAAGGCCCTTTTCCCTTAGGACGCCCACCGGAAGATTTTTTTAAATTGAATTTTCTTTTATAATTTTAAATTCTCTAATAATGTTATGCTTCTGGCCAACTTCGACAAATTCTGAATATTATAGATTTATAGACAGTTATTAACTACGTAGGATATATTAGTGTCAGAAGTGTAGGAACGCGCGAACACAGAGACCGTTAGGGACTCGTCTTTACCTTTCCGTATCTGATGTAACGCTAAAGTATGCGATAACATGGGAGGAAGTGTCACGGTCAGGTGTAGTGCCAGAGACACTGGACGTAACACAACACAACCAAACCCGAGAACCAGCGATTTGGGTTTTGTACATAAATTGATTTCGGATGAACCCAGGACACTCGGCTTAGCATTCAGGCACGCTAATCACAAAGGCAAGTCCAGTCAACAGTTAAAAAATATTCCCATCTATATTAAAGTTCGTTGATTTGAAATGTTTAATAAAACCTTGACTTTCAATTCCAAATAAACACGATCTTGGCATTGAATGTACTTAACATAATAAATGATTCAGAAAAATATTTCAAAAGCTTTTCAATAATGTATACACCTAACCCAATTAGAAAAATATAACGAAAATAATTATAAGAAATTTTAACATCTTGACTAACTATGATTAAACAGTTTAAGAACTTTAAAATATCGAATTCATCTCGGATTTATTCATTATTTTAATTAAAAATAATATAAAAATATAATAAAATGTTTTCAAGGCTAAATGTAAACAAACTTCGCTACCAACTCATGTTGTGTTGATGGCGGTAACAAGCGTTGTTAAGTAAAGCGTAAAACGAAACATGCTAAGAACATCATAATTTGGTCGAATAATACTGTTCCTAAATGAATAAATGAATGAAATTCTTACCTTCTGTGGGATGAGACATTTTTGTAAAGTATTACTAAAGAACTAACAATGAAGCGAGTTTACGGAACAAATTAGGTAGTGCGACAAATCTATATCACAGGGAGAACCTTTTATAAAGTTTCGACGTCTAATATTCGTTGAATACAACCACGTGCTCGTCTCTGCGCACTAGCTATATCTAACAAGTTTTTGATAACAGTACACAGTAAGATTGAATAATGTTGGTACTTTAATAATTTTGCCCTTACACTACAAAGTTTGTCCCGAATTCGTACTTTTCACATTCGAGGCAACATCAAATTTTTAAATTTACGAAAATATATTTCTAGCTCCTAAATAAAGGTACATAAATTTAAATCGATAATTTTCATCAATGAAAATAAATTTCACTAATTCGTTTTAATTACAATTCATTACTCGTAAAATTAATGATACTTAGTTGTTACATTCTAAATTTATTCCCAAAAAATTTAAATTATAATATAAAAATAATACAATATATAAAATACACATGTCATCCAGTCCCTAACTAGGATTCCCTGTGTCTTGGTAACCGGATGTTGATATGATAGATATACTGTAAACATTATCATTATTATGTGTATGTATACTAAGTAATGTATGTATTATATATTTAAGTATATTATAAGTATTAAGTATTTGATATTAATATTTAGTTTACATTTATTTCTTATTATTGAAGTTTATTTATTTGAACGTTTGAATCTGCCAACATGTACGTCTTTCTCACCCAGGGTTGACTGGCAAAGAATGTCAAAGTGCATTAATTGTATCCATTGAAAACTGTATTAACAATAAAGAATAAATAAATTATACCTAAATCATGTTGATCACGGTTAATGTTTATATCCTTATGATTTATCTATTGATTATGTCATATAGCATATATATAAAAATTAACAATTTACTATAACACTTAAATACAGACATTTGTATACTTGATGAGGTAGTATTTTCCTTTTCAATGTGCTTAGTTACATTTCATATATTACTTAGTTACCAAGAATCAAAACTGATTAGTCGTAATTTAACTATTGCTGTTTCATTCCCTCAATGAGCGTACACGCTCACGCGCAATCTACTTCAATACAAATTTAAATATACTTACGGACTTTCAATTATTTCTTGAAACTAGTCGCTCCAATACGCTCCATCAATATTATAAAATTGTTGTTATAGTAATTTGAAACATATCTATCTACTTAAGATTCATCACTAACAGGTAAGTGAATATTTTTAACTAGCGTTAATCTTAGGTCAGCTGTGTCGGATGCTGGCTACGTAATATTTAGAGAATTTGAGGATAATATACGATTTTATATTTAAATATACTCCGAAAATTTGCTATGGTAACGTCAAATGACAGAACATGTGAGGCGTCCGCATGGCATTATTGACTATTAAAAAATATTTTACTGTTTGTTTTTCTCTTCTCTTGCCATTTACTAAGTTAGATGTTTACCTTTTGGTTAGTTTAGACATGACACAATTATAAAAGTTAAGTTTATAATGCGGCCCATTATTCGTAGGTTGTTCTTTTTATTCATTATTTACCAACAACAGTGATATTTCCAGCAGTCGTCCTAAACTGATATCTACGTTATTATTATATATTTACATAAGTAGGTAACAGTAATCAATAATCATGTCATAGCATACTGGTAATTTAACATTTCAGGAAAGTTTAGTACATTTTCTTTTCTTAATGATATGGACATTCTATGGTGTGATTATGCAGCTCATCCTTATATCATATTCTTACACAATATTGTAACACAAACATGTTCTAGTCTTCTAGTAGCATGATTTTAAAATTAGAATTTGTTTTCTTCCTTTTTTTAAATTTTATAGTATTTCTCTTAAATTGATGAAAATATACCTAAATGTTATGTAATGTTTCAATGAAACCTTAATCCAATCTAATGTGAAAACCATGATTTATGTATGGATTTATTTATATTTATTTATTCTATGAAGAGTTTATCCGCATTCATGTTTTCTCAGCCCATTTTCTAGAGGTTGAGATTGATGGCTCTTTTATCTGTAGATCTTATTAATTTTTATTTTCCTTTTATATTAAGAGCTTTCTCTTATACCATTACCATCAATTGCACTTGTCTCAAATGCACCCAATTACCATTTATATAGATAAATATTGGATAGGATTATGTATAATCTGCAGTATATTTAAATCTGATTTTTGTGGACAGTTGTGGAAGGCTGATTGCAGATGTATTCGTTTTTAAATATATATTTTTTTTAATTTTAGCTTGAAATCTATTCCTTAAAATAATAGTGTCATATTTCTATTTTTATTTTGAAGATTGCTTGCCACTTTTTATAAAGTTGTGTTACAAATGATATAATTTTAGGCAATTGATCACCATTGTGAGTTTATGGTGTAGTCAACACAGTTATGACAACTGACAAACATTTATTCAAGGAATAATATCAGTCTGTCCTCTGGTTAATTTATTTGCTTACTTACCTAGTGCGACACTCACACATATATAGATAATGACAATTTGACAAAATTGAATGCATAATATAAAGTATGATAAGCAAAGGTCTTAGTAGCAGCATGTCCTTGCAGCATAATTTCAGTGTTAATCAGTATAATCACTATATTATATTATGACCTAAATATACTATAAGCTATATGGGGGAATATACCAACATTCACTCTGCTAGAAAACAAATGAGGATCTGGTAACTAAATGATGGTGGAATATCCATTAATCATATTTGCCCACAGACTAGTGATGTGGAGCAGCGACACTAATGCAATGGTACCTGTAGTACGCTCACCAATCAATTTGCCCAGCATGGTGAGTATAGGCAAACCATACTCGAGTATGTGGAAACATATCTGAGCTTTCTTAGAGATTGAGATGAGAGTAGAGGTGTTCAGCAGTGAATTAGAATAGGTTGTTATAGTAGTAGAATTTGAATAAGTACAATAATATATTCAATATTTATATTGATCAGAAGCAATGATAGCTATAAGTGGTATGTGTTTCCTCGTAGACTCAAGTTTGATCCCCTTTGTAGGGGGCTCATAACAATTAGTTTTTATAATTTGTATTGTTGGCCTAAATACTAAGACAGTGACAGGCTCATCACATCACATTGTTCTAAATAAGCTCTGGTGAAAAGTGGATTGAAACAACTAAAATAAGTTCATATCAACATTCTCTGTCTAACCTTGGTTTGTATAAAATAAAAATAAAATTTAAAATAATTTTATTTTTATATGGAAAATGTTGAGACCTAATAAATGATCAGGTCTCAATTTCTCTTCTCTTTTTTTATCTTCAGAACTCTGAAGTAAATTATTTTTTTTGTGAGATATTTTTCAATATCATTTTGTAAAAACTAGTAAAACGTTAAAAATCAATATGATGGATAAACTGGAGAAGGATCATCAAAGAATCTGTTTATCTGTTCTCAGTATTTATTTAAAACCATAACCATAATCAATATAATTACGGGCTGTGAGGCTTCCATCTCAGTCCTCTGGGATGACGACGCATCTGTAATATTTGCCTTGTGACGTTGCTGATGATGCCTACTTATTTATTTTTACTTCATTGTGTACACCACAAGCATTACAAAATCCGGACTTAATGGCCTTTTGGCATTCTCTACCAGTCAACCCAGGGCATGAAGAAATGTTGTGATAGGTGCAACAAATTAAAAATAATATAAATAGAAAAAAAAATAATCGAGAAATTATAATTAAAACACATTTAAATGTATACTTATCTACACAAACTCATGCATTTACAAAACACAAACAGATGTATACATACATACAAACCCACATACATATATAATAAATCAGAATAAATACTATACTGTATCAGATGGTTTTAAAAAGTTCATGTACCAATTGTTTGAAAGAAATTTTACTTGGGGCTTTTCTAATGTCTTCGGGCAAAGAAGTTCCAGAGAAGAGTAGCCTGAACAGTAAAGGCACCAACAATAAAATCGGTAAAATGTTGAGGGATGCTTATCATATGATTAGCAGAGGAACGAAGGACCCTACAATGGATAGAAGAAGGATACTAAAATTTATTCTTGGATAAGAAGGGGTAATAGGATCATACAAGATGGAAAAGAGAGCAAAAAGAATTCTAGAGTCACACCTCTGCTGGATAGTGAGCCATTTTAGGCGAGAACGATAGTGAGAGATGTCATACTTATCTTAAATGTGACGAGTTTTCATCCCAACCCCTTACGGAATGAATTTAAAAAAAATCATTTAGTGCTCACATATGTTATATTTATAAGTAACTCGTTTACATTGCTTCTAGCTCCTTCTGTTTAGGCTGTGCGTTGTCTGTCAGACAGTGTTAGAATTTAATTAAGTAAATGATAATTATTATCTACGAAAATGTTCTGAAGTTACTGGAATGAAACTACATTATAAATGCACGTTCACGTGTACGAGGTATCCTTACTATTTGATTAATGTAAGCCGTAGTCTCTGAATTGTGTATGGTGCACATGAAGAGTCTTATAGCATTCGTAAGCCCAGATGAGTCCTATAACGGTGTTGTATTATTGTTGCGATTTGAATAACAAGCACGATCTCGTTATCAAGCATCGTGTATCGGTTAATGCAAACTTCGTGTTATTGGCCCACATACTTAGCCCGCCTGTCAATAGGTCCCTTCAATTATTATAGATACTCTGTGCAACTGTAATTAGAAAATGAAACCATTCATACATAATTAACACATTACAAGATAGTCAACACAATGATGTCTTACATTTTAATCATTACTTACCAATTATTATAATTTGTTACTGCTTTAATACAAAACGTTTATCGGGATGTGTGGCATATTACAATTATGACAATGCTTACGAGGTTATCGTAATTTTAATTAACGAACATGACCTTCAGAACTGTCAGGATTGAATCTGCCGCAGGTCACTACAATATTGATTAAAGACGACTGTGTCTATAATTCATGGGTCTAAAATGGGTAGAGTTTAAATAAAGAACAAAACTGCATACCGATGCTATGTTAGAGAACTAGACTGTTGTTCGCGGTTGGCGAGAAACCAAATAGTGATCCGTATTAGGACATAAAGAACTATGACATTAATTGCTTATCCCCTGGAGTCAATTCCATCATTTTTACAGATATTATCGCAAAATTACAACTGAATCGGTGCAGCAGTCAGGCGTAAAGATCGGACATAATGTAGAGATATACGAACGAGCAAAAACTTACAAAATAAACTGTTTAGGTACCTATCAGTTTCATCATTCATCGTTTTTACAACAATCGTAACAATCACCTTTCAATAGATAGTTTACATTTTTTTTTGTTTCGTTACGGTTTTATTATTGGTTAACAGTATAGATATAGAAGTGTAAAGATTGTCGCGAAGAAGGAAGGTTAAAGAAAAGTAAAGTAGCCGCCTCTAATATCTGAGAGGGTTTTGGAGCCGGGAAGGGCCCGCCACGCTGCTCCTGTGCGGGTTGGCGGGCTCCACATATCCTCGAAATAATATTGTCAGCCATCGCAGGTTTCCTCGCGATGTTTTTCCTTCACCGTCGAGCACGTGGTAAATACAGCACTCAAAATTGCTTTTAATAATTTTAGTAGTACCGGCCCCGGAGATCGAACTCAGGTCCCTCGCGCTTCATGAAGTTAAAGCGAGCACCCAGGGGGGGTGCCTACTACGGATACCTATTAATATGTAACAATTATTATTCCTTCATATGACTACAGAGCTGTTTATTATTTTAGCTGCCATTGTTATCATAACAAAAAAATATTTGAAGGTCGTCTTATTCCTTCAATAAAGATAAGTGAACGATTCTGTAATGACGAAATATTTTTACAAATAGCATTGTTACATAAGTGCGATATTATAACCCGCGTCCAAGACAGGTTTGACCGAAACACGAATTAAAATGTATTTTAAGGTATTGAATATTGATTGCTTTGGTGTCGCGAATGACTCTGTAATTGCGCAGGCGCAATTGAAATTCGAACCGCCTACACTACAAGCAACAGGCCTATAAGTGTCGAAAGAGCGTTACGTAATCGTAGACTAATAAGATACCATAGTTTGTTCTATGTCTTGTCTAATTTTTTTTAACTGTTCGTGAGATGTGGCAAAAGTGCCGGCAGAATATCAGCACTGCATGAACAGTGCAGTGCTGATCTGTGCTGATCAGAGCACAGATCAGGGTCCTCATTCGCTATGTCTGCCACAAGTAATATCACAAAAATTTCGTTTACGCAGGATACCGTTACCCGTATCTTGGATGTAAAATATAACACAGTAAGATTTCATCGAGAAAAAGGTCACACGGAATTGTGGTGAAATATTTTTATGGCATAACGGATTAGGCCCAAGAGTCGGCTGTTTATCGTTGCTGTGATCCAAGGTACATTATTATTTGATTCATGCTTAATATAATCTGTGTATATATACAAATACATTTTGTTTGCTTCTTATTTTTATATGGCTTAAGAATATGATTACAGTTAGACTGTACCGTAAGTACATGTGATGATTTGTGGTCTATCAAATCTGATGTAATGGTTGGGGAGATCAAGGATATGATCACAGACTGCAGACTTCCTAGAGCGTCGGTGTTTCACGTAGCTGTAACACTTAGCTGATGATCGAACACCTTTTTCTGCCAAGGATGATTCGCGAGGCTATTGAAATCAAAAACATCTTAATTTTAATAGAGAAGATTGTTGGGTGCTAGGCTTGGAATCCAATAATAAGCAAAATTAAATTTAAAACCAAGGATGACACTGCACAACCTCAAGATACTGTGAGCACATTCTGCGTAGATCGGACGACAAATTAATAAATAAAAGTTGAAGGTAGCCCGAGTTAACTATGACATCTGGACGTCTAACACCTCAGTCCTCCCGTTACCACGGCTGCTGTAAGGCAATGGAAACGTCGAGAATATAAAAACAAAATTAAACGCGATAAAATCCGTAAATAATAGTTTAATTTAAAATAGTATATTATATATTAGATGTTACAACTCAGGTTATTTAAACTAATAGTTAAATGAATAAAGAGACCGTATTATACTGTTAGGTAATTTTTTTTAATTATGTTGTTGACTCTGTCGATGTGTGAGTAATGTGTAAACAGAAGCTCTATTGTGTTTTTTTTAAATTACATAAACGGCTCAAATTTTTTCTGACACATAGACCGTTGCCAACTTTTGTACGTCTAATTATAGTATTTTTCAGAATACGCATTTGTAACAAAAAAAATATATCTTTATCTGTTTTCAAGTCTTTTTTGTTGTTGTCTTTTTAATTCAAATGTTACAAAGTGAGGGATTTGTGAATTATTTTCGGATTTGCAAAAGAAAGGTTGATCTATTCACCTGAAATATATATTTTTGTGCACTATAGGGAACCTTTATTCAACAACACACAAAAACCTTAGAGAAAAATAAAGTAACTGTTTCTAAAAAAAATTAAATAAATAAAAAACACCTTTCAGTTTATACTGATAGTAATCTATTACATACTGTTTACAAAAAAAAATTATCAAAAAAATAAAAAAAAACATCGATCGAACGTGTAAATTTGTAAAACGTATGTGATAGTTGCCCAAACAAATGACACTTTGATTCATCAATCATTCGGTAATGTGCTGAAAGTTGTGATGTTAAAACGGCTCCACTCAGCAATGATTTTCAATAGTACGCAGACCCGAAATACAGTACAATACTTTATAATAGTACAGTTCGCAACTCTTTTTTTTTATACATATGGTTTTACAAATGCCTTACTCATACCCGGTCTCCCGGGGGCAAGGACGGGTCAAGTCGTTTTTACCTTCGCCGTATATCACGGGAACGCTTTCGACCCTACTAGCGGCGCCAGCTCTAGGCGGCCCCTCCTCGGGAGAGAACACATCCTCCCATTTAGACGCGTCGGATGATGTGTCAACTTTTTTTTTTTTTTAAATACTTTATTGCGTACACCCCAATTGGAGGTTACAAAGGGCGGACTTAATGCCTTTTGGCATTCTCTCCCAGTCAACCCATGGGTTGGTGAGATAGCCGTAGCAGGTGTATTCATTTATTCAATTAATTAAGTAATAAAATGATTTAAAATAACTATAAACAAATATAAATAGATATAATAAAATTAATGAATAAAAATATAAATAATATACATAATAACATACGATTACATATGTAGATAGATAAATAAACATAAATGAGAAACACAATAATAACTAAATAAGTCCATTTAAATTTAAATAATGTTCTTTAACTAAATTTTTAAAAGAGTTCCTGCTTGCCGATTTCTTAACTTCGTCGGACAGGGAGTTCCAGAGCAGTATAGCCTGAACCTTAAAAGAGTTGCCGACAAAACCGGTGAAGTGTTGTGGAATACTAATCTTAAGATTAGATGAAGATCGCAGCTTTCTGTCGTGCGTCAAGAAAAGATAACAAAATTTTTCTTGAAGATACGCCGGGGAATTTACATCATTAAGGATGGAATAGAGAGTAACTAGAACCCTAGAGTGACGCCTTTGTTGGATAGTAAGCCATTTAAGGCGAATACGGAATTCAGAGATGTGGTCATACTTACGAAGACCAAAGATAAAACGAATACAGTTATTAAGAAGGCGCTCTAGCTTGTTGAGAAGATCTTGGTTCAGATCTGGATAACATACGTCGGCATAATCAATTATGGGTATAACTAGAGTTTGCACAAGCATGAGCTTTGTCTTGTAGGGAAGAAAGTGTTTTAGACGATAGAGTGTTCTTAAGGTGGCAGAGACTTTGCGGCTGATTTCGGTTATCTGTTTGCCCCAGCTTAAAGTTTTATACATATGCAGTCCCAGATTTCTAACCGAATCAGAAAATGGTACTAAAATACCATTGTATTCAATAGAGGGCAAGGTTCCAAGATCGACCTTAGCCAGCATTCTTGAGCTGCCAATTAGTATTGCTTGACATTTCGTTGGGTTGACGCAAACTCCAAAACGCATTGACCAATCGTAGACTACTTTTAGGTTGTTATTCAGTATAGTCACCGCGTTATGCAGATCATCTATATTAGATTGTACGTAAATTTGTAGGTCATCTGCATACAGATGGTACGCACAGTCGAAGGTGGAGGTGATAGAGTTAATGAAAACCGAGAAGAGTATTGGAGAAAGAATTCCGCCTTGCGGAACGCCAGATTCCAAATTTAACCACTATGTTGGCGCTTTCGCGGAAAGACCCAATGGCCGTTATGCCTTCCTTCGACGTTAGTAATTATAATTATATATAGATTTGGGATATTATATTTTGGAGGAATACGCACGCAGTCGTCCGTGCTGCGTCGAAGTATGGGCCGGACTGAAAATCAGTGCCGGGGCTTAATCTCCGAATCTCGACTATTACTGAGTCCAGTTCATTTCGCGGTCTTATACACAGACTTATACACAGACAGCAGCACAGACTTTGTTTGACTCTTGTTTAACATTTTCACTCGTTCAAGACATTATAGGTTTAATTTATGTTACTTTTGTAATGATTTTGTCGGTTCCATGTGTTTTATCTTACACCGTGAATAAACGTGTTCCTTTCTTTCTTTCTTTCTATTATGCTGAAACTAGGTGTTATCACGACATACGGCTTTGATGATCATGAGTTTACTTACCGTTCGCAATTTAAGTTACCCATTCGTCAGCGCCGAAGTCTCTTAGAATAAAGGGTAGTGCTCTCACACTACCCTTTATTCTATCCTGATGTCTCCTACTGCTCCTTCCTACTTATCATCCTACTTTCATTACCTTTGCTCCAACCACGACAGAACCCTTCGTTCGTCTAATAAACCCCTTCTCCAGTTTCCCTCCTATAGTTTCCCCCCTCTTGCTTTGTCCGTTTATCCTTTCCTGTTCAATCCGTACTTCTTCGGAATGCACTACCCTACGTAATCAGGCGTCTAACATTTCGGTACACTTTAATGAAGTTAGGCAAAATGAATTTAGTGTAAGAAGTTTAACGAAAGTTTTCCAGAAAATCGTTGCATAAATTTGTCATTTGCGGCAGATACTTCTGTGCTCCATTCGAATGCACCTCGAATGGTCCAAAAGTTTCATTTTAAGAAAATAAAAATATTTCTTTTTTTAAATTATAAATATTTTAGAGCAAGGTGGCAGACACTTCCCGACTCCAAAGCCAGCAAAGTGGTACATTTAAACTTCTTATACTTAGCTGATACTTTGCCTTTTCTTAAAAACACCGTTTCATTTTTAAGCTTGTCTATATTTCATAAAATTTAGATGCCCGGTACTTATATTCAAGTACCGAACCGTTTAGACCTACGAACTGTAGTAAATGCTACCAGCTGTAGTCTAAGGTCGGTGCTTTAAAATACATCCGAATTGAAACCAAATGTCATTTAAAGATAACTTTTTAAATTATGAACGTGGATGCAGTTTCGGAATAACGAAACGCAAATCTGTGATTCGGATGGGATCGGTGAACGAGATACTCGTACCTGCGGGCGCTCGTCGATGGTAAGCGCAAAAAAAGAATTGTGGAACATCAAGTTACAGATTGTTGTCGGGTTGCAGAACTACGGATTGCATTTGTTATACAATAACGATTCGTAGAATTAAGGGACCGGGAATAAGAGCTTTAAAGTAGCACAGGAAAATGATTTTTAATTGGCAAATGAAGGTTTCTTTCTCAGTTTGTATTAATGAAATGTTAAACATTTGTTTATATATGTATTTAGAATTTACTAAAAATGGGCTCAAAGTAATACTAAAGCCAATACCAAAACATTAACCAACTAAACATGGCTATTATGAATTTATTTTATTTTGTTATTAAGTAGGTGATAACATGGCATATAGTAAAGTTCATATGGAATGTAATTTCATTGGTAATATATAATATTAAGTCCTTACATATGAAATAAGCGTATTATATGGAAAAACTAAGAACATTTTTTTTTATGAAATTATATATTTAATCTATGTATGTATATATTCACGCCTTGTTCTCAACGGGGTAGGCAGAGACAATCTTCTTCCACTTGCTACGGTCCTGACATGCGTATATTTAATCTAAAACCGTCATTTACGAAAACAAAACTAGATTTTATTAAGTTTAGGCATTCTAGAAATGTTTTATTGCTCAAAAAGTTACAGTTATTATTTAGGTGCTGGTAGTAAATGAATGTTCATGTAAACAGATTCTTATCAAAATATTATCGGCTAAATGCTGTTTTAAAAGATTTAAGTAAATGACATTTGATGATGCTCGTACAATATTTTTGTATGTCAGATGCCGAGTATGTGTTATTATTAACACTGTTATACGTAATGATTTCTAGTATTTACGCAAACACTACACATTTGAAATGAAATGTGTAGTGTTTGCCCTCTCTGATCCGTCCAACTACAGGCCTATTGCCATCACCCCCTTGTTATCTAAAATAATGGAGTCACTCATCAACACCCAGCTCCTGAGGTACCTGGAGGAACACCAGCTGATCAGTGACCGACAGTACGGTTTCCGTCGCGGACGATCAGCTGGTGATCTTCTAGTTTACCTGACTCACCGATGGGCAGAAGCAGTTGAGTCTAAGGGGGAGGCTTTGGCGGTTAGTCTGGACGTAGCGAAAGCATTTGATAGGGTTTGGCATAAAGCGCTTCTTTCAAAGCTTTCATCTTACGGGGTTCCTGAGAGATTGTGCAACTGGGTCACCAGCTTCCTCACGGATCGGAGCTTCAAGGTTGTTGTAGACGGTGCATGCTCGGACCCAAAACCCGTGAATGCTGGTGTTCCACAAGGCTGTGTGCTATCTCCCACTCTGTTCCTTCTGCATATCAACGACATGCTACAAATCAGTAGCATTCATTGCTATGCAGACGATAGCACGAGTGATGCCCTATATACAGGCCGTGCGAATATTTCTCGGGAACACGTCGACGAGTGCCGGAACAAACTTGTGTCTGAAGTCGAGACCTTGTTATTCAAAGTCTCGGATTGGGGTCGACGTAATTTGGTCCTATTCAACCCCAAAAGACACAGGTTTGCGCGTTCACCGCTAAAAGAATCCCTTTGTCGTTTCTCCTCTTTTGAGAACATTCCCTTATTGGCTCAGCCAGTATCGGAATCCTTGGCGTTGACATATCAAGCGACGTTCAGTTCCGTGGTCACTTGAGGAAAGGCCAAATTGGCCTCCAAAAACCTTGGTGTGCTCTGTAGAGCGGGACAATATTTCATGCCGGTCCACCGTTTGCAACTTTATAAGGCGCAAGTTCGGCCCCACATGGAATACTGTTCTCATCTCTGGGCAGGGGCACCCCAGTACCAACTCCTTCCATTTGACCGCATCCAACGTCGAGCGGCTCGAATTGTCGGCGACCAAGCTCTCTGATCGGCTTGATCCTTTGGCCTTGCGAAGAGATGTTGCTTCTCTTTGCATTTTGTACAAAATTTTCCACGGGGAATGTTCTGAGGAACTTTTCGGATTGATCCCAGCTGCTGAGTTTCACCATCGTACATCGCGACAGAATTCGAAGTTCCATCGATACCACCTAGATGGTTGGCATTCCACCACAGTGCGTTTTAATCGAAGTTTTCTGCCACGCACTTCGATTTTGTGGAATCAGCTGTCGCCAGCAGTATTTCCGAACAGTTACGACTTAGGGACCTTCAAGAAAAGAGCTTATTCCTTCCTTAAAGTCCGGCAGCGCATCTGTAGCTCCTCTGGTGTTGTGGATGTTCGTGGGCGTCGGTGATCACTTACCATCAGGTGAGCCGCACGCTCGTTTGCCCCCTTCTTCTTTAAAAAAAAAAAACTATTATTTACGAATTTTATCGCGTTTAATTTTGTTTTTATATTCCCGACGGATTGATTGCTTCACAGCAACCGTGGTCACATGGGGACTGAGGTGTTAGACGTCCCGATGTCATAGTTAACTCGGGCTACTTACGGCTTTAATTTATAAATTTTACTACGAGCTTTCATTTATAAATTTTTTGGCCTTACTTAATTAATTAAAGACTTAACTTTTTGTGGTGCCGGCTTCAATCTTGGACTCGACTGGACCGATAATGATAGGGGGGGTTTTTTTTTCCGATTTCCGATTATGTTTCATATGGTGTTGCGAACGTATAGACACATAGGTTAAATTTCTTTTTTATTTTCTTATTTTTTTTATTTTTTTACCTCGGCACCACCACGTACTTCAGCTAATAGATATATATACGTTTACACAGCTTTAAAATTCATTATGTGTTTGCCATTTATAAACGCAGAGTAAATATTTGCATAGCAGAATTATTAAGCTTTTGTTGAAATTACGCTTATTAACCTATAATCTGTGCCCGTATCTAACTATACATTTCTTAAATCGTAACTTGTATGACCATGTAGCATAGCGTTTGTGCTACCTTGGGCTAATATCTAGTTCTCTATATCTATACTAATAAATTACAAAGACGTAACTGTATCTCGTTGTGCAGGTTAAACTTTAAAACGGACCGATTTTGGTCGGATTTCATTAGATATGTTTCTTATGACGTTGCGAAGAAGTGAATTGGCTATAAAGAAAACAAAAAAAACGGAACCGCCGGCTACAGCAGCTGGTATATTATATATCCTTAAATATAAATGATTATATGGGAAAGGGGGCAAACGTGCACCTGATTATAAGTGATTATCGACGGATGAAGGGGGGCCTCAATAAACGAAACGCAGAAGCACAAGATGTCGCTTGGCTCTACCACGTACAAATATATCGATCATAGCTACGTACTATTTTGACTATCACTTATTAAAGGATATATCCGACATTTTTTTATTACGTTATAAATGTCAACTAGGCAAAGAAGATTTTTTTTTATTCCCTCATGTGACAAACATCATTATGGCACTACTTTATTCCTAATCAATATAAACTCCCCCCTTAATACAATGTTAAAAACAAAATTCTTTTTTATTTTCTTATTTTTTTATTTTTTACCTCGGCACCACCACGTACTTCAGCTAATAGATATATATACGTTTACACAGCTTTAAAATTCATTATGTGTTTGCCATTTATAAACGCAGAGTAAATATTTGCATAGCAGAATTATTAAGCTTTTGTTGAAATTACGCTTATTAACCTATAATCTGTGCCCGTATCTAACTATACATTTCTTAAATCGCGACTACGTAACTTGTATGACCATGTAGCATAGCGTTTGTGCTACCTTGGGCTAATATCTAGTTCTCTATATCTATACTAATAAATTACAAAGACGTAACTGTATCTCGTTGTGCAGGTTAAACTTTAAAACGGACCGATTTTGGTCGGATTTCATTAGATATGTTTCTTATGACGTTGCGAAGAAGTGAATTGGCTATAAAGAAAACAAAAAAAACGGAACCGCCGGGTACAGCAGCTGGTATATTATATATCCTTAAATATAAATGATTATATGGGAAAGGGGGCAAACTTGCACCTGATTATAAGTGATTATCGACGGATGAAGGGGGGCCTCAATAAACGAAACGCAGAAGCACAAGATGTCGCTTGGCTCTACCACGTACAAATATATCGATCATAGCTACGTACTATTTTGACTATCACTTATTAAAGGATATATCCGACATTTTTTTATTACGTTATAAATGTCAACTAGGCAAAGAAGATTTTTTTTTATTCCCTCATGTGACAAACATCATTATGGCACTACTTTATTCCTAATCAATATAAACTCCCCCCTTAATACAATGTTAAAAACAAAATTCTTTTTACGTATTTATTTTATCACACAACGCTACGATAGCCTAGCAATTAGGAGATCAGCCCCAGAATCAGGAGACTCCGAGTGCAAAGGGTACGTGTGAGTTTTTCGAAACTTATTATGTAAGGTGTATCAATAGTTTGGTCACTAAGACGTCACAGGCTTGCTACCTGTCACGTTGAAACTACTCAAATAATTGTTTAGTACCTCTGATCAGCCTATTATTGGATATACGGCGGTGAAAGCCTTTGTTTCTTTTAATTTTACTTAAAACCTTTCATTAAATTAATTATTATTAATAATTTTTACATATCAATCAAGCAGGTTTTTCCGCGTGATTATAAATATTGCAGCTTCGGGCCGATGTGTAACGCTCCTTCTGTGTTAAGTCATGAAATTGTCCTTTAAGATGCGGTGCAAGCGCTGCACCACGGAGCTTTAAAAAGCAATCCTTAGAGATCCTTTATTCCGGACGAGCAGTTGCCAATAACATCAATTTCGTTTCCACAGAAAATATAAGCGAGGAAATTAGAAGGATTCTCGCTGAGAAACGGAAACAGTGAATGTATGGTCAAAGTTCTCGAGTCATTGATCCCATAGACACACCGATGGGGTCGACGAATTTAACCTAAAGTTCCTCAATGGATTGTATGATTGGAAATTCTTATTGTCGGTCATAATAAGGTTGTTGATTTAGGACATTTTTCTGTTAGTCTATAAGCTTGACGTTCGTTATATGCACCATAATCTAACATATAATGTAGGTTACAGTGCTCTGCCTACGAGTATAGTTAGCAGGTTGGGCACGATTACCCTTTTTGGCATTAGCTTCGACCTCGGCCACAGTTGAACGAATTGCCACGACTGGCCAAAAGTAGTCTTTGGTTATTAACTAGTTTAGTTTGCTGATCGTATTTACTTCAAATCGTATTTAATCCAATTATGCGACGCATTTAATTCGAAATAGTCCGTTAACTTTTGAAATCTAAACAAGAAATTTTTCTTTTCAGTCAGGTAAAGATCTAATATGGAATTTAAGAAATTTTCCCCGAATGTCACCCTCACCTGCATATGGTGCACCTTGCTAAGTCACGGATGAATCTATACGAAGTGTAGTGTCCTGCCCAGCGTGGTGTCTGGACAAATCTTACATGTCAGTTTTTGTTGATGCCTTCTTGGAAAGGCTATGTCCAGCATTCCACACAAAAAAGTATTATGAAGGTCAAAACACATAGTACTGTTTGTTTTATTCGAAATTTTAATTATTGACCCAATTCGTTTGGGTCCGAAGGTCACTAGGATTTTTTTTTGATTTCACCTACAGAAAGGTCTGTGTGTTTCATACATTATTATTTATCAAACCTTTTTTAGGTACATTAATTCATTTTGCCAGTGTTAGCGAAAAGAGGGAGGAAAACCCACTATTGCATCGTATGAAAACTCTTTCCATGTGTTTACTAGATGTTATTTTAATATACATTATTCACGATAAGGCGTAAATTCGCAATTGACTTATCTATGTTGTTTATAGCACTATTAACTGAGACCTCTGTTGTGGAAAGATACTCAAATGTCAGCCGATAACTGACCCCCTGCGGCTGATCTGACGGCACAGCGCACTAGAATTGCGTCCTATTATTTACATAGTTTTATCGTGGGCAAAAATAAATTTGTTGCCCCTATGTTGACTTATTTCGTCATCTGTTTGAACTGAATTGAACTTGCACCCTAATATTTAAGCCAAGCTGACGAGTTGATTTACGTCAGAAGCCACAAGTACAAATATTTGTTGGATATACTTTTGTTTATTTTTAAGACAATCTAGTAAAACTCTGGCGTAACGTTTTAACTATATAAGCACTCACGCCTATAATCCATAGGAGTAGACAGAGATTACTAACTTCCCTTTGGCATGCTTCTGCGTAGTCAAACGGATTTCGCAACCCACTTTTTGCATCTATGAGAGATAGAACGAGATGGGTAGCGAACCTCGTCGCCGAGTTTGCACCAGGAGATTAACATGAGATTTTGCAGGCTTTTCAATTAGTCGCCTTTTACGATGCTTACGGGAAGAAAGGGGATAACCGATTTTTAGGTTACCATATAGAGAATTGTATGATATTGTACTTAATTTCAATTCGCCTCAAAATCCGGCTCGGAGGACCAACTCTGCTTCAAAACAGCAAAACGAATTTTGGTGCATAATTCTTCAAATAATCATCTGATACAATTCTGTTACTGTGGAACCACTGTAGTGATGAATTCGCCATATTTTGCGTTGAAAATTCTAAAAAGATAATTCGATGACGTGGATTTTCTAAGTAGGTCCCATACTAGTGTACGTTACGTTATCATTTTCGTCCGCCTTGACGTCATAAAGTTATTTTAATTGAACCGTTGTTTTATGTCATAAGGAATAAGAACGAAAATCAATTGTGATTTTTATGCCGTAACGACACATTGGAAGATTGTTTCATGTTGCGATTCTTTATCGCGTGATTGTTGTGTTATTGCCATTAAAATCTGGTTTGTTTGACGTCCAATATAATCGTTGCCCTGGGGTTGATTACGTTTAGTCACCGCCTCGCTTTAAGTCGCGTTTAAACTCACGATCGTTTGAAAAAGTTTCTAATAAAGTTGCTCGTTTGTGGTGATATTTTTATATACTGTTTTATTTTTTTCTGTTAATAACAAAACAATAGTTTTTAATATATCACTGGCCGGTGCACAAGGTAATTCATTCATCTAAATATTATAGTTCCGAGAGCTTTAAATAGGCGACATTGACTCATTGTTCTGTGAATAAAGACCTTATTGAGTATTTCAACTACACTGGCGTAGGAAATACAATGTAACTTTTATCAATTACATTTCCATGAATGAAAGTCCCTTATTTGTATACCTACGACTCTAATGGAAGCAGTGAATCTATTTTCACAGATAATACCTCTAATATACTGAGAGTAAAAAATTCAAAGTCATACAAAGCTATTTCGTTACTTGACTACATAGTTTGATTTGAACTAAATTATAAAAAGTTTTTTGATTATTTATTTTTTTCAATGTGTTTTGTAAATAGACAACCGCAATTTTAATTATGTTGTAAAAAATTACACTTAATTCAATTTTGTGGTTATAATTAATATCTGTAAGTATTGTCCGTATCTGTATACCTACGACTAAGCGCCAATAGCCGAATGGATTACGTTGCGGATTACGAAACATGACGTCGTAAGTTCGAGCCCGCCATTCGACTATTGTCGTGAACCACTCCAGATACAAGCTGCAATGCCTTAGTTGGTGGGTTAACAGGAATATTGGTAATGTTACTTGATAAATAGCATTGCTAGTATTCTTTAAAAAAAAAAATCCGTAACTAATTAAATAAGAAGAGAACAATTATTATTTACTAACGGGATTTATCGATAATAGTTTCGATTTCAGTTATGAAAAATTATTCATAATAGTCCTTCCCTTCACTCCATATATAACACACTCTGTGGTATATCTAGTTCTAAGCAGTCTTCTGCTGAGCATATACCTCTTTAATTAGGAGGATTTGTGCGTTTTCTTTTCTAATTAGTTACGTTTTCCCGTTGGCGTGAAAAACGAGCTAATAGTCAACCTGCTGGTAAGTGGCTACTGCAGCCCGTGGACACCTGCAAACTTCTTCAATCGAAGAAATTTGCAGATGCCTTGTCGCCCCCTGAGAACTAAGATGGAATGCCTCATAGCCTATAATTGTACTGGCTCTCGTATACCTTTCCAACCGGAACACAACAGTAACTGCATTGCTGTTTAGCGGCAGAAATGGGTACCAACTGGTACCAACCCAGACGATTCCTAGGAATGGAAGGAATTCACCACCGGATAAACACCAAGCTTGGCGGGCAATAGCCGAACCCGACACTTGCACCCTCAGACAATGCTGCTCTACACTAGATCTAAGTCTTGGCATATTTGAGAGGGTTACTTCAAAAATGCCGGATGCATCAAATCTTCAGGCATTTCATTAGATAGGTTGGCAGATTTTCTTACATTGGGAAAGGTACTAAACAACGTCTTAAAAATAGTACTGAATAGGTACTGAAATATCTAATATTTAAATGTATATTTTCCAATTGCAGAAAAGCTTTATATTTTTGATTGAACTTAATCGAACGTATTACAGGTCTAACATGGACGGTCCCGCAGGACCAACACCATGTAAGCTAAGGAACTGCAGAAAAGAGGCACAAAACGACTTGGCCGCACCCGTGACTAGGCTAAACGCGGAGAACACAAACTTTGACAGCTGTCAGTCAAACTGTCACTGTGACAAGACACAAAGCGAGGTGAAAGTGAGGAGCAAGAGATATGGCAGAGGGGCAGTAGAATCAGGTAAATTTGGTGTTCTAGTCCTTTTTGATGCTTTTCCTTAGTCAACACCCAAAATGGGGTTGACAGATGTTCTTCAGCCGTCACCGGGTCAAGTTATTTTAAAAAATGAGTAATAGTAATATTATTAACATGATTAATATTTCGATTAACTACTCTCAATTAACCCTAAGAGATTATATCGAGTGGTTCACGATAATAGACTAAAGAGTCTACAATTTCATGTTTAGCAGTCCGCAATAATGCTTTAGGGCATTACACTATTGGCGCTTTCCAACTTGAATCATGTTACGTTAGGGTTCTATACTCTTTGGGTTCGGGAGCCTGATTTTACATACATTCCAATATACTAGGGTAAGGTAGGTATACTATATTCACATTTCAACGCACCGTGCTCCGTGACAGTGTAACGGTAAGTGCTATGCTTGAGGTTGGGTCCATATGTGACGAATCGACGCACCTTGATGCCGTGACAAAGTGACAAGTGTGTTCGGAAATTGTCACAAGAACTAATGATGCGACCTATTGTCGCACAGTGTGATCCGCTCAGAGGCCTTGTGAGACAATAAAATTTGCCGTATCGTAGATTTATGGCGCGCTCACAACAACGCGTTGCATTTATAGCCAGTGTGGCCGGTGCTTTTGTACTTGTAGTGTTTCTGAATATATGTAACAAGTTATATATACTAATAATTCTTTATATAGCACATTGTATTTGGCAGTGCCAAGTATCGAGCGACTTTTGCTGCTGCTCGAATGTGCCGGCTCGACGGGGTAGTGCCACAACCTACTAGAATACTGGCGTGTAGTAGAGGCATCTTGTGCTTCTGCGTTTCGTTCAATGAGTGAGGTAACCGGAGACCCATTTCCCCTCCCCCATCCACATCCTCCCTCTCACAGGAGCCGAGCAGTAACCAAAACCTTGGACCGGATTGATACCACGGCCTCGCAGAATACCGGCGTGAAGTAGAGGCATTTTGTGCTTCTGCGTGACGTTCGGTGAGTAAGGTAACCGGAGGCTCTCATTCCCACTCTCCGTCTCCCCAAATGTCCTTAAAGGCCGGCAGCGCGCCTCCAGATCTTCTGGTGTTGCAGATGTACGTGGGCGACGGTAGTCACTTACCATCAGGTGAGCCCCTTGCTCGTTTGGATCATTTCAAATCGTCAACACTTGGGTCTTGAATTCTACTTCTACTTGTTCTGTTAATTGTACTTGTCTTATTTCAAATCAGTCGTTAATGCAGCGATACAAAACGCAGAGGGTCATTCTACTTACACTACGTACCTTTCTAGAATTGTCAGAGCAGTGCCATTGCTGGAGAGTTGCCCCTCTGTACAGTGGATTTTCGTAGGCCGGTGATGATGATCATGATTTACTGGGTGGTGGACTACTTCTCTTACCCATTGCCGGTAAACAGCAGTGCAACTACCAGCAGTAGTGTGTTTCGATTTGAAAGGTCTGAGGCATTACATATTAGTCCTCAGGGGTGACAACGCGTCTGTTGGCCATGGGGTGGAGAAGCCACTCTTTGTCACCCCATCCAATAAAAAAATAAGGATCAGTTAACAGTTCAAGGTCTTTGAAGGATACAACGGGTTGTTTCTGCCTTCAGGTCTAACACATGAGTGCGGAGTGTTCGGTGCTATAGGTACAGGGGAATGGCCGACACAGGTGGACGTCGGACAGGTTATTTGCCTGGGACTGGTGGCGTTGCAGCACAGGTGAGAGGCCAATGGAATCATTATGCAATAGCAGGTTTATTTTAGGATATAGTACACGATAAGTAGAACCTGAATGCAATTTTAAGGTTTAGTTACGTGCTCAGTCGGTGATGGAAAACTGTATGAGGAAACCTGCGAGTCTGAAAAATAATGCACACGTTAGTTTAATAGAGCGCACTGAAACTGGTAATAGCAATTTTAAATGCTGTATATACCACGTGCCCGGCGGTGGAAGAAGACGTCATGAGGAAACCGGCATGTTAAAAAAATAAAATAATATCGAGGATATGTGAAGCCCGCCAAACCGCACCGGAGCAGCGTGGCGGTCACTTTCCGCCTCTAAAGCCTTTTTAGAGCAGAGAGGCACTTGTCCAGTATTGTGACAGACTCGTGTAGTATTTATTTGCTTGTTGTCCGATCACCGCCAAACGTACGGAAAGTTATGATTTTCACCTTACCTTTTAAACCAACGCCGGTTTTGTCCAAGGACGTACAATTTGATGCAATTTTATCTACCGTTTATCGTAAGAAAATGCCGTTGTCTAAGATTTGAATTATTAAAGAAATATTACATATAACTTGGAGAATACAAAAATGTTATTTAACTCTGTGCAGCTAATATTAATTACGACTCAATACTTCTAACCCATTTACTATTTCTATTCATAGAACAAAATCATCACAGTTTTCCACTCACATTAATTGACCTTTAAGAGTTAGATAAAATTGTTTATCGTCCTCGTTGTAACTTCCTATTTGCTTCTATTAAAATACAAAAAAATATCGAGCCATAAAGTATCTACATCATATTCAGGGGTCAGGAGTCAGCTGGGATTGTGACGTCAGAGGGCAAGAGCGCAAGAACTTTCAACGCCCACAAAGGTATGGGCCTCATCAACAATATCTTCAATGACGAGGCCATGAAAAAGCTAAAGGGGAACCTCGGCATCGGTCACACCAGGCAAGTGACTCGATTTTTGTATATGAGTGAAAAGAACGTTTGCTATTGACATAGATTGTGACTTTCGGCCAGTTTTGTTTTATCTGATTATGATTGCAATATATAATATTTATATTTCTATTAATAGCATAGCTAAATTATTAATGACATAAATAGCTTAATTACAAATTTGCTAACAGAATGAATTATTAAATAACACAACTTTAGAAATGCATTTTGTAAAAGTAAACAATTTATTTGTGCAACGTGCTGGTCGTTTGTCGAGCCAGCACTTGCACAATATCTAGAGAAAACGCGTTTTTTTTAACTTATTCACGTATTTGTTATTTCTTTTTAACAAGCAATAGACTTAAAATCTACTGCCTTTTGAAGTGGCTTATTCTTGAATTCCTTTATGAAACGAATTATTTTAATGATTAATAACAACGCAAACGTAATTATATTACACAGTTATTGCCTTTTGTTTACTGAATCGCTGATCGAAAACTACAGATTAGAATTGAGATATAGTCAATTGGTCCAGTAGGTCGTCCGAACTAAGATAAAGCAACATGACGCAATTCGCGTTCGAATTTCAAAGATGTATTGTCGGTATCATCTTTATTAATATGACCCTTGTATTGTTTCTAATACTTGTTTAGTGTAACAGAGATTTTCAATGTTAGATAGATGGGCCATTTTCATATTTCGTGCCCACAAAAACTACACAATTAAAAAGGTCTAACGATAAATTAACTTCTGTGGAGATCTACTTTTTCGGATCGATGTAGATTTCGACTTTCATTAGCCTAAAATCTCGGATTAGTTATTTCATAACAGGGAACTATAGTATTCATTTTACTTGTGTATGATGACATTATGTTTATGAATATATTTAATAGTACATACATATTTGTATGTATTCATATTTGTTTATATGTTCATTTAGGACATAGAATATCTTTAGGTTTTAGTTTAGTTAAATTTATGTATTTTAGTTTTTTTTTACAATCTCTTCACGCCTCGGGTTGTCTGGCAGAGAATGCCAAAAGGCATTAAGTCCGCTCTTTGTAATACTTTGATAAAGGCATTTAAATAAATAAAAAATAAAAAAATGTTCACAGGTATTCCACATCGGCGGCATCGGAGGAAGTGAACTGCCAACCGTTCGTGGTGCACACGGCGCACGGCGCGCTCGCCGTCGCGCACAACGGCGAGCTCGTCAACTGCAGCAGCCTCAGGAAGATGGTGAGTCCGGATGAGTGGGCCGATGAGTTCATCTACCAGTGACCCAGGAGATGAATGATATGCTGTAATAAACGCTGTCTTCTTGTGCGTGACACAAAATCTGTGTGTGTACGTACGGGCGAGATCGTATTTGTGAATGCGTGTTCGTACGTAATTTACGTATATAATACATGCTTAGGTCAGAGTGAGTTTTTAGCAGTATTTGGATATGTAACGTTTAAGTAAATATTTACACAAATTCATATCAAATGAGCGAAGTACGTAAACATGGTCTCCATTATTGTACCACTATATACCTCTTTAATATGGTTGAGAAGGGCTTCCAAATGCGTCATACTTGTGAACAGGTGCTGTTCTGCTCGAGTGTGCAGTGCACTTGCGCTTTAGTTTGGTGGATCACTGTATTCTTGTGGCATGCTTTATGTTGCCTACGCAGATTCTTTCGCCTGTTTCTTCTCCGTCAGAGGAGCCTCTTTACGAAACGGTGGTAGATTGAAAAGAAAAATGTAATTAGATTTGACGTCGTTTGTCTTACATCGGAGAATAAGGAACTCTCATTCGTTCATATGAGTATCTAGATCCACTGAAAGTATTAACCGGTAGCACCCATAAGCAACTCTCTTACAATGTGTATTCGCACCAGTGAAAGCTGGTGAACCATTCGGAACTTGTGCCCAGGACATTTGTAGACATTACTTAATGCTCGCTTGTGTATTAACCCTTCACGTGACATAACCTCGAAACAATTGAAATTGTATTATTATAAGTCATATAAGGACTAATGACACTTGAAAGTTAGTTTGAATATTAAAGGATGCTGTATCTTACATTCAACTTCGTTTTTTTGACTCAGAAAAGTGTTTCGTTCTTTGAATGAATCTAATGACGTTCATTCAATTTATTCACAGGTGCTGGGTAGAGGCGTTGGGCTGTCCACACACTCAGACTCGGAGCTGATCACGCAGGCTCTGTGCTTGAATCCACCGGAGGGCGAGACCAACGGCCCCGACTGGCCCGCCAGAATAAACAATCTCATGAGGTGATTGTTGGTCTTTTAACTTCTACGTTTAAACTAAACGACAGCTGTGTATGCTCTATAGTCAATGAGCGTTACCATTGTTGCCATCGAGTGTTTTGTTTTTTGTTTAAATGGGCAACCCTAGTTTGTTAGCTAGCTTTTTTAAGAAAAAAAAAAACTTTTCTTCCATGACTTTTTCTAAACTTCATATTTTTTCCAAACGTTATTACCACTCGCTCCATAGGCAGGCAGAGATTATGAATTGCCGTTTAGCACAATTCAAGTCTAGCTAACTCTCGTATATCGTCATCGGATATTTAAGGCTTTTTCCTTAGTCGAATCTCACCTTCTCTTGGGGGCCTGTAAATAGTCCACTGCTGGATATAGGCCTTTTGTTAGTATCAGATACTTGATACTTCCCACCTTGGACGCTGCTGTCGGTCTGCTTAATTTTGGTCTGGTAATTTTCGAAATGGTTATCCCGTCATTTACTTTTTTTAAGGACTTTCCTTTAGTTGCGGCTTTCGACAAAAGGAATGGTGATGGCAGATTCTGGCGCCAATAACACACTTAACGTTAGTCACTAAAATAATTATAAATTAAGATAGCTCTAGAATTTCATTACTCTACACACTGAGAGCCTCACAGCGTGTATATTCAGGCACCGATTCTTTGATACGCTTCATAGAATAAAAGAAAGTTCGAAATACTATTTATTAATTGGATTAAAAAATAACTTCTAACATTAAACTGTAGTGGAACAAAAGTTATTATTTGATTTAGTGATATGATATATCTAAGAATTTTTTTTTAAAAAACATCATATCAAACACGTTTTATACCACAATGTAACATAATTTCGATGTTTTGAACTTATTGTTTTCCTTTGTGATGTAGGCTGGCTCCTCTCAGTTACTCTCTGGTCATCATGCTGAAGGACAAAATATACGCCGTACGTGATCCGTACGGCAACCGGCCGCTATGTTTAGGCAAAATATTGCCTCTGGGCTCCTCCTGTAAGTTCCTAAATTCTTATATATTCGATTAAATGTTTCTTGATATTTAATTTATATGATTGATTTCATAATATTTTCATATTATATTTTATATTATTTCAAACTTTGCCTGATAAAACCTGCAATCGTGTTTTTTTTCTATTAAAATAAATTTTCTTTAATTATATGCATGAAACATTGTCATATTTCATTATTTTCACTTTTATAACATTGTGTATTAAACTTTTCATTGGATACATTTTTTTTAGATTTATTAACTTGGTACTGAACTGTCTATGGAATTGTTCATGAAATTTAGGTAACGTTGACTGGGATCTAAATTTAAATTTGAACGTAAACGTAAAAAAATCTGGCAATTTGCTTAGCTAGCTTAGCCCTATTGAATTCAAAAATAAAAAAAATCCTTTTTTTTTAACTACTTCTAAGCGTAATAATGTCTCTATTTTATATAAATTCTGACAATTTTTACTTTCTACCTTTGATAATATAATAGAATGTCCGTACCAATGACATGTCAAATTTTAATTCGCTCCAATAAAAATTGCAAACATTTACAGATGTGTACAAACAGTCGTCGGCGCAGCATGCCGCGGGTAAAGCATGAACCATCACATATTTATACTAAGTCTCTCATTTTTATTCACTCATTTATACATTAATTAATATGGGATTTCATTTTATTGCCAATTACGTTAGGCTTTTCGGAAAAAGAGGTCTAAAACCGAAACGTTTTACTTAGGCCTGTATTACATTAATTTGGGGTACACACATATCTGTCTCCAGACGCCAACGTCACCTGCACGTGCACCCAGCTAACGAACGAGGCTCTGGCGACCGAACGCTGGCGGAAAATCCGTCCGAATCTGCCGAACCCAAATCTGACAGCCTAGCGTAGCGCTGCACTCACCAAACCGCTCGCCCAGCATACTGAGTATGGGCGTACCATTGGAGAAATATATGCCTGCTTTCGCTGGTGCTCTCACGCAGTGCCCTATGTTCAGCAGTGGACTGGAATTGGCCGATATAGCAGTATTCATAGACAAATGATACCTTACCCTACCTTGTAAACGGACGACTGCTGGACATAGGCCTCTCTCGTAAGGAGAATTTGTCATTGGTGCTCGCAGTACCACACGCCTCGCACCTTAGCCGCCGCTGCCTTACATGGTTATAACGCCATCTATCGGTAGACACTGATATTTTCATGGCTTTTCCATTATTCGCCTCTTATGACACCCACGGCAAGACAGAGAAAAATGATAATGAATATTTATATTATATGATTAGTCTTACCTCATTGATTGCATGTTGGAAATATAATTATGGCAGTAAATGGGTTTTATATAATAAGATGACAGACTTAAACAAACGTTTGGGACGCCTTCCGTCCATACATGTGTTTAAGTAAGTCAGAGCGACACAAGTTTGACAGCTAAAGACCGAAACGCATGTATTTGGTAAATAGATACTTTAGACGAAGACCTAAAATTTTTAACCGACTTCAGAAAACGGGGTGGTTATCAATTGGTTTCTTATTTTTTTTTTTTTAGGACGTTTGTTAAGCGACATGTTCGCAAACTGTGAAACGATTACGATGGTTGCTTCTTTATTGAATAGGTTAAACCTCAAGGGTGGTTCAATTTAAATTTGAAGAAAAAGTTACAACCCTTAGGGTGGGAAAAAAGTGGTTGGAGTCGATAACTTCTCTAAAATTTTGTTTGAAAAATATGTTAAATATATTTTTTAAATTGGAAATCAATACTAACGTCCAAAACTGTTCTTGGGCATTTAATTTGACATTGCGTGTGTGGTGGGTTACGGTAAACCTTTCCCAAAATGGGAGCTGCCGCCTATATGCCACCTCTCTGTTTTGAGGTTGCTGACCGAAATTCATTTTGTATTTTCACGGAGTATTCTGTAAGCCTACGCTACCGTCACCAAGGTCAGGGCGCTCGCATTCATTTCACAGTTCGCGTACGACCTGGGTAACTGAAGTCCGCCAACTCTCAAGAACTAAAGTGCTTGAGAGAAGATCTTGGCTTTGCTTTAGGAATTTATAGGCTGCTGGTTTACTTTACAGCGTATATTGTTTATTATATTTGATCGCTTTAGTTAATCTAAACTTATCGTTCACAAATAACTCGGAAAGTTAATGGAGTCTTCTTCTCAAATTTCTCAAACCTTAAACGGTGCAATAATTGCAGTTCTGATGAACGGTACCGCAAAGAATGGAGTCGGCGACCAGGCGGAGGGCTGGGTCGTGTCCTCGGAGTCCTGTGGATTTCTATCAATAGGTAAGTTTTAAGTTAGTAACTAGGTTTTTCCCGCGACGACTTCGTGTGTTATTAGGACATCCTTCTTTGTGGCTTGTTGTCCCTCTTTCACCTCAAAACGGAGCAAATGCACGCGACCGTTGAAAATTCAGAGAGCATAGAATAGTTTTTATCTCTAAAAAAAAAAACACAATTCTCGAGGGAATAGTAATTTATCTTAGTTTACGAAAGGAGGAAGTCGCTGGCGAAAACTAGTATCAAATAAATATTAATAAATATAAAATTTATCGCAATATTCTAAGAAGAGTCGAGTTCGAACGCACGCGTTCGTCAATTGCAGCAGCGAGTTTCAGAGCACGCGTGCGTTTTTATTTTAGTCACGTGGGAAAATGTGTACGCACGCACCTGTCGCTGAAGGCCCTACTTAAGGCCTTTAAACCCCACGGATAAGACACGCTGTAGGCCCGACGGTGGCCTTAACATCTTCGGCGGAATAGAAGCAAACGTGGTACACTGTTCGTCTTATATATTATTTACTTCGTATATATACATATGTTCTGTTCGTCTTATATAGTTAGGTAATCGTTAAGACTGGACCGGCGACGGTGTGTCAATTACTTCTAATGCATCAGGTCTTGATGAACACTTTTTGCTGGTGTACCTTTTAATCCTGGATGAACTTACTCGAGTAATCTCTCATATTCTATTAATCTTTCATTGAAAACAAGTTTTACCTCTTCCTAAAATATGTAATACTAATTTATCGCAATTTCGACCAATATTCATTTTACCCGCCCTGTATGTCTTTGAGAATATTATCCACAAACACAAATAAGGGACGAGACAAACGAGCTAACCATTCCACCTGATGGTAACTGGCTACTGAAGTACATAGCCTAGCGCAGCACAACAAGTAACTTCAATCGAAGATTACGTATGCCTTATCATCCCCGAGGATTAAGGTGGAATGCCTTACAACCTGCAATTATACTGATCCTCTATACCCTTCGAACCGGAGCTCAGCAGTTGTTGATGAACGTCAGAAATAGTTAAGAGGGTGGTACCTACCGAGACGGCTCTTAGGCAGAAAAGGTAGGCAGAAGCACAAGATGCCTCTATCACCTAGAAAAGCTTATGTATTATCTGTGCTGCAGCGTTCCCGCTAAATGTCACTAACTTAACAAACTTATCACAACCTTGCAGACGGATCCTGGCATATTCATTTTTTTTTAATTTTGTTTCGCCACTTTAGCTAAAATATTTTTTTGTTCACTTTAGGTGCGCGTTACGTGCGCGAAGTTCTCCCCGGTGAAATAGTGGAGATGTCGCGGCGCGGCATCCGCACAGTGGCGGTGGTGGAGCGGCCGGCGGACAAGCAGCAGGCCTTCTGCATCTTCGAGTACGTGTACTTCGCCAGGGCAGACAGCATCTTCGAGGGTGAGTGTTTATGTTCAGCGATGGATATGAGGCTCTCGATAGCAGCCGGTCTAACGCGCAACGCCCGATGATAATCGTAACAGGGATCGGTTTAAATTTAAAGTTACTTCGGATTCGGTAACTTGGAAGTTAAACCGGCCAGCATTATAACTATAAAAATGGTGACGCAGTGGTTTTCTCCGCAGGCCAGATGGTTTACTCCGCGCGGCTGCAGTGCGGGCGCATGCTGGCGCGCGAGTCGCCCGTGGACGCGGACATCGTGTCGTCCGTGCCCGAGTCCGGCACCGCCGCCGCGCACGGCTACGCGAGACAGGTCCGTGCCGCGAGCTACGTAACATTGTTCACACGTCTACGTAACATTGTTCACACGTCTACGTAACATTGTTCACACGTCTACGTAACATTGTTCACACGTCTACGTAACATTGTTCACACGTCTACGTAACATTGTTCACACGTCTACGTAACATTGTTCACACGTCTACGTAACATTGTTCACACGTCTACGTAACATTGTTCACACGTCTACGTAACATTGTTCACACGCCTACGTAACATTGTTCACACGCCTACGTAACATTGTTCACACGCGTACGTAACATTGTTCACACGTCTACGTAACACGTCCGTTCCGTCCGCAGATGTATAATTTCTGCGCTCAAGTATCAATGCACAATGTTATTCATCTCGGAGTCTCATCACTTCATTAAGATTGAATGTGTGTTAATTTATCATCTTCACTGACCTACATGTACCGTTCCAGTCGGGCATCCCGTTCATGGAAGTGCTCTGCAAGAACCGATACGTCGGCCGCACCTTCATACAGCCGTCCACCAGGCTGCGTCAGCTCGGCGTCGCGAAGAAGTTCGGCGCTCTGTCGGAGAACGTAACCGGGAAGAGGATAGTGCTGATAGACGACTCCATTGTGCGGGGGAACACCATCGGACCGATTATAAAGCTGCTGAGGGACGCCGGTGCCGCTGAGGTGAGAACAGGGCAGAATATATTTCCTAGGTGGTAGGATTTCTTTTCTTGGTAGATACAAGGTAATACCCACACTAAGTAATGTAGTAGCCTGTTAATGCCCATTGATGGCCAATGGCCGCAGCAAATATCTACTCGTTCTTTCTAAATAAGCTCTCGTACTTTAAACTTCCTCAAAACCCATTCTACTTTTGCCGCGAATCAATGCAAACTGTGCTTTTCCGGCTCGCAGGCTAAAGAGAGCCGGCATAATTACTGGCTGTAAGGTATTGCGTCACAGTCACAGAAGCATATCAAGAAAGATCGGTTGCAATCACTGTTCATTTACATTTCGCGCATTTTGACTTTCTGTCAAACCACGCCCCAAGGCCGACGTCATTTAATGAGGTGACATCGGCACTTAGAGTTACCGATAGACAACACGTGAACACGAAGTGAATCATTCGTTATGATGCATAATATGATATGAGCGGATGATTAACCAATTAATGTACACATATATATTGTTTATATATATTTGCATATTATGTGTATGTATTATATCTTCACTTTACTTTATATTATGTGTACACCCGAACCCGATACTTATCATATTTCCTTTTTCTGGGTTGCCTGGAAGAAATCGCTTCTTAGCGATAAGGCCGCCTATTGTACTTTTTGTTTTTTGTTTTCTTATAATCTTTGTATGTTAAATTCGTGTGTGTACAATTAAAGTATATTTCATTCATTCATTCATTATATTAATTTATAAAGTAATTTAAGAATGACATCTGGGAACAATGACGTTTTGTTTCTTGTTATCAATCAGCCTTTGTAAAATTAGACGTGCAAATCTGTGTTTATTAGGAAAAAAAACTTTCTAAATTCTCGTGGTATATATAGCAAGTTTCTTTAACAATTGGATCCTTTGTAAATCTAAAACCATACTCAAACAATTCAGTAAAAATAATTACCTGAAAATCACCAAGGAGTTTGCGGTCTTATTTCTTTACACAGCCTTGTCCCTCTGTGGGCCGTATAGTAAGAACTTGCGTAGTTTTAGATCAATTGAGTTGTTTACCTTTCTATACTGAACAATTGGATACAATTAATTTCACCGTTTCCCTAAAATAACTACTTACTCTCTACTGAGTCTAATAAAGCAATTTAACGAGTAATGTGTTTTGATTAACAGGTACACATAAGGATAGCGTCGCCGCCACTAAAGTATCCGTGCTACATGGGGATCAACATCCCCACTAGAGAAGAATTAATCGCCAATAAAATGGATTCCTTCAAATTAGCGGAACATGTTGGTAAGTATTATATCTTTGTCTTTGAAAAACTTTACTTTCGTCTGTTGCAATTTCTCTGGTCTCGCGAAGGCAGTTTGCATACATAAATTCCACATGGGCAGACACCCCATACGCGGAACAATAATTTGTTGTTCATGTATATACTAGTCACGGGCGGAATCGAACCCCCAGCTACCCACAGTGCTGCAGCCAAACGCTTAGCCACTGCGCCACCAAGCGTTAGTTACATATAGCTTGCCCAGCGAGCCACATCTTTGATTCGTTCAACATCAGATGAGATAGTGATTTGACCAGAACATCAATAAAAATAAAAACTTAATAATATAATTCCAAAACGTTTGACTTGAGGGCTATCAGTAATGTTTAGTATTAACAATATCATAAGATATTATTTTTCTGTCGCGTTAAAAATAACATTGTAGTTTTGGAGAGTGGATTCAGTATTTTGAAACATTATTATATCAGTCTGTGATTTTTCATGATATAAGTAACCAATATACGCCGGCGTGCTATGCATGGAATGTACCCCATGAGTAGTCTGTGGGATTTGGGTCCTTTGCTATATTCGGATATTATTTCGAGGACGTGTGAAGACCGCCAAGCCGCACTGGCGTGGCCGCAGCGTGGTGGATCCATGCCAGCTCCAATCACTGTCATAAAAAATGTTTTTGCCCAGCAGTGGGCAGTTACAGGCTGGTACTTTACATCACTATTTCCTCTCTCAAACCCTAAACACCCCAACTTTTTGCTGAATAAATTACTCAATATTTGAAATATGTCACCAGGCGCAGACAGTCTGGAATACTTAAGTGTGGAGGGCTTGGTGAGCGCCATACACTACAACATGAAGACGTCGCCGAGCGACGGGATGGGCGGGCACTGCACTGCCTGCCTCACCGGGGAGTATCCGGGAGGGCTGCCCGATGACGTCGACTGGTGAGAAACGGGGTGGTTCAACATTGGATATAATCATATTCTATTGAAAGAAACAGCCACTTCATAAATTGTCCATTGATTATTTATTGTTAACATCTTCAGAATCTAGCGACATCGTACCGCAGCTCCAAAAATCTGTTTGTAATTTTGAAAGGTAAAAGAGAACATTTATTAACAAAGCCATTATTTGAAATTTTAAAATATCTGAATAGTAAGAAGATTCAAAACACTATATCAGTTACGACCGTAGTAATATGACAACAGAATCAAATGTTAACAGTTCTGTCACAGTTTAGAATGATTTGTTGAGAAATATTTTATAATATGTAATATATGAGGAAAAAAAATCATAGAATTACTGACTTCATTTTGTGTACTTATAAAAAGGACCAATAAAAATAGACTTTATACCAAATATCAGTAACTTCGTGACACTAAACATATCAACAAAAAGGTTGTGAATTACGTATACATAATTGTTTACGTATACGATATGTTTCTTAACCCGATATTTCTCCAAGCCATTTTATTACGGTTAATTTTCGGCGTTAGTTTCCAATGAAACGTCTTAAATAGATCCGTTCATTGTTCATTGATGTCTAGACTATTCAACCTTAGTTAATTGGTAACGTTTTAGGAAATGAAAAGAAAAAAAAAATACGCGCGTCCATGATCTGCTTAGAACGGAACGAACAAATATGTTCAATGTTAGCAGAAATACAAAATATATATTTCGAGGACATCCGAAACCCTCACTGGAGGAGCGTGGTGGACCCTACTCTGCTTCAAAAGCCTCTCAAATAATGATAGGAGGCCTTTGCCCAGTTGTGGGACACTGGCTTTTTATTTCTAGAATGTTTTTAACAGTGATATATTACTTATGGAATCTTATACAGTGGTGGTATATAAGCATTGCATGGACCCTTTTTGGCTTTTATAATCCACTTAAATATAGAGAGGAAGCCTTCGCCCAGCTGACAGATACAGTCCGCTACATTTTTAATTTGTTTTCCACGTTTTCACTTTTCACAAGTTTTCACAAGAACTGCATTCTTGTTCAGTGTCCCCAATACAAATATTCTATCGAATTTCATAAAAACGGTTCGGAAAATTTTAATGTAGCACTGGGGACACAATACTTAATACCTCCTCTCAAAAGGTGCATCAGCCACACATACCCAACACCCATATTCACAAACAATACTTGTCCATCTAAAGAAGTAAAGTAACGCATCACTCAATGTGTTTGAATATGTTAACGCTCACTGTGAGACTGCATAGTGAAGTCTGTGAATATGGGATTAGATACCTACATAATATGTCCTAAGTTACTTTGTTGTTAGCTTTAAAATTATATTTATAATGCCATTTTGGCATCAAAGGATTAATTAGATTTATTCATACCATGAACAAATTTGTAATAAAAATGTGTAAGACAATACCTACTGAAGAGACGTTTTGTTTTTTTTTTTGTTATTTAACTAATTAGAATAGTCATAAGTGCCTTATCTCGAATAGATTACGGATCTGAGGGTTATGCGAGAAATGTATAAACAAAACTCGAATTAACCATTATTTTATATAGATATTGTTTTAAGTTCCGTAACCTACTGAAATTGAAGTTTTAATGTATTTACTATAGAATGTACATTCCTATATTTAAAATTTTATGTAGTAATAACATTAGGTTGTAAGTTCTAAAAAATCTTCCTATTAATTATGTAGTAAATATTTTTTATCCGTAAATCTAATGTTTTATTTCATATTTCCTAGTGTATCATAACACAGATGACAGGCTTAAATGAAACAAATAGTTTAATTATTTATTTATTATGCCAATTTATTCATTTGTTATGATTATTTATTTTTAAGTATAAAAAGCATTTATAATTATTTCCCTAATCTTTTCTCTATTGTGGTAAATTGTAAGGAAATATGACATTGTTGTTACTGAATACAATACCGTGAGATTTATTAAGGTGCATAAAATTTCAAAATGAAATTCGGATTTCCATTTGCTACTCAACATAGGTAAACGGACCTCCGCAACCTACTTTTCGGGAGATTGGAAGCGACTGTTGGCCGCTCGATTAATTTTCAAGGCATATCCTATAGTTGCCTTTAGCGACACTCACAGGAGGAAAGGTGTGTCTACATATCGCGTTGTCGATTAACTAAATTTTAAAGGCCGGCAGCGCATCTGTAGCTCCTCTGGTGTTGTGGATGTTCGTGGGCGTCGGTGATCACTTACCATCACGTGAGCCGCACGCTCGTTTGCCCCCTTCTTCTATAAAAAAAAAAAAACTAAAACCCTTTTTATAATTTGTAACCAATATTTATGCAATATTTAATGAAGTTTTTCATTGTGTTTAGGACACTGACTTCGATTGCTTAGGCTTTTAATCGGCTATGCGAGTGAGATCAGATGATCATCTGTTCCTATGGAAAATTCTGTAATATTTTTTTGTTGTTGATAGTATTAACCGAAAGATGGCGGTGTTGGTCTAAATCTGTCAAAACAACGTAGTTCACTCTTCAGTACGTGGCGATACAAAAATAATCCTTCGTAACCCACAATAACGTTTAGGCTAAGCTTTGTTTTTTTATATGAAGTGCTCAGCAAACGCGCTATAAATATTCTGGTCTATAATTCATTCTCGCTACCAAAAGTCGACGCCCACTACCGCATATCTACATCACTGGTATTATCCCAGGTATCTCCCATTTTACCGACAATTTAAGTACAATACTTTTTATAACAATGTCATTTGGCTACATCTCAAAGGCTGTGCTTTCCCACAATCGCCTCAATGTCGTCGACTTCCTTCACGCAGGCGTCCGTCAAGACCAGGGGATCGCCGTCCGTTATGAGCACGTCGTCCTCCACTCTGATGCCGACCCCCCGGAACTCCTTTGGCACTGTCGCGTCGTTCGGGGCTATGTACAGGCCTGTGAAATATAAGAGTGATTAATTCACCAATGAATAATTTAAAAGCAGTTTCGTCGCCTCTTTATGACAGCCACTGGAAGAATCAGTGTCAGATTCTTTGCTGCTCAGTCCATTTGGCCGATTGCCGAGTGGTCATGTTAAGTTTAAGCTGACAGGTGACGTAGACTGGTGAGAGGGGGACGAGCTCAGTACCCGCCAGAAAATACTAACGGTCTAGTTATTCATCATCATCATCTGACTTATTTTATACATTATGTTATAAACACACAATACAGTTTAAAAACTAAAGCACACGCTTTTACCTTCATCAGATGATATGTGAAGGACTAAGACAAATATTATGAGCTCGAGTTTACTAGAAGGCGGTTTCGTTATCCACTCTCCAGCTCCATCATCAGACCAGCTCGATGGTACCATATTATTAGTATTGTCATCGGTACTTAATACGTGTGCAAAATTCCAAATCATTCGAACTTCTGGAAGCGGGTGAAATATTAATCACAGGTCAAGCTAAATAAAAATCGTGTAAAAGCCACGCGGTCGTCGCGCACCTGGCTCCACGGTGAGCAGCATGCCGCTGGCCACGGGCACGCGGCGGCGCACCAGCGGCGAGTCGTGCACGTCCAGCCCCAGGTAGTGCGACACGTGGTGCGGGCACAGCCGGTACGCACTCTGCGCCAAAACCGTGCGTTTTTTTTTAAAAAAAAAACTGGTGTGACTTCAATAGTCTATGAGATGACCATGGAAGTAAATGTGCGAATATTTGATTTCGTATGAACCACCAAACACATATTACCACCTTATAACGTCCACCACCATCCACCATTACAGTAAGTTCATGAAGTTGTATAAGACTTATGGCAGATTCACAACTTTGCCGCGGAGGTGACGACGATAATACAGACGCTGGGATCCATCTAGGATCGAAGTCTAGCCTAAATTTAGTAGGCATCGTAATAGTGATCGGTTTCAGTATGAAGATTAAATTAAATTAAAGTTATCTATTCATCAACAAAAGAAAAATCAAATAAAAAAAAACTCATCAAACGACAAATTTTTTTTATTATTCTTTCGTTACGTAATGAATTAAAAAAATCTCCATACGCATACTCTTTTTTCCTATAATTTTCATCCATACAATGTCATAAAGCACGCTACAAGAGTATAATAATTCGCAAGTTATGTAATGTGACTTTGAAATTACGCCCAACCCGACAGTTTGACAAATTACGTAATATAGACTCGTAGCGTTTTTCGTTTGAAAAGGGCAAGTTTCTAGTCTAGGATGTAATCTGTCGAATCCGATCGCCACTACGATAACCAAAAAGAGTTACGCAATAGACCGCTCTGTACGGTGTTGCGGAAGTGGACGGACGTAAAAATTGATGAAAAAAAAACAGTTATCTTGTGTAAGTGGCCACTGCAGTCCATGGACACCTGCAACCAACTCCAGACGAAGAAGGTTACTTATGCGATGACAACGCTGAGGTAAAGTAAAGTAGCAGCCTGTGAATCCCCACAGCTGGGAGCGAGCTTCTCAAATATCTGAGGGGATTTTGGAGCCGGGAATGGTTCGCCATGCTGCTCTAGTGAGGGTTAGCGGACTTCACATGACGTTGAAATAATATTCTCAGACATGCAGGTTTTCTCACGAGGTTTCTCTTTACCGCCGTGCACGTGATAGATTCAGCACTTAAAATTAGTAGAGTATGCAAACCTTCCTAGAACTTGAAAAAGAGAATCACTACAAACCCGTTACCGGCCTCTACCGGAAAGCGCCTACAAAAGATTTAAAAAAGAAGCTGGTTAATTAACTTATCTAAATCTGATCACTGTACACTTGCAGATCATATTGCTTAGCAAGAAAATATTATAACGAACAACTAAGAAATAATAAAGCAAATTTACAATATGTTTTCGTATTGCGAATGGCAATTATGTCGGCCTCATTGTACTTTGAAAAACAAGGCAAGGCACTTGTTCAGAGGCGCTACAGCCAGTTTTACAGCAACGCGAATCGGCTGCCGACGCATGCGCGTGTACTGTCGGGACGCGTTTAGTGCGTACCGCGACACGCATTCAAGATTGTCATATATAAAGACATAAAGACATAAAGACATAAAGACATTTATTCCTTCACTTACATCTAAACACAGCACATGATATGGCGATACATAACAATTATAAAATAACAAATCAAGAAAAAATAAATAAAACAAACTATGAATATGAAAGGGAAAATGAAAACAGGAAATTAAAAACAAATAAATTGTGCTATAAAAAAAAAAAAAAATCACAAGGAATTTGTGTGTGTTGTGATGAAGCGGCGGAAAGGACCGTCTCAGCATGAGCCACGAGGTGTCGCAGCGCTGATTTTCAGTCGGCCCCCGGTGTCCGTGCGCAGCGGACGGGCAGTAAGCGAGTAGTTTTTTTTTTTTTATTTTTTTCATTAATCTTCTACTGTTATTATATATATATTTATGTTAAGTTATTAACGAAGTGTGATAATATCAAATTATGTAATGACTACAAATTAAATAAATTTTGTCCACAAATAACTGCTACATATGCGAACGCGGTATGCCGTTGAACAGACAATGAGTGTACACAGTCAGAATGCTGGATTCAAATTATAACTTCTTTATGGGACGTTAAGGAAACAGTGGCAAGCCAGTGACGAAAACAAAGAAAAATAAATTAAAATAAAAATGTGCAGTAAATTACAGTAAAGAAATATTAAAAAATTATTATTTATTATTTAATTAGATAAGATCAATTTTGAATGATTGTAAATTAGCATGTACCCTTCTGTTCGTTTATTAAATGTTTTTTTAAATTACTTTTAAAGTTTCCTAATGTTTTAAGATCGCGCAATGGTGGAGGTAGATTATTCCAACAGTGGGTGGCAGCATACTTATAACTACCTCTGAAAGCCGAAGAACTATGCCGAGGAACACTTAACAAGTAAGAAGAAGCGCGGGTGAGATACTTATTGTGTTCCCGGCACCAGTCTAGTTTGCTGTAGAGATACTTTGGGTTTTTAGTTTTAATAACGCCAAAGAGAGAACAAGCAAAGTGGAGCTTGCGTCTGGCAGCCATTTTAAGACTGTTACTCTCATTGAGGAATGGACTTACATGACCTCTGGGCGGCACAGTAAAGCAAAATCTTACGCAGGCATTTTGAACCCTTTGTATAAGATGTGCGGTACGTGACAGTAAACACGGCCCATAAACAATGTCAGCATAATTAAATTTATTTATATACTATTAGATAACAGCGCCATCTATGCCTAATCTGAAGAGTTTTGTGTGCGGCTCTTCCTTAGGGATTTATTCGTTATTACTCAGCGTCGTGTTCTGATTATCGTGCATACTTACGCTGATAAGCTCGTTGCCGTCGATGTTCTTGGGCAGGATACCTTCCTGCTGGAGGTGTGTGCCGAGCAACCGGCACATCTGATCGAACAGTTGATCCAACGGCGGTCGCTGCTCGCCGACCAACTCTATCAGACGCTTCTGTGAACAGAACATTTTCATAGGCATAAAGACATTTATGCAGACATTTCTACACATATGTGATGTAATATTGAAATAAGAAAAAAAAAACTTAAAATAAATGTGATAACTATAATTTCTATATTGTGTATCTAAGAAACGGCGGAAGGGAGCGCCTCTGACTAAGCCGCGGTATTGCAGCCAGTAATATGTATAAATGTGGTGACAATGATATAATCTATACATTGTAAAGTAGCAGCATGTAAGTGCCCACAGCTGGGCAAATTCTTCTCAAATATCTGAGAAGATATTTCTTACATTATACTCTTATCTTACATTATTTATTATATTGTGTGCTAGCCGGGAATGGCACGCCACGCTGCTCCATTGCGGGTTGGCGGACTTCACATATCCTCGAGATAAAACTATTATATTATTTCTCAGACGTTTCCTCGCGATGTTTTTCTTCGCCGTTGAGCACGTGGTAAATACAGCACTTAAATTGTTATTAACAATTTTAGTGGTGTCGTCACCGGGGATCGAACCCTGGTCACTTGCGCTCTATGATACTAAAGTGAGCGCCCTGACCACTGGGCTACCACGGTCACTTGTAACGTACATTATATAAATCGTGCAGCTTACATATACTACAGTATTAGGTAGCAAAATAAAATAAGCTTTCACGACCGTGCATCCAATGCTGGCTGGTTTAGACAATTATTTTTGACAATTGTTTTAAACAAACTCTCGTCACCGGAGCTTATGTGGTAGGCGGTGAGCCTGTCGCCGTCATAGCGTTCAGACCAACTATACAAATCGTATCTGAGTTTTTAAAAACTTATTGCTACGAACCCGACCCATAGGGGTTTTTTTTTCAGAACAATTTTTTGTTCAAAACTTTCATTGACTGTCAAAACTAAAATATTTGGTACATATGAAAAGAAATTTGGTATGACTAAGGTATTATTAATTATAATTATGGAGTTTTGAAAATATTTTCATTATTTATATATATCTAACCGTACGCTAAATGCGCTTCGTCCGCAAAAGTAAGGGAAAAACTTAACGCCCAACAACCCTGCTAAGTGATTCTTGTAAGTCCCCTAATCACTCGGCTATTCTATTAAATATCCCACACCTGGACAGAGGCATCTTATTGGAATAATATAACTATCAAAGCAATTACCGATAACCTTAGCAAGATTCGAATACCCTGTGTTCTGCCGACACAGGATTTCAGCAAAACCACCGTAACCAAAATTAGAAAATCGCTATGTCCAACTGTGGACCATTTGGAGACAGACGGCGATCTATGAACAAACCTGTACGGTGAGCACGAGCTCGTACAGTATCCGGTGGTATTTGGAGAACTTGCCAGCGACGGGCCACGTGCGCGAAATGTCCGAGTTGTACATCCATCGCTGACACCCTGCGGATTGAAATGAAACTAGAGATATTACTTTTGTAGCGTTTAACTTTCCTTCTTTTAATTCACGAACGGGTCATGGGAGAAAGAGAGTGAGAGAGAGAGAGAGACAGATGTGTCTGACGCCCTAATGTCATACCTGGCTGCCGTCAACATTTTAATGTTTAATTTTTGCTCCAATCTCGACAGGAAGAGCTCACAGTATGTGCAGTGGTATGCTCGGCATTGGATTTGTTCATCACAGAATCCCATGCAATTGTCATGACCCAGCCATCTTCTCTATTGACATTACTATGTTTTTTAATTTCAATAGGCTCGCGAATCATCCTTGGCAGGAATCGGTGTTTGGTCTTTCCGAGGATTTAGTATACCAACCCGCGCTGGAGCAGCGTGGTGGAAGCGACTCCAAAACTCACTCAAATTATGAACTCAAATAATTGGCCAGTAGTGGGTGGGATGTTACTTTTCCTTAACTTTTAATTATTTATAGGCTTTCAAGTAGACAAAGTGTATAAAAAACTCCACAATATAAATTATTTTTGAATTCGGTGTAAGGCGTATATCTCATCCCAGAGGTTTTTTTAAATATCGTCATAGTTTTTTTACAATATTATTGATACAAACTGTAAGCATGGTGCGCGTGCCTGTACGCAAGTTTGACGTGCGAGTGCGTGCAATGCGCGCGCGCGCGTGTGTGTGTGTCGGTATGGAGAGATAATTACCGGAGTCGACGAGTATCATGTCGGTGTCGGCGAGCAGCTGGTTGTTGGCGACGTAGTGTATGTGCGTGGCGCGCGGCCCGCCCGCCACCACGGGCGGGAACGCGGCGTGCTCGGCGCCCGCCTGCCGGCACGTGTACTCCAAGATCGCGTCCACTGTGCGCTCCGACATGCCTGAACACGACGCGCGGTTTTTTTATAATACTGCAGTGATAAACGAGCTCAAAGTTCAGCTGATCGTGAGTGGCCGCTGAAACCCATGGACACCTGCAAACAACTTAATCCGAAGAAGGTTACAGATGCGTTGTCGACCCTGAGGTAGAATGCCTCGCAGCCTGCAACTGTACTGGCTCTCTCTAATATCAGACAAAGCTAGTGACCTGCAGCTCATTTAAAAATAACCAGTTCAATCAACTATTTTCTTCAACCACAACCACAACCTCACCTTTTTTTTTATTGGATTGTTGTGACAAACAAGATTTGTTATCTCCCCTGAGGACTAAAGTGGTTTGTCTCACAGCCTGTAACTATACTGGTACAGTAAACCCTTCAAACCGGAACACAACACAGCACAGCCGCTTAACGACTGGAAGAGGTAAGAGAGCGGTACCCACCCGGACTGCTCCTACCAGAGATGGAGTCTACCACAACGCAGTGCATACTGACGACTGTCATATCCAAATCCTAGAGACCAGTATTTGGTTAGAGATATTATCCGTAGAGGCTTACGGATAAAAGGCGTGAGTGCTTACATTTACAACGCAACAACAAAAGTATCCCGTATACCATTCCATGGCATAACCTACATCTCAGCCCATTTATCGATCAATTCTTTAAGCATACGGCAGTTTACATTAGAACAGTTGTCATTAAAAAGTTCTGACATAATCAAATTTTTTGTTAAATCCATTCAAACACACATACATACAACGACGATCGCGTGACTTAGTTGTACAGCGTACCTGACCGCCTATATTTGTTTCCAATCCAAGCCGAAGTCAATATCTGTTTGTTTGTATTGGTTTTCGGTTCAGGTTGTGTCGCCTAACTAAAGGCACTTTAATATCTCCTGCGCAGTTAAGAACAACCGATGGCACTGATGGAAATAATCGCCAAGTTGGCAATAGGCCAAGAAGACAGTCCATCACATACAAATATTTTTTTTATATTAGTGTAGGTTAATGTGAATACGTCATGGCGTTTGTCTTTGATAATATATTATGAAATAAATCAAGATATTTTATATCACAATCAAGAGTACCGTTGAAAACAAAATCACGCGAACGGAGCCGCGGGTAATTGTTTTATAACGTTCGCCAGATGAAGGTGCGTTGAGAAGCTCCTCGTCAGGCACTCACGAGCAGAACGCCCAAAAGTAAATCCCGTCAGGGTATTATTAGGAATTTGTTATATGCGATGTTGGATTTCTTTGCAGAACGTATTGCGGATAGCGCCATCTTGTGATATTATTTTTTTGTTGAAGTCTGACAATTAATTTATCACGCAGAACTTCATATTTAGTGACATAGATGTCGCTATAATGCAAAGGATAACTAACCTACCCACCAGGTTTAGTGCACGCCATCGCCATATTCACAGACTGCGAGCCGATGTAGCACGCCTCCTTCATTAGTTCCACTTCGGCTGGAGACTTGATTACCCTCATCAGATGTAAAGATTTTTGCGGATCTTCAAGTGCCACCTGGCCGTGCCGCAAGATGGACCTGATGTCTTCATGGATATTAGGGTTGGCCGGGCTCTCGTTGTGGTACCAGATGATAGCGGGCTTAGATAGTGTGGTCACTCTGCAATGATACTCAATCAGTATGTTAGTGGAATACTTAGGTTACTTATTGGAATACTGTGGTTACTTATTGAGGCATGTGGAACAGAGTATCCCAACTATACAGGTTGGATGCAACCTTATTGCCTATGTGAGTCATAATAATTTAAAAATAGTGAAATTTTTTTCATCAAAAGAATTAATAACATATACATAACAGCCTAATAATTAAAATAAAATGCTACCCCCCTTCTCTTGAGGAATGGCCTGTAAAATATTAGGTTCAATTTAATGTTCACCATCCACATCCACAAACATCACATCCATCCTCTATATGATTTGAATTTTTGTATTCACTTTCAATGTGACAGGAGGCGTCTTCTTAGCTGGGTTTGCACACAGAGATTGCCACGAGGATTCTCAAGGCTTTCCAACCAAGCTAAAATATTTTACAGCAGAACAGTGCCCTAGACTTTAGTACTCAACAGCAACATATCAGTCAAACAATTGACAGCAAAGTGATGACATAAGATCTATCAATCTATCTTTAAGTATCACCCATGAACTTTAGTACCTAAACATAATTTTTTCTTTCTGGTGCATTGCAAGAGAATGGAGCTGTTTCCTTATCTTTAGGAATGGTGTGAGTATATAGATTATTTAGAACTTTTAGTTACTTTGTTAAAAATTGATTGAAGTTCTCTATGGGTCGTGCTTCATCAACTGCAAACAGCTGTGCAGAGATACTGCAGCCACTCCGCGGACCTTCCCACAGTTCTGCATGACTGTCTTTTTCATGTACAAATAACACACTCTGTGGATACATACAATAATGTTAATGTTCTCACAAAGACAAACAGAGCTTATTACTATTTTTCTAATTCCACTTTCTTCTTTATCAGCTTGTATATGTCAACTGCTGGACATAGGCCATTTTATTACTTGCTTATACTCACCACGCTGGTCAGGCAGGTTATTGGGTGCAGAGCTAGTATCCCCGGACTAGAGAACACTGATCCCCATTACTAGTTTTTTGGCTCCATCTTTCAATAACCAGTCTTGTCAGTTTGTTAATAGAATGCACTGAGTATGGGTGAAGTAAAACATAAAATATTCCCTCCATACCTTCTTATAAAGATAACAGGTACATAAAAATTAAAATGCAGAATTGTTTTTTATTTGTTACATATCAAGTGCTGATTTGCAAAAAAAAACATAAGTCCAAGTAAAATAAAAAGTAAGTAAAAAGTAAATCCTTGCAAAAGAACACATTCCAAAGAAGATTTGCAAGGTTATTAAAATTACAAACATCAAAAACTATTTTTAAAAGATGGCTATCCTAAGCTTGGAATATACCTAAATAAAAATGAACCCAAAGCCTGCACAAACTTAAGATTTAGTCAGCGCCTTCTGCAAAGATTCAACAGAAATTAATAATTTAAGCTGTTTGTGGGCTGTGTAAACTGTGACGTCAAACACCTAATACCCTCATGACCATCGTAGCTGCAAACCCCTTGAAATGTTTGGAATTAAAAGTTAAATTAAATGTAAATGTAAATCTCAGAAAATTACTTTAATTTTAATTCTGAAAATGCTTTGTTCTATTTTGCTTCAAGCTTAGTAGATCCTACATACTGAGAAATTATTACCTTATAACTATTAGATTGTGCTGGTTTCACTATTACTAAAATAGCAGATGGTTCCAAGCATCCTGTTAGGTAAAAAAAGTCTGAATTTTGTCGAAAAGCATATGGAATTTTGTCTGACATGTATTGCTTGCAAGCTCCTGGTATCACAATCTGCAAAATATATTAAAAAAGACTTAGTTGATTTCATGTTTAGAGTCACAGAGTTCCACAACTTAGGTGGGAGTTTTTGTCCAAGTAATGATAAATTTTATATAAGAAAGTCCAGAGGAACAAATTTCCATTTTGTTATCATAAAAATATTGCAGCTGAACTAAAATACTCATTAAATATGTGTTCAATTCTTTATTGGATTGTGCTGTATAAAGAATCAGGGAAGTTTTTTCATATTTTATAAGTAAAAAGTTGCAGAAAAATCTCTTTGGTTGTATTGTGTGTGTCTGGCTGGTTTTGATGGCATTTAATAGGTTTCTTCACAGTTCTTAGGGTACTGTAAAGTAAACATCAAGAGAGGACTGTCAAAAAAACATGTGGCAGTTTTTTGATCAGAAGTTCCAAAATTTCTACAGCAATGGGACTATATCACTACCTACAAAAGGGCAACATGTTTTCGAACAAAATGGCACATATATTGTATAAGCAAATGTAAATAAGCTATGATAAAAAATATCTTGAATTTGTACTTTCATGTATGAAAAAACTTTTTTCTCAACCTTTTATGTGCCGTGAATTTAATTAATTAAAAGTGGACCATTCAGAGACCTTTTTATAATCAAATACTAATGCACATTTTGTGACATTATTATAAACCTACTGATCTATAATATGACCGATTATGTCCAGTGAAATATTAATATTACAGATTTTACAATAACCCTGTGATGTACACAAGAAGCTGCAATACTAATAATTTAGTGAGTAATTATGGTTATGCTTATTTAGATGGATTTCCTGCCATCATCATACTTACTACATGAGTCTTATGAACATTGTCTACTTCAGTAATTAATTTTTTGACTAAAGTGTCTCTCCTCTCTTTATATTCCATTTGAGTGATCCCACAGGTCAAATGGCCCTGTGATATCATGTGAGGGTGCGTGTGACACGTCGGCTGACCAAGAATTCCTTTTGGTACAGAAAACTGGGGTAATATCTTTTCATCTGGTGGCATTTCTATTTGTGACATATACCTCCATTTATTCTGATTTTGATTTTGTTTTAACAAATGTTTCGCATGTTTAATACCTATAATACCAACCATATAAATAATTAAATTTAAAAGAATCTTCTCTTTCTGTCTGTACAGAAATATCTTAAAAGCATATGTCGACTTGACATTTTAGCTTGTGATTGTCACCTCTAATTTAGCCTTTTTTTCGTAATTAACAGTGCATTGAATTATTATAAAAGGTTCTAGAAATACATAATCTCTAATGTTTTTGACTAAGTTTTTAATACAATAGTATGTAAGGAAAAGGTATAATTTTAACCTTACTTACCGAGACTGGTAAATTTGCGAAAATTGTACATTTTGTTGAGTTTACAAATGTGACGTAAAATTTGTTTATTACTGTAATATTTAGTATGATTTAAATAAATCTAGGTCAAAATAAATAGAGGAACTTTGGTCACTTTGACATAATATTATTATTGTATTGTTACAAGCGTTCTGAAACTATTAAGTTTCTTGTTACATAGACTATAAAACAAAATACTTTTCATTTTATAAGTAAATTAGAACTATTTTAATATGAAATTATGGCTATAGTTTAACAAATAGTATAATTTCATCAGAAAATTATTTTCATATAAAATATATAAATTCAAAATTAATTTACTAGACAAAGCGGTTAGAGTTTAGAATTCAGAACAATCGTCACAGCGTTTCATTTCACCAGAATACCATTTCACGGTTACAGAATGCTCAAATTTTTTTAAAGGCTGCTGTTTTTAACTACCTCTACCATCTACATAGTATTAGACCATTTTCCAATCATAAAAAGTAGAGTTTTAAAATGCAGGCAAAAGTTGAATCTATTATTAGCTAGCATTTATTACTTTAAGTACTAACTGTGAGTAATAAATGCCACGGATAGTCATTAGATGTATTTTTACTTGCCGTTGTATAAATGATTGTTAAGGGTGAGTAATGAGTGGTTAAGGGATCTACCTCCATATCAGGAGACCACCGAAGTGGTTGAACACTAAGACGTCGACGGGTTCCCGTCCTGTAACGTTGTTCCAAATAAGCTTTGATGATCTAAATAAAATGAGTTGAAAGGACTAAAATACTTTTCTATTCTCATTTCTAGATCTCTCACCACCGCATTGGGTATAGGTTAGTGAGTTATTATTCTTTAATAAATAAAGAAAATGGTCTATAAATGTACTACTGCTAAAAAAAGACCTGATCTCATTTCAAAGGTCCGCCACCCTGCTCTATCAAGTGCGGGTTCACAAACATATCCTCGATATCAACATCATCGTCACAAGCCTGTCCCAAATTTACTGCTGATCATCATGATTACTGCCAATATAGATTGCCAGAAAGCCCAGTCCTGTGGCGCCTGAATACATCGACTTCCCGCACCATTGTGTAGATCGTCTCTCCATCTCGTCGTCTTACATTGCATTTGCCTGTACGAGGTTGCCACTCGAGAACCTTTCTTCACTAACGGTTGTCAGTCCAGCGAGCTATGTGACCGGTCACATCACCTTACGGCTAAGCCGGTTACCCTAGTTCAGCAGTGGATGTCTTCGTTGCTGATTGTATCAAGCAGAAAGACACCGAGCATAGCCCTTTCGATAGCCCGCTGAGCAATTTCGTGCTTGCTCATGTCACGAAGGACCATATGTCGGATCCGTGAGTCATCACTGGCAACACGCACTGGTTGTACAGTTAGGTCTTAAGGTATTCTTATTTTTCCGATATCCGCTGTCCTCAAGGAGTTTTACTTCGCCGACAGCACGCCAGAGCGTGGCAAATTTCGCATTTATAATTTTAGTGGTGCAAATACCGGGAATCGATTTCAGGCCACTTGCTTTCTTTGAAACTTAAAGCCGGTAGAGCCGTGGTAGCTCAGCGGCCGGACTCGAACATAATATTATAAACTAATTAATGCTCCTCCAAAGTAATTTTCAATTCAAGAAATGTATTACGGACGATATTTATTTTTAATTTATTATCTTTAAATACAACATATACCGTTGGTACAAGCGCCAACATATACCAGACGATTTGTCTGCGACTTCTATATCTGTCCGTTTCACAACCGGACAGATATAGAAGTCGCACACAGTCCGTGGCACAAAAACAGGCTCTGAACTTTGAATACTTCAGAGGACTGACATTAATTCTTAAGGCCACGCGAACACAGACGTTTCCGTGATGTCGTATTGTTGGTTTTATCAAGTATCACTTTACTCTTTGGTGTAAACAGATACAGAAAACACCTATTTTTATTTATGTGTATTGATTATTCTCTTTATAACAAAAGCAACCTCTAAACGCATCTTTGGCGGAGAGAGTTTTAAAGACTGTTGAAGCAGCAGCAGGAAAGTCTGCGACTTTGGTTCATTGCCGATTGGTGAACTTCTTGTTCCCGCGGATTTTCTAACAACGTTTTTATTTACCGCTGAAAATTTCAATTGGCAATTTTAGAAGTGTCGGCACCTGTTTTGTACTAAAATAGTGCACGTTTTAAAAAATGTAAGATGCTTTACGTTTTAAGAAATGTAAAATGTAAGATGGGACCAGTGCTGCAGTTACCACATCTATCTTAGGATTTTCCGTTCATATTTTGGGTTTATGTATCATGTAACTGTCACGTTGTTCCAGATAAGCTTTTGAAAGTGGGTTGAAGCGACTAAAAAAATGTCTAGAATACAGTTTACAGCATTACAGAATACATCTATACTGTGAAGTACTCTTGTATTGCACAAACTAATCGATAATAATGGTCAGAAATTAACTCAGCGGCTAGCGAATTCCTCCGATGCTATAATATTTGTGCCACACATGAAATAATTGATTTTGAGCGGCTGATTGTGTGTTAAATTCCAGTGTAAGTCTGCTCGAGGCCACTGCTGGATACAGGTCAGATCTAGAGTCAATTGTAAGACGGCATGATTTTACGTTAATTCCGTGGCAAAAAGGCCACTGTCTTATACGAAATGCTCCACGTGTGAAATGCACCACTTAGTCAATACCCTATAGTCTCCTGGTACCTTAGCCTTAATAAAACGCGTAATATCCTATCTAAAATCAACTTATGACTTCTTTCCGTTTGCTATAGAAATTAGGGCTTTGTCCACGCCGCCGTGTTCGTCGCCGATATTGTTTACTCGTGGAACTTTTGTGAATTTTTTTTGAGGCATAGCGGACAAGGCCTCTGTCGACTGTTTCTTCTTCTCTTTCATTAGCTTGTTAATAGCCCACTGCTCGTCACACTTGTTATAAGTATAACTGTAATATACACTGCTTGCCCGTCAACTTTGTATTTCAATTTGGCATTGCTTGAGATGGTTAATCCGCCATCGACGGATTTACAAGGCTTTCCAAAGATTTTCCAAGAATCCCATTCGTCGAATATTACAACATTTAACTGCGGAATGGGGCTGGTATATCTATCAACCTATTACGGACTACAACTGTAATGATTATGATGTCGTTATTTCATATTTTATTATTATCTACTCTACAAATGCTAGTTATCGATAAGCTAATTAAAACTAACGGCTTACTTTTTACGTTTTTCAATGAGATATTTGTTCATTTGAAATGTACGAGTAATATCGGCCTGAGAAGTGTATGAATTAAGATAATTTTTTTTTAAAGTAAAAGCGTTAAAAATAGTTGTGGTTATTAACTTTTGTTCCACAACTTATTACTATATATATAATATACAATACTTTTGTTTAAATAATAAAACAATATAAAACACGAGTTCGATTATTTTCGGGATAAGGAGAGATATGGGAGCTTCTATGAATCCTTAAGATGACAGCATAATTTACTGATATTGACACTAATGAAATTATATTACAATACAATTAAAATAATAGAAATATATTTCTTGTATGTGATTAATGATTATAATTAAATAACAAAAGGAAGCGTTTCAGTACGTGTCTTTTCTTTTGGTAGGTTCCAAATACGTTAACCTTCTATGTATTTTCTACTCTATGTAGAAGGTATGTCAGTAAATTAAAAAGTAACTGAATAATTTTTCTCATACTATATAGTATACTCTATGAAGTTATTCGTAAAATTTGTATCAATTATATATCCAAAATTGTTATTGAAATCCCAGAAGAGAATATTAGGCATGAGCGACCTTATCGGCTAGTTATAATAAGTCTTCATTCATGGTGGTCTCCTGAAATATTGCATAGAATCCAGCCACCATAACAGTGGATGGAATGTGCTTGGAGCATGTTTAGCAATATAGACATTTCTTTGTGAATGAAGCCTTGGAGTTTGATCAATAAATAAAAGTCCGAATAAATATTGACTAGTGTCTTTTAATGAAAATGCGAAGTGCTAACGACTAATCAATTTCAAACATAGAACGCGAATCCCCCCACTCTTACTGAGCCGTGGTTCAGTACGGACGCGAAGCATCATCGAAGAAGACACTAGACGTCGGTGGTGCGGGCGCTATCATCGCATACCAATTATCTGTTGAACACAAGTATCAGAAAAGTCCCGTAATTATTTTTATGGTGGAGCAGCAAATGATCAAGCGGTTCACCTGATGGTAAGTGATTACCGTCGCCCACGTACATCCGCAACACCAGAGGAGCTGCAGGTGCGTTACCGGCCTTTAAAGATATTTGAAAGATCGGAGGGAGGATGTGGAGGAGGGATTGAGAAGGGTAGTGGGCATCCTATTATTTCACTCACCGAACGAAACGCAGAAGCACAAGATGCCTTACTTCACGCCGGTATTACGCAAACTGGCAAAAAGAGAATAGTTAAAGATCTTGGACATCTGCCACGGAATGAAAGCTGCTTCAACGAATCAAGATGAGAAAAATGGAGGGCAAGAAAGAAGCTGGGAGAAAAAAGTAATTGTTGAGATATTTTCCGAAGTAAAAGTTGCCAGTTTATGGAAATTATTTCGTATTGTTCAAGGACAAAAATAACAATTAACAAAATAATATTCAAATATATATTTGCATGTCATGTTATTGCAAATAAAGTGAATTAAACTGAATTATCAGAAGAGAGGGGATTTGCTAAACAGATGGGTTACCACCAGTAGAGTAGTACAGGAAGAAAAAGAAGAAGAAGATATGATTTATGAAATTGGCCTTTCCTATTTATGAAAGTGGTTCACAGTCTGATGCAACATACTTCTATGGTCTTCCCTTTTATGCACTAAATTGCAATTGTCTTTATAATTTTTCAACTGTTTCCTTAGATGCGGGTTCTATCTAGGCTTTGTAGGAAGGAAGGTCGTTACGTTCACCATTACCTCTCTAGTCTCTGCCGGCGCTCAAGTGATAAACTGATAGAGTCAGTCTGCGCTGAACTGTCTGCGTGTGCGCACGTCGCTTCACGAACCGACCGCGTCGTTACGCGATCGCGAATTCCAACTGTGTTGTGCCCGTTACAATAGTGTTTCGCAACTGTTCAGTGATTTGTTTATTTTTCCATTTATATCGGAGTCACGGTGCACAGCGAACGAATACACGAGGTTTGTTTAGTGTCTTATTTCTTTAAGTCCGTCTGTTGCCAGTGGCTGTGGCCTAGCCGATAGTTTACGGACCTAGTTCGCGTTGTATTTGCATCGTTTTGTAACGCATTCATTAATATTACGGACGCTCGCGTCAGTTACCTAACTTACGACCTCGCGATTTCATTCGGAAAGGCTGTTATTATAATTTACGAGTATATCTTAGAACACAAGTACATTCTGAGCTCTAGAAAACTTCTAACATATATATTATGTTACAAAATAGATAAGATAGAAAGTATTCGAAATTATTATTTTATTATTACGTGCAAAATTTCACGCTGTGAAATGTGAGGTTACTCGCGTTTTTGACGCGGGAAAGTAAGATTTCCACAGACAATGGGTAACTATCCAGTGTTGCAGATAATGTATTCTTATGATAATTATATCGTAGTCGTCATTGTGCGGAAGCTTATTCGCATCACGCAGTGAATTGTAAAGAAAGACAGAGCATTTTTGCATGTTTTATATAAATAAGAGTTGCAGTTAACTTTATTATATTAATATTATAATTACTAGAGTGTTTCAAAAGTTTTAAAATTCTGATATACTATATATTTAACATACAAGATCTGTGTGAAAAAGTCTATATGAAAGGTTTGTGGTCTTTAAACAATATAGTGGAAGGATTAGTGATCGTAGGTAACAGATGATTTACCTCGATCGACCTTAAACACTGCCTGTAGTCGCTGCTGTGTACCACACTATAGGTTAACTGGTAGAGAATCCCTATGGGCATTGAGTCCGCATTAATAAAAGGAATGGCAATAAAGATTAAATAAATAAACAAGAATGGTTATGTAAGTCTATGTGGCAGTGTATGCGTATCTAAGATGGTTATTCCGTCATCTAGCCACTTGATTTTCTTGGAATTTTCCGATTCCAATACAAACTTGTATAAGAAAGTTAATAAGTTTTATCATTTTTGAATCCGAATAGGATTGAAGTTACCAACTCCAGTAAGGGTTGGCGAACTTTATTTTGAAATCTTTGTTTTATTTCTAACGCATACAGACTCAAAGGATGGTTTTATGCATAATGGGAACTCTGCCATTTAAATTTGCTAGAAATTCTAGCAATTTCTGAGTTTTGATCTTCGGCCACTCGCGTTCCGTTAAATTTATGTGGAGCGCCTAGCGTCTGAACAATACTTTTTTAATTCTTTGTAATCGAGAGTTTAGAGACCAACAAACAAATGCATCTATTACGTAACTATTCTGCGGCAAGAGACAGTTTTGATTTACATACATTAATTACAAATTTTATTTTATTTATAATTTTAATGGCTGTGTTTTAGCGTTGTATTTAATTTTAATAATTATAATTAATAAATTTTAATATTTGTATTGACATAACATTTAGCATTTAAATAGTTAATAAATTTTCTACGCCAATTATGGCAGAATATGATGGGCATAACCAAAAATAAGTTCTTTTATCACCATATTCTGAGGAATTAATTATTACCTGTATGATAAAGATTAACAATTAAAATTAAATTAAAATAATATTAAAACAATACTATTTAAGTATATTAAGATTAAGAAGTAATTAGTGGTTGTTCATATTTCTTAAGGCGATATTACATTCTCAATTTGAATTAGGTAGCAATAGCTATATTGATCATTGATGAATTGTTAATCTCTTCCGAAATCCATAACACGGTGTACCTGCCTGTTTATGTTAAAAAAAAAAATAAGAGATATAATAGTGCTACAATATTACGCGCTAACGCGGAGGCACTTGCTTGTCTTCACCTTCCCGAATCTGATTTAACGCTTGTGCTCTAAGATCGTGGGAATGATCAGATGCAGTGACAGAGATACGGGGTGAAACACAACTCAAACAGACTCAAAAACAAATAATTTGGCTTTGGCTGGGATAAACTGGGATATAATTTGACTGGCTAATCCAGGTCTAATACTCTAGCAGTTAGGTGCAGCGGCTAATTACGAAACTATGCGGTCGTCAATCCAAAGTACAAAGTAAACAGAACACCAACATTCTCGTAGGTATTTGAACTTACCTAGGAGTGTGCAAGGCGTGCGTTTTTGCCCTTTCTAATGCAATTCTTGCGGCGGTTTAACCACGAGTCTGTTGCAGTTCGCATTGTTTAGATCTCCCTTTTGTTTTAATTGTGGTGAGTTTGATTTACGCCACATATAATGCAGTATTGTGCAGGCAATTCTCTCTGTATGGGCCTCTGTAATTTTTATTTATGCAAAGTTCAAGGAAAGGTTAGGTCCTTAATAAATTAATACATTGGTTGTTTAATATTTATTAATGTAGTGTTTAAAGAAACTCTCTCTTGTTAAATCTTGTAATGAATTATTATAAATTATATAAAAACGTTGTCCCGACTAAACTTTGGTAAAAAGAGGGTTTTAAGGACTAATATGACTGATAAGGGAAAAAGGTGATGATTTTCTACAATAAATATAGAAATAGTACTAAACAATGGTAGAGCCAACCGGCGCGCTGCTGCTCGATTGGGCCGGCTTGACCGGGGTTGCACCTTTCACTCCTCCCTTCTTCTCCCACCTCTTCAAATATCTTTGAAGTCCGGCAACGCACCTGTAGGTCCTCTGGTGTTGGTGTTGGAAAAAAAAGTACGGTTTACAGTGTTCTATTTTTTTTCATGCATAATGTCATTTGATTCCTGAACGATTTTCGAATTGAATTGATTGTTGTCACCCTGTGAAGCTTCATCATATTGACAATTATTATTATTTATTGTACTAGTTTCTGTTATTAGTTACTTTTATTAAAAGTTCAGTTTAGCATTACGGCATCTTCAGGAAAAAAATGTGTTGTGACATTAGTATAAGAAATAATAATAATTGTCAATAATATACCGACATTTACTTCATTCGATTCGGTAACCTAGAGTTACCTAAGGCTATTATAAATACAACCTTGTACAAAACACTTCAATGTGTATGTTATTACATTGTAACTTACAAAGTAGAATATGAAGTTATTTAAGCGCATTTGCACATTGTTTATTGAACCCTTTTATGGCAAATTTGATTCCCATTTTGTGGGAATACATCTTCAAGTCTACCTGGGTTGACATTGTTGTCTGAATTTAAATTTGTCTTTAATGTATTCGCATAATATGATGATTAATTCATGTTAACCGGACTGTAGTCATTTTTAGTTTTTTCGTATTATTATGCATTCGTATGACAGGTCCCTTGTTTGGCGCGGTTTAACTTCGGGTGGGACACTGGTGAACATGAGTATATTCAATATAAAAAAAAAAATATAAAAAGAATAAAAACATTTGACATTAACATATAACGATGTGACTTTTGGCGCCACCTCGAAAAGTGATAGTTGTATCTTTTATTGAATCTTGTTATTTTCGTGTATTTAAAATTTTTTTAATTATGGTTTATGTGTCGCAAGTATTATTTATACGCCATTTGCTTTTTTTATTTGCATATTATTTGTGAGCAGGAGCTGTTTGTGGAGGCTAATGTGATCGAGATTGTAGTGCACTTGTGCTTTAATTTTGTAGATTTTTAAATTTAATTTCTTTATTTAAACTTTATTTGTATACCATTATAAAAGTATTACAAAAAGCGGACTTAATGCCTTTTGGCATTCTCTGCCGACTCGAGGCGTGGAGAGATATTGTTAAGGTGCAAACACATCAAAGTTGTAAATAAAATAAAAATAATTATTCTAAAAATAATATAAGAATTATTAACTAATACTATAGCGAGAGAGCCGTGGTAGCCTAGTGCTCAGGGCGCTCATTTTAGTATTATAGAGCGCAAGTGACCTGGGTTCGATGCCGGCACCGGGGCATCATTTGTTTTATACGGTTTTGTACAGAAAATAGCAATGTTAAGTGCTGTATTTAGCACGTGCTGGATATCTGAGAAATAATAATAAAAAATATATTTAGTGGATATGTGAAGCCTGCCAACCCGCAATGGAGCAGCGTGGCGGCGTTCCAGGATCCTACATCCGGTCAGATATTTGAGATGGAGGCCTTTGGCCAGCAGTGGGCACTTACAGGCTGCTACTTTACTTTTATAGCATGCTTTCAGTGGAATATGCGTTTTACTTTTATTTGCATTACACTACAGAGAACCTCACTACTCTGTCAGAGTAATGAGGTTCTTACGAAACGCTGGTAGATTGTAAGAAATAAGAATTGACGTTCAACACACGCAAACTTTTCTTTTTTTCGTTGAAGAATTAAGAATTTTCATTTGCTTGAAGGACGGTGCGCCGGAACGAAGATTGGTGCTCTCCAGATCTCCAGGAGCACCAATTTTCGTTGACCTGTGTAACAAATCATCGGAAAAACTTTATTGTCCATATTGTAAATATCATCAAAGAAATCAATCATCATGAAATGTAAATTTTTGAATTAAAAAGTTTGAGCGCGTCAAAAAGTTAATGTTTATTTTGCCCAAATAGTAAAAAGAAAAAAAAAAGGATTTAGGCACATTGCCAATCGAAATCGTAAAATCTTCGAGCATTATGCCACGGAACAATCGACCCGTTAATGGTTTCTGAGACATTCAGACCATCTCTAAGTACATACATCTAACGCGCATTCACAGCGTCGACGGCGGAATGCGCCTATTAGGTACTCGAGTTCCGCCTCTCGGATGCGCCTGCGTCGACGCGACCGTAGAATGGCGGGAACCCACAGTTTTGTTATAAGTGATGAGAATCAGCGACTAACTTCTTTTTTTTTTAAAAACAAATGACATTATTGCTTCGTTTAGAAACAATATATCTCTTAACCTCTAAATTTGATTCATGAGCGGTGAAGGGGAAATTTAAGCACTTTTTAAAATTAGCTGTGTGTACAGTGTAATTCCGTAGAAAAGTACATAGTACGTCAACTGGTTCATTGTATTGCCGTGAGGCACAGGAGTAAGAAAAACCTACCACCTTACTTCCTGTTAGTGTCGTAAGAGGCGAATAAGGGAAACGCTTTGAAAATCTCACGGCAAGTATCTTATCTCTAATTAGTAAAATTTACCACCTTTAAAAAAAATACGTTCAAAAGATAAGGAACAGGGGAACGTACAATACGTATTATTAACGTACGTTTCTTCCGCTTTCGTTCCGTGGAGATATAGGAAGGGGGTTAAAAGTCCCCACCCGTGACCATAACCTTATGTGAAGGCTAGATTCGCCCCTGCGAAAATTGAGTTAAGGAAGCCCGTTTGGCTTCGATGAGTCGTTCCGAAGTTACATCTATATCTATCTATTACCGACCGTTGATTATATTCAAATTAAGTACCTAACGAGACCACGTTTTTTAAAACCATTCATCATCATCATTTCAGCCTATCACAATATCCACTGCTGAACATAGGCCACCCCCAAAGATTGCTACAAAGCTCGGTCCTGAGCTACCAGCGTCCATCAACCTCCCGCAACACTGCGCAGGTCGTCTATATAAAAATATTTTAAAGTGTAAAAAATTCAAAATATTTATGGTCAATTTATGTAAAACCTTTTAACATTAGTCGATCTTGTGCCAAGCGATTGCATTTCTTCAACTTGAATGCTGTAGTGTCATTGCAATGGTTCACTGGTTCGAACTTGCATTAAAGGAAGGATGATGTAAAGGAGAATCGCTCGCGGATAGTGACTTGCGCTAGTTATCTAAAGCCCGTAAAGCCTTTACTATTCCCTCGTTATTAACGAAAAGAATGCCGAGAGTAAGCCGTTAACTTCAGATGGTAATGAGTTTATTTTTTTTTATTTGGTCAAAGCGTCGAAATGTTTTGTAAGGCTATTGTTAATGTCTAATTGAGGAAAGGGGCTTACGGTCTTTAGGTTGGAATAAACGTCACTTCGTTCGGATTAAAAGGTAATAATAAATTAATGAACCCAGAACATAAATCATATTTTTATAACTTTAATTTTGGTTACAATTATGCCACCCATAAAAATGAAATATTGAAAAAAAAACTTAAAGTCTATTCTTTTATAGACAACTATGTTGTCTGTCCGGTATTACAGTTTTTTTAATTTAAAATGCTTGTTTTATTAGTCTGTTGTCCAAAAGATGCGGTAAAATTGTGTTTTATTTTGTGAAACGAATTCGGCAGTATGGCAGTGAGGTCATTATGGTCGAATGCACACCCTGTTTATTCTATTATTATTAACATTATGTTAATAATAATAGAACCGGCTCACAGGGAGAATATTTAATGTTTCTTGTAATTTTTAAACCACTAACACATATTTGATCGTGATATAATGACGTATATAATAGGATAATTTTGTTAGCCTCGAGATGCTACAACCACTCCACGTTCGACATAACACAAAGGTGGCCGTAACCCGGGGCTATTATTTCTAAGCTATTAGCTCCACATCCAACCGCCAACAAATCGCATGTTATCGTTTCAGTTCCCTAAAATGGCCTAAAGGCTTTTAAATTTTTATCTTAGTGCATACGCTTCGTTCGCTCACCATACCCAATGAGGCAACACCCAGCCATTTCATCTTAAACACTTGTGTACACAACGAAACATGGCATACATGGAAGTCGTTTTTCCCGTAAGCGTTTCGCCACCGAGGAAATAAAATAAAATATGATATTTTAAGTAAGCACTAGTGAGTGCGATGACCGACGATTAGCCGTGGCTTTTTTATAGGCACGGCGACGCAACGAGCAGGATGTTGCTACGTGACTTATTTATTAGTTCACTCCTTTGCGATATTATATAAATAACATCTAAATCTCGTACGAGGTGGTGGGCTCTTTCACTGTGTAGGTACCACTCTACATAGAGACCCAGGATAATTACGAGCTACGAGGCGTCGCGTCTTGGTGCTCAGGGGTGATAACGCATCTGTAATCTTCTTTACAGTTGTCCATGGATTGTAATAGCCACTGTGCATCCGGTGGACTGGAAGCTCGTTTTTCATCCCGATCCAATAAAAAAGGACAGTCCTCAGAGAGCACATTCGGATAATTTATGTTTTAACGCGTATTAGAAGTCACATGGAACAGAGACAAACAGACTCGGCCGGGGAAGTGCACAACGCTTTGATGAAATAAAACAGCACCCCAGCTGCAACAGAGTTCTTTTGAATGGTGAACAAGGAGTACGTTTAACCAAAAAAAGTTGTACCTTTTTAGTTAAACATTTATTATTATTTGAATTATATATTAAATCACATACGATCGATTTATAACAGAGTCTCGCCTTCTCTTATTCGATGAAACGTCTAAGCGATACAATCAGGCAACATTTGTTTGCAATTTCCGAGACCCTGTGATGTTTACAATTTGTTGCTGGGACGCTGCTTACAGACCTACAGGGGGTAATTAATCAGGACATTTTAGATCATAAAAACGACATTTTCTGAAACTGATTTCAGAACATGTCGTTGGCCTTCACTCACAAAAATTGCACATGCCAAAAAAAAAACAAACCCGGAACAATTCTCTGACGGAGATATATTTTTATTTAAATATTTTATTGAATAAATGCTTATATACTCATATTCCTAATCAATATTCAAATTTTTGCGTTAACGCAAAAACTTAAGTTTTTTTTAGTCCTCAGTGAGATATTCCAACACTGGACTGCAGCTTACCATGAAAATGCGTCGCACGGAACGCTCGCTCGTAATTTTGTAGTCTTAATATTTTGCATGGCGGGAGGCATTGTCCCGTTCCATTTTACGTTCCCTGAGAGCAATAAGGATCAGATTTTATTGTTCTATCACGGGCATAAAGACGTATCCGATGTTATAAAATGGAATTGTTCACATATAATTTAAAAGCTTCGTTCGTCGTACGATTCTAAACCTATTTGTTCTGAAACATATTTTCTGTTTATAAGGAGATATTGAGTTACGATTTAAAGTATATAAATAAACGCAATAACTGATTGTTTTTTATATAAAAAAAAAAAAATTAAATTTCGAATATTGAATCTCATGATAAACTTTCAGAAATAAGTACGTACACATATGATTTACTTTAACAAAGTTCTAGACTGTAATTTGTTCTAGAATTTACATTGCTGCGTTATTTTAGTAATTTCGCGATATTAGCGCAATCGGACATTTTTTTGCAGATTCGTTATTAAATCGTAAGAGGTACGTGCGTGCACGTCGGTGCCAGGTTGTCGCAAGGCCTTGTCCGGCCGGTTGGCATTTGCAATCGTGACGCCATATGGTGACTCAAATACAGATCCGCCACTCCGCCTACCTATAAAATATTTAAATGTTATCGAACAAACAACTTTATTTTCGATATGTATTGGATTGAAAGTTAACGACTTTATAATATTTTTTTTTAAATACTGGTATGCTCTAACAGCAGTTTATTTAAGTGTGTCTGTACAATGTCACGCAAATGATCATAGATTTCATTCCTTTTTCCATTCACTGTCAATGGACGTTGCGCTGGCTTGCAAGAATAAGAGTTTAAAAGAGTTTTCTAGTGATTACTTTGACGACAAGTAACTTTGAGCAAATCCTTGTAATATTTATGTTAGCTGACATATTTGTTACATTAATTGTGTATTTATGACAGTCAATATTAAAAAAAGAGCGCTTTTAACTCAGTACTCGTGATAGAAGTGAAACTTCTACTCACATGAAAATAACTGCTTAATATATAAACAAAACCTTTAAAACAGTACCTTTGTATAGACCATTTCTTCCTATCATATTTCTTTTTTTTTCGGTTTTTCTTCTGTGTACGTAAATTATTAAATAAAAAAAAAATCTATTATTAATTAATCAATAAATAGCACTCAATGTTTAAATACATACACTACATAAACATATTATTCTTACATATTTGCAATTCAAAATTCAAGACTTAATTACTTAATTTCGCCCTTGAAACTTTACTCTTATAGCGGCCAAAGAGGTTTCACTTCAAAAGTATGCAAAATTTTTTAATAATTTGTGCGTTTAATTCTTTTCTATGCGAATCTAGTTTCTTCTGTAATAGGTGCTCGATAGCAAAGAAAAGATTTTCATAAGATGTGGTATTTACTTGTAATCGCTTAGTATATTATTTATACATATATTAATATGTTATTTATTAATTGCTATCTTTCTTCGTAAAGTGCATAATTAGTAATGAATGGTGTAACGTCGTGTAAAGATTGGTTACCTTCAGGAGCATTTTAGGAACGTTAAAAATCTTACCCTAAATTGCAAATATTCCGATCCTAATTGTAGTCTATGGGGGATACCATATTGGCACTCGCTCATGGATAGGCCGATGTCCGACAGCAGAATTATACAGGTTGTAAGAGAAAGAAAATTGTCTTAAAAACAATTTTACGAATTATTGATAGAGCCATCGTAATTGCATAATTTGATTTGTACCAATGATAAATACATAAACATATACACATTGTCTTTTACACCTTAAATATTATGATAAACCTTTTATACCTTCACACACACGGACTGTCCATTTGTAACTGAATACAGATATTTAAAAAAAATTTCCTTCTTTTCTCCTTCTCTTAGGTTTGTAAGTAAGTCGAAAGTTCTAAGTTTTAAGTGCGTCTATATTACCTTCAGATTAAGGTTATGGCAAAAAAAATAAATAAAAAGATAATCCTTATTAATTAAAATTTAAATTAATGTTTATTTAGAAAATTTTAATTTTGAATTAGACTAACGTATATTGTAATAACTATAATGCACAGGTTGATTATCGCGTGATTTAGTAAGTAACGTACCTGACTGCTGAGCCATGGATCCTGGGTTCGAATCCCACCCCAAGTCGATATTTGTACAAAAATACAAAATATCAATGCACAGGTAGGCCACTGTTTTTGTATATTACGTTCCTTTATACGGACTATAGAGTAGTTTATCCATATATATAAATATATATATATATATATATCTATATACATATTTATATATGGAAAATAAAAATGTTTTTTATTTCAGCTCGTGCCTAGCCTTATTTAAATACATGCACTTTCTAAGATTCTCTCTACACTATACGATGAAATGCGGTGTTGATTAAAATACAAAGGTAATTACAAAACAATTTCTTTACAAGTCATTAAATTTATCTTTTGTACGAAGAATGTCATCTATTGAGTATTCTATCTTAAATCAATTCTTAATTGCCTGCATTATCGGACGCATCATTTTCTTATTGCGGCGATGACGTTGCAGGCTGCCTGTTGAATTCTCATCTTTCCAGCTGTTTGATGGAACGTATGATAGCGATCTTTGGTAGCGCAATCCTCGCGCAGCTCCTATAGTAGTTGACCTCTTGACAATAGAATATCTTCTTAAACAGTTTTGATATATTTTTTACTAATGGCAATGTAAACCAGAGAAACTTATCATCTTAAAAGACACGACGAAAAGGAGTGAGGTGGCAACAGAAAAATTGTATAAAATGATGTTGAGTGAGTGCATCTTTATTTTCCTTAACATAACCGGAGGAAATCCTGAGTCGGTTTTTCACCTATTACGTCTCCATTTGGTCCGGTCTTAAACATATGTACATCCTCGCCAACGAGATCCTTGGAAGTCTATGTCGACGGTCGGGGCGCTCACTTTAGTATCATACAGCGCGATCACTAAAAATAATAAGTGATGTATTTACCACGTGCTCGGTGGTGAAGAAAAACATCGCGAGGAAACCTGCATGTCCGAGAAATAATAAAAAATATTATTTCGAGGATTTGTCAACCCCGTCAACGTGGCGGGTCATTCCCGGCTCAAAAACCCTCTTAGATATTTGAGAAGGAGTGCCTTGCTTAGCTGTGACTGACTGCTAATTTACTTCACTTTACTTTTTTTTTATAATTAGCGGGTTTCCGAAGAACGAAGTTGTTATAACATAAAAAAGGAAAAAAAAAATTCCGCTGACTTTTTTGCTACTCATCTGCAATTACACTACACCGAAGGTGCCGCGAATGTGTCCGTTGTGGATTCCTTCGGGTGACGTCACACATCTGAATATAGCTGCTGGAAGTGTCGAATACGATACGAATGTTGGTTTTATACATTTGATCCTTAAGAGTTACCGGGACCTGTCATCTGTGACAGTTGATTACCGTAACCTGCGGCCATGTCACCCACGTTGCGCTAACCCTGACATGGACGATGCTGTCAATGTTTTCGGACTGATTTATGTATGTACTGTACTACACATCAAGAATCAAAGGTTTAGGAAAACAGTGGTTCGGGATCCGTGCCCCCGCAGGACATATGTTGGGTGTTCGACACACATTAAATGGTCTACGCGATGAACTTAAATAGTGCAATTTATATAATTGTTACACCAATTAAAATGAAGTATTTAATTGCCCAGTAATTGTACAACATAATACCTAAAAACGACTAGTAACACTCAAGGGTGCTATAATTTTAATAGCACTGCGGTGCTATGTTAAATAATTAATTACACACTTGCGCAATTTTATGTTAACATTAGAAGGAATTAACATATATAGACATCTTTTACTATGTGGATATAATGTACCCACATTTACTTTTACATTTGTAAGGTTTATTTAATTATAAAAATATATGTTTATACCTACTTATAGATTTACACACACATTAAAATTCTCTGGTCACGAATCCATGGATTTACGTCTGTCTTCATGGGGAATTTAGTCACTGCTTGCTCTAAAGATTTCGATAAACTTATTGGTGCGAAGCCTTCACATAGGGAATCGAACACGAGTCTCCTGGTTTGGAGACACATATTAATAATAATCTTTATTGCCATAAGAGTTTGGAACACAAAGTTTTTATGAAGTTTATTACAGAGGTCAGTGTTGTGAGATCAGTATCTTCTCTCAAGTAAATTAACAATAATCATTCCTTATAACATCAACTAGAATATTCTAGATATTACTACTATAGACTAAAGACAAGAAGATAAAAAAATAAAAGTTATGTAATGAATTCTTTGATACATACTGAACTCGTCTGTATATGTGTGTAGTGTGTGCGTTTGTGTGATTGTGTGCCCGTGTGTGTAATGTGTAATGAACGATAAGTTATTCTTAATAACTACAAGTACTTTGTGACTCACAAGTGTGTATTTAGTAATTATACAGTAATTGATGTTATCTCAGCTGATATCGACTACAGCGATGTATTACAACTGCGCAGGAAATAATGTAGTGCCGTGAGTGTAGTCAGTGTACGCGCAAACACAGAGCCACCCAACCGTCTAACTGTCCGTGTCCGAATAGGGAAACGCCTTAGATGGATATATCAATCTCGCTGCTTAAAGTAACTCATGACGTGTTTTTTTTTTTTATGGAAAATACTGCAAACGCGCAAGCGCTTCACCTGAGGGTAAGTGATTACCGTCGCCCACATACATCTGCAACACCCTAGATGCTGCAGGTGCGTTGCCGGTCTTTAAGGATATTTGGGAGATGGGAGGGAAGAGGAGGGGAATAGGAGGGGGAGTGGGCCTCCGGTTGCCTCACTCACCGAACTAAACGCAGAAGCACAAGATGCTTCTACCTCACGCCGGTATTCTGCGAGGCCGTGGTACAAACCCGGTCGAGCCGGGCCATCCGAGCAGCAGCAAAAGCCGCCGCTTGTCTCTACCACGCTTAAATATACAACAATATATAGTGTTACAACAATGGAAATTCTTTGGGACAATTATAAGCTGCTACTTTATATACCTGTGTCATGGATGTTTATTTAACATCTTTATAATGACTGGTATCGCATGAGGTCAAAATTAGACAATTCATACCTGAAAGCTATCAGGAAAGCCAGCAAAGGTAACTTCCTCACTGGTATGTATGGAAAAATCTTGTGCATACATAAAATTCACTGTATTATATGCCTTAACGGAAAAATAACCTCTCCTTTTATTATAAATCCTTAAAAAAGGTACCACAATTTTCGATGTTCACAAATTAATATAATGGTTACCAAGAAAGTAATATTACTTTGGAACTGGATATGTGTGAGTGACGTCTATATAAAATAATTATTTGTAACATACTTTGGAACACTCTTATCTGATTTAAAGGTGCATCAGTACACACAATAAATAACTACTTTTTATTTTAATTTGTAGCGCCAGTATTGTGTTTAGCGCGCTATAAGCTAGTTATAAACCGCCCTTTTCTTTCACAGTCCGTATGGTTTATTTTCTTTTATTATCCGTTCATTTACTCGTACAATAGAAGGAATCGACCAGGCATAGTCTTTGCGCAAAAATTGTTTTTTTTTCCTCCAGAATACTATAAAGATATAAGGGGGAATATACAACGGAATATTATTCCGAGGATGCCTACACTGCGATTAACGTTTCGCTTAATCTGTTGGTGACTATGTGTAAACCGTCCATGGAATGAATGTCAGATTATGTCCATGACCACTGTAGCCTACTGTAGAACATAGGCGGTATACAGATAAAACTCATTGCGTGTAATGCTAATAGGTTACATCTTCTGTTTTCACAGGAGCCTTATCCGCTATACTTTATTCACAAAAGTAACATAGTTTACACTACAATTCCGTGCAACATTGAAAATATCTTAACACGGAATGGATATGAAATATTTAATGGCATAGCGGTTAAGCCTCCTTCTATGCAGTATTACATTTTTTTTCTACAAATTCGTTTAATCGTTTAGTATTTTTACTACAATGCATTGTTTTTCTGGATCAAACCTAAGCGCTCTAAATCGAAATCAATTTTACAGTCCTTTTTCTCTAGCAATAATATAGTGGTCCTTCAAGCCAGATCACTACACTAATTTGATTTAGGTCTAAAAAAATAAGTGACTAACGATATTTTTAGAATAAATCTCTCTGTACCCATACATTAAGTTATCATTGCCATAATAAAAAAAAAAATTGTAGAAGTGAGGGGCGGAATCAGTATGATCGATAGTGCCCACGATACAAATCACACGATCAATATCATGCCATTGAGAGTATAATGAATAATAGTATTTCGAACCCTCGATCATTCTTTCATTCATTTGAATTTGCTTATATTCGTTTTTCATATTCATGGCTTTAAACTGGAATGAAAGGATTTCAAAAGCTTCTCATTCTATGGTTAATGCATATGCACTTCTGGGTCATTTTGCAAAATAATATTTGATTAACACATTCAAGAATGGAAAGTCCTTTTTTTGTGAATCTCGAATCGGAGAATTTTCGAAACATGGGTGTTTATATAATTTTTTCTCGAAATATCAACCTCACCTCCACCCGATGCATCCCGGCTAGAAAAGCCGACTAATGGCGAAAAAGCAATCCGAATGCGCTGAATCCTATTCTAATAGACCGTTGATGGGGAGCAGCATTATAATGGGAGGGTTTTTTTTATGGAAAAGCAAACCAACGAGCATGCGGCTCTCCTGATGATAAACGACTACCAAAGCCTACGTACATTTTCAACACCAGAAGAGCTAGATGTGCGTTGCCGGGCTACAAGGATATTTAGGGTATAGGACACGGACACACGATGTCATACAAAATTAAATTTAGTATTATGAACAAAATCTGCTTTTGTATTGTTTAAAACTTGATTAATAACCTAAAGTTCTACAGGACGGAATCAACAAAGATAAGCCTAAAGTTAAGCCTGCGCTTTGTCACAGTGAAAGCAGAAAGTTACTTAAGTGTAGGCTAAGTTTATGGCCTTTATGTAATATCTACTTGTTTGTTATACGTTATACGACGTGCCTTTCTTTTCAATTACTTTGTGAATCACTTTATACAGTGTTGTAAGAAGGGTTTGTTTAAACGAATTCCTTGTATGTAAATGTTAAATATTTCAGGTCTCGCATGTTAAAGATACTTGTTCCGTCATTTGTCGATGAGCATGACTTGTTTCGGTCATTTATGACACAAAAATGTGTGGTGATTGTGATGAATTTCAGGGAGGCCTTTGTCCAACCGTGGACTGTTTACGGAACGATGAGAACATAATGATCATTATATATTTGTATAATATTGCCTTGTATGTTACTACCCGTAAGTGCCATGGCCTCGCAGAATCCCGTCCTCATCCTCCCAACTACGGAAAGTTCTTTATGTTCAGCAGTGGGCTGCTTAATGATGTGGTAAGAAATGACAAAAGTGTATGTCCTTATGTATGACTTTAGTGAAACATTCATTATTGAAAGTTTAATGAAAATTAAACTTAAAGTATAATAAAATCAGGCAACGAGCTCCAGAATATTCTATGACGTTGTTTATATGTTCCTTTTGATAGAATGAAGGTCAAAACTATTTGAGAATCTATTTAGTACCTACTAGAAACTAGAAATGCAAGTACCTTTACGTTTCACTCCCTTCAAATATAACTTGACTGTCTATTACGTTTTCGCTAAACCAATTTTGATGAAAATTGTTATGAAAAACTCCTTGAACTCTAATGGCAATTACAGGCAATTTTTTGTACCCGGAACGTAGCGGGAAATTTTTTTCACATGAACGAAAATCCAGACAGAAGTTAGTACTGAATAAAATTTCAATTTCTTTACACACGAGACTAAAATAAATACTCACTATTTTTTTAGGTTCATTGGCTGTTAAATTTCGCCATACGTCCCACCCAATAAGTATAAATATTATTGTAGGCGTTTTGTGTAGGAGATAAATGGACACACCTTTTTTGAAAAAAGATAATTATTAGATGTCCTTTTTCGTAAGGGTAAGATTAAGCAACAATGTAAATGGAAATGGCGTCATCATAATTAATTGTTATTTTTCTTTTAGGTACCTAATACTGATATGGCGTATAATTAACATATTTTACATCAAACTGTAAAAAAAACAAGCACTGCATATATAGACTAACTAAATTTATTTAAATGAGAGATAATGCATATAAAAGAACGATGGGTGAAACTATTTCATACTAGGGCTTAGGCTCGGAGAACGTATGACTGATAAAAGGATAATACAGATATATTTTCGTATGTTGTGTTTTCACACATGAAGGCATTGCATTTAACCATTTAGTTATAATAAGCCTTTTACTTTTCAGTAAAAGATTAAATTGATTTCAAAGAAAATAATTTATTTGAGGCCGAAAATGTATATGACCGTAATACGGATCCATGTAGGTACAATCATTATTGTTAGCCGTTTCGTAGCAGCGAATCTCCCTCCTCCTTTCTGCCCGTGTGTCATAAGAGACGGTTTAGAGAAGCCTTGAAAATCTCAAGGCAATTCTGGGAGCAAATCGATCATCCATCAGGACGTGACGTCCTCTAAAAGAAGTCCTTTTCCTCAAAAAGGTGAGAAGTGGCTTTCAGAAGCTCGTTAAGTCGGCCTATCCATTTGGGTGACAATCGTAAGTGCTTATAAACACTATCTGGAGTATAAATACTATAAGGACTCGTGTATGTTTAAATAGCTTCGATGCCTAACATTTAGAGAAATAAAAAACTAATTATTGTGAAATACTCAGGCAAATGAAATAAAAAAGGTGATTAAATCTTAAATCTAGAAGACATTACAAAAACATAAAACTTAATAATAATGTATAATACCAACGCATTTGTAAGACTCATCGTAATAACACGTAACACGCTATTTACGATGCCTTTTAAAATCTTTTCCTGTAAAACGAAACGTAAGAAACAAAATGGCGGTCTGCCCATTTCGCAGCTGATTCTAGTAAATGTCAAATTGTACAGCAAATTACGGAAAAACACGTCAGTATTTTGAATTTTTAATAAATGCTTGACAATGAAATATCTCATTACATAGAGAGGTGGCCGTGTAATTTAATAGATTATTACGTGTGCTCTTTATTGACTAAGTTATATCAGTTATAAAGTTAGTGTTTGTGAGTGTAACATATCTATTATCAACCAATAGTTTATTAAAATAAGTTGACTAATTACATTGAAATTTCAAATTTTCAGGTAAATATCAGTATGGAATTTGGAGTGGTATCTATGTATATTTTTTTTATATCGGTGATAGTACCCTTGGCATTTGGTAACCTACATGCTCCTGTTATAAATCCTGGTGTGTTAACTCAGTCAAAGAGTCTCGGTGATTGTCAGGCCTGCAAGTTATTTATTGAGTCATTTAAGAAAGGCTTGGAACGAACAGCTAGAGGAAATTATGAAGGAGGTGATGCCGCATGGGAAGAGGAAAAGTTAAAAAAGTCATACAAACGTAGTGAAATGCGATTGATAGATATCCAAGACGGGATCTGTAGAGAAGAGAAAAAAAATTCTGTGCAATGTCACCATATGGCTGAGAAGGCCGAGGAGTTTATTGAAGAGTGGTGGTTGCAAGATCCCGACGAATCAGCCGATTTATATACATATATTTGTATTGACAAAATGCTTGTGTGTTGTCCTACACACCATTACGGCAAAGATTGCACACCATGTCCAGGTGACCACATGAACATCTGTAGCGGCAATGGGAAGTGTAGGGGTGACGGGACGAGGAAAGGCAATGGAACATGTCTGTGTGACCCGGGCTACGCAGGAGACAGTTGTGAACATTGTGAAAGTGGATATTATTTATCATACAGAGATGATCAGAAAATGTTGTGTTCATCATGCCACCGGTCCTGTTTAGGCGGTTGTCGTCAAGGCACCCAGAAAGATTGTGTAGCATGTAAACCTGGCTACATATTTTCTATAGAGGAAGGTTGCTTAGATATAAATGAATGTGATGATGTTAACAAATGTAGCAAGGATCAATTCTGCGCAAATTCTCTGGGCTCCTATGCATGTATGCCTTGTTACAAGTCTTGTGATGGTTGCTATGGTGATGGGCCAGATATGTGTAGAAAATGTGCTAAGGGATATTCTAAAAAGGGAGAGCTTTGTATTGCTGATAGAGAAGATGAAGATCAGTCTGAAAAACTTACCACAGCCAGGTAAATAATAAATAATAAATAATCTTTAATGACACCTTATTTGCTTGGTTTTAATTTACATAAATTTCTTACAGAAAAGAGGAGCTGTAATAAGTCAGTGAATCTTATATAGGTAAATTTAAATCTTATTTTTGGTGGTGGGAATTTATATTTGTACAACATTATTGATTTGATAAACTCCATAAACTCTTTATAATGAAACTCAAGGGACTGTTAATGATTTTTTTTAAGTTATATATATACAAGATTGGAATGTTTTGCATAATCTTGGAAGAACTGTATCCTTATTTCCAGAATCATTTATTCTAAACTTTTCTGAGAACAGCACTTATAGCATTACCTGAAAGTAAAATATTGTGTTATGTATTACAATTAACAAAAGTTGCATTACTTTCTGTCAATTATAGAAATTTTGGTACTTTAAAGGCATTGTGGAAGCAATATCTTTGATATCTTAACAACAACTAATAAGAGATTGGTTGTTAGTTTATAGTGAGCTAAATTACACACTATACTGTTGGAATTTCCAACTTATTCATGATAAAGAAAATTGTTAAATAGAGTTACACTGTATATTGACTGTATAATATATTTAATTTACTTCTACTGTAAATATAAATATGTAAATATAAAAAATTGTCCATGGACACCTGGAAACAACTTTAATCAAATGAAGTACAGGGATGACCTGTGGACTAAAATGGAATACCTCACAGCCTACTATTATACTGTCTCTCAATACCCACCAAAACACTGCAGTGGTTGCATAGCCCATTGGTGGGAGGCATAGGTAAGAGGGTACCTACACCAGATGATTCCAAGGTCTAACCTAGTGAAGTACTTTGTGTTAGTACGCAATAACTATGTTTTACTTATTAAGATCTGATGTTTTATTATGGAGAACAGTTATAATATTTTAATAACACATTAATTTTCTAGACAGCTTATTAAAAAAAAATCTTGGTAATAATAACATTATTTTTCCAGGTATATGACTTATGTTGGTCTATTAATAGCTACTGGTATATTACTACCGAAATCAACATCCCTTGGAAGCATTGTTGGGATAATGGTGTTCTCGTATATAGTCGGAGCTGAGTATTATTGCATGATTAACGGGCACACTGGCTTAGTGAACCTTAAGGACTTTGATTTATCGCAATTGTTTTAATTTTTATTTAATCTTAACACAAGCAGCAGACTTAATGGCTACAGGCATTCTCTTGCTCTACCAGTCAACCCATATTGTAGTATAAAAACATATGCTGATAAATATGTAGATATTCTTAAAGATAACCAATTTTTTTCCTCTAATTTATGTGGAAAAATATGTTGTCCTTTTGCATAATTATTTTTCCCCTGGGTTTATTGATAATAATTTATTTATGAAATAGTTTATAAGTAGCACCATGGGACTTTTTACATCCTTATATTTTTCCTACTGAGTGAAATGTATGTCTGTGTACAACTCTTATTTGTAAGTAAATGTCTATATATTTATATTACACATGACTGTATTTAAGTTTGGATACATTTAGTGTCTATAGTAGTGATCATTCTGTTAAGATTTTTAAACTTTATCTCTTGTCATATTGAAAGTATCTGTTATTGTAACGGTTTTATATTGTGAAAATATATTAACATGCAATATGAGTATAAGGGCCATTTTTTTATAATAAATTATTAGTTTGTACTGTATGGTCTACTTGAGACCTAAGCACTGTAAATTCCTGTCAATATAAGATCAATAGGTAATCAGTAGCTTAAAATCTCTTGACTATATCAGCTCATTTTAGTCCACTGCTGCACACAGGCCTCGCTAATAATTTATTGTATAAAAATTGCAAAAGACAGTCTTTATCGAACACCATTAAAGACTTTATGGTAGTATAGTATATACAGGTAAGTATAGAATAGTAGTAATTTATACTATGTATTATCTGTGACTAAAAATAAAAAAATATAATTCAACTATGGTGTGTTTAGCCTGTAGTCCTGTCATGTAGAATGTCATGCGTAGTCTGATGTTTTGGTTAAATGTGAAGTTTTACTTAAACATAACTTTATTAAAAGTATTGATTATTTTGTTCGCAATGTAAAATGTCGCATAGGTGTTTTGCTCTGCCTTGAATAGCAGCGTTTTAAAGGTCGATACGCCTGTTTGTTACCTTGTTCTGTGTTAATATTCGGCCGATGTTTGCACAAATAATCGCTTTGAAATAAGATTAATCTGGGTTATATTTAGACATGTTTAGTTTTTATTAAATAAAGTTTCCGTGAATTAGTCAATATTTAATTGCTTCCCGTTTATATATTTATTAGACGAATATATATTTGCTCAATTTAGAATGTTCTACAAGTGTTTTAATTGATTTATAATTAGATTGGTTTAATAAAACATGAACTTTCAGAGTCTTATTATACTTAATAATGCAGTCAGTATTCAATCATAGGTCTAAAGGTCGAATGTTCCATTTGTTGTTGTCGGCAAATCCTATCTCTCTTTATGGTAGGTAAATATTCAGAATGTTATAAATTTACAAGTAGCAAAAACTTCTTAATGGTCTCGCATAAACATTTTTAAACAAATTAATTTTAAATCTTAAAATTATTTAAAATTTTTTGTTAATTAAAATAATTTTCTATTGTTGTAGTTCGTAATATACGTACTAAAAAATGAATAATAATAAAAAGAGGATCTCTTATTTATTAGAGAACAAATGTCCAAATAAATCGCTTGCCAGCAATACCATGTAGCTGCGCTTGTAAATACCGCATTGTAATTTGACCATGACACGATTTTTATGTTCGTATTTTAAATGTACTCGCATTCAACATGGCGCGATGCATAAGCTCTGCAATTTTTTAAGTAGTAGAAAAAAAAACATCTTATCGGTTATTCAAAACTTGTCGAACTTAGCGTGTTATTTGTTAACTAAGCGGACACTGATTATTTATTCATTCATAATTGTGACAAGATCTCTCATATAATAAATTGACTTTAAACATTTATGTAAGTACCTCAGCATTATCATATTACGATAGGTGGCAGTATTTCATTAATAGTCATGCCAAATGTATAATAAAATGTGTATTGATAAAACTTTTAATTTCTTCAGTTTTAGGCCTAGTTTTACCTTGTCTGTATTAAAGTAACTTTGGGATAGGCCTATGTTCAGCAGTGGAGTTGTGGCTGAAATGATGATAATTAAAGTAAGAAATGGTAAATAAATAAGCAGTCTATAAAATGCCCACAGCTGGGCAAAAGCCTCCTCAAATATCAAGGGCCTTATCCGCTCAAAAAATTCCTGTGAAGTTATTCCTCGATAAACTCATGTCGAGCGGACTTTATATGTAATGTATTTACACGATGTTTATCTTCACCGCCGAGCACTTGGTAAATTCAATACTTAAAATAGCTATTAACAACTTGTGGTGCCGGCAACGGGGATCGAACGCAGCACTCGCGCTTTTATGAAACTAAGGCGAACACTAGCCACTAGGTTACTACGGTTGAATTACTTTTATCCAATTAGGTATGTCATTCAGTAGAATTTTCTAAATAGGGTTATAAGTATAGCCACTTTGTTGTTTTGTTTCAGTTGTCAACAGTAAAATATTTTATCTGTGAACCATAAATATTTTTTTATTACATTCACCGCTACATTTCGTGACTTGTGCTCTTATCTATCGAACACTGCCCACGTGTTATGTAATGTGCTGTTGTTTTTATGTAAATCGCTTCCATTGAGCGTTAAAATCGTTTACCGTTAAGGACGTAAATATAAGCAGGGTTATTACATCACGACAATGTCTGTCTATTTATTCCTTTATATATATTGGAACGGGGGGTAAATATTAATTTTAATAATAAATCCTTTTTTAATAATCCAATAGTTTTTTTTTTACTATGAAAAATAGATTTTAGGATAAAAAGACGCTTTCACTTTAATTTACCTGCCTTAACGGCAACGTGGTGCAGCCAAGCAGCAGCTTTTGCTGCTGCTCGAATGGGCCGGCTCGCAGAATACTGGCGTGAAGTAGAGGCATCTTGTGCTGCTGCGTTTCTTTCGGTGAGTGAGGTATCCGGAGCCCCCCCCCCCCCCTTCCATCTCCCAAATACCCTTAAAGGCCAGCAACGCATTTGCTGCATCTCTGATGTAGATGTACGTAGGCGACGGTAATCACTTACTATGTAGTGAGCCGCTAGCTCGTTTCCCGCCTTTACCTAAAAAAAAAAACATGCTCATGTTTTTTTGGGTGCTTCTACGACACAGTACGGTTGTTAAATAAGTTTCATTCCTCTACTTTTATGATCTATACAAATAAAAAAAAGCTGTACATTGGTAAGCTCATCGCTTGAGAACAGCTGGAGCGATTTGGCAATTTTTTTTTAATGTTTGTAATAGAGAATTAGGTTTTTTTGGGAACAAAAAACTGTTAAGTTGCCAGGAAAATTGGTAAATTTGGGATAATTGAAAATTATTATTATATATTACTATTTTTATATTTTTTACATATTTTCAATAGTTTTTAACAAATTCACGAAACAATCACAAACAAATTTATTTAAAATTAAACAGGACAAGTCTGTCCAGTCAGCTATTAAAAAAAGATACTTAAATTTTCGATGTTCACCTATTAATGTAATGAGAATATCATTACATTAATTATTTATCATTATTTCAAAAGTCGTTGGCGAAGAGTTAGCGATAGTCTTTGCCCACGGCCTGTATTAGTCCATTGCTGGGCATAGGCCTTTCCAAGAAAGCGCTAAAAATCTCATTCATTAATCGGCAGCCTGTGCAGTTGAGGTTGACATTTGGAAAGATAGTACGTACATTCCCTCTTTCACCCATATTCCAAATTTACATGTCTTATAGTTTTTATTCTAGTGTTCCCCTCCCCTTCTTCTATAAAAAAAAAAAAAGTTTTAAGTTGTTTAAACACTAGAATAAAAATTTCTGAACATAACGAACTCGATCCATCCATCTATGGCTGTATGATTATCTAAAATTTTTTTATATTAAAGATTCTTTTACATTTTTATTTTTTATTGAACAGATTCCATGTAATGTGGCGTAGCTATGTTCTAAGTCAGATAAACACGTTAGCGCCGTTACGACTTCTTAACTATCCCAATTAAGCTTGCTTTTTGCACACGACATTTCTCGAAGATCAATCTTGTGAACTTAGCCCTGAAATATATCTACATCAGGTTTTTTTATATGCTGGGAACTAAGATCTCTTATTTTTGAGAAGATTTAGGGTAAAAGTATTCTTTATCTAGGTTTGGCTATAGTCCGGTCGTCACGATGTTCACTCTGCCGAGGTCGGTTCTTCCGGAGGCCTATAACCTGGATATCTTCAAGGCCAAAGTGAACAGACATCTAGGCAAGCGATAACCATCCTAGGCCTCATCTTCGCTTTCCATCGGGCAAGATTGAGGTCAAACGCAGGCCTATTTTTTCATAAAAAAAAAAAAAAACTCTGATCTCGTAAGACAGAGCATAATGTTACAATTAAACGGATGCGCATTCTATTTAAAGCTATATTTAAACGAAATGAAAAACAAATGTTAAAAGTTTAAATTCAACGATAGAGCCGATCATGATTATTCGGAACTAATCGTGTACCCATTCGCGTGCGTCACGCATCGTCGATTTCGTCGTAGCGGGGACGCGAACCGGTCGCTCTTCCTCAATAGGAACTGGTTGTCGATAGTTGCGCTACAGATTTGTACTTTTGCTGCAATTTGCGTAATTAACTAAGGAAATAGCAACGGCCTCTTTCTGTGGCTGCAGTCGGACGAGGATTTTTTTTTTTTTATTAAAAAGGAAATGCTGTAGGCAAAAGTAAATTATAGCAGCGAGGAGCCGATGTATGTTAGGGGGCATGCTTTAATTTCGTTTTTACACGTGTGACCTGGGTTCGAATACCGGTGCAAAGTCTACTTCTGGACACAGGCCTGTCCCATAGGAAATCTTTCAGAATTTCAGTAATCGTTACAATTGGCAGGTTGATTGGCGATCAATGTACCAGACAGAACGCTCCTTGGATGCTGCTTGAAGAGCTTTCTGCTCTATGTATTTTCAGTCACCGTTATTTGGTTATCCCGCAATTCCCTATGTTCACGCCTATGTTCACCTGCAACGCCAGAGGAGCTGCAGGTGCGTTTTCGGCCTTTATGGATATTTATGGGTGATAGGATGGAGCATCGGAATGCGGAATATAGGAGGCCTCCGGTTACCTCGCTCACCGAACGAAACGCAGTATCACAAATTCCCTCTTCTTCTCACCGGTATTCTGCGAGGACGTGGTACTTCCCCGGTCGAGCCGGCCGCCGGTTGGCTCTGCCACGTACAAACTTATTTTTCAGTCGTTTTCCTAAGATGACTTTTACCATGACCACGATGATGGAGGGTGGCACATTTTCTTAAGACACCACAAAAAAGTTCACTGAACTCCACTTGCTAAGACAGCGTGCTCAAGAGTTAAGATGAATGAATGAATGAAATATACTTTATTGTACACACAGATTTAAAATACAAAGATTATTTAAGGTTCGCTAAGAAGCGATTTCTTCCAGGCAACTCAGAAAGAAAAAGTAAATATGATAAGTATCGGGTTCGGGTGTACACATAAGATGTAGGCACCTTAGTACCTACTCGTGGTCAATGATGAAATGCCGCGCTTCCAGTAATTTAATTAATTGTAGACTAGTTTTACATTACTATAGACTATGTCAGAAGATCTGCTTTCGTAGTAGGAGAACCGAGTTCGATATCCTATGTACGATCTGTATCGTTGGCGATCACTAAGACGGCGTCAGTCTCACCACCTGTCACGTGCCAAATAAGTTCTCATGAAAAGTGTTATTTTTTCCCAATCGAGGTACTCTCTTATTGTGTCGATTGGCCCAAACTTCTGCGATCCTTGCACGTGAACATGTCTAGAACATATGGTGGGATTGATGCATCTCTCGTCGCTCTTTTAACAACCCCCTGTTTTGGTAATTTTTTGTGCTTAATACAAACACGTAATTGTAATAACTATTTAAACACGTAATTGCATTTCCTTATGGTTGATAGTGTCGTAGTAAACACACAAACGTATACGTTTTCAATTGTTTGTTCTTTTCAACATCTCAATACTAACAAACTAGAAATTCATACGAGATATCCAATCACGATCGCTGTCTGGAACTAGTCCGACCCGTTCCCCTTCCGCAAGGAACCACCGCTAAGTGGACACCGAACGAACAGCTTTTTAGCATTCGCAGTGTTAAGTCTACGCGTACTTAGCACCGCGTTCGGTAACTTGACCTCACACTTCTGTCAATGCGAGATTACTTTTGTATCTACGCTTGTACCGTTTAATGAAAAATTTAAATTTAAAGTAATTTTTACGTATTCGCATCTTTTACTCGCTCTACTTCCAGAGACAAATTTCCTGATAAAAAAAAAACAATATTTACTTTGACTTCTAACCGCACGTGATTGAAATTCTTCGCATAAGATGCGGTTGATTGTGGTGAAGAAGAATAGTATTTAATTATGTCTAAGCTAAATTATTAACATTAACTGGTGGTAGAATCATTCTATCCTGGGTAGGTACCAGACTCTTATCCATTTCAGCCGCGAAACAGCATTGTAACTACTGCTCTGTTCCGGTTTGAAGGGTATAGAGACAGTATAATTACAGGGTGCGAGGCATCCATCTTTGTCCTCAGGGGTGACAACGTATCTGCGACCTTCTTCGATTGTGTTTGTTTGCAGTTGTCCATAGGCTGGTGTAGCCACTATCAGGTCGTTTTCACCCCATTCCAATAAAAATGGGATAAAGAGGCAGTGATCTTATGTCTAAAAGGACTTAATCCCATGTGTCCATTTAATTATAACCATCAATAATGGTTTAGGAAACATGTACTTGCTTAACTGCCTTTAGAAGCTATTTTACTGATAATTTAGAAGAAAATTCTACTAAATCTGTTTGATCAGTGTTTAGAAGATAAACATTGGCCAAAATGAAGGCAAACAAGTTCTGTTTGTCCAAATATTGTGAAGACCAATCTCAAGTCTAGACAAAGTGTTCAGACACAGCAAATTGAATTGTTTACGATAACAAAATTATTATCTTACCATCGCCGGAAAATATCTGTCTGTAGAAAGTTAGTGAAAGATGAGTTATGATGAAGAATGTAAAGAAATAAAAAGCTTTAGAGAAACAATACATGAAGCAGCTTTCTAGAACGAGTTGTAACAAATCGCATCTATTGTTTGATTTTGTGGGAAAATGTTTATTAGCGTAATAAATGTAATTCGTAGTCTCACTTTCGTTCTGTGTTGGGTAACTCTATTGGATTAGCATCACGGGAGTGCAGTCGGTTATCGTTAAATAACGAGTACGTGAATATTTTTTGGGTAACAAAAGACAACAAATAAAACATATTCTTATTATTAAAATGTAAAATGTTGTATAGACAATGTTCTAATGACATTAAAAAACATTATTTATCTAGTCGTTGCTATGATAATAAATGTTGATATATCTTCTTGTTATTTTCTTCTTATCGTTGCACCTTAGACGTTGCTGCACAGAAAATGTCTGGATAATTTAGTTCAGACATACTTGAGAAGGTCGTCTGTCTTTTAAAAAACCAGTAAACGGAGGTATCGTTGTTTTTTAATACGGTGACTATATTTTCTTCTCAGTTTTGTGAGTTTTAAGGATTTTTGGAACAATAATTTTTTTATTCGATTCGGGTCAAAAACGAGCTAACAGTCCACCTGATGATAAATAGCTACTGCAGCCCGTGGACACTTGCCTGTTATGTCTTAGATCTTCTTATTTTAAATTGGTTGCACGCATTCCAATTACGATTCTCTGACAGCTGTCAAAGTTTGAAGTTTTGTATATACCACCATCTTACCACGGACTAGGCGTAACGGAACTGTTCTAGCCAATTACATTCGTTACCCGCCGGTCTATTGTTATAGTACCTGCAAGGCACGATTGTGGTTTACCGTTCACGCTGACATGACCGCCCACTACAGTTAAACACCCTTCACACCCCACGATACGATTTATCGTTTCCGAACTGAGTTTTGGCACACAAGTTTTGGATTTAATTAAATGTCATTAACGTTACAAATCTCGAAAGTAGTCAACAACGAAATTGTAACTCTCACTTACTTTTATTTTTATGGGAGAGGGGCAAACGAGGAACGGGCTCACTTGATGCGTAAGTGATTACAGTCGCCAACATCTGCACCACCAGAGGAGCTGCAGGTGCGTTGCCGGCCTTTAGGGATATTTGGGTATATTAGATATCTATTATAAATTATAATCATCCATTATTCAGCTACGAAGACTTAAAATGTTTGGCTTATGTACGTTCTGACAATGTCAAGACTCCTAAACTAAGAGATGACATACGTCTTATACTTGAGATTTACATATAAAAAGTAAGCGGTATAACGAAAATATCGTTGATCCGCTCACGAATCCGCATGCTCAGCGTGGTAAGGTCTATGGTCTTAAATAGGCTAACGATAAAGAAGAATGTAGCACTATGGTCACTTTTGTTTATATATTCAATGTCTGAATACATGACGAGTTTTATTCCGATCATTTGTTGCTTTGAAATTTTCGATTATTATTATTACCTATTACACCTTATACTGTCATTTGATACGTAAAGAAGGAGCTTTTCAAACCTATTTAAATCAATAATTTGCGCTCAAAGATTTCTAAGTATTAATTCAGAAACAGACAACCTTGAATTGAGCATGCAAATGTGTTTTCATTGTAGCTCATTTTAAACAACAACATTGGCTTCCAATGTAACGTCGAATGTTTGTTAATTTATTTTGTAAAAGTGTATATTTTATTTATTTTCATCTCGCTGTATTTGTATAGGAAATTTGTGCTAATGATATATGGTACATTTTTAAATAGTGTGTGATTTCAATGAGGTAACTAATAATGTGTCCGATATATTCAATGATCTTAGATATGTTTTATTTATAGTTATACTTTATGATATTAAAAAACTAAAATCCTTTTTTTAACGTGTTACTAAACATTATCTAAGTCCTGTTTTTTTGTTCTTAACCATTCTAGTAATGAGTCAAACATAACCTATGAATTTGAACTCAATGGACTGACAACTTTTGTTTGTTGCTTGTTTTGAGAGTACTGTTTGTGCCAGAGACTGAGATTTTTATATATAAAGATTAAAGAAGCAACTAACACTTTCATTAGTGTTCGGAGGGGTGGGGGATGGGTAGGGGGGGTCTGGATGCTCGTGCAGTGCGTAATGATGATGCTCTCCTAACCGATTTCCACATCGGCGAAAATTTCTGAATACTAAAGGCAGTTGTCAACTGCCCAGGAGATATTGTGTTGCCGTAAATGCACCAGAGGCACCTACCCATATCCGATGTAACGTTAATTTTGATAAGATTGGAAGAAGGGTCAGATGTAGTAGATTAAACCCCGGATCTAAGACGCACCGACCACATACAGTCAAATGAAAAAATGAAATGAATATGTCTGAGAATCTATTAGTAATAAAGCTAACGAACTTTAAAGAAAATTTATATTTGAGGTATTACGTGAAAGGTTTATTACATAGGCTGGCGTCTTAAAGTCATTTATGTATAGCCGTAATCTAAGTAATAAAAACATGAACCTGCACTCCAACGTTGATCCCACTATTACTGGATATTAACTATTAGTCACAGATACTGCGTAGGTGCTCTAAGGAACGCGGAAACCGGCGTGTACTTTCCATTTAAACTCCTGTTATACTGAAGTATATTATAAAGAAGCATTTACGAGCACAAAGAGTAATTCAAATCTTCGAAGAAGATTAAGGTTACTAATTAAAGTTATACTATTTAAACATGTCATAAACTTTAACTTATACGTTTTTTTTTGGAACGTAAAAAAGCTATGTTTATATTTTTTTTTATTTATGACTATGAGAGAATATGCTTCCGTTTTACAAAATGTTTGCCGAATAATAGTATGATATACCAGCTATATTACAGTCTTGGAAAGAAAAATAGTAAAAGTATCAGCCTGTAAATGACCAATGCTGGGCAAAGACATCCTCTCAAATACTTTTTAAGAGTGCTTGGAGCTGGGAAGTCTCCACCGCGCTGCGCCAGTGCGAGTTGGCGGGCTGACACATGTCCTCGAAACATTTCTGCAATTATACTTCTTTTGGGGCGTCATAAAAATAGTACGAGGGTGAATTCATCACAATCAACATGCTGAAGTTGCTCGCTAAACCCGCAGAACACCATTGCTATCCAGCCGGAAAAAATCGACAACTTCATTACTATCTCACTTTTATTATTTTATTGTAATGAATGATTTGCAAAAAAAAATTTTTTTATTCACGCCAAAGAAGTATAACTTCATAGCTTCTATCGCGTATACATAAGATTAGACATTAATGTAGTATTAAACAATTTTGGCGATGCCTCAACACCGGGAATCGAACCCAGGTCACTAGCGTATGTCCTGTGAAACAAGCTTGGATAAAAATCTGAGTTACCTACATAGTTCAAATTGTTTAAAAAACGAAGCATTTATCAAAGATTTCTTAATGTTCTGCAAAGTAAATGTTGGTTACCAACTTTCATACTACGTGAGATATCAATATTTATTACAATAACAAAAAAAAGACACAAAGGTTCACTACTTTTGATTTCAAACAATTCGCAGTGTAAAAAAAGTGGTTGGTCTACCTTAAGTTTACAGACATAAAGTCGAAATTTTCACATAGCGTTGTTTTGTTTGTTCATGGACATTGTAAGAACCGGCCGCCAAATGTCAAAGAAGTCACATTGACAGGACCTTGGATGCAGTCCCGGGAAAAAGGTACATGACAAAAACGTACGCTCTTATTGGAATATTTAAAGATCCGTGGGAGTTTCAAATTGTAAAATTACAAATTACTTTATAGTAATTTGTAGTACTATATAAAGTAGTTTTCCTGCAAAACAAGTTTGACACAAGTCTTTCATTTTAATGTAAGATGTACGTGTTTACAGACCACAGATAATAAAACATATTCTTCACGTGTTCATTTATTTATTGCTTGTTACTTGATTTGCTAATAAGGTTTAAAGATTAGTGTAGCAGCCTGTAAACTTAGTTTTCAGATATGCAGGTTAGCTTTCACCTTCACTATTGCAGCACGTGGTTAAATTCATCACTTATTTACTATGAAATTAAGGCAAGCGAGCTATGTACCATCCCTTAACAGCCTGTAAATAGTCCACTGCAGAACATAGGCCTCTCCCATAATGACCACGCTCGACAAGCGGATTGGCGATCCTAGTACCTGACACTTTCCACCCTAGATGATGCTGCCCGTCATCGGTCTGCTTAATTTTGGTCTGGTATTTTCTTTCAAGATGGTTTTCACGCCATCTAGCGGTAGCCTTTACAATTTTCAAGGCTTTTCCCGTAGACAACTCTTACGACACACACGGGAAATGAAGGACAGACAGATTCTTACTCTGAAACCACACGGCACACATACGAATTATACTTATAGTTACTTAATCTTCTATAATTAGGAGGTCATATGAACGTAATCCACTCGCTATAGTGGACTACACAAAAAAAAGCTCTCACGACTCTTTACCCGATAATGGGATAGTAAAAATAGGTTTAAAATTCGTGTTAAAGTTGTTCACGAGCACAGCACAAGAAATGGAACTCGGGTCTCCTGCGATCCGAAGACAGGTTCTCTAACTACTCGATTATCGTGGCCATTTCGCATTTGAATAATATGGGTTAATTTGAAATAATAATAATACCTCGGTATGGTTCCCCGCCTAGTTTCTCATAGCCGCAGCCAAGTAGTAAATTTGTAATATAAAATTTAAACATTAAATTTCGCATTCCATAGTTGTCTTTGAAGTATTAACACATAATAATTTATGAATTATATTATATGGTTCATAAATTATTACATATAACTTTCATATAATAATTTATGAACCATACATTAAATTAAATAAATAAAAAAAAAAATACTAAATGTGTTACATATTTTATGTGATCAATATTCTCCAGAATTCTTCGAAGACGTGATTTCAAGGTTAAATTCAATAAGGTTTTAGCTTTTTTTCATTGTAATTTCAGTACTGACTTTTAGGTAACAAGTCTCAAATTTGCCTGAACTGCATTAGCCATAAAAGGTGAAAATTTGTTTTTTATTTTCAGATATCGACATAACGTTTTCAATGCGGCCCTCAGAAAGGGTCGTTAAGAAGACGTGAAATAATCGAGGTGAGTGAAATATTTTATACAAACATCTGTTGACAGTTCGGTAGCATTGAGGCTAAATGTTTGGGTGTGTTACTGCGAGACCCGGGTTCGATTCTCGAACGAAAATATTAGATTCTGTTTGTGTTTGTTTCTTTACGAGATAAGAGAATTTACTACAGAAAAACGAGAATTAAAAATGTTTTTATGTATATATTCAAGTTATATGAAGGGGAAGCCTTATCGAATCTTACTAATTTCTAGCATTTAAATTCTTTTATATATATTAGTTAAAAGAAATTATCTTACCTTGTTATTAATTTGCATACGAATGAAAAAAATTAAAAAAATCCTTAGTGTGTTGTATAACCTAAGAAAGATAATTAATTAATAAAATTACGAGAAAGGTTACCATGGTACTGGCTGCTTAAATCTCGAAGGACCGCTACAAACCTGAATTTAGCTGAAAATAACTTAAAGAACCTTTTCTATCACTTTCACAGCGAGGGCGTCTGTACATTCTCCGTAATCATTTTCTTCTTTACTCAAGTTCGACAGATGTATTTATGAAACCGAAACTTATTAAAAGTAACATGAAAGAAAAATGGAAAATGAATTAAGGCGTAGAAAATGCTACCGCTGTGGCTGGAATCAATCGTAACGATCTATTTTTATTCCGTTGCGACGTTGTTACATTAAGAATCCTAAATGGTTTCATTCTTAATCTTCATCACACTGTTGATACTGCGACAACAATATCATATTTTACAATCCTTCATTTGATAAGCGGTTGCCGAAATAAAAAAAAAATACAGAGGTATATTGATAGTCTCGAGCTACAAAATGTGTAAAGTCCGGGTGATTCTATGCACGATATTAATGGTTTTATAAACAAATTATTAATTTCACCACCGTCTAGCGATTCTGTATGGCTCTTGGAATTAAAGAATTGCGTCACTCCTATTTCTAAATCCTCGTTTTAATCCTCTTCAAACGAGAGAAGGCCTTTGCACAGCTGCGATATATTTTTAGGCTGCTACTTCATTTTGCAGCGCCAATGGGCTGACAGTTTATCCAATAGCGTTTTAAGAGTTCTCCAACAGAAACGTTCGAAATGTCATCGATTGACAGTTGGCGGTTTCTGGCGCGAAGGCTTATGTGTATTCACTAACATAGCAGTTATCTATCTGTATCACCGCTGTATTATTAATATCTACATACAAACTATTTACCACAGATACTCGTAATTCGTAAGATGTACTTAAACAATGAATGTTCACATAATTTGAAAATTAAATACTTTTACACAATATTTTTTCTCATAAGGCAAGTTCACCTTCACGCCGTGCATCTTTCTGATTAACGAACGAGGCTCTGACGACCGATTGATGTCGGGGTGATATGACAATGGGTGAAGGGGCAAATCTCGCATTTAAGGCTTGCCGGCTTCTTAGCATCGTTATGGAAAGGCTATGTCCAGCTTTTTTTTATTTATAAAATAGGCTTACGTTTGACCTCAATCTCGCTTCTCAGAGTTCCACTCCTTAGCCGTCCGCATAATGAAAGAAGAGGCAAACCGCCAGCTGTGGACTTTTACCTGAAAGAAAGATTTGTTAATCATTAAAATACGTTCTTGATCATTGCTGTACATTATAAGTACTAAATAATTTAATGAATGTACTCGTATATGCCATCAAGTCCATAATAAATAAAGAAGTGTGTGGGTTTTTCTCTGTGTGCAAAATGTATGCATATGTGATCAAAGACAATATAGAATAGGCGGCCATGTTAGTTGTCTATGTAAAAAGATTTATGGTGCGAGTGCGACTGTAATTTTGCAATCTTTTTTTAAACATGCTCTATTTTAAGCTTGGTCTTGCAGAAGTATTTTCTAACTTGCACGAGAGTATTTTTTTTAAATTGTTTACGCGCCCACGCCATGCTTTATTTGTTTATTTTTACCGTAGTCCACTTTTTCCGACTAATGTCCATAAAGCTCGAGCATGGACATTTTTTTGAATAAAAAATATAATAGCATGCAATTCTTTTATAATTATTCGAGTGTTTTAATTTTTTTTAGCATCATTATATAATTACAGTAGGTACTGTAATAAAACGCAGTGAGCCATTTTTTAATATCTCATTGCTAATTGTTAAATATGAGTCTAGGTTCTTCAGGGTTGACCCCTACTATTCGCTTTAATTTCATAGAATGCGTATGATCTGGGATCGAATCCTGGTATCGTCAGGTAACGTTTAATTTATCACGTGGTTAGCAGTGATGAAAAACATGGTGAGGAAACCGGCTTAATCGAGAAATAATAACAAAAATATTTCGGGGACCCTCACAAATATTGAGTAGGCTTTTACCTTGAGATATTTTACTTTACTGACTATTTCTTAGATTTGCAAGTCACTTCACGATATTTTCTTTCGCCGACGAACACTTGGTAAATTATTAAAAACTACCCGTTGTACCCCGCGTTGCCCGGGTTATAAATAATAAAAAAGTATTAGACAACAATAAAAAAATTGAGCATATGTACTTCCTAAGGTCATAAGAACTATATCTAAAAAAACCCGATCAAAATCGGTCCAGTGAATTTAAAGATTAGCCTACACATCGAAATACAGTTATTTCTTTATACTGAAACTTCGCGATACCAAATGTCCGACTATTGTAGTTATGACACTTTATCTAAACTATAATAAATATAACCTATGTTACTCAGGGATAATGTAGCATTTAAATGGTGAAAGAATTTTTGAAATCGGTCCAGTAGTTTTTCAGTTTATTCGTTACAAACATACAAAAATATAAATCTTTCCTCTTTATAATAAGAAGTGTAGATATAAAAAAAAACGAGGTCATGTGAAGTCCTCTTCCCGGCTCGAAATGTCTGTCAAAATGTTATTAGGACCTTGTGCAGCCGTGGGACATTTATAGGCCACTTTATCCTTTTATTTTGTTTGAATATTTTTTATGGTTATCCAAAATTATTATTTGCCTTTATTGACTTAAGGCGATAAATTATATTTTTATACGTGGTAGAGCCAAGCGGCGGCTTTTGCTGCTGCTCGAATGGGCCGGCTCGACCGGGTTAATGCCACGGCCTCGCAGAATACCGGCGTGAAGTAGAGGCACTTATGCTTCTGCGTTTCGTTCGATGGGTGAGGTATCCAGATACAACTATCTCTCCCCATCCCCTATTCCGCCTCCCGGTGCTCTCTACCATCACCGAAATATGCTTAAATTCCGACAACGCACCTGCAGCTTCTCTGGTGTTGCAGTTGTACGTGGGCGGTGATTACTACCATCAGAGCAGCCGCTTGCTCGTTTGCCGCAGTTTCCATAAAAAAAAAAAGTACAAGAAAGTTAATATATAATCGTGTGAACTAGAGAATCCGTTATAGTAATTTGAGGGCCCAGCAAGGCGAGGTGTGAATTTACTGGAGCACTTGTGATAATGAGCTGTAATTCTGTAATAGCGCGTTGTAATACTTGTAATAATAAGTTATTACCTAAGACTTACGTTACTTTTGACAGTGATCGGTAAAATTAAAACAAAATAAAAAGATTTTCGGTAATTGTCGCTTGGAGGTATTACGACCGTCTTCATGTTGAAATGTCAATTTAAAATTGTCGGTGTTGTGAATTGCCAGTGTTAATGGTTTACACTTTGATGAGTATTCACTTGTTTCTTTTATAGAACAATCAGACGCGACTGGGTGACGTGTGCGATAGTTCTATTACTTGGACTCCTTGAGCCTTGTTAACTGGATTGTGATAAAATAGTAAATATTTACCTATATAACAAGACTCTGTTACAAACTTTTTTTCATTTGTACACTTAGCCCTCAGTTTCGACCGCAGAATCACTATCAACAAGTCTATCGAGTCGTTCGTTACCACACGACTAAAATAAATGTCGGAGGTCTACTATATATAGTTTAGCCTAGAAACTTTTTCTACGTGGTAGAGCCAAGTGGCAGCTTTGGCTTGTGCTTGAATGGCCGGCTCGTTCGGGGTGGTAGCACGATTGTATTTCTCCTTTTCTTTTTCGGTGACTGAGGTAACCGGAAGCCCTCTCCCCCATCCCCTATTCCGCCTCCCGGTGCTCTCTACCATCACCGAAATATGCTTAAATTCCGACAACGCACCTGCAGCTTCTCTGGTGTTGCAGTTGTACGTGGGCGGTGATTACTTACCATCAGAGCAGCCGCTTGCTCGTTTATCCCCAATAAAAAAAAAAGACTTAATTAGACCAATGTGGAGGGTGGTAGAGGCTGTCTTGGTCTTTCTTTACAGTTTTTTGATAGAAATCGTTTATAAGTTTTAAAGAACTCCATGAGGCGGGCGATCTCTCGAATCTCTCGGTTCTTCAGATTCGGAGGCAAATCCTCCTACCGCCTTTAATGAATACATTATGATATACTGTATATATTATCATTACATTATTATCATGTCGACCGCATAGTTTAGTGGTTAGCGTCGGGTACACTAACCACTAAAGCCATGGGTTCGGGGTTCGAATCCTAGCTGAAGTCAATATTTCTGCAAAAAATGAAAATTATCGGTCTTCCTCCGATCTCAACGCAGGAGCGTTACATCGGATACGTTAAGGACGTGTTTGCGCGTACATTTACGGCACTTTCAAGATCTCCGGCGCAGTTGTCATCTGCCGACAGTATTCTGAAGTCGTCGCCGTGATCGTGATCGTAATCGGCCAAGAGGACAGCATCATTCGTATGTTTCGTATGTATCATTACACGCGACTGAAACATGTGGGATAAAGAATTTGTTTTTTTGAGATCAATCCCGAACTACGCCCCCAGAGCACCGCTAAAAGAATTATCATGAGCGTGTTAATTGTAGAAGCCGCGTCCATACGTGCGTTGTTTGATCGAAACATTACGGGTTCGCGTCCGTTGGGAACGCGAGATGTGGTCTCGTGGAATAATGGCGGATGCAACAAGTTTACTGTTATTACGGTATACGTGGTTATTATGACGTGGAATCGATCTAGTGTGGTTGCGGCCTATTGTGCCGACGTTGGAAGTGACCGGCTACAATAGCGGAATAGTTTTACCTTTGCTTACTTTAGTTTGAGTTTAACTTTAGTTCGAGCTGTCGAAGTTTCGAAACGAATACAATGTGTTTAAGAAGCATGATTAAATGTAATTGGATAAGCGATTAGAAGTGTTCGTCATCATCATTGCAGCCTGTCTGTGACATAGATCTCCTCCGAAGCCTCGAAGTACGGTCCTGTGCCATCTGTATATCTTGATATCACGCGACACTGCAGTTAATCACTCGATCTAGACGTCCTTCGTGCCTGTAGTTGACACTCGTGTAACTTTCTTCCCGAATGATCATAATTTTTGCGAGAAATGTTCGGCTTTAGCTTAGCTAAAAGCATAGCAACAACAGCATAGTACAAGCATAACAAGCTAACTGGTATTGGTCCGCTGTATAGCTTTTAGATTCGTATAAGAAAATAGATTCACGAGGCACAATCTTCTGCATTTACTTGGTTTGACGATTTCACAATTCGTGAAGGAACTCTTGGTGGTTTGGAGGCCTGTGTCCAGCTGTGAACTTGCGTCTGGATATTTTAATGAACGGAATGAAATACGTAATTGGGGATAAACAGATGCTAAACACCTTAAGATAATATTCTACAAGTTGAACCATGACAGCCCAGTGAGAAAAAAACACGTAATGTTAGTATAACTTCAGGAATATGAGGTAACAGGCTTGCGTCAAGAATCAAGTGGATAAAGGATAAAATGGCGATGTCGTGAATTCCTATGTATGTTTTTTTGTTCATTGTGTGTTCTTCTCCTTCTTTACCAGTTTTCAAACTAAATTTTGAAAAATCTGTTTTTATTGAATAGCGTATACATCTAGAATGGTTCTATTTGTTTACTTCAATTTGAAAAAAAATATTCACGTAATATTTTTAATGTGAACATACAAACATGTTTAGATGTTTGACTCTCAATCACGCCTAAAACATGGAACGGATTAAAATTAATTACTTCATGGAATAATAATGTATCAGTTGATCGAAATAAATACTTTTTATTTTGATCCATAAATAAACATTACCTCAGACAGGCAAAGCCAGTAGTAATTTATGAATAACCAAATTGTGACATGGGAGTATGCCCTGCAAAATTTACTATATTTTAAAAGAAATGACGTCATAATTGTATTTTAATAAGGTAGCGGATAGTGTCTTTATCTAACCTCATAAATTTTCGCAATTTTATGTACAGTAGTCGACAAAGGGCTTGATAAAAAGTGTTTTACAGATTCTATTGTAGGCTCCATTCATGGATGTAACGAATACAAAAAAAAATATCCTATCTTCGGAACAACCCGTTGCTAATAAATAGATTGCGGTACCGTGGATAGTGATGTTGCAAAGGACAAAAATGTCGACTTTTAATTCATATTTGATAGAATTTGACAATATTGACTTTTTTCTAATCTTCTAAGAGCACTTGTAACAGTCTACAATGTTAGGAAAGAAGTTAGTAGGAGTGGAGAAGGATCCCCCCTTACCAACATTTTCTCCTAACATCAACCTACCTTCCACACGGTGCACTCTGCTGACTAATAGATGAGGCTTTGAGGATTCCACAGACTATTAACGAGGAGCAGCATCTCTAGTACGAGGCTACCGGTACAGCGCTCAGGAATCTGCCTCACCACCATAGTGAGAAGGACAAATCTTCCATGTATGCTTGTACTATTGTAGCTTTCATTGGGAAAGGCCTGTGTCCAGCAGTAAACTCATATTTTTCTATTTAGGGTTTCGTACGAAAATAATTATTCGAATCCCTTTGTTATTCGTCTGTCTGTATTTTTAATATTGGCTCTGGGTAAGAAACGACTTAAAAGACTACCTAAAAGTAAGCAGCAGCTGCTGCTGCCCATGGACATCTCATTGGCAGTGGATCCACTGTTATCTTCAGGTTTGAAAGATATAGAGTTACCGTATAATCACAGAGGCATTCCATCTTAGTTCAATGAAGTCGTTTGCAGATGTTAAAAGGCTGCAGTACACAGCCTACACACTACACTAATACGTGGACTGTTAGCTCGTTTGTGACTCCAATGATATAAAAAAAAATCATATAAATTACATCTAATAATTATGTCTTTTGTTAATATTTTAACGAAGAATCGCTCCGAAATTTGATGGCATCGACGTCACAAAAAATAAACTTGCAGTGGTACATCACTAATAGCGGCAAAGTTTATTGCACCGATAAGTTTCTTCGTATCGGTCGGTATCGATATTGGTTCTTTGGTGTTCAAACTCAATATTTACGCAGTTAGTGTATTTAAGCGTCTCAAAGGCATTTTGGTATTCACGCTTGGCTGTATTTTAATACAAGTTATGCTTATTATCTTGAACCTTTTTTTTTTAAATAGTCGTTAATTTGGTGTTTCCGTGTTATTTTAGTAGCTATAAAATATTATTAAATAAATATATTAGTCCTGTGTACGTAACAGTGAACAATGTTTCATTCCTATACGTGTTCCATGTGTCGTGTGATGGCAGGGTAAGGTAATCAGCCATACCATATCATCTCCCTGGTGTCAACTTAAGGCAATGCCAGCCAAATCTTGTTGTGACAGATGGCAGAACAACCTTCTTAGACACGATATATATTTTAATTTCCGTTTATTTTCTGCCGTTTTGTTTTCATTAATGTAGTTATAGGTTAGGAGGAAAGCACATGCTTGACGTCGACGTTTTCTTTGGTGGACACATTCCCGAGTTAAACGATTTTTTAACAAGTCCTGACATTTAATTAGTCTCGGAACTGTGTTCTTCAATGTTTGGTCAATACTGAACACAAGGGTTGTGGTATCACCACCACATCAAGCTGAGTAATGGCCTTTTTGGCATTTACTTACGTACGTACAAAAACCAAACGGTTATTATTATATACTTACATATTAGTAGTACGACCTTATAGATTTTGTTAATTTTTTAGTTATGTTTATACATATGTTGTGTTGTGTACGTTTTTGGGTTATGGCAAATCAAGTGTTTCTTTCTTTCTTTCTTACAAGTGCGTCTTAGGTGCGAGGTGTCTAGTACTGCTATCGCCCACCCGCATGCCATGCGTAGCGATTATGGCCAATCCTTCTTTGGAATATATGTTTGAAGTATATGTATATTTCCACTAAGTGTTTAAACTCCTATACCTATCCCACTTTATTAAGTTCTCGGTTAATGTCCTACTGGACCGGTTATTCTGGCACTTATCAGTAGTAGGAAATGCTCGGCACGTAACTAAGTTCCATAAAAAAAACTATATAAGTATCTGTCTATTTATGACAATATGTGGCAAGACTTAAACAAACAAAGCATTGTTTATTAAATGGGTTATTTTTTTTTAATTATAGGAAGGAATACAAACGAACTCGTTAACTTAACCACGGGAATTTTACGTTTTTACATAATACGTTAAGTAGAAACATAAAATTCCTTAACTTTTTGCATAAAAATGAATTAAAAATTTACCAACTCTTTTAGGTTGTTTATACTAAATTGTAATGATGTTACATTATCATTCATCTATGACTCATAGACGTACGTATGATGGATACTCGTATATCATAATGTAAATACGGGCCTAAATTTTGCCATTGATTCGAAAAATCGACGAATAAGACGTAATTTCGGGAGTAAATTTAATAAATTGTAATGTTTTGAAAACGTTCAGTAACTCATGTGTACGTTTATTTCGAGCATGTAGAGTTTTTAACTGACCGTCCCGATATTTTAAATACTGAAAATACTGATATGTAAAATAGGGGTAAATGACATACTTAAGCAGCTCGTTGAAGTCTTTTATACATAGTATTTGTCAAGGATATTGAATATAATAGCATTCCCTTCCTTTTAGTTCCTATTTCTATACGGATATGGAACAAAGTCTGTGTTGCCATCCCCAAAGATTTGCATTATATCTATCCCACCACAGAAGTCGTAAAAGGAGACATACGAGCTTTTGGACCTAGCCGCGTAGCAATAAGTTTTAATATCAAAAAGTGAATGAAGATGGATAATAAAAATTTAATTTTAATGCTGTAAGATTGTTAATATCTAATACATATAAATAAGCACTCACCCCTGTCACCCATAAGGTAGGTAGAGATTACCAATTGGTTTTGATGTAACCGATTTGGTTGAGAAAATTTAAAAAAAGCTGCTGTCTAAAGCCTCAGAAAATTTTTAGTAACAGTTTTTACCGTTTTTTTTAGTTTTAATTTTTCTCAATGCCCATTTCTAATAATCTCAATGCTTCATAATCTATTCAAATCTTCTTGTTAATATGTATAATTTGATGTTGAATTCTATTATTTGGTTGTTTTGTTTATATGCTTGTTTCTTTTTTAACACATTTCCAACTACTGTTGAAATTTCTCCTGTGTCGCGGAGGCAGTTTACATACATAAATTGCATATGGACAAACATCCAGACCCGTAACATATAAATACTTAGTCCCGTGCGGTAATCGAAACCGCGATTCATAGCGCCGCAGCTAAACGCTTATCCACTACGCCGTCGAGCCGATTCCTGGCAAAACGTTAATAAAATTAAGGAAGGAAGTGGTGATAAAAGCAATGAGCAACAAACATCAAAGGTTCTATAGGTATCTAGACTTTTAGAACCTTTGATGGCGACTATTAAGGTGCGAGTGGAAAATTATTTTTAAATTAAGACCTGTGTCGGAGATCTTTGAAAAATCTGTTGATTTATAATAATAAGCTACTAAATACTTACTTAATTTACGTTAAAAACTCATTTACAAGGTGATTTTTAATCAAAAAACGGTCACACACATAGACCTAAGCCCACGCCGGCTATGGATGGCGCGGTGCAGCCTTATTGTGTTCATTTACGACCATACCGTTCGTTAATTATAGTTTTTATGCGCCGGCAAGCTTTTTATTGTTATTTGCATGAGGAATTCTAGTCATCTTCTTACATTATTCGCGTAATTCTGAGATTACTGTTTTCCTGTTTACAACATTGTTATATTCTAAGCTTATGTACGTGTAAGCATGCGCGAGTGTCGCGGTCATGTTGAATTGTTCTTCTTAAAAATTAAACAATATTTTTTTATTTGATGATTGAAGGTGATATAAAAAAAATGTGTATATTTTATAAGAAAAGCCCTTCAAAAATTTCTATTAACTCCTTCGCCAGTTTGTTTAGATCCATCGCCGGACATATACCCTTTTCAAGAAAGTGTCAAACAAAAAAGAGTTCTGTGATGCAGTCTTCAAAGTTTTGTGCATAATCTGTAAATAATAATGTTAATAATAGGCGGGTTGGTGTGCTCAGTGTCTACACCTCCGTACCATCTAGTCTGACGCAGTAATGTTATCGTTTTAAATTTCATAGTACGTGGGTGACGTTCGATACCCGTGTGATGTAAGTTACAATTTGAATTATTGAATTTACCACGTGCTCGTCGGTGAAGACAATACCGTTAAAAAGAGCATACCTAATGGTTTGGGGTACGGACGGCGAAATGTCGCAGGTTCGAGCCCCCCCTTGGACTATTATCGTGAACCATTCCAGATACAAGCTTTTAGGCTTAGTTGGATGACAGGAATTTTAGTAAAGTTAAGCATAGCTAATGTGCCAACCCGCGATGATGCAGCGCGGCGCTCTTATCGGCTTTTAAACTATCTCAATAATGTTTTATTTATTGTGCAAAGGCCTTCTCTGATTTTAAGACGATCTACTTTGCTTTTTATTCAAGAAGTTCAACTTCGAATTGTGCTGCCTTTATATTTTATGTTAGCTTTTATTAGCTACTTTTACTTACTTTTGCTTAATTTATTTTATTACTACTTCATCATTTCAGCCTATCACAAGTCCACTGCTGAACATAGTCCTCCCCCAAAGATTGCCACGAAGCTCGGTCCTGAGCCACCTGCATCCATTGACTTCCCACAACACTGCGCAGGTCGTCACTCCATCTTGTTGGGGGTCGTCCTACACTGCGTTTGCCTGTACGTAGCTGCCACTCTAGTTTTCCCCAACAGTTGTAAGTTCTGCGAGCTATGTGGCCGGCCCATTGCCACTTCAACTTGCTGATCCTTAGGGCTATGGCGGTTACCTTAGTTCTGCTGCGGATATCATCGATGCAGACTCTATTACTACTTACTAATAGAAAATAACACCTAGCTTAAAAATGCCAAAAAATCCCGTGACCTTGACGTACCGAATCAGATACCATTGTTGCAGCGTATGCAACTTCGTGTTGCAACATCGAGATGCGTGTCGTTACCTTTAACTAAATACGGTTGGTGCTATTGGATAAAGTCTTTAACCAGTTTAAGAACCTTAACAGATTGATGTCCATGGTAAAACTAATAGTTTATTTCATTGTCCGTATGGTTGGTAAAGAATTACAAACACCTTGAAGGCTCTTATAGTTATTTTAAATAACCATGGCGTCACCTATATGAGTCAGTTCCGGTGACGAATGGTTTTTGCACAAATACAGCGGATTTAAACGCGCCGCCATGTTTGGACGCTGCTTAAATATTAACTTAGACGTAACGTTTTTATTACCTTGAGAGACAAGGATTAATGAGCATTAACTTTTTACTTACGAATTATTTTTTTCAGCAAGTATTTGCTAATTCGGCTGACAGAGCTCGAATTAGTTGTCGGAGCAGTTAGTCTTCTTTAAAAAGTCCAACTTGTTTGATAAGACAAAACGAAAACATCTTTTTGGCTTCTATTTTAAAGCCTTTTTTCATTCGTATTTTATTTGTCGAAAAACTAACGGAGTACAGTAATATAAAACTAATATTATTTCTTTTGAATATTAAGTTTATCAAATAGTTATTAACTTCATAAAATGATTAAGTAAACATACGCTGTGGTACGTTAAACGGTTAATCGATCGGGGAAGAATCATGTTCACAGAGAATATTAGCGAAATGTAACGCTACTAAGTTTCGCATGTTAAGCGAATCAATTACGGGGGTGTTCCAACTAAGTCAAGTGTTAATTAATTTGTAATTATTTTTAATTGGTTACATGCACATATATAAGCTGAATATAGATTAAACATTCGAGTAAAGCTTGAGTGTATACGTGCGTGTGGAAGGCCTTTTGATCAAACCGATACCAGTCCCATTCGATTTTAATGGTCACTAATTCGTGGCGGCATCATTTTTGTGGTATGCGTCGGTTCTCTGAGAAGATGCACCTATGTTTCTCATTTTAAATAGACCGCAAATGATAGAAAGTGTTTTAAAGCTGCAAATACGTGTACAATGACACGAACGTAATATGGGGAAGAACTGCGTGTGAATTCAAGCCACTTAAAGTGATCAGGAAGATTTAGTGAAGGACATGTAACATTAGAATAACATGTACGCCGCATGTATTGAATACCTGCTAATGGTAATGCTGTAACTACTGTTTATTTGTAACTTATAAAGTGCGACTTATATATAAATAAAACAAATGAAATGAAAACTGTTTCATCTTTTTTTTATATGGGAAAGGGGCCAAACGAGCAATCGGCTCATTTGATGGTGATTACCAACGCCCACGTACATCTGCAACATCAGAGGAGCAGCAGGTTTGTTGCCGACCTTTAACGATTTGGGAAGAGGAAGGGGGAGGAGGAGAAAAAGGAGAGTGTGATGCCGATTACCTCACTCAGAAGTACAAGGTGCCTCTACTTCACGCCGGTACTCTGCGAGGCCGTGGTCCAACCCCGGTCGTGCAGCCTCACCTGAGCACCTGCCAACGCTCCGGACAGACTCTACCTCTTACCAAAATCTATCAATATATCTATTCGAACAGACATTACTTTACTATTATTACTAAAAACCACTAAAACTATGGATATAAAATTTCTTTCTACTGCTTATATATATGAATGGAATTAGTGACAAATCTATATTCATCGACGTAAGAAAGAGAATTAGGTTTGTCAAATGTCAATACTTGTTTTATTTTGCAATCTACCACCGTTTCGTAATGAACTTTCTCTGGCGGAGAAGAAACAGCAGAAAGAATCTCCGTAGGTATCCTCTTTTTTGGTTATGTTTTATACAATGTCATACATAAGTTATATTCCCATAGATAATGCAAAGCATGCTACAGGAATATAATGACTCGTAAAATTAAAGCACAAAAGCACTGGCAATCTCGGGTATACCAGCCTCCACAAGCAGCACCTGTTCACAAATATGACGGATGTGGCAGACGTCGCCCTTCTCAACCATATTAAAGGTAAAGTAAAAAAGTAAAGTAGCAGCCTATAAGTGCCCACAGCTGGGCAAAGGCATCCTTCTCAAATACGAGTATCAGAGAGGGTTTAGGAGTCGGGAAGGGCCGCCACGCTGCTCCAGTGCGGGTTAGCGAGCTTCATATATCCTCGAAATAATATTTTTATTATTTCTCAGACATGCAGGTTTCCTCACGATGTTTTCCTTCACCGCTGAGCACGTGGTAAATATTAAAGGTAGGTTAACTAAAATATAGAGTATACAAATAAACAAAAAGAATAAGTAAAAAGTCTCCGTTAGTTCTTAATAGTTTTATAAAATGTTCAGGATTTATATTTTACAATTACACACATGAGCACAGTTGTGAACGTTGAGCATATTTATTCTTTAACACTTCTAAAATAGTTTATTACCAACTAGTTTGAGTTGTGTGTGTTTTTAAATTCGAATCACGTAAGTCTAAGGAAAATTCTCTTGTCTCCAAGTACAGCATCCTTACCGGCCTGTAAATTGTCCACTACAGAAAATTAGGCCAATCTCATAGAGAGAATTTACCATAATCGCCACGCTCGACAAGCGGCATGGCGATCGCAGTAGCAGACAGCTCACAGGTTTTTTTTTAAACACACACAAATGCCTTGTGATTATATATTCACTTATTTTTTATTGCACAATTTTTTTTTGATTTGCCTTTCTTTTTTCATATTCATATTTTGTTTTTATTTTTTTTCTTGTTTTGTTATTTTTATTATTATTATGTATCACCGTATCATGTACTGTGTGTAGATGTAAGTGTAGGAGTAAATGTCTTTATGACTAATTTAGACGCTGCTGCTTGTCATCGGTCTGGTATTTTTCAGGATGGCAGATTCTTATCCTTTGAAACTTATAAGATCCCATGTTTCTGTCACTCCAATTGGCAATGGCAATTGGCAGCTTGAGGTGGCTATTACGGCTTATCTCATTTAGGATTTTAAGATTCTTGCGTTTTAAAGTCTTTTTCTATTTCTTACGCGTATGGAATAGCACCCGTTTTGTAAACGATTTTTTATTTCCGAAAAAAAAATCTCTACGAAATCAATAGTAACCACAATTAAAACAACTCCACATTTCATTGTGCTCGCAATACATTCAGAAATAAATTATAATTAAAAAATCTATTATTATCTGCTTTTTGTACTATAATAGTAAAACAAAACTCAATTTCAAACTAATAATGGTTTAAAATAAAGTTTGTAAAAACCAAAGCTATAAAAATTCGCGATGCCAATCGGTAGGTTTATTTTTTTTGTAATTAGCTTAACTGTACGAGTATAATATTGTACATTAGTTTTGACAGACAGACAGGAGAATGATAATTAACTGTGGGTGTTTGAAAACTTAGGTGTCTTGGTCCAGAATTGCATTAAAGTTTACATTTCATCGATTATTTTATAAACAACTAAAGAACAAGAAGTTATTTACTTGTTCATTGCCGGGATTTCTTTTATTATTCAACTTACTGTACCACTAGTTATTCTATAAATTGTTATTATATTATTTGATATAATATTTAAATTAATATATTTAAAATATTATTGCCAATTATATAGATGTGCTGTATCCTGTCCATCCACGTATGAGCTGCTATTACATTGCTCTTGAATTATCCACGATCCTACTCTCTTATGGCTGTTCAATTTAAATTAATAGCTCTTAAACATTGGTAATAAGACCTTTGCAATTAGTATTTTAACAGGCCATATCCTTTTATAGATATGTCGTAATGCAACTTATCTTGTTAAGCCTCGTTTACGTTTTGCAAGTTACTCGCCCGAGTGACTGGCGATATGAGACGCATGTCAAGTGAGAAGATAAAAATGGCGGCGGGCGTCTAACGCGTTTTTATATTCCAGCGGATTCCGTGCGCTTTTTGCTCTTGGTTTGAAATAGATGTAATGGCTTGAAAATATATTTAATTATGCGAGGAACGAGTCTGCATTTGCTTATCAAAGCGCTAGTTTTAATTTATGGCTTTAGTCGTTGTCTTCGATGGCTAAAATGAAATAAAATATAAATAGTTTTCGTATTCCGAACGATAGAAAAAAAAATGGCAGATTAATAGAGACATCCTCGTCATCATCAGCCAGTTGCAGTCCGCCAGTATTGAGGATTTATCACAAGGTCCACGCTTGGCAAGTGGGTTGGCGATCACAGTACTAAACACCTCGCACTTACAGTCGTTGGTTAGTGATTCGCACTGACGGGGCAAACCCTACAGAAACCTTTCGTTGCTCATACACTTTTCTGAAAACTAGTTTCAATATTTCTTGAACGTCGGATATTAATAAAACAATTGTCCCTTCTGAACGTAAATAGATCCGCGTCTGTATACTTATGTTAGTTTCTTAACGGTATAGCATCACGCCTGTCACATATAAACAGTACATCTAACATCATTCAACGTCCTCTGTTACTTCGTCGCGCAATTGGAGCGTGTCGTAGATATTGAGGGCAGGTAGGATTTTAATTGGTTCAAAGTGAGTGGCATAGACTTATAAGATACAGAATGGCTTTATTATTTAAGCATAGTTTTTCTTTCAATATACTGCAGTATATTTGTGTTTAAAAAACAGAATGGCCGAGTTAAATAATTTTACGAGAGTATAAGATGCCACGACTTGCACTTCTGGATCAGTGCGAAAGCTTTATAGAGGAGCGCCTTTTAAAAGGTAAGCGGTAAGTTCTACCTGTGTCTTAATTTTCTCTCTCGCTTCCACCGCGATCACTTCTAAAACATCGCCGCGTAGGTACGCCACGTTCTCATTAAAGCATTGCGTCACGTGCGATGACAACATGTCGGTTGTGAACACCGTTCTGAGAAGCGTTCACAACCGCTGTGAGTTGTGGTTACGTAGATACATATTTACTGTAATAGCAAACGCAATCATTGCTATCGTCATCTCACCACTCTAAGAGTTCATTAAAGAATGATAGGCATTAAATTAAATTTGAAAATTGTGAGTAACGGTGGTGAGAGTAATTCGTGGTTTATTTAAATACTCGTATTACTTTTAAATGTTCTGTATGTTCATTGAAACTGTTGCATTGAATACTCTTTACGCTAGAATTGTATTTAATAAAAAAAAATTAAATACATTAGCAACCTATGTTAATAGTACGGATATTTTCATAGTAATACGCTGGTTTAAATTCGACAGCACGTGTGAAACAAATAACTCACCAGCGATAAAAGTTACGAGGACCATAGTTCTTTGAATTTGAAATAAAAATCTACATATTTTCTTAACTCGAATTCCGATAGCTTTATGTTTTATGTGCATTACATTTTTTTTAAGTGTTAAATTAACTGAATAAACATTAATTTACAAATAACATAAAAATTAAAGGTCACGTTGCACGAGTGGTTAAAGGTCCTTCCTCCAAATTTGGAGAGCTGAGTTCGGTAAACCATGCTGAGGGCTCGTACCAAAAGGGTTTTTCGAAACGTTTATACGATTTATACCGTTTGCGTTTACGTAAGGCTTTCCAGAAATGTTGAACATTGCCAAGAGACATTCTCTACCAGTTTACAGGGATAAAGATTGAACAGAAAATTAGTCATGGGTGTAGAGTGGAAAGGACTAGTTAATTTATAACCTTAAGTGAGAAATGCGTGTTAATTATTTTGAAAAAAATTATAAGTTTAATAAATGAATACTAACAAAGATACGTACATAATATGTATATATATATACGAACTTACTCAAATATAAGCATACGTACGAGATACTCGTAAGACTAGTGTTAAATGCCTCTCTTTTGCAGCTAGTTTATTACTATTAATTATGTCTAGATTATAGAGATAACATATATATATATATGTATTTATAGATATGTCTAGAACTCTGATCCCAGTATTCGGTGTAGGTGCTGTGAGAGGTTTTAGTTATTTAATAAATAAGAATATTTGATCATAAGATCAACAACAAAGAAAATGCGAGGTATTTTTGGTAGTATTATATCTCACAAATTTTTCAAAAGTAAAATGTCTCCTCTTAGGAACCATTAACGATAACATGATTGATAAGGATAGCCGTCTCTTCTGTTTTTTTTTATATTTGTCAGTTCTTGTGTTGAGTGTAACATGTAAAAGAATACATAAAACAATGTTATAGATTTTATCTTCAAAAATGACTACACTTGTACGTACGTATTTAATACGTGTTAACTCAACGTTTTACTGGAAGCGTCTAACTGTACACGTACTGTGCATGTGTTGGTGTCATTCGAGCGTCTGTTGAGTTCTGTGCACAGATGGAGTTTGATGGGATGATAAGCGTAGGTTGTGACGTACTGGTTGGTTGTAATGTTCAATTGAAAAAAAAATTTTTGCCTCCGGACCCGGGAAACCAAGTTCTATCCCCTATGTTGAAGGCTCGTACCATTGACTTTTTCGAAACTTCTAGATGTTCTAGAATACGACATAGTGAGTCGAAATATCTTGCGTCGAATCTCAAACAAAAGCCAATTATTTGTTGAACACACAAACTGTCCGTTTACGATTCTGAATTGTTTTCGTTCCGGCTCTCTGGCAGTGTAAGGATACACAACCGGTCTCTTCGCTATTTTAGTTCGATCGATATTTAACATCGAAGTTTAAATTGGTCAGGATATACATGATATTACAGCATTATAAGACTGCAACGAAACGTAGTAAAAGGAAGGGGAGTGGGGAAACACTATTATTTTTTTATTTTATTTAATAATTTATGTACACACAAGTAAAACCGAATAAAAAGAAATATGATAGAAAGAAATGGTCTGTACAAAGGTACTGCTTATTTCTTAAGAAATTTCTTCCAGCAGACCTGCGACAGGAGAATAGCTAGTGAATGGTAGATTGCGCGCGTACAATACAAAAAAAAAACATTCATGTATGCGAAACGTTCTATATAAATCTACATACACCTACTTATACATAAATATATACTTAAATAAATATATAGATAAATACCCAAAATTAAATAAATATATACATAATAGAATAGTGCCAATGGTTCATACTGGCAATGACATATAGTGGTCGGTGACTCTTTTCTTAAATACAGAAATAGTTTCTGTATTTAAGAGAAGAGTCACCGATTCTTCTTAACTTGGAAAAAGAAAGCCTGTAAAAGCCTTAGAAAGCGTCAGAAAGTGCATTTCATAGACTCTTTGCCCATACTCACTACGTTGGACGGGCGAGTTGGTGAGCTCTGTGCCGGTACCTACGCGCTGGTGAGTCCGCACCCCTTCACTAGTGTGTAGCAAGCTGGTTGTGCATTGTGTAGGTGATATTGGCATTGGAAGAAAAATAAATTTACTATTTACGATGACCTTTTGCTTCATTAAATTTAGCATTAAAATTTGACAATAGAAATATTTAAAGAAAAACGAATAATTAGGTTCGATTTTATTCGTCTGGTTATGACTGTTAAGCAATAACATAAAATTTTCAACGCTTGCGTGATTTTTTGACCTTTCTTCATCCGCCTTTATTAGGCACAAGGAAAAAATCAGTGATGTGAGAAAAAAATATTTAACATCCACCGACATGTATTTGCTACGTCTGCATCGGCATATATTAGTCCACCGCTGAACATAAGTTTCTCCGGGAATACGCCGGCCAAAGTCGGTACACATGAAAGATATTGGTTTTTACAGGCGCTCTCTTAAATAGGGCTAAAAAAGGCTGTACTAGTAATCCAATAGTAGTACACGTAAGTCTGGTCTGAGTAGAGTAGGTATTATTAAAAGGCAAGAGTACTTCATCTGACTTAATATAACTGACGTCTATTATCTCACCGTCAGCTTAAAAATATATACCATTAACGGACTTGTAAAAGCTGTTTGTAAAAGCTGTTGTTTTTAAGCATGGTAGAGCCAAGCGGCGGCTTTAGCTGCTGCTCGAATGGGCCGGCTCGACCGGATTGGTACCACAGCCACGCAGAATACCAGCGTAAAGTAAAGGCATCTTGTGCTTCTCCGTTTCGTTCGGCGAGTGAGGTAACCGGAGGCCCACACCCCCTCCCTATTTCCCCTCTTCTTCCCTCCCATCTCCCAAATATCCTTAAAGACCGGCAACGCACCTGCAGCATCTATGGTGTTGCAGATGTATGGGCCACGGTAATCACTGACCATCAGGTGAACCGCATGCTCGTTTGCCGACTCTTCCATAAAAAAAAAAAGCGGACTGGTAATATTATATGGACGATCCTCGCCATTTGTACTCCATTCGTATCGGGTACGACGTACTCATTTCCACCATCGGAGTTTCCTCTCATGTAGAATAGTGAAGTTTAGGAAAAAAAACAGTCAATGTGTTGCGGAGTGGATCATCTACTATAATGCGACTCTTTTTTCCGTTCTGTATAGAAGTCGAATACCTTGACGTACATGTGCATTAATATGCGCAGCAAGGTGGAGAGATTGTTGGCATACTAAGTCATATAATGGCATCCTACAAATATAATAACTTCTGTGACAAATACAAAGTCAGTGAATTGACGCTGACTAAACTAGCACCTACATACCCTTGTACGTTTCACGTCTAGAATGACAATAGCCTCGGAGTTTCGTGACTCAGAGACATACATGTAATGCGTGACAAAGTTGGCATGGACATTATTAAAGAATGTATTTATTCGCTTGGCTTCCGTCCCGCAGCGTTGTCTGCTTCTTAATTGACCATAGAAGTTTCGTGTATGTCTGCGTTGTTCTAAACTTTGTTTATCATGACTCCTGCGCAGAATTTCACGAGGATGTGACGAACGACATGCAATGTTTAGTTTATATATGTATGTTAAATATACGGTGTATGGTAGTGTTCTGCAAAAGTAATATACATTATCAACGAAATAAAGAAAAGGAAACTCGGTGCAATCGATCACTATTAGTTTAAATTCTTCTAATCAGCATTTTAACTCCATAGGTCTCTCCAAAAAGGCACCAACAAAAGCCAGGGCGCATTTTAGAGAGGTTTGCCCATGTTCAACACGCGGGGCATACGGGTTGATGAGCGTAGTGTTGGTACCCTCTCCCTCTCCATCATTAGTCTATGGTATTTGGGTTAAACAAGTTCGGACGAATTTTCCGCCATCATTCGGTCGCCAGAGCCCAGTTTGTGAGATACCAGAATGCTTCTTTTCCAAATTTTATATAAAATAATATAAATTAAATTATAAAAATTGAACAATTTAGATCGAGGGTTCGTTCGAACGTACGGAAAAAACTTTTGTATGACATCCCATTGAATCTTGACACATAACTGTCATATGAGAAGACATTGCACTCGATGGCCTAGTGCTGCCAGTATAAAAATAATTAAAGTGCGCGCTTCACGAATCAATCCAAGCAATGGAACAATGTAAATCAATAAACTATGAGAAACAGAAAAAATTATCAAATAGTCAATTCGGTGCGATAGCATCTCTAATATTATCTACAACCTCTAACAACTCATTGTAACGAAAGACCAGTAGGCGTTAAAGAGCATCATTACAACCCGGTGCCATTGTGTCCCTGTCAACGCTCATCTCATCTGCATACAAAGGGTTGACATCGGGAGCCTTTGAGACCGACGCGCCTTGTGTCTCGCTGACAGCTAGCGGGCGCCGCATTGTTTCAATAACTGTTAACTTTTATAGCCACAACGATATAATTTGACGCTTGTTATTTCACACGGGGTTGGCAGAGACCCTAATACTTACAACGCACTGTCATTATTTGTTAACATAAAGCAATATGAACCATGAAAACATGAGAGTGACATTTTCCTTAGCACCGCACCTGGTTGGCCACTCTCGAACATTCACAACACCAGAGGAGAGGCAGGAGCGTTGCCGGTCTTAAAGAAAGGATAAGGCTCTTTTCTTAAAGGTCCCTAAGTCGTATCTGCCAGAAATATGTAAAAAGAGTAATCCACCACAGGATTGCCAACTGTACTTTAGCTGATATTACGGTATTTTGAATTTCTCGTGATGTACGATGAGTGGATCAAGCGGTTGAAATTATTTCTAATAGTTCCTCGGAACATTTCCCCTAGTATAGACGATAAAATGCATACAACGTCCCTCCGCTTCTGGTTCAAGCCGTTCAAACAGAACTTGACTGTCGACTATCCTAATTGTTTTGAATATTTTTGGTTCGTCTTCAAGTTGGATGCGGTCAAATGGAAGGAGCTAGTTTTGGGAGTCCGAACTTAGATTATCCTGACAAAGCTTGTTATTTACGACAAATCCTCCACCTTGGAAAAGGTTATTGTCCATCAGTGAAAAAAATTTTACTACCCGCGTTATAGTTCAAAATTACGTCCTTCATAATATTAGATGTATGTATATTCACAATGTATTACATATTTATTAAATTTGTTTTTATTTGTTACAGTTATAAGACGACAATGTGATGAAGCTGTTTTTCCCGCGGATTCGTAGTTGTCAGCCATTTTGATTGGATATAGACAAACTGTGTTACAAGGTAAATAATAGATGTAAATACTTTGAGAATGGTTTAAGCTATTTTAATTTGTATTTAAAAAGTGTAAGGAAATTGGAATACGAAATAGAAAGGTGTTTGTAATATATTTTTTATTTTTATTCTGCATACCTGGTTTATCCTAAAAGTATGTTTGATGCGAGGAACCTCGATAGCAGTAAATAAAATGATATGAAAGAAAATATCGTGACGAAAAAAATGTCCAAGAATAATATTACAGCATTTTACTCACACACAATGTTATTCAAGGTCGGAGAAGCGTGCCATTAAGCATTTCTTACGTATTGTCATGGATATTATTTTAATTATCCGGTACCATACTCTCCGATAGATTCCGACACGTTTAAAACTATTTATTTTTAATTCCATGTTACCAAACAACTCGGCCGTACTGGCTGAGTTGTTAGCAGTTGGGGGTAACGTATAATACGTTTGCAAATCTACTGATTACATTACGATGGCTGCCTGTTCATTGAAGAAGCGTAAAGCGAAGCGGAGCAGATCTGGAAACGTTTTCTACAATTAAAAAAAAAAGCACAAAATTTAAAAACCGTTTCGAGGGATTGAAACTCCGTGATGCGGAGATATTCTTTTTTCATACATTATTACAGAGATATTATATTTATTCACTATAAATGACTGCCGCTCTTTCGAGCTTGTCGAGCGTCTGATCGTGGCTCGCACTACTCCGCTTCGCTCCACACCGCTCCGATGAACGACAACCTTAACACTGGCCAATTTAGACCATTGTGATTTTCTACACCGTAAAGAAATTTGCCGTCTATGCTGAAGTCAGCGAAGAAAAGGCAGTGGCACTGTCTAAATGCCAATGAATTATTAGAAAAGGGCTGGCAGGATCAGGAATACGAGGCATGTTGCTATATATTCAATCCGTCCCATGAGCAGAAATTGACACAATCGCCACGCTCGGCAGGCGGATTGGTGATCGCAGTACCAGACATCTCACATCTCAGACGCTGCTCCCCCACATTGGTCTTCTTATTTTTGGTCTGGTGTTTTTTGAGATGGTTGTCCCGCAATATGTCGGTCGGCCGGCCATTGCGAATTTCAAAACTCATCCCTTAGTCGCTTACGACGACCAGGGTACGTGACCTCTAGTGGGAATTACGCGTTTACATTTTTGATTCATTCAATTAAGCGCCAATAGCCGAATGGGTTAGGGTGCGGACTACGAAACATGACGTCGTAAGTTCGAGTCCGCCATTCGACTATTGTCGTGAACCACTCCAGATACAAGCTATAAGCTTAGTTGGATGGTCAAAAAAAAAAGAGACATCAAATTCAGTGACAGAGTTTGAAGCAAATTACATTTATTTATATTGATTATTTATTTTGATTTATCTTAAAATAAAGTTTCTCTTTCTCTCATATCTGAGTAATAAATTATTAATATTATTGAAATTTATGTAAATTCTAACCATTCACTATATGTATAATAACTTTCACTAGCACATTGGGAGTAAACAAACAAAAAAAAATGCACAGCATTCTGTACACCAGACAATTTATCTTCATGCCTATTGAATTTATAGTCACAATCGGGAACGCTAACAAACCGAGAAAAGGCATACGATGTTGTTCCTTGTCTCTCTGTATTTTCTCTCACCAACATTACTTACTTGGCTAACTAAGTCATCTATTTCTTAACTTAGTTTATTAAAAATTATATCATTACATTAATACTTGAACAACAAAAATTTTATCTTTTTTTTAGTATTTATTGTAAAAGGAGAGAAATGAAACCTATATCATGGGAGAGGTGTGTGTCGTAGATTTGCACCAAAAAGAAATCATAATTTCTCTGCCTAACAATTGTGTTTCCAAAGTAACGAAATTCAACTTTTTTTTTAGATAATCAGATGCTTTCATTAAATTCGTTAAAGTATTTTGTATGGAAAAAACATGATTTTACCTGCCGAAACAACACCATAGGGACGTGATTTTCTTTTTGCGCACATCTCTGGTACATTACCTTTAGAATTAAATAAGTTTCATTCTACTTCTTTCACTGTAAATTCTTAAAAAAGGTTCCACAATTTCACGTATTAATATTTTCCCGGTACCCTATCAAACAGAGATTCCCTGATTTTCATACATGTCGCTATTTCCGTTGCAAAATTCTCTTGTTAAAATCAACATTCTCTATCACATTTTTATTCACCACTATAATTCTTTATAAGACTAATCTTTTTCTTTTTCCCATCGAGATTAAAATCAACTGTCGAAGCAAGCGAAAAATTCACGAGCACCTTTAGTTCTACTTTGGTCCTGAATTATCTCTTTAAATTGGCGCCTACTTGAAATATCATTTTTATGTCTTCGCAATAAGGTCGCATACGTGACTCGGGTTTAACTGAATGGGCACTAACAAGCTAGGGGCGGAATGTAAAGCATTATCGGGGATCGACTCGTTACGGCGGACACTTGAATGGAGCTGGAAACTGGAATAGACATATGTACCGATGCACAAACTCATTTTAATTGTTGTTTATTTAAAACTAGACCCGGGCCCCGCTTCGGTCTTTCTTTGTAGGATACTTTGTTCTTATTGAGCTTTTTGTATTTAATGTAATGGGAAGGCTAGCCTCGTATTTAAATTAACCTAGAAATATATTGTTATAATCGTTTCCCGCCCTTTTGTCTTTCTTTTCTCTCGACATTCATCCATTTTACGACACAGTATGTGTCGAAAACGTAAAAGCAGCGAAAATCTGATGGTGTCCGACAGATGGTAAACGTCAACTTGGTTAGTTTGTTTAGTCTGATTTTATGTAACGTTAAAGTGGTTTTAATGTTTAAATTAAATGGTTCTAACTTTATTAGATCAACCAATAATTATCTTTTCTGTGTTCAACCATCTTTTATTTATTCATTTATCTGTTTCTATGTTTACTAATTTGAGTTTCTAATTTAAACGCTCGTTTGGAACCGTCAGCGCTCGGTCTTTGGATTTATTACATCATTTTAGTTTTAATATGTTTCACAAACATAAGAACTTTTCTTATGAATTTTTATTGAATAAAATATACAATTTTAACTTTTTACTGATTCGAAAGCTTGTTCATAAATTTCCAACTTAATGGTGGTAATCATTTAACCAAGTCCATAACTCGTATGTTTCTTTAAAAAAAAAACCTGACGACGTTTTTAAAAAGCAAGAGCGCCAACATGACGGATGATGCCTTTTACCGCGCGAACGCCCGCGTATTTTTGCTAATCGCGTCTATAATGATTGCGTCGATTCGCGACGGGACGGAATAATAAATAATGAGTTTTTTTTTTACGTAAATATAATATTTAGCAAATTATTTTTAACGATACCAACAGTATAAGCATAATTAATTATCTGAACATTGGGCAGATAATTAATCCTTTTCATTACTGCGCGGCTTATTGTTACGAGTATGTGTATCTGATTGTTTAGCCACCAATCCTGGACGCTAATCTGAATCTAGAACGGGAGAAAAGTGAGTGATATGTTTACGCATTTGCGGCATTTTATTATTTCCTACATTGTTGACAATCGCCGATAGTATTCCAAAATTATCACTATATTTAGTTGTTATCGTGTTATTACACAACCATGAATTAACGAAAAATAGAAGCTCATACTTAGTATGAACCGTACCGACGGAATTGTTAGAGTACGGTGAATCAATAACTTTCAGTGATATTAGTATGGGAATTTGTTCTCTAAAGAACTTTTCATAAAAACCCATTGTATAATCAATTAGTGATATCCAATTTTATAAATTATTACTTTTTCTAGATGGTTTATGAATTAGACATTTTTAAACTGAATAAAAACTTAACAGATAAAAGAAAAATGTTGAGTAAACTGTTTCATAGATAGAGCAGCGCCCCGTCGTGCCTTCATTGACGTGTAAGGCTTTTTACTGAATTTTAAATCATCACATATAGCGAATATGCGCCCTTGCATCGCTGTCAAGCAATAATTTATCTCCGGATAAGGTGCTGATTAAGGCACAGACAGCACTCCAAATCGAAGTGATTTATTAGTGTAGAACTGGCGGGTGATTGGTTCTTACATACGAGTATATAGATCTAGAGCGAATTAAATAGAAAGAAAGAAAGAACCATTTTTTGGTACACATATTTAAAATATTAGAATTACAAAAGAAAAGAATATAAAAACAATGCAATTTTGTATATTAACAAATTGCAGATTGGTATCTAATAATAATAATATAATAAATAACTAACTTATATGTCTCTTATAACAACTATGATAATAAAAGAAGACAAATGTATTTACGGTTTTTCTTATCTGTATTCTAAACAGCCAAAGCAAAATTGAGTTCTAACTACAGTAACAGATACAATCAATCGATTCATATAAACGAAAAAATTCCCTCGAACAAAGTAACAAAGAACTTCATTATAAACGGGACATTAATTCTATAATTTAAATTACTGATATGCAATTGTTTTCTTAGCAAGACAATTTAAGACTTAACTAATCAAGATAATGTGTAAATTATTACGTGGCTTAAAACTGGTAGGTTGAGCTCTAGAACCAGTTCGATCTAGGTGATTAGTCAGTGACCCAGTATTTCTAATGGCGGACATGGGTTACTTAACATGGCCGTTGTAATATTATGCCATAGATAGATATAAAAAAAATCCATTGTCGTTGTAAATTACAAAACAAAACAAAGATTGTAAAAATAATAGTATCAAAAAAAGAAATCTGTCGTGTTTTTGGGCGTATTAAAGTAAAAGTATAGCTGCCAGTGTGTGCCGTTATTTTGGGGGATCTAAAGAGATAAATAAATTAAAGGACGAGCAGAGATGCTCTAGGACTATCCCACCAGCCACTATTACACTGTTGAGCCTGGCAGAACTAAACAGCTAACCTCTGCACTCTTAGGGTCACCACCCACTAGTCTACCGTCGTTGACAACTCGCCAGTCAACCCTGACAGTTCACCAGTATGATATTTAATCTATATAAAGGTCAGTGCTCAGCACGGGACTATGATGTACAAATCAACGTATATTATACTATAATGTACCACACATTGTTTATTATGCTTGTAATGTTTATTAACACTATTTGAAATTGAGCAATATTTTCTGTATGTATTAAAGCTGTAGAATACGCATGTATGTCCCTGTGAAATATAACAGTTTTTTATGTGTGGTTTAAAAAAAATTAAAAAATAATTTACGACTACGGTCTAAAAAATAAGTAAATAAATTGTTGCTTATAACTAAAGATATACAATGGATTGTGACATCCATTCATACTCTAACCTCTTAAACAATTCTTAAAATCGAATTACTGCTATAATCGTTAAGTCCTGTTACTCACAGGGGTACCAATAACGCTGGGGAGATATTCTCACTCAATACTATTAATTGTCGTTGGCGATATACGTAACCTCCCACCGAGACAACAACCAGCTATTAAGCCCTTGAAACGATTCGTGTAATCTTTTTAATATTTTTTATCGATACTGTAGCTATTCCATATTGCGTTCCGATTCGCATGTTCATTTTCCTGTTGCTCTGAAGTTACAAAGAAGATCGTTAATCAACACGTATGAACTAACGATATTCGTTTGAGCAAAAAATTGCTGCTCATAAACTCCTCCTCGGGCACCGATCGGCATATGATTTCATCCTCCAACCCTGTTATTATTATCAATGCTTCTCGTAAACTTTCGAGACGGGCGTAATTTCGATTAATTTTGTTTTTTCATTGCTTTTCGAATGCATCTTTAAAAATAGTTTTCTTTAGTCAATGTTGTAACTGGCCGATAAATGTACTGTTTTTTTTTTAAAAATACCGGTAAACGTTTAGAAGAAAGCTTTCGGCGCCAAGATGAAAAGTGACAGTGTCTTTTAATGTGAAGTTAAATGTTTCTTATATTTGTTTATTTCGAGTTTCGATATTTAATAATGATAGTGTATCGCATATATATCGCCGAAAGTTTCGTTTTTTCCATTAGTTCAAAAAATCTCGATTAAAATTTATGTATCTATTTTACTGTCGATTGAAAGATTCAAGTAGTTTTAGCTCCAGTTCGGTCATAAATTTGAAAATTGTTCGATCAACAAACTTTTAACTGAAGAACGACCGAAGATGTTAAAAACTGTTTCTGTAAGGAGCTCCGAGGCCGTGAAAAGATAATGAAAAAAAAAAACCTTCTTTTTCTTTTCATTTCAACATTTCATTTCGTTTCTAATTTTTTAACCAATTCCTTTTTATGAAAGCACTAACAAAAGCTGTCACACCATGCATGAAAGATTATCCAATATTCACTACCATCGGCAAGTGGGTTATTGGGTTACTGTTCCCTGTCTCTGTCTGTCTGTGTTCTATGGTCCGCATGGGCGGCATGGTGCAGGTGAAGTTGACATTTGAAGAAAACGTAGATATGTTCCCCCTTACTTCCCTCATTTTGAACCAATGAAAAGCGTAGTGTCCTCAATATCAACGTCACGCTCCAATTACGGGAGGTAATGAACAGAGGACATCGCACGATCTTAGATGTATTATTTATACGTTAAGAAACTGATATGAGTAATGCTATTGACCTCTATTCCAGTTTTTATCTTTTTCCTATGATATCTGTATCATCGAAGTAACCTAATGACATTTAAATATTAGACATTTAGCAGATGAACGCGTGTGGAAACTTTCATAGTGCGATTATGAATTTATTCGCATGATTTTTTTTTATGGGTAAGACGGCAAACGAGCAAGCGGTTCACCTGATGGTAAGTGATTACCGTCGCCCAAATGCATCTGCAACACCATAGAGCGGAGGGGAATAGAGAGGGGTTGTTGACCTCCGGTTACCTCACTCACCGAACGATACGCAGAAGCACAAGATGCCTCTACTTCACGCCGGTATTCTGCGAGGCCGTGGTACCAATCCGGACTAGCCGGCCCATTCGAGCAGCAGCTAAAGCCGCCGCTTGGCTCTACCACGCTTAAAATAAATCCTGTACTGCAAATAGCGTCATCTTCAGATATCATTTCCTTGTTTAAGTCTGATTACGTCTTCAAGCATTTTATGTAGTGACATAGATTTCACTACAGGCACGTATGTCGCTGAGGGGTCAACCATCTTGTTCTCTAAATGACAATTTCAACTGAAGCGAATGTACCAGGCTGGCGCGTTTATAGTCTGTATCTTTATTACTTTTTTTTTTTCAAAACTAGTAGGCCAGAACGTGCCTTCGCAGCTACTTATATCATTTCGAGTATAAATCATAGAAATAAATCCATATCTAATAAGAAAATGAGTCCATTGAAATGAAATCGGCCAGGCGGTACCATCATATTTTTATGTAATGAACGGCATGAGTTTATTTCTAGACCGTTAAGACCATAACTTCACAGTTGAGTTCATATCATTGTTTTACGTAATTGGTGAAATTACTATGTACGTTACTCGGATATAGGAAAAGGAAGTTGCAGCCTCGAGCTAAATAACTAGACATTTAAATATTTAATTAGCTTGTTGTTATATTACAATTATAAAATATTCGTAAATATGTTTCATCATATAGAAGCCGCAACTATCCCTCCCTCCCCTCTACTTATTACAGCTATATTTACACTTACCGCTTGATAGCTAAACAGTACTTCAATAGTCCACTGCAGGACATAGGCGTCTTCCATAAGGAGGATTTGCCATTAACGCCACGCTCGGCAATCAGGTTGGGGTTCGCAGTACTAGGCACACATCGCACCTTAGCCCTGCTGCCCGCCATCGGTCGGTAGCTGTTTGAGTTTTTCAGGGAATTTCCCATAGTCGCCTTTTACGACACCCACGGGAAGAAAGGGGGAGGCAGATACCACAGGGTACCGCCTGATTATGCTGAACCACTTACCCACAGACAAGTGATGGGAAGCCACGGCACTAGTTAAAGCGTTCACCCACCCGCCTGCTAGTCGTTTGAGTATCGGTAAAAAAGTCGGGTTTGACCCTAAATTTTGGGTTATCTGGAAAAAAAAACCTTTTACTATCATAATAGGTTTTGTTTATTTTATATACTTTTTAGGTCTCCCACTTAATCGATCTTATTTTCATACTATGTTCAAATATATGAAGGAAGCAATCATACAGTAGAGTAATAATCCTTCATCGGTACTTCTACTAATTAATTAATATTGTAACTGTTCTTTCAACAATTTAGAGTAGAACATAGTTAATACCGGTATAGCTGTTAACGCTTATCTCTTTCTTGATAATCTGTTATTGCTTTATCACTAGCTTCCCTCCGCGTCTTCGCCCGCGCAGAGAGCCTATGTTCTGTTTCAAACTTCAAGGTATGCGTTACCGAAAGACAAACATCCGAACTAACATATAATTTAGACTTGCGATTATTGTTACTCAGTGAAACTTATTCATAATGACAATTATTATTATCTCTTGTACTAGTTTCACAACAGAATTTAATTATCATATAATTAATTGACCGTTTTGGTCTTACGACATCTGCAGATTATTCAATTATAATTTTAATCAACCAAACCAACATTCAGTTATTTATTATTTTTAAAAATAGTAGGATATGAGTTATTTATATAATTGGTTCTACCTTCATATTTCTCATATATCAAATATTTTGATCATAATATGTATCTGTCATTTGTTATTTTTCCCCTTCCCCAACACCCCTTCACATTTTCCGTCCCGTCTTCCAAATATCGTTAAAGGCCAGCAACGCACCTGCAGGTCCTATGGTGTTGCAGATGTACGTGGGTGACAGTAATCACTTACCATCAAGGAGCCGACTGCTCGTTTTCCACCATTGCCATAAACAAAAAAAAACGTGGCTCACCTTGCTAACTAATAAACAAATATCTGGTGACCAATTGATTTGGCAAATCCAAAATCTCACAGGGGATCAGCATCATACTGCGGTCACGAAGCACTGTGCGCAGCGTGGTGATATACTGCAAGATATGTATGTTGGAAGAACATATGTTTAGCAGTGAACTTAAATAGGTTGATAGAGAAGATTTCATGAATCTCTTAAATAAAAGTAAATATTTTAAATATAATACATTAGATTCTCTTAAAATATATTTTCTGTGATATTTATATACAATAATTGCAAATAAATATTAAAATCTAAAAACAATGTCGAATAAGGCACAATCAGATATTTAAATAGATTTTTAGAATGTAGTTCAAATGTAGGTCACGATTGACACAAGGACGGCGCGTGCGTTTGTTCAAGTGCTGGTTATTGGGTCCATTAGCAGCTACGTCACGGGAACGGGACGTGATTATTCGATATTTCAGAGTAGTCGCTGTAAAATCACGTAATGACCTGCGCTCTGTCATAGAATGTTGGCGCTAATATAAAAAGAATCGGACTACCGTTTATTTTTTTTTCAGCCTCTTGGTCTGGCTGTCACTGTTCGGGTCTATTTATGTCTACTTACCTACCTACCTACTCATGCCTTTGATTCTCACCGTATATTTAAAATGATATCTGGGATGACATTGTCAATGTTATTAAATAAATCGCGATTGTTATTCAATCGAAGGTATTCATATCACGAATAGACAATACAATGGTAATGTAGAAAAGTAATAAATAATGCAAACCAATTTCAGTTGTACCATCATTAAAAAATGCTAGTTCTTTGCCAACAAAGTAAAATAACAAACAGTTGCCCATTCTAAAAAGCTTGCCAAGAAAAAGGCGTAGACAACAAGTCCGGGGGTTAGAAAATATACAAAAATAAACAAAGTTCAAAATGACACTATTAACTGATCATAATAATAAAATGACATTGTAATATAATATGTTTTAAATTTTAACCTAAAATAATATTACATAGCACTGGAAGACAAATCAAAAAAAGAATGTCTCCTAATAATCGCATAATGATGGACATAAACATAACGTTTCTACTGTGTTTCGTATGGGGGCAACCAGCCAGTCATTCGTCAATTATAGGCGACATCAGTGAGACGATTTGGACTCTTTTACATGGGCTGGGCAAAACTTTTATTTTGATTTTATGATTGATAAAATTAAATATTGTACGGTAAACTAGCTAGCTCTGCATTTTTTTTAAAATATAATATTTATTATATGTTATAAAAAACATACATTAAATATGTTTTTTGTTTTCTATTGTTAAAATATATTTCAAACGAACAATTTTCACTATCCATTTCTACAACTACAAATCTTCATTAGCCATTTCTACAAACGCAAACCTGAATGATGAAGAAGAAGGAGCATTTCTGAAAATAGAAAAATTAGACGCATTATTTGGATTACAGGGCATTCTTCATAGAACGAACGTATGCGTTTCGTGACGTGTAAAACGTTGCCAGGGCTGTGAAACGTTACCGAGTAAATGATTTAATTGAATGTGACAGCACGTTCGTGACTAGTAAGAATATTTTAAAGTACCTACCCTACGAGGTCCATTGTTAACGATTTGATGTACCGTGATTTATTTACGGTTGTATATTATAATATTCAATGATATAGTTTAACGAGATTGATAATTATGTAATTTCACAGTAATAATTGGTTACTTGTCGCAGAAGTGAATACAGCAGAAATACAAATTTTGACGCTCGGCGGAGACAGCCGAAATTATTTCCCCTAGCTTCGAAAATTTTGGAGTTCTTCTAATAATTGATTTGGCAAATCCAAAATCTCACAGGGGATCAGCATCATACTGCGGTCACGAAGCACTGTGCGCAGCGTGGTGATATACTGCAAGATATGTATGTTGGAAGAACATATGTTTAGCAGTGAACTTAAATAGGTTGATAGAGAAGATTTCATGAATCTCTTAAATAAAAGTAAATATTTTAAATATAATACATTAGATTCTCTTAAAATATATTTTCTGTGATATTTATATACAATAATTGCAAATAAATATTAAAATCTAAAAACAATGTCGAATAAGGCACAATCAGATATTTAAATAGATTTTTAGAATGTAGTTCAAATGTAGGTCACGATTGACACAAGGACGGCGCGTGCGTTTGTTCAAGTGCTGGTTATTGGGTCCATTAGCAGCTACGTCACGGGAACGGGACGTGATTATTCGATATTTCAGAGTAGTCGCTGTAAAATCACGTAATGACCTGCGCTCTGTCATAGAATGTTGGCGCTAATATAAAAAGAATCGGACTACCGTTTATTTTTTTTTCAGCCTCTTGGTCTGGCTGTCACTGTTCGGGTCTATTTATGTCTACTTACCTACCTACCTACTCATGCCTTTGATTCTCACCGTATATTTAAAATGATATCTGGGATGACATTGTCAATGTTATTAAATAAATCGCGATTGTTATTCAATCGAAGGTATTCATATCACGAATAGACAATACAATGGTAATGTAGAAAAGTAATAAATAATGCAAACCAATTTCAGTTGTACCATCATTAAAAAATGCTAGTTCTTTGCCAACAAAGTAAAATAACAAACAGTTGCCCATTCTAAAAAGCTTGCCAAGAAAAAGGCGTAGACAACAAGTCCGGGGGTTAGAAAATATACAAAAATAAACAAAGTTCAAAATGACACTATTAACTGATCATAATAATAAAATGACATTGTAATATAATATGTTTTAAATTTTAACCTAAAATAATATTACATAGCACTGGAAGACAAATCAAAAAAAGAATGTCTCCTAATAATCGCATAATGATGGACATAAACATAACGTTTCTACTGTGTTTCGTATGGGGGCAACCAGCCAGTCATTCGTCAATTATAGGCGACATCAGTGAGACGATTTGGACTCTTTTACATGGGCTGGGCAAAACTTTTATTTTGATTTTATGATTGATAAAATTAAATATTGTACGGTAAACTAGCTAGCTCTGCATTTTTTTTAAAATATAATATTTATTATATGTTATAAAAAACATACATTAAATATGTTTTTTGTTTTCTATTGTTAAAATATATTTCAAACGAACAATTTTCACTATCCATTTCTACAACTACAAATCTTCATTAGCCATTTCTACAAACGCAAACCTGAATGATGAAGAAGAAGGAGCATTTCTGAAAATAGAAAAATTAGACGCATTATTTGGATTACAGGGCATTCTTCATAGAACGAACGTATGCGTTTCGTGACGTGTAAAACGTTGCCAGGGCTGTGAAACGTTACCGAGTAAATGATTTAATTGAATGTGACAGCACGTTCGTGACTAGTAAGAATATTTTAAAGTACCTACCCTACGAGGTCCATTGTTAACGATTTGATGTACCGTGATTTATTTACGGTTGTATATTATAATATTCAATGATATAGTTTAACGAGATTGATAATTATGTAATTTCACAGTAATAATTGGTTACTTGTCGCAGAAGTGAATACAGCAGAAATACAAATTTTGACGCTCGGCGGAGACATAGCCGAATTCATTTCCCCTAGCTTCGAAAATTTTGGAGTTCGAAAACATTTATCAGAAAATCAAAAGAAAAACGCAGTATTAAGTTAATAGAGAATAGTAAGGAGAGGATGATTGAAGAAGTAGTGTTAAAACTTAGTACTTATGCAGTAGTCGAAATTGTTTACTACTAATATTACATCATCTTCTCCAGACCACAGACGTCAAAAGGGACGTTCTATAGACGCTTTAAAAGAAATCCATCATCCAATGCAATCATTACCTTACCAGTCTGTAAATATCCCACTGCAGGCCTCTCCCATAAGGAGGATTTGCCATAAACGTCACACTCGACAAGCGGATTGGCGGTCGCAATACCAGACACCTCGTATCTGATGCACTCAGTCTACTTAAATAATTATCTGTCGGTACCGATTGCGATTTTCAAGGTTTTTCTCTTATTCGCTGCTTACTATAACCACGGGATGAAAGGGGTTGAAAATTTTCAAGCCAACATGCTAATAATTACTGCAATATATACGTCTATCACTCATGGGGTTAGGCAAAGATAACTGATTTCCATTTGACACGACACAGTATAGCCAAATAAGCTTCCTTGGTCCACTTTCCGCGTCACAGGGAGATAAAACGTGACAGGAATAGATTTTCAACCAATAGTTAGAATGTGAGTGGTAGAGTTTTACGCTGCTTCCAAATTCACAATGACTACAGTTATTACAAAAATAATGATAATTTCACAAAGAATCTTGTCCAAGCAATCACCATATTTCCAATGTAATCAACAAAGTCATAAAGCGTTTAAATGACAAGAACAAAGGAATATATGCGCATATACTTAAGAAATAAAACGAGGTGGTTAACAACGCATCAATAACTACCTGTAACCAGACTGGCACTTGCCAAAAGTGAAAGTCGTTATAGCCAAAAAAGAATGGATGAGGTCGTCCAATATTACGTCACATAGCGCTCTGCCAATCGACATGTACTTCTTTGCCCTTTAAAAGTTGAGTGTAGGATTCAAAATGGCGTAGATGGATATGTTTATTAGTATATTTGTATGCTCTTTGGGTATCCGAAGTTATTCTTTTAAATTTTTTGTTTATTGCTATATTCATTTTCGTTTTTGAATAATCCGGTTCAATATTGGCTTCGTTACATGATATTTTTAAATTTTTTGAAACAATATTAACTTTCGTGTTGAATTTTTGCTTTTAGTGGTAGTGTGACATAAAACCCTTTGAAAATATATTCTAAGAATATTAAGCCATAAAAAGTTACGTACTTCATTTCAATAATATAGCTTTTCTTGCGAATAAGACCGATTAATGAAGGCCATAAAATAGTGGACCTAGCTGATATCCCGGAGCGACCCTTTGGTCCGTGAATTTTTATAAAACTCTCATTTTAAAATATGGGATAATTAAAAATGCTTAAAATATACGACGTGTATGAAACGCAATATCACGAGTTACGTAACAAGTGGGTGTGTGTGTCTTAACCGCATTTGCTAACATTGACACAGCGGCAGATACGGGCTTTAGTTAATTACCGCATAACATTACACCAACGCATGCTCGTAAAGTGCGAATAAAACAAGTTGTGTTGTGTCATAGTTATCCAAGGGAGATTATTGCAATTCGTATTTTTATTTATCGATTATGGATTATTGATCTGTCACATGTTGTAGAATCTTAAATATGTATAAATAAATACAATAGAAACCTGAATTGCTAGAATTAAAGGAATGCTATGTAGACTCTTTCTCTGCTTAGAGGTCGTCTTCGTAACACCATCTTTCTGACGCCAATCAGCTGTTCAACCTCCGTCGTGTTCCGGTTTAAAAGGTATAGAGAGGCATTATAATAACGGTCTGCGATGTGTTCCATCTTAGTCCACAGGGGTGACAACGCATTTGTAACCATGTTCGATTAAAGTTGTTTGCAGATGTACATGGGCTACAGTAGCCATTTACCATCAGGTGGACTGTTAGCACGTTTGTCATCCCGATCCAATAAAAAAAAGTAAGTTTTTTAAACGCAAAAAACTGTTAATGACGTCATATTTGTAGGTAATAAATAGTCACTCAAGTGTTTGTTTAATCATAATCTTTATAACGGTCCTATTCTGTTATAGTCTTATTGAAAGTTGTTAAAAATAAAATGTCCAATGACGGTGATTAATGCAGTCCTTTAAAAGACTGCATTAACCACACTTAATCCTGTATAAACTTCTTAATTAACAGTCTTAAATACATATAGTTAAATGTTACAATCTTGTAGAATGTTACAGGTGATTGCTCCTGATTTTCTCTTATACCACAACCACCACAATGGAAAGAATTTTTTCAATTTTCTTTACTGCGGATGGACGTACAAAGATTAAGCGACAGAATACCAGCGCTGTAGTTGGGCTTAATATTTAGCATTGCTACAGCATTATGCTGAGTCGGACACCGTTTTGTTGCTGCAACTCAATAAAGTTTTTTTTTATTTTATTTTTTGTTATGTTAATTAAGTTTTCATTATGTGTTACTTGAGTTGTGGCAATGAATAAAGTACTTTCTTTCTTTCTTTCTAAAACTTTTATAACATGATGTGAAACTATCAGTTCCGAGCAAAAGTTTCTCAGACTCTCAAGTTTCTACACGATGTTTTCCTACACAGGCGAGCACGTAGTAAATCACTTAAAATTGTGATTAACCAGCTCCTGAGGTACCCACGTTTGTTACTTCTTATTTATTTTTTAATCATTGGTAATCTGCTGCTAGTAGCCTGCTATAAACTCTGTTATAATAGCCTGCAATCCGTTCGCTACTTCTTGACTTATACAAGCGAAACAGAGCCTATATTGTTTAAGTTATCCGAACGATTCGAGATAAGTATTAACTTGAATAAATAACAGATAAAAAAAAAACAAATCTGAATAGCAACCAGAACACTTAACATTCCAGTCCGTACCAAGATGTCTGGTTTATTTTTAAAAATTGTTGCCCGAGTGGGTTTTTGTTACGAATGCCTATAAAAAGTACCAACTTTAAACATCGATCAATATAATTCTACTTGGAAGTACGTAATTGTGCGTGGATGTTATTAAATAATGTTGATATTGTTAAGTCGAGTCTGCAACAGTGTTGTAGAACTCTTTCCTTCAATTATAGCCAGCATTCAATTAAAATAAAGAAGTGGCTCTTGTGGCTTCTGTTTTCAGATGTAATTTTCCTTAGGCATGCTCGGTAGCCTTAACGTCTTGATTAATTATAAAATATGAAGTGTTGTTAGATTTGTTTTAATTATGGATGTGACATTGGACATGGTATTTAAATATGGTGGCTCCGTATCAAAAGGAGTGGGGAAATATTTTTTTACGCATGCTGGTTTTTTAAGTTTTTTATTTCTTAATATTAAATTAAATTGATAATCTTTTGAATTAATAATTTCTCAAGTTATATGTATTTTCAAATGTCAGTGTGTGTGTACCTCTCTATCGAGTATCTCTCACAATCAGACATCGATATTGTAAGACATAAAAGCTCACTAATAAAAGGCAAAGTAAGTAAACATTATTATTTGTGTTTCTAAGCGAGAAGTCGTTTTTGAGTGTTCCTCTTTCAGAGCAAATTATATATAATACAAATATGAAATATACGTATAAAAGCGGTCTCAGTATACGTCTCAGTGTAAACCTTTTAAATTAGATCTCAGTTGGAAGGTGTAATCTTGTAAGTGAATGTCAATAGGCCGTTGATTTATAGGTGAAAGCTTCTCACGGGTCCTGAGGCTGTTAATTTTCAAGTTATAATCATTTTTGATAAAACCTTTTCACTCTATATAATTTATAAACATCCGTCCGCTTAGGGATTTATGTTCAAAGTTATTTTGATGTTTATTTTATACTAGTTGCAATGTACGGCTTTATTTTTCATCTACTCATAAACTAAAATAAGTTAGGTATAGATAGAGAATAGAGTCTTGATTACAAACGTTACGTTATACTTTAGTTTTCTAATCATGTTTCGTTGCATTTTTAGAAAACATACTAAGAGTTATCACATCCATAAACATTTCTTAAGGTTTTAAACTTACGTCGATATAACTTTTTGTACTAAAAATCCAACTAGATTATGGCCGTACTGTCCGATTGTTTTATAATTTAATATTTGAAGTAGTTACCTCTGTTAATCAGTTTTAGTGTAGTGCGGTTAAATTTCTTATTGACAAACGGTTAATTTCAATGTTCGATTTATCCACGATTTGATTTTTTCTGTTAAATATCCATCTTTGCTTTCAATACAGCGATGTTATCCTGGTCGATTTCGAACACGGCAACAACTTCCGAACACTATCGGCAGTTGTCAACTGCGCAGGATATGTAATAGTGGTGTAAATGTACGCGCAAATACAGAGGCGTTCACTCGTCTTTACCTTCCCATATCTGATGTAACGCTAATGCGATAAGATCGGAGTAGGGGTCCAGGAATAGGGCCATAGACACATAACTAGACCCGTAAACCAATAATTGTGGTTTTGGACAAATATTGTGTGTAGTGTCCATTCCTCTGGGATTAGAACCCCGGACCCATGGCACAGCAGTCAGGTACGCTAACCACTAATTCACGCAGTCGTCAAATGTAAAATATGTATTATATATGTGTGGCAACAATATAATTTCTATTGTTATCAATACGTTAAGGGATACATAAATATTGGATATTGAAATCGCCTCTGAGGCAACATTACCAAGTACCGAGCAGTTAGCGTAGGAGCAATGTCACCGCCTACTATAGATTTCTAGTTTTAGACATATAGGAATTAAATCTATGGTATATTAAGCCAAGTGTGTACAAATTATTGTAAATTTATTTACGACAGAATCAAGTTCGTTCTATAAACACGCATGAAAAGTAAATAATTATTTATGTCACTTTAATATTTAATAATTTATATATTTTAGGTTATCACCATAAGCATGCAAGCGTTGGATTTTTTTATTTATTTAAAATAATTTATTGCTTACACCCCAATTTGAGGTTACAAAGGGCGGACTTAATGCCTATTGGCATTCCCTGCCAGTCAACCCATGGGTTGGTGAGATAGCCGTAGCAGGTGAGAAAGATGAAGATTAACAATTAAATAGTCAGATGGGTGTATGGTGTATGACTTGGGGATTGATTGAGTCAGTGTCTTTGAATATGTGTAACTCAATACACGAGAGTAGTCGCATACTGGGGTGGTCAGAGGTAGACATTTTACATCTTACAACTCACTTTTCACCAGAGCTTATTTGGAACAACGCGACCGGTGGTGAGTCTTATGCCGTCTTAGTGCTAACGATACAAATCGGAAGTGTGTTTCGAAACAGTCATTGGTACTAACCTTCCACATAAGGGATCGAACTCGTCTCGAACTCGATCACAAGTCTCCTAATTCGGAGCCTCTAGAATTTCATAAAAAAATTAAAATGGAAAATTATTAGATACGTATAAATTTAAATATTATTAAACTACGGTGTTGACTGTACGCAGTTACATGTTACGTATATTGAATGGGCCCCGTGGGTGATGGCGTTCGGCTACGCGAAAGCTTTATAAATGTGTTAATTAAATCTACCATTCGTGTTGGGGCAACACTTGTGCATTCAAAGAATGTTATTGTCTGTTCACTATGGGACGTATAGCTTTTTTTTTAGATTGGAGTGTTCGTTGCCAAGTGTCTCATTCGGAAGATTCTGCAGGCTTTATTCATTATCACATAGCCTACATATAGTACACTTTAACTTGATATAAAGATGGTGTATATTATCAAATAGGAACTTATTATTTTGTCCTAGATAGTTAATTGAAATATTTTAGAATTTTATTTTACTTCGTCTGTTATTTATTCTTGGTATATTAATCTTTGTCTGCGATAAATCGATGTTACTTTTTGTTTCTAATTTATTAAGAACGTTTCATAGATTATTAGTTTTATTTGTATATTATTCAAATGGATGATTGATTCCTTCTACGCCGAGCACGCGGTAAATCCTTTTCTAAAAATTGCTATTGACAATATCATTGTTTTATTGACAATATATATTATTGAAAGAATATATCGCGAGAAAAACAATGCATGTTGGAGAAAACATAAAAAATTATATCAGTCCGCTAACCTGGAGCAGCATAGCGGACTTTTCTGGGCTCCAATTATGTCTCAAATGTTTGAATGATTATGTACAGTACAGAAAGGTAATCGTTTTAATAACGTAGTTGTTTTAGCTGTAGCAGCGTTAACCAGCGTAATAAATTTATTAGAAATTATTACGCTGAGTATCATATATTATGGAAACAAACTTAATTAACCTTCCTTATGGATTCATTTAAAATAATCGTTATGTTTAAATGCTATTTATCTTTAAATGTTTTTAGAGACAGTTAACGAAAGCATAAACGTGTATATTTTGAATACTTTTGCCCAACACCAGTTCAATGTCCTTTGCATCGCAAATCCTGCTGTTTTATGCGATCATAAATTTGGGAGTTAATGTGTTTCCCCGCAAACACAGACGTGAGATTTGTTCAACTCTCTATACCAGTTTGAGGACCGGAGTCGGGTTCAGAAACGCGATAAAACAGTCGCGTATGTATTAATTAAAGGTGCAACATGTTTAATGATGATTAATATCAATGCAAGGTTTAGGTTATAATTAGGTAAGTTAAAATTTCTCGAACGCGATGTTCGATGATTATAAATTAATTTTAGGCTAACAATCCGTTGCGACTTTCGTAGAATACTAGCGTATATTAGCAGCATTATACTGCTGTAGCCTGTAGTGGGGTATAAGGGGGAATATACTAGCTCCTTCCTCAAAGGACAACATCTTCATTATCAGCAAATAAGTAAGGGTCTGGCGAACAGATCAGAGAGCAGCATCACAATTGTGAAAACTCGGACACTGAGCTCACCAACCCGCTTGCCCGGTGTAGTGAGCAACTGTAGGCAATATAAGCCGGTATTTGCTGGCGCTTTCATAGAGAGGCCTATGTTCAACAGTGTCCATGGACACATGGATGGTAATAAGCTCCGGGAATGAGATGATTTATTAAGTATTTTAAAGTTATTTTAAAGTAAGTTATCTGACGTTGACTATCTCATCACATGAGACGCACAAAGATGGCAGATTTTCAAACAGGAATAATACAAACTACCTACATCGCGCTATCATAGTCTACATACTCAAACCATATATACAAATTTTTGATAATGGCGTGAGACTGAAGAAGGCGTATTCTTAGCCAAGGAACACCTGTGCTGGCGGGTAGCGCTACTCTTTTACACCTTCACTTCACCGCACCTTCATCGGTCATTGTTAATCAATAACATGTTAACATACATTTTCCTATCGCCGTAACAGATCATCATGATCAAACAATCACGGGGGATTATCTCAAGGATCAAATTTTAAAATGCCGATACCAACGAACATTGAGATTTCGTCATTAATTTACCTTTCTTACATTTTGTTACCAACCTCTAAAAATAAAAAAAGTGTAGAGTTCGCAGTAAGAAAGCCAATTTAGTAAATTACGATACCGTCAAATTAGCAATCTAAGAAGGATAATGGTCCGCGTAATAGTATCTTAAACATATTCTGTGAACCCACAGATTGTACCATCATTTGCTTAACATCCGTAACTCGCCGGAGGCATTAAATCAAGCCCATACGCGTTAAAACATCGTACTAATGGAAACGAAGCAAAAACTTTAATGACAGAGCTGGAATCGAAATGTGTGAATCGAAATGTTACGACTCGATCGAGACGTGATATTTTCTTTATAAGTAAAAATAAACGTTACCTTCTACTGTAGTAATTTCTCCTGTGTCGCGCAGGCGGTTTACTTGCATGAATTGCACATGGACAAACACCCAGACTGGGAACTATTACTTGTAGTCCATACAAATACTAGTCCGGTGTGGGAATCGAACCCGCGACCCACAGCGCCGCAGCCAAACGCTTAGTGAATATGCCGCCGAGTACATTGTAATTAGTTATGTTAGTAAATTGTACGACCGTCGTTGTACAAGTCAGGTAACTTTTACTTTTAATGTATCGGTAACTAAAATATTAGACTCGTGTTACGTGTTTCTCTACGAGTGTCTTCTATCGTACTTTTATATTTATACTATATTTATCACATGACAACAGCGCTAAGTGAACAGTGCACTTGATGAATTATTTTTAATTTAAATCCCAGACGAGGATATTGACACTGGCAGTATTCAAACATTTGGTTGTCTATTATTGAAGCGTCCTTCTTTCATTCGATCTTAACGCATATTGCTACATCTGATTTCTGGATCGAAGAGAGTGATTTGCTCTGTTTGGTTTTATATTTATTCCTTGCGTGTCATAACAACGAAAGAGTTATAATCTTTCTGCGAAATTCTATTTTGTTACTGGAAGATGTCGAGGATATTATAGTTAACTAAAGAATCCACATCATCGTGCCATTCGTTTTAAGAAGTTAAACAAAAACCTATAGTACTATTCCAGTATAGAATCCGAAACGGCGATATTCGCAGTAGGCCCAAGGTAACCGATAGCAAATAATAATAATAATAATAATAATAATAGCAATAGCAAATTTTAGTGGAAATGGGCCGGTCACAAATCATGCAGAACTGCTAACCATTGAAGAAGAGTTTTTTCGTACACGTAAACGCAGTGTAGGAAGGCCCTTCATAATGATGGAAAAAAGACTTACGCAGTGTTTCGGAAAGTCGATGGATGCTGGGGGCTCAAGATCGTGTTTAGTGGCTTTTTTGTCAAGGCCCATGAGGCTATATTATAATCTAAAAAGAAAAAATCTTGTCCGTGAGTTTTTTAATAACCTGACAGAAGTTACAAGTGACGAGCCGCCATCGAACCCACTACTAGTATAGCTTTTGATATTTGAGGGTAGGCAGAAGAGCTCGTACTTCAAATTGTCAAAACACATAGACTTCTTTTACTTACTACGGATAAAAAAGTAAAACGGAGAAATAAATAATAGTTCATTAAAGATCCTTTCAAAGAAACTAAAACAATAATAATAAAATAAATAGCATGAAATTAAAACCGTGCTTACAAATAAACATTCATAGATAATAGAGATGGCGTACACGCTCAAGCAAGATATTAGCTGGTCGTAAACAAATTGCTCGACGATAGAAATGAGATACGGAAAAAAAAGGAATAGAACGCTATTCAAACAGAACACGGCGCTCATTACTAATAGCGGAGCCATAAAATTATCGCCGACAGCAGCCTTGCCTTGCTCACTCAGATCACTCAGTCAGTGAAAGGTTACCGGTCGCGGTGGGCGGGCGTGTGGATGTCCTTGTCGATTACAGGTTTCGAAATGTCGTGCCTTATGTTACTTATGTTAATCTGTCAGTTTTGATTGTCTCCTTTTATATTATTTTTTGGTTGATTTTCGTTTTATTAGTCCATTGTACTCCCAATTTGATGTTATAATAAATTATCAGAATACGTCCTAAATTAGATGAATCTGATTTGAAACGAATCTTAGGTTCTGGAAGAAATAAATTTTATTAACACTTCTCGAATTATCATGTAAATAAGAGAAATTAAGTTAAATTATAAAATTGACGGCAGGAGGTCGAGATGTCCTACCGTTAACACGTTAACATGATAGAGCCAAGCGGCGGCTTTAGCTACATCTCGAATGGGCCGGATCAACCGGATACTAATACCACGATCTCGCGGAATACAGGCGTGAAGTAGAGGCACCTTGTGCTTCCGCGTTACATTCTGTGAGTGAGGTATCCGAAGGCCCATATCCCTCCACACCCCCCTCCTCATCCTCCCTACCATCACCCAAATACCCTTAAAGGCCGACAACGCACCTGCAGCTTCTTTGGTGTTGCAGATGTACGAGGGCGACGGTAATCACTTACCATCAGATGTGCCGCATGCTCGTTTGCCTGCTTACCCATAAAAAATGTTAGGTCTAAGTAGTCTAGGTCTAGGTCTAGAGTAGTAAGTAGTACTAACAGTCCGGTAATGTCCTACTGAGCCTTTGCAGTAGGCCTTTGCCTACTCTTAAGAGTTAACATTAATGTTTGAGAGGGTTTTGGATGCGAGAAGGGTAATTCATTACGCTACTCCAGTGGCTCCACGGCTTGGCGGACCCACTTCTCTTCGAAATAATATTTTTATTATTTCTGTACTATTACATTAAGCATCTATATGCTGGTTTTCTCACGGTGTTTCCATTCACCGCCGAACACATGCTAAAATGAGAACTTAAAATTGTTGTTAACAATGAGCCAAGCGGCGGTTTCTGCTACTGCTCGAATGGGTTGGCTCGAACGAAGTAGTACTGTGGCCTCGCAGAATACCGGCGTGAAGTATAGACATCTTGTGCTTCTGCGTTTCGTTCGCTGTGTGACGTAACCGGAGGCCCACTCCCTTCCCCCACCCCTCTCCTTCTCCTTTAATATCCATAAGGCCGGCAGCGCACCTGCAGCTCCCCGGTGGGTCCACCCGCGTACGCACCGTACACCCGGGATTCAGGGCGGTCCTTACCGCCCACTTCTATCGAAACACCTCGACCGTCCGAGACGAGGCCCGAACCTCCCTCTGACGGTCCATAGATAGCTTACCATAAAGAGGTAAGCAGTAGATGTACTCTTGCACATCTACTTAAAGCATAAGCGTCCTTGAGGCTGCAGGCGCAAACCTATGAAGCTGTAAAAGCCAAAACGGCTAACAGCAATAACTTCATCGAATACATACGCGCTCCCCGGTGTGGCAGATATATGTATGTAATTACAAACTATTTCCTTTATAGATTTAAGTTCAAAGAATCTCAAAATACATATCGAAATATCGCGTAACATCTAACCAAGCTGGTAGCACGAAAACATGTTTGTAACACCAGTCTCATATACAGTTACCTATCGTAAACAAACACGGGTTAAGTGAAACTAACTCCGTAGAAACGCATTAAAAACCGGATGCTTTTCCGACGGGAGCCGACTATCGGTACACTAACCGAGTTTCTCATGTCATTGGTTATGCACTAATTCTATTTATGGTCACATTAAATAGATCCAAATGTTATTAAAAAATATTTCGACTGGCGGGTTAATTAATTTTTTTTTTTTTAATTTAACGTGCCGCGAGTTCGGTTTATGTGGATTGATTTTCCACTATCAATCTTTTATTAGAGTTTTATTTGTGAAACGAGTAATACAGTGTACTGCACGCAGAGGTGGTAAATAAAATATTTAGTCTGTTTTCACGAAAGTGTCGTCGTGGGTGATGACACAGTTTTTAGTAAACTCTCTCAAACCACCACCACATGGCAATGTGCAATGTAGCTGTTACACGAAATAAATGTAAAACACGTCTATTCAAATCTCTTCCCGCCTCATTTTAGTTTTTCTTTGTTGCAGAAAAAGATGGCGTTATTGTGGTGTATAGTGACGTGTGTGATTGCTGCTGCGCGGGCGCAGTCAAACTACGGTTCTCAGGCTAACGACATAGAATATCAGGGAGAAGGGCTACCTGAGCAGACAGTCCTCGATGGCAAGGTTAGTATCACATCTTACAACAGCGCACTTTGCGCCTCTAATTCCTTATGAAGTAGGGAGAGGTGCCAATATTTTGAACTGTCTACAAAGGGAATATGTCAAGACTATTTATAATATGTCGTCTTTAAGGTGAGATAGGGCTGTACTTTTTTCATTTGATCAACCACACGTCATAGCCAAAGCCTAGATAGTAAACCTCGTTGGTGTTTGGTGCACCATGTATCGGTTAGCGTTTGGAGAAAAAGGAGGATATTAATAATATTCTTCGGATCCATCAGAGCGAAGCGAGCGTAGTCCGCTTTTGCCCAACTCCTATGCAATATTGCTCCATATTCCATTGCTATTTTCTCTGAAATTAGTTATCCGTTTTTGGAGAAACACAAACAATAGCACAGATAATCTACGTAGTATGAACGATCCAAATTCTCTTCAATAAATTGCATAAACTTGCGTAATAAATTCACGCTTACGATAAATTAATCTTTTTCTTTATATAAAAATAAATACTAACGTCTCCGTCCTTAATAGCTATAAATTATTTCAGATTTGTAACGTTATATCACTGAAACTTTATTCACCTTCTGCGAGTTAAACGCGATAAAAAGTGTAATAAGTATTTTTTACCGCGAATTCAATAAAAAAACTTTCAAGAATAGACCAGTCTTTATGAGTACAATAACCCTTTAGTGTAACCAATTTGACAAGTAGCAATACTTTGAGTCATCATTTATCGCGTCAATCATTCTAATTCATTGAGTTTAGTTATGTTATGTATGCTGACAACTTGTGTCTTCTAATTGGTATGGACCAAGGTTCCAGCAACTTGTAAGCAAGTGGTAAGAGCGCACTGCGTGCTCAAAATCAGCACAACTGACGTAAAATTTTGTAAAATGAATCGGCCTTTATTCTGTGATGTAAACCCTTAATCAAATTGCGAACCCACCAGGAATGCATGAAATTATTAATGAAAGTAGCTGAAACTAGCGAGTTGTGTCCGGTATCTGCCTACCTCAAATGGGGAACTTGCGTGACATTATGTATTTACGAATTTAATAAATCGCGCTCACAAGTCTTATAATTCAATAGACATACCGCAAGAGCATAGAATTAAAAGCTGTTGCTTTTTTTATAATGAAATAAACGCTAACTGTCCGGAAATAAAATCGAAACATTACTGGCATAAAAAGTAATTCCAAAACACATCCGTAACTCGAATTAAAAAAAAAGTATTAAAAGAAGTCAATCAGCTGCGATGGCACTGCGGATACAACGGCACTGTTTATTACAAATCTGCATTGACAAATGTAGGTTAACCACAACACCGCCTGAGACTTCAATTTAACGCCCGTTACGTAAAACAAAACATGACAATTTCCCATTTCCGCCATTAAATCGTCCGCGATGAATAATATAAGCGAAGCTAATTAATGTAATGCCATAGTTTATTATATGAAATCGATATAATAACGCAATAAAAAGCTAATAATTATACACGATGACGAAACAGCAGTTTAATAATTTACTACATAATAATAATTTATTAATTATTGTTCATGATATTTCCCAATTGCCGACCGCGTAGTTCAAAGATCAGTATTTGACTAGCGTGGTAGTGAGGGATCGAATAAAATACGTGTTTTATTTTTTTTTATTATACTTATGAAAAATAAAGAGAGTAAAATTTTGTGTTGCGCGCGCAACGGTTGACATTAAAATAAACATGTTGAAGTTGCTCGCTTAACCCCGCTGGAGAAGAACTACAACTTACTCGTACGTACAGAAAACGTGGAACCTGTTCACTAGCGCCATCTATATGAAAAAAAATGACATTTATTTGTTCCAATTCTTTACTTAATGAATGCTAAATGTTTATGTTTTAAATTGATATTATGTATTTATACTGTACCTAAAATAATCACTTTCAAACCGTGACACAACAGTAGTTGCATTGCTATTTGGCGCCAGAAATGAGTAAGAGGGCGGTAGCCACCCAGAAGACTCCTAGGCAAATCAAATTTGCGTGTTGCACAAATATTGATCCTGGTTGAGATTCGGACTCAAGACCGTCGGGCTCAACAGTCCGGTATGTTAACTACTATTAGAGGACGTCAAAGAATAAATAAACGGCGTTTGTTTATTTATTCTTTGTTGTTGTTTATTTTTTAATTATCACCACGTTGTTTCAATACGATTCTGCATAGTTTTGTTATAGCCACTTGCAGTTTTAAGAATTCCTCCGCGAAGTCTCTGGACGCTTTTCTTGTTTTACAAGCTCTTTTATACAGATAATATTAGAACTGGTTTTGAAGTTAGTTATCGGCGGGGGATCTGTCCGGCGGTTTTTGTTGACTTGCAAAACCTATTTGAATTTTGATGTAATACCGTGGTTTTTCATCTGCACTTTTTTATTGTTGGCAATGATTGATGAGTTCCTCCGTTTTGTATGGAATTGTGGCTAAGTGCCTAGACTTACGGTTAGATAACTTCATATATGTATTAGCATGATGCTATTCGAGATATAGTAGTATAAAGAGGTTGCATGTATAGATTGTTTACGTTTAATTACAATGTCTGATACATAAATATGTGCGGTTGGGCTTGGTTGTTGATGTTACAATTATTAACATTATGTCGTAAACAAAGCTTCTTTATACGATCTCGATCAGTTTTGAACTTGCGATCCTGCCTATTGTTACAGGCGATGTGACTGTTCATAACCATAATCGCTTGCTATGCGGTTAAGACAAATCACTTCAAGCTAAGGGACTGTTTTTTTTATTATTATGGAGATGATTTTTTATTCGATTATCTATTTATTTATTCTTTGTTGTTTACCTTAGGTTACAATGGGCGGATTTTATTCCAAGTAAACCCTTATCATGGTAAAAAATAGACGCCTGGTAATTAACAAAGAACAAAAAACTACAATAGTTGTACTCCAAAAAAATAATGTTTATTATATGATGTATATATATATATATATATATATATATATATATATATACATTTATACGTGTATAAAGTTTACAGAACGTTTTTTTTTATTTGGTTTTAAAACGAGCTAAGAGTCCACCGGACACTAAATGGCTTCTACAGCCCATGTACACACGCAAACAACTCCAATCGTAGAAGTTTAGAGACTCTCGATATCTCGCAATTATACTGACTCTCTATACCCTTCAAAACGGAACACAACAATAACTTCTGCTCTTTGGCTGCAGAAATGGGTGAGAGTGTGGAACCTACCCAGACGACTCCTAGGCTGAGGAGGAGTCTATCAACCGGGTAAAAATGATTAACGTAATAACATATCCATGCTCATATTAATCACAAATGTATTTTTAATCGAAACGAATGAATTATATTTATTTATATAAGTATGTTGTACAAACGCTCTGTGTTAATACAAAAGGTCAAAACGTCGTTTTTTTAAAGTATGATAATATATTAGCCTTTTTCTTACTGATCATTTTTCTTATCTCATATCCCACAAAGCACCGTTATTTCACCTTCGCTCAAAAGAGGTATATCATATTCACTAGTTCTTTTGTTTTATTTACAATCGAATTTCTAGAGATTTTCTTGATACCTTATTCTAAGTCTCAAGTCTTACCTAGAATTACAAAGTGGTTTGTTTTTTTGTAGATGCGATATAGATTGTAGTAATTTATACATTTTTATTTATTTCATGTTCTTGTTATTGTAAATTTCTGAGGTTCAAAACTTTTATAAAAGTTTCTTTAATAAAGGTTTTCAACAAATTTAAGAATCTACCGGCCCATTTCTTCCCGAGAGTGTCATAAGAGGCGAGTGAAGGAAAGCCTTGAAAATCGCAATGACTTCCGACCGATAGATCGCGGGATAACATGAACAGATATTGAAGAATACCTCCAGATAATAAGAATCAAAATTAAGCGGACCGCAGACGGCCGGCAGCGTTCTCAAACTATATTTCTTCACATTAAGATTTTTCTTATTGGATTTCGTTGACAGAGATGCCAACAGTCCACCCGATGGTTAGTGGCTTCTGTATCCTATGTAAACCTGCAAACAACATCAGTTGAAGTAGGTTTTAGACGTCGTAGAGCCAAGCGACGGCTTTTGCTGCTGCTCGAATGGGCCGGCTCGACCGGGTTGGTTGTACGGCCTCGGAATACCGATGTGAAGTACAGGCATCTTGTGTTTCTGCGTTTCGTTGGGAGAGTGAGGTAACCGGAAGCCCACTCCCCCTTCCCTCTCCCTTTTTTCTTCCCCAAAATATCATAAAAAAAGTCTATCGCCAGAGCCTCGTCTCTTAGTCAGCAGAGGCCCCAAAATTAACTTAAAACGATATAAATATTTAGTTGTCACAAAGGTGCGAAAACATAGAACATGTTATACAATAGTGAAGTAGCTAAACCTAAAATAGGGTAAAGCGAGCCAGCTTCTCCGATGCGAGGAGTTTGTAACTGTGGTCGAGAAACAACACATTGTGTGTGGGGACAGCAACAAATCCTTGCGTCTAGGAAATGAGGCCTAAATCCAGCCTTGGATAGCTTACGGGTGATAGAGAAAGGATTATGAAATAATTTTTAGATTTTTTAAATCACAATTTTTATAATATATTCCAACGCAGTTCAGAATAAGTAAGAGCATTAAAATAAATAATCGCGAACAGAATATTCGAAGCCTCCCATATAATGTAAGACGTTATAAATCCCTAGGTATTATGAGCTTTATCTTAATGGACGTCTTGACTGCAACGTAAAATTATTCGCGTACAGGCATTGTTGGGCACGAGATATCGTTATGGACGTTCGGACAACAACGGAATGATGGATACAACTATCGTTCGAGTATAGCCGGTGGTGTTGTTACGTCATTCCATTGCAAGGGAAGTCACGTCAAGTTTTTCCGAGTTTTGATTTTCCGAACCTACGATACCAAAGGTTTCCTTTTTTTTAATGAGTCTTCAGTGACTGTCTGCTTGTTTTTTTTTCTTAATCAAATTGGGCGCAAATAGAGAACTTAATTTGATGTACTTTGAGTATATTTTTTTTAGTACTGATCGCTCTCTAAAATTTGTAATTCGAAAAATATAAAATATTACAAAATAACGGAAGTCACTTACTTTATAGTTTCCGAAAAAGCATTTTGACCGTCAGTCTGTCGTAGGTGTTAATTTGTTAAAATAATTGGAATGGCCAATCCTTTAAAATGGTAAATACAACTCTGCAGAGTATTTATCTAAACAATTACATATCTATACATACGGCAGAAACAATACAGAATACTGGTGTAGAGCAGAGCCATCTTGTGCTTCTGCGTTTCTTTCGGTGAGTGAGGTAACCGGAGGCTCACTCCCCCCTCCCTCTCCATCTCACCCCTCTCTCTATACCCAAATAACTTTATAAACAGCTGCAGCTACTCTATCACTTACCATCATGTAAGCCGCTAGGTCGTTTGCCCCATTTCACACAAAAAAAAATACACAGAATAACTACTTAAAGTATGTATGAGACCATATTGTAGTTTCCCAGAGACAGTACATTTTCTTATAATATAGAAATTGTTCTTGTCGTCCCTTTGCAATGGAAACGTACATAGACACAGCCGCGAGGCAATAATTAGCTCCATGGATTTATAGGGATGGCCGGTGTGCAGCGAGACTAAATATAGAATTACTGTTTGAATATTTTCGGTCCCAACACCGCTTCGAATAATAAATCCATGTTGCTTGACACTTGTATAATTTAAGTTTAATTTTTGAGAAGTTGGAGTGTCTCTGAATAAAATGTAGGTACTATTACGATTTGTTGAAGTTATTTATTTTTGCTTTCCTGGAATTGAAAATCGATTATATCTTGTGTTTATATTTTAAACAATTGTAACTGTCTAATAAAATTAGTAGGCGATTTTGTGGCACGTTGTTAAATAAATTGATTACAGCTTTCGTCCCTATCACTTCCTTGCGTTAAAATATGCAACTTTTTTGGATACGTTACTATCATTAGTCATTGTTTTTAGGAGTGTGAGTTTGGGGGAGGCCTATGTTCAGCAGTGGACTTCTGATAGGCTGAAATGATGATGATGAAGATGATGTAGAAAAGAATTTCCTTCATCAATGGGTCGCCAGAACCTCGTTTGTCTATAAGCACGCTAATATCACCAGTCACTTTGACATTAGGAGAAAAGTTAAGACATTCCTCATTACACATCTGTCTTTTTAACTGCGTGTAAACCATTCCTAAAATGAAATCGCCGTGTAATTGTCACACCTGGCGATCAGATTAGCTTCATCTGACATTTACCTTAGTCGACTTTAATGACTCCCACAGAATAATATGAGGCGGTAGATTCTCTGTCATATTTATATTAATAGATGACTTGGAGTATTATACACAGTTGATGATATAGTTGAATGAGTTAATGATGTTTTGATAGATATATAGTATGGAACTCATGAACACTATGGCTATAGAGATAAGGCGTGAATCAGAGTAACCTCAATTAAATACAGACAGAGTTGAGGGAGTTTTCAGTGGACTGGTGAATACTGGTGATGAGGATGATAATAATGTTTTTATGTTCCGAATCTGGATGAAGAAATTTATCTGGTATTATTATCAGACATAAAGGATAATTTGGAAATTTTGATTCGTCTTCTTCCAGGTCACGAAGCTCGACGATTTGAGTCCAGTTATCTTCTTGAACAGGACTAGAGCGACTCTTAACTGCGCTGCGGGTTCAATGCAGGTTTGTGACTGCTATTATTAACATTGACATGTATGGTCATGTGTGTTTGTTAACGCACGTACGTTACAAGAAAAATTCTAGTGAAAAGTGGTGAAATTATGAACGTTCGGATAAAGACATTATTTTTATATGTGATGATAATGATGGTAGTGCTAATTAAGTGAAGTAGACTGGAGTTAATAGATCATAGTTACACTTGAGGACTAAGAAGAAATCCAGCTGTAGTTAATATTTATTGTGTTTTGTGCTGTTCGGTGTCCTTGACACAGCATCCAACCCTTGATTCGATGATAAGTGTTACATCGAATACGAGGAAGGTAAAGACGAGTGAGTGCCTCTTTTTTTATACGCGGGGACAGACCGAACGTATACCCAAAGGTAAGGCATGGACAGGATATGACGAGCTGGCACCCCGACGGTGTACTGCCTTCGCCGACAAGGCCACGTGGAAGCAAGCAGCAAGCTCTCACATACAAAGAGTAGGGAGGCATGTCCGTGTTCCGGCACGTCTTGCCTGGATAGAGAGGAAGTGTTCTTCCCCGAGGTGGAGCTACATAAGGCGGCAGGCGCTGGTGAAGTCGCGGAGGAAAAAAAAGTCGCAATACCTCCTCGGCTGCGGAGGAGAGGGAAGGCGGCGCCTCGTAACACCATCAAACTTTCGCCTCACCATTCACCTACTCGTATCCGAAGTGGGGCCAAGCCCTCTCGGAGCTGCTGCTGCGAGTCGCTCCGAACCGCAAAGTCAGGCCGGCTATGCAGGGTCTTCTTACTTTGCTACTAAGCCCCCCCACCACGACAAGGTGGGAGACCGTACATGGGAGGTGAGAGGAGTGAATGCCTCTGTGCTATGTCAACAACAGCCGATAGTATTATGAAGATGTCGCAAGTCCTGAAATAATAATATTTTTTTTTTAGAAAGAGTTACATTGAGTTTTGCTTTTTCTTCTAAGATAAATTTTGCCAGAGTTATAATGTATGATATCCGTATTACAATATTTTTCATTTCAGATCGAACTAAAATTCAACGAGAAATTCTATGGCATCGCGTACGCCGACTTCGACCGCCACTCGGCATGTCAAGTTGTGGGCAAAGGTGCCGCCTCGTACAAACTGGAGCTACCATTGAAAGGATGTGGGACCAAACAGGTTAGTCCTTGATACTTTTGATTCTTGTATTCACGCGAACACTACAAATTTGAAATGAAACTATTATTTACGGTTTTTATCGGGTTTCATTATGCTTTTATATTGCCGACGTTTCGATTGCTTTACAGCAGCCGTGGTCACGTGGGGACTGAGGTGTTAGATGTCCAGATGTCATCTGGACACTCGGGACTCACTCGGGCTACCTTCAGCTTTTATTTATTAATTATGATCCGATCCAATCTAAACTTCGCGAATATAAAAATAAAATTAAGCGCGATAAAATCCGTAAATAAATAGTTCTAGCAAGCATTTGCGTCTGTTACGTGTACGGATGTTGCACGAAAACATGTCCCTCTCGGATTGTGTATCACGAATTCGTTAATTCTTGACGCGTTGAAACAATACATAGTCTATTGTTATGTAAAGGGATAGTTTTAAATGCGATGTTATATGAATCTTCTTTTATTTCATCAGCATTTTTAAGTCCATTACTGAACATAGGCATCTTTTCCGAAACCCAGTGTGGCCATCATGCTGGGCAATCGAGTCCGTGAGCACAGTGCCGGTAAAGCCAACATCAAACGTAGATGTTGATTGAATAATGTTTCAAGGGGGTTTTAATAATTAATGAATTTCCAAACAAAGTAAGATGCAAAAATGATTGGAATACGTAATGCAAGTTTTCACTTATAAATTTTTTTGAAATTCTTGTTCAATTGACATCTACTTTTGATATTGCCTAGACAGTTGCACTTGTTGCTGGTTGCACATGTTATATGAATATTTGATAATTATCCCTGCTCACTGCAGGATCCTCTCCGCGTGTTCACGAACAACATAGTGGTCCGCTTCCACCCTGGCCTGGAGATGGACGGCGACGAGGTTATTACTATCGTGTGCCGGTATCCACCGCCCATCGTGCCTAAGCCGGAGTTCAAGCCACTCATATTTACGTAAGTCTTAATCTACATTTTTATCTTCTTATATTCATTTCTTATTTCTTTCCATGAGAGCATCAACAAGGACTTGTGTTCTGTGCATAGACATTTTGCCCATACTCACCACTCTGGGCAAGGGTATTGGTGAGCGCTATGCTATTATCCTTGTACCAAAGATGATGTTCATCATCACTAGTCTATGGAATTCGGTCATCTGTCGGCCGCCTGTGCTTGGTCCATTGGTCACAGTCACTTCTTGGATTTTAGCTACGACCAAAGTGTAAATACGAGTATATTTAAAAAAAAAGGTCTCTTTGTTTCAGTTCCATATCTGAAAGTTCCCGACCAAGTGTATTAAGCCGTTGTTTGTAAAGTGTCTGGATGTGTGGAGCTCTAATTTTTAAATTCAACTTTATTATTATTCGAATCACCTTACCTTAACAGCCTGTAAATAGTCAACAGCAGGACATATGCTTCCATTTGGTGAATTTGACTCACGGCTAGAGGATTGGCTTTCGCAGTACCTCTCGCTACACTTACCTCTAGCCTTATAGGGCTGCTACCGTCGTCGACTGGCTTAATTATGATCTGGTATTTTCGGGATGGTTATCCCACCATGGGTCCGGCAGTCATTTAACGCTTCTCTCTTGGACGCTTGTTACGCCACCCACCGTAGGAACACGTATCCACCGTAACCTAACGGCGATTATTGAAATGGTTGTTATCACATTTGTTTTATTAATCAGTTTGCTATGTTATCCTAGTCCATTTTTTAATTGACACAATTCTGTTTCATTCTTTCAGCCCGGAGCAAGGTCCCTTGCCCGCCAAAGCGCCCCTGGCCGGCACCCACATCCTGATGATTATCTGCGCGATCCTCTTTCTCACTCTCCTGCTACTGGGCCTGGGCGTATCGTACTTGTGCCTCAGACGTCGCGCCCTGCCAGCACCGAGAAGACTGATTGACGATTCTTCTGCGTCTATTATTAGCCGGGAGAGTATACAAGGTAATATTTGATTTATATTCCTTATAGTGAACTGAGCAGGTTACGCACGGACGGATCACCAGCGCTTATTTGGCACAACGTGGCAGCCAGTCGCCGCCCGGGTCTAATATTCTTTTTTTATTATAACAGAGGTGAAAATCCCGCGAGCACATCCTGTGTACCCTGCTACAGGGGAAAGCGCGAGCGTGGCTTCGGACACGATACCTTCCGACTACCCGTCGGAGACGCCCAGCGAGGCCGAGGCCCACACCAACCAGGCCTTCATGATGGACGACTCGTATCACAGCGAAGGTAATGATTAAGGATGTATGCACAGTCTTCTCAGCCAGTGGTAGACTCCTTCTCTGGCTGGAAGACATCTCAGTTGGTATCACACTCTTACCTATTTCAAACAGCAGTGCAATTACTGTTGTGTTCCGGTTAGAAAGGTATAGAGAGCCAGTATAATTACAGGCTGTGAGGAATTCCATCTTAGAAGAATGTCAGCTCATTTTTCACACCAATCCATCAAAAAAACGTTAATTGTCACATGTACAAATACACTCACGCGCAACACACACGCAATATTAATATGAGAAATAAGACAAAAACTTGAAACCATTTAATTTAAACATATTTTTTTATCGTTCATTATTGTTCCTTATTAGTAATTTGTATGACTTCTGATTTGGGGTGTAAAGATGAAACCCACTATCCTTTTGTCTATATGCAAAACTCAAACGAACGTGATGGATTCACTGGCGAAACATACTTTGGCTCATGAGGGCAGAAATAACTGCATTCTCCGAAACTAAACTTTTAGAAAGTGCGTTAGTTCAGCTGCGGGCTTATAAATACGACTGGTGTGATGTGCGTTTGCTGAAATACTACAATACGATTTAATTTATAATGAAATTTTATAAAAGTTACATGTCAATAATATTGTGTCACTAGATTAGATATGCATTATTAATATTCATTTTAATGTCTCTAACAACTTTAAGTGTTCTTCCTTAACTACCCAAATAACAAATTGATATTTGTGTGACAATAACGTTCGTGTAAGTAACAGAAATACACATTGTAGACAAGTTTATCCCTTTCTGATATATGTACATAAGGTTATGAGAATTATTAAAGTACGCCATTATACATAGCGTTTGAATATCATAATTCCATAATTTAAGCTTAAGATTTTCATATACAGAGTGGATCCTACTTTACGACATTAAATTCAACCTCACATTCTATAGGTTATTTCTAAGGAAATATGAACACCAAATATGAATTATATAAGTGTAGTAGGATTTTTTATTTTTAATTTTGGTTATTTTGATTTGAGATAAATTTGGGCCACTAGTTAACTAGGCCAACGACTCCCAGGTCAAAGACCTTATCGACCGTCCGCAACGCCGCCCGCTGCCCGCGTTTGAAGTAGCCGACGCGCCAACAGTGAAATTCTGTGGGGTCGCCGCTCTAACCGAGGTCATTAAACTACGCGCGCTTGCGATAAAGGATTTTTTATTTTATTCGCAATTAATCTTATCACTATTTCCAAATAATGATGACCACTATTATTAATATAACACACTAAATGTCAACAAGGTCGCATCCATTCTGTATATCGATTGTTTCTGTATATTTACAGATCACCGCCATTTCATTGGCTCAAATGAGCACGCATTTTTCTTCTTTAGGACACATCTATTGGTATGTATCTGTGGTATAACATCATTTCCCTAACCGACCGACTAACAGGGTACGGGGAGATGCACGAGACGAGCGAGCTTAACGGCCGGTACACACACGCAGGCATGCACGCAACCGCACACGCTGGAGCGGTGCCGCCGGCCTTCGACGTCCGAGTGCGAGTCCAGCGACCCCCCGCACCGCCGTCGCCACCGTCCACCATTACTGTCACGGAAGTCGACGGTGGAAGTATTAGGTTAGTAATTCATCGTGTGGTTTTCTATGAATGGTGTTGACCTGTCCACATGCAATACATTTCTTTTTTGAACAAGTGTGAAAACATTTATTAATTACAGGAATTAATGTAATTATATTTACAACGTGGTGTAAGAGGAATCATCTTTTGCTTTAAATCCCTACTTCACCTGCATATGGTGAACTCTGCTATTTAAAAAAAAGGCTCTAGTGGTCGACTGATGGTGGAAAATCCTTCAGAATTTGATTAACCCAAATCTCACAGACTACTATCATTAGTGCGAGGAAGCCAGGCTGTCAGAATGTGAATTTACTTCTATCGTTATCTGTCATATTAGGATCTATGACACTATAAAGGTTAATAAACACAAGTATCACCTGTGGTTGAAATTCAACCGATTGAGTTTGCAAAGTAACGAAATTCACCTTATTTTTCAGACGATTAGATGGTTTCATTTAATTGGTTAAAGCGTCTAGTATGGAAAAATCATCACATCTATGGTACTGTGCCATAGATGTGCACATAAAAGTACACATTACATATTACATAAATTAGATTCTTCTCTTTTTATATTAAATATTAAAAAAGGTACATGAGTTTTCAATGATCCCGTATGATGTAATATTACATTTGACGTCAACAGGCAAACGATGCTGGAAGAGCACGAGCGTCAGGAGTCCGTGCGCACCGTGTCGCCCGGCGCGCTGCCGCTGCCGGCGCGCGCGGCGCACGCGTCGCCGCCCGCGCGCCCCCCGCGCCCGCCGCGCCCGCCCGCGCTCTACTCGCAGGTCAACCGCGACCGCCAGGTAACCGCGGAATCGTACAGTTTTATCCGCAGTGTGAAACTGTCTCAAAATTATTTAATTAATCAACGGGCTGTGGTTTTGTGTCTTATTCGGTAGAGACTACGTAATGTACATTGTGAAACCGCCTTAATATTACAGGCGTTAGCGATCAAAGGGATGCTGTTTGTGTGTTTTATTGAGTTGTGACTACGTCGCGTGCATTGTGAAACACTCTAAAATTATTAGTTAGTTACAATATTAATTGTGGTTTCTACGAGAAGATGACAGACAAATGACGGATGTGTATGCGAGTAATAATGAATGGCGTGACATTAGTGGTTAGCACTCGACGGGCGAGTAGTATTCAATTTTGTGTAGGGCGGAGGCTTCGGAGTGCAATATATTCCTTTTAATTTAATAAAAATATGGAGTGTGCTTATTTTACAATCTTTTCACGAAACCAACTAATGAAAAGTTCCCGCATTATGCTGTAATAATAAGTTCACATTATTTGTTTTATAATTTACTACACGCGCAATGTGGATCTTAAAATTCGAGGATATGTGATGTCCGCCAACCCACACTGGAGCAGTATGACGAACACTCTTCCTGGCGCCAACACCCTCTCAAATATGAGAGAAGGCCTTGCCTATTAATGGAGCATTAAAGACGGCTACTTTATTTTTATGTTGTTTTCGATTCAGCACCGTTTTTTATTTAACTACTTGTGTCACTAAAGAACTCACCCATAACGCTCACTTTTAACAACTTATACAGGCTGGATGTGACAGTGCGACATTAAATTAAACTTCATATTTTGCGGGCCATTTTTAGATCATACTACGAATATTTATTAAATATGTTTTTGTTACTTTGACCCTTCGAGACAGGTCTAGGAGCTGTCAAAGAAATCCTTGAGAGTTTATTGACCTCGGCAACTACGTCGTCGAAGTCAGTTAACTAACTATTCATAAGGAATGGTACTTGGGTTTCATTTCACCTTATGTTGAATTCATTATAGAATGGCACTTATATTTCATTTCACCTATTTAATTAGTTCAAAAAGGAGATTTCTTTATTAAATGTTAAATTTTTATTTCATTGTTTGCAAATAGTTATGAGCACAGTTACTAGCCACGTTCTCATGGAATGTGACGCTGTCGCATCCACTTTGTATACATAACGAATGTTTATATATTTCGGTTTGCGTTTGACACTATCGAATAGTTTAATTTACACAATAACATAATAACCAACTTCACCCAACTCATGCAAACTAACCAGGAATGGGCCCGTCGGCCGCGGTCCATCGTGTCGCTCAACACAGAGATGACCGACACCCACTCTGTCACCGAGGTCACCGACGGCTCTCATGCCAGGATGTTCCACATCAAGGTAGTGTAGTCACATCTTTAAATGTTTCCTAGTTAATGAGAGGCGAGTTTAACTTTAAGCATGTTTAATTTGTGTTTATATTTTACGTCTATACGTTGTACGTCAGGTCCGGATCTAAGTCTTCGTCCGGAAGAGATTCGTTTATTAACAACAGCCTTAATCAAAAGTTTTACATAATGATTTCTTTTATTTAAGCGAATATAACACATTTGAAATGTAACTAATATTTACGGATTTTGTCGCGTTTAATTTTGTTCCTATATTCTCGACGTTTCGAGTGCTTAACAGCAGCCCCGGGACCGAGGCGCGCAGATATACATAAATTTTTTAAACATTAAACGCAATAAAATCCGTAAACAATTGTTTAATTTCAAAAGAGTCTTATAAATAACAAATGCTTAGTGACTGGCCCATTTTTGATAAGCTTTGCTGAAATGCATTCCGATTTTCTGAAAGTGATTGTAAAAACCTACAACAGCACCCACTTATATCCGCGCCTGATGGTCGACCGTTTTATTATGCGAAAACGGAATTTTCAACTTTCAGACTGCCACAAGTAAAATTTTTCTTGTAGGGCAATATCTGTGAGTGGATTCAACTCGACTTGATCCATTTTTCTACCAAAAGCATTAATTTTAATTCTAATTGACAATAATATATGCTTCTGTTCAACTAATGTAGTTTCGACTAATTTTATTCTTTTATTTTCATCAATTAACTTATGGGCTTGGATTGTCGAAAGACATTTACATGAGGCGCCATAGCACAATTTTATTTTAGGCCCACACTCCTTTCTAATGAGATAATATTTCAGAAACCTCCTCCGCCGCCGCCCATGATGACCGAGCGATTTGAGACTGAGGAACAGGAACTGACGATGGAAAGCCTCGAACCCATTCCGGAGACACCGATTATGCCAGCAAGGTAAAGTTTTTCAATAGAGATCTACTACGCTTTCGTTTGTAGATTATTATTTTTATAAGAACTTGAAATAAATTCTTATATATTTTAATTGTTGCCACAGAAAACCGGAGATCACATCCCACGTGGTGGACGATGTGTTCCTTCGCACGATCACTGAGAAGAAGACGATCGAGGACATCGAGCGTCATAAGCGCCTGGTGACTGAATATCGTCAAGTACCGAACCCACCGCCCCAGTTCGACGTGACCATAAGAAACCACACCCTGCCAGAGGCGCAGTGGGAGAACTTCTCGGATATCAGCAGCGCTTCGGGGATGACGCTGACACCGAAAATGGAAAGGGTACCACTGTCACTGCCGCCGCAGAAGTTTATTGGTTAGTACATTATGAAATATTACACCAATTTAGAACATGTGAAATGAAGTGAAAGTGTGAAATCTGACATGGGTCCCCTTTACCTTAATAACATTTCAGATCTATTCCACATCTATATTAGTGAAGTTGTTCAGAAAACGGTATGATTTTATGAGGATTTAAGTAATACGGAATTTTTGTGAAATTGTTTTGTTTAGATGTCCTCCAGTCAAATAACTTACGAGTACTTGTCGTAAATCTTTAAACGTTTACGCGAAAGTACGCGTAAACACAGGCGACGTTAGTTTCCCGTATCTTACATAACGCTTGTGCGATGAGATCAGAGGAAGGGTCAGATGTAGTGTCAGCAGAGATACAGAGTGAAAACACAACACAACTAGATCCTTAATTTGTGTTGTTCAAAATAATTTGCGCAAGAAGCCAATGCTTCGGTTCAGGTTGGAACCGGGAGTGCTAGACCCTGCGCGACGACGTTCAATATATTCCTGATATTAATATCTATGAAAACAAGATAACAATTATCAATTGGACTAAAATCTACGTCACTATTTTATATTTATTCGTAGATGCTTCAACGTGTTCTAGCCAGATCAGAAGTATGTCTGAAACACATATAATACAAAAGGTATGATTCCAATTCATAGAACTCTCAACTATCTATTCTTTCTTCGCTTTTAGGTAAAGGCGGGCCAGACCTCTTCTCCCCCGAGCTGATCAAACAGACCGGCAAAGTTTATCAACCGTCGTCCGCCGACCTTCCCCTGCTGCCGGAGCTACCGCCAGCTCGCAACCCGCTGTACAGGGAAGAAGATGACGAAGACGTAGCAGAGCCAACGCCCGCCCCACCGGTACCGTCCAATTGGACTGTTCTGACCAGGGTTTTGAAGACCGAAGCTCAGGACGAGGTGGGTGTTGAAGTAGATTATAATAACAAATCGAGTAAAATAAGTTTAGTTTTGAAGACAAGTACGAGCAAACAACACTGTGGATTTCGCCATCACTGTTTCAGTTGCCTTACACCCCACTGCCTAAAAAGGAAGGTTGTGTTTTTCGAGTGTATGCATGAGTATGTCTATGTCTTTGGAACGCCCTGTACAGCTTGATGAATTCCAACATATGAGGTGTCATTAGATTCGTCTTTATTGTGGGAGTGGTTGGGGTATAATATGTAAATATGGCGTCTGCGAAACAATTAAAACAGTTGGAATTAAAAATATTAAGAAGTCGGTTTTTTTTTAAATTAATAAATTCATTTGCTACTTGTTTTAGTTCATTTTCTGTGACCTGCGCAGAGTAGTTTAAGGAATAGGTTTTAAACTGAACATGGAGATGATGATGGTTCACGTGTTATCATTCAATGTCGATGATGAACGTACTATGTACTTCCGTACCAGGTTCTCGCAGAGAGCGAGCGCTCGTACCGCCTCACGCGCGAGGAACGTCTCCGCTGGCGCGAGCTGATCACCCACGAGAGCACTCTGCGCCGAGAGCTGGCGCGCTCTTCTACACGCGAGGACTTCACCAGGGTGGCATACGATCACCGCTTCGCTCCGCTTTACACTCCACCGAAATGGGAGGTCATCATACGTATACTAGCTCCTCCGCCGGATAAGCCCAAGGTAGGCTGTCCAATGCGTCTAATGAAAATATATACCACTCTATTTTGGGATTACTCAACCCCACCACCCACCGTGATGATGCAATCAGACAGTGCCATAGATGGCTGACTCATTCTTTGCCCAGGAGTCGTCCGACTACTCTCTTACCCATTTCTGCCGTCAATTGGCAGTGTGAGCACTGACGTGTTCCGCTTGGAAAGAGAGGCAGTACGATAACAGGCTATGAGATATTCCATCTCAGTCCTCAGGGGTGATAACGAATCTAAAACTTTCTTCGATTGAAGCCACTTTCCATCCGGTGGACTGATAGCTCGTTTATCACCCCCCAATGTAATAAATAAAAAAAAACCCAGTAAAAAGTAAAACAAACCCGCGGCATACCTTGGTTTCATACCCGATGTTCTATAGCAAACCTTAGTGGGAAGGGCCCGCCACGCTGCTCCAGTGCGGGTTGGCGGGTTTCACATATCCTCGAAATAATATTGTTATTATTTCTCAGACATGCAGGTTTCCTCACGATGTTTTCCTTCACCGCCGAGCACGTGGTAAATACAGCACTTAAAATTGCTATTAAGAATTTTAATGGTGCCGGCACCGGGGATCATCACTCGCGCTTTATGAAACTCAAGTGAGCTTCCTGACCACAAGGCTACCACGGCTCTTTTTGTATTAATGACCTTAGTGTATAAAGATCAAAACATTCGATGGTTCGGTTGGCTAGGTGACTATCTCGCTCAACGTTTCCGGACACGGGTTACATTCCTTCACAACAAATTTTTATCTATTACAGATATTTGTATTATTTTTATTTTAGTATTAGTATTTGATTTTTGTATCGGGTCTGGATGTTTAAATTCAAAAAAAGAAACTTGTTCATCTATGGTCTACTATCATAAAAAAGTCAACCAAATATAATTTATTTAGCTGTGTTGGTCTGTTCATATTTGTTTTTAACATAGTATTTTAAGAAACGAGAACCACGATAATCTAGTGGTTTGGGGATCAGCCTTCGAAACAGTATCCCAAGTTCGATTGCCAAAGAGAAGTACTCCTATCAATGAATTAAAGCAACTAATGTACGTTTGTGTGTAAGGAAGAATATATCCTATGTTTCTCCAAATGCCAACATCATCTGCACTCTGCCAGCAAACAAACGAGGCTCTGGCGACCGAATGGTGGTGGAATATGCCGAACCCATTTCTCTGTGAAAGGACCAGCGTCGTGAGTATGGGCGAACCTTAAAAAATTGCACGTGGCATTTGTTGGCGCTTTCTCGGATCAGCAGGAGACTAAAATAGGCCGATGAAGACGTACGATCTGTACGTGACGGCCTGAACACTAAGACAAACATAGTTACCGGATGAAAACCAGCGACAGGCTCTAAAGCTCGACAATAAGCTGATCTGGAGACCTATTGGAGACACGCACGATGTATTATTTTAATGTAATTGTGAAGTCTGACCTTACTTTTGATTTATTTTGTATCTTATGCTTTTATTATTATTTTTGGTTAACGTGTTCTGTTGTCTCTTTATGTTGTACCAATAAGTATTATTCTTTCATTCTTTTACCGTCGCTCACGTTGTTGCTCTGGTGAAAAGTGTATTGAAAGGTCCAGACCTCTGTCCAGCCCGGTATTGGGTATACGGTCGGGAGAGCTTATATCGTTTGCCGTATCCTTCAAGAACCGCTACCGCAAGAAGACGGAGTGGGACTCGCGCTCGCGGCGCAGCTCGCTGCCTACACTGTACGAGTACGACAGCGACGCGACGTCGTTGCGGGAGCCGCAACGCTCCCGGCGCTCCTCCTACCGCAGCGATCACGTCGACATGAGGTTGGTAGTACTGCTGTTTTTTTTTAATGAAAAGATATTAAGTTTTACGGCATTTATAGCGCTCCTTTGACTTTTTTTGGACTTTTGGGTGGGACATTCCCAAGCTGTTGTCCAAATTGTTTCTTAAACTTTATATGTTCACACACCTTTGTCTCTGTGTTGCCACGGCGTTTTTCATGGCGTTTATTTTTCTCGATATTTTGACACATGACCGGTGACCGGGTGACAGAGGTGTGTCACTTGTCATACCCGGCTACCATTTGCATTTTAATTATTAACTTTGGTCCGATATAAGCAGAAAGTGATCACGGTATCTTGAGGTCTGTCTGCTTCCTAGTGAAGACTTCTAATTTAAAAGCTGACGGTAACCGGTTTAACTGGCCTGATGTCATATCGGGTGCTCTTATGCGCTATGCCACTAATAATTCTACATAAATTCCATGTGTCATTTATCTCAGGAAAGTGTCATATATCTGGACACCAAACCCCCCAGTGCCCACGAGGCCATGTGAAAAAACGTCGGATATACGTTAATACTATTTTAGGAAGGTCAGAGAGCCGTATTAGCTCAGAGATAACATTTAAAATAGCAGCTTTTGAATGTCCTATTTCAGGGCAAAGGCCTCCTTTCCGTATTTCCAATGGTTTCGAAGCCCGTAAGGGACAAAAGACGATCTGTCACTTGGTGTTAAGCTTCAACTTGCATTCTTGTCGTTCATTAAGAAGTGAAGAAAAAATTATTAGTCATCTAAAACTGCTAGATTTCCTACATCATATAAAATTGAACTACGCTAACTAACATAAAACCAAAAAAGGTTACAAAAGCTCTTCTGTTACACACATAGATATTAGAATAGATAAATCAACGTGTGATGCTTTAAGTTTTTTTAAGTAAGCATTATTTTCCGATATTCATGCATCATTCATCATATTGTATGACAAGTCCACTGCTGAACATAGGACAAAGATTACCAGCATCCTTCGACTTTCCGCATCATTGTGCAGATGGTTCAATCCACATTGAGGGGGGCCGTCTTACACTGCATTCGCCAGTACCTACCAGGTTGCCACTCGATATCCTATCTTCCGGATTTTCTGAACGGCTGTCAGTACTGCGTGCTATGTGACTGCATTGCAGCTTAAGCTTAAAAAATTTACATTGTGTGTTAAAATATTGCGTGTTAAATTTTTTCGAAACTTATGTACGATCTTTATCGTCGACAAGTACAGTAAGCCGCCGTTACATACCATCTGTCACTTTTTAGCAAATAAGCTAGTAGCAATCTGTAAAACTACTCACAGCTGGGCAAAGGCCTCCTCGAATTTCTGAGTGGGTTTTTGGAGCCGGGAATGGTCCGTTACGCTTCTCCGGTGCATGTTTGATGGGCTTCACATATCCACGAACTAATATATCTTAATATTTCTCGGATATTCAGCTTTCCTCACCATGTTACGATAGAACTTAAAATAGCTATTAACAATTTTATTGGTCCCACCCACTAGGGATCTAACCTATAAAACTAAAGTGAGCGCACAGACAGGCCTATGTTCAGCAGTGGACTTGTGATAGGCTAAAAGGATGCTGTAATGATGAGCGCACAGATTACTAGGCTACCATGGCTCAGCGCTCATTTCATTATATCTATTAATGTTATTCTGTATCTTCGCAGGTCCATGTCGGAGATGATGGTGGAGTACGCGCGGGAGCACGCCGACACGCAGTCCGAGCTCTCGGCGGGCACGCTGCTGGCCCGCTACTACGACGACGACAGCGACAACGAGCAGCCCTTCAACCAACATTCGTAAGGACCGAATTCCGATATAGTGTCAGCTCCATTGTCGTAGATTAGTGTCACGCCACACCTACACACTCACACAGGAAATGAAAATATTCGTTCTTTGTGTGTGTTTGTCGGTCTATTAAGTAACTAACTTAGACTACTTAGACCTTATAAAAATGAAAGAAAGAAAGAAATGTATTATATTGTAGTATAATATTCGAGTATATATATATGAACATAACATTATTGTGCACCTTTTTAAATTTTCTCTGTTCAATCTAATGGTAGAGTGGTAGAGAATGCTTCATGGCATTAAGTCCGCCCTTTTGTTATGTAATGTGCAAATAAAGTTTAAATAAATAAATAAAAGTGAAAGAAAAAAACTTTTTTTCTTTTTTCTTCTTAGTAAATGCATTAAGTATTTCTGTTTACCGGCTAAATTATTAGGTAGATAAAATATTGTACATTAAAACCAGCTAAGCTTTGTAACGTGGCAGAGCCAAGCGGCAGCTTTTGATGTTGCCCGAATGTGTCGGCGCCACTGGATTAATATCACGACCCCGCAGAGTACCGGCGCGAAGCAGAGGCATCTTGTGCTCCTGCGTTTCGTTCGGTGCGTGAGGTGATCGGATCTTTAATACAATGAATTGTTGGCAGTTCCTGGTCGCGCCACTCGCTGAACCGCTCCGTTAGCCAGCCGTCGCTCGCGCGCTCCAACACCGAGGTGACGGAGCAGTGGACAGCGCCCGACGGTGACGTCACCCCCACACCGGGCCGCCGGGTCACAGGTAACGATTGCACGCCGGACGTGTTAGGGCGATATACCATCATTTCGGAAAAGACTGGTGGACTTTACACCGAAATGGGTGGTGAAGCCCAAAGTAGGCTGTAATGTTCAACATGCCTAATGAATATATGTAGTTTTTTTTTTATAAAAAATAGGCTTACGTTTGAACTCAATCTTGCTTGATGGAAGGCGAAGATGAGGCCTAGGATGGTACACGTTTGCTGAGAAGGTGTCTGTTCACTTTGGCCTTAAATATGTCCAGATTATAGTGTTCCGGAAAACCTGACCTCGGCAGAGAGTTCCACTCCTTAGCCGTCCGCATAATGAAAGAAGAGGCAAACCGTTTCGTGCGTAATGGAGGAATGTCTACAGCATAAGGGTGGACCTGCTCGCCGCGTCTAGTCGTTCGGTGATGGAAAGGGGAAGGGGGTATCGGGTTATGCTAAACCTCCGCGCACTCTCCGAAATGTATCCGATAGAAAACCGAGAGGCGGGCCACTCGTCTACGGTGTTCGAGGCTTAGAAGAGTTGCCTCCACGAGTGAGTCACTATCTATGATCCTCCTCGTACTCCTTATTAGGATTTGTCAACCCCACCACAATCAGACAGTACCATCAGATACAATCAGACAGTACCAGTGGTAGACTCATTCTCTGCCTGGGAATCTTCTGGGACCACACTAGTCAATCCGTTTGATCCGGTTCCGTTTCATAGTTAAAGTCGCGAAACAAGACCTTCTCAGAGAAGAGCCGGCAAGAAAGTCTATGGTATTTTGTTCCTAAACAGGTCACAATGCTAGGAAAGGAGTCCTGCTGTGAATTCAGCTGATTGATATAAAGATATACTAAGATAGTGTGATATTTAAGAAAAAAAAACAGCAATCTTCGGGAGCTAGACCGGGAACGAGGCTCGGCACCCGGCGCGTTCGACTCCCGGATCAGGAAATCTGTAATCTCTTCCCAACTCTATAACTGACAGAATTGAGTGCTTATATGTGTTATAGGTTAAAGTATAATTACTACTCTAGATTTCAGCGTGTCGTGCCCGCTTAAAAAACCTTTTCTCGCGGTGGCTTACCACCGTACCACTATAGTGAGGGATATATACCACCATACCACTATAGTGAGACGGATCGTCCACTTCCCTTTAACATGGTTGACGCGTGGCGTCGTACTTCTGAGCAGGTGCTGCTCGTGGAGGCTGCGCTGCTCCAGTTTGTATCGCACTTGTGCTTTAGCTTTATTCGTGCTTTCCATTGACTATTGTACATTGTATGCCATCAACTATTAAAAAAAAAACACAAAAAACTGGTATACCTGCGGGGTTTCTTCCTACTTTTTCTTCTCATACGAACTGACATTTGGCAATCCTTTATACAAAATTGCCAAAACATATGTACTTTATACATCGATATAGGAAACTTAAATTTCACTTAAATTTACCACCGTTTCGTAATGAGGTTCCACTGACGGAGAAGAATCAGACGAAAGAAACTCCGTAGGTATCGAATGGTGTTCATTCATTCATTCATTCATTTTTAATTTCACTATTCTGTACTTCAGGCGCTCGAGGATTAACAACGTTCACGTCGTCCGAAGTCCGAACATTCCAAGCGTCGAGGGACTGGCGCGATTGAACAAACGTACTGCGTTCTCTTCTGCCAATAATAAAGCGATAATTTTATAAAATATTAATTAATACTGCTAAAAACCATTTTTTTTTACTATTGGCGGTGTACTTATTTTGAAAATTAAATTTCAAGATTTCGTTATAAATATTAAGGGGGAAAAAAATGTCAAAACATCGCAGGTTCAGTGTGATCGATATTAAAATAAGAAGAATTATTATATAAATAAAGATAATTTTATTTTAAAACGTAACGAGATTTTATTAAAAAATATGGTAGTATTTTTTACACGATGCGTATTTCACAATCGATGGATACATTTTTACTGCCACTTCAAAATGATATCTTTATATCAAACTTACATTATTCAAATATGTATTGGCATACATTTGATTATTTTATGTTATATAATATGATAACGTTTCTTGCGATTTGTGTCCAATATCCTAAGTTAAAAACAAAAAAAATAAATCAAATTCGATTAAGCAATTTCGGAGATATAACATAAAAAAAATACGGTTTTTATTTCAAAAAACGATACTTCCTTAGTAATTTTTGTATTAAGTATACCCATCATCGTGAGCATAATCCTAGCAGGATAATTAATTAAATTTTAGTTTCAACAATTTCGAACGCTTCATTTTACTTATAACAGAAATTACTTCGAAATAGCAACAAAATTAATAATTAATGTTAGGCGATTTACATAAAATGCTAGAATGATGCGTCGTGCGTTTTCTTGAATAGGGTTATTTCAAAGATAAAAACCTGTATTCTTTTGACCGGTCACCAGGTCACCCAAACAAAATACCGAGTCGCAGCATTGTTTAAACCAACCATACTCGTTTATGCCTAATTGCGAAGCACATGAATTACAATGTAATTACATTATTATTTTAATTGCATTATTAACTTCTATGTGAACATTCAAATGTTTATTATTTTGCTTATTATTGTAGCTAAAATAACGAAGATAAAATAGCATAAAGATGACGGAGTCCGAGTAAAAACAGTTTGGGAAACGCTGCTCTTTCAAGATTGTTGCATATTGCGCCGGGCATTTGACTAATCTTTTGACACGCTTCACAGAATAAATTAATAATTGAAATGTTTTATCTGTGTAGAGAATATAATCTAGCTGTAGTTTTAATGATATTGGGGGCATACGTAAGGATACCACCTGCGCAACAATTGATACCTGCATAAAGTGAATACCTTGTCCGATGGTTTACTTCATTCGTTAGGATAATATTGAAAGTGTTCTCTTTTACGTAATACCATTTATTAGTGTTACAATATAGATAATAAAATGATATCAACGCTTTTGTAATACTATACTAACAATGTGCCAAATTCTAATATCTGTACTTGGCTTTCAAATGATATTATTGCCATAGATAAAGTATATGTAGAAAATTATATATTTTTTTTTATTATAAACCAGTCATAAATCTTCATGTTCGACGATTTCCGCAGGATGATTGTTTTTTTTTTTTAATGTTCACGCGATACGCTGCGGTGTTACGTGTGGGTGGAGTAATAATCTCTGAGCCATATAGATTGCGATGCGGGAATCGATGTTGATACCACTATTGCAGGGAGAGCGAACATAATCTTCCACTGTGTGTTTTTTTTTTTTTTTTTGGTTATCGACTGATGGAATCATCTATTTTTATTGTACATAAAAAGTTACTTTTATTTTAGCGGGATGTTTAAAAGCCTAGCAGCCGGGGCAAGACGTACTTCGTGTACATTCCAATTTGTTTTGAACAAAACAATGACGATATTGTAAAATTCTTCTCTTGCCTTGTTTGCTACGTGTATGAATCGGGGTGGAAGGGTTTGAGAGAAATGTGCTCATGTAACGGTTTTATTAAAAAATAGTCTTATTAGATATTAACATGTACAGTCACGTGCACCAGATTTTTTATTTTAGCTATTTTTAAAGCGGTTTTTAAAGCTATTGAAACCGTATTATATAGCCGTTAAAATTTACGGTAGCTATTAAATAGTTATTGAATTGCACACGACTGTAATATACGAAACGCTGTACTTACATTTATTACCATCGATTGAACTTAAACTTGTAAGCGTAAATAACATTGACTGTGGGATATTATATAACAGAATATAGATATATAACAGAAAGCTGTCCTTATTCTAACTTAAATTTTCTGGAATGTTCTGGAGGAATCGAATTAACGGTAGTAATCAAGTGGTGCTAGAAAAAAAGGGAAATATTTCACGGCAAAAATATCCTTGCTTTGATTGTATTTTACAGGAAGATTTAAGTTAAGTTAACATTGAACATTTGTAATCAATATACATACCTTAACAATTTGATGTAGTTTTATTTTCCCTTACCATTAAAATACTCACACATGACACCCAGAGGGGTAGACAAAGGCTACGAACTTTTATTTGGCACTATCAGCGTAACGAAATGGGTTTCTCTTCTCTTTGGGAACTAGAAATGACAAGTGGTGAATCTAGTCGCCAGGTTTACTCCTGGAGTGTTTAAGAGATTGTTAATCCCCATCTGATGAAGTAAGATCTTCAAGGCTCTCGTAGTAGTTTTATGACACCAGGTAAATCTTTCGCCGCCATCACATGGCGGAATCCTTACTTTTATTTAAGTTAGATTATTAGAGACTCTTACAGAGTGAGTTGTACTGACCTATTTGTGATATATCCAAAAACTTACCAGCGCTTAACAACAACAGAGTAATATGGAAAGCTCAGCTAGTAATAATTGAACCAAAAATAGCGCATATGAATAATATATAAATATACTGTATTATTTTTATTAAAAACTGGTCATAATGGGGCCTTAAAAGGTCTTTAATGGCGTATATGCTTAACATCTTTGCATATTGTATTGTTGGAGTTTGAATGTGTAAGTAATGGCAGGCAACACTTGTCACATGTGAAGTGACAGTTTTGCAAATATCGGAATGTTTATTCAAATGTAATAAGAGATGATTGTCTTCTGTTATGAAGTTCTTCTCATCTAGACACGGACAGTGAAACATCCTAGGGTTATATAAACATAAAATAAAGAAGTCAGTGTTTTAAAATAGCCCCTCACCTCCAGAGCCCAGTATCCTCAAATAGAAACGTCTAACATGTATGAAAAGACGACAGACGTGTGTGTTTTCTTTGTTTTAAATAAACATTTCTTTGGTTTACGTGTAACTGTTTTATACGTTGCTTGAGAAAAAATTTTGCAAATCTAAGAAATAATCGCAAAGATTTCTTGAATAAAATATTTGAAAAATAGTTTACATAGCTATGGAATGACAACAGTCTAGCATTCGAAATTCCTACACGTTCGTGTATAGAAATCACACGTCTTGATAAATTGCTGTCATCGAAGCTCTAGTTCTGTCAAAGAGACATTAAACCTTTTGACATACTTCATATACGTTTAATTCTACGCATTTAATGACAGGATCGTGTACCTAACACGAAGTACTTTGACCCACTGGTGTGACCGGAGTGGAGACGCTTTTGATGAAAATCCAGCGAAATATAAAGTATCTCATATCTCAATCTCTCAATATATCCAGATAAAATGTAGTCATGTACGGCGCACGGATGACAGTAGAATGCCTAAATCCGTATTTTACTCCGAGCTTGCACAAGCAAAATGAAGGTCAGGCGGGTAACACCTGCGCCATGAAGACGTTTTAAAGCTTAACTTAACAGTTTGTGGCATATCAAGCGACAGGAATGGCGGTTAAGAATTTGCAAGACAGTGGAAGTTGAAGCGAGTCATCTTGAAGACCTGGACGAGAAGCGTCGTAAAAGTCGCCCAAGGCCATCCTACACGTATACATATCACATTCGACAGCTATTCAGTTAGCAGTGTTAAAAGTAGCAGCCTGTAAGTGCCCACTGCTGGGAAAAGGCCTCCTTCTCAAATACGAGTATCAGAGAGGGCTTAGGTGCCGGGAAGGGCCCACATATCTTCGAAATAATATTTTTATTACTTCTCAGACATGCAGGTTTCCGCACGATGTTTTCCTTCACCGCTGAGCACGTGGTAAATACAGCACTTAAAATTGCTATTAACAATTTTAGTTGTGCCGGCACCGGGGATCGAACCCAGGTCACTCGCGCTCTATGAAACTAAAGTGAGCGCCCTGACCACTAGGCTACCACGGCACGGCTAGCAGTGTTAAGGGGTATTCAAAATAAATTTTGGTTTTGTTAGTCATCAGCGAGCTTAAGCTAGGAGTTTGAATTAGCCCGGGTCGCTGTCACCGAAAACAGTGAAGAGGACAATAATATGTACTTTATATGATGTAACATATTTGGAATTTGGGTCTACAAGTTACAGGGTTATTTATGTTCTTTTTCATAAGCCTATTCAAATTCGCTGCCGAATATAGGTCCGAGAATGCGTCAGCAAGCCGTACATACATTTCTTGGAAGGTTTGCCCATGTTGCTCACGCTGGGCAAGGTTTTGTGAGCGCAGTTCCGATACGCTCGCAGTAGTGAAGCAGCTTCACCTTCCCTTCACTTGTCTGTGCGATTTGTTAACGAAGAATTCGGATTGTCCGCAATCTGGCGAGAATAAGTCTTTATGTAATCTATTGAAATAAATCGCAAATGCCACTCACTGACTGATCACAAACATATCTCAATCCAATGGAGATGTGCATGTGAATGTGATTGTTTGTAAATCTGGCAAGTTGAAGCGACGATTTGTGAAATAAGGCGATGTGGGTGAACGGGATAGGAGTAAGTGGCCTATGTCAAGCAGTGGATTACGGCAAGCTAATGATGATTCCGATGACGATGTAATGCTCTTGTATTTGTACATTATTAGATGTCTGTAGCATAAATTATTTAATAATACTGGCTTTAAATATTTTATCGCAATAAATATAATATTTTAATATAGAAAAAAGAACTGTTCAGAAATGAAAAGATTTTATTTCGACTCGATGTTAAATCAATTACAAATCAACGTTAACACCTACATGCATAAAATTAAAATTAATAAATTCGACGACCAAATATTTCTAATTTTCTACAAAATTCGTTTCATTCATTCGAATTTGAAACTTACAATCGTCAAGTGGTACAAGAGTCAATATTGAAAACGTCGGATAAACTGTTTCCGTATAAAATTTTAATTTGAGTCAAATTCTAAAGCAATATTGACTAAAATTGTGGAATATAGATTATGAATGATTTCAAATTCAACGAAACAGATTTAAAGATGAATGTAACGCGAAAAGGACACCTAGTTAACAAGAAGTTTTATAAAAAACGAATTCACATTTATCATTAAAACCGTCAACAGCGTCACATCGAATGTAGCTAAAATAATTATTTATTTTACAAAGATATCAAGCATCTTATATTGTATCTATCGCCTAACACGTATATGTTACTGTACAACTATAATGAGAAATATCAGATAGCTCTTTTATTTTACACAAAACAATAATAGGCCCTACGATTCAAATTCTATATATCTAACGACAGTGCCTATATAACAATTATCAGATCTATCTACGATATGAAGTAAAGTCGAGAGGTCCCTTTCGTCTGTATATTTGGCAATTTCTTTCAGATCCTTGACACGATTTGGCATCCTTTACTTGATCCATACCATCATTATAAACACAGAAATGGATAATTTTTAATTTGAATTATATTAATTGTAACAGTCTATATTTTCAAAGCTCACATATCTTCTTCCACTTTTGTTCAAGAATATATAACTTACTCTCCGGTGTTTCTTTAATTTTGAAACACGACCTTATCTACCATTCTATCGTCTTCAATTTTTGTATCTACTTCTTTTTAAAAGTATGTTGAACACTTGATAACGATTTCACTTTATTTTTTTTAAATTTGGCTGATGGAGCCGCAAGACTGACGTCTTCTATTCACTTGCTTCCAGAATCTTTTCTCGAAATGATTCTCCTGTAAGAATATTACATTAGAGAAATATTCAAGCACTTCCTCCTACACCATTAACGTATGTCACTTTTTTGTTACTTGCATTGAAAAGTAAACGGTGCAATAATGTTTATTTGGAAATAAAACTAAGGATTTGCACTTTGGGTGTTGGAAAGGTACATACAATCAATATCATCGCAGAACTACTTGATAAAAGATGCAAAAAGATAAAGTACTTGAGGATTGAGACGTAAAGGAGGGGCAGCTAAAGCAGCGGGGTGAGTGAAAAGCGCAATGGATTTTTAATAAAAATATATTTCCTTGAACACTCGTTCCGAATTTAATGGACAGATCAGTTCAATAGAACAAAAGAATTAAAAGTTAAGCAAGTTATCGAAGCTGGACTTAAACTCTTAATTTAAGCAATGAACAATTGACACCAATCGCTCACAGAATAACAAGTTACTAGATTGTAATACTTATGAAAACTTTTAGTTTCAAAACTTTTGTAATATTACGCTAAAACATCATACAATTTGCAATAACAATAACGTTTTAGAGTTAAAAAATTGGTATATCCAAAAGGCAATTGGTTTGGCCTATACAGTTCTAATTACTATTTAACCCGTTTAACTACATCTTACGCAATTATTTATTTATGTACATAAAGAATAGACAAAGAGTACGCCAAAAGATTCAGACAGATGGTCTGTCTGTAATACAAGACTTTGCAATGGTAGATTCTGTGAAAATAATTATTAATAATCATAAGTTGATTTCAATTATTCCATAAGAAAATATTTATTTAGATAAAATTATGGAATAACTACCGTGATCATTATATATTTTATAGCCATAGCCCATTAACCACTAATTTTTAAACGACGTAAATGTCATGGTTATTTGAAGTTAGATATTAAATAATCAACTATTTCTATAACAACTATTATGTGACTTTAAACTTATTTACCATAGTCTATTCGAGAAGTCAATACTTTTTTTTTTGTAAATAGAACAGCGGTTCGAACTTAATGAGCCAGTACATCGGCTTCTTCGATTGTTTAAATCCAGCTGAAGAAACGCATGGGCGTGACGAGGACGGAAGCGAAAGAAGCCGGCCAAGGTTTCCGCGTGTCCCAATAGGTGTCGCTAAACTTTGCTGCGCCATTCGGTTGTGAATTTTAAGGGAAACATAGTGTCTCCTCCTTAACCACGCCCACGCTGAGAAGCTTGGGTGCGTTCGAGGTCTACAGAGAGCCATTGACAAAGCAAATCTTGTAATAGCCGTGGTTGCTCACGCTCGTGCGGCGCGGTGAGAACGGTCGGTCGGTGCCTGTCGTGAAGGGCTCGCGGCGAGGGCTATCGGATGACGCTCGCCGACGGAGGAAACCCAATCTGCAAACAGGAATAACTTAATACTGATCAAATTCAAACACCGCTGATCAAGTAAATCAATCAAATTTGACGGAACTTCAACAGGTGGCAGTGTCTGAGTCTAAAGTACATCTGGTGATCGCTGGTCTAGATCTAACTTAAGTAGTAAAAAAAAAACAGTCCAAAAATTATCGCTGGAAGACTGATAAATTAGGACAGGGGTCGAGACTAGGTCAAGAATTGTCTTTGGCCTTATTAGCAGAGCTGTGGAAGCTATAGACAAAGAACTTAAAAAAAGTATGTGAACGTTATGGTTTTGATTCCCGGCACCATTAAATCGTTAATTGCAGTTTCAAGTGCTAAATTTACTACCTGGTCATCGAACTTCGTTAGAGAAAAAACACTGCAACTCGCACTGATGCAGTATAGCATAGCCGAAAAATATCTTTTCAGATATTTTTGGGCTACTACTTACCTATATTTCTAGGTGTTAAAGAAGTGCATAAACTTCGGACAGTTTTCGTTTTTAAAAGAGTTATCGTGAAAAAAAGATACTGTGAATATTTAATTTGTTCTTCTTTTGAGTTATCTTTTACGATACGTACATCTTCCCGTTCTGGCATAGAGAGCGCGTCCGCGAACGCATCGTCTGAGCTTCCGCTCGTGCCAGTTGCTCCATCTCCATAAGTTTCTCTTCGGTTTCTGGAACTGAACATGCAATATTTAAATTGTGTTATTCAATGTACCTAAAATGAACTCGGTCCTTTTGAGTTCATATGCTAGTAATATGAGAAACACTGTAATAAACAATGCTACTATCTCATATGGGTTCTACGGGGGTAGTGCATCCGACTCCCGGAATAAAGTAAGAAATGAATCTTTTTACGTGGTAGAGCCAAGCGGTAGCTATTGCTACTGATCGAATGGGCAGGCTCGACCGGGGTAGTACCACGACCTCGCCGAATACCGGCGTGAAGTAGAGGCATCTTGTACTTCTGTGTTTCGTTCGGTGAGTGAGGTAAACGGAGGCCCCATTCCCACCACTCATAAATATCATTAAAAGGCCGGCAACGAACTTGCAGCTCCTCTGCTGATGCAGATGTATGTAGGCGACGGTAATCACTTACCACCAGGAGAACCGCTTGCCCGTATGCCCTCTTTCCCAAATAAATAATTAAAAAAGAACATAAGAGATTCTAATTTCGATGTACAAACAAAGTTTTTATGCAATATACCGCTGGTTTGTGATGAAGTTCTTTAGGCAAGAGGACATCATCATCATTACATCCTCATAAGTCAATTATTGAACAAAGATTCGGCTGAATTTCGAATGCAGGACTCACTGCTTATATTTCTTGTGTCAAGTGTAGTCTATAGTCAAACTTTCTCTAACTTCTCCTGCTAAGAGAATTTAAGAAAATAAACAAAGTAATCACAAACGATGACAATATCCACATTGGACACAAAAAAAGAACAAAACGAACGTAAGAGAAATGATCGAAACAGACACGTACGCTTCCAGGCATATACAGAACTGCGCGAAGTAATATGCGGGGCGGTGCGGCGCGGGAGCGCGCGGCGCAGCGTCACCGCGTCCGCGCTTGCCACCCGGCGCAGCAGCGACCGCTGGCACGCCGCGCGAAACGACCAGGGGTCGGACTCGCCACCCTGGCGAACACTTTCTCATTAGCCCTTCATTGTTGCAACACCTCGTATGTTAACAACACAAAAGCAACGTCAAAGCGAGGTAGTCATACTAAGGTATGATTATCATTACAACCCTACACAAGTCTACTGCTGAACATAGACCTCCCCCAAATATTGCCACATCGCAAGGTTCTAAGCCTGTGTTCATTAACTTCCTCCAACATTCTTGCTCAGGTCATCACTACATTTCACTGGGTGGTAGACCCCTTACGAGTCAACTGTGTAAGTACCACTTTCTTACCCATTTCTGCCGCCAATCAATAAATATATGTGTCATTATATTTATTACGACTGAATACCTCCTGTTCTGCCAGCATGTCCTTCCCCTGGTCCAGTGCCAGTCTCATCTCCGCCCGTGGACTGAGCCGCTCCTCCGGCGAACGTGGCCTGGCTTGCTCTGGTTGGGTAGGTTCCGGGACTGAGGGGAGCTCCGAAGCTGTGCGATAAAATGTTGCTGAGTTATAAGTTACTTTAGTGCTAAATTAGTGAGACATTTTCAAATCTATATTATTTCAAAGACAAATTCATTATTTATCTCGAAAGCATTTCTATTTGTAATAATTTCATAGTATATATCTGCAATTATTCTTGCTTACCTCGCCAGGCCGGTAGGTTGATGTCCCTCGCATAGCAATACAATCACTAGGCTGTGGTATTTGAGTACGCTGTATTTGGGTGGCTTCTACAAGCTAATAAAGAAAGAATAAAGAAACTTAATTGACCTGGTGACAGCTGATGATGCGGCGTGGGGTTGTGGATGGTGGTACGCTCGAGTGTGGAGGGCGTGCTGGCCGAGCTGGCTGAGCCCCGACGACCGACAGCAACAGCACCGGCTCGTTCCGCACATTCTTTTGAAACTAGAAATCGATTGTAAAGGATGCAATTGTGGACGTGACCTATGTGGAGGATTTTGATTATTATAACTACTGTTGTAGTATAACATAAGGGAATTCTGAGATTTTTGCTTATACGAATAAAGTTAGAAGTTAACTCACCAGATTGTAAGGGCATCGAGGGCACTTCGTTGGTTGGCGTCCGATCTGGGCTCAGCTCTGACGCGACGGCACCATTTTCCTCCCTTCCAGCATGCGGCGCGTCTCCCGCACCCCCGTCCTCTGCTAATGGTGAGATGTGAACATTAACGAAATGTTGTTATAAAAGAATGTGCGTTATTAGAAAAGAAGCCTTTGCTAGCTCATGTAGCTAATAATGTGGTTACGTGAGAGAAATTAGAGCATATAAAATAAAAAAAGTGATAAGGACAAATTTAGAAAGTATTAAAAGTTGGTTTGTTAAGGTTATTTACAAATATCTACTAATATAAGGGTAACTTGCAATAAGTATAACGATGAAACAACAAATAAGGCGTACACTTGTGATGGTGCATAACCTGCAGACTAGGAAGTCCATGCTGGGCCCAGTAGACGTAAGGAAAGGGACAGGTGACAACAAAAACATTTACGCTGCTGCTGAATAACAGAGTGTTATTTCTTAAAAGACAAAAAAATCATGCATGCTTCGTGCCTGTTCTATATGTTGTAATCTAGTGATTTTTTAAAAAAAATATATATTTTACAGAACGAAATTGAATTGCTATGTGATATTCCAGATTAGTTTCATGTATCACTTGAATTATCTATCTAACTTGTTTTACTTTACCTGCAACTATGCCAAATATTGAGCGTATGTATGCTATCCTACTCTAATGTCAGGTATAGGTGAAGACTAGTCACGTTAATCTTTGTGTTGTTTGAGGTTAAAGAAGTTATCTGATGATTGTTACTAGTTAGTTGGGATTTGTAGAAACTCACCTGGCCCTGAAGCAGAGGACGGCAGGTGCGGCGCGTCGCAACAGTCGTCAGCATCGGGGCCACGCCCGCTGCCCTGCGCCAAGCGCCGCACCAGCGGACCAGTCACAATGTGAGACATAACCTAGCTACGTTCTACACCTCAAAGCGATTTGCCAATGAAGATGATGGATATCCTCCAAGTCTTTCTTGAATAAAGCGATATCTTCTGATGATAGACAACAGAAGCATTCACGTACAAATTTTCGAGTGATGCTTTGTGAAACAAAAAAGTGTTTACAAGTTCTAATATATTAATATCACAGGATCAATATGTTCGAATTATAGACAACATATATTTGCGAGCCTGATATATTTGTTATGCAACGACTAGGTTATTATTTTGAAAATAAGAGCCCCATCATTTAAATAGCTGGTATAATAATTAGAAATATTATTTCGATTGTGCGTTTGCCTCCACTTGCAACAGCTACTTAGTTATTAATCCTGGAAATGGAATACCGCAATTCCGAGTCCTACCATTCGATTCAGATATATTATGCAGGTATCATGCAACGGACATGCTTGCATATTTTGTAGGGTAAGAGTTAAAAACATGCTATGTTTGTATTCATACTTCATCCATTTAAGTTTTATCCTAACGAATTACACTATCTTCTATCGAAATTTTCAAATGATTGTCATCGTCTGTTTCAGTTACTTTCAAATTGTCACTAAAAATTTCGGTAGGTAACCAATCATGACAACTGAAGGTTACAAATAGTTACAACAGATATTATTGGAAACGGATTAGACATCTATTATCTATAATTAATTTACTTACTAATGATTGTTTAGACTCACAATCACATCTATTAGTTCCTAATTCTCGACCACGTGTAGGTTAATGATTTTAGCAATAACTTTACTAGATTTATCAATGGTATTCACCTGGTCATCAGAATTGGTAGGAGTTGGCTTGTTATCTTCACTGTCACTGTCCGAAAACTCTTCTTCAAGTAACGGCTCCAATCTTCGTCTAAAAACATCCCTACGTTACATATTAACATTAGTTATTTTGTTTGACTTTTGTTTATAATTTTTAATTTGCAAAAGCTAAATATTTTTTTAAAAATCAAAGGTGATACGGTTAGTGCAATCCTGGCATGCAATAAGTAGAGAAGTAAAAGGTATAGTACAAAAGGCACGAAAGCGAAAATTCACAAAGAAGCGTTATTTGAAAAAAAAATATTTTTACCTAGGTAATAACGGTCTCAAAGTCGTTGGGCCCGTAATAGCCGGCGCCATCAATAGCTCGTCCATCATCAGCTCCGTGTCTTCGTCTCCAGCGTACGATGATGATGACTTTGTGGGCGACTGCAATGGTAATGTTTCTGTTCATACGATTTTAGCATTATTATGCTGATATAACGCTGTGTTGTAACTTTTTCATTACCTTAACAGCCTATAAGTAGTCCACTGCAGGACTTAGGCCTCTCTTTACCATCCCATTTATCAAAAATGAGGTCAGCTCAGCAAGCGCATTGGTGATAGCAGTACTAGACACCTCGCACCTTAAGCGCTCCCGCCCGCCATCGGTCTGCTTACTTTTAGTTTGGTATTTTTCGAGATGGTTATCGGTTATCCCATTGTTGACAGTTGTCACGACTTTCAAGGTATTTCGCTTAGTCGTCTCTTATGACACCCACGGTGGTACGTCTCTGTGTGACTGGGAGGTGCTACGGGGGGCGGTCTTCCTTGCAACCGCGCTGGAGTCGCGGATGGAAAAGTGCTGAAACAGCGTTAGGTCACTCTCTATATCATCTGCGTCTGCACTACTGATGCTGAGGTGGGGCCGTGTGGTGGTGGAGAGTCGGTATTGCGTTCCGCTATGCTCCTTACCATTCGCGGCTGAATTGTGGTCGGCGGTGGAGCCAAGGACCAAATTTGTCACAGGGTGCCAGGAGGGCTGTTGCTTATCACTACTCGTCTTTTTTTTTTATTGGACCTAAACGAGCAAGTTCACCTGATGGTACGTGATTACCGTACCCCACGTACACCTGCAACAAAGTGTTGCAAATGCCGGTCTTTAACGGTATTTGGGTGATGGGAGGGGGAGTGGGCCTCCGGCTACATCACTTGCACTCACACGTCGGCATTCTGCCAGGCCGTGCTGCCAACCCGGTGGAATCGGGTTTCGAGCAGCAGCAAAAGCCGCCGCTTGGCTCTACCACGCGTAAGATTCCACGCCTTTATGATCTCTACGACCTCCGGTTGGAGAGATCGATAGTGTCCATTACTTACGTAGGATTGGAGACCGAGTAGGAAGGAGCGTCCGTGTTTTCGAAGCTCCCTGTCAGGAGTTACTTAGGGCAATTGACGCTATGTTGATCGCGTGCCAGAACGTTCCCGTAATAAACACCGTGGGGTTGACAAAAATATTATTGATAAAATAGCTAACGAAAAAAATAATAAGAATATTTTTTTATTATTATTATTGTTATATAGGCTGATAAAGCAGAGTTGGGTCAATTTTGCGCGTTTGTCAGCTAGTAGGGTTCTATTACAAGGTTCATTACTAGGTGGAAAATGGTATATTCCTCTCACTCTTCAATTAACAAAAAAATTGGTATATTAATTACTCTCACCGATAAAGTTCCATGATCAGAATCAGGCAGATTATCTGATAAATCCCCTGAAGACGGTGTGCCCCAAGCATCATCTCCGCTTGCTCCACTGCCTTCTCCAGTTTCACCAGTTCCTTCTTCTGTTCCCAATGTTGATTTCCAATCGCTTACTCCCAAACATCTGATACACCGAAATATTATGTAAGTTGCGATAACTGATAAGGTTCATTTTTATAATATTCTTTGTAACTGAAATTTTTGTCTAGCTAGTCTATACATTAGTAACCGCTAATATTAGCTAATAATAGGTTATATAACCTAAAATCCATTCAAAATATATTTATCGTTTATTTAGATTTATTGAAATAAACAGAAAATAACTAATGAAAGTTTCTATGAAAAATAAAATCTATGCTATTGATTTTTAAATAAAGGAAGAGTAGTTATTTGTAATCTATGTATATATTAATATGAGAAAGTATTTGTAATTGAATGATAGTGTAATAACTATGACTAGAATAAAACTCTAGTAAATAGTTCAATCTAATTTTGTTATAACTTCTTTGACAAAAGTCTAAAAGCAGATATTTTAATAAAAGATCAAAAGAATTTCTAGAACGTAATTTAACTAATGTAATGTTTTACTTCGAAGACTTTAAATTTATCACTAGCTGGTAATAAAGGTAACAAAAAAAATTATGATACAATATCATATCAAAAAACTTTATCTGCAAAACTTTTTTTACGACTAGCAAAACCCTAAGGAATTGCATCAATCCTAATGAATCAAATGAATGCGTTTTATGGTGCTAAATATTTTCTTGTTATTAAAGCTATGAAAACACTCAAACATTTAAAATTATCTTGGATTATTAGACATACTTATCGCGTTTTCGTTTCTGATGTCGTTTTCCACCTAAGATGTGAAAGGTAAAAGGTAAGTAATTTATTAAAAAGAATAGGACAGCTGACAGTAGTATTAAAAAGTACCTAAATATATAACTATATGACGTCCAGCTATAATGTGAAATAGGTTTTTAAAGTAAAAAACTTATTCTGAATGTTGTCACTGGCACGGTAAGTTATGTTCGTTACTATTGAGTTTTGTTAATTACATGTTTTTTTTTGAGTTTTAATGGTCAAAGTGATTTATTGTCTATGCACAATAAATATGTTGGAACGCTTGAGCCTTGAGTATTATTTACCTTTCTAAGAATGAAGGTTGCTTGTGTGCAATCGATGTGTTCGGAACACTTTCCGTGTAACTGAAAATGTTCATCTTCTCCACCACGAAGGAACCGGCCCGCGCTGTCCAACCCATTATGCCACCAGTTGCTGCAGCATTTGTTGCTGAAACTAGAAAATTGTTTGTATCTTTTATTGATATTTAATAACGTAAAGTCAATATAATATTTACAACATCGACTTGATTAAAGCAGGAAGTACACGACCGTGCTCTGTGGCAATAATGCATGTGTTTAATAGTGCATTGATGATGATAAATTAGCAAATAATTGAATCAGATTAAGTAATGTATAATAATTCTAATTATTGTTACGCGATATGCAGCAGCTGTGTTTGTAGTTGATAGTCTTTTAAATCATACAATTATATAGTTTCCACCAATTTACGTTCTTAACTGAATCGGTTTTTTACCCTACTACGAGAAGGGTTATCCTTTTTGCAGTATTTCTGTGTATGTATGTTTGTATGTAAGTACTTTCATCTGTTCCCGTGTAACTCCTAAACTAGTCATCGTCTCTTGATAAATGAGTTATCGTTGGCTTTGTCTTAAAGTCTAGGCTATTTGATGTCATTATAGCCTATAGTAGGATTAACTTGAATTTGTGCTTTTACGTTGATGGGTTAACGATCGTGATACGATAATACTATACGATATAGGCATGGTATGAAATAAACACGTAATGTAAATTATTAAAAGTAAATCGCATTCGGACCGCATTACGCAGAAATGATTGAACGAAATTATAGGGGATGATTTCAAACTCCAAAATTTGCAAAAAATAATTACAGTAAAGACACAATGGCGAGGGGGTTTTTGGTCCGTCTCCTAATCACCTAGATTCAATTCCAGGACTGAACAGTGGGACGAATGGCACCCACCAATGAGGTTTTTCTAAACTAAGATGGCGATATGCTCATCAATGGAAAAATAAGTTCCAGCGAAGACTTGGTGCATAGCTCGGATAAGACTCATGCTCTCCTTCTCTGTCTAAGAATCGTCTTGGTAGTTACCACACTTTTACCCATTGCTCCTTCGAAACAGCAGTGTAAAACCGTGTCAAACCGGGACACAACCCGAATTATTAAGGCATCTCAGTACACAAGGATGACAACACACACTTGTAACCACCTTCGATTGAAGTTGTTTGCAGGTGTGCGGGAGCTGCAGTAGTCACTTACCATCAGGTTTACCGTGAGATTATTTTCCCACCTATAACCTTTGACACTCAAATTATCATATATTATATCAGGTGATTACTTCTGCATACTTAAAGTACTGAAACGTGAAAAAAAGTATTTCCTCTCAAAACAATTTAGTCAAAATTAAGAAAATAGTAACTTTTATTGAATTGCTTATTTTGACTAAGGCGATCCACTTCTACCTATAAAGTGAGGTAGGTATACTTACCTACCTCACTTTATAGGTACGAATTTAATTAAGGTAAACAATGCCTGCGATTAATATCCGTGGTAGCCCAGTGGTCAGGGCGCTCGCTTTAGTTTCATTGAGCGCAAATGTCTTGGGACCTATCCGCGGTGCCGGCACCACTAAAATTGTGTATAGCTATTTTAAGTGCTGTATTTCACCATGTGCTCAGCGGTGAAAGAAAACATCGTGAGGAAACCTGCATGTCTGAGAAATAATAAAAATTTTATTTTGTGGATATGTGAATCCCGCCAACCCGCACTGGAGTAGCGTGGCGGGCCCTTCCCGGCTCCTAAACTGATACTCGTTTTTTAGAGAAGGAGGCCTTTGCCCAGCTGTGGGCACTTACAGGCTGCTACTTTACAGTGCCGGTTTTGTTTATATACTATAGCGGGAACCTTAAATAGATCGAATTATTTGATATCATAATACGAAGCGTCGATGTAATTCATTTTAGGTCAGAAAATTAATCCCACTCAGAGGTGACGGTTAGTCCTTCAGCTGTTCTTACTGTCGAACTATGATTGTGTGTGCATATTCTCCAACCATAAACGATCTTCATAACATTCTATGAGTTACTATTAATTATTTTATGGTTCAGCACATGTTACATTATTCTAGTTACTAATAGTAACAAAAATCTAGTTACTGGTGTTATAATTCACAAAGAAGTTACATTATCCACGAGTAAACATTATACTACGTAAGTAATGTAACAAATCATGTTGATAAAAATATTCATCGTACAGTAAACCGAATTCATCATAATTATCTGAAAATTTACCTGAATTATGTAGTTTCGGTTCAGGCTCTTGTGTAGTCAGTCTTACATTACCATCATCAGTCTCATCGGATGGTAGCCTCTCCAGGCTTGACATAGTTCCATATCTAGAATAAATGAGAGCAGTTCTTTTAATTATTTTCAGACAAGAATAGCTGATTTTTAATAATTCTTTGACGTAACAAAATTCCGAATACATTGTTTGAATCGTAATTACGTTTCTAGTTTTGGCTGAATATTATGAATGAACAACAAAATAAAGGATTTAGTTAAACATTTGCTTTGTAAATAATTATACGCTTGCGTTTGTTAGTATGGTTTAATTTTAAGGTTTTTCTTTAAAACAGGACGTTCTGTAAGCGCCGGCTCCGTCGAGTTTTTACCTGATGAAGGGATGCGGGTTGACAAAACTATTAACAAGAAAAAACCTATTCAAATATCGATGACTTTTAGAATATTCTAGCTTCACAAAGCAGAGAGAATGAGGGAAGTCGCAGTCCGGTGAACTATAGTCTTTTGGTTAGTACTTACACCCTCTCCTCTGAGACCAAAGATCAGGTTTATTTTTGAACCGATGGAATTAGTTTCGTGTTTTAAAACGTACCTTTTTAATGTAACGTAGGGTAGATCTTCTGGTACATCCGGCGAATCCGGAGAATCGTCTATTAGGTCATCCTGTAAATTAAAAGTATTTTGAAATTTCGTATGTTACAATGAGTGTATAAATAATATTTATATATTTAAGTGATCTTACAGTCTTATTGATTGTATTATAGTCAGGCGTTGGTGGAACAATCGCAATATTAGGCACGGGGGATTCCGAATTTACTGAACAGAGGCTTGATGGTCTTGAATGAACATTAGTCAAACTTATTTCAGAATTTCTTTTAAATGGTTCCACCCGCATAAGATGTGCTGCAGGGTTTATAGCTGATAGACCCATTAGCATTAGTGGTCCTAATTCTAAGTCTTCGTCAGACAATGCATCATTTGCGTTCACGTCTTCTGTTCTCTCAGTCTTTTTATTTATATCTCCATTCATTTTACTAACAGCAGCTATACCCATTCTGGGCGATCTTTTAAGACCCCTTCCTATTTTAAAATCATGATCATCTTCATGTATTGAATCATCATCTAAGAAAACGGAAGATGTTTTAAGACATGTCCCAACATTTTCTCGTTTTGTAATTATGTTCATTCCTAATACTTTATTCAGTACGTTCTCGGCTTTTTGTCTCGTTATTTGCTCTTTTTTTGCCGATGCTGGTGATGAATTACTTGATAAAGACGACTTTGGTTTACTTAACGTTATACTTTCTACACATTTAACTTCATTGATATACTTTTCTTGAGCTATGACACACTGGACTTGATTAGCAATGCTAGAATTGGAAATTCTCAGATCATTTGAACTTGAATTGAATACCATAGAACTACAAGTCGTGTGACTAGTCGAGAGTGGACTATTTCTACTACTAGAAGAAGGGCTAGGCGATCTAATCGAGTTATCTTTTCTTAATTCCAGACGGCTTTTCGTACGACTTCTAGTCATGCTGTTGTTAAGAATCGGCGATTCAGTTTTTAGATCATACGATGTGGATTTCAACATCCTTTGACTCTGTTCTATCGAATCTATTACTTTCATAGCAGCCTTAGGGGCATCCTCGGGACGAATTTTAATAGCACCTTTCCGTTCTAAGTGGCAAAAAAATTTTTGCTTACGTTTATCACAATTAGCACTACAAGTACTATTAGAACTTTTGTTCGAGGCAGAGGTTTGAGGTGAGGCATCATTTTTGGATTTGGGTGGAGTGGGTGGTTCTTTTTGGGACACTAACGGACTATTTGGTTTAGATAGACATTTTTTGTGACATTGTCTGCAGACAGGTATAGTGTCAACGACAACTGGGCTCGTGCGGACCGTTATCTGAAAAATAATAAAATTAAGACGAAAATAAAATGCGTCAACAGAATTCACCTTTTAACCTAAATGTGCTTAGAAACACTTATAACTAACTTGGCTGCCAGAGTTACTGCTCTTCGAAGGACTCTTATCGTTTTCTTTCTTTTCTGGCGACGACTCTTTAGTTTCACCATTCTTTGTAATAAGATCTGCTACTTCTAGTAGATTCAATTCTTTTGACCTCTTTCTTAACTCTTCTATGCTCCACATCTGAGGGAAAATATTTCATATAATTAAAATCAAAATCTTTATTTTTCGACGTAGGAACATAATTTTCACTTGCCAAAAGTTATTCTGTTTTTTAATCTATCACTGTTTCGCAATGAGGTCTATCTGACGGAGAAGAAACAGGTGAAAGAAACTCTGTATCCTCTTTTACTTTTTTTTATATATTTTAATAATACCGTATTATATTATTATAACACAACTTTCAGAAACGGCTTGGGAGCTATCAAATCATTCCCAGGGGCTACAATCATCCACATATTCCTTTATATTTTATTAACCCTTTTTAATGTGGTCTTTGGTTAATACATTTTTAAACTTATTGATAGGAAGATTTTGCGCACTTACTGGGATTATTTTGTACAAACGTATACATTGCTCCATGAACGAGTTACTAACTCAATGGAGTCTAATAATTGTCATTACAAGCATGTGTCTGTCCTGGCATAATGTACATCAGTCCCAGATATGCATTATGTACATCACTAATCATACTAAATTCATTTATATTAAATGTATAAACATTACATTTTCATATAAATATTGACAGTTCAATGTTTGAATATTTAATTCCTTAAATTTATCTGTAAGAGGAGCACTTGAATTTAGATTATAAATTGCCCTTATGACCCTCTTTTGCAAGACGAATATTGTTTCTATATCAGCTGCGAGTCCCCACAATAAAATACCGTATGGCATTTCGACATACAGCATATCTGCAGACCTAAAGATTTACTATATCCAAACGTGTTACTAGATTTGACACGTGACACGTTTGGATATATGGGGCACCGTTGAAACTTTGCGTAATATATTCTGTTGCTTAAAATAAAGAAGCAAAGTCTGATACCTCCATATCGGGTTCGGGTGGATCCAGTTCTTCGGCTTCCGGCAGTTGTGTCATCCACCTTTGTAAATGAAGAGTGGATCCTCTACTGCGTGTGCTCCGTGCTCCCTCTGCAGCACTACCTCCTGCCCCCGTCTGGGTTTCAGCAGAACTACGACGAGTCTACGGCATTCACATATATTATGAAAAGGAATGTTGTGTAGGGTGACTACACATAATTTGGAAATGTGGATATTTGTGACTTTACACTATGCTTTAACAGTAACGTCAATGGTGTATACATTTACTATTTCAAGTTAATTTATTTTATTTACGTAATAAAAGTTAGTACTTACCATTAAGACTTTTAGTAATATTTTAGTTGACACATGCATAGTTTTAACTTTTTAATGCTTCTGTTAAAAATAAGTAAATAAGCAAGTGCGAAGATATATAAAAGCCTGAAAGGAGGAAGAAATAGTAAATCATAGGTTTGGTATTCGATAAAAAAAAGGTTGGGAGCCTAGTATTTATATAAATAATAGGATCGGGAGTTGTTTTGTAGTTAACAGAAATATTTAAGCTACGGTTCTTAAAAAACACCACATTTTTGTTAAACACATAGAATCAATAACCCTTAACAGAATCCTCTTTCTTCAGAACCCCACACAATCACGGTCGATTCGCTTACATAGTGGAAATAATCTTATCCATGTAGACATATGGAGAAGATAAATTACATAAATGCATGAAGAGCATCGACTTTCCGTGTTTTGATTTAGATGAATGCTACATAGATATTTCAATGGATATACGACAATGTTGGTCGGTTTTGGTGACAGTAGCATCAGAGTGCTTTATATGTGTTAGTTACAGAGGTAGTGCATAAGTTTTTTCACAAAATTAAGAAAGTACTTAGGACCATAATTTTTAACGACATATTTAATAACAAGTTTAATTTTTGCAATAAATTTAAGTAAGTTGACTACGTTTTGCTTTATTTATGAAAGGTTTTTGTAAGGCTAAATAATTAAAAAAAAACTTTTGTACAGAAAACTATATGCAAAAATATACAAAAATATAAAATGCGACGTAACTATTTGCATGCATACAGATATTTTAATAAGTGTCACACTGTATTACACAGAAAAATGGTAGATCGTAAATTAAAACGAGACGAATTCGTTAGCGTCGCAAAATTTTAGACTTAAAGAGATATTTTCAAATAAAAATAATGTTTTCACCACTGACAAAGTTGCTTTATTCACCCACCATTATAAATATATTGATCCAATCTAAACATAAACATCGAAATTTTCTATTATTATTTCACAATGTACGTCATATAGAACCCATAGTAATAAAATGCTTTCTCAAAATTATTTTTTTTCCTCATAATTTACTTGTTTTTTTTTTTAACTTACACACAGCCAAAGACATCGAAAGTTATTGATTCTAACTACGAATTAATTTTGTATAAAAGACATACAAAAATGTCCCCGGGATAGGTTATGTGAACATTTCACGATGCTAGCGATTTTACACGATTTCTTTTTTAATAATTAATTATGTATGAATTATTGACATATGATAACAATAGTAAAATTTAATAGTAAAATTAAGAAGCAGGGACTACGATTATCGAAGAAAAATTTAACATGAACTACCATTTTTCATTGTAACACATATAACATAAATGGCGGTGAGTGCTTGTAACATTAAAGGTAAAAAGCGATATCGAAATAAAAGGAAACTGCATCAGTGCATAGCTAAGATGGATTGTATGAAATAACACATCGCGAATTTGATCGCCAAATATCCACATGACCTGTACAAATGGTTACAACATTACGTTACGAAACATTTCTTAATAACATTTACACATTAGATTGTCATTTGTTGTTATCATTAGATACAAGTATACTTAAATACTGCGAATATATAATTACTAAATATGTACTACGTTCCAGGAGTACATGGAATATGTGCCAGATACAGCTACAGATAAAATTTCAAAAAAGGAGAAAGCATCGTCATTTGAAAAGGACGGAAGACTTAAATAAGCGACAACTTGGTATTAAAAAAAGGTAATTTAACCGTAAAAATATTATTCTACGATTTGGTACCCTAAATTACAACATATTTGACACAGTTTTTTTTTTAGTAAGTCGTAAAATGTTGGCATACAAATTAGAATGATAAAGCAGTTAACGCCAATACAATATGCACTCAGTAATCTGAATTTTCAATTTCAAATATCAAAATATCCGACTCGGTATTTGTAACGGGTATGAGACTTATGTACATCTTAAGTATATTTAATATAGCTTTAATTTTTGAATATGGTTTTCGTTCGAAAAAATATGTCTCTCAAAAATTTCTACCACAACCTTTAATCTCATCTATAAGCAATTTTTCAATCCGTGTTATAATTTTGTTATAATTCCGTTACAATTATGTTTCTGTGTCACTATAATCAGACTTTTCCAAAAGTATGTCAGGACGTGAAATTATGTTAGGGCCATAGAACACATCACCCGAGGATGTCAATATGGGGAATATACTAACTGAATTTTCTATTAAAAATCCGGTGCAAGCAGGCTTCTGCTAGCTCCGGATCCGACTCCGCGGATCAAAGTTCCAAGTAAGCCGGTGGCGTCGGCCGTTCTGGTAATGCTACTCGTGGTAAAAGGGGGTCGTCAGGAAGGAATATACGCTCTTCAACATCATGTTTAAAAGAAGGATCCACGTCTAAATCAGCTAAAGCTAGATCAGCTTCGAAAGACTCCCATCTACATGGAGAAACTTCCGAATAATCCTCACCTCCATCTGAAGTCACTTGAGCACTGGGCGAGGTAGGTCTCTCTTCATTCTTTTCAATACTAGAGGACGACACAAAATGTGAAGAGAAAGTTTGTGAGTCTGCTGGGGAAAGATTGGCTGAAGGCGTTTCTGGGGTAGGAGCGGTTCGCCATACTGAACTTAGTGGCCCTCTAACAGGTTGAGGAAGGGGAGATGCGGAGTAAGGACGAACATCGAAACTGACTCTAACTTCTTTTTCGGGTCTTTCTTCTACCAGCATATTAAGATGAGAGCGGTATGAGCTGGCTGGCAAAAGAGCCATGCTCGAGTGACGTTGAATGCTGGATCCCGATACCTGGCGTTGCTGTGAGTCCAGAGTCGCTAATGAGAACGTGAGCTGTGGATCTGGTGAATCCAGCGGTGAGCCGAGGGGCGTTCCAGACATCGTGTGAGCGCGGTAACTGTAAAATAATTTTGAATGATTGTATGTCTAACTACTACATAAATTTTAATAAGAACGCTCTATGATTTTCATGAGCTGAGCATACAATTCCCTTCAATTCAGGAAAGATCCGCCACATCGCTTAACGCGGACTCCGTGTTCCGCTGAATGTAATACTCGCGTACTAAGATATAAAAACCAAACGCCCGGCCTCTGATTTACAACAGACCGCGTACCTAATGTACGATGATTAAAAGACTGTCGAAACCATACCATATAGGCAAACTACGGAATTGAAATCATTTCATTATCTGTTTCGTATGTTCGTTGGTAAGTTATGCGGCTTAGTGGCCAGTTAACCTGACTCTCGAGCTATGGGTATTGGTAATGTCAGCCGCAGCCAACATTTGGATGGACACAAATATTTACAGCGTGGTAGAGCCAAGTGGTGCCTTGTGCTTCTGCCTTTTGTTCGGCGAGTCAAATAACCGGAGGCCCATTCTCTCTCCCCACCCCCCTCTTTATCATACCTCCCATCTCCCAAATACTCTTAAAGGCCGGCAACGAACCTGCAGTAGCTCCGGAGTTGCAAATGTAAGTAGGCGTAAAAAAAATATCGGTTTTCAAGTCCATTTGTGTTTTACCTGTTGTTAATAATAATCTGACCCTTCCTCAGATCTTATCGCATTAGCTTTACATCGGATACAGGGAGGAAATGTCGATTGGCTGATTTCTACTTGCGCTTACACTTACGGCACTATAATTTGTCCTACGCAGTTGGCTACCTACCTGATAGTATTCGAAAGTTGTCGCCGTGTTCAGACTTGACCAGAAGGAAATCATCATCGTAGATCAAGACTTTAATGATAGCCACAGAATAAAACGAAGGGATACCACTTTAATAAATACGTAAAAGGAAAATATATACATTTATTTACGGTTCCTTATGTACTTTTGAAATGATTTTAAGACTTAAATTCAACATAGTCTTCAACATAATCCGCATATACATTTTACTTATATCATATATATTTATATATATAAATTAAACAATACTATATGTTGTTCTTACATTTGCCTTTGTAGTAAACTTTGCCAGACAGCTTTCAAGTCTATTGAAGGTGCGCGTAGAACAATGGGACGGGCTCGACCTGGTGTTCGTGGTGCGCAGGATACCAACGGGCTTTCGCCGCCAGGGCGACCAAGTATGAGGCGAAACTCAGTTGCTGCAAAATGTTGTAAAATTACTGAAAATTTCCAAGACATCAGAAAGATTCATTAACAAAGCACTCATTAAAATGTGCATTGCTTGACCTAGGCCTTATGTTCACCACGCTGGGTTGGTGAGCGCAGTGCCGGTATCCTCGCGCCAAGTATGCTGTTCCCCATATAGTATACTAGTCCGGGGTATTTGGGTTAGTTATATTCGGTTACCACAAAACGAGTATACCACAAAACCTCAAGAGCAAAGTATACAATCAGTGCGTGTTGCCAGTGATGACATATGGAACTGAAACATGGTCCTTCACTGCAGGCCGGATGAGGAAGCTCAAAGTTGCTCAGCGCGCTATGGAAAGGGATATGCCCGGAGTATCTCGGCGCGATAGAGTCTGCAATGATGATGAGTCGCAAGGATCAGCAAGCTTAAGTGGCAACGGGCCGGCCTCATAGCTCGCAGAACCGACAACCGTTGGGGACAAAACGTTTTTTTTCTCGAGTGGCAGCCACGTACGGGCAAACGCAGTGTGGGACAACCCTTACCAGATGGAGTGACGACCTGCGCAATGTTGCGGGAAGTCGATGGATGCAAGACCGAGCTTTGTGGCAATCTTTGGGGGAGGCCTATGTTCAGCAGTGGACTGGCTGGGGCTAGATAGGCTGTAACGATGAATGATGATGAGGAATGTACCACCCATACCAAGCCGCTAACCTAGGTTGAAATTAAGAGCAAATCCGAAATGACACTCAGAAATGCGTGCCAAAAAGACTTTGTTTCTATTATCTAGGAAAGACTATTGACTAAGAAAGGACTTGGAAGGTTTACCTTTTTTCCTAATATTGAATTGAGCTTCCGACACCGATCCCAAAGAGACTGGCTCTTCGGTGACGAAGAGAACTCTGTCCCTTGACACTGTGGCGAACAAAAGAAGGTCGCTGAATAGAAGCGCCCAATACGGCCTCACCGCTCGGCCTTCAACTCTCGACAGCTCGCCGCCAAATATCCATTGTCTGCCTGCAGTGCTCAAAACGAAAGGCTGGAAAGAAAGTAAACATTTTTTTTCATTATTTGACTGGTTTGCTGACTTGACCAGGTATACGAGCGTATTTGTAAATAAATGTAATGCTTTTTAAAACAGGATTGTTATAGAACACCGTTACGTCGAAGTTTAGTTATCAAACTGGTTTTGTATATTATTGGACTATTAAGGAGTTATATAGAGTCATTATAGGAGTATAAAGAGAAAACGGATTTCAATTTGGCACAACTCAGCGTTACCAAACGGGCTTTCAGAACCCACTATTCACCTCACCGAGAGATAGGATATTACGGGTGGCGAGCCGAAACAAATGTTTAAAGAATGTTAAAACATGTCTGACAGATATAATTTTATTTCATAAACGCAAAAAAAAAATATAAGTGCTTCTTAAATCCAGGTAAATAGAGTTGCTAATTGTAGAGAAATAAAATGGAACTCTACAAAGTACCTTACACCTAGTGAACACCAATCGACTCTCCAAATCGGCCACAGACAACAGTGGTTTTCCATCTCCAGCTAAGCCCATCAATCCGGAGCCTGCTGTGACGTCCTGGTATCCACTCTGAAATTATAGATTATCATTGGTTAGTTTTTATTATTTTAAAGATTTTTTACACATTTAGGATGAGTGGAATTAGAGAGATACTGGATGTTTCGATGAATTCCTAAAGGCTAACCTCACATGGACACTGTTTTTCGTGCTGACGAATCGACCAGGCTTTGATGAATGACTGATGGCAGAATATTTATTTCAGTATTCCTAGCGGGAACTTAGTGGCAAAGCGCTCACGACCCCACATGCCCGGGGATGTGAGAATGGCCAAAATCTCTGTGACAAAACAAGCCGTCTCTTCTGGCACTGGACATACCGATGTAATCACCTCAAAAACTGTTTTGAGGTGATTACATCGGTAACCAATGGGTAATATTTTACGCAAATGAAGATAGAAGAGATGACAGCACCTGTAACTGCTCAACAATGACTTGCAGCTGCTTCTTCTCGAGCTGGTCGTAAGGGCCGGCTCCACTTGCGCTCGCTGCGGTCCTCATTAGCCTCAGCAGCTCTCTGAATTGCTCCAGCGGTTTATGTATTAGTGAAGTTATGTCGGGTCTTCTCCTTGGTATGGGTGGGCTTGTACAAAACCGGGAGAACGCTCCGCTTGGGTCTTTTGACTTTTTTACCTGAAGTAATTTTTTTTTGATCAAAATTAAGTACGATATTCATATAGACAATGTTGAGGATGTCCTCCTGGCCGATTACGACCGTGGTGACCATTTATGAATAATATCGACAGTTATTGATTGCGTAGGAGATATTATAGTGCCATATGTGTATGCGTAAACACAGAGGCACACACTCTTCTTTACCTTCCCAAATCCATATGCGATAAGTTCGGAGGAAGTGTCCGATGTTGTTCAACCAGATCTGAAAACCTATAATTTGTGACGAGATTCGAATTATTCAGGTACGTGGGGAAAACCAAAAATTTGTGTTTTGCAAAAATATTGGTCTCGGCTTGGATTTAAACCGTAATCCGAAATAAATGTTTATTTTTATTATTATTGCGCATATTTATTTTATTTCCACTTGATTGATCAAACATTACGATTGACAAGTGAAATTTAAGTTTCTTATAATTATTTAAAATTCATATAAATATTCTGAATTCTTCTTAATTTCATTTGATATTTACCTCGACTGGACTTTAAAGTAATACTGCGTTGAAAGCTCAATATAAATTTGTCGCTTACTGCCTAGCTTCTATGATAGATATCGTGATCATATATATCATTGACATTCCGCAGTCCACCTCCATGTAACCCAACAGTGAAAGTCCCATCGAGAACCGTCCACTGGTTCAGTGTTATGAATGGTCAGATAGACAGACTAAGAACGTTTCTAATAGATATTCTGCATAGATAGTGTAATACTGTTCAATAATTTTTTCTGATATATAGACATATAATCAGGTACAAAATTAGTTTTGCTTGTGTTTTATTATAGTATGGGTAGATATTATAAATATAGATTACTGATATACATTTATATCCTTACCAATACGCAATCAGCTCGTTTAAGTCCTAAACAATATTTCTTATACAGACTAAGGAACACAGGAGTTTTTTGTAAATATACTGCAACAACCGTTGAGGTTTGTATCTCTCCGTCATCTTGTACAACTTGATCGAGGACGTCTTCAGATAACCTGAAGATCTGTAACAAAGTAATATTCAAATTTGAATATTTTTTTCTAAATTGTTTAACTATTTTGTATAACATAAACAGATAAGATATATTAAATTTGTTTTAATTTCTGAATATGTGTGCATTGTCTGACTGCAATATTTGGTGGATAATTTTGGACACATTTTGAAATTTTGAACTTGTCTGTCCGTCGCGTCTGCTACTTAATAATGTATACAATACTACATACTACATATTTGATTCATCGTAATACAGAGCAATCACATAACCACACGACCGAAGCCTTATTTATACAGAACACTCATTAAGATATTATTATTATTTTATAACAGTTTTGTTAAATGCAAACACCGACTCTCCGGCTCCAACATAAAAATAAACAACGGATATGGATTTAGAAAGAAATGGGTGGCAAGCTTTGCATTTGAAGATATTCATGAGATTGACGAGGATTTTCCTTTAGTCGCTTCTTACGATACCTGCAGAAGAAAGGGGGTAGCAGACTCTTACGTAGCTATCACACGATAAGTTCTAAGTGTTTATATTACTAGGTAAAAAATGTGTGGGTCTGTATGTAATGGGTCCGGGAAAAAGTAATTTTCTTATTTTACGGGTATATACAAATTCAAGATACTTTTTAACATAGTAGGTAGTGACATAATCCCACTGCGAATTTTGCGACTTCTGATCGAAAACAAGTAGTTTTGTACCTAAAGAGACCGATACAGGTGAAAATCTGAGGATGGTTTACAATGCTTAGGCAATACTTTACTCTACACTCACAAAAAAAACAGATCACAGACAATACTGTGGATCGTGCATGTTGAAACTCGTATAAAACGTAAATTCGTAGTATACTGTACCACAGTGCTATAATAGTTTATGAAGTGAAACAGAAATCCTGTATGATCCACCTTTACAAATATAACAGTGGATGTAGAACGTTCCCGAAATATTTACGTTTATGTTTCGTTCAAATAATGGTAACGTTTAGTGCTATAAAATCTTGACCTAATACTTTATTAAAACATCTTCTTTCCGTTTTTTGTTTAAAAAAAACGTTACCTGTAGCAATTTCTCCGTTGTCGTGAAGACTGTATATAATTATGCAGTAGACTTCCGTTGCGGTTCATTTTCTTATGTTTCATGTTCACGAATAGGTCGGCTAGACCGGAGCAAGCTGTTAGGGTAGTCAGGTGTCCGCCTTTGTACGTTCATGCCCGGCCAAATATTTTTATTACAAGGCCGACTTTTTAGTCAAATAAAAGACACTGAAATGGATTATTAATAAGCTATCTAATCTAATACTTAACCGACTATTTTAATATTTATGAGAGGTAATTTGTCTTTCAGAACAGAATGTCTGGCCTGAACTGTACACACCGTCGATTTCGGGTTTTTTTTTTTTATTAACTAAGCGACCCTAAAAGCAAGGGTAATTGCACCGGAGGCTGGTAACGAAGGATACCTTTTTACAGTCTTCTAGTTTTCAAGGGTGCCAATGCGTCTCTATATTGACGATTCTTAATAGAGAATAGATGCAGATATCTATGCACCGCAACAACCATATTGTGAATTCTGTGGTCCTTTATTACACTTAGACATACATTAAGGTAGGTATTACCATTATAATGGTAGCCTTATTATTAGAGGGGCTATAGATTAGGTTTATAAATGAGCCTCACCTCCTCGAGATTCTGGAACAACAGCTGATGATCACTAGGGATGATCAGATCAGCCCTCTCCGCAAGCGGTGAGACGAATCTCACAAGGCCAAACTGTAGACAGGTGGCGTAATGTTGCTCCCTGGCAACCACCGCAAGGAGTGCACGCTTCCTTCCGTCTGCCGATACACCCGGCGTCTAAAGGCACAAGAATTTATTTCTACCAACATAGACTATACCCGATTGGCTAAAATATTCACGTTGTTTACGTTAAGTACAAAAAGTAATTAAAAAACGATTGTAGATTGTCTAAAAAGAATTTACGTTTGTTTACTTTGTACAATTTTTTTATTTTTCTTACGTCGAAGAATAAAGGATTTCAATTTATCTTTTTTATCATTAAAAGTGAGTTCACACATAAATAGAGCTTTTTTTAAGTTTTTTTGCAAATATATATAGCCCTTGCTTTGTTCTATTGGTTCTGCGATGAAAAGCGCATTAAAGCAAAGCAAGTACAGCCACAAAGTTTTCCACCCAAGCTTATTTTTTACTTATATCACAAGTTTATTATCTCATCTTAAACTTTACACTCTAGAACTTAATTTTGCCTTTAACGTAAGCTAAGTGCCACCGATAACTAAAGAGGGTTCAGGCCCAGGGTTGTACGGGCCTTGCAATATTTGTTCTTCTATATACTACAGGAAGCGTTGAGAGCCTCGGGTTAGAGCAGATTCGGAGGCTTTCATGAGGTGGTTTCTTTCATGAGTCAATGTGCGTGGTGCAACTTTCTTTATTGTGTTATTTTATCTTTATTATCGTCTATATTAACAAGGCTGCCAAACATGATTCAAGCAGCCGATTTTACTGTTGAGAGAATGGGCCTAGACAGGGGTAGTAAATATACCGGCTTTTTCTCATCTTGTACTTCTGCGTTTTGTTGAAGGAGGCACACCCTCTCACCTACACCTCCTCCTCCAATGTACCTGGCAGCTGTTGCAGATGTATGTGGGTGTCGATAATCACTTACCATCCATCAGGTGAGCCGCTTGCTCGTTCACCCCTATCCCATAAAGAAAAACGTTCCACTTGGAATTGAAGTTGGTTATAAATAAAAATCTTTGACATATTGATGAGATGAAAATAGATATAGTATGTTTTGAGATTAAATAGAATATTATGACGCATTTTCTACTCTAAGATTGGCTCTAGTCAAATGTGACACTGTTTTAATAGATTTTTTCATACCTACCATCATAATCATGTACTTTTCTAAAGACATCTATTTTAGATAGGCCTTCACAACTGCCATGCACATCGTGGAGGATATGCCCATACTCACCACAATGGGTAGGCGGGTCAGTGAGTCAAAGGTTTTTAACGTCGCACTAGTGATACTGCTGTTAATTTAGCAGTATGTGTAATTTAGAACACATAATTAGTATTAAAACCGATACAGCATTCGCATTAAAGCTAAGCTGGAGTGCTAATAGGCCGAACACATAGATCTCAGAAATGACAATCTTTGTGGAAGAAAGGCTCTCGACATCCTCAGTTCAGCCAAATGCAGTGTAGGACGATCTCTCCCGAGACTGAGTGATGACACTCGTGCACAGTGTTGATGGATGCAGGTGGCAGGACCATGCTTTCGGACCATCCTAACTGTCTAACTAACTAACACTAACGAAGCTATGTTCAACATGTGGACAAATGACAGGCAAATGTCATAATCATAGACAACGGTGGTGATAATTCGGGTTCGGCACATTCAGATTAAATCTCAGCTATAAGGCAGTCGTCGGAGCCCAAGCCAGTCAGCCAGTTCACTACGTGCAGGAGTTTGGATTTGCGAAAAACTTGTTATAGGTATCCTGATAGTCCCGGCCAATAAGAGCAATATTCATCATAACTATTAACTTATTTAAATAGTGACGGTACTCTTGCACAAGTGATGCTGCTCTCCAGGTGGGAGTTGAGTTCGGTGATGGGTTTACACTAGTTTATTCTCACGTAACGTGGCTCACGTTTGTTAGGTAACAGGGTGTACCATGTGTAGGTAAGGTTGGCATTTGAAAACATGGTACACGAGGAATATTACTTACACCAGTATTACCTAAACAATATACAACAGTACACTTAGTAGTTTTCTCTTGTCTGTTATGTTGTCTACTTTAAATCATTGGTAATACAACTGAAAAATAGAAAAGTTTTGGACCGCAAGCTCGGATAATAAAAGTATGTATTACCTGCGCGTGTGGGATAATAGTTTTGACATGATGATTAGCTTCTTTGATTTCACAATTTTGTTCTAAAACAAACGTTCTTAGAAAAAGTACAGAAACGGTTCCTGTGGCACTTGACCTACTCAGTTGGGATGGTAAAAAGAATTCCTTCGTATTCCGCTAGGCTTAAATATTTTAAAATGTTTTCATTAGAAAAGCGTACGGACCTCTTTGATCTGATCTTTTTGTTTAAATTACTCAGAAACCAAATTGATTGCCCACTTTTTTTGAGCAGTTTCAGTCAGAGCCAGTCTCCTACCAGGTACCCCAAGAAGAGGCTAGCATCTTTACCATTCAACCCAAGATGTAGGACCATCCCCCTGAGTAGTGACGGGGTGCAGAATCTCCAGTGCGAAAGTACCGGCTCTGCGTTCACAAACTCTCCTCACCAGCGGGGTGAGTATGAACAAAGCTAAAAGCCATGGCTTGCCTCATGGCTGTTCTTGTTGGTGCCTTCGTGAAAAGGTCTATTTTCGGCTGTGGACTTACACTGACTAATAAAGAAGTAAAAAGATAAAGACGTACTACACAAGGATCCATATCAGCTGGGGAATAAATTTAAAAACATTGTCTTGGTATTTTACTAAGTTGAAAGTTGAAAATTAATTAATTCACTAAAGAAAAGAATCATTCGTTGATGCTATGTTATTATTGCAATTATTTCAAACAGTACTTATTAAATGAATTTGTATTCCATACGCGTTACAAAACCAACTTTAATTACATGGCAAAGTATTGACAATTTTGTTTATTTATCCGGATGACGGTTGGTACTAGTTAATACTGAACTTGTTGGTATGTATCATATCACATCAACTACCACATCAGCACTAACAGTAGTTCAAGATAAAGAATAATCCTACAACTTAAAACCAATGCGTACTACCTAATTTAAAGGATATTATTCTTAATTAAAATTATGTATTCGATGTTGGTTGTTATGATAAACCAATATGATGATTACCAATATGTTGTAATGATCGATAATAAAGAAACTGTAACAAAAATAAAAAATAAATAATAGAAAAAAATAAAACGGAAAATAATTAAAAGCAATATATTTATTTGCACTTATAATTAGAAACATAAATAAAAAAAATAAAAAAGATAAAGTTAACAGGAACCACAAAAAAAAATCAAACTCGATTGTTTGTTACAAATTATAATTATGCTTATTGTAGTAAACAGAAACTTTACAGTAACACAAAACTAACACTAAGAAAAAAAATTTAATTAAAAAAATATGTTCAGAAAATAACACACGCTGTAAATGACAAATAAGTAAAAATAAAAAGTAACAAAATAAATATAACAAGAAAGTATTCTTAAACGTAACGATTCCCCTTTTGTGAATAATGTCTTAATATCTATGCTTTAAAACAAAGAAAAAAACTTCTGTACATGAGTGTCAAATTGAAAACATAAAAGTATCTATATAATTTATGGAATGTATTACGAAGCCCATTCTATAATGGTATTTAAAAAGTAAATAACAGTGTACGCGCTAAAACTGTACAATATAACAGATAGCCTATATAAAACTAAAACAAAACTTTCACGCGTTCAAAAACCTTAAGTCATGAATAAATACAAACTAATAATAGAAAATTCCACTAAGCAAAGTCTAGCACCACTTTTTAATTTAGATTTCCGAACGTAACTAATTAATTTAGAAATTTTTCTAAAGATGACTAGCACGAATTCAAATTCGAAACACTTAATTCAGCCGACCTAATCGTAGCGTTACCACTTGAAGATCTAGAGGTATGTGGAAGATGAATGGAACAAAATGGGAAAATTAAAGAAAATAGAAATTATTCTCCTATGCCGACGCCCGGTCATAGAACTCAACATGAAATAGTCAAGCAGTCCTGGCCATATCGTTTAATCATCAACGTTTGTCCATTTGACCATCCACGTCCGGTCCATGCGGGTTTCATCGGTAAGTACAAATGCGACATTATAAAATAACAATGATAAATTGCGTTTTTTTCCTAGTTTTTTTTTTTAATATAGAATAAGTTTTTTCTGTCGACGGTTGCCGCGGAAATTTCGCTTTGCTGGCTCGGCTCGCGCGCTTTCCTCACTGTTCTAATGTAATCTAACCAACCAGTAGAAACATTTATATTATTTACTCATAAACTTAATTGTTCTAGTCGCTGACATTCAAAGAAGTTCTGTAAGGAGTCAACTAAATTTTCTTTGCCAACAGGGCTTTCTGCAGCCCAATTTACATGAAATTTGTTTAAATATTTCAAAATATTTTTTTATTGGATTTATACGAATTTTAGATTATCTTATCTGCAGATAGACAATCCTCATCCGCAGTATCCATTATATATATCATATATAGAAATGCAGTAATAGTTCATCGACTTACGTTGCATGAACGATTAAAAGATATGGCCAGTCGAATTATATATGGATCGGGCCATAATATACAGATTACAAAAATAAAAATTAGGATTAGGATATAATAGACTGTACTTTTAAAATGCAAATAATAATTAATGGAATCTGGCTTTTTATCTCAAATCAATTATAATTATTTTTGCTTCAGTTTGTCCAAGGCTTAAGCGAGTTCTAAACCAACGCCATTCTGTAATAATCGAAATTATTTGTCCAATGCTTAGATTCTATCAAAATATATTTAATATCATTGGTTTGTTCTCGATGACGATACATGTAATAGTCAATTAAGAGTTTGCCCTTAACTAATAATACATTATTACAGAATAATCAATGATTATCAAACAATAATGCCATTACCGACCTCCTTCGAGAACGTAACTTGTGGTAGATGCAGTTTGCGCCTGTCGAGCGACTGGCTAGTGGAGGAGCAGGCGGTAGGTGGTCGAGCAGCTGCTGCGGGGGACGCCAGAGCACTGGCACGGGGCGAGCGGGGCGGGGGAGGCGGGGTTGACTCAGCCGGGAGCGTTGGTATTGTCACTTGGCCTAGCCGCGGCCGGATTCCGACTCCGTTCTGTGGTACTCTCCTGAACGTCTCTAGTGTCAGAGTTTGACCAGCAGATCTGTATAGACAAGAAAAATCGTTTGAAAATATTTTCCTAACATTAATGTTTGATGCGAAAATATACGATTTTGTTTCAAACTAACTCCTGATGTCTTCATAATTTAATGCAGAAGATTACAAAAGCATCAAATAAAGTCGGGTGGAAAATTTCACTTATTAAACGAATTATCAAAAGTTTTATGGCCAAATACCAGCACTTACTTGACAAGGTTCCTCACGTCTTCTTCATTAGCTGTCACTACATTTTTGTTGCCTACGAATACAATGTAGTCTCCAGCCCTGAGACCCGCACGCTCAGCAGATCCTCCCGCTGCTACCCTCTCCACTTTCGGTGGTCTAGTCCAGACCACAGTGAAGCCAAAACCACCGCTAGTGCCGCGGACAAGCCTGTGAGGAACATGCAGGCAATTAACATATATCTTATGGGAGTAGCCACGATGGACATATTGTTTTGTTCCAATTAAGTTCCGGTGAAGGGTGGGTTGAAAGGGCTGAAAATAAATGTGTGGTATTGGGTATGAGATCGAGAAGAGAGAACTTAGTTTTTTTTAAAAACAAAACACTTACAGCCATAAAACCCTCTTTAGATGAAGCTCGTTAATTAATTTATTAATTCGACACACATCAACAATTGACACTTGAGAATAGAAAACTGTGTAAACAGTGATATTAGTTTTAATGAATTTCAAAATATTTTCATAGTTCATTAACATCCCGATACAAAATCTTGTATGGACTACATCGTCAGAATGATCGAGTTGTGCAAAGTGGTTAAAATTATCTACACAATGTGGAAAAATTCCAAATTTTACCACATTGAAATAAGATTTTGTTTTAAATGTCATTTGTGGCTTTCATTTGACATAAAATGATTTATTCTTTAGATATTGTTGACTACTCTATGCTCTTCTATTATGCTGACATCAATGTACAACTTGTATGAAGATCCAAACACAAAGTTCTTAGTTTGTCAATGAATTGAATTTTGTGGGATAAAACAAAAGAAAACCCACAATTTTGGAATAAATGTTTCATAACGGATTAAAGTCGTACTTTCTTGTAGTGGTGAATGGTGTTCGTCCATTCCTAGGAGCCCGACGCGGAGCTGCTGGGTCTTCTGGTGGATCGAGCTCCAAGTATCGTAAAAACAAGTGCTCATCAGCTTCCCTTTGCAACGCTGCTGCAACTGCCTGTGCTTGACTACCGGATGCACCCGACGCAGGTCCATTCGTTGCCACTCCTAAAAGCGTAATATCTTGTATTAAACTTCATTTTTTTTATAAATGTTCGATTAGGAACACTTATTTTTAGCTCTGGTAACTCAGGGACTTAACATGAGTTTTGTAGACTTTTACAGCTCCAGAACCTTCTCAGGAGACCAGTAGTTATTTACTGTTTTAGTTAGTAAAGTTTTATTTATTTGTTTAATTATTTTGATTAAAAAAAATCCATTTCCAACAGAACCAAACTTTGAAGCAAACCCATAACTGAAAAGGAGATTTAAGAGCAGACACCTATAAATAGTTTTTAAGTACTTTACATAAAATCAACTTAGATTTTAAATTCATCAGTCCTTCTTCTTCCGGGTCATTGGATTATTTTCATTCTTTCTATTTATTATTATACTGTGTAAGATATCAGATAGGCGTTTCTATGAAATTACCAACAAAAGTTAGAATGTCTTGCATACTCATCAAGATCAAGAGCCCGGTACATTCGGATTTATTTTCTCGGCCTCGGTTAGTCAGAAAGGAGGTTGGTATACTTCTTTTAATTTCACTCACACCCCTTTCTCTCCATTAACACTCGCATATGTATAACCAAAATTTTACCTACCCTTATCATTATGATTCTCTTTAGCGCCTTCGCTAGTACTAGTCTCGGTATTATCCGTGGCCATCTTGCGTCGGTCTTCAGTCACGCGGTCGTCCTTAGCGCATCTGTCGTGCACGGGCGCCGGCGTCGTGCCCTGCCGGCCGGTGACCTGCTGTAAGAAGTAGGTCCCGTGGACGTCGCTCTTAATCGCATCTTTCAATGGGAACGAGACACATCCTAAAAACTCGCTCCGCCTGTAACAAGAGATAAAGAAAATTCAGAAAACCGTATTGTAAAACGCGCATACTCATCACAATGATCGTGCTTTACAAGTACTTCGAAAGCTTCATCTAAAAGTCCAATTGATTAAATCCACATTAATATTATAAATACGACAGTAGCTCTGTTTGTTTGTGTGTTACGTTTTGGATAAACTGCTGAATCGATTTTGGTGAAATGTGGAAACCTTTTTATATTCTGTATTCCGGGTGATTGAATTTCAATAAAAATACAATGTAATTTCTAACAGGCCTTAACATTTACTTATAAATAATTCACTGCAGGGAAATTACCCGATTCGGTAGGATTTGTCGTAATTGGCAAGCCAATATATGTACTACTTGATTAACGTTTACCATACGCCGTCCTTATCCTCTACATAATTTTCAATTTATTTACTTTTCACTCACTGTTTTGCAGTAGTTTTAAAAAAGTCGAGCATTGTAACAAATAATATACTACAGTTTTAATAAAAAGTAGTTACGATCAAGGAACTCTTCAGATTATTTCAAGATAAATTTACATCTTAACGAGTTTAATCTCTTTAAGGGACGTGTCAAATCTCTTCGCACAATCTTTTGAGGTTTTCATAACTTCCTCCATTGCAAGATCTAATGTGACATATGTTAAGAAATTATGTGCTTAATTACTTAAATCAGAAAATTATAAAGCTCGCGGAGGATATTAGACGTCATGTTAAGAAAAGAGAAGTTTTAAAAGTTAATATCCGGGCCGACACGAAGGCTGTGACGCAAATTTAATGCAATAATTTGAGCGTCAGACAGTTGAAGATTTTGTAACAAAACATTTATGGAATACAAGCGAACCCCGCCCGCCTTAGCACCGATAATGACAAACGGAACATAATTTTTTAAATTTATTTAACTAATTGCATCGCTAGGGGCGGCTTTTCCTGGTGTTCTAATGGACTGTCTCGCCCGGGGAAGAGCCACGGCTTCGTTCGGTGAGCGAGGGAAACGGAGAACTCCCCTCATCCCTTTCCTGCCCTTAAAGCCGGCAACGCACCTGCAGCTCCTCTGGTGCTGTGTGTCGCTTGCTCGATTGCTCTTTTCACATAAAAAAAAAGAAACTTCGTACAACGCCCTAATTTTTTTAGGTAAAGAAACTTTCGTGGGTTATCTGGAGTTATTTGGCCGTCTCAAGGTGAAACAATATATTGGATTGGTCTGGGTAGCGTTGTCAGTATGTGGTAAGAATGTAACGAGGTGACAAATTATTTGACGACAACTAAACTAAATATTTCATTTTCGTACAAGTACAGCTTTTAGAGTGCGATGGTATTTTTAAAATTCAACAAAAACGGACACTCGTTTTATGATTTTGATTTAGTATAGATAAACATTAGTTCGAAATGAAAACGTATAATTTAGATTTTATTTCAACATTAAACATTATTAAATTAAAAATTCTGCAGTAACAGCGCACAGTATAGTAGTTTAAACGATATCAGGAAGGCATTTTTTTTTTAAATCGCGAAAGAGGTTAATGACGAAAAAGTATTTCTTCATCACAATACGTGACTTGAAGAAGAAAAAGACATGGGAATTTAATATTTCCCTTTATTTAAGACTGCTTTCCTTTCATCATCATTAGGGCCTGTCAAAAGCCAACTGCTGAACATAGGCCTCCCTCAAAGTGAGTGACACATCAAGTCAGGCAGGGTCGTCCTGCACTGCGTTCGCCTGTACGAGATTTCAACAACCTTTCTTCCCAAGGGTTGGTAGCTTTGCGAGCTATTATACTACATAACCCATACGGTTACGGATGAATATGGTTATACCGGTTATCCTAGTTCTGCAATAGCTGACGTAGAGAAACATAGCCTTTACAACTTTTGTTCCGTATGGTGTCCGGTAAGAGAATTTGCCAACACTTCTTAATCCTTGGGTGTCACTTAAATCGATGCGATGTATTGCGACCGCCAATTCGCGTGAGGTCTCCCTATGTGACCTATGTCCAGCAGTGGAATGTTCACAAGCTGTTAAAGAGAAGACTCATGAGACAGGCAGCGATGTCTAAAGTGACACCTAACACTAACGATATTACGATAGTCTATCGCCAGTTAACATGTAAAGGGTCTATACTCAATAGTGAAACTGAAGATGAGTGATATTTCTTGTATTTACGCGAACAAGTGAATGTATAGACATTTAAAATGTAACTGTTATTAACGGATTTTATCACGTTTATGTCGCGGGATTTGAAATTTAATTAAACGCGTTAAATCCATAAATAATAGTTTCATTCCAAATAAGTGGTATTATTAATAAATGACATCCCACTGCAATCAAATATGATAGATTGAACATCCGACACTTCACAAACATTAGTTTTATTTATAAGGTAAGGAATACACGATTTGGCGATTCATGGCCATAGTATGATGGGTCGAAAAATTATTTTATCGTACAATCATGACTTGGACATAATTTCACATTGATCATTTTAATGCACCGTGACTGTGTTGTATGTGGGCTACTTCGTTATGTAGCCCACGAGGTGGCCGATAGCTGTAATTTCTGCATCATCATTATTACGCTTCAGTTTCATAGAGCGCGAGTGACCTGGGTTTATTCTCAGATCGGTAGTGTTGTATTTGCCACATGCGCGGCGGTGAAGGAAAACATTGTGAGGAAACCTGCATGCCTGAGAAGTAATAAAAAATATTATTTCGAGGATATGTGAAGCACGCCAACTGGAGCAGAGTGGAGGGCCCTTCCCGGCTCAAAAATCCTCTCAGGTATTTGAGAAGGAGGCTTTAGCTCAGCTCTGGGCACATACATTACATTTTATTACATGTTTGTGTCCATCGATTTCCCGCAACACTGCGCTAGTCGTCCGACTCCATCTTGTTGAGAGTCGTCTCACACTGCGCCAAAACCCTCTCATATATTGATAGCATTTGCCTAGCACGGGTATGTTTACATGCTGCTATTTCATTTTAGTTTTCTTACGAACAATTTTTTTAAAGTTGGCTGATTCCTCGTGAAAAGAGTTAATTTAAAACGTGTGTTTCTTTAAGGGTTTAAAAAAAATTCAAGAATATTCAATCTTGAATTATAAACTAACTCTTTACCTCCTTAAATACGTTTATCGCAAGGTTGCATGTCAGAGTTGTTTAGCACTCAACGCACTCGTAGAAGGTGAAAGTTTGCGTGACTGGCTTTAACGCGGTTTAATTTTTCAAACATTACCTCTTTATTATTAACTGTGCCGAAGAAGAAAAGTTCATACTAGTTTCGCTTTTCTTTTATGTTTTCTTTTTAATTCTCTTCTTTTGCTGATTTATTAAATTAGAGACTGGATAAAGATCTTCTAGAAAACAAAAGTTCTTTTATTGGATGTACATTAGCAGTATAATCTATTCCCTATATATAGAGATTTTTTCAGATTGAGTTCTTTCAGTTTTTAATATGCTTTCGACGTTTTAACGATAAAAAGGAGAAGATTTAAAGATGCATTCTTGCGTGTTTGTTACCTTTTATCTTACGTGTTTCTGAATCATCTTCATTATTTCATCACTTTTAGACATCTGTTGAACTTAAACCTGGCTTATGATACCTACGTATAAGATAATTATTGCAACATTTGGCATGCGGGTCAGCACCCACTTCGTGTCGATACTAATGTTTGAACGCCTCATTTCAAAGAAGCCTTGTATTAAAAAAAAACAACTTCATAACATTCTTATTAGCAGCGCAGTTCACGTCGTTCTAATCAAATCTAGTTCAGTTCCATATTTAAACTCGCGACATGCTATGTGGGTATACGTTCAGATCGACCGATTACGTAGCATAAATGGTTACGCCTATAAGCGACTCGATGCCATATTTTGAGTATTGCGTGTTTCCGATATCGTACATTCTAGAATGCGTATTAACGTCATACTTCTTTTAATGGCTAAATGTTTAGCATCTTACCGAGCTTGCTATTTCCTGTATGTTTAAATGAATGTAATGCTTTATTAATTAGAGTAATAATATTTACTGAAAGCGTTATTCTGCTTTTTTAATTCTAATTCTAATAAATCTTTTTGTAACGTAAAAAGACTTCTTCTTCCACTTCATAATTACAGCCTGTTCCAAGTCCACAACTGACCTCACCCAAGCCCGATCCTAAGCTAGCTGCATCTATTGATTCCACACAACACTGTGCAGCTCGTCACTCCCCCTACGTTGCATTTGCCTGTACGAGTTTGTCACTCGAAATATTTTCTTCCCCGTCGGTTATCGGTTCTGCGAGCTACATGACCCGGCACTACTACTTCAGCTTGCTGATCCTTAAGGCTTCTTCGGTTACCCCAGTTCCCGATGCGGATATCAACGTTGCAGATTCTGTCTCGCAGTGAAATACCGAACATAGTATCCTATCCAGTTATAGTATTTGTATAATTCCTTATGCCTTCTAAAATAATAAACGTTATCTTACACAGAAACATGGTGCTGTGTTTTATTTTTCAGTGCTTACTGCTTCATAAACTCCATCACAAAACTGTAGATATTTTTATAGAAATATCATCTCTCGTTCCTGTCTTAAAACATCTTAAGTAAACATTCAGTATATACAACACATCTATGTCATCACATCTATACAGGGCGTTCGTGCAACTTCCATCCCTAAGTTCTCACACAAGCTTCTAAGCATGCAAGGGCCTGTTACACGAAGCCAGTCCTTCTTCGTAAACTGATGTGCGGTTCCATGCTACTAGTGAGTGACGGGAGAGTTGGGGGGAGGAGGGGGAGGGAGGGAGGGGGGGAGGACACCGATTAGTCACTTACGATGATTGTTGTCACTCTTCTTCGATAATTGGCGTGCCGTGTGTCGTCCCCGTTACTCTATCGAGGATATCAGCCGGCAGGCTGTTCTTTCGCGTTCTGGGTTCGGGCGGGTCTCTCTCCGGTAGGCTATTTTTCTGCAAAGGTGGAAATTACGATGCGCGTGCTGGTGGGAGCAGTGTTGCCTCGGTAGCGGGTCTTCGCGCTTCGTTTGGCTTAATCCGGCAACGGTTTGGGAGACAAAAGACATCTTCTTTTATTCTCTTTGTTTTAGGATTATAGATAATATAATCCGACTAGTGCGTTACTGGAAAATGTACGGTTCTATTAACTAAATGTCATGTGCTGTTTTACAAATGTTTGTGACAAATATGCAGGTTGTTTTAAACACGTAAATAAAGATTTAAACTAAATTTAGTTAGTAAGTTCTGTGCGTTTCGTTGCTATGCCAACAAAATTGAGTTTGAACCGTAAAATAAACTAAGACTAGAATCTCGATATTAGATTGTGTAGTAGCGATTTCTGGATGATCAATCCATTAAGTTCATTGTTTATTCGTATGGTAATAAACTCAAAAATTATAGAGGAATTACATTGAAAAAAAAAATTATATTCATAAAAACACAAATATGTAACTATTTTAAGAAAGTAATGAAGAAGAAAAGAAATGACAGAAATTCAAAGAAAAAATTAAGTTTTTTTTAGAAATGTAATTTAGTAAATTAATTACTTAACGTAATTTAGTACACACGAAAATGTTAAAATTTATTTAAATCATATCATAAGTTAGCCTGTAAGTTTCATCTTAGATTATATTGTAATATTCTTATGAAACGATAAATATCTTTAATCAGAAATACATCATCGATTTTTTATTCAAGAATCTGCCTACCCTATATGTATTATCCACGTGGGTTTTGCAAGAGGCGATTAATACAAAAAATGCTTGATTTGGGGATTTCGGGAAGTGAACCCATAAGGTCCTCCATTCGGTACGTTCCACCTACCGGAGACAAGTGGAGGCCCGTTCGGCCACGCTAATACAAATCTCTGCCCACCCCAATAGGTCAAAGGGCTATGTGTCTATATTATATTTATCTTTTAACGTATAAATGCCGAGTGTTTGTCCGAATCAGGAGACTCGAAGTTCGATCTACTATGTAAATGGCTCTTAACTATAAGCTTTTTTTATTTTGTACGATTCGTATCGCTACAATTTGTCTGGACATTAAGTCAGCGACAGGTTCACCAACAGTCACGTTGTCTCCAATAAGGTCCGGTGAAGGTGGGTTGAAGGAACTAATATTTATGGATAGATAATCTGTTTAATTCGTGACGTATGTAATATAAGTCCAAAAACGATATTTTCAACGATAGTTTCTACAAGTTTAAATCCTCTGAAAAAAATAACATAAACTAAAAACTAAATAACATTCGTTATAGTGTAACCAAATAAAGGAGAGAAAATAAAAGCTTTTTAACACGCGACTGTCGTGCTTTATTTTAACTAATGATCAAGAACAAAGGAATAGTTGGAAAATTAAAATAGAGCCGAAAGGTCTTGCGCTTATTAGCGCCCACTGTTTCGTAACAGGCGAGAAAAAGAGAATAAAGAGTTGCATTTTAGCATAGAGCGGTTTATAATAATCTTTTTCTGTAGTTGATATTCTGTGCCTTAAAAATGCGAGGTTTTTAAAAAAGAATTGTAGTCTTGTTAAGATATGTGACGGTGACGTAAGAGCCGATTAACCATTTCCAAGAATTATAGTGTATAAATATATATTCATATATATTTATCAACAGACGAGTGCTGGAGACTAGATTGTGGAGTTCTGTATTTTATTTATTTATTCAACTTCATATACATGAAAATGTTTATAGGCGGACTTAATCCCAGAAACATTCTCTACCAGTCAACCTTTGGACGATGCAGAGATGAAATGAAGTAGGTGTAGGTGATAGAATAGAGAGAACTAAAGAGTGGAAAAAAAATTATAATAAATGGAAATTTATAAATGTAAATTTATATGTAGTTGCAATATTTTACTTGTTGTACTATTTGTGAGTAGAGGTAAGTAGTAAGGGATATGAGGTGCAATACGCAATATTTTTCTCCAATGGACAACCTCACCTGCAGGTGGATGTACACTGTTTACTAACGAACTAGGTTCTGACTAATGTTAGAAAATCCATACAACTAAGCCGAACCCACAGACTAGTAATGGTGAGCAGCATCTCTTATACGAGAGTAAATTCACTGAGTTTACCAATCCCGCTTGCCCAGCGTATTATTATTATTATTTTATTCTTTATTGCACCAAAAAAAAAGGCCTGTACAAAAGGCGAGCTTAATGCTATATGGCATTCTCTACCAGCTAACCTTGGGTCAAACAGAGAGTGTGTTTTCGGGCAGTTAAGGTACTGAAACGAAAGGAGGGCTTCATTACCTATATTAATATAATGTTAATTACCTATTTATATTATTTGTCCATACGTACATATACATAAATAGAAATATAACTTTGTAACTAAATATATAGAAATAACAACATTATGCATTATATGTAAAGAAAAAACTACAGTTGAGACTCAAGAGTCTAGCAAAACGTCTAGCCATACCAGCTTTTTAATGGAAGCTTTGATGGTTTTTTAATGGAAACGCCAGCAGCGGGCTATATCCAGCAGTGGACTATAAGCTAAAAAATTAATAATAAAAAAACCTCCTTTTGGGACATCCCTTGTTTTTAAAGCATCTATATCTACTAGGAGCTCAAATGTCACGCCATATACGAAAATCAGATCAGAGATTTCATGACCCAAAAGATTAAGTGGAATGGCTTAATAAAGTCAAAGAAAAGACAAATATATAAACAATCAGACCCACGTACCAAACAATCCGTACAAACCATATAATATATCTGTGTTATGTATTTACCACAAAAATTGTTTTTCTCTCATTTCATTCAGTTCGGGATCCTTAGCGGGTGCCCGACTCACACTTGGCCAGTTTTTGTAATTTGATGTGTTTTGAGTTTACACTAATCTGATCACTTAGTTTCACGCTACTTCTTTTTTGTTATGATATCCACCATAATAGCACACTTTGTGTGGTTTCAATCGCCTATCATCATAATATTGAACCGTACTTCAAAGGATACAGCCCTGTAAAGGTTGGACAGACGGCGTAGGCTTAGTAACAAGGCTTCGTTCGAAATCCTAAAAATTACTTTGTCCTGTATAACATTATAATTTAATAAAAACGATTACAGATTGTGGACAAAAGATAAGGGAAGGTTGAAAGAGAATGCTGAACAAGACTCCAGCGACAAGAGCTTAGTTCTGAAATGTATAAAAAGTATATTTATGTATTAGAGACGAAGCTATGAACATGTTAAATTTAAAGACTTTTGGTGGACTGGTGATTTTTTTTTTTATGGAAAAGACGGCAAACGAGCAAGCGATTCACCTGATGGTAAGTGCTCAACGTCGCCCACATACATCTGCAACAGCATAGATGCTGCAGGTGCGTTGCCGGTATTTAAGGATATTTGGGAGATGGGAGGGAAGAGGAGAGGAATAGGGAGGGAATGTGGGCCTCCGGTTACCTCACTCACCGAACGAAACGCAGAAGCACAAGATGCCTCTACTTCACGCCGGTATTCTGCGAGGCCTTGGTATCAATCCGGTCGAGCCGGCCCATTCGAGCAGCAGCTAAAGCCGCCGCTTGGCTCTACCACGCTTAAAGGTGGTTTAAGGATCTTTAACATTAATACTATCTCGAATGCCCACCTTACTTGAACATGGTAGTGGTAAAGTAAAGTAGCAGCCTGTAAGTGCCCACAGCTGGGCAGAGGTGAATGAAATTCTAATACAAATAACTCGATGAGTGAATTTATTCAAGACGTTAATTAGTGAAATGTCCTTCAGTCTGTGATCGATGTTGCCATGAATATTTCATACATTTATGAATGTTGTAGGCATAATGGCCTCGATGTATATCCATTACATTAAGTGATAGATGGTCAAATTATAAAAAAAAAAATATTTTAAACTTTTTGATGATTTTTGAACATCATATCAGTTATATTTAAAAGAGTTTCAGAGTACAGTTATATGTTTTTTCATTTTAAAAGGTGTTTTTTCACTTACTTTAATAATAGTAATGAAAGAAAGAACATTATAATGTTTTATTTGTCTGTTAAAAAATCCTCTGCCGTGGTAGCCTAGTAGTCTTGGCGCTCGCTTCAGTTTCATAGAGCGCGAGTGGTGGGGTTCGATCCTCGTTACCAGCACCACTAAAATAGTTAATAGCAATCGTAAGAGCTCTATTTACCACGTGCTCGGTGGTGAAGGACGCTCGAAGAAACATGCATGTCTGAGAAATAATAAAAGACATTATTTCGAGGACACATATCCTCGAAGCCCGCCAACCCGCACTGGAGCGGCGTGGCTGGTCCCTATCGGCTCGAAAAACCCTGTCAGACATTCGTATTTGAGAAGGAGGCCTTTGCTCAGCAGTGGGAACTTACAGGCTTTTTACTTTACTTTTATAAGAATGGTGTTTTTTTTATAGAGATCCTAATTTCTTAAAAACCACATCTCGCAATGTAGAAAATATACAAAAAGAGAGTTTGGTGACAATTAAGTAAGTACACGACAATTAAACAAAGAGAGTGACAGACATCTAAGTAGAAAGTTTTTGACAACAATTCGCTTTCATCGATTTCATAGTCTCGCTAACTATAACGATATGCTACGAGGAAGTTGGCGTGTATCTCATATTTTCATTAATTCGTATCGTTTTGTTTTCTATACTCCTACCTAAGACATTATATGATTTACTTTCATGCGTACGTCATAAGAGACGGAACAAAGAGCTGTAGAAGCTATTTTGAATGCCGTGTGAAATTTCCTTTCCACTTTAAATCAAACAAAATTTGATAGATTGAGCTGTTTCGATGGTTAAGCTTTTTTTTTGTTTATAAATGTAAGTCTAGCGGTGCCTCACGGTTTCACCCGCGTTAAATTTGGATTACATACTCGTACATGCCTGTTTTATACACTAGACGAGTAAATGCCCAAGGTTGATGGTTAGTGCTGCCATATCCAGAGTCGTAGCGTGATGTTATATAGACTATAACCTTCCACGACAAAAAAAACGGTCTATCTAACGCAAAGATTATCTTTCACCAGAGACGAAAATAGATTAAGTATACAGGTAATTTATAGATTATCAGGGAAACCTGTAAATCGAATAAAATCCGATAGTTTCTTCATCAACATAAGAAACATAAGTTTCACTTCTCGTAACGAGGTTCCTCGGGTGGAGAAGAAGCAGCCGAAAGACACTCAGAAAGTAACTCTTTTTAGTAATTTTTTTAACCGTTTAAAAGTACAATATAACACAATTTTTTTTGAAGCGACTTGGGAACGATCCACTCATTCTCGTGGGTTATTGTTATCCGTTTATTTCTTTAATATATAATGACACGGTTTTTAAACCTATTGATAGGAAGACTTTACGCATTTAGTGGGAATTTGTTGTATGTCTATGCCCTATGAACGATTCGCTGACTGTATGGAAGATCTATTTCCTTTTTCATTGCTTTAGGACAACTATGAGCATTTGGAACAGTCGCGTCGTATGACTCCCCCGGAAAGACAGGGGAAGGCGGATTTTCTAAAGCTATTTAGTTATAGATTTTGTATTTTTAATTAATGCTGTAAAAATTGTCTAAAAATAATTTATAAAGATATTTTTCTTTTAAGATCGTTACTGGCTACTATGACTTTGTCGGTTAAAAAGAAAAAAAAAGCAAACCTTCTAACTACGAGTATTTCTGGCATATATAACATTGTCTAGTTTAAAAAAAATTAAGCCTTTCGGTTTCTGTGTCAGGTCGGGTATATTTTGCGTATACTTCAAACAACAGTTGTACTGAAAGGCGGCTTGTATGCGATACAAATGGCCGCGGAGCACGCAACGGCGCGCCGTCTTGGCGATGTACTGCCAATTGCCAACAAATTGCTTCCATGTTGTTTCATTGCCTATAGAAGGCACGTATGTATTCGATGAAGTTATTGCTGTTAGCCGTTTTGGCTGTTACAGCTTCATAGGTTTGCGCCTGCGTCCTTGAGGCCGCGGGCGTTTATGCTTTAAGTAGAAGTGCAAGAGTACATCTACTGCTTACCTCTTTATGGTAAGCAATCTAAGGACCGTCCGAGGGAAGTTCGAGTTCCAATTTTAAGTGCTGTATTTACCACGTGCTCGGCGGTAAAGGAAAACATCGTGAGGAAACCTGCATATCTGAGAAATAATAAAAAAATATACATTATTTCGAGGATATGTGAAACCCGCCAACCCGTAATGGAGCAGCGTGGCGGGCCATTCCCGGTTCCTACACCCTCTCAGATATTTGAGAAGGAGGCCTTTTCCCAGCTGTGGACACTTACAGGCTGCTACTTTACTTTACATCAGTAATTTAGTATCGGGCCGTTTATCAAGATTTTTTTAAGCTATTCGCTTATGACTTGAAATCGGTTAGTTCATATATGATATTCAATTGTTTTATACATAGATTACAATCACAAACAAGGTTTAAAACGAACATCTAATAATTACGTTAAATGAAAGCTTTTCCCTCTTACAATGTATTGTACAGAAAACGCTTTTCTTTCAACGTATTGAATGAAACTTCGTACATTTAACTTAAGCAATTACTTGGTGGTAGGTTCCTTCTCAGATTAGGAGCCGTCTGGGTAGGTATGGGTACTGTTACCTACTTATACCACTAAGCAGTACAGTAGAGCAGTACATAGTACAGTAGTACAGCTTTATGGTACGTGGCCTCGCAGAATACCGATGTGAGTTAGAGGCATCTTATGCTTCTGCGTTTCGTTCAACGAGTGAGGTACTCCGAGGGCCACTACCCTCTCCCTCGCCCCTTCCCCTCTCCCAAAATTAACTTAAGGTGAGCAATGCATCTGCAGCTCCTCAGGTGTGGCAGATGTACGTAACTTATTTACTTATTTTATTCTTTATTCCATCAAAATACTGTACAAAAGGCGATCGTTTACCTCCTTTCCCATTTATAAAAAAAAACAAAGATTGTCTTCCGATTTGAAAGGTATAGCGTGCCAGTATGATTACAGGCTGCAACGCATTGTATTAGTACTCCGGGGTGATAACACAACTGTAACCTCCTTCGATTGAAGTCGTTTCCAGGTGTTCATGGATTGTAGTAGCCACTGTCAGTGGAACTGTTAGCTCGTTTAATACGACAGACCAATAAAAAATATCCATCTGACAGGATTCGAGCACGGCGATTGAGCTTTCAAATGCTATAGACAGTTGTTCGCTGCGCAAGATATTATGGAGCGGAAAGTGTGCACGGTAACATAGAGGCACTTGCTTGTCATTCGCTTCCCGTATCCAATGTAACTTATGTGATAAGATCGTGGAAATGGTCAGATACACAGAGATACGTCTAAATAAATCCAGACCCGAAAATCAAATAACTTGGGTTTTGCACAAATATCAGCTAAGTCTGGGATTCGAATCCAACACTAGGCAACCAGGAATGCCAACCACGCGAATCATGATTTTTCATCCAATATTGATTAAAAATAAAATGGTACAATGATACAATGACGCACAAGGCGTAATGGTATTCATAGCTTCAGTTCGAGATTATGACAACAAAATAAAGAGGACGTTACCAAACCCACGTGTAAATATTTCGTATCCTTTACGTCATTGGCGTACTATGAAGGTTTTATTGATCCGAAATAATATTTTGTTACATATATATATATATATATATCCTTAATTTTGTAGGAAAGGGACTGTGCGGAGGGACGTGAACACTGGCTCACAGCCAAATCATTCCCACATCGTATAGTTGATGAAAAGCTTCGACTTCTTTATTAAGTCTCTTAAGCATGAAGATTTTCTCTCCTTTATAAAATTAGAAAGTTTCCGAATTGTGTATCAAGGTACCTGTAAAAACTCCATTTGTATTGTAATAGAAATCTGAAGTGGACAAAAATAGGCTGACGACGATTGGATAAGTTTCTTCCGAAGGCTAAATCTTTGGCAATATAATTAATTAATTGATCATGATTGAATATATATGTATTGGATACAAAAACGATGTACAACCTACAACTCAGGTTGTCTGCATACATATAACGATACTACACGTAATTAGAGTTCATAAAATAACCAGCAAGAGACTCTATTTCGTTTTGCAGTATGGTTTCTTTTTCCTTTTTAATGACGTCGCGAAAGCCTCCTTACCTGATTATTATTTTAAAAGCATACTCTCCCATAGAATTACAGTCGTAATTCTAGCGTAAGCACGCTTACATTCAAGTTTTAACGACCTACAAGTTGAGGAGTATGTACACTATAGCCATTCCTTCCGTAGACAAAACAATATGGTGAGTTATAAAGTTTTACATGGCACAGTAAAACCTGTGTTTTCTTCCATTCTGCTCGAGATCCTTAACGCGAGCCCGACTGGTTTTTATTATTCATTGTTTTACTTTAGAGTTTGCACAGTAATATAATAGCAGTGTGGTATCGGCGTAAGAATCTGCAACCCCCTTTCTTCCCGTGGGTGTAGTAACAATGGCTACCGATAGATGGCGGGATAACTATATCGAAAAATACCAGACCAGGATGAAGAAGACCAATGACGGGCAGCAGCGTCATAGGTGCGAGGTGTTTGGTACTGTAATTGCCGATACGCTTGCCGAGCGTTGTGATTATGGCAAATCCTCCTTATGGGAGAGGCCTATGTCCTGCAGTGGACTGTTTCTAGGCGGCTTAAGGTTGCACAATAATCACGCCAATTATGACGGTTGTATATTACTGTTGTTACGATTAAGAAAAAACTAAATAGCGTTGTAAAAATAAACAAGTTTTATGTATCCCTTAATCAAAAATTAAATTTTATATATACGTATCCCGTCAAATATTTTTACCGTCTGTCTATGTAGGACAGACGGACAGAGAGACGGAATGCAAAAAAAGTTGTCGTCTGTCTATCACTTATCGAAAGTAACCGTTATATTATGTGTCTGAATACAGCAGTTATTGTTAACTGAAAATATACATAATGTTATAAGCGAGTACATGAATGATCACGTCGTAACATATCACAAGTTCAAAATTATGCTTATCTTTTAAAATACTTATTAAGAAAAGGCAGCAACTGAAATACATTCTAGACAATTTGACAATTTTTTAATTACTTTTATATACTTGATAACAATAAAGTTAATTGAATTATTGATGCATAACTCCCTATTTAGTGAAGCGATTAGTATAATTTATATTTGTATAATATCTTCATTTATATGCAAGGATGTAACAGTCTATCTCGCGTACAAAACCATAAACAATTCTTGGCTCCAAAGAAAATAAACTTTTTACTCCTCGAGAAAAAAAAATAGCTTAGCTTTTCTTTGCGCTAGGTTCATCGGTGTGGAGTAAACGCTTGACCTTTGACAATTGTTAGTGAACCGGAGCGGGGCGTGACGGAGGGTGCGCCTTAGATGGCATACTTCTGAATACTTGCTTAATCAACAGAGAGCGGGTTTAACGATCTTTCTTTTTTTAATATTATGGGAAAGGTGGCAAACGAGCAAGCGGCTCATCTGATGGTAAGTGATTGCTCGACGTCCACGTACATCTGCACCACCAACGGAGCTGCAGGTTTGCTACCGCCCTTTGGGATATTAAGTGATGGTGGAGGAGAAAGGGGGCGAGGGAGGGGAAGTGAGCCTCCAGTTACCTCAATCCCTCCCACGCCCACGTAGCTGCAATACCACACAAGCTGCAGGTGCGATGTCAGCCTTTGAGGATATTAGGGGTAGGGAGGAATGGGGAGGTGGAGTGTGCCTCCAGGTACCTTACTCGCTGAACGAAACTCGGACTACGTTAAATAGAGGCATTCCTCTATTTTATCTCGGTATTCTGCGAGGCCGGTCAAGACGGCCCATTCGATATTCAGAAGAGGCTTTTGCCCAGAAGTTGGAAATATAAAGCAAGCATTTCACTTAATATAAATATAATTTAAACAATTCCATAATACCATCTAATAATTAATAATTGGAATATGAACTATAAATTCAGAATAATGTCTGTAATGCCAAATTTCAACCACAAAATGTGTGTATAAAAGGCAAACTAATTCAAGTCATCGGGTAAACGGTAAACACCGGGTTCGCGGAACGGCCCATTTACTTCCAACAAACAGCTACTGTGAAAATTCTGGGAAAGGGGAAAACTGCGCGAGGGACCGACGAAATGTTCACTTTAGAGAACCTTCACCTGCCCTACCCTTTAGAGACCACCCGGTGTACTGAGCAAGCATTAAGGTACGGAACAGACACAGTTCTGTATGAGTTGTAACGTGACTTTCGTGTTGTTGTGATCATTATATTTTAAGTAGAACAAGTAGAAGTTCAAGAATAGAAAACAACTAGGGCAGTGTAAGAGTATGCTACCAAGAAAAAAAAATGAAAACATGACCCAAAATACTGGTTTAGACAGACATTTATTTTAGTCGTTTCAACCCATTTTTTACTAGAGCTTATTTGGATGATACGCGGTGAGCCTGTCACCGTCTTTGTGTCAAAACTAATTGATACGAGCCCTCCATACTGGGGATCGTGCTCGAGTCAACTGATCTGAAACCAGAACCCTGACCACCTATCTATCGGCTATCGTGGCTTAGATAGAATAATATCAAAAATTGTCCTAAACTAAATTATCCAGTCCGGTACTCCATTAAGATATTGCTTAGCATTTATAGTATTATTGCCAGCGTTGCTCTCTACACTAGCTGGTAGCCACGTCGGGCCAGGACTCGACTCCCACTCAACTCTTTAATTGGAACGTTAAATATTGAATTAACTACATGATCAGTGGTGAAGGAAAACTTCGCTAGAAAACCTGCATTTATAGGTTATAATTAAACATACTATTTAGAGGAAAGTTTGCCAACTCACACAGGAGCATCGTGGCGGACCCATCCCGGGTCCAAAACCCTCACAGGAATTGAGAGATATCATTTACCCAGTATTGCGACATTTACTGGCTGCTACTTTATTCAGTTAACTTATTTCAGGCCCGTATTAAGCAAAGGTTCTTCTTTGTTCTTCAGCCTGTATACATGTTTCCACGGCTATACGTAGACCTTTCCATGAGCCAGAGCCAACATAAGCCGGTATGCCTAGAATGGCAGATTTGCTTATACTTCCTACTCTGGGCTAGCGGGTTGGTTAGCAGGTACTTACTAGAGGTGTGCTCCCCATCACTAGACAGTATTCGGGTTCGGCATAATCGGATGGTTATTCCGCCATTAGTCGATCGACAGAGGCTCGTTCGTTAGTCACCGTGTGCATGTGAAGTTGACCTTAGGAGAAAGAATGGTATATTCCCCTTTACAATTCGAAAAAAGGAAAGCTTATCTGATGATACTGCTGATTATTTCTGATACGGTATTGTTTTTTAATTACAGTGCTTCCAGAAAACATCTTTAAAATCAAAGTAGCTCTTCCTGAAATGCACAAAAGTCTATGTCTATGACAGAGTGTTGTGTGCTTAAACCCGCGAAATTCACAACAATAACGCATAAAGCACCATTGTCGCCGCTTGCCGATTGCATTCTCTATTCCACAGCACCCGCACGTTTCCCGCCTTTTATAACCACAGTTCCTAAACGTACAAGCATTTTTCACTTGCACGCTTTCAGTGTCGTTTTCATGCGACTTAACTCAAAAATGGTAAGAGCACCAGCATTCTTTAACAATGTTTAAATTTTCTGACATCTATTTGAAAATAGAGATTTTTTTTTATTATTTTCTTGTCCGTGGTGTAGCTTGCTGATTAGACGAGGCTTAGTTTAGTAAGACTTAGAGCTAGAGGAAAATAAACCTTTTTTTTTATTGGAGCTAACTAATTTACATCTTATGGCACTTGCAAACAACTACAATAGGTTCAAGAGGTTACAGATGCTTTGTTCCCCTGGCGACCAAGATCTGTAATGCCTCACAGTCTGTTATTATACTAGCTCAGTATACTTTTCAAACTGGCACTCCAAGGCAGCGAATAAAAAGCGAAAAAATGGCAAACCCCGCAGACGAGCCATTAGAATAAAATAAACCTGATAAACGAGTACCCGAACCGAAAGAAATCAAAGTGACACATACAAGTGGTGGAAAACATTTCTGGAGCGAGGGTACCGGTAGAACTAGTACGGTGCAAACCAACTTGCTCAGAGTGATAGATCTGGGCATTTCTTCAATGTAAAATTTTGTTAAAGCTTGCATGGAAATACCTATTTTTCTAACCTTGGGGTTAAACAGCCTGGTTGGGAAGAATGAGCAACATGGTGCTATCTGGTGACTATGTAAGGAAATGTATCCGTGGGAGTCGCAATAGCCGACTTATGGAAAATTCTAGATAACCTCAAGGATGGCGGTTAATTGGCGATTCAGAATGAAAAAATGCCTAAACGAAGATTCGAAAACCTTTGACGGGCAACAAATGGATGCAGTTGGAACAGGACCGTGCTTTGTTTTACTCGAGGGTCCGTTGCCCGCATGGGTTTCGAGTCAGTAGGAGGGAAAGAAAATTTCCTTGCCTGAGAATGGGGCTACTTAGGGCGGCTCACGCTTGTGGGTTCGCAGATGTGTGCGTAAGCGATTCCGTGGACCTGCCGACATGCGGCAAAAGGAACACCGAGAGCTTATGGTCGGTGCAAGCCCGACGTAACCTATCCTTGCCTTGAAAAAATTACTGTACTTTGTGACAAAGAGCTGATTTTAATTAAAATTAAATTAAACGAACAAATTCCTCAAACGATCGTTCTTAAAAATATGATTACTCACTTAAACATGTTACTATTTTGCCCCACTTTTGGATACAGTTCCCCCATATAGATACAACACTCAAAGCCGAATCACACCATTAATCCGTGGGGTATACAAGCGGGCAAAGTTTACGAGCAACGTGCGTATTTATGGGTATAGTATTGGTGTACGGAAAGCATTTATGTGTGTAGATAAAACTACTGAGCGTTGGAGTAATAGGTAGGAGCTTTAGGAATGTTTCAATTAGGTTGAAGTAAGAGGAAATCGTTAAAAGTGTGTACACTTCACGGCTTTTCATACAAACTTTCAAGTCTGAAATCTTTGAAATTAATAAACCGATTTTACTTTGTATGTCTCATGCTTAAGCGTATAAAGATTGTACGAGAAATCGTGAGGTGTAAATCTTCCATACATATATCTTCTAATAATTAATTACAATTAACAACTTTAAATTGCAATGAATACCATCTTTTTCTCCAAATTCCAAACACACCTGCACGTGTTACAGCAGCATCACCAGTACGATGGTACCGCCACCAACCAACCGCTGACCAACCCGCTTACCAGCTTTATGCTGGTTATTGCACGAGCTTTCTTGAAGAGGCCTGTGTTCCGCAGAATGCCGGCAGCGGGAATCGAATTTAGGGCCCTCACATTTGAGGGTGTGTAAAGAATGTGCGTGGTGACCGGGCTACCACTGCTAAAAGTAGCTTATGCACAAAATCGTGTTCGTTGAATATACAAGGAACCCTAAAGCTGTTGAACTCGGAACGTTGCAATGTAAATACGATGTTTGATTAAGAAGTCCATAGCCAACAATGTCCGACTTAGCCAACTGTTTGGCTTGTCGGAGGGTGGCTCGATGTTTTCTTTGCACCCATGTTTGTTTGCCAGCTATTGGTTCTCTGTAATTGCAAATCTAAAATGAAATCCCATTTGCGGTTCGGCTATATTTGTTTGAACTCTAAAAGAGTTTTACATAGGTAATATATACTATTTAATATTATATAGGTATATACGATTTTTTATATTATACGGATGTATAAGGTATACCATTCTTGGTATTGTTTTTACAATAGTGATGTCTTTCAGATAAAAAGAGGTTTCTATTAAATTTGATCGCACTCATTGTTTTAATTTTAAAGAGCTATGTGCATTCCCCGCCAACCCGCACCGGAGCAGCGTGGCGGTCCCTTCCCGGCTCCTAAACCCTCTCTGATACTCATATTTTAGAACGAGGCCTTTGCCCAACTGTGGGCACTTTCAGGCTGTTACTTTACTTTTATATGCATTCAGTGTTGATTTTTTTTTCCAGATGTGCTTGTGACTTGAAACTTGAAATATAACTCAGAACTGGATGATAAATAATAATAAAAAAAGAGGTGAAAAACATTTGTTTTATTTAAAAAATATTTAATTTACTTAAATTTTAGAAAATGTCTTAAAGTAATAGCCTCCAAATGTTACCACAGACCGGCCTCCAGTTAATTTATTAAAAGTGTTTGGGGCAATGAAGGGTACGCCACACTGCTCCGGCATCGTAGATCGAATCCAGGCTATTCGTGTAGTATGAAATTAAAGCTAGAGCCCTGACCCCGGAGCTGCTCGTACCGTGGCTCTTAAATTAACATTTACTTGCTTCTTAGGGTAATATACCCTAGCCCTATCACCTTAAAGGGCTGTATCTTTTGAACTGCAATAGATAGCCAGTTGAAATTTTCACAGAATATGTAATATTAGAGCGGATGTTCTATAATTATTTAAATATACAGAAACGTGTTTTTAGTTAACTAACTTGGTGTGATTATAGTGCACACTCTAAAGTAAAACATCAAATTATAAAAACCGGCCAAGTGTGAGTTGGACACGCGCTAAGAATACCGAGCTGAATTAAAGGAGACACCTGTTATTGTGTGATTGTACGGAATACTAGGTGCGCAAGTCCGACTCTCGCGTCACAGGTTTTTAGTATTTATCATCCACAAAGTTTAAATATCTTATATACCTATTACCCCGAAAGTAACAAGTGTAATATTTACCACGTTTTGTTATTTATTAACATGCTCACCCCGATCGGTCTCACCCCTCTTTCGGTTTATGGGTACCTTATTCAGCTCGTTAGGTCTGAATAATTTAAGCTCACTGTTTTACGGACATTTCAGTCGCCCCCGACTCGAATCCGAACTCTGTTTCGTTTCCAGTCTTTCCTATTCGATTAGATTTGTATTCATATTTAATGTTTTCGTAAATATTAAAGCTGGTTTTGTTCAGTCGGTTCATTTTTCACAGTTATAGTGGTATAGTATTAAATGAAATTAATGACTAAGACTTAGCAAAGGCTGCTGTAGAGCAATCGAAAGGTCGGGTATAAAAAAAAGAAAAATTAAACGCGATCAAATCCGTATAATAACAATTTCATTTGAAATGTGTTCACGTAAATACAAGTAATATGTTTTCTCCACGGTATACGTTTAGCTAAAGAGAAAGCATGATTACGTCCAACAGTGAGATGATAACAACAACGCCCCACTGATCAGACGCCAACTAAGCAACGCAGTTTCTTTTTTTTTATTTCCTTCTTTTCTCTTCTCTTCTCGCTTTTAAGATCTCTTTTTTTAATTATGAAGGATATGTTTAAGAGGTTAAGAGGCCTATGGCCAGCAGCGATCTATTGATATGCTATTGTAACCAGTAAAGACACAACATAGCGGAAAGTAAAGCAGCAGCCTGTAAATGTCCACTGCTGGCAAAGACCAAGGCCTCCTTCTTAAATATCTGAGAGGGTTTTGGAGACGGGAAGGGTCCGCCAAGCTGCTCCAGAGCGGATTGGCGTACTTCACATGTCCTAGAAATAATATTTATTTATAATTTCTCCGACATGCAGGTTTCCGCAAGATGTTCTGATTCTACGCTTTCACGTGCTAAATTGAGCACTCAAATTTGCTGTTAACAATTTCAGTGGTACCAGCACCGGGGATCGAACCCAGGTCACTCGCGCTTTATTGAACTAAACCGAGCGCTGTGACCACGAGAAAATCAGCACAAAATACCAGAATTACGTTGAGTCTTATTATTGCGAGTGACGAGCCCAAGGAATCTAATTACAACAGGCTACGACGAGGACATGGCACTAATTGAGGAGTAACAACACACATGTCTTTGTATGCGCTTCGGGTACAGTCGTCACTTTAACTGACCTTGACGAAATAGTTAAAATCCGCTAAACTATGTTTAAACGAAACAAAATGGTATCTGGGAGCGAGCTCGAAGAGACGGACACCACTCCTCTCCCTCACAAGGGCGTGGATTAATTCTATCACCGCAACGTCCACGATCACGTCGCAAACATCGAAAACGCGACACACGTTCCGTCCGGCAACAAGCCATTAGGCGATTAGACGCGGCGATGTTCGATCACTAAACTCGGCAGTAGTCCATCGCGGCAGCATGAGATAGGAAAAATCATAAACATTCCGCGAACGGCCGACTCTAATCAATGAGATGATGTTCAGGAGAAACGGTACAAAAAAGTGTGTCCTTTTTGTCCGACACGAAAGTAATTTTTGCATACGAGTCCGAGCTACGTGCGCTGTTGACCTAAAACATGAATCGTGTCACCTGTTAAAATGAAGCAGCGTAGGTACACGCAGATGGCAAAATAGAATGAAACAAAAGTATGCACTGTCTCCCATCAGTTACGTGTAATCCGTATAGGAACAGAATTTGAAGTGAATGGACAAACTTTGTCAATGGACTATCTGCTCAATCTGATTTATTCTATACTTCTCCTTCTTTTGTTAAACCTTTCTGAGTTCCCCGCAAAATAGGTATCAACGAAAGCTGGCATTGTAGACAATGAAAATGTCTGCATTTGCCCAAATTCATCTTATTCGAGGTTGCCGAGCACTGTGCCTACCACTTGTGATACTGCTTCCACTTGTCTGTGGAATTATGGTTTGGCATATTCAGTTGGATCTTCTGTCATTATTCGGTCTCCAAATCCTCGTCTGTTAGTAGGCACCTCGTGTAGAAGAGGTTGACTAAGGGAGTAATAATCATTACATATTTCTTCTTCTTCTGATGTAGGGTGAAAAACGAGATAACAGTCCACCTGATGGTAAGTGCCTACTGCAGACTATGGACACCTGCAAATTACTTTAATCGAAAAACTTTAGAGATGCGTTGTCACCCCTGAGGACCAAGTTGGAATTCCTCACAGCCCGTAATTGTACTGGCTCTCTATAACTTTCAAACCGGAATGTAAAACCACGAATGTCATGGCACTGCTATTCGATGGTGGAAATGGGTAAGAGTGTGGTACCAATCCAGACGACAGAGACAAAAAGACGGCAGTGAAGGAATCTGCCACCTATACAACATGCCTATCTACGTTCGTTAGTAAATATAGAAATTTACATGAAAGCGGCAAGGTTTAAATTTCGTGAACGTATAATACGTACTAACTACCCTGGCCATATCAGGTTACTAAGCGCAGTATGGTGTCGATCCTCTATCATGACTCTGTTGTGTTTGCTGTGTCTGTTAGTTCAGAATATTCGGACAGTGTCCACTACCAGTCTTGGCTAGATAGTCGTCTCTCTGTTAACAGGGTGCACCGCGAGCACGGTGACGTTTGTAGAAAAAGCTGAACAGAGGGAAATCCTTACACAGTTTACACCTTACCGTATTTAAATGTGAGTCAACCTAGAAATAAATTTCGATCAAGAAAATGAAGATGTGGAAAGAATTCATTCATTATTCATTATTCCTGACCTATATCCGTATGTTTTGAAATCTTTTATAAAAACGTCAAGAGAGAATGTGTCACTTTTGGTTAGATTTCAAGTTTCAACCTCCGAAGTTTCTATAATTTGGCTGAAAGCCAGCAGTCCAAGCAATGACACTCCTATACTTTTGAAGTCGAAGCATTAAGATCTATGTGTTTCGAATGAAGATGCTCATCATTTGTTAATTTACGATATGTTTAAGTATGTAACGATTTTAAAATATTGATACTACTGTATCAATTCATTTTAATAATTTTCTGTTGACACTATCTGTTTCTAGTTTCGAAGAAAAATTAATACTAATTGAATCTTGTTAAATTCTGTTTCATTTATTATTGAAATTTGCACCCATTTTAGATATAAATTTGTCAATAGGAGAGAGATATGAAGATGAGTGAAACAGTACTCCCGGACTCTTACTCTTGCCTTGAACATTAGCAACAAACGTGAAATATCTTTTGTTTGTTCTAAACTTCGAACGTAATAGAAATATTTGTAAAGCGGAAAGTTTTCACTGAATCTCCATTCAATTAAATATTAAAACGAGCGTTAAAACTAAAAGAGATAAACTGTATAATTAAGCAAAGGAAATAAAAGACCAAGCAAACAAAGAAATCATAAAAGTTTTGATCAATTCATTATCAAATACCAATTAAATGATAAGAGACCGTCTTGCTCTCATAGAACCTTACCGAATCACTCCTAATCACAGCCATAGACACCGGATCCGAATGATACGACCAATTCGCACACACAATTCACAAACACAAATGTACACAACACAACTGTATTAGAGGTGTTCAATGCGTAATTTTAAATCAGCGGGGCACGTTCAAAATGGATACTCACGGGCGGGGGTTCGAATAACGACTGCCCGGGTTGCGCCGGTTAGAGATCGATCGATGTGCGCATAGTCCCTAGCGTTCGCGTCATTTCCACCCCCAATATCTTATGTATGAGAGCGGAACATGCCAGGAAAAAGTGAAAAATTTTTCAAACTGCCGAGCCCCCTTTCAGAAGTCGTTTACCGATGAGAGGATTTGCGATCCTATTACGATGGTTATCTTTGCCTCGATAGATTTTCATGCGGTGGAAGTGTGATGACGTTAGATTTTATTAGCATCATATTTCGTATATTTTCATAAAAGACTAAAGGATATTCATATCATAATTCGTAATATTTATTTGAAATACTTAAATTTGTACGTACATTTTTAAGATAAGCGTTCATAATCAGCTAAAAAATTAATATTAAAATTGCTTCAGAATCGATTAAATTAAATTTCCAGCTCCTCTGTTATCAACCAAATGGAAATTGTACAATAAGTTTACAATTTCTGTACTATAGTATCTGTAAACAATTTCTATATAAATGGAACTTGCTTCTAATAATCTAATAATTTTTTGTCTTAATATATTATATGTCTTTGCTTTACTAAACTCAACTTAACTGTTAACTTAGAAATGTTTACCAAATGAAAGTCAAAAAACTTTCTAGATGGAAATGAAGCGATGTATCGCTAGAACTTAAGCGAAAATTACTATGTAAATGTATCTTACCTATACTTCTTGTCTCTGTGCCATACAGAGACATGGAGCGTCTGATTGTCGTAGACTGCAGTTGGGAGTGGCAGTTTTAGATGGCGCTGGAACTCTGGCTCTCTTTTTCCGTAGAGAACTGACGTCCTTTGGAAAATTGATCTCTGCGACGGTAAGGACTCATTTTCGCTTATACCGCTGATGACGACCTAAATAATAAATATCTCAGTCAGTCACATCTTTCTAATTATTCCATGTATGTATGAAGGATATGTGCCCCGTTAGCACGTATGCCATCTTCTGGGTGTCTGGGGTGAAGTTCAGATAAGGGACTAGGCATTAAAATATATTGGGTTTCTTTTCTAAAAGAATAAATAGAGTATACATATAGAAATATAGCGTTTACCAAATAATTTGTTGCAAAATGCTCAAGGAGAAACCTACTACCCAGCTACATGCGGAGTGAATGTGACGAGGAATATAATTGACAGTATATAAACTATAATTTAGGAAGCAACGATTGTTAGAGTTTGACTTCCAAATAAAATTTGTACTTCAAATATTATTTTCCGCTTTTTGCGGCATTCTGTAAGCTCTTACCTTTGCGTAAGCATTAATATCCTCAGTCTTTCCAGATGGTCGCTGTAGATCACGACACCGAATAACTGAAAGTAAATGGATATAGTGAAACATTCGTTAATTTGTTGAAAATATTATAAATATATTATGAATCAAGGGGGCCGATAGTCACCACTCACCGTGAACGTCTATAACGTCATTTCTAGTCTTAATTTCTAGATCTATAGTTGCTTTAAGAGCTTGAAATCGGTCAGTGCTTCTTTCTAATCTATTACTTGCAATGCTTCTCCGTTTCTCCTCGCTGCTGTTTATACTACATTCCTCGGGCGAATACGTGAGACATCTTCTTGACGACTTATATTCTATAACCGGAGTTAGACCTTCATTAGGTATTAAATCTTCATCTAATTTGCTTGTTTTACTAGCTCTTTCCCCGCTCAATACATTGCTGTGTCGCTTTAAACTCACTGCTGGAGTTATAGGACTGGGTATTCCGTTCTCCAAAGCCAATCCAAATAATTCTTTAGATTTCCTATTTTCGATAATCGGTTCAAATGAATTTAAACTACTGTGAGAAACATTCGTCAAATTCGAGGTATTGTTAGGGAGAACTTTACTAACTTCGTATAATTTGTGCGAGAATGGGGAACATAAAGGTTCGCATAACGAAACGTTTTGCAAGTCTAATGCGGGGCTAGGTATATCCATTTCAAGAGTGCGTAGCAATGAGGATTTAGGGGAGCTTGGTTCCATTTGTTTATGCTTCCACAGACTTTCGGTACTAATTGTTGTTTTCTTTTTGCGAATACATCTTTGTCTTCTTAATCTAACATTTCTATCATTTATGGTATTGTATAGATCAGGAGTAGATTCTGATAGCGTATGTTCTAGATTAATTTTAGCATTACATGTTGCATTCATGGAATAAGACCTACTTAATGGTTTGTTGTTATTAATGTTAGATTCTGCTTCTGATTTCTCCTTAACTAGCTTGTCTGGTGTACGAACTTCTCTTTCGTTATAACCATCACCATCATCCAAGAGAAAGCATCCTATTGGAACGTTCTTTAATAATTTATCATTGAACCTATGAACAGGCATAATTTTTTTTGTTGGAGTGTTTTTGGGTGACACAGAGCTCTCTCGAGATAAATTAACATATTTAGCTTCTTTAATTAAATTAGACTTGTTTTCAGTTTGGGGTTTTACAAACAAATCTTTGACAGTATCTAAAGAAGGCATTTCTTCTTCAACTGTTAGCCTAGGGTCAGCAGCATTTCTTAAGATTCGTCTTTTAGATTTAACAATTTTGGTACTCTTTATAATATCTTCAATCATTTTCTCAAGAGTTACATCTCCCATTTGGGTAGTAGAAACAGTTGATTCTGATGCGTTTGTTAACGAATCTTTGCCTAAAATAAATTTGTTTTCCATTTCTGTTGAGTTTTCTTCGTCTTTTAAGTTAATATTAAAAGGATTTTCAATTTTAGGAAAATATTGAGTTACTTCGTGTACAGGAATGACCCGCTTATTATTGTGAGTACTCATAGTACTAAATCGCAGAGCCTCCAATTTCACAGATAAAGGTGTTATAGACACTGGTGAACAGGCATCTCTTACAAGAGCGTGAGCATCCCTTTTATCTACAGTAGGAGATTTAAAGGAACTTTCAAAGTCGTTTGATTTTTTTCTAGTTCGTTTTAAAGGTCTTATACTTATCGGGCCATTTTCATTCTTACACAAATATAAAGGGTTATCTGTAAACATACTATGACCAAATATCGGCAAAGTAGACTTTTCTATCAACGGTTTCTCTAAACAATTAATCACTAAATCTTTGTCATATTCTATTTCTACAAGACCATGACTTGCAGTTTTTGTTGTACATATAGGTTTACTTTTGTTTTTGTATCTTTCTATACTCAATGAGCTTTTACTACTTGTAGTTGTGGCACTAAGCCTGTCTGAAAGATTATTTAAAGATGGCTCAGAAGTGCTATGACTTAGTTTCGGAGAACATATGATACTTCTGTCCCCGTTCTTAATTCTTCTTTCCGATTTGTAAACGCAACTGTTTCTTAGAAAGACTTCACTATTATTTGAACTACTCATTTCTAATTTCCTTTTCTTTGCTTCTCTAACTCTTCTACTGTAAGACGGGGGAGTTGGAGGTAATTCAGGGAGAATTTCCTTTCCATCATCATGGTAGAAATTTAATTTTTCAATTTTTTTTATTGGTGTTTCCGATGTCGGAGTGATATTGCTAACATCTTTCAATGCAATATTTTCAGTATTTTTTATAAAACCGGGTTTGTAATAATTTGGTGTGTTTCCTATATAATTGAAGTTTTCTTTATCAACGTCTTTTACATTATTTTTTCTGGTTGTTGCTCCAATAGATCGTCTTTGGTAACGACTAGGCTTTTTGCTTTTCTTGACTTCATGTGCGTCCAATGACCTTCTTGGTCTATCATTATACGGCCTATTTAAATTAAGGTCTTCAACTTCATTTTGTGGGTTAATAGTCGTTTGACCTTCTTGATTCCTTTTATACACTGCCCACTTCAGCATTTTGCACCTGTAACAAGATTCACTGATTAAAATTTAGTTTTAAGTTATTTTCTTTCAAAATATGTGTGCCGTGAACAAAATATTTTTCTTCCTTTCTATTAAAATTTTAAATCAAATTTCATGCCATTAATTTTTACCCTTTGAAGCGATTTGCATGATTGTTAATAAAGAATTTAATAGAGTTTAGTTTTTAAATAGCTTTGGACGCGTTGGCAAGTTTTGGTATCTATTAAAAAATAAATTTAGATTGTCATTAGCATTAAAAAAAAACTACGGATGGAAATAGAGCACAAAACGCTAAGGTAGGGCAAGGCCTCTCTTAAAAAGCATGAAGTGTTTTCGTGTCTTAGAGTTAAATGCTTTTATAATTGACGAAAAATTTACGTTTTATAACTTCTAGATGCAGTAGCTATGAAAATATACAAAATAATTAAAAAGTTTTGTGAAATATTTTTTTTTAATTTTTATCATTAGCCCTCGTATTAGGATGTGAAAGTAAAACAATAATTCCAAATATTTTATTACACAGGCTGATATTTAAAGTAAAGTAGCAGACTGTAAACGTCGCATTGATAAGCAAAAACCTCTTATGGGAACCAAGAAGAGTCGGTACTGCTGCTTCTGTACGTGTAGGTGGACCTAATATTACGTATGTTCCCTAAATACTTTTTCAAATTATCACTAAGACATATTCTAAACGATTTTATCCTTCACCGCCTAGAAGGTAATTAATTCATCAAATATAATAGAAGACAACAATTGTATTGGCCCTGGCATTGGAATTCTAACCTTAATTACTCACGTACCATAAAATTGGAACCCAGACTCCCGAGCTCTTGTATTTATAGTCGAACTTAATTATAAAACTGTTCAAGTAAGACTTATACGCAATAAGGTTTTATAGTGAAGGAAAAATTAAAAAAACAAAGTAAATTTTGAGAAGTCAAATATCTGAAAGGGTTTTGGAGCTGGGAAGCTCAAGCTGTGGGTTAGCGCACCTCACATATCCTCGAAATAATATTTCTATTATTTCTCAGACATCAGTTTTCCTGCCACGATGTTTTCCTTCACCGTCGAGCACGTGGATAATCAGCACTTAATATAAATATTCAAGGCTTTAGTGGTGGCGGCATGATCAAATCCAGATCGAGTGATCTGGATTTGATCAGTGTGAGTACACTCTCTGAAACTAAGGATCTGCGGACGAATCGGGATCGTGCTTCGTGGTGGTGGAATTCAATAATAATGATAACTAAATTTAAATTGCAATTACTGTACATATTTAAAAGCACATTACAATAATTTATTTATTAATTTTAATATTCTATGTGACGTACGCCAACTCAAACCAAATGCGGTGCCAATCCAGACTCTGCATCTGAAAGTTCTGCAGTAACGCTCTGTGTCCGACATTATCTGACACTCCGAGGCAACAGTTGGTAAGTTTCATTTGCCATGCAATTTGCCGGGCTGCAATGCACTTGCAACTGGAACACAGTAATGTTTGCTGCAACTACTGCATAACATATCGTACGACAACCTTGTGCGGGTAGATGCTACACTCTTACCCATTTGTGTCGACAAAAAGCAGTGGAGCTGCTGTTGTGTTCCAGTTTGATAAGTAAAGAGATCCAGTATAATTACGAGCTTTTTTTTTTTTAGTGGGAAGGCGGCAAACGTGCAATCGGTTAACCTGATGGTAAGTTATTAACGTCGCCCACGTACATCTGAAACACCAGAGGTGCTTCAGGCGCGTTGGGGGGGGGGGGGGGGCGAGGGACTCCGGTTACTTCACTCGCCGAACGAAACGCAGAATTACAAGATGCCTCTACTTCATGCCAGAATACTGCGAGGCCCTGGTACAAACGAGGGCCGTTGCGTTCGGAACATTTTCATCGTTTGGTTTCTGAGCATATAACGGCTCTATATTATAAAATCATTGGCCGACACATGATGAATTACAGGTGCAAGAAACGACAAGTAAATAAATCTACGCTGCGAATTGCACGGGTAATATTGACAAATGACATTTCGCTTTTTGCAGCGTCATACCGTAAGCCGGCGGCAATCGGAATCTGTCATAGGTTTGTTGACATTGTCTCAATTTGTCACGAGTAGATACTGTTCTCGGAACCGTTACGGATGAGAAATTTGACGGAGCAAATATTTAAATATTTTCATGTTTAAGTGCTAACAACATCTCTTCAATGATAATGTTTTATCCCCGTCGCGTTCGAGACGAAAAGGTTTAACCAAAAAAGGAGTCTTAATCACGATATAAGGAGAATAGCCTAGGCTGTATGGATCATAATCCTATGCCTTACTCATTAGGATAAAGAGAGCAACACGTGTTCTACGTGGTAGAGCCAAGCAGCCGCTTTTGCTACTGCTCGAATGGGCGTGAAGTAGAGGCATCTTGTGCTTCTGCGTTTCGTTCGGTTTGTGAGGAAACCGGAGGCCCACTCCCCCTCCGCCACTCCCCTACTCATCCTCCCTCCTATCTCCCAAATATCCTTAAAGGCCGACAACGCACCTGCAGCATCTCTGGTGTTGCAGGTGTACATGAGCTACGGTAATCACTTACCGTCAGTGAGTGAGCCGCTAGCTCGTATGCTTCTAGTACCGTAAAAAAAAACATCAGAATACTACAATTTAGGAAAAGTCGTGCACTTTCTAGGGCTACGAAGACCGGTGAAGATTTCTACTCTGTACATGTACCTAAACCGCTGAACTACGGCAAGGAAATGGCATATCGTTAGCAGAGACCATCAAGTTATAAATGGTCCTGCATAAATTTAATGCTAACCAGTAAATAATTTAACATGCGTTCTAGATTTCAAACACCGTTTTTAACTGCGTCGTTTTAAGTGCTCCATCGTTTCGAAAAATCTGGGCTAGCGGTTATATGCTAGTGGGTTAACGATGTTATATAGTACCTTTTAACTTTTAAACGTACCTTTTACACTAAATATAAATTTTCTGCTTATGACCCCAAAATTCATATTTTCTATTGACTGCAAAATGTTTGCTATTATTTATATTACGACTTCATCGTATGATGACGACCTGTGACTTGGTAGTTAGTGCACATGACTGTTAAGCCATGGGTCTAACTACAGCTGGATCAATATGGACAGCCTAGTTGGTAGTGACATCGAAGCGAGGTTCAAATCTCGCGAGGAGCAAGCATTTCTACGATGAATGTAATGTGAATGTTTATTTATCTTCATATGAATATGTACATCTATTTACAATCCGATTACCGAGACACAGGGAATCCTAGTCTGGGACTGGATGGCGTGAGAGATTTCCCATAATATACATATTTATGTTATTTAATATATATATTTTATAGTGACCTTTGTCACTGACATTGCGTCTGACCCTTCCTTCGTTGAATTCGATACGAGAAGGTAAAGACGAGTGAGTGCCTCTGTATTGTCGCGTATTTTTATGGCAATTATCTTTGAAATAACTAAAATTCTTTGATTACGGATCATACTAGTGGACAAATATTTCTGTTGCATTCGGAAAATGTCGCTGTAGATGAAAAGGTCAGGAATTCATCATCAGCATGATCGCCGAAAAAAGTAGACGTATATGCACAATTATTGCCTGGTTAACTACCATACCACCGGTGATATGCTTTCGAATTTGGTGACTCGAGTTCGATCCCCAACGCGGTGGGTTGCTGACAATTACCAGGCTCACCACCAGTCACGTTGTGCCAAAAAAGGTTTGCTGAAAAGTGTGTTGAAATATACTAAAATTTCTAGACCACCCCAGTATTGGGGTACGGTATTTGAGGTTGTAAGAGGCGACTAAAGGAAAAAACCTAGGTGGTGGACACCTTCTCTGCCTAGGAACCGTATGGTTAGGTACTACCCTTTAACTCATTCTGGGTTGCGATTTCAAAGGTATATTAAAAGACCATAGATTGAAATTGTTTGCAGGTACTCATGGGTTGCAGTGCCATTAGGTGAGCTGTACTCTCGTTTATCGCTCCACTCCATCTCCAGGAGCAAACCCAGGGACGAGGTTATCACCCGTCACCAAATATCTCTCGGTGAGGCGAAAAATGGGATGCGAAATCTCGTTTGATTACGCCGAGTCATTCAAACGGAGATACCTCTGTCTACCCTTTTATATTATTTAAATACTATTAGATTGTTAGGGAAACCTTTGCTTTTATCGAAACTGTCTCTAGAAAACTTCAAAAACCCTATAGGTGAAGGGTTTTCGACTTTTACGTAGAGAGAATCTTTTCTCTGAATTTCATAAAGGATACTGCGAAAATAGCGCAAAAAATTATTTCTTTTCTCTACACGACTCGTTGCCATTTCAAATAAGGCTTTAATTTTTAAATGAACGCTTTCAGAGCTTCAGTACTGGCAGCTCTCAGACATAGTTCCACTCTAACCTACTTTAAGCCCGTGTCGTTAAAACTTTTTTGTTTGTTTGAATCTCATGAATGTTTGAAATTATTCAAAATTACAATAAGCCGCTAGAAACTCGCGTAATTGTACAATAAATCATTGATTAACGTTATTTTTTAAAACACACTTCTATTGGCTTGACCAGTATGCAATGTATTCTTTCAATTAAATTTTCACCCACTTCCAGACGTCCGAATAATTTGGAATTTTCCACACGTACTTAAAGTACCGAGACCTATACAATAATATGGTACTATCGAGCTATTCTGATGATGGAGCTGGAAGGTGAGTAAACCCCCTGGTCCCCTGGAGTGGCTACTAGTAAACCCATCGAGTTAAGATGTGTCTCAACGAGTCCTATTCATTTCGGCGTGGTAGCGCCAAGTGGCGCCTTTTGCTGCTGCTCGCATGGGCCGGCTCGACCGCGGTAGTACCACGACCTCGCAGAATACCGGCGTGAAATAGACGCTTATATATATAAATAGATATTTTGCTTCTGCGAGTATAAATAAGGCAACCGGAGGCCCTTTCCCTTTCCCCAGCCCGCTTTCTTATCCTCCCTTCCCCAAAATATCCTTAAAGACCGGCAACGTACCTCCGCTCCTCTGGTGTTGCAGATGTACGTGGGTTAACAACAAACCTGAGGACTTGGGGAAAGAGAAACGTGTATAATAGTTTTTAAATTATGTTTATTTATCTCTTCACTAACATACGATTGTAGACCATTTGTCTTTGGAACTCTCATTCTTGCTACTAATTACCAGTAGCATGGTAAGCATTGGCACACGGAGAAAATATGCTTATCTTATATAGGGATGCATATTATTAGTCCAAGTGCTGGGGAATGGAATAGTTTGCTATGTGATAATTTATGTGGTAGGTCTATACTCTGCAATAATAGTGGCTAATATATTGTGTTATAACGCCTGTCAGCATTTGCATCAGCAGCCCCGTATACAAATGGCGTTTAATTATAGTGAAAAGTTTGTTTTATCTCCCATTACACCTTTCTAGTGATGTATTTTAGATAAACATGTTTTTAAAAATACTTAGTAGTTACCTCATTTCAATTCAAGTGTAACGGATTTGTAGCTTAAAATAAATGATTCGTTTTATTTAGACTAATTACTAATGTAACATTAATTAAAATTATAAATTCTTCACATTTACATTTTGTAACATACATTAAGGGCTATTTAAATCTTATTATATGGTAATTATAGAACATAATCACTTACGAATATAATAAAGAATACACATCATTATGCCCAAATATTGCCAGCAAATTAAACCTTTGTTAGCGCCTTACAAAATGGCTGATTTCACTCCGGTTACGCTGAGGCAATAACTCATACTTCTCTCTACTAACCAAATTGAGTGTATAATTTGAATCTCGGCGCGCATTCATTCCCGCCATACAGTGACAGACACATGCTGCGTTCAGAAACCAGTGTGCACACAAAACGACCCCGTAGAATTCGCGAAACTAAATACAACACCGCAAAAACAGGGCGTACGACTCCTTCTATTATCCACTCCCTAGCGTTAACGTCAAATTACTATTGAATTTAAGATTTCTTCTGGAGCATTTTTTAATATCGAATGCACGTCTCAACTCGTGAAACATGGGGTGGCCGAACAAAAACGTTTCTTATGCGACACAGATTATATTGCAGTTCGATAAATTCAAGTTTCTGAACGTATAACAGCATAAGGTTTAGATTGAAATAAATTTCTCATTTAGAATAGTACGACACTTGAAAAGAATGTCAACGATGCTGTGCTGAATGGAATGGAACACGTTTTAGCGGATTCGATTCTTGAATTTAGTTATGTATTGAGAACTTGACGAGTCTATATGCCTATTTATATAAATTTCACATCACGTCAAAACACTTAATTTTGAATCTAAAAGGGCAGCAATAAGAGTGACATTAATAGCAAATAAAGGAAGTTAAAAATGTAACGTCGTCCAAGCACTGGAACCGGCTTGTGCCAAAACGGATACTCTTCCTTTGTAAGTGACATGGATTGTGTGATGCTGCAAGTTTATTGTACGATTTCGCAATTCTGATATCTGAATAGTTCCGATTTGGTCTCACATCGATTCAGTACCAAACGAACTGAATAATACACTTAATTGTCTATAGCTGTAATAATAGACAATTATTATTTCAGAAACAAAATTTAAAGTAATAATAATCTTCAAAGAATATAAAGAACTAAGTTAGACGAATTAAATCAATCATCAGTCAATTTCTTGACTGTTATATAATGTCTGTTAAACGTTAAATAATTTTGTCTCCGTAAATTTCACTTCAAAAAAATATTGATATAGTACATGGTACATATTTTACCGCGAATGCCATCTATGTTGATTAAGTAAACGTAAGACAAATCTCATTAATGACAGACAGATAGACAGATGCCTAACACTGTTAATAAAAAACCACAAAGGTGACAGGCGAAGGCGTTTAGGTTACGAGGCGTCTGTTACTGTGATCGCCAATTCGCCTAATTGGCGATTGCGCAACTAAGAAAAGATTTATATGTCGCTGCAATCTATTTTATTTTAGGACGTTTTTGCTCTTTCTGTCTGGACGGTACAAAACTTTGCAATAGATTTTAAACTAACTTCCCGATGAGCTAGACACTGGAAACTTTAAACATAGCTTAGATTTGGATGACCATGACAATAAACTTGCTTATTGTCTGTCTGTGTTAGTCCGTTTTAAAAATTATATTATAATTTTTTATATATTTTTGCTATTATAAAAGTTGACGACGACAATGATACATTGAGGTGTTGAGTAGCCACGGATTGAGTCAGAAACGCGTGTTTTATCTACCAATAGATCCTTTAATATTCCATAAATACCTTTTAATTACCGCTGTGTTTCAGACGATCCACTCCTCCGATGACCCCATAAGATGACCGATGATGGCGCCCTAAGACTTCTTTAGGGAAGGCCGATATTGATTAGATATGATAAGACGAAGAGTGAAAGAGAAGTCAGAGTCACTCGACGTTACACACTAAAATCAGATCCATAAAACGAATTCGAGTATTCAACAAATATGTCTTTCGGTTGTCATTCGTTACCGGGATCGATGGATCAAGAGCGTGGGACGCTAACGACTAAGATACGCGAAAGTCAGCTTATGAGAATAGCAGCTAACTTCGGAAAACTATATCCTACGAGAGTGTAGAGCTAACCAGTCTGATAGCTAGACTTTATTACGATTTGATGATTCTCGTTACCAGTTATATTTATGTGATAAGATAGCTCATGAAGTCGGGATCACACTTTCAGTGACACCCTAAATCAAACGTTTATCGATTTCCTTCATTCGGTCGGTTAAAACGGCAGGTGGCGCTTGTGTCATGAATAATTCAGTTTCATTTTCGGCGTTGCGTGTCTTTTTTCTTAGTTAGGTTATTATACGCCGGAATAAATTGGTGCTGTTTGGGGACAACGTTTTGAAAATAAAACGTCGCACGCGTACGATACCGGAAAACGTCACGACCGTGACGGTTTCTCGTAAAATTTTATGCTTAACATTTTATGTACGTAGAGTTATTATGGTTGATACATACTATGCGGTTTTAAAGTTCACGCACAAAATCACGTTTGTGCGAGGTAGAGCCGGCTCGGTCGGGTTAGTAGGATGGCCTCGTAGAATACCGGCGTTAAGTAGAGGCATATTGTGCTCCTGCGTTTCGTTCGACGAGTCACTAAATATCCTTTTAGCCCGGCAACGCACTGTAGGTATCCTTTTGATGTTTCTTTTACACATTTTAAACAAACCAAAATTACAATTTAAAAGAAGCGAAACTTCTAAGGTATCTTGGTCATATGAAAAAGAAAATACTCATTCAGGATTTGCAGCACGCACAAGCAACACGCATTTGGCCCCCTTCAAACCTTATAGGAGCCGCCATAAGCAAAGGCTTTTCAGCGGGTAAGGGCGAAATTAGTTTATTGATTAATGCTATTTCAACATTTTCTTTGAAGCTCATAAGCTTCTGTGTATAACAACCAAAACACTTAAAATTAATTGACATAAATTGTTTGCAAATTAGCAGTCTTCAAACGAAATTGAGGGAACGTTGCTTATGTTGAATAAAACGATTCGCTAGAGAAATAAATTGCATCTTATGTAAGACTGGAAGGAAACGGTAAAGTATTAATAGTGTATTATTCGCATAGGTGTAGCAAATTTCCATGTGACAGTGGCGTAAGAGAAAGCGTAAGAAGTAAATTCTTCTAAATGTTTTTGTTTACTTCAACTTGCAGCTAGTTTGAATATTAGTTCCTTCATATAACGGTGTCTTATTGTAGCTAGTTACCACTTTCAGGCCTCCGCCCCGTTAGTAAGCCTTCGACGTCTGTCCGTCTGTCTTTCCTATATTTGAAGGTCTCACTAATAAGTAAAAATTAAGAAGGTGCACTTCTCACTCCAGACATCATACAAATGTGTTTTTATATAGTTTTTTTTTTTTTGATATCAAAACGGTAATTCACACACGCGTCTAACTCGGTGTGATCTCCTAACGGGATCCCAAAGTGAATGAAATATATTTTTTGGTAATCACATAATATTTGGTCCTTTTTTTTCTCTTACGTTTTCTTTAAAAAAATCATGAAGTGATGACCTGCATGATGCGGATAATATCCGCAACAAAACCAGAATAACCAACATAGTTTTAAAGATCAACAGGCTGTAGAGGCAATGAGCCGACCACATAGCCTTCTTCCAAAACTGACGACCATTGGGAAACATAGATTTTCTAGTGGCAACCTTATACAAGCAAGCGCAGTGTAAGTCTACCCGCTACAAGGTAGAAGCCGAAGGCTGTAGGTGGCTTAGTCTTTGATCGAGACCCTTGTTCAGCATAGGACTTGAGACAGGCTGTAATGATGATTATGATCCTTTAATTATTTTTTCACGGTGAGCATATACGCCAATTAAAGTTATTCAAGCAATTTAAATTTTTACTCATTAAGCTGGTGATGCTCCTACATACCTCCTTCATACACCCTTCTGACAAACAAACAAGGCTCTAGCGAGCAATTGCAGGGGCAAGATCCATCAGAATTCCTAAATACTTGTCTCGCAGACTAGTCTCGAGAGGCTAGTGCAAGAGTACCGGCACTGAACACCTCTACGTGGTGAGTGTGGACAGACCCTTAATTTGCTTGCATATCGAATTTTATTGCGCTTTCTAGAAGAAAGCTTAATATATCTTCGTAGTTAGTTAAATTAACTACTCATCAAGTTTCCTAGTGAGCAAAGGCTAATCGAAGCGCTTGTTATTTATAACCTCTTCGCAAAATGCACTAGATATGCAATTATATAAACAGAACAAAACAACACTTTCGATATCTAAATTTATACTAAGCAATTTATACAACAAATTGTAACAGTTGCATGTGTTAAACAAACATCAACCTTAAGCAGTATGTACTATAAATGATAATTGCGATTGATGTTTCAATGTGGAGGTATTACATCCGTTCAGTTTAGGGTTGTCAATAATCGATATTTTGCTGGACGGACCTTGACATAACATCTACTCTCTGACATAGTCACGTGTAAGCCCTAGGTTGCGTATGTGACCAGGAGTTGTCATAAACATAGGATATAATGTGACAGTACTGTAATTAGTAACGGCACTGTAAGTAGAAGGTACTAATCACTAGTCTTCACTCTCTCGATTCCGATGTAAAACTTACGCTATGTGTTGCGTTCGCGAAGTATGGATGGGATACATGGTCAGTATTAACGTCGACACTCGAATAAAAAATAACAAGTCGGCGGGTCAAAAATATCGATTTTTCAAACACGAACTCTGGACTCATGACAGTCTTTCATTGGATATAACTTTGCACACAGTTTTACATATTATTACTATACATATAAACCTGTTTTCTCAAACCTGCCAGCCCTAGTTAAATACAATAAACCCTTCAGAACAGTAGTATTCACAAGTCAACATGCGCAGGCGCAGCTGTCGCACGCCCTCACTGGAAATTAGCGCAAGCGTCGAGGCGCTGTTAAATGTTAGTAATTACATTACAATTGCATTGTTTCTGTACTTTATAAATTAATTTAATTTTAACGCAACTTCTAAATCTACGAACTTCTAAGAATCTTTGCCGATATTAATTCAGTTTGTTGAGCGCAGTGTCGGTAACTTAGCACTAATGTAATGCTACTCCTCATCACTAGTCCTCGGGATTTGGGTTCGGCATATTCGAATGGATTTTTAGGAATCACGGGGTCGTCAAAACGCCAAAGCTTCTTACATCAGTCAGAGTAAGTGCACTGCGTACAGATGAGGTTGATATTTGGTAAAAAACTGGTATAGTCACTCTTAAATTTAATAATTAATTGGAAACATTTATTAATATCAATTCGAATCTTAGAGAGAGCGAATGCAAATGTTTTTATAACCCTTCATTGCATTTATTAACCTAATAATAATATCTTACTGAAACGTTTGCATATAGAAATAACTGGTAAGAACCAGTACGAGTGGGTGTACTGTACGAATTCTAATTTAGAATAGTGTTGCCATGGATGTAATAAGAATGAGTCAGACAACACGAATCACAGGACATTAAAGTTGCAACAAATAGTCTAATAAGCCCATTGTGCTCGATAAGGTATGCAGAGTGTAAAAGATTACCCAATCGAGTACGCCATAACTCTGTTAGGATTGTTTCACAATTTATTTTTCAAACCGACCATGAATAATTGTTATGAAGAAATTAAAATGTTATTTTAATTGTTTTCACAGTCCGCTTCAAGCAGTAACATTTGCAAACTTATCAACACTATATTCTCTACATTGGATGTTTGGCGAAAGAGGATCAGTTTTGATCCGCGAGTGCCGTAGAACTCCATTAAGATCGAAAGATTGTGAAGTAATCATCTTTAATATTGTCAGTAATCAAACATGATCACGATAATTTAGATGCTGCATACTTAAGAAGAGTATTCCGCTGTGTATGCGAGGGAGCACGAGACATCTACTCTTTCTCTTCTTTCTCTTCATCTTTCTCCACCGCTACCATATGACACGATGTCACGAAACTAGGCGTGAGACTTGGAGATTTAACAATATGGCTTTACGGCATATTCTTCAGAACTCACAGCCCGCCTTCATCATAATTCGTCATTGCAGAAGGGAATGAGAAAATGCAAAGGCCGGACCCAGTGTTCAGTTCCTTTAATAGTGATTTTACTTAGTAGTAGTAAATGGGAGTTATTAAATGAAAAAGAAACCCTCGCCGCCGAGCGCTTAGAGGATTCGCCTCAGAATCGATGGGTTATTTCCAATTTATATACGATTTGTATCGTTGGCTTGGATACTAAGACGGCGACAGGCTCACCACCTGTCATATAGTCCCAAATAAGCACTCGTGCAAAGGTGGTTGAAAAGATTCAAAAATTCGCGCCCTCTGACCCACCCCTGTATTGGGTATACGGTCGTGAGAGCTTAGTTTCTTTTATTAAATGAGTAACCGTTAAATTATTTGTCAACTATGTGACTATTTTAAATAAAAGCAATATGGCAATACCGAACAGATGTGTACTTTCCGTACGCTTTGCTAAAACATATTGGCCAAATTTTCCGTTACTTCCGTTTACTTACAAGCCTCACTTACAGATGGTCACCTATTTCTACAATACACCTAGGTCAATAAACCATACTATGTGTAGTTAACGTCATAGCAATATGTTACAAGGTCTTATCTATCACATAAATCTATAATTCATGGCATGTGGTTGATAGTGTGACCTGAGCGGGTGTGCTCTTTGTGATAAGCTGAAGCGGTGCGCAAAGCTGTTGTTATTAATTAATAAATGGAAATTGTACTTATCCATATGAATTAATTGTAAAAATGGTTGGTAAATACTTATACTTATTAGTAAGTCATCATTACAGCATATCATAAATCCACTGCTTTAAAACACATTTGACATAACGTTTGAGGTGTTTGACGTAGTAATTAGAAAGGTGGCCGGGTCAACTGTGACATCAGAACGTCAAACACCTCGGCGACCTAGGAGCATTGGAGAAGAGGTCGAATGCAACTTCTATTTTTTTTTTTATGGGACAGGCGACAAACGATCAAGCGGTTCACCTGATGGTAAGTGATTACCGTCGCCCACGTACATCTGGAAAACCAGAGGAGCCGTGTTACGTTCTATGATATTTGGGAGATGGGAGGGAGGATGAGAGGGACGGTGGGGGGGAGTGGGCCTCCGGTTACCTCACTCACCGAACGAAACGCAGAAACACGAGATGCCTCTACTTCACGCCGGTATTCAGTGAGGCCGTGGTATTTATTACCCCGGTCGTGCACCACGTTCAGGTGAAGTTAATATTTGAAGAAAAAGATGACATCTTTCCCCGTTACATATTATATTTTTTTCAAACAGTCTAGTTTATCAGATTTTCCGCTGTTTCTTCGCTTCTATATCACGCACTATAAACGCTTATTTTTAGTTTAAACCATATATCAAACTACATCAATATCATTTTTCATAAACGCACCGGTTTTATAGTGTTTAGCTCATAATTTAAATATTTGGTTAATTGTGTAATTTGTATAGGGGTTCATTACCTCTTCGGTAATTGCCGTTTCGCAATTCTTAGTACAAGGTACGTAACCCTAGTCGATACATTCACGATCTCCACAACATTGATAATAATGAGGGTCTTCTGGACTTATCGATCATATTTACAGCCCAGCAGCCGCCCTCGGCTTCACCCACGTGGCCACAACTCTTCACTTATATGGCAAGAGAACGTAATTCATGGTATCTATATCTCTGGCATCCATAGTTCCTTTCTGCACAGTCCCTAAAAAGGATTGATCGTCAAACTTTACTATGAAAATACAAAGAAACTTTGTTTATGGGAAAGACGGCAAACGTATTGCTAAGTTAACCTGATGGGAAGTGATTACCATCGCCCACATACATCTGCAACACCAGCCTTTAAGGATATTTGGGAGATGGGAGGGAGGTTAAGGAGTAGAATGGGGGAGAGGGCCTCCGGTTACCTAACTCACCTGCTCTCAACAATTCTGCGAGGACGTGGTATTAAAGTTAGTAAAAAAAGTCTTTAGTATAAATTAAACCAAGTTTAATACACAGTAAGAACTCGCAAATGCTCAAAGTTTTTAAAACGAGCAGATGTCGTTAAGTCAAAGGTGGTTACCTTTGGTTTTACGTATCCCTCGGTTTTACGAAATTGGGTCCATTGTTGTCTTTACAATTACCTTTACCTTTAAGTTCAAGAATTTTAATTGTTATGCAATCCAGAGCAACCGATCCTGAATCTTCTCCCAAGTGTATTGTTAACCTCGCTTCACTTTTCTTTTGTTATTGTTTGAGGAAGTGTGCAAAAATCTAGGGACGATGCAGATGTACCCTTACGATTATCTAAAAGGCGAAGTTTAACAAAACTAACAAATCAACTACTTCGCACTTAAGTCTTATGAAATAAGTACTAAATTTGAATTTGGAATGCATTCGTAAGTTTGCTGAAGAAGTTCCGATCTACTTTTTTTTTCTCGAACTTTTTGCTTTGAGCAAACACCGTTCATGTAAATGTAGTGATTTATTTTCGTCAACAATCGCCGCTGTCTCGACCTATGGGAAATTTACGACGCAATATCAAGGGGCGGGAATATTGGTCTATTTGATGTAAGGAATTATAGAATTATTATTAATACATATTGTAAGGAACATATAGATGGGGTTCCTGAACGTCATGCTTTTGTAAATTACTTATTACATTTTTTTTCATGACTGTCCTTTCTTATTAATGTTTTCCCCTGTGTATTATTAAAATGAACTCGTTATTTTTGTAGAGTTATTAAGTTAATACTAAATGAAATATCACCCGTGTGGCTTAGGAATTTGCCTCTGTGGCTTTCTAAACAGGTGACTAAGGGAAAAGCCTTGAAATACGCAATGGCCACTGACAGATAGTGGGAAAACCATCCCGAAAAATATCAGATCAAAAATAAGCAGATCTATCAGAGGCAATAGAATCTAAGGTGCATGGGGTCTGGTACTGCGATTGTCTATCCGCTTGCAGATCGGTTTGCTTGGTAGAGGCCTGTATTCTGCAGTGGACTATTTACAGGTTGTTTAAATTAGGTTAAAGATGTATAAATATTTAAAAAGAAAATACCATATTAAAATTAAATTAACACACGGAATAGTTTGCAAAACAAAAACCCCAATTATTTCTAATCTACTCAGTTAATGTTTGCTGTCTGTAAATTATACCATTTAATTAGAAAGGTACCGAAGAAAGTAACGCGTGAGACTTGGCGTGGGAAAATAACCGATACATGTTCCCGGAAGTTGTAAATGTTATTTAGTATTTTATACAAATTTTACGGCCACAATGAAGTAGACGATCATATCACAATTATTTATACACAATAGATCCTAGCTTAATGTTCGTGACACGATTTCTCTGAGTTGACTATGTATTTATATAATCACCAGTGAAGACCAAACTTATATATGTATGTACTTATGATCTACTTTTCAGTACATTATATTCACTAACGAGTATTAGGCGTAGTTTGGTCAGCACAAGCCGATAAAGCAAAGAATAAGCATAGTTTTATATATATCAATTCGTACTGAAAACCAATTTTTATCATATTGCAACATTGTAGCTTTACATATCAGAATCGGATCTTTAGTTCCGGACATTACCCCCAACAAACATACAAACTCACAACTATACTTCATTATAATATCAGCGAACAAGTGGGTATAATTTTGTATTAAAATTTTCTTATATAAATAGGTTCTTTTAAATATCACAATTATATTTAGTGTAATTCGTATTTTAACGAATAAAAGATGAAATCTTTTTTTTTCATTTCAATATTGTATTCCTAACCAGACCGCTTCATAAATTATGTACGTAGATTCGTATACACGATCTTAAATAATAAACAATACAATAACACCCCAGCAAACAAATAACTGATTGCTGTCAGAAACCTATAGAGACGAGAGTCATTAAGAACTCGTGTATGTCAAGTAAACAATTGTATGACATATCTATAAAATGACGAAATGAATGTACGGACTCAATAATATGTCCGTTACACTTTTATCACCACTTCTAACTACTTTAAAGGGAGGATAGTTTTATAATTATTGTTATAACACTGTGTTAAATATATATTTGACACAAATAGACAACTTCTTATAGTTTTAACTCCGATATGTGCATAGCCTGTTTAGTCCGTAAATAATAAAAATACGTACGAAAAATTAAAACAATAAAATATTTTAATTTTGGAAATCAGAGGGTCGGTTATCCATTATGTTTCTGCTGTCTTAGTACATCAGTCACAAAAAGTTCCATTTGTTGCTACTTTGTTATTTAATTTTTTAAACTCTTTAAGGCTATTTTTCTGCATATTTGCCATAATGGATTGGCTACGTCTTTCAACGCTGCTGCCTATCATAGTTTATGTGTTTGGTACTGACATATTTGAGGTGATTAATAAACTATCTGACGGACGCCGAAATGCTTAATTTTATGCTTATTTCTCGTTGTCGGCTCTTTCGATACCCATTGGAAAAGACATATTTCTATTGTAGAGTTCTAAATTCTACTAATACTTTACCACTTTCGCACTAGTATTTGACAACGTTATATACTAACATAACGTTGCTAAATACTTGGCTCGGCTTTACCACCTCGTTCCTTAGTCATTCAAAAAAAAAAGTTCTACTCTATTGTTCGTTTATTTTTTAAACGAAACACGTTTTTAAGTGAAAGCAAATACTCAAGAAGTAGAAGAAGTATCTGTGGAGTTTCTCTATAGTAAAAGTATGTTTCTTTTTTAACCGTAAAAGGGTTCGGTATCAATTGTTATCAGTCTTTAAAAATAAAATATTAGGACATGGACAGGTGTAAAGTTTTTTAATTGTTAAGGTGCGCCCTTGGAAATATACGAAGTTGTCGAATTTTTATTATTATATCACAGTTCTTGAAATTAATATAGCATAAAAATTAATATTTAATAAAAAATTATTATATCATAGTTCTTGAAATTAAAATCAGCCTTGTACTACGAGGTTACTACAGACAAACATTTCAACAATAGCGTAACTCTTTAAATAAATAAGAAAAGCCTGTGTTCCATAAGTTATATCCATCTTATAATGTAGCATAAAAAAGTAATTATATTTAAAATATTCACCAGCTTAACGCTTACAACCATTAACTTAAGAACAAAATTATATTACTTTAAGTGCACATAAATCGTTTCAAACCTGAACATGGCAAAATGTCCGAAGCGAAGTTCATTTAAAAGTAAAAAAAATATTTAGGCAAACCTCCAGAAAGGACATGTTTACGAACATCTATGAGTTTTAGTGCAATACCCTGGGAATTCAATCCCCTAATCCTTAAAACCCCGGAGGTCAGAAGGCCAAGCAGGATGATTTACACTGACAGCTCTGGACACCTGGGGACTTCGTTGCATAAAAAAGTAGCAACTGCATAGTGATATAGAAAACGAATTTTAAATTGTAAGTTATTGCTTTTTAGATTACAATGATATTTATGCATTATTAGTTATGGACGGGTTTATTAAACCGATTGAATTATTGCGCATCTACAATTATATTTTAAATATTTGTTTTGGTTATCTTCATACATGTTTTTTGAAGTTTATTGATTTTATTGACTGCGAATCTTAATGGTTTACGTACCTGACTGTTGTAGTCATGGGTATTAAAATTGCGATTAATAAAATTAAAAAAATACAGTATCGACGATTTTACTACATATGTTTTTTTTTTAAATAGTATAGGTATATCCATTACTAGGTTTATGATTTAGAAAACAGTAGGCAAAATTATAATATCCGACTACGCGAATGTTGCAAGCCTTCAATATCACAGATATTCGTTTTACGACATCGTACGAGGAAGTTCTTTTATTGTAGACTCATGGAGCCATACAACTAAAAAGATTGATCTGTATCAGTTAATTTAGTTCCTGGGTGCATTCGCCTCACCCCTTTATTGCGCACTCTGTTATACTTTCTTGACAAATGTCTTTTTTTTTTCTTTTTTTTTTCGATGCTCAAATGCTATCGTGGCGTAGTGTGTGGGTCGGTTTCGTGAGAACGATAAAGTATTTTCGTAACGGGCAGGTAGAAAAAGTTGTTATGTTTTAAGTCAGTTGTTATTTTTTTATAATGCATAAAGCACGATAGCCGGGTAGTTAGGCGCTCTGCCTACGAATCATGAAACCCGAGTTCGTACCAATGAGTTTTTCCAAACTTTTGTATAGTCTATATAGTACAAATAATTGTATAGTCGGTCTGGACTTAGACGGCGATAGACTTGTCACGGTGTCCAAAATAAGCTCAGAATGGTTTGGGAAAACTTAGACCTCTACCTCAATGTTGTGAACCATCAGTTGTGAGAGATGTTTATTTATTTATTAAAAACTAATACACGTTTACGACATAGTTTCTTTATCATTTATTTATAGCACAAAAGAGATAAGGACACTTTGCAACATATCATTTTTAGCAAAAACTAATTACGGATAAATAATAAGATTAAAATATTTTTTCAATTTGGGTAACACTTGTACGTATTCCAATAATTTATTATTTTTATGGTAACACTTCACAGATTTCGCCTTTCACGGCATTAACAAAGGTTTAAAACAGTGAGTAACATAATTAATTCGCAATACAACCCAACAAACGTTTAAGTTAAGGTAAAAAAAAAATCTAGATTTATCTTAGATTTTTTCAATCAGTGGAATAAATACACGTGTTTGTGTTACCCAAATAAATCTACAGAAGAATTCCACCAAGAGACAATAATCGCTATTTCTTAATACGACAGGGAACATTATTATTTAATTAAAGTTTCTATTTGAAATAATATTAAATATGTGTGTAGCAAAATTAACGTGTAATAATAACTTCGGGCAACCCTTGTTTTAATTAAATGCACACTCCCGGTTTAAAATTCTAATCAAATAAATTACAATAACAATGGTACCGGGAAGACATTTTTACGATTTGCTTGACATCATGAGGAAGAAGTAAGTGATGTCGGCGGTACGCTCAACCGGTATTGTCATTTATTTTCATTGTGCTAATGATTTGTTTAGCTTTTTATATAACCGTCGAGGGCAATTGTCTTTTTTATTTTATTTTAAACAGATTGATGTTATTATAAATGTCCCATGGAATATTAAAAAGATATATTACCATTCTTGTACAGATATAGACTTAATTTCGAATTTACTAAAACACCTTACATATTTTTAATTGCATATTTTCTCCTAATTCTTTCCATGTTTCACGGTGACTACAGCGACATCTTTCGATTGAAACCAGAAGTAGTGACCTTCGTAGTGAATGTTATAATGGCGTAGTTATTAGTGCAAGCATTGAGGCACTGACGTATCTCCAACTTCACGTTTTTGCTGTAAGGTTTTTGCGATAACATCAACGGAAGTGTCAAGTGTAATTAAAGAGACATGGGGACAAACTACGGATACATTAACCTCAAAAAATTCCAGCCAGTAATTTAAAAAAAATGACTTTGAAATTCTAGTTGATACCTCAAAAAGGCGATGTTATGTCTTGCTTGGATTTGGAAACTTCAAACGCTTTCGAGAATAGAGTTCGAAAACTAGTTTCTTCAATATGCCAAAACAAACTTGTACCTAGATTTTAGACAGCTTCCGGTTTCTACAAGAAGCATAGAAGTATTGAATAAAATTTAAAACATAAGCCCCGTTTCGAACTAGGGTTCGTTCATTACTAACGCAAATGTAGACGCATTGTAGATGAACATCCAAGGCGAAAGCTTCTTATAAGTCATGCATGGTTCTAAGCCAGTTCCCATAGAACGTTTCACTTGCATTAGACTTTGACAACTTGAAAAGGTTCTGATAAGAGGATTAAAAGTATAAAAAAAAACTGTCATCTAAGTCATAAATAATGAATTTCGAGGCGACAAGTCCTCCAGTTCCATTAGAAGAGACCAGGCTCTAGAACAGAGGTGGCCAACCCCGGGCCCGAGGGCGCAAGTGCTCACACGGTTGTTCTGTAATGCGCCCGCTGCAAGATTTCAAAAATACAGACAGCCCGATTCCGCTTGCGCATATTCAGAATCGCCTCCTCTAATAAGCTCCTCATCTGCTCCGTTTACTAGGCGACCATTCCATTATTATTATTATCATTTAATTTAATGTACTATAATAATTTTGTTATATTATTGTAACGTGTTTATTTTTATTCTCTTTATTCTCTCCTACCCACCTAACAAAAAAAAACATGCGCCTGCCGCGCTGTAAACATTTTTCATTTAGCACTTGCTTTGAAAAAGGTTGGCCACCGCTGGTCTAGAAGTTGACTATACTGAGGCTGAGAAGTAGAAGAAGAGGCTTTACGAGTTACTCTTATTTCAAGCCCTTTTCGGCTTCAAGTTACTATTACGAATTGTGATTTTTGATTAGGATTTGAACCCCAGAAGATATGACTAGACGTAGTAGTAGATAAGTTTTCCTGACGGCAACAAACAAGTGTTTACAACATTTATTAAAAAATCTAACGACAAAATTATCGTTCAGGGTATTACTAATGATTGCCATAATTTTATTTTATGACTAAGTCATGATTTTTTAAATTCCCTCAAAAGCGAATGCACTAGACTGTAAAAGCCGAGTACTCGGAGTTAAAGGAAAAAAAAAACGTGCAAAAAATCCGTGCACGGTCCGGTAAACCGTAAGGGTGCGTAATAATCTCGTTACTTCGCTCTCTCTTTCTTATTTACTGAGAAACTAATTATTTGTCTCTGTCTGGCACTAATTAATAAAATAACTGACCCTTGAAGGTAAGCTGATACACAAGAGCGTGAGAAGTGGTTGTTATGACTCTTTGTTTTATTGTGGTTCTGTCAAGTGAGTGTGTAAGTGCTCTTATATGATTTTTTTAATTCCTTTCATCGCATCGACTTTTATTGAGTTCGCGATTTTATTTGTTGGTGGAATCGTAAAATCAACAGGGATATGTTACTTTTAATTATATTGTAATGCATAGTATAACACATAACTTTATATATACATATATAAAGTTATGTGTTTTTCATACATGCCTGTCACCCATAGGAAAAGGCAGAATTTACTAGGCACTAGATTTTTATTAGACACCACTCAGTCTAGGTTTGTGGACTTCCGCAACCCACTGCTCACGTTATCATTTACTTTTTTTTTTTATTTATCATCTAGTATTATAATTAAAGCTTGACCCATTTATGTTTCGTTGTCTGTGTGGAAACGTTTCACATCGGGACATACAGTAATCACACCGTCTAGAGATTGTGGTACAACACGCCCCACAAGTTAGACACTCCTATTCGTTACCTTGGTACTTAAGGAATGGCAAATTATATATGGTTATTTTGCTATGAAGAACGTTTTTGATTTGGGTGTATTGTAAAAGTTCCGTGAAAAGTTAAGTACGATTAAGTGACTCTGTGTTGGCGTTCGTACTTCATGCACTATAATATAACTTGTATGGATGACGAGATTAAGTACTTTTGTACTTACTTTTATGTATATTTAATGAGATCATAGACTTCTTAATAACTTCGTGGTTGCTGGCGTGTTCGTGTGTGGTAGAAGGGGAAATACTACTAAGTAGCAGCCTGTAAGTGCCCACTGCTGGTCAAAGGCCTTCTTCTCGAATACGAGTATCAGAGAGGGTTTTAGGAGCTGGGAAGGGCCCGCCACGCTGCTCCAGAGCGGGTTGGCGGGCTTCACTTAGTGGTGCCGGCACCGGGGATCGAACCCAGGTCACTCGCGATCTATGAAACTAAAGCGAGCGCCCTGACTACTAGACTAGACTCTAATACCGTGATAGTTCAGGGGACAGTGAGCACTCTTTAATTTCATAGTACATGACCACGGGTTCGAAATCAGGTGACGTCACTACTAAAATTGTTAATTGCAAGTTCTCGGTAGTGAAGGGTCTTGCACCTAAAAGAAAAAGTATTTCCAGAACCTTTGAAATATGGCCATTCGCACTGTAAACATTTTCATTTAGCACTTGCTTTGAAAAGGTTGGCCACCGCTGGTCTAGAAGTTGACTATACTGAGGCTGAGAAGTAGAAGAAGAGGCTTTACGAGTTACTCTTATTTCAAGCCCTTTTCGGCTTCAAGTTACTATTACGAATTGTGATTTTTGATTAGGATTTGAACCCCAGAAGATATGACTAGACGTAGTAGTAGATAAGTTTTCCTGACGGCAACAAACAAGTGTTTACAACATTTATTAAAAAAATCTAACGACAAAATTATCGTTCAGGGTATTACTAATGATTGCCATAATTTTATTTTATGACTAAGTCATGATTTTTTAAATTCCCTCAAAAGCGAATGCACTAGACTGTAAAAGCCGAGTACTCGGAGTTAAAGGAAAAAAAAAACGTGCAAAAAATCCGTGCACGGTCCGGTAAACCGTAAGGGTGCGTAATAATCTCGTTACTTCGCTCTCTCTTTCTTATTTACTGAGAAACTAATTATTTGTCTCTGTCTGGCACTAATTAATAAAATAACTGACCCTTGAAGGTAAGCTGATACACAAGAGCGTGAGAAGTGGTTGTTATGACTCTTTGTTTTATTGTGGTTCTGTCAAGTGAGTGTGTAAGTGCTCTTATATGATTTTTTTAATTCCTTTCATCGCATCGACTTTTATTGAGTTCGCGATTTTATTTGTTGGTGGAATCGTAAAATCAACAGGGATATGTTACTTTTAATTATATTGTAATGCATAGTATAACACATAACTTTATATATACATATATAAAGTTATGTGTTTTTCATACATGCCTGTCACCCATAGGAAAAGGCAGAATTTACTAGGCACTAGATTTTTATTAGACACCACTCAGTCTAGGTTTGTGGACTTCCGCAACCCACTGCTCACGTTATCATTTACTTTTTTTTTTTATTTATCATCTAGTATTATAATTAAAGCTTGACCCATTTATGTTTCGTTGTCTGTGTGGAAACGTTTCACATCGGGACATACAGTAATCACACCGTCTAGAGATTGTGGTACAACACGCCCCACAAGTTAGACACTCCTATTCGTTACCTTGGTACTTAAGGAATGGCAAATTATATATGGTTATTTTGCTATGAAGAACGTTTTTGATTTGGGTGTATTGTAAAAGTTCCGTGAAAAGTTAAGTACGATTAAGTGACTCTGTGTTGGCGTTCGTACTTCATGCACTATAATATAACTTGTATGGATGACGAGATTAAGTACTTTTGTACTTACTTTTATGTATATTTAATGAGATCATAGACTTCTTAATAACTTCGTGGTTGCTGGCGTGTTCGTGTGTGGTAGAAGGGGAAATACTACTAAGTAGCAGCCTGTAAGTGCCCACTGCTGGTCAAAGGCCTTCTTCTCGAATACGAGTATCAGAGAGGGTTTTAGGAGCTGGGAAGGGCCCGCCACGCTGCTCCAGAGCGGGTTGGCGGGCTTCACTTAGTGGTGCCGGCACCGGGGATCGAACCCAGGTCACTCGCGATCTATGAAACTAAAGCGAGCGCCCTGACTACTAGACTAGACTCTAATACCGTGATAGTTCAGGGGACAGTGAGCACTCTTTAATTTCATAGTACATGACCACGGGTTCGAAATCAGGTGACGTCACTACTAAAATTGTTAATTGCAAGTTCTCGGTAGTGAAGGGTCTTGCACCTAAAAGAAAAAGTATTTCCAGAACCTTTGAAATATGGCCATTCGCACTAAAACAACGTGGCGGTCTATCTCGGCTCCAAAATCCTATCAAAAAAAATACGAAAGCCTTTTCCCAGTGATAATAAATAATCGATTCAATAATTATTTCTTTTGTTTTACGGATTGAAATTGCAATAATTAAAAATATATAAATAAATAAAGTGATATATATAAAATTATACTTGCAAGTTCTCTTATAATAAAAAAAACTTAATTAGCATGGAAAAAAAGGTTTTTTTTTTTTTTTCTGATAGATCAGTTGATATGAGCTAATGGATGGAGCTGATTATGCTTATAAAATGCGGTTGCGGTGCGTATGGGATGGGAATTACGATATTCTAATTTTTATAAAGTACAGTCCACTTCTGAACTACTCAAAGCTCTAAGAGAAAAATGTTATGTTTTAAATTTTCAACTTCCTAGACACTCCCGTTCTTGAGACAGGTACAGCGATTAGTGAGCGTTATTTAGAATTACATAATGTAGATAATTTAGACAGCAAACAAAAAACTATTTCTTGATTTACTGATTTATACATATGATTGTTAATGAGGGTCGGAGATATGCAAGATGAAAAAAATATATCGAACCCGGTCAAAATCCAACCTTTCTCGCTGTTGCTTCTACCTGACTTTTACGCGCCAAAGTCGATTGTACACATTAAAGATTGTCCTATTCAAATAATATTCCTTTACAGAAATGCTGGTCGTTTTTGATTATTTTTTTTTGGGTTCCATCGTTCATATCTATGGTGGCAGTTATAATAAGTTGTATTATAAAGTGATTGAAAAAAATTGGAAACGTTTTGAATTAGAGGTATGGAAATTAGTATAGTCAAAAAAAAAGTAATAAATTAGACATCAATTAAAAAAAAAGATGGTTATTTTCAAACAAAATTTGTGTATCTTGATGAAGTATAATGTTGAAATAAGTGTCTGTTTAAAATATTACCGAAACGCTTTAAAGTATCAGCGATAGGTATTCCGATAAAAACTCACCGTTTCAGAGACCTCTTTCAAAAGATATCCCTACACATTGCACAATGAGATCTTCCCGGTGTCACTTTTAAAATCCAATTGCTGTCGCACCAGACACATAACAGCGCGTGTTTTTAAAAATATAACAAATAGGTTTCTCCAGAATATCACTATCAGTTCGCAATTCTTAACTCAGTTGTCACTTTCTTGAAGAGAACCGATAAACCGGAAAACCGTGAAACTCACGTGCTTTCGCGCGCAAAGCTCGTGTTCAAATAAATGCAACCATGGAACTTACCTGGCGACTGTGACATTTGCCACGTATAGTTCGACTCTTTCTAACGCACAAAACTGCGTACGTGCGAAAGAGACGCTCGAGAGCATTGTCAAGGAACGGTCGCGAAGTAACATGGGGCTACTTTTTTCTTTTACCGGTGTTTTGTTTTGGCGCCTTATCGGTTGAGGAGCGATCCACTGATAAGAGTATGTATCTATTTTTATGGTTCCATTGAAGAGCTTCACAGCTTCCTTTAGAACGAGCTGTGTCGTTTGTTTTCTCATTTATTTTTATGTGTATGTAATATTTATATTGATATTTAATATATAGCCGGTTCGTTTTTTGGCGTTCGAGACATATTTATGTTAACAAAGTAGATGCCTATAAATGCACTGTTGAGAAAAGGGCAAATTTCCAAACCACTTTCATTTCATAGGACGCAATTGACTTGAATTTGATTTCAGGCGCTGACAACTATGTTTAAAGTGCTGAGTAAATAAATTAAATTAATATTAAAATTGACATCTACTGTTTGTATATAAGATTATTTTGATCCTGCGTATGAAGAGCGTCTGTGATCAGATCAAATGATGGATCAGATGTTAGTTCAGAGACACGGTATTAACAATTGCTTCGACATTTACTTATTAGAGTATATTCTTCCGGGATTTGAATCCTGAAACCACAAGTTAGTAGGTTTACAAAGCACAGCAACTATAAGCCACATAGGTCGGAAAAGAAACTTTTTTCTTGTTTACGTTCACGCTAACTTTCATTAGGTAGTAGCGAGAGCAACGAAATATCTCGAGTCATTGTCGTGCCGTTAACTCCATATTATAAGACGGTGTGACTTGCGGTCGGCATTCGGTATCGCGGTCAGTGGGTTCGATACAGTTCGAGGCAATTAAACAATTTTCTCACCTCATTCTCTAAACAACGAATAAACCGTAACTTGTGCACTCCAACGAACTGTGAAAGTAACCGAGCATAGCAGATAAGTTGCGAACATGATTTTACAATAATTTTTATAGCGCCACAAATGAACTAGCAGTCCATCTGATGGTGAGTCGCTACTGAAGCTCATGGACATCAGTAAAGTGGTAGAATTGTTAGAGCCAAGTAGCGGCATTAGCTCGCCATAAGTGGTACCACGACCTTGCAGAATACGGGCGTGAAGTAGAGGCATCTTGTGAGTTACGTTCGGTAGATGAGGTAACCGGAGGCCCAATCCCTCATCCCCATCCTCCCACCTATCTCCCAAATATCCCTAGCTGTGAATTTGTTTTCAAAGCCGTGGGCTGCGGGTTCGATCCTCGCTTCCCCACTTTCCAAGATACAAAGAATCCTTCCTTATGTGCGATAATTTTTATATATTGTATTTGTTACAGTATAGATACACGTGTTTATAAATATCAGTTGAAAGAATCAGTGAAGAAGAATTATCCTTAGGTAATTCCAATTAAAGAATTCATTTATTGCACCTTAATAATGTTTGCCCCTCACTCTATTAAAATGTTTATCGGATTAAAAACAGTTCGAACCTTAAAAAAAGCCACCTTATCTTTAGCAAAGCCTAAAGCGTATAAAATGTCCCATAAAAGTTTTAATGTAAGAATAATAAACTTCTTTCGGGATTTATTGGCGTCCAAGTTGTTACTTGTAATGGCTGCCATTGTCGTTAAACAATTTTAATGGGATCCGTAAGTAATAACTGTGCGAAGAAGTTTGTTTTTCTTGAATTTTATGTTTATTTCTCGTTCGCGGTTAACCGTTGTCTGTGACAGCATCCATGCTTAAACGCTTAGTATTGCCACCGAGCCGTGGTAGCCTAGCGGTCAGGACGCTCACTTTAGTTTCATAGAGCGCATGTGATCTGGGTTCGGTCCACGGTGCCGGCACCACTAAAATTGTTATTTGCAGTTTTAAGTGCTGTATTTACTACGTGCTCGGCGATGAAGGAAAGCATCGTAAGGAAACCAGCATGTCTGAGAAATAAAAAAAAATGTTATTTCGGAACGCTATTTCGAGGACATGTGAAATCTGCCCACCTGTACTGGAGCAGCGTAGCGGCCGATTTTGGCAATTTTTTTTATGGGAATCGCGGCAAATGAGCTAGCGCTTCATTCCTGTTCAGTGATTACCGTCATCTTATTTGGGAGTGGGGAGGGAGAAAGAGGAGGGGAATGGGTAGGGGCCTCCAGATACCTCACTCTCCGAACGAAACGCAGAAGCACAAGATCCCTCTACTTCATGCTGGTATCAACCCGGTCAAGCCGGCCCACTCGAGCAGCGGCAAAAGCCGCCACTTGGCTCTACCACGTGTAAAATCAGAGTACATCGTACGTCTGTATACAATTCACCGTCACTGATTGTGTCGACTGCCGGGATATTTTTAAATATTGGTTTTTGCGCCATCTGTCGAAGGCCGTCAAGGTTCTAAGATAAATACTGGCCACGAGCCGTTAATCGTCAGTTGAATAAAAAAACTATAACTAATTCTTTTATTAAACTGTTTTCGTAAACGATTTTCAAAATAAAGACATTTTTTTTTGTCTCTGCCAGTTACCAAGTAGTCCAAATGATAGAAATGCTTTTGTTTTGTTATTGTTTTTTCTTTAATTTATAAGGCAATGTGATTGTTATGCATTGCAACATGAAGAATTTTAATTTTCCATAAAACAGCTCAAGTGAACTTTCGATCTATTTTCATTTATGAAGACATCACGTTAACTTGTCCATCGTTGAAGGAGCTACAAGAAGTTTTATCATTTTGCCGCGCGACTAATGAAAACTGTAATAATATAATTTACAGAGTAACAGACGTTCAGAGTAGACGTAGGCAATAGTTTTCTGATCTGTGTAATGCGATAATGCTTTTGCTCAGAATGTAATGATCGCCCGAAGTTAATTTCTGATTTTTTTCGTTTTTAGTTACTTCAGAAGCACTTTTTTTTTCATTGGTACATTCATTCGTTTGCCATTAGTCCGCGCTAGTTGAAGATAATTTAATAAAACTTCTAAATTTAAATAAATGCGCCCAGAAAAAGTTTGAATATAACTCTACAATATTTCCCTTTACGACTTAAGCGACGGAGAGATTTTGACGAAATTTAGTATAAAGACACCTTAAGCCAATAGCAAGAACATAGAGGACCCGAATTTTTTATTCCGAAAAAGCCTCTAGAAAGATTTCGTCTATAATTCTTACGCGCGAAAGCTAGTTTAAAAAAAAATTAAAACATCTAAAAACGTCAACGTTGAGAGACATTATTTTTGTGTATTTTGTGCATGTATTGCACTTAATATAAGGCATCCGTTTGATATTCTTTCTTTTTTTTCTTTCTAGCAATGCTATTTATTAAGTGACATTACTAATATTCCTGTTAACCCTCCAACTAAGCTTACGCCTTGTATCTGGAGTGCTTCACGACAATAGTCGAATGGCGGGCTCGAACTTACGACGTCACGTTTCGTAGTATTTGGCTATTGGCGCTTATTCTAATTCAAATAGACCAGTACGCCGACGACTGTAAGCTAAGTACCTACCATTATCAAAATGGAAAGTTCAATGGCGTTCAACCCGAAACAGTCATAAACCGGAATAAGCGATAACGTGGAAAAGATACTGTACGTTAAAAAAAAAAAACGCCGAATCGTATTGGGAAATGGATTTTAATTGGCAAAAACGGGTAAAGAGCGACTACGCTCCGTAACGAAACGTAACGCGAACTAGACAACACCGTGACGCAATCGAGCAGACTGCAGAAATCCGTTGATTCGGGTAAAAAAAAAAGAACGATAAATTCTCAACATCAACGAAGAGTGCGGAATTCTGTACGTTAAGTACTTCATGCTTTCATAATGTAAAAAGTTATTGTCAAGCTTTATGCTGATATTTAAAGGCAACCATGTTTTAGAAGAGGAAGAGATTTAGAAACGCTGAATCCGTGTACCATTGAATGTAATATAACATCTTTATTTTTTACCACAAATGCGGACCTCGTGTACACGTGGTGTGTAACTGGGTGTTAGCGATCAAACGGGATTCTGGAGACCGGATGATGGCAGGAATTGATCAGAATTTCCGAATCCAAACCCCACAGACTAGTGATGAGGAGCAGCATCACTAATGTTATATCCCTCATATATTACAAAAAAAAAGGGATGCTTAGCTGGTTTGGATATGTGGAGAGGATGAATGAAAGTTGGTTGACGAAACAAATATATGAGGCGAATGTAAATGGTAGAGTCGGGAGAGGAAGACCAAGGCGAACATTTCACGAGCAAATCGGAGACTTTCTGAAAAAAGGCCAGGTGAAGAGTACTCTAAACCAACAAGCATACATGCGAAGATTAATGAAAGTGGAAGAAGCGAAAGACGTATGTCAGGACCGTAGCAAGTGGAAGGAGATTGTCTCTACCTACCCCGTTGGGTACAAGGCGTGAAAATGTAATTAAGTAAGTATGGGTAATCGGATCCGGTTTTTTGACTGCAACTCAATAAATCAATTTTTTTTTGTTATGTTAAATAAGTTTCATTATGTACTTATGTACCATAAGTACTATTAATGTACCATAAATTACTTTACTTTCTTCCTAATCCTAGCGTACTGGAAATGCACTCGCCAACCCGCTTGCCGCTTGGTGAGTACAGGCAGACCCTTCAAGTAATGCATGATGACTTTAACTAGATAGATCTCTATAATACTCTATACGATGTAACTGTGTTTATAAATCACATTCTCTCTGCGTTTCGTTCGGTGAGTGAGGTAATCGGAGGCCCACTCCGCCTCTCCATCCCCCTCCTCATCCTCTCCTCCCCCCTCCCATCTCCCAAACACCCATAAAGGCAGCACCTCTGGTGTTGCTGATCTATTGTGGGCGACGGTAATCGCTTACCATCAGATGAACAGCTTGCTCTTTTGCTGACTGACTTACCTATATAAAAAAGTATATACTTTTTTTTTATGGAAAAGACGGCAAATGAGCAAGCGGTTCACCTGATAGTAAGTGATTATCGTCGCCCACGTACCAGAACACCAGGGGTACTGAAGGTGCGTTGCCGACCTTTAAGGGTATTTGGGAGATTGGATAGAGGATGAGGAGGGGGATGGGGAGGGGAAGTCGGCCTCCGGTTACCTCACTCACCGAACGAAACGCAGAAGTACAAGATGCCTCTACTTCACGCCGGTATTCTGCAAGGCCGTGGTATCAATCCGGTCGAGCCGGCCCATTCGAACAGCAGCTAAAGCCGCCGCTTGGCTCTACCAAGCTTAAAAAAGAAATAAATATTCTGTGACTTTTCTATTTACTTCTGTTTTGTTGAATCATGGCAATATTTTAAGATGTTTTACAATAATTTATTTATAATTACTTGAGGCCATTTTCAAGTGGCAATATCGACTCGTCCGTATGTTACGCACCTGCTTTTGAATGCAGCAGGCAGTGATGCTTAAATATACTTAATTTTATTAACAGATGTTAACTTGATTTTTTAGATTTACTTAAATTCGATAGAGAACAAATATAGGAATTTGTAATTTATTATATCTAAGGAAGGTGTAAGCTTGGTTATTTATAATTTAACATGGTATTTATTTTTGCTTAAATCAACGGCAAAACTTTGAGCTACGCTGATCATTACTCTTATGTTCGACGGTGTTTGTGTTGTAAGGAAATGTTTGTACAAATTCTTAATTATACGTCACAGGACAGGTGTAACGTGCGACTCGCCACTTAGCCTGTTTCTATTTATTTTATAACAATGCGAATGAACCTTTTAAGCAGATGTTATTATGAAAGAACATTTTAGGCAACATCATACCTTATTTTTTCAGCCGGTATCAATTTTTTTGCGCATTCTATTCAATATTTAAAATTAAATAAGTGAACACCACGTCCTGATAACATATGGCTATAGATATACCGTATAGGTAAATAATCAATTACGTTTTCAAAAGACATCTATGATCTATGTCACCATCACATGCCTATGCACAATTTACCTGTTATAAATATTTGTATATAATTGTTTTTCTTATCGTTATTGTTGTAACGGTAATGTATACAAGTGTCAAAATTAATTTGATTTGACTTGATTATAATGCAAACTTTTAGAGTAATACAATAAAAATAATATCCATGATTGAGACGGACCCACGGTAAGGATCCCGAACTGAAGGAAAGAAACACTTTTTTTTTTTTGATAAATTCCTTACATAGTTACATGTTGCGTTGTTGTACGGAACCCTCCGTGCCGGAGTCCGATTCGCACTTGGCGGGTTTTTATGATATTAACAGACGTGGCGTGAAGGTAATTTACCCAAGCTAATTTCATCAAAAAGAGTAACACTGTTTTTTGTCATACAAATTTTGCCATACGATATAATACCGGGGGTCAAAACTGTATGCACGCCATTACTCGTCACTTGTCCGATAAAACCCAACGTAACATCTAACACGATAAACGACGGTGCGTTTCGTCCGGCGTACCGGGGCGGCGTTCCGGTACGTAAGCGCAGGTGTTCGTACCAATTAAACAGCACGTGAGAAAATTACCAATTTACGCGACATTAGGAAATAACGCACATGAATCAACTTAATTTCGGGAGTTCTTAATTTAATTATACATTACTGTGAGCTCAATTATGTGTTGAGAATATAGGGAGGTTTACCCTCTGTTTAAAACAAAAACTCCAATCGAATCAGTAAATACTAGACCTGATATCGGTTAAGTAATAGATATTATCGTCCTGAACCAGTGATTATTGTGCCTAATTTCATCCGTGATTATATCAATAATATCACGTATTATTTATTATTTACCATTTACAAATGGTAGAGTCGGGAGAGTAAGACCTAGGCGAACATTTCACGATCAAATCGGAGACGTTCTGAAAAAAGGTCAGGTCAAGAGTACTCTAAACCAACGAGCATGCATGCGATGATTGATGAAAGCGGAAGAAGCGAAAGACGTATGCCAGGACCGTAGCAAGTGGAAAAAGATTGTCTCTGCCCACCCCGTTGAGAACAAGGCGTGAATATATACATTTAATAATTAAAATCTGACGGTAGCCCGAGTTAACTGATCAGGACGTCCAACACCTCAGTCAGAATAAAAAGTAAACGCGACTAAATCCGTAAATGGTTTAATATATAATATTAACATGAACGTATAATAAAATATTATTAAAATGCAATTCTAATACATTCATGATTTTTATATTTATTATTTAGTATTTGCATGTATTGTATCTCTTGTATTTACGCGAACACTACACATTTTAAATGAAACTATTATTTACGGATTTTATCGCGTTTAATTTTGTTTTTATATCGGGAATATATAATTGTATATTTAGTATTTAATATTCACACTTACGGCACGATAACTTCTCCTGCGCAGTTGACACCAGCCGATAGTACTCGAAAGTTGTCATCGTGTTCGAAATCCTGACAGCCCTATAATGGTTAGGGCCTCCTGCATGTTGTGAGGTATTTGTAGAAAGAGCTTCCTTGGACAAAGTTTTATCGACACACTATGTGATTACATAAATTAATTACTTTCATCATAAATATAATAGTAATATTGGAGATAGACCTCCCGGATAGATAGTAAAATATTACGATCCCACTATAGACTTAACGCAACATTGTGCAGGTCGTCGCTCTGTCTTGTGGGGGGTAGGACATCATTTCCCTATACGAGGTTGCTTAACAAGAACCTCACTTCCGCAACGGTTAATAGTTCATTGACCTACGCGGTGGGCCTACAGCTACATCAGTTTGCAGATTATAAAGACAACTAGTTTTCAAAAATAAATACGAAATATTAAAAATATTTAGATATCTCAATCCTTCACAATCACAAAGTAATTTTTTTTTATCCGAAACTACTTTTTGTTCCACTTATACATCCGTATTTATTAGATTTTCACGGTATAATTGTTAGATTAGAAGATAAAAATCACAACCGTTCCTATAGCACCTGTTACACAATATGGCGCCGGCGTCATTACGACGTTAAACTGTCAAAATTAATATAGCATAAATTTTCAACGATTTTTATGTTTCTGGTATGGATTTCGAGCCGCGATAGCTCAGTGGCACGGCGCTGGAACGCGAGGGTCCTGAGTTTGTGTCAACGAAACTTGTTGTTAGCAAAACATCGCATGGAAGTGGCATTAGAGACTGTGGGGCATTATATCTGAGTCCTCAGGGGACCAACGCATCTCCTACCACCTTCGATTGAAGTTGGTAGCACCAGAAGAAAACAATCTGACATTGTTAGTGTTAATATCTCTTATTGTTTTAATCATCAAAATTCATCAACATCATAAACATGAATAAACTCTATTAGTCCTCTGTTTCCTTGGTAGAAAGGCCTTTCTCTGAGGTTTATAATCGCAGTAAGTAAAGTTAATAAAGTATCAGCTGTTCTCTCAAATCTCAAATATCTAAAAGTATTCCCATGGTACGAAGGTCTATTTTAGCCTATGTCTAACAATGAACTGTTAAGGATTTTACAGACAGACAGAAGATATTCACAATACTCAGTTTGTTATTTCCACAAGTTTACCATCTCACAAAAAACAAAAATTTCCTATGTTTTCAACTGTTAACTTCAACTATTCACATTTTTTTATGTTTCCATCGTCATAATTTCTCAAAAGCACACATTTTTTTTTAAATCTTTAATTCCGTAACACAACTGTCGTAACTGGCCCATCTGTTCAAAAATAGATAATCTAATTTGTATTACCTTGTAGAGCAATAAAAATAAATGTTATTAGCGTTGCCCTTTCGTGTTTCGATAATTTATTGATAACACGTTATTTTTTTTTTAATTTGTGATCTAATAAACTCATCACACGATTTTTTGTCTGTGGTAAGTTTACGCGCAGATGTGAAATTAAAACTAAATGCATATATTCATAATGTGAATTACTTATACCCACACGTTTAATATGAACTAGGTACATAGTTATAGCTGAAGACTGTCGTGGTAGATGCTCTTTTTATGTGACACTAGCGGCCCGCTCCGGCTTCGCACGGGTGGACGATTATTTTTTAAACATTTTGGGATAAACGTAGAGTAAATGTGTCTTTATGCAGGACATAAGTAGTTTTTAAAGAATACTAGCAATGCTATTTAACTAACATTACTAATATTCCTGTTAACCCTCCAACTAAGCATTAGAGCTTGTATTTGGAGTGGTTCACGACAATAGTCGAATGGTGGGCTTGGACCTGCGACGTCATGTTTCGCAGTCCACACCCTAACCCATTAGGCTATTGGCGCTTTTTTTGTTTAGTTAGATTTTTGGTGACAGGTAGAGTCAGCCACACTACTGTGCTCGGGGCCCGCTACAGTGCCGGTTGACGGACTTTACAAGTTTTGAAAATATTTTTATAATATTCCTCAGAAATTAGGGTTTTTCAGCTGACAGCGCAGCGTCAATTTAGCACCTCAAATTTCAATCAACCCTACCATTTAGTAATGCGACGAATATGAATACGAATGGTCGTATTCGCCGAATTTCAAGACATTATCGTTTAAAAATTTTTGTGTAACATTGAACGCAACCGTAATGTATCCGAACATACTTGATTACGTTATTTGGGGACCCTCGACAGGGATATTTACTCATGTGCTCCAAATCACAGATTAAATCTATCGCTATATAACAATCGGTCGGCTTGTATTGTGTAGTGACATCAAATTGTTTTTTTTAAAGAATACTAGCAATGCTATTTAACTAACATTACTAATATTCCTGTTAACCCTCCAACTAAGCATTAGAGCTTGTATTTGGAGTGGTTCACGACAATAGTCGAATGGTGGGCTTGGACCTGCGACGTCATGTTTCGCAGTCCACACCCTAACCCATTAGGCTATTGGCGCTTTTTTTGTTTAGTTAGATTTTTGGTGACAGGTAGAGTCAGCCACACTACTGTGCTCGGGGCCCGCTACAGTGCCGGTTGACGGACTTTACAAGTTTTGAAAATATTTTTATAATATTCCTCAGAAATTAGGGTTTTTCAGCTGACAGCGCAGCGTCAATTTAGCACCTCAAATTTCAATCAACCCTACCATTTAGTAATGCGACGAATATGAATACGAATGGTCGTATTCGCCGAATTTCAAGACATTATCGTTTAAAAATGTTTGTGTAACATTGAACGCAACCGTAATGTATCCGAACATACTTGATTACGTTATTTGGGGACCCTCGACAGGGATATTTACTCATGTGCTCCAAATCACAGATTAAATCTATCGCTATATAACAATCGGTCGGCTTGTATTGTGTAGTGACATCAAATTGTTTTTTTTTTTAATTTGTGATCTAATAAACTCATCACACGATTTTTTGTCTGTGGTAAGTTTACGCGCAGATGTGAAATTAAAACTAAATGCATATATTCATAATGTGAATTACTTATACCCACACGTTTAATATGAACTAGGTACATAGTTATAGCTGAAGACTGTCGTGGTAGATGCTCTTTTTATGTGACACTAGCGGCCCGCTCCGGCTTCGCACGGGTGGACGATTATTTTTTAAACATTTTGGGATAAACGTAGAGTAAATGTGTCTTTATGCAGGACATAAGTAGTTTTTAAAGAATACTAGCAATGCTATTTAACTAACATTACTAATATTCCTGTTAACCCTCCAACTAAGCATTAGAGCTTGTATTTGGAGTGGTTCACGACAATAGTCGAATGGTGGGCTTGGACCTGCGACGTCATGTTTCGCAGTCCACACCCTAACCCATTAGGCTATTGGCGCTTTTTTTGTTTAGTTAGATTTTTGGTGACAGGTAGAGTCAGCCACACTACTGTGCTCGGGGCCCGCTACAGTGCCGGTTGACGGACTTTACAAGTTTTGAAAATATTTTTATAATATTCCTCAGAAATTAGGGTTTTTCAGCTGACAGCGCAGCGTCAATTTAGCACCTCAAATTTCAATCAACCCTACCATTTAGTAATGCGACGAATATGAATACGAATGGTCGTATTCGCCGAATTTCAAGACATTATCGTTTAAAAATTTTTGTGTAACATTGAACGCAACCGTAATGTATCCGAACATACTTGATTACGTTATTTGGGGACCCTCGACAGGGATATTTACTCATGTGCTCCAAATCACAGATTAAATCTATCGCTATATAACAATCGGTCGGCTTGTATTGTGTAGTGACATCAAATTGTTTTTTTTTTAAATAAACTATTAAATTTTATTAAAACTAATTTACTTTTAAATGTTAATATTGACTAGAGTGTTTTATTTCACTTGATCTTCCTTGACAAATACATTTAGAAAATAGGACCAAGTATTTGAATTCGTCGTATAGTATAATCAATGTTTGTTTTCGCATTCGCATTACTGCTACCAGTGTCATAAGTCCTAATGTGACTCGTAACTATATAATTTCATTTGTATCATAGTCATGACACGTAAAAGGATAACGAGTTTAGTGGTGATACAATCGCGAATTGCGTTTTACGAAACTAAAGATCTGCCAGATCTAACACGGTCTTACAGTGCTATTGGAGAAAAAAAAAACAATTATTATCTGCACATACTACTTACACCCAGGCAGCAGCTCTAGTCTCGTGCTGATCATTATACGTGGTATTAACACGCCTACCGAAGCATATAAAAGAGTCGGCAGAAAAGGGGAAAACGTGCGAGCGGCTCAACTAATGGCAAGTGATTATCGTCGTCCACGTACACCTGCAACACTAGAGGAGCTGCAGGTGCGTTGCCGGCGTCTAAGGATATTTGGGGGATGAGGGAGGACGAGGAGGGGAAAGGGAGGGAGCGGGCCTCCGGCTACCAACACTTACCGAAGAAACCGAGAAGCATGGGATGACTCTACTTCACGCCTAGGGCGTAGTCTGCCAGGTTGTGGTACTACCCCGGTTGAGCCGGCCCATTCGAGCAGGAGCAAAAGCTACCGCTTGGCACTACCATGTAGAACTAAACTACAACTACTAAAATATGCTTTCACAGATAGGGTCACTGACTCTTGTAATGTGTTAAATGTGAGTGAAAGATAATTCGAGAGTCAATATTTTTTAGCACCGAGACATACACCATTGTCTTGTGGGTTTACCCTTCCTTATATTTGAAAACTTCCTGGCCCATTTTGACCACGGCAACAACTTACGCAAATTCTATCGCCTGTAATCGGTTGAGAAAACTGATATTAGAGTACCATTCCACAGTGTAATTTGAATGTTATTTGTAATAAAATATTACTAAAGCTTTATTGTTCTCACTAACACGCACTTCGACTTTGTGGAATCAGCTGTCGCCAGCAGTATTTCCGAACAGTTACGACTTAGGGACCTTCAAGAAAAGAGCTTATTCCTTCCTTAAAGGCCGGCAGCGCATCTGTAGCTCCTCTGGTGTTGTGGATGTTCGTGGGCGTCGGTGATCACTTACCATCAGGTGAGCCGCACGCTCGTTTGCCCCTTTCTTCTATAAAAAAAAAAAATAACAATAGACGAACTATGCCCTCCTAATCAACTGTGCATATGTTAGTCTAAATAAATTGACTAGATTTGAAACAGCGCATAAGGTCTCAAACGTCATCTCACTATATGTCATCATCCGACATGTATCCGATGTAACGCTTATGCGATAAGATCAACGGAAGGGTCAGACGCAAGGACACGGGACACAACAAGACACAACCGGAACCGGAAACGATAATTATTCGTATCCATTGCTAATAATAATAATATTTAATGATGATCTCTTGTATTTACGCGAACACTACACATTTGATATGAAACTATTATTTACGGATTGTATCCCGTTTAATTACAGGTAATTAATAAAATTAGATCCAAGATCGAGCATACCGCTGCGAGATATTCAGATACCGTGAGCTCATTCTGCGTAGATTGGAGCAATAATTTATAATTATACAGCAGAAGGTAGCCGAGTTAACAATGATCAGGACGTCAAACACGTCAGTCCTCGGTGATCACTTCGATCACGACGACGGTATTGAAAAAAATCTAATTAATCGCGATAAAACCCATAAATAATAATTTCATTTCAAATGTGTAGTATTCGCGTTAAATACAAGCAAATCATTATGTAAGCGGTTTATTTCAATACACTGTTATGGTAAAAAAACATTTTTACTTACACAACATTATTATTAAAGAATTAAATAGTAATGACGAGTCAATTTTGCGTTACATTCAGACAAAGTTGATACGTTATCCTTACGTCTAAATTATGTACAAATTCACGTCCGCCATGTCAGGAGAGATGACATTTGGAGAAACAGATGATCTATTCATTCTCACAATTCCAAGTAATTTATATCAAATATAAACCGTTTACTTATAATGAACAAAATACAATGTTACAGTAAAAACATATTATCGAACAATTACATTGTATGACGGATCAGTTTTGCAGTTTTATATGTGTTATATTCCGACGAAATCGATACATTATCCATTTTAATTCGTTACATCTAAATAATGAACACATTCATGTGAAGTACATTTATCAAATTCGACAATGCGCACCCGGGAGGCCAGTATGGTACAATATTGAATGTTTTGTCTATGACTATTAAAATTGTATTTTACTGCAGCGGCATAGAGTAGAAAATTGTTCACCAACTAAAGTTAAAGAGAAAACTGCCCAATCATGCAAGCACACTGAGTATTAGTATCTCTTTGACATCTGTCTGTAGTTAGATGTAATCTCTCACTCACTTCATAGTTTGCACCTCCCTGTGGGAGGCCAACTTAATTTGTCAATGGAAATAATTTTGATGTATACTATATATGTGTATCTTAATTATGGCATATCTTCTCGTCGAGTATACCACAAAACGTCAAGAGCAAAGTATACAACTAGTGCCTGTTGCCAGTGATGACTTACGTCAAGGACCAAGTATCAGTCGACTTGGTCCTTCACTGCAGGCCGTACGAGGAAGCTCAAAGTTGCTCAGCGCGCTATGGAAAGGGCTATTCTCGGAGTTTGTTTCTGACAATCGTTGGGGAAAAACGGTTCTCGAGTGACAGCCACGTACAGGCAAACGCAGTGTGGGAAGACCTCCCATAAGATGGAGTGACGACCTGCGAGGTGTTGCCGGAAATCGATGGATGCAGGTGGCTCTGGGACGAGCTTTGTAGAAATCTTTGGGGGAGGTCTATGTTCAGCAGTGGACTTGTGATAGGCTGAACTGATGATGATGATACCTTAATTGTTTCACGCGTAAGATATCCGATTAATGTCTGTGTTATGCAACATTTTTGTGCCAAAATTTGGCTGTCTTACTTAATGACTTAATTAAAAATGTCTTGGTAAGTATAAGGAGTGTCTGCCCTCTCACATAAACACGTTATTCCTCACACACACACACACACAGCCACACAGGAGCACACACACATCTATAAATGCTTATACTTTCTACGGTAATGAAGCACCGCCGCCTTTCTACCCGCTGGTGTCGTTAGAGTGAATGCTTCGAAAATCAAGCAACCCTTAGCAACCCACCCAGTGCTAACTACACTTAGTGAATTAGTAATTTCACCGCTGAGCAATGTTGCTATCAATCTAATGCCTCTGTATTATAAATTGATTATGCTACTTCATATACCAACATATTGTACAAGATAATAAAATACCCGAACAGACCCATGGTAACCTACGGCTTAATTCACCGGCATAATGTAGTAGTCGGACATAATGATGAAACATTCATTCGCAGAACACCTCTCACCGAGCATTGCCGCAACGCTTTGTCCGTGGACGGGGGTGGAGGGCGGCCCACTGAGCGCAGCGTGCGGTCATTGTGACCCGGCACAATCGCGAGCCGAACCGATGGGGTTAAATGAATCGACGTGTAATGAGCAGAGTGAATTTTTGACACGTGCACATTTCGGCGTTTTTTTTTTTGTTTCGTACTTTCACGCTCGGGGCGAATAAACAGACCCCGCGGGGCAAATCGAAATTGCTTAGTGAACACAAAGATACTAGAAAATATTGTTACTTATTTCCGGATGGTGATTTTTTTCTTTTATGGTAAAGGTGACAAACGAGCAAGCGACTCGCCTGGTGGTAAGTGATTACCGTAGCGCACGTACATCTGCAAGGAGGGGTAACGAAACTCAGAAGCACAAGATGCCTCTACTTCTGCGAGGCAGTGGTACTACCCCGGTCGAGCCGGCCCATTCGAGCAGCAACAAGAGCCGCCGCTTGCCTCTACCACGTATAAAATTGACGATAGATTTTACCTGCCACCCTATCTCATCCCGGGGATGTCATAATGATCAATGAAGAGAACTGACAGAACAATTTCGTAACTTCGTAAGCTATTGATATAATCAGGACTTAATTTATTCAAACCGGGAACTGTTAGCAGCATCAAGTTGCACGATGTTAAGTTCTAAGCAGATCTGTCCGCCCGGCGTAGCCATAGACTATCTCATTGGTTAGTCTCAGAGAGTTTATGGTAATCGCTAGACAGTCCCGGAGAGGATTTTATAGAGGCTGTCAAAGAAGGGATAAGGTACTTCTCCTGACTTAACACTTGCTACTAGTGACGTCACACTTTAGTATCTAAATCTCTAGATTATATTATTATAAAGCTAAAGAGCTGGAACGCGTTAATCACAATCTACTACCTTTCCTATTTAGAAAATATATGTTTGCGTTTATTAAGCAACGACCGTACATAAAATTACGCTACGACTCACAGGAGCCAAGCAGTAACCAAAACCTTAGATAAAATTAAACGCGGGCAAAACCGCGTGCCCGGTACGAGTACTATTAGATAATTTACAAAGAAAAACGCAAGTAATTAGTATATGTACAGTCAGACAGTAGTTTAGCCTCAGATTACGGATTTTTAAATCAAAGAGTGAGTAAGGTAACCGGAGGCTCTCTATCCCCCTGCCCTTTCCACTCTCCGTCTCCCCAAATATCCTTAAAGTCCGGCAACGTTCTTGCAGCTCCTCTGGTGTTGCAGACTTACCTGGGCGTCGGTAATCAGTTATCATCAGGTGAGCCGCAAATATGTTTGCCCCCTTTTTCGTAAAAAATAATGCAACGTGTCCAATCACCATAATGTAGAAAAACAAAGGTCAGCAATGGTATGTAACGTACGAACGACCTTTACGGTGCACGCGAAGCTTGCCTTGCCGACCGCTAAACGAACAGGAAATTGCAACTAAAAGCCATGGCGTGTAGCTTTTCGAATTGATGGCGTCGACTTAATTCACATGTTATGAATAAAAGATGCTTCATTGAGTTTTCTGTTGCCTAACAACAGCAAGTGAAAAAAAAAAGCTTTTAGCTTTGTTAGTTATGGGCGCCGTGTATCTGTGGTCTGTGTAACGAAAGTTTCTATCGACATGGAATCATTTCGTTAATATTTTTAAGGTAATGAAAGTTAAATATGAAACAGATAGCTTTACTTTATACGCTTTAACTGTACCTATTCAGTCTATTGCTAAGCTTAAGCCATTCTATGAAAGCGCCAGCTATAGCCAGACATTTCTTGAGAGGTTTGCCCATAATCCCCATTCCGGGCAAGCGGGTTCCTTTTTTGGTAAAGGGGGCAAACGTGCAAGCGGCTCACCTGATGGTAAGTGATTACCGTCGCCCGCGTACATCTGCAACACCAAAGTTGCGTTGCCAGCCTTTAAGGAAAAATTAGTCTTTAAAAGTTGGGAGGGCAGATGGGGAGGGAAAGTGGGCCTCCGTTTACCTCACTCACGGAACGAAACGCCACGCTGGTATTCTGCGAGGTCGCGCTAGTGCTCCGGTCGAGCCGGCCCATTCGAGCAGCAGCCAAAGCCACTGCTCGGCTCTACCTCGTACTAAATGTTGGGTTGGTATGCGCAGTGGCGTTATCTTCGTAGTGGTGACGTTGCTCCCCATCACTGGGCTGTGGTATTTGGATACAGCGAATCATCACTCGGCTGTGGTATTTGGGTACAGCGAATCATCACTAGAATGTCGTATTTGGGTATGGCAAAGGAACGTAGACACCTGGAGAAAAAGAATGTATTCTCCGCCTTACATATAGCTTTACAAAGATATGGCACTGGTATTTTTAAGAAGAACACTGGTATATGCTGAAATATGTTTTTAATTTACATATCACCATTTCAGTCTATCACAAGTCCACTCCCAAACATGGGCCTCCCCCGAGAATTGGTACGAAGCATTGCCAAATGTATTTCAGGTGTATTGAATGCAGCATTCAATAACTTCCCGCAACACTTTACAGGTCGTCACTCCTTCTTGTCAGGGGTCGACCTACACGACCCTTACATTGACGGGCTTGCCACTCGAGAATCTTCTTTCCCCAACGATTGTCAGCCGCTGGGTAAGTAATGTGACCGGCCCATTACCATTTCAGCTTCCTGATCGTTAATGCTATGTCTGTGTTATACTGGTCGTGTTGCGGATTTACATCGTTGCAGATTGCATCGCGCAGTGAAAGACTAAACGTAGGGTAACTTCGATATACCTAGTACGGCCTGCAGTGGACGACTTCGTCGAGGAATAAGCCCAATTCTAATTTTAAAAATATTTCAAAATAGATTTATGTTTTCAACCTCACTCGTTTTGAGACATTCAACACGATGTTATCCGACATGCCCATGTAAAAGTTACAACGGAGCTATTTCGAGGCTTTGCGTACAGAGCTCTAAGTGTTCTTCTTTTTTGCTTGACTAACATTTCCTATACACATCAATCCGAAAACAAGATACATTTGTATCAAAAAAAATACTTCTTTAATTTTTTTCGCTCCTCCGTCGACTTTTTATCTCTTACCCACGTTTTTTTACACGCGAGCCAGCAACCCTAAGGAAACTGAATTGTTATTCAACTGTTAAGATAGGGGTGATGCTTCGTCCTTTTTTTATTCAAATTGAATTAATGTGACAGTTATGTATTTAGAGTAAAAATCTTTTATCTATACAGTTCTGATTTTTAGTTACGCCCTAGCAATAAAGGAATAAAAGGCTTTTGGGAATTAATGTATCAATTTAGACAATCCAATATGGACACTACGTCTTCACATATATTGAACATTATTGTACACGATTCTTGTTTAAGTATTTAATTGATAAAATTTGTAATTATTTGCATAGCCATTGAAGTGCATTAATTCTATATTCAAACAAACCGTTAATGGTTTAGACACAGATTATTTAAATCACTACTTAAGTTACGGGTTGTTAATAAATTAAAGGGTAAATATTGTCCAGGTTCCACCTTTAGCGGAATCAAAAGTTAATAAATAGTATGTGTAAGGATGTAAAGGGGGAATATACTTTATTTTTCTCTTAAGATCTACTTCACCTGCACTCTTCTGACTGCGACTCTGTCGACCGTCGGATAGCGGAAAAAACATTTCCCAAATCCCGCAGCCTAGTAAACAATATTTATTTAATTGATTATACTTTATTGTGTACACCAAAAGGATTACAAAACGGTGGACTTAATGAGGCATTAAGTCCACCGTTTTGTAATCCTTTGTGTGCCCTGGGTTGAATTCTGAAATGTTGTAATAGGTGCTTTAAATTTTTAATTATATAAATAGTAAAAAGACTAATCGAGAAATTATAATTAAAACACATTTAAATGTATACATATCTACACAAACACATACGTATAATAACATATGAATACATACATACATAATAAATCAAAATAATAACTAACATGTACCAATTTTAAAAAGTGCTCGCGTACCAATCGTTTGAAAAGTATCTACTCTAATGCGAGGCTACCGGCATTGCGTTAAACAATCCACCTGCCCTGTGAGTATGAGAAAGTCTTACATACATTGCCATGCCAGCTATTATTGGCACCTTCATGGAAACCCATATCCGACAGTAGACTTTTGCAGACACATAAAGTAAGGAAAATAAGTGAACGAGACGTGTTGATTTCACTGCAGGTTGAACGAGGTAGTTCAAAGTGCATCAGTGGGCTATGGAATGGGTTACGCTCTATGCTTCTTTGCGTGACAGAATCTGTAACGAAGCACCGCAGCATAACTAGGGTAACTGAAATAGCCGTAAGGATCTAGAAGCTAAAGTGGCAACGGTCCAGCCTAGTGGTAGAGTCAAATATAGCAAACAAAATTTTCTTTCTTATATCGAAGAATAAATGATTGTCATTTTATTCAAGGCAGATGTTTGACCGAAACTCTTTACTTACAAATTACGTCCAATTCACAAAGATTAAATATTGTATACTTTAATTTGTTTCTTCAAAATATACCAAGGAGTTTCTGTACGTGGTAGAGTCAAGCGGCAGTTTTAACTGCTGCTCAAATGGGATACAGAATACCGGCGTGAAGTGAATGTCTCTACATCTTGTTTTCGTTGAGCGAGGTAACCGGAGTCCTACTTCCCCCTTGCACATGTACGTGGGCGACAGTGATCACTTAAAACCGAGTGAGCCTCTTGCCCGTTTGCCCCTTTAACATAAAATAAAATATAGCTCGCAGTAATGACAACCATTGATGGGGAAAGATTCTCGAGTGGCAGCCTCGTACTGGCAAACACACTGAAACAGGACCCCCCCGCACAAGATGGACCGACCTGCTTATGTTGCCAGAAGTCGACAGTCGTCGCAATGCTGATCCAGTGCGGGTAGGCAGACTTCACATAATCACAGACATGAGCATTTAAAATTACGATTAACAATTTTAATGGCTCCCGGGATTGAATCCAGGTTTCTCGCGTACTATTAAAATAAAGTCAGCGGTCTTTAATATAAACATAAACTCTCTCGACTTATGTGGGCTTAGTGGTCAGAGGTCAAGGCACTTTTAGTTTTTTCAACCCACTTTCAACCGGAGCCCAGCCACAACAGCGAAATGGTTAGAGGATTTTCCAAGACGTGAATTCGTCTGTTAGGAAGTTTCTTAGAGTTTTTCGACACTTGTGTACGTGTTTTATAATTGGCTTTGACGCATAGACGGCGACAGTCTCAACATCTCTCACATTGTCCTGTGAATGAACTGAAATATCAAGAACTCTGACCACCTAGCATTGGCTATATGGTCGTGAGATCTTATTTATTATTAATTAATTGTTAATATTTATTTTGGTCATAGTAGAATTTTGTACGTGTGATACATGTGTGCCATTTTCACTCGATGTCTTATATGTTTTATTATTAATCACAAACGTTTATTATACTATGTTGCAGAGGTCTATAGATCCGTAACATTAAAAAAACTATATTGGAATATTAACTTAATTAAATAAAGAAAAAAGTGATATTTATTAAAGGTCATCCAATACACGCGCCTGATGTTTTCAACATCTGCCAACGGTTAGTGCACACAGTACTAAACAACTTGTATGCACCTAGAATAGTTCAAAGAACCTAGAAAATTATAAAGGCACGCGACACGATTGCCATTTATGGATCGACTAGTTCTTTTTTTTTAAAACACTTCTCAATCATTCACGTCAATTTTTATTACGCCAACACAATCGTACAACCATCGTACATAATTCATTCAAAATTGGAGCGAAAAATCCGGTGGGACATCGAGAAAATATCGATGCCGTTATTTATTACTTTTAAAACTGCATTAAGAAAAGAATAAGCGATCTCCTTCGAGATCAGCTGCGCCACAGACAATAAGTTGCTCTCGTTCTGCCGCCCTATTGTCAGTGCCGCCATTGTTATGGCATTGTTACCTTCAAATGTAGCTTATTGGAACGGGAACTTCCGTGTGCGAAAACCGAAAGCGCCACAATGGATTTCGCCCTTCTTCATTTTTTTCTCTCTCTCGAGGAACTAGTTTTTTTTTTACATGTTAATGTTGATTTACTTGCGTCAACAATGCGTGCCCAGTATGGGAACGCTCCCGGCTTTCGGTCGTCTATATATGCCAAGGGCAAAATGCAATACGTTAGAACTGATTGAAGCGATTGTTTTCTAAGTTGGGCTTGTATTTCATGTTAAGTTGAAGTAACGGCGTGAGGATGAAGTGGGAAAATTACTAGGGGTATAAAAACTTGAAATATATTCAGCGTAGCTTGTAAATTTTATTTATGTGGTGACAAAATTGTTTTGTACTGAATTTTAGGGATCACTGGCAGTCCAAGATAAACAAGGAATCATGGTAGAAAAAAAAACTAAATAATAGCCTGTAAATGTCATACTGCAGCTTAGACCTTCTCTCCTAGTGCAAGGTTATAGGAACATCTCGATCGAACAATGTCTACCATGCCATCGGTTCCTGGTTGTTTGACTTTACAAGACTAAGACATTTTTGTGTTTATCTCTCTAAAATTCAGGTTCCTAAGAAAGCTTCTGGAATCCGACCTGCGAATGCTTAAATAGCTCTAAATTTTAATAAAAGTTTTAGTGGGGGATTTGATTCAGACAAATATTGTATATAATATTTTAAGTATTATTTTATTTATGAAAAGGAAGCCACGACAGTCGAGTAGTTTGGGGATATGCCATAGAGACTCGAGTTCAATCGCCGTGCACGAACTAATGTCTTTCCTCGAAACTTACGAACGATTTGTATCGATGGTTTGGGACGCCAAGACGGCGACAAGCTCACCACCTGTCACCTTGTCCGAAAAAAGCTCTAGTGAAAAGTGGGTTGAAATGTTTAGATTTTTGTCTAATCCAGAATTGGGTACAACATTCATTACACGGGCATAACCGCATTCACAACTTAGCATAACCAGTTCAGGAAACTATTCAGAATCGAATCCAGGAACGTTTCTAATTTCCCAGGGTTTTAGGCGGGATGTATGCGACGCTACTCCAGTCCGCATTAATTTAACTATCGGTATCCCAAATAACATTTAAATTATTAATCGTCTTCTATAACTCCTATTGTCACATAGTTGGTGCTATTCCTTAATTCCAACCGCAATACGTAACTTAGAATTATAATTAATAATTAATAATATTATTAGTGGCAAAGTAACCGGAATTCAACAATCTTCAAATGCCAATCTCACCAGCACGTAGTGCACCCTCAGGGCCCTCGCTTTAGTTTCATAGAGCGGAAGTGACCAGAGTTCGATCCCGGTGCCGGCACTTCCTACTGATGAATTTGCCACGTGCTCGGCGGTGAAGGAAAACATCGCGAGGAATCCCGCATGTCTGAGAAATATTATTTCGAGGACATGTGAAGTCCGCCAACCCGCACTGGAGTAGCGTCGCGGACCCTTCTCGTCTCCAAAACCCTCTCAGATATTTGAGAAGGAGGCCTTTGCTCAGAAGTATTCATTTACAGGCTGTATAATTTTAAGTGCACGCGCAAACAGACACAATCATTCTTCTCGACCTTCCCATATCCGATGTAACGCTTGCATAAGGTCGGAGGTTTATCTAACAAATGCAGTGTTAGAGAGCCTCGGAACGCAACACAATACAACCAGACTCGATAACAGATAATAGGCGTTTCGCACAAATATCGGCATCCGCTGCGATTCGAACCCGGAACCCATAACACAGCAGACGCTAACCACTCAACCACACGGCCAGTTCCAGTACTGATTAAATAAATAGCAAAGTTATATTCCACGACATATTCTCAGAACCAATACCTCCGGTTGTGAAAATTAAAGTGTCATCGTGTAGTCGTTAACGTCCGACCGGTTATGAGCCCCCTAACTCCTGGAGGTCAAGGGTCAAAACAGCGTTGATTTATTTGTAAGCCGGGAGACTTGCGCATGTGAAGGTACGTACAGCCCGACAGTGGGTTTCACGCTTTATATCCGGTTTGTCGAATCGGGTAACGAGTTATGGGAGCGCAATTAGTCCGATCCTACGTATTTATGCGACGTAATACGGTAAAGCGAGCACTTTGACGAAAATTAATCCTCCTCTGACTTTGATCGAATAGATCTTTCAGAAACACATATGTTTATATCAAGTGTCTGAAATATCTGTGTTATATAAGTGGAAGGTTTTATTTATTACAATCAGATATAAGATAGCTATGAGGAGCTCAGGGTGTCGGATCACGTCAGCAGGTTAACACGCTGCGGTGTTATGACGATTAGGCATCCCTGGCAGGCCATGCAGAGTGATATCCGGGACTGTCTGAACGTTACTTTTGGCTTAGCAGCGTCGAATTCACCGCGTATATTTTAATCAAATCATTACTTTGAATTTTTTTTAAACTAAATCACCTCTACCCAATATTTCACCAAATGTATTATTATGTAACAATATTTTGCCAGCTAGCAGCAGCATACGACTGAAGTGCCCATTGTTGCAAAAACAGTATGGACTAAACATCCAAGAAGTAATTGCTTAAAACACCGCACCATTAAAGCCCTAGTTCACGGGCAAATTGACAGACTGTAAATATCTAATCAACGGTGTATCAAAGGAAAACTGAAATTGATCATCTATCTCGGCTTCTGTTCATTATAGTGCGTCCGAAGATTTCTCCGTCCGTCGAACAAGTCGGACCTTTCCGTTAAAATCAAACGAGCTCAACGCACAAACAAGGCTCGTTAGAAACGTCGTCGCTAAAACTCTTACTCTAATCGGAAATACCACATAACAATACTTAATTGTAAAACGGCGACATCCGATGCAGTATGCTTAAAAAACGCATTAGTAAATGACATTGAAAGGGCGTTAATGCACTGACATCGGATGTCAAATATGACATTTGAGTTGTGTTCACTGTCGCGAACGTCGCGTATGTTTTTGCATGGATGATCACATATAAAAGTTTTTTTTTTTCACGGCTTGAAATTTATAAATCTTTGACACGACCGTAGTAAGGCCTCGCTGTAACGGAATGCAATTGAAGAATGCCACTGTGCCACCGGTGCCACCCACCATAACAATGCCATCCAATGTCAGACTCGATTGTTACAACGGTTTACATTTCCAACACTAACGGCAGCTGTCAACTGCGCTGGATATATTAATTTTTTTTAAATTTTTTTTTATTGGATTGCAGTGAAAAACGAGCTAACAGCCCACTCGATAAGGCCACTGCAGCCCTTGGGCACCTGCAAACAATTCCAATCGAAGAAGAAGCAAAACTAAGCCGAACGATGACTGAGCCGAGCATGGCGATTATGTTAAACCCTCCTTATGGGAGATGCCTATGCCATGCAATGGACTGTTTGCAGGCTGTTAAGAAACGATTTTTAGAAACTGATGGTATGAAAAATTTATATATAACCTGTCGAAGGTTCATCTAAACAGTTTAATTGGTATTTAAATTAAATCCGGTAGGATAGACAGATTTACAAATAGATACAGAAGACTTCTAATAAATTTATGGGACTGATGGAAGTTGTAAAGGATGATTTTCTAACTGCTTCTCCAATTTTCAACGCGACAACATGGCTGCTTTGATCTTTGAATTTGCAAAATTGTAAAGATTTTCCAAAACCACCATGCTTACTTACCTTCCGCTGCCCGTCAGCTCTCCTGATATTTCATGTCCACTTTGAGATGGTTATTCGTAAATCTCGGATGCTATTAAACTTTATGGTGACATTCTTTTGGAGAACGCGTATATGTCAATAAATTATTCGTGTCACGATTCTTCACTTTCAGTTTCAGTTGCTTAAGTAACTTTGCGTTTACTTATAATTTAATGCACGCTACCCCGCTCCTTATGGAAATCTTTAATCTCTGCCTTTTTCTTTTGGATGACAAGATTGAGTACTTAGATTTTATGAAAACGTCAACGTTAGCTTTTCAAAATTTTATGGAGTAGTTGCTTATTTGTTTTCATTCGAAAAGTAATTAGACGCAAACATCACACACAAGGCAATGTTCTCATGCGTTGTAAAAAGTAGCAACCTGTAAGTGCCCACTACTGGGTAAAACCCTCCTTCTCAAATAGAGATGGGGAGAGGAGAGGGAAATACTCGAAATAATATTTTTTATTATTTCTCAAACAGATGTTTTGCTACACCGCCGAGCATGTGGTAAATACACCAATTAAAATTGCTTTTTAACAATTTTAGTGGTGCCAACACCGGTGTCGGTTCGACTACGCCCTGACCACTAGGCTACTGCGGCTCCACGTTGTAATGAATCCCTTAATTACTAATAGAGGGAAAATAATACTATAAGGAGCATAGCATTTTTTTCTTTTAATATGTCACTTCATTTGGAGTGTACGTTATAGACACCTACAATTATATAGCCGAATAAGCCGCTATAACGCATAGTAAACTCCCACCCACTTTTTAATGATATTTACACCATTTTTAATTACACAAAGCATCGGCGCGAGTAAAGAACTAACCCCTTGTAATAGAATATGCAAATTCAAAAGAATGAAGTCAAGTAATTTGAGTACTAATTTTAAATAAAGAACGGGCTAAATTACAATTTACGACGCCTTTACAATTGTATGTTTGTTCGCTATGTTCAGGCCATAGAATTCAAATTCGCTTAAACGATCATGCAATTTGTGTGGTTCGTGTGGTAATATAAAAAAGTAAAGCTCAGCTGTCGGATGTCTACAATTCAAATCGTATAAAATTTGAAGTCTTTAAGGAGTTCCATTCAAGAAATTCGCGAGAAGGTTGTTACGATGGTTATAAATTTTAGTGACGGAGAGTAACCCTGTCTATATCGATTATTCATTTATTATTTTCGTTTTTATAAATGGATAAAATATTTCCTACATTTGCGAACCGGTTAGTAATCTTTTTAGTTTACTCCGGGGGAATATATCATCTTTTTCTCCAACGGTAAACCCCACATGAAACTGTGCATCCTACTAACAAACATGGCTTTTTTATAGAAGAAGGGGCAAACGAGCATGCGGCTCACCTGATGGTAAGGGATCACTGACCCCCACGAATATCCACAACACCAGAGGAGCTACAGATGCGCTGCCGGCCTTTAAGGAAGGAACTGGCTCTTTTCTTGAAGGTCCCTAAGTCGTAACTGTTCGGAAATACCGCTGGCGACAGCTGATTCCACAAAGTAGAAGTGCGTGGCAGAAAACTATTTTTGGAAAGGCTTTTGCGGCGCTCTACTTACTTTCTAGTAACCTCAAATATATCCAGCAGTCATAGTCTTTTGTGTAAGGGCGGCTTGGTCTACTTATGATGGGGCTTGCGCTCACAACTCAAGAAGTTACGCATTAGCAACGTTTACACACGGACTATGGTAATGGCCATGGAACAGAGACCATGAAGGCCATGAAAGACGCAACGCAAGCAAGTACATACGAAAGTAAGACGTACCAACATTCCTGGCCACGTATCTAATCTATGGTTCTGGATTCTGGCCTTCTAAGCATGGACGGTGTAGGAAAAGCGATTCATCGTAATGTCGTCACTCCTCACACCCCATGATGCCTTGTGTAGTTTGCGATCGCATTACCGCCTACGACTACGGAAGTTATGTAAATAATTTAAGCTTTGGCTATGAAGCTTTTCTAACTCAATATAAATATACGGCCCTGTATATTGTAGCCTAAAGCCGGGGTAGCCTAGTGGTCAGGGCGCTCGTTTTACTGTCATAGAGCGTGAGTGACCTGGGTTCGATCCCCGGTGCAGGCACCACTAAAATTGTTAAATAAGAGAAATAATAATTATTATTTCGAGGATATGTGAAGCCCTCCAACCCGCATTGAAGCAGCGTGGATGGTTCTTCCCGGCTCCTAAACCCTCTGTGATCACTAGTATTCAAGAAGGAGGGCTTTGCCCAGAAGTGGGCACTTACAGGCTGTTACTTTACTTTTATATAAGTGGCATATTCAAAAGGCATTGTGTATTGTTGGATCAGGTTTACATGAAACGAAATTGCGTAAAAACAGACGCCGGTAACAAACCAATCTTCTGCAATATTATCAATGCACCCTTATCGATATCGTAAAAGTACTAAATGCGCTGCTCCCATCCCTAGGGCCCAGGTGCGGCGCGTGCGGGATAACATGCTCGCTTGCATAGCCGTCTGCCGACAAAAAAATCCGTCTGTCAAGATACGTGTAACAGTTGTAAAAATAAACTTTGAATGTTTATCGATAATAGTTAATCAAATACAAACGGTGTACTTCATTCGTCTTAATAGATAAAGAGTTTTAGAACGCTGATAAAATAACGGAGAATAAACCGTCATAATATTTTAATGCCATAGATACTATTGTTTATTCATGTGACATTGAATGTTTGTTACTTTGTCCGCTGCCAGCTGTGAATCATCTCTCGCGAGGTCACGGAATAGATAATTGTTGGCGAGATAGGGTCCGATTTGGCGTAATTAATTTCCCTACGGTATTACAATATATGATTCATCTGTTTTCTTCCATAAACAATAGAAAGGTGTCGTTTTAGTGTTTAAAATATGAAAACCATGTAAAAATTGTGATTGAAATTTAATAAATCCTTTCCATTTTCATTATACGCAAACGGAGGCGCCATCGCTAATGTTATTAATTCAGCTCGTGTTCGGTTGTGTAGAAAAATATCGTGACAATATTAAGAAAACATATAAGTCACGATAATGTGAATAGTCCCCCAACTGACGCTGCAGCCGCCTGGTGGATTCGTATCACGAAACCCTCTCAAATATAGAGAGGAGGCATTAACCCTGTAGCGGGACATTTACAGGCTTGTGCTTTATCATCAGTCAAATAAAACATTTAATTGTAGGACAAATGCCTATACCAAGTTTCAACGCACACGAAATAATACATCTCGCCGAGACACTGACCCGGTGGAATATTTGAGATTATAATCGCTCCATCCTTCAGAAACTAACAATATTGTATAATGTGAAATTGTATGTACATAATATGAAGGGTATTCCCGGAGCTATTGAACGGATTATACCGAAAGCTGCTTTCCTCCATGTGATAATTAAATACGTAATTGATCTTGTGAAATCGGAAAACGGTTTGATAGTCAAAACTAATAGATAAACGTGTTTCGTTTTTCACGGTTTATCTGCTCCTGTACATTAAGTACGCTTCTTTAATTTTAATTAACGTCTTCAATGCAGTCCTACCTTAATGGTTAGAAGACATAGATACAAATATTAATAAGTCAATATATGCCTAAAGCAGCTGTGTTGTCTTTTGTATTCGACAAACGATATCATGTGTTAGATATTCATGGGGATAGCCCGATAGCCTATATGATGGTGACACAGCATTCCAAGTTTTTTATTTATTGAAAAATCGGCAAACGAGCAAGCGGTTCACCTGATGGTAAGTGATTACCGTCGCCCACGTACATCTGCAACACCAGAGGAACTGCAGGTGCGTTGCCGGCCTTTCAGAATATTTGGAAGATGAGAGGGAGGATGAGGAGGTGATGGGGAGAGGGAGTGGGCCTCCACAAGATGCCTCTAATTCACGCCGGTATTCTGCGAGGCGGTGGTACCAACCCGGTCGAGCCGGCCCATTCGTGCAACAGCAAAAGGTGCCGCTTGGCTCTACCACGTGTAAAGGGTTGCGAGTTCAAATAAATGTTTGTAACCGAGTCATGGATGTTTATGTATGTAAATATTGTAATTAATTGTATATAGTATATGTATTATCATCATCGTCCACGGTTAAAAAAAAAGAAAAGAGTTATATCTTTCTTATATTATAAATGTAAAAGCCTTTGTCCTGTTTCAAATTTCATTGTACCTTCATAACACATTTATAATATTACTCTTTTAAAAAGCTGCATCGAGGACACTATTTGAAGGCATATACTATCTGTTATATTCCTCTGTATATTTAGTGTATTTATATATATATCTATATTACATTATATATGTAATTAGTATGTAAATATCTTATAAGGATTATGTATTTGATATTAATATTTATTTATTCTTTATTGTTAGCCTTAAGCTTAAGGTTACAATGGGCGGACTTAATGCCAAGTGGCATTCTCTACCAGTCAACCCTTGTTATGGTGAAAGGTAGTTGACTTTTCTTACATTTCTTACTTATACTTATTTTTTACATTACATTTAATTTACATTTCTTATGTATTTATTAGAATTCTTGCATGTATTTCTTTTTCTCCCAGAACTGACAGCAGAGAATGCCAAAAGGCATTAAGCCCTCACATTTAATATTGTAGTTTTTGGTGTTAACGATGAAAAATAAATAAATAATACTAGAAGGAATATGCAAAATTTGTATGTTAATTTTTTTACATCAAATTTCAACTTCAAAGCTAGTAGTAATAGTTTCCAGATTAAGTTACAGAAGCAAGAGATTCGCCGAACTGATACGTATTGTCGTTATAGCAGCCAGGAGTTTCAAACTTTCAATATAGACAAAGTGAAGTTACACAACTAATAACTGATATGATGTGAACAAGACAATGTAACAATTTTGGTTCAGATTGATTTGAACCTGAATGAATTCGACGACTCGACTCAAAATTATGGAATACCAAAGCTGTTTCCAACTTCGTATATAACATTTCGTAATGCGTTTCCACGGACGGAGAAGAAACAAACGAAAGAAGTTCCGGAGCTATCTTCTTTTATTCTCTTTCGTTGAATAATTGCAATGCACACAATGTCCTAAAAATTAAAATTAACATTAAAAGTAAATCCTGTGACGTATTAAAATCGACCGTAAGCAGGCACATCAATTGTAATGAAAAAGACTCAAATGAATAATTAAAATCTGAACAGTACTCGTTGTTTGGAGAGCAACGGTTCATTATTTAACATTTGTCGTCGGATCTCATACAAACGGTTCCGCCAAGAGTAAGGCTTCAGATAAAAATCATTTATAACTCCAACATGCGACAATTTGTCACAAAATGTATTAAATCCCGTATTTCTTTACCTTGGAGCGCACTGTCAACAGTATTTTCATATTGTAGTGTTAAGAATAATAGAATTCTCGATTTATTTTAAGATTTCGACGCTCACAATGCTACAAGATGGCGGCAAAAAATTTGCGCGGGCGGTGATTTTATGACAAAGGGAACTGGATCACGTTGAATGGCACGTGGCACAGCCGGCACTTTTTATAAAAATACATTTTGGGCTTCTTTAGAATATTTTAATAATAGTATTTTAAAAATATTAAACGCGCGGGAGTGGCTCAAGGTCAAAGCGCACGTCTTATGTTTCAAAGTACGCGACTAACTTTGATGCCGCCGCTTAATATTTTTATGTGCACGTGATCGAAAATATCACGAGTAAACCACTAAGAGTAAATATGTTTTGTCCATATGTCAATACGTCGTGAACAAATCGTTTTTAAAGGGCAAGTTTAGTTAACTATTACTAATATGACAGCCACGGCTGAACATAGGCCTTCTCCAAAAAGGCGTCTTGGAAGTTTGGCCCACCCTCACCACACTGGGCAAGCGTCGGTACCTTCGCACTAGGATGTGACATTTTGGGTTCTACCACAACTACATTTCGTCGCGTTTTATTTGTTTGCATATTTGTGACTTTACAGCACCCGTGGTAACGGGACGACTTAGGTGTAGGACATTGGATGGTCGTTTTTTTTTTGTTTTATCGGAAAGGCGGCACACAAGCAATCGGTTCACCTGAGGTCAGCATCTCTGGTGTAGCAGATGTACCCCGACGAGCAGCAGCAAAAGCCGCCTCTTGGCTCTTCCACTTATAGAAACATGTAATGTTATAGTTAACTCGGACTATTCGAGACTTGAAATATTTGTATTTGTAGTCTCGAACCGGGGCTCCGATCCGTTTTGCATATCAGTTCAATTTGCACTGCAATATTTTTAGCTAATCTGTGACTTCGACAAACCACAGATAAACACACGTATTTCAAATATACGTATGATAATGTTGAACTAATAGTGAGCTGTGAACCGCGAACTTGGCAATTGAGCCGCAGATCAACAGCTCCAGCCTCCGTGATCTGAATATTCAAACCAGATCGGAGCTGAGTTACGCGCACACGCGTAATTGTAGTGGTTAACGGGAATATTCGTAATATTAATAGCGTTGCTAGAAGGAATTCAATAATATGAAAAAAAAATAAGTAAAAGGCTTGATTATTATTTATTAATAAACCGCTCTCAATATAACTTCTAATCTATAAATGTATCATGTTTGTACAAAAGAATATCAATATTTTCTATTTCGTAACACAAATAAAACTTTTATCTTTTCTAAAATCAATAAATCAAATTTTATAGCTTTCGATTGCAACCGCCCGTGTTCACACTTTGTTTCGATTCCATCAAAGTTCAATAAAACAAGCAAATTTCAAGTTTATTCCTTAGACATAACGACTATTCAACTGAAAATATAAAATAGCTTTTATATTAAAAAGACAAAAGAAACAATTTTAGCTTTAGCGATTAGAATAACCGAATTTCTTCTTTATTGGTATGACATAAGGTCCACAATGTTTAACTTTGAATGAGTCGTTTTTTTTCTTTTTTTATCATTAAACGTCATTTGGTCAAGAGGAAACGGCCTGTCAATAAAATCGTAACATCGAACACACTTCTAATTTTAAATGCATATTACCTACCATATAATTCCTTATTTAGCATATGGTTAGTTGGAGTTTCTCACAAAGTTTTTCTGCAGACTATAGACACGACAGTTATCAACTTGAGCACTGAGCTTCTTCTCCACTTCACTAGCAATATTTTCCAGGTCTATTGAACGTATGACTTTATAGTAATGAGCGGAGGAATAAAAAAAAGTAAAGTAACAGCCTGTAAGTCCCCACTGCTGGGTCCTCCTTCTCAAATATTTGAGAGGGTTGTGTAGGTGGATAGGGACTGCCACGCTGCTCCAGTTCGGGTTTCACATATCCTCGAAATAGTATTTTTTACTATTTCTCAGGTATGCAGGCTTCTCTTATCTTTCTCTTTCTCTTTCTTCAGATTTATATCTCTTATGTCGTACTAATGAGTTTTTCGTAACTTATCTACGAATTTTACCGTACACTTGAAGATTAAGACGGCGACAGACTCACCACCAGTGAAAAGAAAAGTTTAAAAGAACTTTGACCCATCCTGTATTCCTTTTTTTTTTGGTGGTTATGATAATTATTATTAATTTCAATATCAAAGCACCTCATTACTGCGCGCACGTCGCACCCGTGCGCCTAATGATATCGAGGATGTTCAAGTGCGACAATATTTACCAGATCGAACCGTCACCCACAATTGTTTGGACATCTGCCACCCCTATCCGCGCACCTAACGTAATTGTGCGGCGACACACAAACAGACGGCGTAACACTCGATTTAATATACGGGCGTATTTACACGTCACAATCAAGCACTAATGTCGATTCGGTGACGCAGTGGCTAGGGGTCGCGGGTACGACTCCCGCACGGGACAAGTATCGGTACGTACTACAAATACTTGCCGGGAGTAAGTACTTGTAGTTCTGGTCCGGTCTGTTTATCCCATGTACAATTTATTTTTTCAACCTCCCCACTGTACAGGCCAAAAAAAGGAAATAGAAAACCTAATTTTACATTATGATTTCGGTCACAATACTATGGTTTTGCGGGTTTGAAATTCAAACTAAGCTCGAAGTCTTTCATTAAAGGCTTCGAGCTTTTTTCCTGCTGATTTATTGAATACAATAAATCAACAGGTGCGGAATTATAGGACACCTTTTATTACTTTACCACCTTTATCACTTACGTAACATAACAGAAATTCAATTATTAAATAATGAAATGCATAAATCAGTCATTTTCTCTGTCATTAATCGAAACATTGTTATCGAAATCAATTATTAACAATGTAACACAAAAAAAATGAGGATGTAACCTTTCGTATGGTGTATCGAGCATCGAGTCATTCCCTCAAATTGTAATGACGAGTTTTGTAGCTTAATCATCATCGCCACCTTTTCAAATTCATCTTTTTTTTTTATAGAAAAGGCGGCAAACGATCAAGCCGGCTCACCTGATGGTAAATGATTACCGACGCCCACATATACCTGCAACACCAGAGGAACAGCAGGTGGGTTGCTGGCTTTTAAGGATTTTTGAAGAATAGGAAAGGGGTAATGGAAGGAGGAGTAGGCCTCCGGTCACCACACTCACCGAACGAAAGATGCGAAAGATGCCTCTACTTCAAGCCGGTATTTTGCAAGACCGCGGTCGGACCGTCCCATTCGAACATCAGCAAAAGCCATCACGTACAAAAGTTCTTCTTGTGTTTGACAAGCGAAAATATATGAAAGAAAGAAAAATATTTATTGGCACAGCATAAAGAGATCACACACTCAGAACATGTTAAACAAAAACAATGAAAAAAAAAGCAAAAGGTACAACCAATGACATGAATCAATAGTAACGTCAGACTTCACAATTACAGAAAAATAATACATTGTGCGTGTCTCATGGCTGGACCAATAGGTCTCCGGATCATCTTATTGTCAAGCTTTAGAGCCTGATGCTGGTTTTCATCTGGAACCCGTGTATATATCTGTGGGATTTGGTTTCGGCAACTTCGGATCGTCATTCGGTCACCAGAGCCACGTTCGTTGGCAAGCAGCGTTCACCGCGTGCAGGAGCGCTTAGCAATTGGAGAAAGAGATAGTATATTCCCCGATTACTATCCAAAATTTAATACATTGGATTAGTAATCGATCGGTCACGAGGTTCACCTTGCACACGCACCGTACTATTATAGTACCCGGAAGTAGTAAGGAATTAAAATAGCCGAGTAGTCTTCATAGCCGAGTGATTGGGCGATCAGTCTCCGAATCGGGAGACTCGGGCTCCAATGAGTTTTTCGATACTCACGTATAATTGACGAGTGGCCTGCCTCTCGGTTTTTTATCGGATTCATTTCGGAGAGTGTGCGGAGGTTTTGCATAACCTAATACCCCTTTCCATCACCGAACGACTAGACGCGGCGAGCACTTCCACCCTTATGTTGTAACATTCCTCCATTACGCATGAAGCGGTTTGCCTCTTCTTTCTTTATGCGGACGGCTAAGGAGTGGAACTCTCTGCCGAGGTCAGTTTTTCCGGAAACCTATAACCTGGATATCTTCAAGGCCAGAGTGAACAGACATCTAGGCAAGCGTATACCTTCCTAAGCCTCATCTTCGCTTTCCATCGGGGAAGATTGAGGTCAAACGCAAGCCTATTTTTTTCATAAAAAAAAAATCTATCCTTCGCTTTTGACAGTTGACAGCTGTCACATTGTCCAAAAGAAGCTCTGGTGGAAAGTGAGTCGAAAAGACTAATATGTCTAGCTAACCTCTGATCCAGATTTAATTTTGGACCAATTGTAGACTGAGGTCTATTTACCAAAATAAAATAAAAGTTAATCAAACGTCATTTGGTAGAACAGTATTATGTACTCAATCTTTACCGGCATATTTTTAATTCCCTTTCGCAACCATTAAAAAATTACGTTCCAATTTAACGTCGCTTGTTAGCAGAAACCAAACAAAAACCGAACACCTTGGTACTAAGTGTTTTCAATTCCCCAAGCTTTAGCGAACGAGGTTTTGCTTTTTTTAAAATTAGGTCGTGACCCACTATTCGACTAAGTCTTGCGCAATATATGCTAAAAGGTGAATATATCTAATATTCATTCTAAAGCTAAAGAGGTAAGTATATGCGATGTTTTTTTTACTTTATTTTGTCAATTATTATAATGCAAGGAATTATATATTGAGGGTATGGGCAAACAATCCAAGAAAATAGGCTGGGCTTATTGCTAGCGTTCTTGGATATGTCTATAGTCCAATGGCGAACCTTTCTCCGGCTGATAAAGAAGAAGATTTAATCACGACGCGGAGAAAAGCTCAATATGTCTAGGTTAATACACCACGGGGACAGTCAATATACGTCAGAAATTCAAATTAATAAAATAATATACAGGTTTTGGTTATCGTTGTAATTTAAACCACAAATTAGATTACAAGACATTTTGTGTTCCAGAAAAACTTTGATAAACATCCTGTAGTTTCCTTGGGCGTTTAGCTTCTTCAAACTTATCAAGCGATACCTTGGCGCTGTTTGGAGAATCTCTTATTGCAGGATCGTGTCACCAACGCAAGGGTCTTACTGAGCAACGGGAGAAGCCACACGCAATGTTGTCTATGCTATGAAATGAGATGGTGAAGATTAAGGAGCTTTGCGTACAAACTTCTTAATTTCTAAGGCTCGTTGTTCTCTTTTGTTGTTCTCTGTAGCTCTGTAGGAATGTTCTAGATAGCTGTCTGCATATCTTGTCTCCAGTTGCCCGCGTCGCGTGTTATTATTCAAATACAAAGGTATTCATCACAGGTATATATCACGTATACACATAATCAATGACATAAAATAAGTTCGAAACTAAAATCTATCACCATATCGTATGAGCGTCTGACGGTGAAGAAACATGGGAAAGAAACTGCGTTAATATTTTTTTGATAAATTTTGTACTCATTAAATCATAAAAATCAAAAAGGCTATGGTCCCATAACGGATGTAGGGGATACACCCTAGTATCTTTTTCTACTCCACGTGCAATCAAGTGCCTCTTGGGACCCACTTATGGCCAAAATTCCTAACGAATTCGAACCCAAATCTCATAGGTGGGTGGATGGTGAGCAGCGTTCCAAAGCGTGGGTGCGGGCTGCCGGGAATGCGGTCACCAAACGTGGTAAGTATGGGCACAATCTCCAAATGTATATCAACTTACTAGCGCTTTAGAAATAAAACTGCAGACGTGACCATGGGCGCTGTAAAGCACTCGAAATGTCGGGAATATAAAAACAAAATTAAACTCAATAAAATCCGTATATAATAGTTTAATTTCAAATGTGTAGTGTTCGCGTAAATACAAGAAATCGTTAGCGCTTTCTACGAGTGGTCTATGTTCAATGTTCAGCATTGAGTATAATATGTTGTAAGAGACTTAAGAGGAAGAAGAAAAACGTTTTTTTTTTCAATTGGATTGGGGTGAAAAACGTGCGAACAGTACACCTGTCCGCCAGTGTCTATAGCGGCCCATGGACACCAGCAAACATCCTTAATCGAAGAAGGTTACAGATGCATTGTCACCCCTAGGACTAAAATAGAACAACTTAACTGTACTGGCTCTCGATACCTTTCAAATCGGAACACAACAGTTGCTGCAATGACGTTTAGCGACAGAAAGACTAAGCATGCTATATGAATATAAAAGTGCAACACGAACTCGAGCAGACCAGCGTCAAAAAGCAGTATCTGTTCACAAGAATGATATAGCATCAGCCGTCGCCCGAAAACCAAATAATTTTTAAAAAAAAAAGCCCGAAAATTAACGGTTTACAATGTCAGATAAAATCTTTTCAAATTGTTAACGAACGTATGAAATATCGCAGTCCGCAATCTTTATATCTATCACGCAATAATTTGCATTTGCAAATATTAATCAAAGTGATTTATCACACGATAGCTTTCCTGACTGGGGTCTATGGTGATGTGTTTGTACACACTGGTGGCTTTGAGGCGTGTGACGGGGCATTAAAATAATGTTAATTATGATCTTGTTACTTATTTTAAATGAAACTATTATTTACAGATTCCATCGCGTTTAATTTTGTTTTTATATTCCCGACGTTTCGATCGCTTTACAGCAGCCGTGGTCACGGGGTGACTGAGATGTTAGACGTCCAGATGTCATAGTCAACTCGGGCTACCTTCAACGTTTATTTATTTATTTTGGTTCGATCTACGCTGAATGTGCTCCCAGTATATAGAGGTAGTGGAGTGGTATGCTTGGTTTTAGATTTAATTTTGTTTATTACTGGATCCCAAGCCGGTGGTAGCATCCACACATCTTATTTATTTAAATTTTAATGTTTTTTGACTTCAATAGCCTCGCGAATCATCTTCGACAGGAATCGGTGTCGTTTTGCGAGGATTTGTGATCTATCAAATCTGATGTAATGCTTGGGGCGATCAAGGGATATGATCGAAGACTGCAGACTTCCTAGAGCGTCGGTGTGTCAAGACAGCTATGTGTTCTTTCACGCGGGTCCTTACAGATCTTTTAGTTTGCCCTTTGTAAGAGAGACTACATTCACAATCAAGCTTGTATACTCCTGGATCGTGTAGAGGGATATTGCACTTGACAGATGGTAAAAATTGACTTATCTTTTTCGCCGGTTTGAAAAACGTGTTTTATGGAAGCCCTCTTCAAGATATAGCCTATCTTGTCAGTAATGATCCATTATAATATTATATTAATATGTTAAAAAGTAAATTAATATTTACATTTTCAAATTAGGGAGATTTAAAAATTATTTTGAACAATAAACACGTTTTCGTTTTACCCATTTTTTGTTCTAGTTCCCTAATGCCTAATACTTTTACCCCATACATATACATACGTTTACATATTTATGTATGTAAGAGATTGTTGACGGATCTAGACCTACAATAGTAAGCTTCAGATACCGCATCTTGTACCATGGGGCTATTAACTCTTTGATATTTCTTTATGGATATCATTTATTTTGGGTAAACATGGGTGCTATAATTTTATATCGAGTGATCGTGGTTCGAATCCCAATACCGGTACCACTCAAATGGTTAATTGTAATTCTAAATGCTGATATACATTGGGCGGTGAAGGAAAATCTACTATCAACTAAGAATGTGACAGATTCTTCCAGATACCGATTCACAAATATGTTAAGAGGAGGCCTTTGCTTCGCAGCAGTACTTTATCATGCTGCTACTTTAATATATTTTTTTCGACATTTAAAAAATAATCAGCAAGTGTATACAATTTAATCGGTTATCATTATTCCTTCTAGTCTCATAAGTCCTGATATAGCTCAGACTCAAAGTAATGTAAGATAAAGGGTTATTTGTCATATGCTTCTGCTTTATTAATTAAATAAAAAAAAAAACAAAGGTCAGTGCACACCAACTCAAATAATCACCTAACCCTCCGAAACGGGTACGTCAAATAATTGGCCACACATCTGCCGGTACAAAGTAAATAATTGAACTGAAACAATTATAAGTACATGTGTACCCGTTTAAAAACGCATCAAACGCGTGCCGTGCCGTGTCCATTGCGGGAGCAAACGTTTTAATGTAGTGCCGTACTGTGCTGCCCGGGTTAATTGCGTCCACGCGTTTCCAGGGGAACCATGTTGCGATATGAGACTAATTGACATTTGTATTGATGCCCTGTTAGTTGTTTACAATCTCTCTAACGTTTACATAAAACCCACCCGTAGAGCTTTTGTGTGTTTTTTAAAAAAATAACACAACAGCTGCAAATCGCTCTGATAACGTCGTGATCAGATTTCACTTGGTAGTTTAAAAATAACACGTAACAAAAGATTTTAAATTGTATTCTTATGAAAAATGACCGATTCATAGTTTTGATGTGATGGAGCCACGCTTCGTACATACTGTTTTTTTTTTTGGGGGGGAAAGTTACAATCACTGAAGGCAGTGACCGGTTTGATCGGTATCGGTAAAGTGCTATACCGGCTTAGTGATGAGCTGTTCGCCAAGTAGCAGTGACAGTCGACGGACGACGGACTCGCGAGCCCAAGCAAGTACAAATAATTTTAGGAGCTTCATACTGTCTTGTAACAATTTAAAGAGCCGACACTTTCGCCCGAATTTAATAAGTTATCGAAAAAAAAATCCGCTGAATTTCAACTGCAATTTCGTTTTGCTAAATTACAACTTCGTATTCGTAATAAGCCACCCCGAAAACCTCGGAGTACAGAGTTTCACGTTTTCGAAGAAATTTTGCACCGTATTTCATCCGCCATTTTGTTTTTCTAAATTTTGACTTCAAATTCGAAAACCCTAGAGTCCATTTTGGCAACCAGCGTGAAGTAATATCATAAGGTTGCCGCGTTTTTCCTATGTTGCGATATTGTAGCCGCAGAACCAACTTGACGAAGTCGTTGTCTATAGATATATTTTTATGACTTGGTGATATGAAACGGCTTTCTTTATTTTCTATATTCATATCTATGTTTAGCCCTTTTAAACCCACTGTTGAATATAGACCTCTCTAAGAAACCAGCAAAATCCAAGTTGCATTTTTTGCATACTGGCTATGTTTGTGCTTATCAATACGATGCTAAATTCTACATTTGAGTTTTTTTTCTTTACTTAGTACTAAAGAGATCATGGCTCTCTTTTAATGTATGTTTTGATGGGATAAATATTAGCTAGTGTGTACGTGGTTGGTTTAGTGAGAATCTAGCCTGGCGTTAGATTTTTTTAGATTCTCTGTTAGATAAATAATTGAAAATTGATTATTTGTGTTTGTAATCAACTTAAATAAAGGAATATATTTCATAATTGTTATTTAATTATTGAATAAATTGTCCACTGAATTTATTGATTGGCTAAATTTCAATTAACATACAGTGGAAAAGGTTGTTTGTCATGTTGAGACTAAATCGCAAGCCTCGAAATAAAATCCAACTAAACTATGAAACAAATACATTTTTCGACGTAATACATAAATAATGTAAACAACTAAAGAGATCGTGAAATTATTTCTTTAACTATCTACCACCGTTTCGTAATAAAGGTATCTCTAATGAATGTGAAACAACCAGAAGACTCACCAGGTATACAATGTATTTTTGTATACAATTTTTGTATTCGATTTTAAGTGCCTTTCCCTTAGTCTTCTCTTATGTGGGAATGGCACACACCATATTACGGCACTGACGATGATACTCGATAAATATATAACAGAAAGCAAAAAAAATAAAAAGAACTAACAACAAACATAGATCACGTAAGCGTTGATCTCCTAGAACAACCGCAAATACATGCTTTAAAGTGCCATTAAGTTACGTTGTAACGAGAAAATCCAATTTAAAGCGGATTACTATTCTATTAGGAGAACAGTCTCTCGGTAGAGCATGATACAATCCAGACTCAGCCCGCAGTTATAACACTGTACAGTAGATTGATACAATCCAGACTTAGCCCGGAGTTATAACACTACAGTAAATTTCTTTTTTTTTTTTATGGGAAAAAGCGGCAAACGAGGAAGTGGTTCACCTGATTGTAAGTGATTACCGTCATCTACATACATCTGCAACACCAGAGGTGCTGCAGGATATTTGAAAGATGGGAGGGAGGGTGAGGAAGGGGATGGCAAGGGGGAGTGGGCCTGAGGTTATCTCACTCACCGATCGAAACCCAGAAGCATCAAATGCCTCTAGTTCACGCCGGTATTCTGCGAGGCCGTGGTACCAACCCATTCGTGCCGGCCAATTCAAGCAGCAGCAGCAAACGCCGCCGCTAGGCTTTACCACGTTTTTTACCCACGTGGTTAAGAAAAGACTAAGGTAAAGCCATGAAAATCTCCGGTAGCAAGCCAGGTAATGTAGCACGCCACCTCTCACCCGTCACTTTATATGTCCTGGAGAAGAAAATAGTGGGTTCCGTCAGCTCGTTGCTTCACTGTGCCAAAAAGAAGTTCGTAATTTCTGCTTGCCCCCTATGGGTAACAGGCGAAAGTGCTTAAATATAATATGATCTTCTTATAAACATGCTTAAGTTCGTGGAGCGTTTGCTTACACTCAACACTCTAGTCAGATGACTTTCTCGCTATTTGAATTAAATATTAAACGGAGTTTACTCCGCCCCGAAAGAGGCTTTATCTCATTTTAGCAGGAAAAGAAAAAATAGAGAAAATCTAAAAAATTAAGTACATAATAAAAACCGTTATACATTCGCGTTACACGGGATAGGGCAAAATCTAATGAACAGACCATGTTTGAGACACAGAGTTTTTGCCAGGCATCTATGTTATGCCATGCCTTGCACGATTGAAGTGATGGCAGATTATCTTCCTTCATAAGAACTAAGTCAACTTTAGTGAGTAGATTTATCAGCACGTAAGCACTACTTAAACTCTTCTGGAGTTTTAACATGGAGGAGTACATCATTCATTATGGTCGGCTGGATATCCATGATCCCGACTGATGAGATTGAGGTCAAAAACTTTGTCCTCGGACTCAAACTGCATAGTGCCACAGGCTGGGATGACATAAAAAAACATACATAGTACGTGTGTATATAATTATATATTTATATATATAAATATGTATTTATTATTGTATGCGTATTTAAATATTGTATCTATATATAGATATACACTTATTACAAATTTTTTTCCTCTCTTTAGTTCTGTCTATTCTATCACCTACACCTACTTCAATTCATCTCTGCGTCGTCCAAAGGTTGACTGGTAGAGAATGCTTCTGGCATTAGGTCTGCCTATATATATTTTCATGTATATGAAGTTTAATAAATAAATAAAAAGCAGTGTTTCTAAAAAAAGTGATAATTTCTTGATTGATGTGATTGTTCAACATTGTTCCGTGTGGATTCTATTGAGTACCTTGGGGTACATATGGACGATAACCTGAATTGGAGAACACATATTTCGTCATTGTCTTTGAGATTAAGAAAAATTCTATACATTTTTAAGACTCTTAGAATAGTTGCAGACGTCAAATTGATAATCCAAATTGGCAAAGCCCTTGGCGAGTGCCTTATTAGGTACTGTATTTGTGCGTGGGGTTCTGCAGCAAAATCTCACCAGGTTACTGTAGAACGCGCGCAACGTGCTCTAATAAAAGTGGTACTGTATTTAACTAACAGACACCCTTCGACAGATGTCTATGATAAAGTTAATGTGTTAAGTGTAAGAAAATTACTTATCTATATCGGAGACTCTCCTACGCTACCATAAAAAGATTGTGCCTTATTTGCCTGACTCATTCCTAAGAGTTGACCGTTGTCCTGTGCCCAGAGTTAAAACAAGATTCGCACAGAAGCATTTTGTTATTATTGTTCCATGCCTTTAAAATATATTAAATAAAGAAAAAAATATCGAAAAATACTGTAATAATGTAGATGAAGTAATAATTCTAACATGGCTTAAAAAAAATGTTTATGAAGGTACTGAGAAAGTGTTGACAAATTTTAATTTATAAAACAAGTGGCCGCATGAGACACGACACACACACAGACTTAGAAACATGCAAACCTATACACTAATGTAGATTTTTTTTTCATTGTTATTTTTTTAGTAAGTACGTAATCATAGATCATTGTAAATTCTCGTTTATATTTTAAGTAGTTGTTTGTTAATTTACTTTAATGTACCCATCAATATGTAGCCTAATCGTATGGAGGAAGCCACTGGCTCATGAAAACACAGTGTTAACTAGTTCAGGGGTCTATGGATTCATTGAACATAAATTGTCGCATCTATTATAATAAATCAATTTAATATTATTATTATTGAAACGTGTATTGCTGCAGCTAAGCATAAAAGCTACTGCTTTTTAAAATAGCAGCTATTTTCGTCCTTACACGGCTGGACATAGTTTCCCAAGAAAGCAGTTAACAAAAAGGCGGTCGGTAAACGCAGCGGTGGTACCATCACATATGCTTAATTCCGATGGTTATGCTAATTGTGCGTTTTATTATTATTTTATATATATTGATATTTTTTACTGTTTAAACTCCTGTCCTGTAATTTACTGTAATTAATTTTTTTTTTTTAAACTATCTTATTTATTTACACATAAAAGAGCAAAAAGGTGATCTCTACCAGTCTACCATACGGTTGAAGAGAGAAAATAAAAAAGGGTGCACATATGGATAATCTAAATATTATATATATACTCAAATAATATACTACGATACAGTACTTATATATGACGGTACATGTAATTCTAGTTGTTCATTACATAAAACACATTGCACACTACATACATAAGTGTATGTACACATATGTATATATATAATTACTTACATGATTTTTGATATTTTATTATAACTGTCAACAAAAATTTAATTAAAAAAAAAGAAAAAGCTTCTGTTTTAGAATAAAAAACTACAAGTCTTATATTATCTGTAATACTTTTTACTCGAACCGTTTAAACCCCAAAAAGAGTCGCCGCAGCCCATCTGCCGCCCGCATTAAACAACCATAATTGTTCGTAAATAACATAAATTATTATTTCGAAGACATGAAATCTGCCAACCCCCACTGAAGAAGCGAGGCGAACACTTTTCGGCTCTCGGCAGGCTGTTACTTATAGTGTCTGTGTTACTTATCCTTAATAGAAGGAAATTAGCTATTTTACTTAATAAATTGATAGAAGTTATGCGTCGAGTGGAAATTAAAACTAAAAAAAAAAATATTGCAGAGCCAAAATTAAACGCGGTAATTTAATTTAAAATAAAAAAAAACTGACAATGAACGCAGCCAACTGGTGCTTCGCGCTCTTTTGTCTACATATTAAAATCCTACCGCGGCACCCGCTGCTTCATGCTATTTACGACACGTTAATTTGATTTAAATTAATAATAATTTATGTGAACTTCTGTACCTAACAAAAATATTTAATTTAATAAAAAATCTAATATGAATTTCAGTTACGCGTGTGAGTTAAAAGCATTTAAACTTAAATAATTCTATTTAGAAGTAAATACAACACGATTCAGAAAAGAAGAGATTTTTTGAAAAAAAAAAGTTACGACAATTCTGTCAGCCTGTCAGATATGTTATGACACAAACAGTTTTAAATTTATTGTGATTATTTCCTTTATAAAGATAGGTAATAGGGGTATGAATAAGTATGAAGTTTCCGTTTCAATCGATCTTTGAATAAAAATAAAACCTTGCTTATTGTTTCAGGTTAAAACTTTTTTTACACAAAAACTTTAACATTCATAATTTAAAAAAATCATGACAGTCTGTTGTTTTACATTCAACTGTTTCTACATTCACTATTTGAGTAAATCATGAGTGAGTGAGTACGCACTGTGCGTTTTTGGTTAAATAGTTTTCGTAGAGGAAACTTCGACTTGTAGACTGAACCACGTGGAGGACCAGACATCTGACATTTAGCACATCTGTAGCTCCTCTGGTGTTGTGGATGTTCGTGGGCGTCGGTGATCACTTACCATCAGGTGAGCCGCACGCTCGTTTGCCCCCTTCATCTATAAATAAAAAAAAAAAAAAAAAAAAAAAAAAGACACTGAGGATCCTTATCAAAGATAATCGCAAGTGAAAAATGTAACGACTGAACCAGGTCAAATACCGGACAATGTCCCGAAGTGTAGCCCATCCATATAAATGTAATGGTTACTGTTTGGAGATCACTTCATGGTGTAATTCACTATAGCTTTTTGAGATCCGATGTATAAACAATAACAGCAGATATCTATAGTGAAGAACTTCGGACAACGAAGACGAAAGCAGAGAAACGACCCCGACTCCTCAATCGATCTTCTCCATGATAACGTCAACGTCCGTGCTCGCCAGACCTAACCACTAACCATTTTTCCGGATTTTGGAAAATTTCCTGCAAGGAAATAAACTTTTTTTACAGAAAGCGGGACAAAGTCCCTTCACAGACTCTACAAGTCTTGATCTCCAGTGTTCTATGGCAAATGCGTAAATTAGCTTTCCATGAGATGGCAGAAATGTATAGATAATGAGGGTAAATACTCGAATTAAATTAACATATTTTTCTTGGAATAAAAGGTTTTGAATTTGAAAATATAAAACGGTAATTTCGTGCTTTGACCCCCAAAAGTTTCACAAATTTTCAAATACAGTTGCAAAATCGAAAATACTCGGGATGTACGTCAAAAAATATGTTGATTCTGTTATTTATACACCAGCATAAACCTTTTGTTTATATTTTTATTTATTTAATACAACTATAAAGAAAGACGAGATTTAACATTCTACAATTACACATATTTAAAATTTTGTATTGGGAAAAGAAGCAAATTAAAAAAAAAATGTCTAGTATATACTTTAGTTTCATAGTGCGTGGGTGTACCGGGTTCTTTCCCCGGTGGCCGGCACTACTAGAATTAGCTCTATTTACCTCGCGAAGGAAAAGATCCTGAGGAAACCAGCTAGTCTAAAAAAATATTATAAAAAAATATTATTTCATGGGCGTGTGAAGCCCAGCAACCCGCTCTGCAGCAGCGTGGCAGGCATTTGAGAAGGAGGCCTTTGTCCAGCAGTCGGCACTTACTGGCTGCTACTTTACTTATACTGTTTGACTGTTTGCCGTTTAACCGGCATTTCCGATTCTGCCTTAAACACATAACATACACACCTACGTTTCATTTCGTTCGGTTAAGAAGATTCAATGTCACAGCTGGTTATTTCGAATTGCAGCGACATTTGTCCGAGCATAGCCCTTGACTGCGCATAGAGAGACACGCCCACGTATTTACAACCATTTATCCGATGTAACGCATAAGCGGTAAGATCTAAAGAAAGATCAGGTGCAGTTTTAGTCTTACGAGCCCCATACGAAACCAATCATTTATGTTTTTTGCACCAATAACGGCTTCGACCTCTTTTTTTTTTATGAAAAATAGGCTTGCGTTTGACCTCAATCTTGCCCGATGGAAGGCGAAGATGAGACCTAGGATGGTACACGCTTGCCTAGATGTCTGTTCATTTTGGGCTTTTAGTTAACTAAGCTAACCACGCAACGCACGCAAGCAACACGGTCGTCAATTTTTACAGATTAAGGCCTTAACTACGGTTAACGGTTGATGAATTTTCCAAATATGTTTCTTTCTGCACCGCTAGTTCATAAACTCGGTCGCCGGCGTCATTAAAACTAGTAGGTACGTCGCAAATTTAAATTGTAGTAAAACACTGTAGGGAAATAAAAAAATAAACCGAACTTCCGCCAACCCGCACATGGACAGCCTGTTTGGCTAAAGGCCTAGTAGCCAATGCCTAATAATGCTAAACATTTCAGCCTGACTCCCGGTAATGGATATTCTGGAAGACCTATGCCGTTATTTTAATGTTTAATTAAAGAAAAATCAGTCCGATATTCCTTGTACCAAAAACGTCTAATAGTGTATAGGAAACCCTTTACTAACGTGGCAGAGTTCACACCTGTATCATAATATGGATTCCATAAATTCGATAGTTACTCAAAAATTTTATCATATATCCGTCGGTTAAAAGAACATTTATCTTACACGCCGTAATAAATATGGGGGTAAAGGGACACGTGGGAATATTAACGTTCCGAGTTTAATTGAAGAAAAATGTCGTACGCGGTGTCGTTACCTCAATTTTGGGTAAACTTTTAAGGGTTGTCCAAAATGTTTTATGTTAAAGATTGAACATAGCCTAGCATATGTATAGCCCGTAGAGTTCTAGTCTTTATTTATTAATACATTACTGTTTATATCATTTATTTTTTTATTCTCACGGAAAACTTTACCACATAATTAAAAGTAAATAATTCTAAAAATTATATCTAAATTAGAGGAAATCAAAATGTTTTAAATTGATCTTGACATATCTATGACTTATCACAATAAAAAGTTTAATTGGTATGTACCAAGGTAATGTATACCTTACCATTTTCTCCAAATAGTTTACTAGATGGAAGCACTTCTCTCTAACCTGTTTCTGCCACCAAGCAACAGTGCAATCTCAATTGTATACTGGTTTGAAGGGCATAGAGATCCAGTATTATTACAGGCTGTGTGGAATCCCATTATAGTGGTGACAACTCATCTTTAACCTTCTTTGTTATCATTTATTTGCAGTTGTCCATAAGCTGCTATCATCAACATCAGGTGGACTGACAACAAAAAACTGCTTAAAACTATAAGAAACTCCATCAAAACCATGGTAGCACTCTGTTGTCCGATGTACAAGTTTTTCAATGTTTCGTGGGGTTGTCGGGTATATAGAACTAAACCACACCTGTCTAAAGGTGAGTGTCACATAGCCGTCTTTCTCGAATTGTATGTATGTATAAATTCACGCCTTGTTCTCAATGGGGTAGGCAGAGACAATCTTCTTCCACTTGCTACGGTCCTGACATACGTCTTTCGCATCTTCCACTTTCATCAATCTTCGCATGCATGCTCTTTGGTTTAGCGTACTCTTGACCTGGCCTTTTTCCAGAACGTCTCCGATTTGATCGTGAAATGTTCGCCTAGGTCTTCCTCTCCCGGCTCTACTCTACCCGTCATTCTGAAATTGAGGTACGTATATTATAATATATTGCTTAGCTTGGAGGTGTGTTCTGGATACCTTCATACTAACTTATAGGCATATCCAGTTTTGTGCTCGTTTTTTGATTCACGGATTCTTTGTGTATTTTTTTTACTATTTTAATATTATTTTACTTCCATGTTCATATTTAATTCAGAATTAACTGATATATTTTAGAATATACAACCAATTCGAAAACGATCTTATTTACCTAAAAGGCTTTAATATTCGGGATACTGAATGTCAATACACCCGCCTACGCTTGCCTAAATGGTTTTCATATCTGTAATGGAGGAACAGATAAAATCTGCTTATGAATAAATTTTGAATAAGTAAGTATATTTTCTACCATCTTGCTTTTTAGCCAACATTCGTCAATCATTTATGATCTTATATTAACTTTTTTTTTAAATTTAGGGATTATCTGTCTCTGTTGACCTTCATCATCATCATCATCATCATTTCAGCCTATCAGAAGTCCACTGCTGAACATAGGCCTCCTCCAAAGATTGCCACGAAGCTCGGTCCTGAGCCACCTGCATCCATCGACTGATTTATTTGTTGACCTTAACACCAGATAAATTGAATATAATTTTGTACAAGGTGGAAACGTATCTATTCACCTTCTTCGATTGAAGTTATTTCCAAGTGCCAATGGTCTTCAGAAGCCACTTACCATCAGATGGGCTGTTAGCGCGTTTTCAACCCAATTCAATAAAAAATCTAATATCTTAAAAATTTAAGATATTTTTTAAGAATCAAAAGAAACATTACAAATCTTCGTGTTGTCTTTAAATTAAGTTTCTACTTAAAGTATTTTATTTCCGCGCAGAGCCAACCCTGCGATGGCAACCGGGGTGTAACCTAGACATTGTAGATAAGGAGACCACTTTGACCGACCGACCATTATACCATCTAACCAATAATTTACTCATTAAACTTCCGTAATATTGAATTTTATTTGTTTAGGTTCAAAGCACATTTGCAATTGAATAGACTGTATTCTTTTTTTATTGCCAGAGTGACGAAAGCTAAGTATTTGTTCATTATTTTTTTTAGTTACTAATGTTTCAATTAATCAGATCAGAATAGAAAAAAGGTAATTCAAACAGAATTATGTGTCGTACTTATCTACAATATTATATTCTGACTAGCTAGACTAGCAGATGTTATTCTGCACTTTCCGGTAGGTGGCGTGGAGAGTTAGATTTCTTGTTTATTTAATAACTCGACCACAGCGCCATCTATTGAGTTCAGATTTTATCACTTTCTTTATTGGCACAAAATCAACTCCTATTCACAATATACATATGTATGTTTCTCAATTCGCTATACTAAAGCTACATTATACATATATGAATATTGTGAATCCGTATATTATTGTTATATACCGTAGTTTTGGTCCGGAAATATAGAATTTGTTAATAAATCGTCTACAGCGCCGCTTATCCTATCCAAGCATAGCTATGAACCAACCAAAATATTGTGTATATATGACGTCAATCGGTCAAGTTGTTCAGATGTTACACGATCAATAACGGACGCATCAAAAATATATAAAGATAATTCCATAAGTACCACTACTTTTCCTCATTTGTTGAATATTAAAAATAATTCTCGTCTTTACCAGCCTTTGTGTTCACAGCTTAACATAGGCATAAGAAGGTGCCAGCAAAAGCCAGAAAGATCTTCTCGAAAGGTTGATGTTGAGGAAGCTAGTACCCTAGCACTAGTGTTGCTTCTCCCCGTCATCGATCTGTGAGATTAGAGTTCAGAAAATCGGGATGGATTTTATGCCATCGTTCGGTCACCATAGTGCCGTTTGTGAGCGAGCATGGTGCACCGCTTGCAGATGAGTTTTAAATTTGTCTTAATGGGTCTGACTGTAAGATATTTCAATGTGGAATAAGTATTAATATCTAAGTCATTCGCTTTTGCGGCTATAAGGCTCTGGAACAAAATACCTCTCGACATTAAAAAAGCTCCTAATAAGTTTGCCTTTAAAAATAACATCCGCAAACATGACAGAAATGTTGCAAGTCTGTACTAGTGCTGCTGTTTGTTATTGTGCCGGTTTAGTTGTTTGTCCTGACATGTATATTATTCTATGTATATATGGTATATTTGTATATATGTTATTTATGTATCTATCTATGTATGTGTATATGTATGTATCTACCCATCTGTGTAAGAATATATTTTGATATTTATATCCTTTTACTGGTTTTATTCTCTTAGTTGTATCGCCTCTATTATGTATATATCTCTGCTTAGCCTTAGAGAATGCCTCTAGGCATTAAGTCCGCCATATGTACCAATTAGTGCATAAAGATTAAATAAATACATAAATAAGTAGTACCTTCTTACAAATTTTCTTCTAAAATGTTTCTCTCTTTTTGTGTACAAAATATTGAAATACCCCCAAACTCCCCTACCAATTGACATTATAATATTCGTATGACTAATACAAGATATCAGTATTATTCGTGCGTGAGTTTACAAACCGTATGTCGCTTAGCTTCTACTCAATTGGTTCACTTCGCGCCAATGACAGAGCAACTCTTTGAAGCCATATTTATTTACAAAAATACTGGTATTAGAAACCTATTTAACATAAATTTGAAATTTGAATAATTTGACAACTCCATCATCGCTGATTAGCACAAGCACAACCTGACCAATATATATAAAAACAAGGGTATATTTTTATAAATATACTACATTTGTTTTGAGCAGTGCATCTAAACCAATAAACCTAATACAAGCTTTAGCATAATATGCAAGGATATTAGAACAGTGGGTAACAAAAAAGTCTTAGCATGAATCAAACCATTTCCATTATTTAATCTTTCATTATAATTTATAATAGGTAACCATAATGATAACCATGTGTGGTCAAGCATGCAATGTTAAAATAATCCGCGCAGATGTGCACCAACCCTAACAAGTCTATATTTATTTATAATTCACTTTTATCCTAATCGCACATTTTTCGTACGCGCGTGACACGCGTCCATTGTGCAACAAACATTTTGACGTCAACAATGGCCGATTGTTCGATAATCGTGGCTGACCATTTCTGCATTAAAAGTGGCTAATTATTTTGTTAACTTAATTATATATGCACGTTAGTTACAATGGCGACCGTGGTTGGGAATTTTGTTGCGTAATTATGGACGTTGTTTGTTTTTTTTTTTGCATATAGGATGAATGTAACTTGCGTTCTCGTACAAGATCGTTTATTGCTGTCAGCGACGATGGATAAATACGACGAAAAATACTAAACTAAAATGAAGCAGGCCTATGACAGGCAGCAGTGTCTATGGTGCGAGGTGTCTGATACTGCGATCGGCAATCCGTTTGCCTAGCGTGGAGATTATGGAAAATGTCCAGCACTGGACTGCTAAGGTCTATGCTGTTAAGGCAAGGTAAGGCAAATTATAAGCATGTCAAAAAAGATTATCATTCATTATATGATATATTACAACGTATATTATGTAAAAGCGACATTAGCAGCCTGTATATCCAACTGCTGGGTCCTCGAAATGATTTTTTAAATTTTTTCTCAAACAAGCAGGTTTCCTCGCGATGTTTTCCTACACCGCCGAGCAAGTGGAAGATTGTGTACATAAATTAAATGGAAGTGACAGTTATTTCGTCGATTAGTCGAACTATTTTACATATGTCTTATGTCACGATCACTTATAATCAATAAAAACAACGAATCACTTTAAAAAGAAAAAAAAATAGTAATTTCGTTCGATACCTTTGACAGCAGACCATAGATAAACGCAACGTTTTTTTTAAAAGACATATCGAACCATAAAATTCGTTTAATGGAAAATTAATCGAGCACAACCCCTAAAATACTAAAAAGTGACTAACCGCGAAAACCATACCGTTCGTTACGCCACGACGGCACAAATCGACTTGAACGACAATTTCGTATGCAAATCTAGAATATCTTAAGCGTAATCAAAATACCCCCTCGCGCCATACATCGTTGGCTACAGTCGCGAACAGAAGTGGATGGAAATATTTTCACATTTGTGTATATTTCATTGAGTTTTTGTCGAACGGCCGGACAGCTGAGTTGCAGAAACGTGTAAATATTCTACACAGAGCGGAAAACAATTTTGATTTTAACGATGAGGTGTGACGATGTCCGCTTGGTCTGATTTCCACCACAGCGGCAACTCCCGAATACTAATGGCAGTTGGCAACTGCCCGTCGTGCCGTAAGTGTGCGCACAATCACACGTGTTTATTGTATTAGTCGTATAATGTATTTATTAATATGAATATTATTTGAATTATCTGGTATCCTTGCTTTAGGTTTTTTAGTACACGCGAGTGACCCCGACCTCGATCTCTGGTACCGGCACTACTAAAATACCTTATTTAAAATTTAAGTGCTCAATTCACCGCGTACTCGATAGTGAAGAGAAACGTGATGCGGAAACTTCCATGTCTGTGAAAATAATAAACATAACATCTCAGAGGCATATACAAGAAATGAACCAATACGGAGATGCGTGACGCATACTCTCTGTGGTCCATTTACCGGAACTTAAAACGTGGTAGAGCCAAGCGGCGGCTTTAGCTGCTGCTCGAATGGGCCGGCTCGACCGGATTAATACCACGATCTCCCAGAATACCGGCGTGAAGTAGAGGCGTCTTGTGGTTCTGCGTTTCGTTCGGTGAGTGTGGTAACCGGAGGCCCACTCCCCCTCCCCATTCCACTCCTTATCCTCCCTCCCATCACCCAAATACCCTTAAAGGTCGGCAACGCACCTGTAGCTCCTCTGGTGTTGCAGATGTATGTCGGCGACGGTAATCACTTACCATCAGGTGAATCTATTACTCGTTTGCCGCCTTACCCATAAAATAAAACTTACTTTATTTTGTACTTCTATATATATTATCATCACAACTTTTTCTCCAAACGTCACAATATAGCAAGGGAATTAATATCTTAATTCGTAACAACAGGACCATTAAAACTTTTTCGTTCGACTGTACAAACAGATGCCAGAGAGCGCTAATTTAAATGCAACAAGGGGTTACCCGCGACGCATATACTACATTGCCCTTGTCCAACGTCACGGGTTATGATCTCTGGCAAATGATACGTAGTACAGTATACTCGTATATCTATTATTATATTTAAATTGAAAGCAACAGAACACAAAAAAAAGTATCTAGAATTAAGGCCAAAGTGAACAGACACCTTTTAGGCAAACGTGTAACATCTTAGGCCTCATCTTCGCCTTCCATCAAGCAAGATTGACGTCAAACGTAAGCCTATTTTTTATGACAAGAAAAAAAAAAGTTAAAATGCCAAATACGGACCATACCACTGCTCACTAATTCTAATAGCAGCGAAGAAAGTTCTTCGACTTTTGGATAGCGTCGCGCACGATCATCTGCAACAGCCCGAGGAGCTGCGGGTGCGTTTCCGGCCTTCAAGGATATTTAGGGGGATGGGAAGGAGTTTAAGGAGGAGGGGAATGCGCCTCCGTTTACCTCGCTCACCGAACAAAATGCAGAAGCACAATATGCCTCATCCTCACGCCGGTATTTTGCGAGCTGGCGGCGCTAACGCGGACGAGCCAACCATTCGAGGAGCAGCTAAAGCCGTCGGTTGGCTCTGCCACGTATCTTACACGTTGATTTTGTATAAACAGACAGATTGAAGATAGTGGTAATGTAGTTGTGCCTCTGTACAATTTCGATCACGGCGGCAACATCATATACTCCCGGCAGGTGAGAACTGCACAGGAGATATTATAGTGCCGACAGTGTACGCGCACACGTATGCACTCACTCGTCTTTCCCTTCCCGTAACCGATATAACGCTTGCTATAAGACCGGCGGACAAAACCCAATAATAATTTGCGGTTTGCGGTTTCCTCTCTGCATTCCCACTGCTGGGCAAAGGCCTCCTTCTCCAATACGTGTGAAGGTTTCGGAGCCAGGATGTGTCCGCCACTCTGCTCCAATGCGGGTTGTCCTTGTATGTCCTAGAAATAATGTTACTCAGACTGTGCAGGTTTCCTCACGATGTTTTCCTTCACCGCCGAGCACGTGATTTAAAATCACTATAAGCACTGGGCATCGAACCCAGGGCAATCGCGCTCTATGAAATTAAAGCAAGCGCTCCGACCACTAGGACCGCTAAACCCATTTAACACCAGTATAATTATGGGCTGTGTAGTGTTCCATCTTAGTCCTCAGGGGTGACAATGCATCTGTAACCTTCTTTGATTAAAGTTGTTTCTAGGTATCCATGGGTTGCAGTAGCAACGTTCACCATCAGGTTTTTCACTCCAAGCCAATTAAAAATACTCTGGCTGCTGCTATTCGTACCCAAGACCATTCGTACATGGTTCAGTAACCAGGTACGATCTAAACTAAAAGTAAGCCGCGCAAGCAAGCAAATAATGCAAATAATGCAAGGGCAAATACGTCCTGAATTGTAAACAAATAAACCCCCAAGTTCATGAACTTGGGGGTTGATTGGGGGAAGCATGCTTCATCGACTCCGCCTACGCCGGACATCTGTCCATTCTATTTGCACACATAATCGCGTCACCAACCAGCCAACAGTAAGGTCATTAGGATGCATTGTGTCCGAAAAAAAAAACAATTCAGCTGAACAAGAGTAGCAGCTTCGTCCGGGGCCGTGTATTTTTTGATTTATATTGACAAGCCATCTTACCGCTATTGGTTTTCGGGTCTGGTTGTTTTCTAACACTACATCTGTACCTTCATTCGATCTGATCGCATAAGCGTTACATCGGATACGGGAAGGTAGAGACGAGTGAGTGAGTCTCTGTGGGTGTGCGTACATTGACGGCACTATTATATCGCCTGCGCAGTTGACTGCTCCCGATCGTATACGGAAGTTGTCGGTCAGATTTATTTATTTATTTATTTAAGCTTCATACAGAAAGTGGTACACACGGCGGACTTAATGCCTTAAAAGGCATTCTCTCCCATTAAACCATTAGGCTGAGCAGAGATAAATACGTAATAGAGGCGATAGAGCTAACAGAATAAAACAAGTAAAAAGAGATAAATATCTAAATATATACTTACACAGATAGGTAGATACATACATATATACATAGATACATACATACAATATATACAAATATACCATATACACATAGAATAATGAATTTTAATAGAAACAAATATACATGTCAGGACAAATAACTAAAACGACGCAATGACAAACAGCAGCACTAGTACAGACTTGCAACATTTTTGTTGTGTTTGCGGATTTAAATTTTTAAAGGCAAACTTATTAGAAGCTTTTTTTAATGTCAAGAGGGATATCGTTCCAGAGTATTATAGCCGTAAAAGCGAATGACTTAGATATGGGTACATATCTAAGTCATTCAGTGTGTTGTAAAGGCGTCAGCAACTTGAGACTACCCGAAGAGCGGAGAGAACAGTTATGAGAATCATCCGGGTATTGAAACTTAGATTTCATGTACTCAGGAAAACAAGCTCAGATGGTTATTATTACGGATTGACTTTGATTTGTGACTTCTTCTGGGTATGATCTTATTCATTAACCTTTTATAAATAGAACATCATCGTGTATGTCAAAGTCAACTGCTGGAAATACGACTCTCCCAAAGGATTTTTACTAATCTCCTGCCCGGCTGGTACGCGATAGCAGCACCAGACGCCTCGCCGCTGCCAATCATCAGTCTGGCATGTACGTGGGCGACCCAGGATTTCGTGTGAGAATCGAAGCCGCAATCCGCACGCCAAAAAATTGGCAATGGGTCGTTAGTGGCCCCGCACCTGCGGGTGCCTACTCGGCCCTATTGTATTTCCGCGTCTTTGTCCGCGTGTTATTAAAGTGAGTGCCGCCCGCCGCCCGCGCATACTGCACGGCGGTACTGTTTGCGACTTCGCCCCGCGCATACGTGTGCTCGCCCTCCGGTTTGAGCAGCCATGACACTGTGCCGGAGTGTCTCGTACTCAGTATTTGTCGCGTAGATCTTGTCAGGGTCGTCGGTCTCCGCGCCTCCATCTTCCCGCGTATTCGCGAGTTATTATTTAGTGAGAGCCGTCCTAATCCCGCGCACGCTGCGCGGCAGTCCCGTTTGCGACTTCGCTCCGCATATAGGGTCACTGTGCTAAGTGTCTCACAAGCGGGTTCCGTCGTGTCGGTTAGTCAGGGCCGTTGGTCGCCGCGCCTCCATCTTCCCGCGTATATTCGCGAGCTATTAAGTAGTGAGTGTCGGCCGTGTCCCGCGCACGCTGCGCAGCAGTCCCGTTTGCGACTTCGCTCCGCATACGTGTGCACACCCCAAGGGTTAGACGCAGCCATATACACTTTGCCTGAGTGTCTCACAATCGGGTTCTGTCGTGTCGGTTTGTCAGGGTCATAGGTCTTCACGCCACTATTAGCCTCCCGCATACGTGTGCTCGCCCCCAGGTTTGAGCAGCCATAACACTTTGTCGGAGTTTCGCAGTACAATATGTCGTGTGTCAGTATATCGCTAGTGGTCTCCGCATCAGCGGGTCCCTACTTCGACTCTACCACTTTTCCCGCGTTCAATCGCGAGCCATTACTAGTGAGTGCCGTCCGTGTCCCGCGCACGCTGCGCAGCAGTCCTGTTTGCGACTTCGCTCCGCATACGTGTGCTCACCCCAAGGGTTAGAAGCAGCCATATACACTTTGCCGGAGCGTCTCACGATCGGGGTCCGTCGCGTCGGTTTGTCAGGGTTCACCGGTCTCCGCACCACTATTTTTGTCTTATCCTTCCGCGTATAAATCCGCGCGCCATTAAAGTAAATCGTCATCCCGCCAAACTCGCGGGCCAATCTGCTCGCGAGTCAATTCAGATGAGGCTGTGAAAGCCTCCGGGCTAACAGCGTGTGGATGGTTTTTAGTCGGTATGGTCCTCCTTCAGGGGATTGAGTCCGACATAACCCAGTTGCTGGCCTACCGGCCAGCAACAGGGTATGCGTAACAGCATTTTCCATCCAGGGAAAAAAAAACATTCCGCGCGAGTCGCTCGGCTACTGAGCCTAGTCAACCACTACATCAATATATACTATTCAAGGGCACATATATAACTATGAACAAAAATGAAATGAAATTATTATTTACGGATTTTACCGCGTTCAATTTTGTTTTTATATTCCTGACGTTTCGAGTGCTTTACGCCGGGAATATTAACACTAAATTAAACGCGATAAAATCCGTAAATTATAGTTTCATTACAAATGTGTAAGGTTCGCGAAAATACAAGAAATAATTATTGGAACAAATGTTCATCGGAAAAAGAACGTAATGAGTAATTCTGTGTATGCGAGTAAGAATGTATCTCATTTGTTTTTAATTGTTGTGTTAAATTGATCTTCACTACGGTCACCTCTATTAGAAACACGGAGTGGCTCCATCTGTGAATGACGTCATAACAACAGACAAATATTTGAAATGTAACAATTATTTACGGATTTTATCGCATTTAATATTTTTTTTTTTATGAAAAAATAGGCTTGCGTTTGACCTCAATCTTCCCCGATGGAAAGCGAAGATGAGGCCTAGGATGGTACACGCTTGCCTAGATGTCTATTCACTCTGGCCTTGAAGATATCCAGGTTATAGGTTTCCGGAAAAACTGACGTCGGCAGAGAGTTCCACTCCTTAGCCGTCCGCATAAAGAAAGAAGAGGCAAACCGCTTATATATTTGTTTTTATGTTCCCGACGTTTCGAGTGCTTTAAAGCAGCCGTGGTGACGGGGGGACAAACAGACAGGAGTGGAAAAAGACAGAGTATTTTATATTTAATTGCTTCAACTACCTACTAATTTTCAGTTATACCCGATAATCAGAACATTAACAAGACGCAGCGAAGTAGCATCGCTTGAATGAGTACAAAACGTATTTATAAATTTAAGGCGGGCGTAGCCGCGGATAACAGCTAGTATGAATAAAATAGAAACATTATAAACGTGGTAGAGGCAAGTAGCGGCTTTTGCTGCGGCTCAAATGGGCCGGCTCGACCAGGTTGGTACCACGGCCTCGCAGAATACCGGCGTGAAGTAGAGGCATCTTATGCTTCTGCGTTTCGTTCGGTGAGCACACTCTCACTCCCCATCCTCCTCCCTTCGATCACTCAAATACCCTTAAAGGCCGGCAACACGCCTGCAGCACCTCTGGCGTTGCAGATGTACGTGGGTGACGGTAATCACTTACCATCAGTAGTACCACTTCCTCGTTTGCCGCATTTCCCATAAAAAAAAAATCAGAGGTTGATCATTAGATAAAAAACTCAACGAATAAAAACTTGTTCATTAAACTTGTAATCGTCGTAGGCAACCGAAGCGTATCAAGATAGATTTCATATTTATAACCTCAAAGGGTGAACACGTCCTGTTGCGTAATAAGTATTAACGATTATACGCCGTCTTCGAGAGGGTTCCGTTGTATTTAAATCATAATTCTAATTAAAATATGAACCGCGGTGGCTTAGAGAAATGAGTTCGAATGAGGTTTTCATTGATCGGTGCCGGCATCACTAAAATTGTTAATTGCGATTTTAAGCTTTTAATTTATTACGTGCTCGCTAGTGATGGAAGACGTCGTAAGGAAATCTACATGCCTGGGAAATAAAAAAAACTCTATTTCTTGGATTTTATTCAGACTAGACAGGCTTTTTTTTTGGTGTGGCAACCCTGTTGATGACTTATATTTTATTATATTTAATATTTTCTTCCAATTTATAATTAAGTTGATAAATCCTTTATATCCTCTACAATTTCGTGTATTTAAGTAAAATAAAATTTTAATAAAATAGCGTGTGCATTTGTGCTTAATTCAAAACACTGTCAGGTAACGAAAATTGGTAAAAATTATATGTTATTCTTGTCACCCCTTTGTGCATAAATAATACTTTAGTGTAGTTATTATCTGTTCGGTTTCTTTATGAATTTTTTTATTGATAATTCTTTTGATATCGTCAATAGATTATACCTAGATATTAAACCTTTGCTTACTCGGCTACTTCGTTTTTTTTAACTTTATACAACACATATTAAAACCAATACTCACACAATGCTTAGTCACGCCAGGCGGAGAACCGACTCCAACTCCTGCTTAATGAACTTAAGGCATCCACGGGGCAGTGTCAGCAATTGCTCAAAGAAAGAGAGGACAATGAAAAAGAATTAAAATAAGAAAATGCTCACACACGGAATGCATAAATTTTATTTCTGTTTTATGTAATGTTTATGCGTTGCAAAAAATTCAATTAATTTATTAAGCTAAATGTGTAAATTCCTAATTCAAACTAGCTACCAAGAATTAAAAACATAAATAATGCCTGCCGAGTGTCGGAAAGTTCGTCACGCTTCTTCAGTGCGTGTTGGATTTCATGTCTTCGAAATAATTATTTTATTATTTCTCAGACATGCAAGTTTCCTCACGAACCCCCGACCACAATGTTTCGTTTAACCGGCGACCACGTGCTATTGCAAATGCAAATAAAATTAAAGTAATGTTAAGTCACATGATCTATTTGGAATAGTATGTGACCAGCGGTGTAAGAGGGAAAATAGCTGGTTTATATAAAAAAAACTTTTGCTTTTAATTCTATAATGGACTCTATGGAATCGTGTTCCACTACTACATAGATCATAGATCGTTACACAACTACATAGGTTAGCTATTCACACGTAAAGTTTGCTTTAACTGCGAACATGCTCACTAGATGTCGCTATAAATAATTTACTTCGAGGTATGGTTTTGTCAGCGAAGATTGTGTAAACTGAAACGTTGACATAAATATGACTGTTTCACCAGTATATTTTTCACACAATTTTTGGCATCCGTTACAACGGAAAATGTAATTCTTATTACGAATAATAAATGTAAATCTTGTTATAGTCGTATTAGAATCAAGTTTAAGAAACCACGATATAACGACAATTATATTTATATCTTGTTAGTTGCAGTATTTAATATTATGTTATTTAACTTATGAAATTATTAATAAAAATTATAGCACAATGAGTAAGAAATATCGAAAAAAAGCAATGAAACCTAAACAGTGCTCTCATAAATTCGTAATGTTGCAACAATAAACCTCATACTGCGTTGCCCTAGGGGTTGTAATATAATCCGTCCTAAACTTTGTTTATGGAGATTTCCAACCAACAATGGGAACGCTCGAAGCGATAATACACAACCCTACCGATGACTCTGCAACTTCATTGTTTACGTAACATTTTAATGGTAGGATCATCGTTAAGCTATACAATAATGATTAGGGAGTAAACGAAAAGACTTTTAGGAAAATGTTTTATATAAATGACTTGTTGAAACTGAGCTAGTTAATGTTAATAAAATATACTAACGCGTGGCGTAGTGGTTACAATCTACAGTCTCTACGCATAGTCGATCAATTACTTTTAATTGTAAGAAATGTTTTTATTTAAGTATATTGTGTTTAATTACTATAAGCTAGGCTACCCTGATCTCTTGCGTCTTTCACTCTCATATTTTTTGTTCAGAGACTTACTTTAAGTAAAACTAAACTATCTACATTGACATATTATAGAGGGTTGCTTCAACCCTCTCTCAGACTGTAGTGTACATCACAAAGTAACATTTTCGTTCCATTAGTCGGGTAGACCGGGGTCCACCACGGCCTCGCAGAATACCGGCGTGAAATAGGCGCATTGTGTTCCTCTGCGTTTCATTCGATGAGTGAGATAACCGGAGTCCCATTATCTTTGATTATCTGTTAGAAGTAGTTAGTAGCTAAAATATATGAAGTTAATTACTGTATAATCACAGATTATTAAAACCAAGTTTACATTCTCAATCTCAAGCTAGAGTCTGCCATTCGTCTATTTTCAATCAACTTCAAAATAAAAGAGAAGGTTATCAAAATGTTACGCGATATCTTCGCCGATTGTGAACCGATTTTGATGATTATTTTATTGAATAGGGAATTAGGAATTATATCTCAAGAGTGGTCCCATTTATATTTAATGGAAAATATTCCAGACCTAGAGGTCGTAGAAAGGGGTTGAAGTAACTTGTTTCTCTGAAACTTTGTTTCTAAATTCCCTCGTTGTTTTTAACGTGAACTATATTCTAACTAAGTTGGAGTGTAAACAGAAATACTAGAAGTGCCATGGACTTAACCGCTGTTAAAAAAAGTAAAACAGTAAGCAAGGATGACAAGTCTGAGCCACTCAAGCTCAAGCCTCGTTACGCTCGCTTGTGTGTCTAAATTTATTACCAACAGCGAGTGACTCGGATTAATCCCGGCCCTATATAATAGCTTTTTATCCACCCTCTTTGCATGGTCACGTATTGTTGTCTATGATAGCTATTATCTATGCAGAAATGCCGAAAATTGTAATGTTACTTTTGTTGCGTCCGTCAATAAACAAAGATTAGAGTACAATGAAACATAAAAATGCGCTTTTGATCCTGTACCTTTGGTATGGATAAAAAAAACTTAACTCAGTGATATACCTATTAAATCAAAATAGACAAATGAAATGACGTTGTTTGTAAAAATCCTTTTACCAAAATATCAGGTTTGATTTATATTTAGGAGTGCTACGTTGCAGTAGTATTATATATCTGCAGCTAAAATAGCAACATGAGCTGCAATATTTCGTGTCGTAAATGTCGTTTTAATTCTTATTTTTTTAATTGTCAGAAGCCAAATGTACGAGCCAGCGGCTCACCTGATGGTAAGTGATTACCGTCGCCCACGTACATCTGCAACACCAGAGGAGCTGCAGGTGTGTTGCCGGCCTTTAAGGATATTTGGGGGATTGGAAAGAGAATGAGAAGAGTGGATGGTGCGGGGGCAGTGGGCCTCCGGTTACCTCACTCACCGAACGAAACGCATAAGCACAAGATGCCTCTACTTCACGCCGATGTTCTGCGTGGCTGTGATAGGCACTAAAACACACAAACGTGTCTGGATCAGAGACACATTCATTGGCAAAGAGGCATCGTTTTGGTCCGCAGGGGTCTTGTTTGTTAAATTCACAATAATTCCGTCTAAAGTTAGTGCTCAATAAAATCATACCGTCATATTTTTCACATCCAAGACATGGTTACGTTTATAGGTAACCGTAAATGTCTAAATTTATTACCAACAGCGAGTGACTCGGATTAATCCCGGCCCTATATAATAGCTTTTTATCCACCCTCTTTGCATGGTCACGTATTGTTGTCTATGATAGCTATTATCTATGCAGAAATGCCGAAAATTGTAATGTTACTTTTGTTGCGTCCGTCAATAAACAAAGATTAGAGTACAATGAAACATAAAAATGCGCTTTTGATCCTGTACCTTTGGTATGGATAAAAAAAACTTAACTCAGTGATATACCTATTAAATCAAAATAGACAAATGAAATGACGTTGTTTGTAAAAATCCTTTTACCAAAATATCAGGTTTGATTTATATTTAGGAGTGCTACGTTGCAGTAGTATTATATATCTGCAGCTAAAATAGCAACATGAGCTGCAATATTTCGTGTCGTAAATGTCGTTTTAATTCTTATTTTTTTAATTGTCAGAAGCCAAATGTACGAGCCAGCGGCTCACCTGATGGTAAGTGATTACCGTCGCCCACGTACATCTGCAACACCAGAGGAGCTGCAGGTGTGTTGCCGGCCTTTAAGGATATTTGGGGGATTGGAAAGAGAATGAGAAGAGTGGATGGTGCGGGGGCAGTGGGCCTCCGGTTACCTCACTCACCGAACGAAACGCATAAGCACAAGATGCCTCTACTTCACGCCGATGTTCTGCGTGGCTGTGATAGGCACTAAAACACACAAACGTGTCTGGATCAGAGACACATTCATTGGCAAAGAGGCATCGTTTTGGTCCGCAGGGGTCTTGTTTGTTAAATTCACAATAATTCCGTCTAAAGTTAGTGCTCAATAAAATCATACCGTCATATTTTTCACATCCAAGACATGGTTACGTTTATAGGTAACCGTAAATGTCTAAATTTAACAAAACCATCTTCAAAAATAACAAGGTATGCCTTTATTGGAGGATGAGTTCACATTGAAATGTTTGTGGATTTTTTTGTGGCATACCGATTAACGTCACTGGTGTGACAACGCGTCTGTATTTCGTGTGTTAACAGAGAATAGATGTACAGTATGGGCATAGCGATCATCGAGTTGGGTTGTGTGCATGTTTCTCACACACAGGTTGTGAGTGCAGGCAGATTGTAAATCAAATATCTTTGTAGAGAGTCTAATTTCTTTTCAGATCCCTTTAACCGAATGGTTCAAGGGAATTCGTATCCCCTGTATGTGAAGGATTTTTCGAGACTTATCTAACATTTGTATCGTTGGTTTCTACATTAAGACGGCGACTGGCTCATCATAAACACGTTGTTCCAAATGAGCTCTGCTGAGAAGAGGGTAGAAACGACTAATATTAATATCTACCCTCTGAACACCCGGCCCAATGGTTACCATCTCTTTCTCCTAATGCCAACCTTACCTGCACGCGGTACACCCCGCTAGCAAACAAACTTCGCTCTGCCGACCGAATGATGGCGGAGTAACCATCCAAATTCGCTGTACATTTACCAATCAATTAGTCTGCAGTGAAAATGAAAAATAGCAATAATAGCGACATCTATTGAATATTCTAGGAATCTTTTACGTGTATGAAAGCCTCAGTAAAATTCATATTGAAAGTTCTAGTCTTTTACTACAGATGGCGTTAGTTAGTAACAATTTTTTTTATTTTGTATTTCATTTAAAGAAATATAAGTTAATATTAACAAAATTTCGTAACATACATTTATTTTATTTTGTGTTAATAAGCAATTTAATCATCGTTTAAAATTAATCCTCTATTACGCATAATATAAAAACCGCCTTTATCCATTACTTCGTATCAATGTAATGTTATTAGACTATCTTTGTTCGAAATCTCTGACTTGTAGGCTGCGTACATTTGGATTACAATCGGTAAGACACGCCGATCCGAGCGTGGGAACTTCTCAAATAGCACGCCTTGCCTGGACGACTTACTGTGTTTATATGTACATATAAATATAATAACAATGTTAGCAGATTTAAATTTCTTTATTTTTATGTAAATAAATCTGATAGTGATTGTATAAATAGTGTTTTTTACACAGAGAATTAATATTATGCTCTCGTGAGAGGACTTTGTTGGTATCCTCGTTCGCAGAGACAAATTGTCCGACTACGTGAGTCCAACTTCGACCAAGAGGGAAAACAGTGGGTGTGGAACCGAGACATTCAATCAGTCCTTAACTGCAGGCCGTACGATGAAACTCAGAATTGCTCAGCGGGCTATGGAACGGTTCGGTGTTTTTCTGCGAAATAGAATCTTCGACGACGATATCTGCAGGAGAACTACAGTAAGCGATGTAGTCTTAAGGATCAGTTAACAATGGACCGGCCGCATAGCCCGTGTAACTTATCAGATAACCGATGAGGAAGAAAGTTTCCGGAGTGGCAACCTGGTATAAGATACCTGGTATAAGATACCAGGCAAACCCAGTATAAGATGACCTCTGAACAAGACGGTCTAACCCACAGTGATGCAGGAAATCGAAGGACGCATGTTTTTTTTTTAAGTCATCGGGGGCAAACGAACGAGCGGCTTAACCACGTACTCGTAAGTGATCACCGTCGCCCACTTACATCTGCAACACCAGAGAAGCTGCAGGTGCGTTGCCGGCCTATGGTGATATTTTGGGGATGGGTGGGACGATAGTGCGGGGGGGTCGGGAGAGAGGGATTGGACCTCTAGTTCCCTCACGCACCGTACGAACCGCAGAAGCCCATGCTGCCTTTACTTCAAGTCGGTATTCTACGAGGGCGCGGTACTACCTCGGAATTCCGGTACTAGACCAGACCTGGCACATTCGGGCAGCAACAAAAGCCGCTTGGCTTTACCAAGTATAATAAAGGAAGTGAAGGAAGGAAGGAATTTTTTAAATATTATTTTTACTTTATTAATTGTTTTGTAATATTTATTATCATTATTTGTTCTATAAAACCTCTTGTAACAAATATTAATCTTACAACATTCCAAGTATAAATGTTATTCTATATATATGTGAAGTACAGCTAGTTATTATGTTTGTTCTTGTCACATTTTCAATTATTACACCAGCTTCACTGAAAATCAGCGCTGGAGCAGATGCTTCAGCATTATTGCTGAGTGGAGCCGTTTTAACATCACACAACAAATAACTTTCAGTACACTGATTCATAGATTGATCAATCAATCAATCTATGAATCATTTGTTAGTACCATCGAAGTCCTGGAAATGTTTTTTTTTTGTATTCTTTTGTAAACAGCATGTAATAGACTACTGTTTATTTTTCTTTTTTGATTGTTATAAACGGATGGTCTCTTAATTTTTTTTTTACAATATTTTCTCGGTGTGTGTTTTGTTACATTATTTTGCCCTTTTGACTATGTTAAATAAATGTTTTCTATTCCATTAAGGTGGCATACTCAATAACTGCAGAACATATCTGCAGAATTATTGACACCTTCTCAATTTGTTTAAATCTTTCGATTTACCAATGAGTATTTGTAACTCCTTTTACCGCTTAAACGACCCCGTCCCCCCTCCCTCTCATCCCCCTCCCCCCTTCCTCTCGTCCCCCCTCCCCCCATCCGTTCCCCGCATACTTTGGGAACACGAACTACAAAGAAAATTACGTCAATCAGGAGTAAATCCTGAGAGAAATCACTTTAATGACCCAAATATACCGTGGCCGAAATCATTAAGGCACATGACTATATGACTACGGCATAGATTATTTAGAATGAGCTTGACGTTGAAATGATCCACGTTTATTGTTAAAGTAAATTGACCTTAATGTTAAAATAATTTCTGTTTTAGTTTTAATTTGATTTGTGTCTTACATTACTAGAGGCGTCTTTTTCTACGCTTGCCTGAGCCCAAAGCGCGACATATTTTGCTGATGTATTCCAGGAATTGTTCCTGTTTTTATTTTAAGTCTTCCTGTTCCTAACCAGGTATCTGGTTCAGTTGTGATATAGGAAGTCCACTCATTGTGGAAGGTCTATATTGGCTGTGGATGATGAATAATTTCATTACACTTTCAAGTGTATTGTTATAGAAATAAAGTGACCTTTTTACACATCCCAAGTTTATCCATGAACCGAACCTATAACAACTTCGTCCATTAATAAATAACCAAAAGTCATTTGTATATTAAATTAATCATAAACGAAACTAAATTATTATCTCCGGATAGTGTAATGACGTATTGTATTAATAGTGGAAGACTCCACGGTCGGGACGTCACAGACGGTTGATTATGTTTTTTTTTTTTATTTCTTTGGACAATAGATAATCAGACATGGATGTAAGTACTATAGTCATTTCTTTTTTCTTAATATTTAAGATATTACAGACTTTTATAAAGCATTAATGGATAAAAACACTGCTACCATGCCAGTGGAAAGAATAATTATCGTCGTGTAGCATTTTCGCTTATTAAAATAGAAGTCATCAACGACAATATAATAAAAAAAAATATATATTACACTACTACTAGTATACTAGAACTACTAAATTTAGATAATAACAATTTTATCTCAATAATAATTCACAGAATCGTGAGGGGACGTAATCAGAATCTGCCATCCCCTTGCTTACCGTGGGTTGGGGTGCGAGGCGACCAAGGGAGGGAAAAGCCCTGAAAATTGCAATGGCTATCGACAGATGGCGGGACATCCATCTCGAAAAATTAAGCAGACCGATGGCGGGCTGCAGCGTCTGAGGTGTGCCTGCTACTGCGAACGCCAAATCGCTTGCTGTGGGTGGCGAGGCCTATCTCCTGCAGTGGACCATTTACAGGTGGGCATGGTAAGGTATGTCAGTTCGTTATAGAATATTACTGTACTTATAAGTGTGTACGATAAATTAATAATGCTATGAGTCAACTCAATACACAAACTGGCAGGCTTTCAAATTCTCCCAATGATTAATTGGTGTAAACAAAAGCGCCGACAGCGCACGCAGTGTTGTAAATGACCACGTTTTTATGAACATGCATTATACAGTACAATCGTCACTTCTAGCCTTTCCCAGCCCGGAATCCGGAGTGACTATTTTTATGGGCCTATTACCCTCGGGTTGAGCAGAAAATTTGTCATGGGTGCAGAGTATATCTTCAAACGTGAAAGAGCCAAGCGGCGGCTTTTGCTGCTGCTCGAATGAGCAGGCTCGACCGGGTTGGTATCACGGCCTCGTAGAATACCGGTGTGAATTAGTGGCATCTTGTGCTTCTGCGTTTTGTTCGGTGAGTGAGGTAATCGGAGGCCCACTACCCCCTTCCCATGCCCCTCCTCATCCTCTCTCCCTTCTCTCAAATAAGAAGGTAACGCACCTGCGGATCTTCTGGTGTTGCAGATGTATGTGGGTGTCGGTAATCACTTATCATCAGGCGAGCCGCTTGCTCGTTTTCCAACTTTCCTATAAAAAAAAAACAATACAGTACAGCTCAAACTGGGAACGCTTGACCTGGAACTAGAGCATAAAATTCCCGCGAATTGGGTAAAATTGTTTTTTTTTTTTTTTTATTTTAAGTCTTCCTGTTCCTAACCAGGTATCTGGTTCAGTTGTGATATAGGAAGTCCACTCATTGTGGAAGGTCTATATTGGCTGTGGATGATGAATAATTTCATTACACTTTCAAGTGTATTGTTATAGAAATAAAGTGACCTTTTTTACACATCCCAAGTTTATCCATGAACCGAACCTATAACAACTTCGTCCATTAATAAATAACCAAAAGTCATTTGTATATTAAATTAATCATAAACGAAACTAAATTATTATCTCCGGATAGTGTAATGACGTATTGTATTAATAGTGGAAGACTCCACGGTCGGGACGTCACAGACGGTTGATTATGTTTTTTTTTTTTATTTCTTTGGACAATAGATAATCAGACATGGATGTAAGTACTATAGTCATTTCTTTTTTCTTAATATTTAAGATATTACAGACTTTTATAAAGCATTAATGGATAAAAACACTGCTACCATGCCAGTGGAAAGAATAATTATCGTCGTGTAGCATTTTCGCTTATTAAAATAGAAGTCATCAACGACAATATAATAAAAAAAAATATATATTACACTACTACTAGTATACTAGAACTACTAAATTTAGATAATAACAATTTTATCTCAATAATAATTCACAGAATCGTGAGGGGACGTAATCAGAATCTGCCATCCCCTTGCTTACCGTGGGTTGGGGTGCGAGGCGACCAAGGGAGGGAAAAGCCCTGAAAATTGCAATGGCTATCGACAGATGGCGGGACATCCATCTCGAAAAATTAAGCAGACCGATGGCGGGCTGCAGCGTCTGAGGTGTGCCTGCTACTGCGAACGCCAAATCGCTTGCTGTGGGTGGCGAGGCCTATCTCCTGCAGTGGACCATTTACAGGTGGGCATGGTAAGGTATGTCAGTTCGTTATAGAATATTACTGTACTTATAAGTGTGTACGATAAATTAATAATGCTATGAGTCAACTCAATACACAAACTGGCAGGCTTTCAAATTCTCCCAATGATTAATTGGTGTAAACAAAAGCGCCGACAGCGCACGCAGTGTTGTAAATGACCACGTTTTTATGAACATGCATTATACAGTACAATCGTCACTTCTAGCCTTTCCCAGCCCGGAATCCGGAGTGACTATTTTTATGGGCCTATTACCCTCGGGTTGAGCAGAAAATTTGTCATGGGTGCAGAGTATATCTTCAAACGTGAAAGAGCCAAGCGGCGGCTTTTGCTGCTGCTCGAATGAGCAGGCTCGACCGGGTTGGTATCACGGCCTCGTAGAATACCGGTGTGAATTAGTGGCATCTTGTGCTTCTGCGTTTTGTTCGGTGAGTGAGGTAATCGGAGGCCCACTACCCCCTTCCCATGCCCCTCCTCATCCTCTCTCCCTTCTCTCAAATAAGAAGGTAACGCACCTGCGGATCTTCTGGTGTTGCAGATGTATGTGGGTGTCGGTAATCACTTATCATCAGGCGAGCCGCTTGCTCGTTTTCCAACTTTCCTATAAAAAAAAAACAATACAGTACAGCTCAAACTGGGAACGCTTGACCTGGAACTAGAGCATAAAATTCCCGCGAATTGGGTAAAATTGTTTTTTTTTTACTTTTAATTAAAACAAAAATTATGGTGTACAGTGGCTTTGAAACTGATCTGTGCCGTATCATTCTAACTTATCACCTTGTAAATTCTTCCATAATGAATTAATTTAAAAACTCATCTTCAAATAACAATCAGAATTCGACACAGGCATAATTTCTAATTTTTCATTCGCCATTTTAATTCAGCCGTGAAAATGGGTTTAATTGGCAAAAAACGCGCGTTCGTTTTTTTTATTATTAATTACTGCTTAAAATTTGCAGCTCTGCTTTTAAGTTTACAGTTTGCAAATGAAAATACCGTTTGGAAACATCTGTCATGTCATCTTTAAAATTTAAAACATTCCGTAGTACTTCAAGTGCCGGCAGCTCTCAATTCGTAATTGAAATTTGACCGCATTCTTGGCGGTGAAGAAAAGCACTGCGAGGAATGAATCCTAAAACATTTCTGAGAAATTAGGCACATTTTGTTTTTAATTATTAATTTTCTATATGTAATTTGAAATTGAATTTTCTGAACAATTATTATTTAATATAAAATGTTAATATAGTGATTTTTTTTAATTCATTTCTTTATTTCTACATTATTATTTGTAATTTGAAATTTATAAGCATTGTTGGTATGTATTAATATTTCATTGCTCTTTACGGCAGTTGCTGTTAACATGTGTCATTGTGAAATGAATAAATAAAAGATCGTCAACCGACACTGGAGCAGAGTGCCGGCTCCTTCACGACTCAAAATATTTTTAAAATTGAAAGGAGTTCCATTCCCAGCAGAGTGACATTAACAGACCGCTTTACGTATCAAACAACTTGGGAAAGGTGATATCATTTTCAAGTTTCATAGAATGCTCAAACGTAGTAGAGCCAAGCGGCGGCTTTGCTGCTGCTTAAATAGGCCGGTTGGACCGGATTGGTACAACGGCCTCGCAGAATACCGGCGTGAAGTAGAGGCATCTTGTGCTTCTGCGTTTCGTTCGGCGAGTGAGGTAACCGGAGGCCTCTCCCCTTCCCATGCCCCTCCTCATCCTCTCTCCCTTCTCTCAAATAAGAAGGTAACGCACCTGCGGATCTTCTGGTGTTGCAGATGTATGTGGGTGTCGGTAATCACTTATCATCAGGCGAGCCGCTTGCTCGTTTTCCAACTTTCCTATAAAAAAAAAACAATACAGTACAGCTCAAACTGGGAACGCTTGACCTGGAACTAGAGCATAAAATTCCCGCGAATTGGGTAAAATTGTTTTTTTTTTACTTTTAATTAAAACAAAAATTATGGTGTACAGTGGCTTTGAAACTGATCTGTGCCGTATCATTCTAACTTATCACCTTGTAAATTCTTCCATAATGAATTAATTTAAAAACTCATCTTCAAATAACAATCAGAATTCGACACAGGCATAATTTCTAATTTTTCATTCGCCATTTTAATTCAGCCGTGAAAATGGGTTTAATTGGCAAAAAACGCGCGTTCGTTTTTTTTATTATTAATTACTGCTTAAAATTTGCAGCTCTGCTTTTAAGTTTACAGTTTGCAAATGAAAATACCGTTTGGAAACATCTGTCATGTCATCTTTAAAATTTAAAACATTCCGTAGTACTTCAAGTGCCGGCAGCTCTCAATTCGTAATTGAAATTTGACCGCATTCTTGGCGGTGAAGAAAAGCACTGCGAGGAATGAATCCTAAAACATTTCTGAGAAATTAGGCACATTTTGTTTTTAATTATTAATTTTCTATATGTAATTTGAAATTGAATTTTCTGAACAATTATTATTTAATATAAAATGTTAATATAGTGATTTTTTTTAATTCATTTCTTTATTTCTACATTATTATTTGTAATTTGAAATTTATAAGCATTGTTGGTATGTATTAATATTTCATTGCTCTTTACGGCAGTTGCTGTTAACATGTGTCATTGTGAAATGAATAAATAAAAAGATCGTCAACCGACACTGGAGCAGAGTGCCGGCTCCTTCACGACTCCAAAATATTTTTAAAATTGAAAGGAGTTCCATTCCCAGCAGAGTGACATTAACAGACCGCTTTACGTATCAAACAACTTGGGAAAGGTGATATCATTTTCAAGTTTCATAGAATGCTCAAACGTAGTAGAGCCAAGCGGCGGCTTTTGCTGCTGCTTAAATAGGCCGGTTGGACCGGATTGGTACAACGGCCTCGCAGAATACCGGCGTGAAGTAGAGGCATCTTGTGCTTCTGCGTTTCGTTCGGCGAGTGAGGTAACCGGAGGCCTCTCCCCCTTCCCATGCCCCTCCTCATCCCCTTCTCCCATCTCTCAAATATCCCTCCCTCCGGTATACAACTTTCCTCGTCGTTTATTTTTATTTTTTCGTCGTTGTTTTTTTTATTCTTTAATTCTTCTTCTTTTATTTCTCCTCTCAGGTTATCGTCTGTCCTTTAGTTAAATAATCGATCACAATGATGTCTTCCGCATCCCAGAAGAGAGAGGCGATTATCTTACCAGCGGAGAGAGGGAGAGACATTGAATCGCTTGGCAATCGGGGAGGACGATCTTTTCCAAAGCTGGCTTCGGTTTTTTGTCATCAAAACGGTCAAGTCATGGTCATAATCAAAATCAAAATCATTTATTAGCGAAATATAGGTAATATATAATAAATACTCGTAAAGATTATTATCCATCAATAATTGCCAAATTTTGCTTTTAAAAGGTCTACCCTTGCTTTCTTTTGTGCGTCTGTAAACACCCGGGGAAGCTAACGCGCGACCATCTCGATGAGTTTTAAGGTATAAGTTAAAATGAATTGAATTGTCCCAAACGAAAGCTTTAAATAACGAATAGAGTCTTTATTCCTTTTTTTTATGTTCTCTTCAAATGCAGTCTCGAAGTTAAAAACGGTTCAGCCGCTTCTATATTCCGCGAACCGGTATGCTACTGCAGAATAAGACGGAAGCACCGTCTCTCATAGTACGCTGCAATTAAATTTAAAAACAAATTGGGTACGATTCTCTTTTTTCGTGTCTTAATAATGCATTACTATAATATCTGCAACATAAATTTAAATATGTACTTCGTCCTTTTTAAAGTTCTCAGTGAAAAAAAAACTAGGCGCTATATCAAATAAAAATCTGTAAAAGTAAACTCTGGTACGCCGATGTTAAGTAACCGGGTACGTAAGAAATATTATAACACTGTGCCGTGGGAAGATGCGACGAGGCTGTAAGCGACTAGGGTTACATTTCCTCTTAACTTTCTTGACGTGTAACGGACATTTTATGAAAATTATCACCGACTACACTGTAGCGTATCATCATCATCATCATCATCATTTCAGCCTATCAGAATTCCACTGCTGAACATAGGCCTCGCCCCAAGATTTCCACGAAGCTCGGTCCTGAGCCACCTGCATCCATCGACTTCCCGCAACACTGCGCAGGTCGTCACTCCATCTTGTGGGGGTCGTCCTACTGTAGCGTACGAAGGAAATTTTATCGAGGAAAGTTTTTAGCTCTGTAAAACCTAGCGCAGGCTTCTTATTTTGCCTGTGTATAGAAGTAAAGTAGCAGCCTGTAAGTGCCCACAAATTAAGAGAGGGCTTAGGAGCCACGAAGGGCACGCCACGCTGCTCCAGTGCGGGTTGGTCGAGCGTCACATAAACTCGAAATAATTTTTTTTATTATGTCTCAGACATGCCACCATTATCCGGCCCCGGTGCCGGCACCACTAAAATTGTTATTAGCAATTTTAAGTGCTGTATTTGCCACGTGCTCAGCGGTGAAGGAAACTATCGTGTCTGTGTACATTTTATATAAATAACAAAGACGTTTTAAGGAAATTAACACATAAAAATCTAAATAAATGACGAAATAGAAATGTACCAATTAATAGGTCTATGATAATTAATTCTACATACGAGTAGGTTTGAGTTTTAATATGAAGATTTTAAATTGTAACGCCACTGCACAACGTAATGTATAAGCACAATGCGACTTAAGCAAATGCACAGATAAATATTATTGTTTTTTGTTTTTAAGCATTGTGTTTTGTAACAATAGACATATTTTCACTGAGTAAGTGCTGAATCGAACGTCGGTGAAGAATCGAGAAGTGTATAGGGAAGAACATAATCACAATCTAGTAGTAAAAAAGTTAAGCAAATACAATCTAACAGAACCAATTCGGTGTTCACTGAGTCATGGATGGGAGTCCGCTAAGCTGGTAGCTCACGTAACAACGCTCAGGGGCCCGACCGCCCAATAAAGGTTGGGTTTATTTCCAAAGATAAAATAAGAGGAGGACTTTGCCCAGCTCTGGGAAACATTATAGCGGCCAAGTGAATTTAAAACTAAAGATAGTTTAGCTCTACTGCGCTACAAGAAGAAACGCTCTAGGATATCTTACTTAAAAAAAATGTTTTACCAACGAATTTCACATTACTTAAAAGTAAAGGAAAGTTTTACGTATTATGTCCATTTAATATTCTCTTTTAATTTACAAAATTAACAAAATAATATTTATTTTGTTAATTTTAATAATTATTATCTTTATTTTATATTAATATTTGTTAAATTACACTCCCGCGCTTTTTCCGTCCGTGTAACCGACATTAATATTTTTTTTGTATTTCAGAGATTATGAAGTTAATATTAAAAAATCAAAGAAAATATTTCAAATAAAAATGAAATACGAGTCTCTCACAATACGCAACAAATATTTGGCATTTGTAGAATCTCATATTTCACGTCAAATACGCACTAAATAAAAAGAAATGGTAACCCTACCCACGTATCTACTGTCTTACTCCCTCTTGCGTCATCTGTTCTATTGTCTTCCCGTTCCCGCTAAATTCGTGTCTTTAAGCTTTCGTCTGGGCGAGGTAATTTGTGCGTTTTTGTTTTTGATTGAGACTCTTAATGAGCCTTTAGCCTTTTGATGCTTGTCTTCAGCAAAAGCTGTACAGGTTGCAATGGACTCGATAATTAACACTATACAATGGGGTCTACAGAGTAATTAAATTGTTATTCATTATTGCTCTTTACACCGTATCGGAACTCCGCTATTTAATGTAGACCGTATCTTGGCTTCCATATTCCCGCTGTCAATTTAAGACACGGCCACCCTGATGGTAGGTGATTACCGTCGCCCACGTACATCTGCATTACTCTGGAGAAGATGCAGGATGCCGGCCTATGAGGATATTTGAGATAGGGGAGAGAGGATGAGTAGGGCGGATGGGGAGCAGCGGGCCTCCGGTTAACTTACTCATCGAACGAAACGCAGAAGTACAAGATGGCTCTTCTTCAAGCCGCTGTTCTCCGAGGTCGTGGTATCAATCCGGTCGAGCCGGCCCATTCGAGCAAAACTTAAAGCTGCCGCTTGACTCTATCTCGTACAGAAACTCATAATCCGAGACATAATTTGACCAAAGACATTAAAGTATAAAGACAGTATATCATATTTAATCTCTTTGTCTTTGACGTAGTTTTAAGTTTTTAAGAAAGAGTTTCGGTCAAATATCGGCCTTGAATAAAACATTCATTTATTCTTCGACGTAAGAAAGAAAATTTCGCTTACAACATAGAGCTTGGCTCTACCACGTCTGAATATTTTAAATATTTAATGGTCTAATTTGTACCCTCTGAGTCTCTGAGAGAACAATGTGTTCAGACATTTTCACAAAATGCGCTATATGAGTAATCTCCTTATATTAATAGAAGACGGGAAGCGGAAAAAAAGTAATTTGCATTGCTATATAACAAAACCAGTATTTCAAGTAATTTCTCTTTTAGATTAAAAGCCAAAGTTAATTTTATTGTCAAATGTTTGTATATAATAACACTTATTACCTGTCCTACAGTGTAGGCAGAGATAATGACTTAAGATAAGAGTTAATTCCATTTGGCACACCGGGAGATTGAACGTGGCCGCTGGCGATTCTTTCCAGAGTTATCCAAGAGAATTTCAAGACATTTCCCTTATTCGCCACCTCTTACGACAACCTAAAGAATAAAGAAAATGGCAGATTCTTGCGCCACTACCGCTACAATATGAATTTATTTAATTTATGAATATAGCTGTGGATCTTTTCACGCAAACTCGAAAAGTAATAACAAGACAAAGTAATAAAAAGTAATAATTCAATGTTAAACTTGTTATTTCTGTATATTTCTAGTTTCGATATATAATATTAATAGTGTAGTATGCCGCAAGTCCTTGTGAATATTTACATTTGGACAATTCAATTGAAGGCCGGAAGTCGTCGATTTACGTTTTGGTGCCATCAGTACAAATAATCTTCAGTAGAAGTGGTCAATCCTCGTCAAAAATTAACAAAAAAATTTTTAATTGTTACTTTGACATTGGCAGATAGTTAAGTATTGTCATATAGATTTAAAATATACACACAGTTACTAAGATCCATCCCATCATTCGACTATTATAGTGATCCACTCCAAATAAAACTCATAGGCTTTGTTCGAATGGATATTAAAAGATTTGTTAATAATTTTAATAGTATTGCTAGTAACATTTAAAAATAATAGTATTTTGGAAGGCCTTTACTCCACATAACGGAACATCACTATAGTTCAATTATACTAAATATAAGTAAGGGTTCGGAATCTTATTTCGGCGGAGATAGTCGTGCAGCTTAAGCTTGTCCATAAAAGGACTCGGCGTATCCTTTTAAAGTCGCGACCAAACAATAATACCTTATGGAATTGTAATATGCATTTAATGTACATTTTATACATTTTATGTTTACAGAGAGCTTAAATTGGCTATTGTAATTTTTTTCACACATGTGTATGCATGAATACACATACAGTTGCTCAAAATATTGTCTCAGGCTTGAATTCGAGACAATAACGACCATCAACATAGTGTGCCTATGTATAAATACAGTAAAAATAAAATAGCAGCCTCTAAATCTCCCACAGCTGGGCAAAGGTCTCCTCTCAATATTTAAGATCAATAGCCAAATGGGTTAGGGTGCAAACTACGAAACATGACGTCGTATTTTCGGGCCCGCCATTCGACAACGTGAAGGGCTCCAGATACGAAGCTGTAATGCTTAGTTGGAGGGTTAACAGGAATATAAGTAATGTTATTTAATAAATAGCATTGCTAGCAATCTTAACAAAAAAAATTGTTCCTGGGAATGGCCCCTGGCGCCGCTCTTAACAATTTTAGTGGTGCCACCACCGGGGAAGAAACCTAGGTCACGGCACTAATCGTACATATTGATGAGTAATAAAGATTATCAAAAACGTGTCTACGATTTTTTAATATCAGATGTTTTGACACCACTAAATCAAATTATTATTAACGTATGAACCGCTCCAACGTCGTCTGTTACGACACATAGGAAGAATGAGATCGACAGATTCTCTCCGTATTACATTTTTCGGTAACTTTTCATGTAATATAAATTAACATGAGATATAGATATAGAGAAAGTTAGCAACCAAAAGTTCCGCTCTGTGAGAATAGTCAACACAATAAGAATTATTGTAGTGTGAGAGACGAGAGACGACAGTTCTTCTGTAACTATGATTACCTGGTACTATTTACGAATCGCATATTCAGCTTCCTCCAATTATAACTTCGAGGAAAAAATATGTTACGTAAGTATAAAGCCCTCGAAGTGTCTTATGCGACTTTGATTTTCTATTGCCGTAAATAAAAACAGTTGTCAGGTTGAACCTTCACGTATGGTTTCCCTTAACTAAGTTAATTTTATCTTTTAAATACAACGCAAGGTAATAAAAAGGAAGCATTAAAAAAACGTATAAAAATTGTATAACTAACACGAATGCATGTAAATAATTCAATGCAAACACACACTCACATATGTAAATCGATACAACAAACAAACTATAACGTGGCGTATGACAACTACATGATTATTTTGTATTCATATTTTAAAACTAAACATGTGTAGGCGCAAGTCACACGAGATACACATTTCTTTCATATTTACAAACTTAACTTTGCCGTCGAGACCAAAACGCTGCATTTTAATACCCATTACCGAAGGTGCTGTAATGCTTCTTGCTCCGATTTTACCAACTGTTAACAAATAAATCGGTTGTTTTAAAGTTATGGATTTCATAGAGCAATAAAATAAGTGGTAAAATTATATTATGCAATGGTTATATCTTTCGTTTGTCACAATATTAACGCTAGCTAATTTATGGGATAGTTTGTCTCCTATTTAACATATGTTGTCACAGTTTGATTTTACGAAACATTTGAAAAAGGCTACATCTTTCTTAACTTTTGAAAAGGGTTAAACTTCCAAAAAAAACAAATTCTTAACGATAGATCCCTGCTGCACTTTACTCAGAACTCTATGCTCTATGTTCATCAGTGAATTGCCACAGTCTAATAAATTAGCAGAGATAATAAGGTGCGAATTATTTTAACAAGCAACGTCAAAATAAAATAACATAGCCCATAGAGTACAGCCACAGATTGACCCGGAAATATACTTATGGCAGTTTCTGCTCCAGTTCGTGATATGTCACGACCGGTGTTACACAAATAAAATGACAATGGCCAACGATTTTGTACGAATGTTACAATCTTACAATGGGTCAATTCTTAATTATTAATGTCAGCGACATACAAAGCCAGCAATACTTATGAATTTGAAAAAGGATTGGTGAGATATGACACAACCATACCTTTATGCTACAGCCAACATTAGAGAATTACTACAACATGAACGCCACGTAAAAATATAATACGTGTACTATATGGTATGGCGGTGGTATGTTAGAACCAAGCTGCGGCTTTTGCTGCTGCTCCAATGGCGCGGCTCGACCAGGTTAGTGCCTTATACCGGCATGAAGTAGAGGCATCTTATGCTTCTACGTTTCGTTGGGTGAATGAGACAAGCTCTCTCGTAAGGAGTGTTTGCTATAGTCGTCACGCTCGGCAAACTGATTGGGAACCAGACACCTCGTACCTCAGACGCCGCTGCCCGTCCGGTATTTCTCGAGATGGTAATCCCGCCATCTGTCGGTCTTTTCCCTTAGTCGGCTCTAACGTCACCCGCGGGGATAACGTGGGTGGCAGATTCTTACGCCGATACACACACATCCATACTTACACTCACACTAACATGAATACATAGATATATACTTTTGAACGTGGGGATAATAAAATAAACTAAATGAACCAATGTTTTAAAAAGCATTTACTGAACGCATGTCTTATATGTCATAGGGAAAGTGATAAGATAGATTAGTTTAGCCTGAACAGTGAAGGAGTTTCCAAAGAACCCGGTGTAGTGTGAAGCAAAATAAACTTATTATTAGAGGAAGACCGAAGAATCATTATCATTGAAATATATCATTGAATAAAGAGCGATCCTTTGCCCCTGTGAAAAGAAGAAGTAAGTAAAGATGATTTAAAATAAAAGAACAGGCAGAATTATGTTATATAATCAGTCAATCAACCTCAGTTTTATAAAGCGACACGGGGACGTATTTTCGAGGATCGAAAATTTATCTGATACATTTAGCCTAGTGTTCAGGGCTCTCGCTTTAGTTTCATAGAGTCCGACTGACCTGGATTCGATCCCCGGCACCACTAAAATTGTTCATAGCTACTACATTAAAATTCACCACGTGCTCGGCGGTGAAGTCACAACTTGCATCGGTAAGAAATAATAAAAATTATTTTCGAGGACATTGTAGTCCGCCACCCGTACTCGAGGATCGTTGTGGACCCGTCCAGGCTCCGACAGCCTGACTAGCAAGGGTATTTACAAGCTGCTATTTTACATTACTGGTATATACAAGAAGCCCTTCAGCATAAGAAGGGAAAGGGTCTTGGAATAGGTCTGGTTTACACACATCTGCATAAACGATACCTATTATCGTCTATATAAACGTTTGAACAAGCATAAGCTCTTCTTCATTCTTTGAAGAAGAAAATTTCTAAGACGATGGAGAGAACGTAAGGTGGCAACGATATTGCAGCTGATATCTATGAAATGAACGACCAAATTTTTTTACCGAACTTCTATCTCGGATCTATTTTTAATCTATTATGTCTGTAACAAATTATTATAATGTACATGTGAAAAATTGTCATTATTATAATATGTCAAATTACCAACCAGCATTGCTTGACATGATATTGGATTAACCGTCTTTTGCCGGAATTTTGAATTACGAATTATTATTTTTAATTATACTTATATTCTCTGTTTAGTCTATGTACACTGGAGTTTTACTATTTCCCATCCCAATAATTTAGATAGCATGTAAATTATTCTAATCTACGCTAAATTTTCAACTACAAATTGCTGGAATAGTCTCATTTTTCTCGCTTATACAAAAAGATTCTTAAATAATTATCATTTTATATTATAATTTGTACTTTCGACTACTCATATACATAAATATAATTAAAGTTACATATAATACGTTATGCCGGAAAGCTCTATCAGTTCTGTATTTTTAGCGTTTCAATGAGACCTAATAAAACATAGCGTTATGACTAGACACGCCACGCCTTAACAATAACAGTTTAATAATAAATTACATTTTATGAAATTCATTGTAATCAGAATATATTTTATTATTAAACGGCATAAGTTTAAATTTCATACTCCTTTTATTACGAATTTAGCTCGAACGAAATTGGAGAAAAAGTAGTGCACATTTCATGAACAAAGACAGGGGCAATGGCGCGAAAACGGGCAGTTGGATCGCGTTCGTCTGGCTGTACGCATGCGTCCATCGTCAGAGCTACATTGCATAGCGCGTTGTTATGGTGATGTGACATCAAAATATAGATTAAGTAAAAATAATACCTTTTCTTTTTTCAAAGAAGTTTCGTATTGTGAGTTCTGTTCTGTGATCGAACGTTTTTGTATTATGGTGAGTATTTTTTGCATTTATTAGTGCATAACAAAACAGTAATAATGATTATGTAGCATGTACCGATCGTCGCGGTTTTTGCTGATATTTTAAATCGCTTGTCGAATTTTATTATACGTGCTTATAGGTGCGCAATTGTTTTTAATGGTTAACAAGTTAACATCGATATGTTTTTGATCTTGTATAATTATGTTGATTCGTGATAACGCTATCTATTTCTATTCTAGTTATTTACTATTTTAGGTTAAAAAAATATTATTATTGAGTACGTCGTAAAATATTAATGATTTTTTTTTTAATTTTAGACCATCATAACCGAGTGATGTGAGCGAGCATCATAGGCAAACCGGGAGACCGGAATTCGATTCCGTACGTGGAGGGCTCTCATCAGTGAATTTTTCGAAAATTATTTATCATACTCTTCAGGCTCACAGTTCAAATATACTCTCGTGTAAATGTTGAAACGACTAAAATAAGTATCTCTGACCATTCCATTATTCGTATCTATATTGTCTATAGTTTAATTATAATATACAGTATATATAGTCTAATTATTTTATAAACACGCGTAAAGACAAATAGGTAAACCATACCTGCATTCACACCTCTATGTGGCATAGTTAGTTCGGTTAGAGTAACTTATCTGTCGTTCGATTCCCGCATGGGACTAGTTTCCGTGTGCAATTAATGTATGCAAACTGCCTCCATGACACAGGAGAAATTCCTACAGAGGGGTAACATGTACCTATGTATAGGTGTATCACAATAGTTAGAATAACTTCTTGTGTACTTATTCACAAAATACGTTTCTTTTTGTAGCCATTGGACATGAATTCATCATCCTCAGTGCGGGTTGGTAGACGTCCCATAATCATATTTATTAAAAAAAAATCTCGTAAAAAAAAAACAAAAAAGAAATATAAACGGCACCGGCAATGGGATCATTATTTTGACGTCAATCTAGTGCCTGGTCCCTCAACCCTAAACTACCGCGGCATTTTCTTGTAAGCCTACGTTAATTTTTATACGTGCTATAATTAGCATGCTGTATGCTAATTACAGTATGCAATTGTCATAAAGCTTATTATTAAAGCATGCCCTATTAACTAATACCTACGAAGGACGTGTCCTAATTTAGTAACATAATTAGAGCCCCCCGTTATTGCCTCATATTGCGCACGTTGCCAATTTAATAGCGCCTGTAAGAGATTCTTTGCAGTTTGGAACGTTCTAATTGATAAAGAACAGCGAACGGAACTTAATTTATGCTCTAGAAAGTTAAATACAGGAAGCACATGAAGACAATCTACGGAATATTTCCGTGACGATGTTTCTAAAGCCGATTGTGTTAATGGCGATACGTAAGAAGTCGTCGTGTAGATAGAATAAACATTAATATCCTATGTCACTCGCCTCCACCTTCCCGTATCCGATGGAACGTCACGATACTCGATCAGAGAAAAAAAATTGCAATATCAGACGCACTGTAATTCTGCGCAACCTCCTAACAGACCTGTCTATAATTTTGACAACGTCCTCGTAAGACGTCCTATGTATAAATACCATAGATTCTAGTGGGCTACTTTTTTTTTATTTAAAAGTGACAAAGGAATTTTCAGTCATGCATCCATCCTCAATTAAGTATAAAGATGAAGACGCGTTAAAAACCCTGAGGAATACCTCTTAATTTCCGCGGTTATTTTGTTCTGCTTCTAGTATTATGTGAGAAAGTATCACAGAGGCTCTATGTTGCTACTTTATATCTATGAGAGCATGGTACTTCTCTGGTCGAACCATCACTTTTTTGTGCTACAGCTTCGTAGAATAAGTAGCGGCATAACGAATTCTACCGCCGTACCTTCTCGTCCAAAATACAAAAGGTCGGACTTTTTAAATTCTTTAAATTTCCTTACCCCCTCCAACTTACGAAGTTGTCGCCGTGGTTGCGAGTGAAATTGCCATAAGGATCCATCCATCATCGTTATAGGTGTATGAAGGTCAAACGGGAGAGATATATTTAATTTCAACCAATCATCCCCATCAACTCGATTGATCATAGTTCGTATATTGCACAAACAGACATTTGAAGTTCTAGCTCGGGGACTTAAGGCTATGCGCGACGTTTCCCAGACGATTTCGTCGCAGTTTATCGTATCTTTTGAGTAATGACAATTTTCATTAATTAAAATTTCGTCGAAACGAATGACGATGAAGAAAGTTCTTCATTTAGTTCACCTAAATTGCAATCCTGTTTAATTAATGTCATGTACGTCAGTGAAATTCCTGTTAACGGACCGGTTTCGATTTTCGATTATTTTTATCGAGACGCAGTTAACGAAATGTTAACTTGTCTCATTCTTTGCAATGCTAATTCATTGTTAAACGTTTAATCTTTTAACTTGGTATTATCGGAATAATATTTAAGACACTTCGGTAATGCATAAATGAGTGCAGTCTCTAGATGTCTCACGACTGGGCAAAGACCTCCTCTAAATATCCGGCATGCTGCTCTATGGCCGGTGGGCGAACTTCACATGACCTTGAAACAGAAATGTATATTTTTTTAAACATTGAAAGGCGATGCTCGACGGCGTCGACAACATACCAGCTGCTGATGCATTTAAAAACATAAAATCTTCGAGAAATAAAACATAACTGGACAGTGTAACAAATATCGACGAGTATTATTTATACGGTGGTGGTTCGCAAGGCAAAATACGTGGTGCACAAAATTTTAACAGATAAAAATAAATAAACACTTTTACTATCTTCTATTCCAGGGGTTTTAATCCGTCCGCCCCTTAATGCTGATCATAACCGGTCGCTGCCTTCTCAGACGAACTCAGTTTGTTCTAAATCCAAAATAGAGAAACTTACTGAATTCAGACTCCACGAACAGTCAATCATACAATCTGTTATGGATAGATCGATAAAATCATTCCGGAAGCCATACGTCGCCCTTTCGCCCGAGGTAAAATGAAACCGCCGTGGATTTTATAATAAATCTTAACATCGCTCGACCTAGACCTCTCCTATCTGGAGCACATTGTGAAGCACAGCGTAAAGTGAATACTTGCTTGTGTAATTTCTAAACTTCTAGTATTCCATAATAAACTTCACCTTGGTGATAGCGTAGAGGGGGAAGAGAGAGAGAGAGAGAGAAAGGGTAGAGAAACTTGAACTCCTATGCTTACCGACTAAAATATATTTTTAAGATTTCATTTCATTGTGTAATAGCGAACCGTGCTGGCTACGCACTGTCCTATCTGTAATATAATAAACTAAATGTATTAAACAGATAAACCTTCCCATGAAATGGTTAAAGTGATGATTAAAACCACATTGAAATCCACTTAGAAGTAGAAAGGTTATAAGCGAATGCACAGACAATACAATAATTTTTATGTAATTTCATGCAATTCTATTATTGCAATAATCAATTGCTTTCATCATTACAGTCTGTCACAAGTCCACTGCTGAACGCAGGCCTCCCCGAAAGATTACCGCAAAGCATGGTCCCGCCACTTGTATTCATATTCTTCTCTCAACTCTGCGTTCGTCGTCACTCGATCTTGTAGAGCGGAGCTGGTCAACTCCGCGCCCGCGGACTCAAGTGCGCCCAGGTTTGATCTGTAATGCGCCCGCTGCAAGATTTCCAAGATACAGACGGCCCGATACTGCTTGCTTAAGAGTGTGCTGGAGAACGGTGGTCGACACTCGAGCAGCGTTTTGCGCATTTTCCTCTAACAAGCTCCTCAACTGCTCAGTTTCCTGGGCGACCATTCCATTATTATTATTATCATTTACCATATACTATAATCATTTTATTATATTATTGTAACGTGTTTATTTTTATTCTCTCTCCTACCCACCTAAAAAAAAAAACATGCGCTATAAAAATATTTCATTTCGCACTTGCTTCGAAAAAGGTTTGCCACCGCTGTTGGAGGGAGTCGTTCAACACTGTACTTTACGCCAATCTGTCAAAACTTTAAATGTTATTATGCATCATACATTTTAGATTTAAAACTTTAAGTATGTAAAGTTTTGTTTTGAATCTGTAAGACGTGTTAGAGAAATGCGGCCGCTTTTGCTGCTGCTGCTCGAATGTGCCGGCTTGACCAGGTTGGTCTCGCGGCCTCGCGAATACCGACGTGAAGTAAAGGCATCTTGTGCTTCTGCGTTTCGTTCGGTGAGTGAGGTAACCGGATGCCCACTCCACTTCCCCTCCTTATCCTCTCTCCCTCTGAAGCACCTCTGGTGTTGCAGATCTACGTGGGCGACGGTGAACTGCTTGATCACTTACCATCAGGTGAACCGCTTACTCGTTTACCACCTGTCCTAACGTAAAGCTCTAACGATTTCGATCGGAACAGGCTCCCGATGTAGCTTTGTAAAGGACCATGCCTTTCAGTCATCTATATCGCACCGAGTCAATTGCTTTTCTGTAGTTTATTTGGGCGATGTTCTGAAGGTTGCGTTTGACCGTTTTGCCGAAGACTATTTAAATGAGGAATGGTTCTTCGGTTCCACGACCACTGTCCCGAAATCCATTCGTAGCAAGCTACTTGACCCGATTCAAGTTAACGCTTGAAACTGACGGGCGTGCACGGCGTAACAGTTCACGAACTCTTAGCCAGTAATGAAGGGCATCGAGTCTCGGACGTTTACAGTTATGATGAAGGGATCCATTGATGTAATATCATCACAATGACTGGGCATAATCTCAGTCCAAGAACCCTCGTTGTGGTTATGAGCTCCTACATGTTCTTAATGTTAGTGTTGGTCCTACATGTTCTTAATCACTCCAACGATTTGAAGAGCCTCTTGTGGTCACTTTATGTTGAAAAGCGTTGACCTCTCCATATATCGCCAAATCCGCTTACCCCAAGCAGCGATTCTATGCTTCAGCACTTCTATCTGCTCCATCAGTTCCAGCGTAATATCCGGCTCGGACAACCCTTGCCCTTGCAATACATTCCTCAATCTAGTTCCTACATGCTGGGATAGTGCTATTTTGCCTAATACCACTTCCAGTCGTTGGAAATTTGGCACAAGTAACATACACCATACTATCAATGCAACGTCGAAGAGAATTGAGCGTGTGATGCAAAGATCTCAGCTAACTGGTAAATAGATTCATCATCATCATCATCATTTCAGCCTATTAGAAGTCCACTGCTGAACATAGGCCTCCCCCAAAGATTGCCACGAGGCACGGTCCTGAGCCACCTGCATCCATCGACTTCCCGAAACACTGCGCAGGTCGTCACTCCATCTTGTGGGGGGTCGTCCTACACTGCGTTTGCCCGTACGTGGCTGCCACTCGAGAACCTTTTTTCCCCAGCGCTTGTCAGTTCTGCGAGCTACGTGGCCGGCCCATTGCCACTTCAGCTGGCTGATCTTTACGGCTATGTCGGTTACCTTAGTTCTGCTGTGGATATCATCGTTGCAGACTATCACGCAGAGAAACACCGAGCATAGCCCTTTCCATAGCGCGCTGAGCAACTTTGAGCTTCCTCATACGGGCTGCAGTGAAGGACCAAGTCTCGGAATCCGTATGTCATCACTGGCAACACGCACTGGTTGTATACTTTCGTCTTGAGGCTTTGCGGTATACTCGACAAGAAGATATGACGTAGTTTCCCGAACGCAGCCCAGCCGAGTTGGATTCGTCGATTGACCTCTGAGTCGAAGTTGGACTTACCTAATCGGACAATTTGTCCCAGGTATACGTACTCGTCTCCAACTTCGAGCCTATTGTTCCCAACAACAACCGGTATTGGTGTGACATGGACGTTTGACATGAACTTCGTCTTGTCCATGTTCATCTTAAGACCAACCTGTTGGGAGACGTTATTGAGGTCATTGGGCATTGTACTAAGCTCCTCCAGCGATCCTGCCATAAGAACTATGTCGTCGGCAAATCGAAGGTGAGTGATTTATTCGCCATTGATGTTGATACCGTATCCTTTCCAGTTCAGCTTCTTGAAAACATCTTCCAATGCAGCGGTGAAGAGTTTCGGGGATATGATATCACCCTGTCTTACACCTTTCTGCAGTTGGATTGGTTTCGTACTCTAATTCTGTACTCGGATAGACATCGTAGCCTCATTGTACAAACACCTCAGCACTTCGATATACCGAGAGTCTATCTGGCACCGCTGAAGAGACTGTAGCACCGCCCAAATTTCGACTGAATCGAAGGCTTTCTCATAGTCCACATACGCCCGACATAATGGCAAATTGTACTCCTCGGCCTTCTGTACAATCTGGCGAAGAGTATGTATGTGGTCTATGGTACTATAGCCTTTTCGGAATCCGGCTTGTTCGGGAGGCTGGAAGTCGTCAAGTCTGTTCACTAGACGATTTGAGATGACTCTCGAAAACGACGCGGCTTAGAAGCGATATCGGTCTATAATTCTTCAAAAGGCAGTTATCCCCTTTCTTGAAGAATAGGACAACCACGCTTCTACTCCACGCTTTCGGCGTAACACCGCCATGAATGACGGAATTAAACAGCTTCTGAAGGACAACAAGTATCGGTTTTCCACCCGCTTTCAGAAGCTCAGCTGTAATTCCGTCCTCACCCGGCGCCTTGCCGTTTTTTAAGCTGTTTGAGAGCCATCCTAATCTCGCTCAGACTGACGTCCGGGATGTTATCGGAGTAATGTCGGATAAGCTTGGCTCTTGGGTCGTTACTCACATCAGTGTGTGGTTTCAACGACGTTGTGTACAGCTGTCCGTAAAATCTCTCGATCTCACTCAAAATCTCGGCTCCAGCGGAAATGACTGCGCCGCTTTCGGTCTTCAGCTTGGTCAGTTGGCTCTTTCCGATAGACAGATCTCTGGCGAAGACTTTGGAGCCTTGGTTCCGCTCTATCGCTTTTTCAATACAGGCTGTATTGAATTTGCGTAAGTCTTGCCTCATACATTTGGAGATCTGTCTATTCAGTTGCCGATACGCTGACGCATCCGTTGTAGACTGCAGCTTTATCTCACGCCTGGCTTTCATGAGTTTAAGAGTATGATCAGAGAGCTTTTGGGGCTTGTTCGTGCGGCGGGTCCTGCAAAACTTAGCTCCTACCGCATGGACAGTTTCCACTAGCCTGCTATTCGTATCGTCCACTGTAACGCAATCGTCTAGGCACTGAAAGCGATTATGCAATTCGAGCTGAAAGCTCTCGGGGTTCTGGATAAGGGCACGTGGTGGGCGGAGCGTAGACTTCACCAGACGAGACCGCTCGAGCCTAATGTTAAGGTTCAGTCTGCCTCTTACCATTCGGTGATCACTGCCGGTTTTTACCCTAGTGATCACAGAGACATTACTGAACAGCTGACGCTTGGTCGTCATGATGAAGTCGATCTCATTTTTTGTGGTACCGTCCGGGCTCATCCATGTCCACTTCCTGTGGGGCCGCTTCTGGAAATAGGAGTTCATCATAAAGAATCCCTCCTTTGCCATGAAGTCAGCCAGCTGTTACCCTCTTGGGTTCCGTTGCCCTACTCCAAAGTTCCCCACTATCAGCTCATCGCCTTTTTTCGTACCTAGTTTTGCGTTAAAGTCTCCCATCAACACCGTGTAGTGAGTCTTAGAGCAATGCATGGCTCTTGAAATATCCTCATACATTGCCTCCACTTCATCATCAGGGTGTGTCGAGGTTGGTGCGTATACCTGTATGACCTTCAGCGAATACCTTTTGGTTATTCTGAGTATAAGGTACGCGACCCTACTCGACACACTTCCGATTTCGATCACGTTGTTGATAAGAGACCTGTGGACGATAAACCCGACACCTCCTTGGGACAGATGGTCACCCTGCCGGCAGTAGAACAAGTTACCGGATTTTAGGATTATAGAGTCCCCTCCCTGTCTTCGGACTTCAGACAACTCTTTAATACTCCAGTGTAACTTGCTTACTTCTTCTTCCAGTTCTAGTATCTTCTCGTCGGTCCTCAATGTGCGTGCGTTATATGTTGCCAGGTCCAGTCGTTTGGGTTGGCAGCAAGAAATCAGCCGGTGATTCTTCGCACCCCCTGCCTCGCCGTTACCATGGCTGCCACCATAGCCAGGACTAGCGAGGCCGCCGGGGACTGGGGGCCATTGCTTTCTTCTACCTCTCATCATGGGGGGGTTTGCCTTAGTTGCCACGCCTGGCGAGCGGGTTGACAACCGCAGTTTTTTTTTTTGTTCTAGTGCAGGAAGATGCTGCTGCCCATCTCCTAATATAATTTTTTTACCATTAGTCGCCTTTTACGACACCCATGGTTAGACAGGGTTGGCGCTATTCTTTACTTCCGACTGCCACTCGGAAATAGATTGCCAGCATTGAATTTAGAGCTCTGACGACGGTCACTTCTCAAGAGGGGCTTTGTCTCATCTGCTCCGTTTCCTGGGTGATTATTCCACTATCGTCCGAATCGACCACAGCGCGGAGGTTAAACTCCAACCTCAGTATTAACACCCGATATGAGAATAGCCTCACGTCGTCATCAAATATTTTCGACTGCATGAGGTACCAAAGTTCGATCGGCCAGGTTTTGGGCTTTTTTTTTGCAATGTAGGGCTCAAAAAACTCCAGTTTCCTTCCCCTTCGCCTCAAAATACGCCCGCAATGTGTTTCTATTCATGCTAATTATCCGTCGCATGAGGCTCTCTCCTCCAGCAGAGGGTGCTGAGTGCTGATTGGTCCTGTCGACACCAGACCAGCTAGTGGAGATGATGGATGCGAGGTCCTGCTAAGTGGTCGTGCAATCGTGGGGGCCCCAGTCAGCGGCCCTCTTAGCAAGGTGCTGACTGATTGCACAGACGGAAGAGTTTTGTCACTTAAACTTTTACTTCACTAGTTAAAATTGGAAGACGATAATGTCAAATAATATTTTATAGCCTAAATCTAACCACAACTGAAAAGGACATAAAATAAGGGTCCACCCACCATGGTTAAATGTTGATTTTAAAATTAGAAAACAAAAGAATATGATTTTAAAAAATTATCAAAAGATAAACATTCCAATAAATTACCAGCTTAATTAGATAGACTTAAAATGCCTCTTATTCACACAATTATTTTATTAAACAGAAAACACTGCCAATCACCATTGTGCAAACAAAAAAAGGCCAGCTATGCGATTTAAGTGGACTTGAAAAAACGATAATAATGCACTATTTTAAACGCTTTCGCATTATGAGGCGTGGCAAAAACAATATTAAAGTACTCATAGATACAATAAAAATAAAGCGTACAATATGGCTCGACGTATAAACCTTGGGAACCGAATAGCAATGAACTCTACAAATGAGTGTATGTCAGACAGAATGGCGAATCTTCGTTCTCTTCCTCGAAAAGCCAGTTCGGAACTGGTTTAAGAAGCGTTTTGCTTTATGTCTAGTATGGAAACATGACAAACAAAAGTCTTTCATTGAATTTTCATGCTCGCATCCTATTATATATCTAGTACCAACATTAAATTTTAATGTGGACAACAATCCATAATTTTTTTTTGTTTTCTTGTTTTACTTTCCTGCCAGTATTATAAAATTAATGTTTTAATTTAATTTTTATTGATATGGTTTACAATACACGAGGTCTTATTCGTCACACCACTTTTTCACAAAATGTGTGTGACATCATATCATCAAAACCGTGTTTTGGATGTGAAAAATTACACTATATGATTTTTTGTGAAATAATTTTGTGACATATCGAATAAGGTCCCAGAAACCTGTAATACCAGTGTCATGATGATTCTAGCGTAATATATATATACCGGTTATATTTTAACAGACAGACTTTTCATATTTTTTTACATTTAGCTACCATTTAATTTCCAAAAATTTATACCCTTGTAAAGCCACTCAATATGGGTACCTTTCGCCATTACATAAATACAAGTAGAAACAATTCAATATAGATATTGCACCCGACTTCAAAAGGGAAGTAGTTATGAATTCTTTGCAATTACTGGAGTATTGGAGCGGGTTAATTGAAGGTAAGTGATTACTGTCGCCCACGTACATCTACAACACCAGAAGAACTGGAGGGGGCTGGGGGAGGTGGAAGTGAAGCATCCGAACGAAACGCAGAAGCACAAGATGCCTCTACTGAATATGGGCGTGAACGACGGTATTCTGCGAGGTCGGGGTACTACCCCGGTCGACCCTTCTCATTCAAGCATCAGCTAAAGCTGCCGCTTGGCTCTACCTCGTTATGAGGTAAGGTGAAATCGTATCTACTCTATGTGTCTATTATTCGAATATTTTATTTGAGATGAAATAAAGAAAACCCTGACGCTCGCGTCTAATTTAAAATTACGAATTAATTTTAGTTTTTTTTATATTTCGCGCGGTAACCCTAAACATTTCTCGGGTAAAAAGTAGCCATAAAAACTAGCTATAAAGTCCTCCACCACCTTGTGAAACTCACATCAAAATCGGTCCAATCTTTTCCAAGATAGACCGGACTAGCAAATTATTTTCATATTTATTTATTTCGAAGTCACCAATAGTCATTTCACTTTTCTTGATATATATCGATAGTTAGGTACAGGTAAGTATCGATATTTAGATACATATTTGGTCACCAAAAGTTACAGCTTGTTGAACTTGTACAAGGAAAAAGAAAATTAACCTCTGTCAGCGCCGCCTATACAATTCTGTTTCACTTTTCTTGATGAAACAGTCACTAGTTTACACACTATTTAATTGAAATTTAAAAACATATATGCGGGCATATTTTATAAGACCCTTTTTATATTGTGATAATACCTACTGTATTTATACCTTCCACAGATTATATTACGTACACCTTACAGTACGTAGGTGAATGCATAATAAGAGAAGCGGAATATTAGTTTATTCGGAATTGACGATTATTAATATATATCCCCTCTGTGATATCTACTACTAAGTATGTCACCCATACTTAGTTACTACCAATATATACCCTCTTTACAGATTCTATATTGCAGACGTTGTTATATCAGATCATTGTCCCACTCGCTATTCTAATGTTCAGATGTGTTTGAAGAACTGCAAATACAAAATAAATATTTACGGTGGAAGTGGCGACATCTATAACGAAATTTATAACCGTTTTAGGAATTTTTTTTTTCAAATTCGTTTATGCAATTTTTTAATACTTTTTTGGATTTTTTTTTATTTATTCTGTGTGTTTTTTATAAATAATATAAAGGTAATTTAATACTTTACCACTTAATCATCCATACGTTTATTGGAAACAAGAGATTATGACTACAATAACATCAACCATACAATACACAATTATGATAGAGAAATAAAAAGCTTACTCCTAGGTAGGTACATTTATATGAGACTGTTTGCGTTTATTAGCACGTGTAACGTAATTTCAATTGCATTATTATCGTCCCTGTGGCGCAGAGGATAGCGCGTTGGACTTCTAATCCAAAGGTCGTGGGTTCGATCCCCACCAGGGATGCAACCAATTTCTTTTGTTTTTTGTTTATTACGAGAATTTTAATAACAAAAAAAATTTAAACATTTCCTTTCTTAAAAAAAATTATGTACGAAAATGCGAGATGATAATATAATTTAGGTTTTCTTTAAAAGTTACTCTTTTTTTATTTGCATAAAACAAAGTAAACAATAACTCTGTTAATTGTGTAAATAGACTGGATAAATACGTAATTTTTTATTAATTAAAAAGATCAAAAATGAAATAATTAACATTGAAAGTTATGATATTAAGATTTTCTGAACGTAAATAATTTTTTTATAACATTTCATGCATGGCCTGTATAGCACAAAATGTTAATTGATTTTTTAAAGACACGTTTATATCTATTTATGGGTTTATTCTTTTTTTATCTGGTTTCATTCATGTCCGTTTTGACATTATGATTTAGAATTAATTGTAATATGCCCCGAAATGTTATCTACAGGTGGTATTATCGTAAATACATAGATTTATTGATATAACATTGATTAATAAAATTGGTACCATTTTAAATATCGGTTACTTTCGCGCTGGCAAATTCTTGACACTGTTAGCGATGGGGTTCTAGCTGGTTTTTCAACTTCCATTATCGATTCTTACTTTTTTCAATAAGGTAACCATATGACCTGAGACAGTAGTACTGTTTGATTCTTGAAATATCTAATATCAAGAAATTAATAAATAAGGCGAATAAGATATTTTTAGGATATATTATGTATCTGATTTTAGCAAATATGTATGGGAAATGTACAAATAATTTTTGCAATTACTGTTTTGTATTTATAGCTTTTGTTTTACCTATGTTTAAGTAAGTTGTCACACGTTGATCTTGTAATGTATTATATTTATGTGAAAAAAACCCGGAAATGTCCAATAACAAAATAAAATGTTCCACAGTAATAAGAAAAAAAATGAAAACGGGAATAGTATAGTACCTTTGTTTGAAGAGGTCCTTTGTCGAAAATTACTGTCTTATTTACTTATCAACCGACTTCAAAAGAAGAGGAGATCATCAATTTTTTGAGGACTACATCCGATATCTTCGCCGATTGTGAATCGATTTTGATGATTCATTTTTTATTCAATATGCAGGTTATAATATCAAAATTCTGTTGAAATCCACTCTTAAATTAAGAACTGTAAGCTGTGTTGGTTTGTGTATCCACACAGACAGACACGGGTTGTGACTTTGTTTTACACCATTTTAAGATATGTATGTAGTGTGGGGTAATAACTGAATGTTCAATAACCAGTCTAGAACGAATCTCGGTCTTTCGTTGATATCATTCCTGCCTTAATAATATAAGATCGACTGCAGTATTCATCCACTATCGAACCGTAGGTCTCCTTACCGACAGAAATTGGTAAATTTGCTCATAATTATAAATCATGGTGCCCCTACTCGTATGATCTGTTACATTCGGTCAGTCGGTCAATGAGTTCATAAATCGTTCAGCGGAGTGATGAAAGTGTCTTCACACTGGTTCTGTGTTTTGTTACTCTTACCCAATTCCCTCACTGTTCGGATTAAACTAAATATTACGATTTCATTTTGTTTTTGGTGAAGCTAGTAAGTGACTTTAAGGCTTTTCGTCGCCTCTTCCGTCACCCATGGGAAGGCTTAGCAGATTCTTACGCCAATACCACACCTCAAAAATATGGAGGCAACTATAGAAATAGATAAATATTTAACATATTAGAAACAATTTTAAATCACAATTAAAAGTCTAGCTTTTCTTAAAAATTGACACGTCGTTCATTTAACTTTAAATGTCACTCCTTGACTTTCGGATCCTTTTACAATCGAAAAACACAATACTGCTTTCAATTGACCTTCTTAAACTATTCAGATTACATTTCGAGGTCGTTTCATATTATTAAACAATTATAATTTTAAAACGTTTTTTATTTTTATCACTTTCCCGCGTTAATACCACGTCACCGTTTACGAATCACCGGTTGTTTCTACCTATATCATATGTACAGTATTTTTTTTTAATTTCATTAAGTGATTTAAACATTTAGTGAAACTACCAACTTCAATCCCTATCTTCCGTAAGTGGGCAACGGTGATCACTTACCATCAAATGAGCAAGCATCCTTTGCCCCCATAAAAAAAAAAACTTTGGGTTTGTTTTGGTAGGCTCCTTCTCTACCTAGGAATCGTCCGGGTAGACCTTTGTTGTGTCCTCGTCGTTGAAAGATCACACACACTCCGTCGCGCTCTGTGTATGCACCTATCGTTGTGTGAAGCTTCGTCTCTGTCGGCTATTTACTCACGTGGTTGCATATTGCATGACACAGTCCACACAGGGTTGCCATGTACCCGGTATTAAACCGCGGACAGATACATTAGGTACTGCTGTATTTAATATCGTGTGTGCTTTATTGTTATTTTGTTTGCGGTTTCTTATGATAATGCGAAACAAATTATATGAGCGCATTTTGCGCGAGTCAAAGTTAAATTTAATGGGTTTTTGCTTTGTTTCTGTCTTAAGCCTTTTCCGCTTTAAGAGTAAGCAGAAAAGTTAATGTATTCAACCTTAACTTTTCTGATTACTCGTATCCAAATAAATGTACTCAGCGAGTATTTGTGTGTAACCACTATTGGTTACGGGCCTTGTTATATTGTGTTGCGTCCCTTGTCTCGTAAACTTCATCTGACTCTTCTTCTGTTCTTATCGTAGAAGGCTTCTGGATACGGTAAGGTTGCTGCTCTGTCAGAAACACAATAAGTAAGCACACAGATTTGTATTGTAATTGTAAATTCGCCTCTCCAGGAGCGAGAACGTGACGAGTGAGGTACCAGGTTTGCTTCCGAAGGGTTTTTTAAGATTTTACAAGGTTTTCTCTGTGATGACACTATCTCTATTGTTTCAGCTTCTTTCCACCAGGAAGTTTATCCTTAATATGTCTCAAAGATGACGGCAACCCTAGCATAAATAATACAATAGGCCGCTCTTAAGCCCTGCTGACCATCATGGTTTATCTTTATATTAATTTGACCTCCACTGCTCCGTGACTTGCTAAGAAATAAAAAAGCATTCGACTCTCGTTTTAATTCTTTCTATTTTGGTCGTTGAATGACCATTCACAAGGACATGAAGTAAAAACAGGACCGCGTCTAGGGTTCTGTAGTATTTTATTCGAAACCTGTAAATAACGGCTAAAGAAAAAACTTCGAAATATATTCTCCGATATAGTTAGTATTTAAATGAACTCTTTAAAATGTAGAAAGATTTTGTGTGATAAATGAACCATTTAAATATGGAATAAAATATAGAATCAAACGATAACCTCCTTTTATTAAAATCAAGTAGATCCTACCAGTAGTACCTACTTCAATTTAATGTCATCATTTCTAATACATACAATAGAATATGTGAAGAATATAACCCTCGTTACACTTCGCTGTAATCGGGTAAATTACAATCAATAACATTTTCTAAGCGTCCGTCCGGACGGAACACATCTTCGTTTCGCAACAATAAGTGGGCTCGCGTCGCACTAGACCCCTTGAGGCCGTTTGTGACGAACAGGATGCGCAAGTGTGACGCTGCGCTAACCTTGAACGAATGTTCTAGAAAGCGATTTTATTGCTACTTCGTCGCCATCTATCGGGTGCATAATCCACTTTCCATTCGTGGCGTTTCGAATATAGTAGCCTAATAAATTCAGTACAGCCTTCTTTTAAAATATGCAATTAAATGTGACATATTTCACATACATACAGCTCGCTTTCTAATGTCACTTATTTTATTGATACTTATAAAGGCATGATGTTCTCTACCAACGCTTAATGTTTTATAATTAAGCATTTTTTTTATATAACAATGCTAGATTTTGTGCGTTGTGCGTTGTTCGTGAATTTTAGATATAATATAAGCTCAGTGGTATTGACTGAGAATTTACTACGAATTATAGTTTCAGACCGACATTCATATGATTTAGTGGTAAGCGTACCTGACCGCCAAACTAAGGGTCTTGGGTTTGAATGTCAGCCAAAGCCAAACATTGGTTATCGGGTCTGAGTGTGTTGTGCCGTCCCATTTCTCTGATACTCCAAGTGACCTTTCGTCCGATCTAATCGCATAAGCTTTACATCGTAAACGCAACGGTATGAACGAGTACTTATTCTGTCTCTATGTTTCACATCTCTATCTGTGTCTGTGTCCCCAGTGCAATTACATAATATGTTCCGCAGACAGGAAAAAACGTTACATTAATTCTATTGTTCATGGATAGATGTCGCTTCGAAACAAAGTAAGGAGGCATCACCAATCAAATTCCATTCAGTTGACTAATCGATGAATCAATCTACGTTATCACTGGTTGTGACCACTGATAATGTTACAATCAGTTATCAATCGCGCTTCGTTGTAACACGCTTCGCGCGTTGTTTGGAAGACCCGCAAGTTTTGTTCTCTTGTTCAAATATCGAACAAGTGCGGGGTTTGAAGTTATCGAAGTGTTACATTATAGTGAGTGTGTTACATTACAGGAGTGAATATTGAAGAATACGAATGTGAAATCATTTGCTTTGTTACAGACATTACAATTTAAAGCAATCTAGGTGTATTGTCTTTTAAGGTAATTATACGCACGATTATGCACAACGATTTGTTTCTGTTTCCTGGTACTTAACTACGTTAACTGGTACGTTTTGATCAAAAGTGCTCAATGCACTTAAATAGTTTTAGAATTCATATCTAAGAAACAGTATCAACATTAAGACATTAGTGAATCCCTTCGTAGGCGTTCCATTGAATTCGAGAAGGTTGCGGGTGACTACTTTTGCGTTTTCAGGAATACTCAAAATTATTTATTACTTAGCCATAAATGCCCCACTGCTGAGCTCCGGCCTCCTATCATTTTTGAGAAGGTGGAACCGGGGAAGAATCCTCTACACTGCTCGAATTACAAATTTCCCTACTAAGTTTTTCTTCACCGCTGAGCATGTGATAATTTCAGCACTGAAAATTGCAATTAACAATTTTATTGGAGCCTGCACCGAGATAAGAATCCGGGTCAGAAGCGTCCTGTGAAATTAATGCGACTGCTCTTTGATAGGTATCAAGGCACTATAATATATTCAACGCAGATTCCGGCAACGAATTTTATCTCACAAACGTTGTAAAGAGCCAGTATGCGTCATCAGTATTAAAATATATTAAAGCAATTAAATATCCTAAGGATAGTTACAGCAAATCTACTCCGGTAGCCTTTTGCTGCTGCTCGTCGCCAGCTCCCCCGGTCCTGGGTACCGCCTTCTGCGATTTATGTGTAGATGTGTTACATTTTTCACGTCTTAGACCCGACGTCTTTTATCGCGCTTCTCCGATTCCCCTCTAATCAGGTGGCGAATTTAAGAGTTCTCTTGGGACCAGTCGACGCTCAGGTCAGCCTGCTCGAGCCTGCTCCGGGAGGAGCTAAACGGACCACGAAATCTTGGTGGTTTTCAATTTTGGTATCTCTAGCGATGACGTCGTTTCTGACATATCACCGGACTCCCAAAATTTATGTGCGTACCACCACGCTGGCGCTGCATATGTTAATCGCGAGCGGACGTAGGTCTTGTAAATACCGATTTTGGTTAGGACAGTGAGTTTGGATGCCGGTACTGGTCTCCAAGATCTTATTACTTACTAGGAGGGGGATGGGCAAGGGGTGGGCCACTTCAATCAGCATCTGCAGCAGCTCCGGTGTTGCAGCACCTATGGTGTTGCAGATGTACGTGGGCGACAGTAATCACTTACCAGCAGGTGAACCGTTCGTTTTCCGCCTTTCCCATAAAAAAACTCTATGTCCTGTGCTCGGAGCTTGAGTGGAGGGTGGTACGCGTACGCGTTTGTCAATAGTAATGCTAAATGTCTTGCCAACATTAACAGCCATCCGCCAGTTATCCAGCCAGCAGGTCCAGCAGTCGTTGCATCCTGTTGGGCAGCTCGTCTGGTGTTGCAGATGTACTTATCACCGGGTGAGCTGCTTGCTCCTTTACCGCCTTACACAAATGAAAAAAAAACATTCTTCTTTGTCCTTATGCATTGCATGACCATGTCGAAGGCACTTAATTTGCAGAAGTACTCTTAACGATTTGTCCTAGAAGGTAAAACCTGCTTTGAATACTTAGCTGGTCAGGGTCGCGTGTGTGTGAGGTAAGGTTACACTCACTTGCAAGCGTATGGGGTTTATTGTGTGTGACACTAAAATAACTCATTGCTTAATCTATAGACGATAGACTGCTGATTAAAAAAAAACTGATGTTTATGGATACTTACGTATACCATCTCTTTTTTCTTTATTTGCATGTAGTGCAGACTGCTGGCAAACGAGGCTTAGGTGACCGAATTATGGTAGAAATATCCATCAGAATTTGCCGAACCATAATCCCACAGGGTAATGATGGGGCGCAACATCACTGGTGCGAGCGTGATGAGCGGACACTGCGCTCTACTAAGCCAATGACGTGTTTAATATGGTTTGTGTCGTTGGCTTGGACATTAAGAAGTTAACAATAAGCTCTGGTGAAAAGCGAGTTAAAAGGTCTAAAAATGTCTAGACTCCTAACCACCCCACTATTGGGAACAAGCCGTGAGAGATTATTTATATATTTCATTTTTTTTTCATTCATAAGATTCCATTTGAAATGGAGTATGATCAACCAGATTTATTTACTATTACACAAAAATATTCAATGTAGAGAACAATGAAAAGAAAAAATTAAAAACATAGACCCGCATCACAGTCAAATAAGGCTTTGATGAAACAAAAAGAAATCTTTAAGCCTCTGAACATGCTTCTATATTATAACTTACCGAATCATCGGTCTATTTATAGTTCGAGCCATAGGTACGTCTTTAGGTAGGAGGTACTTTAGTACTCAACCGGCTTGCGAGGGGCGTTCAATAAATAAAAAGTGGGAATGCGGTACCAACTCCTTGTAATTTAAAAAAGTAAATACTGGCTGGTAAAGCTGTACCTAAAAATAAACTGATTATAAATATATAATGAAACACTTTAGCATCAGACATTGCACCATGTGATTTCTATCTATTAACCAGATTGAAAGAGTATTTTTTTTTTATGGAAAAGATGGCAAACGTGCAAGCGGTTCACCTGATGGTAAGTGATTACCGTCGCCCAAATGCATCTGCAACACCATAGATGCTGCAGGTGCGTTGCCGGTCTTTAAGGATATTTGGGAGATGGGAGGGAAGAAGAGGAGGGGGACGGAAAGGGGGTGTGGGCATCCGGTTACCTCACTCACCGAACGAAACGAAGAAGCACAAGATGCCTCCACTTCACGCCGGTATTCTGCGAGGCCGTGATATCAATCCGGTCGAGCCGGCCCATTCGAGGAGCCGCTAAAGCCACCGCTTGGCTCTACCATGCTGAAAATCGCTTGGTATCTGAGAGGATGGATATTTGAATACGATGAAGCAGTAGCTGAGCAGCAGTAAAGGCGTTTTGCCTGCAGCACCATGCTCTCAGGTTTTTGACATGGGAATTTTAAGCTTAGATGAAAGACATACCAAATCCGAATCCCAATTACACCGAAAGGTGACTACGTCGAAGAATAAAATAAATTTGATGAATTGTTTCACTTGTTATTAAACGTATTATTAGTACTTGATTTGGATACATGTACAAAACCGGTTTACAAGTGCGTTTCTATCTGTTTTTACTACAATCGCGTGTTACGTAACGTTTCGTGAGTCATGATATGTCGGTGCTCTGTGGGTCATTAGTAGCCAGCGGCCTTGACGACGGCCATGTTTTTCCTTTTGTGAGCGGACAGCGCGAATTACTTATGCCCTAATTGTTTGTTTTCTATGTATATGAGCTTAGAAATGAAGAACATGCTATTGCCACCTCCTTGCTCCAAGCTAACTAATCTAATGATCTGATCTAGGATGAAAGGATAGGATAGAAAGGTTTATTTATTTATTTAATAGTTTATTCTAGTCACTTAACGAATTTTTTTGTCAAATTGCAAAAGCGAATACACGTGTTACCTAAATAAGCTTTACTTAAGTGTTACATCCTTAATGCTATTTCAGTAACTGTATAATTTCAATTAAATTATCGAAATACAGTTTCAAATCTTACTACATAACGCACATAACAATACCAGCTATTCGGATATTTAAGTGTGATAATCGGTCTTAAGACTATCAGAAATCGATTTTTACGTTATAGGTAAGTTCTTTACGCTGGATGATTTCATAAATACTGCAGGTTCTGGCGCCCTTGTCCGCTACGCTAAATTTTAAAAGGCATAAAAATACTAAGGCTTCAGGGCCTTTTGCAATTTTGCGTTCGAATTGCAACGGCTTCGATAAGAAGCGCGTAGAGAATTTGCGGCCCGTTTGCTCTCTCGAGAATATCGAATTTCGCCGCGCACCCATTGCGGAAGCGTGAAGTTTAGAAATGATTTCGTTAATATTCGGCTAAGAAACAATGATAATCGATAACGAGGCATGATAGAGTTCGGCTACGGAACAGGGGCGAAGAAATTGTGAGGTTAGGTACTAACGGTGGTCCATGAATGGAACTGATGGATTTGTGTGTTTTCTTTTTTTTTTATTTATTTATTTTTTATAGAAGAAGGGGGCAAACGAGCGTGCGGCTCACCTGATGGTAAGTGATCACCGACGCCCACGAACATCCACAACACCAGAGGAGCTACAGATGCGCTGCCGGTCTTTAAAGAAGGAATAAGCTCTTTTCTTGAAGGTCCCTAAGTCGTAACTATAATTTTTCTTTGACAACCTGCACAAGGGTTAACGAACTTGGTTCGAATTTCAAACCTAATGAATACTTTTAGGTCTGTATGCGTGACTGTATGCGTGACGCGTAAAAACACTCTTTCGAACGCTCCATTATTACTTAAGCTATCCGTTATCGAGTTACATTCGACTCTATGATATATGATACTTAGTTGAAATCTTTTTTAGCAATCAAATAAAGTTTAGTTTAGTTTAGTTTAGTCGGTGTTGCTACGTTTTCTATCTTCATACCCGTTATCTAATACGGTGTAAGCTGATATACGGCGAATGTTTACGCCATATTCATTCGACTGTCACGCTGTTTCACGAGTCTGGTTATTTAATAAGATATTATGTATATTACGGCATTGCACTCTGCTGGCGTAGAGATGAGATGCCGGAAATTGATAACTCTGTCCTTAATGCTGGACCATAATTAAGAGACTAGTGAAGCCACTTGACTAGTGCCAGAATACGAGTACAGGAGGGCTCTATGGTTATCGAGGGCGGGAAACTGACATTTGGCGCCTGTTTTTTTTTTAATTAATGAATTTAGAAGTATTTTAAAAACGTGATGTAGCCTTCAGAAAGCGGGATATACGTTCTAATGTAAAAAAAAATCACTGAAATCTGTCTGTGAGACCATGTATACAAAATGCATTCCAATTGATAATCTCTACGTTTTTTATTGTAGTCGGTTAAAAATAGTGTTTATAAAAAGCATCGTGGTTTAAAACCACATACACAACATAAACAACAACAACTATGAAGTGGACTAAATGAAAGGGAGACAAAGAAAGCGATGCGGTCCAATTGTTTTTATCTTACTTTAGATAAATAAAGAGCAGTCCCCATATTACAAGTTACGGTCGCTAAGTTATAACAATGTGGATTGTTTTCAACGACTCTGTGGCTGCTTGTGAGATTTTAGGGCTGCCTTAGAAGCCGTAGTGTCCGAGGGCCTGGCCGCTCCTTACCGTATTCTATTCTTTCCTACCCGGCCTCCGTTTTTACCTAAACCATACCCGCCTTAGTCAATCTTACGTAACCGCCTTAATCATAATCGGCCTTTACCCCCTAGAGGGCGATATACTTTAGGTAGTACCCGAAGAAAGAAAATAAAGGTTCAGTCATACAAATTTATTTTACTATCACTTGTCTGATCGGCCTAAAATTTGTTACATTACGTTAATACGATGACACTGCAACAGTATAGTAACCTTGACCTGATGCTACAACGGGGTCAGCAGTGTCGATGGTTTCCCCTTTTTTTTTCATGTCTTGTTTTGTATTTAAACTGGGCGACCGGTATTCGCTCGTCCAGCCTACTATTACAACCACGCTCACGATGTAGCGCAGTGCCATCTGTTGGTGAGTTTCAAGATAAACTTGGAAAGTAAAAGTTATCTAAGTACAAAATTTCATCCAAATCGTTAGAGTCGTTCATGTAACCAATTAAGTAAATGTATGAATATTTATAGACAAGAATTGCTTGCTTAAAGTATAAGACACATCGAAAAACAAGCGCAAGCGGTTCACCTAATAATCAGTGATTGCCACAGTACATCTGCATCACCAGAGGAGTAGCCGGTCTTAAAGGATTTTTGGGAAATGGGAGATGTCAAACTGCATGCATGGGTAATAGCTTTCACTAGCCATGTCTAGACGATTTTTAAGCTTTTTATCCAATACAACGATATCGTTTGTAAAATCGCACTGCCGTTGCACGCGTCTGTATTTTTAACAGTTTGTTTTTGATAATTATAATTTAAAACTGTTTACTAATATTGCAGATTAAAATACTGTCTATTTTATTACATAAAATAAAAATAAAAACTAACTAAAACAACGTGACTGATGTTCATGCCGTCGCCAACGCGTTCAATCCAACGCGTAAAATTGTATACAGTAAAAAAGGCGTATTGCGCGACACAGATAGAACAAACGAATCCTGTTTTATACGGTTCACATTTTTTTTTTTGTTTAAGTACGGAACCATTAAAACGCCCTATGCTAAGAAACACAAATAGGTACGTCTCATAAAACTTAACGTACGTAGAAATAGATATGATATCAAAAAAGTGTCCATAGTTTTTGTTCTCTTAACAATTCCATTCTTAATCACGTAATAATTAAATTACAACGTTAGAAATTTTATTAAACCAATAAAAATCTTTTTTTTTTATCTATTCGAGTTCGTAAATCTAAAGCTCGTGTTTGTGAATAAGTAAAGAATGGAGATTACAAATCTATTTACATGTCGTTTATGTCTATAAGCCATTTATGATTTCAACGTTGTAGAAGGTAGTCCATCACAGCTCTCAAAATACTAGCTTGTGAAAAAATGTCACAGATTAGAAAGAGAGAAAGAAAGAATGAAATATTTATTTGGTACGCATATTTAAAACATTAAGAATACAAAACAACTAGATTAAAAAAAGAAAAAAAAACATTTAACAAGCAGCCTACGTAAGTGTATGGGTTTAAGGAGGAATGTACCATAATTTTCTCCAAATGACCAACTCACCTGCACGTGGTGCACCCTGCTGGCTAACCTACGAGGCACTGGCGACCGGATATGATACCGGATAGGATTTGAATTTGACAGATTGGAATTGATTTCCCGCCATCATTATCGACACCAGCCACGTTTGTTAGCTAGTGGGGTGCACCAGGTGTAGGTGAGGTTGGCATTAGGAGAAAACGATGATCTATTTCCCGTTACTTGTTTAGTCACATACGCTTGGTCTCTCACTAGTCTTACGGCCTTTTAAACTAAGAACAAAGGACTGCTTTACGACAAATTAACAATGCTGTGCTACCTTCCTGAGGAAACTTCTCACGGCTGTTATATCTATAGTCCTGACTTATGTCTAGCCAGGTTTTCGTTTTAAATTCTCCTAAAGAAACATCATAACAAGAAAGTTTTAGTAGTTAAAGGGGTGGCCACATAAAATGACACCGTTGTTGATGAAAGGGTTTAGATTTTCAAGTCATAACGGCAAATGCAGTGTAGTAAATTAAATAGATAATATATTTCAGAGCCATAGAAGGCAATTTGCAACAATAAAAGGCTTATAATCTTAATCAACAATTTTCATAAAATTAAAATAGTTTTGAAAAACAAATATTAAATATTTTTGTCAGCCCTAAGTCAAGACGGTCCGCACCGCAGTCGAGTTATGCACGGTCAGTGATGTGTACGCACAGGGGCCGTGTGCGAAATCCGACACACACACACACACACACAGACAGAGAATGTGATTTTTGAGTCCAACTGTTATTCTCGAAGTTGTTCGAGAATTATATAATATAAGAAAAGGAAAGGAGAACGTCTCGTTTTTATAATTACTAAAACTTTGTTTCTATACAGAAGTGAAAAACTATGCGGAGTATGTACAAAGAAACAATTGACGTTATATTTTTAAATTTAATACATTATTCTAGAAATTACTTTATCAGCCTATTTAAGACAACTGCTAAACATAAGCGTCTCCAAGATAACACCAACAAAAGCTGGGGTGCATTTCTTGAAAGATTTACCCATACTCAACCATGTTGGGTAAGGGGGTTCGTAAGCGCTGAGCTAGCGGACATGTGTCCCTATCGTGGGTCTTCATGTGTTCAAACTGGAAAAGTCTATCTAAGACCGATGATCGCTAATTTTTGTAAAGATTTCGTCGACTGTAATTCATCAGCAAATTTTTTTTTTTTTTTGGTGAAAAGGCGGCAAACGTTTATGATGCTGCAGGATATTTGAGAGATGGGAGGGAAGAGGAGGGGAATAGGGAGAGGGAGTGGGCCTCACTCACCGAACGAAATGCAGAAACACAAGACGCCTCTACTTTACGCCGGTATTCTGCGAGGCCGTGGTACCAACCCGGTCGAGCCGGCTCATTCGAGCAGCAGCAAAAGCCGCCGCTTGACTCTACCACGCTTAAATAAATTAATATTTAAATATTATTTTACTAACAAACCTTCACGCACACGAAAAATTAAAACTACTTAAGTAACAAACATTGATAGTGGCCAAAAGTTACTAACTGTTGCCATAACGAGTCTCTGTGCAAGTACAAATAAACAACGTCGACGCGAACAACGACGCGGCTACACGTAGTTTTCCATAAAACAAACACAATTAACGCTACACTCTGGAACGCCCTGCCCGATAAGATAAAAGCAGCTCCTGGCAAGAAATCATTTAAGAATCTAGTTCGTGATTACCTAATAGATCATTGACAATATTCGGCTTAGGTATTTTTATTTTATTTATTTATTTAAACTTTATTTAAATACCTTTAAACAAAAGTATTACAAAGGGCGGACTTAATGCCTCTTGGCATTCTCTGCCAATCAACCCGGGGCGTGGAGAGATATAGTAAGGGTGCCAAACATTAAATTTGTTAAAAAAAAAAAATGGATATGTAAATAAATATATAAAATACACATACAATTATATACATAAAGACGGAATAAATACATATAAACAAATTTGAATACATATATATATATATATATACACATACATACAGCATACAAAATATTATTATAATAACAATGACCGATGATATCAATTCCACTAAGTGGGAACGGATGTCTTGAAGAGGTGTTCACGTACCAGTCTCTTGAACGATAACTTACTGGACACTTTCCTAATTCTAGGTATCTATTTTCGATTTTTATTATATATTTATTTATGTATCTTTTTATATACTTATTTACGTATTTGTGTATTTTATGTTATAAATATTTATTTAATTATATAGTGTGTTTATATGTACTTATCAACTTATTATTATTGGAGTTTTTTTATTTTATTTTATTTTTTATTCTTTGTTTTGTACCTGCCGACTACCTTTCACCATAACAAGGGTTGACTGACTAGAGAATGCCACTTGGCGTTAAGTCCGCCCATTTTAACCTTAAGCTTAAGGCTAACAATAAAGAATAAATAAATAAACACATCTGAAGACGAGTGAGTGATGGAGAAGGAAATGCGTCACGCAACGAACGGTGCGGTGTGTCGGAGGCCTTTGACGCGAGCGGGATGATGCGTCTCCGTGTTACTTATCGCCGGTCACGAGCGCACCTAGAATTTATTGTACGTTCCGTTTCAGACAACGTTCGTACTTGGTTGCGTAAGGTGTTTCACGGTGTCTACGGTTTCTCGATTCAGCGAATTGTAACGCTTTATTGTAAAAATGTTGTCGATTTTTCGTCTGCTTTCCGTTTTCTCGTACCGCAAGTGGCTTAGATTGGAATTGCAGCATGTTTCAGAGATCGGTACGAGTAAAATGTTTCTTTTATTGTTTGTGTCAGTTTCTTATACATTAAATAGTAGCTGAGTTTAATAATATAATAATACAGCAACTATAATTTTTAAACCAACTCCAAAAATATTTAAAAAATAATATGCTGATTTGAGGTTCCCTTATTTTTTTTAATTGTTACTGGCCATTAACCTTCATTTAAAATTTACATTAAGTACCATTTCTTTGGAGCCATGGTAGCCTAGTGGTCAAGGCGCACACTTTAGTATCACATAGCGCGAGTGACCTACCTGGGTTCGATCTCCGGTGCCGGCACTAATATAATTGTACCATGTGCTCGTCGGTGAAGGAAAACATCGTTACCTACCCAGGAGATAATAGAGTGCCACAGATGCACTCATCCGTATTTTCCTACCCGTATCCGATGTAACGCATATGCGATAGGATCAGAGACAGGGGATACAGATCCGAAAACCAAAACTACAAATATTGGCTATGGCAGGGATTCGAACCCAGGACGATTACTATAAGCCACGCTGTCGTTCTAATTACTGTTATTACGTTTTCTTTATTTTAAGAATGAGTATTTTTTTTAATATCGTCTATTCTTAAACGTTCGATTATATAAGTAAGTAGCTGTTGTAATCGCCGTTACCCGGGTTAGAAAAAAAAAGCATAACAAAATAATAAAAAATGCCATGTCCTTCGAAATACCATAACGAAAATATTAACAAAAAAAACGATCAGACGTGAAGTGGATTTGAAGATTAGCCTGCACCATTAAATACAGTTACGTCTTTACAAATAGAAGAATTGATAGAAATACAGATAATAAACCTCAGCATTCTTATGTTTCGACGAGTACTTTTTAATTTGTCCGTCGTTTTATTTTAAATTTTTTGACCGTTAGAAATATCGCAGTTAATTAAAACCATAAAACATCGGTAAAACGTTTTCATTATAATCTCTATTGACAGTTGTAGCTATTACAAGTCAATAAGTGTTACAAACTCAAAAGTCAGAGTGATCGGGCACAATGCGGTGACGTAGAACATTCAATTACACAGTCCTGGTACCGTATTTGGTACAGGCTGGCATCACCTTAATGTGATAAGTTAAAAAACAAACCGTTTCCAAAGCACGGAACAATCACCACACAATCAAAACCAGAAACGATTATCTGTGTTGCGCTAATGTTGGGTTCGTTTGGGATTTTAACCCAGAACCCTAAACGTAGGCCCGCACTCTAACCCCTTAACCATAAGAACGTCACTAGGTACAGTGAGATTTTACATTTTCCGTGACTGAATCAAACATAGTACAATTCCTTCTTCTATTTTACTCCCAATAAATATTAAACTCTGATATAAACTTCAGAGCAATATTATTTAGATGACTATCATTTTTCTCACGATCCAACTTATGTTTCTATTGTGAACGAGCGCTTGTGCAACACCAACTGTGGAATGACCTCCAAATATAATAATAGACACCGAAAGTATTTTTTTTGTGATTAACGCCGAACCATAGAGACAAATAGAGTTGTTTAAATAAAAACATAAAGACATAAATACATTTATACCGACACTTACATCTGCACACATAGTACATGATCTGGTGATAAATAATAATTATAAAGATAGCAAAACTAAAAGAAATAAACAAAAGAAAAATAAAAAAATATGTTATATAAAAATTAAATAAATCACAAGGAATTTGTGTTGTAATGATGAAGCGACGGAAAGGACCGTCTGTGCATAAGCAGCGCAGTATCACAGCGCTGTTTTTTGTTAAAAAATTTGTTTTACATTCCCGTATTGGATTATCGTATATAATATTACCTACCTACATTACTCAGAGACGCAACACTGGTTACCGTGTGAAACGCCACTAAAGTCATTAGAGCATAACGCTCATGTAAATTTCTTTTTGGAAACCACCACGCCTTTTGTTTTATGCCGGAGGTGATCATAACAGATGTTTTTAGTTTCAAGTTTACGATCGATCGGTTTAATGGTCACCATGCTCTTTTGAGTCGAACGGTTCGGTGTTCTTATTGCACGGTTCAGTCGCTACATCGAATCGGTTAAACTGAAGTTCGCACGAACTTAACTGAACATTGTGATACGGAAAAGGACAGGATACTTTTTATCCTTCAGAACAAAATTTAATATCACGCTGGCCCGAGTCGCGGATAGCATCTAGTTGTGCTGCTAACTTTCATACATGGTAGTTCCTACCTTTACGGTAAGATGTCGCTGATATATAAATCACTAGTTTTCACTAAAAGGTTCTTTACTAATAAAAACAAAGAACGTAATTTGAGTTTCACTTTCATTTTAAATGTTGACCTCTAAGGGAAACAATATTAGTAAAACTAAAATATTATTTTAAGGAAAAGTTATAATCACTAATGTGCGTAATGTATACATAAGCACTCACGCAAGTTATCTATAGGGGGTAGGCAGAGACTATGGTTTTTATTTGCCATAACATAACGTACCTAGTAACCTATTTTCTGCCGTCAGGTAGATAGAATATCTGGGGTTGTATTACACATGTAATCTAAGAGGTATCTCTACAATACACCTTTTAAACAACAGTTTTTACTTTATTACTAACAAGGTAAACATACCTTGTTAGCAATAAAGATTCATCGAAGATGAAAAGTTTTTATTTGTTGCGGCTATATAGAATACATCGAACACATTGAATAAACAAAAACTGGTCAAGTGCGAGTTGGACGCGTGGATCGAGTGTTCCGTACAGCCACACTATATATGTGTATAGACCAAAAGCATTGGTTTTCTTGTATTCGCTTCTGGGTAATAAGCACGAGCCCAAATCACAGATGACCGATTATTATAATTTGTTGTTTTATGTCAGTTTTCACTAAATTTATATTTTACATACTCTTTGGATGGATTTGTGATATGTCGCAGGAGGTATGGGAAAGAGGTCAAGCGAGAAAGTGGCTCACCCGGTGATAAGTGATTACCGTTGCCCACGTACATCTGCAACACCAGAGGAGCTGCAGGTGCGTTGTCGGCCTTTGAAGATATTTGCGAAATGGGGAACTGGATGAGGAGAGGTGTGTGGGCCTCCGGTTATTTCACTCACCGAACGAAACCGGAGGTTCCTAAATGTGGATTGGCTAAGACTTTAATGGATTTTTCTATGTAAATGCATAAAATCCTTATACTAATACAGTGCAACAAACACACAATTCTAAAGTTGATTAAAGGAACGTTTTTTAAAAAAGGCCCACGATGTACGATATAGATACATCGAGGACAAAGATGTGTGGAAGTAGCTCTTACACCCCCTGGCTACTGATATATTGTTAAAATTGATATTTACAAAAAAGTATTGATTTTAATATTATTTAATGTTGTAAATAATAAATTACAGAAGCGTTAAAACAAAAAAAAAACTGACCCGAGAGTTTCTTACCGGTTCTTCTCTGAGAAGGTGTTGTTTTGCGAACCGGTGTAGATTTTGACGTTCATAAGAGCTTTAAAGTAGCAACATCAGTGGTGCTGCAGGTACGTTGCCGGCGTTTAAGGATATTTGGGAGATGGAAGGGAGGATGAGGAGGGGGATGGGCCTCCAGATACCTCACTAACCGAACGAAACGCAGAAGCATAAGATGCCTCCCCCCTGTCGATCCGGCCCATACGAGCAGCAGTAAAAGCCGCTGCTTGGCTCTGCCACGTTTATAGTCTAAATCACAGGAAGAGAAATGATACTATTATTAACACCATCACGCCATGCATTGAATACTCAGTATTACTCCGAGCGACATATCTGTTATAAGAATGGGTTGTCAAGTCTAGCCGCCCTGAAAATCTAATAGGCTCGATGATACAGACGCACGCACGAGCTAATGTAACCCCACCACAGCTGCTCGTCTCGTGACTGCATAGTGTTTTTCCTATCAGTCTTAATTAATCACTGTTAGGAGATAAATTATCTTATCGCTACACACACGGTCACGTACGGTCGCGTTTTGTTTAATTCTACTTCTCTGTTGTAGACGTGAGGAGTGCGCGGAGGTCTGTGCTGAAGGGCTGGAGTGACGTCACGCGATGGGAGGGCGGGAACTGTGCATACTTGCCCTGATCGGGCTTGCTTCGGCGCAGGGTCCGGAGAAACGTGAGTGATTTCTTGTTTTCTTTCCTTTATTTACACCGTCATATTTTAAGCAATGTCAGACTTTATTCCTGTGGTATTCTCTACCAGTCTACCTTTAGGTTTATTCTATAGGTAATCTGTAGTCTATGGGAGACATTGCCATTGGAATCAAAAATATCGTACGACCTATTCGATGTCTATGGTAAGCGTCAATTATTATATACTTGTCGACTTCAAAAGGAGGAGGATATCAATTCTGCAGTAGCATTTTTTTTTTGATGTTTGTTACGCGATATCTTCGTCGATTCTGAACCGATTTTAATGATTCTTTTTTATTGAATAGGCCATACCTGCAGGGTGGGCTTATTCAATTTGAATATAATATGCCATCCCTCAGGGTGAGAAAACGTGGTTTGAAATCAGATGTGCAGACATTACACGACTTTTTTTTTTGATCACAGGAACTGCAGCTGTCTGAAGCTGTCAAATGACGATCTTTACCCAAATGTTATAATAATTTATACGTAATATTGAACTTCTATAATCGGTTATCGTTATGGCATATTAATACCTTGTTATTCTTATGTAACAATTTTTATATGAACACGACAAATGACATCCATTGTAACTCGCTATTCAGTTTCTTCCTTTAGCGTATAACGCGGGCTAGGTTGCTTTAGCAAGCTGAGCGAATAGCGGAAAATATTATTTATTTTCATCTCATATTACCCTCGGATTTTGGATTAAACTTGTATAAATACTAGTCTAAAATTTACGAAATCAAAGTTAAATGTGAAAGTGACAGTGCAGCCATCACCAATTGACTTTCATGCATTGCGGTTCTAAAAAAACAATCTTCATTCTCTTTATGTAGATTAAACAGATGGTAGATAGGTCTCTATTCTAGGCAGAGCGCCTGCTATGCCTAGAAGTGCCACACAAGCCTTACTCTATGACGCATTTCTGCCGTCAAACTATTTTCGCTGTGCCTAACAAATATTTCAAAACAATTCCGTGTGGAGTTATTCCTAGATAGAATCATACCATGTCGTATTTCACATTCAAGACAGGGTTTCATCTATTGGTAACCTTGTCTTGGATAAACGAAACTATGTTGAAAGAACACGTCACACGGAATTAATGTGAAATTCTTTGCGGCATAGAGGATAAGTGCAATTACTGTTGTGTTTCGGTTGGAAAGGTACAGGGTCAGTATAACTACAGAAACAGCATTCTGTTTTAGTCCAAAGCGATTACAGCGCATCTGTGTTCATTTTCTTCGTTACGTAACGTAGGTTACGAATAGTAAAATAAAAGAAATTTATAAATCAATTTAAAAAAAAAACTAAGGATGGTTTGCACCAAACCGCAATAAATAGAATTAGCGCGAAACATAATAAAACCGCTATCTATTTCTCTCAATTGTTTGAGGCTGAAAGAGACACAAGGGAAGATAATGGCACTTAATAAAGAGAAAAGAAAAGAAAAAAAAAGAAAATTGAACACAGACTTAACATGTTGTCGATATGTCAAACATGTCCATGCGCAAGTGCTCACGTTTGCTTCTAAAGTTATTTACGACATTTGACGCAACAACTTCAACACGAGCTGCCTTTCCGAAGTAAAGTGGGTCGAACAACCAAACGGTGGGTAATGCGATTACCTTATCGGTTTTAAATTGAGAACGTCTACTTACTTATACTAATGCAAATACATTGTATACATTCTAAACTCCTTTACAGCGTTTAATTTTTATTCATCACAGGCAGCGATAGGAGGCGTCTGTTTTTTTTTATGGAAGAAGGGGGCAAACGAGTGTGCGGCTCACCTGATGGTAAGTGATTACCGACGCGGTTACCGCCTGCCAAGGACCTACAGATGCGCTGCCGGCCTTTAAGGTAGGAATAGGCTCTTTTCCTGAAGGTCCGTAAGTCATAACTGTTCGGAAATACTGCTGGCGACAGCTGATTCCACAAAGGCGAAGTGCGTGGCAGAAAACTTCGATTAAAACGCATTGTGGTGGAATGCCAACCATCTAGGAGGTATCGATGAAACTTCAAATTCGGTCTGTCTTTGCGATTAAAAGCCTGTAAGTGCCAACTACTGGGCAAAGGCCTCCTTCTCAAATAGCTGAAAGGGTTTTGGAGCCGGGAAGGGCCCGCCACGTTGCTCTAGTGCGGGTTGGCGGGCTTCACAAATCCTCGAAATAATATTTTTTATTATTCCTTAATGGAGGTTTTTTCACTATCTTTTCCTTCATCGTCGATCACGTGGTAAACACAGCACTTAAAATTGCTATTAACAATTTTAGTGCTGCCGGCTACCGGGGATCGAACTCGGGTCGCTCGCGCTCTATGAAACTAAAGTGAACGCCCTGACCTACCACGGCTGGTGAACTTAATTAATGAGTAAAAAAATAGCAAAGTAGCAAAGTATTAACGTCCCACAATAAGGTGTTAAGGTGTTAAATATATTATACACATTTTCACCCTTATATTTTGATAGGAGTTTTAGTGTCATGAATCGAATCTGTACCAATAGCGTACTATGAAACTTAAAGCAATCTCTGTCCCTGAGCTGCCACGGCTCAATAATCGTTAATACCTCCCCATCCTTAATCAATGAAACATACCGCACCGTTATTTCTGAAGTATTCGTTACGTCAATGTTTGAATTAAGAGACGTACGTGTCTGGATTTCTCACTATAAAATTTCGATCAATGATCTGTGACGTCACGGACCCCAGGCGAGCGATGAACTATACGGCTAGCGAATACGATGTAACGGTAAAACATTCTAGCCTAGGAAGAGTAGCGGTGGCCTAGTGGTCACGGCGCTCGCTTTAATTTAATAGTACACGAGAGGCCCGGCTTCTTTTCTGGTACTCAGCGGTAAAGGAAACCGGCATGTCTGAAAAATAATAAGAAAGTATTATTACGAAGATGTGTGAAGTCCTGGTCTCTGAGAATTATTTGAGTGGAGGCATTTGCTGGGCATTTACTGGATGCTACTTTACTTTATTTTTTCTTATACGGAGAGTGTGTAAAAGTCATTGAGGAAAAAATCTCATTATCTTCGATAGATAGCTGAATAACCATGTATACATATAAATAAAATTGCAAGTGTCTGTCTGTGATTTTAAAATAACTGCTCATTTCTTTGCACACAAGAATTATTACAATATAAAGGAATACTTAGATGATAATCACCCCTGGGAATGAAATGATCCCGAGCTACATGGTTCTGCCCTTATCGGTTGATGGCGCGATGAATTTTATTTCTTAATTACTAATTAACTCGACCACAATTGGTCCATAAATATAGAATTTGTTAATAACTCGACTACAGCGCCACCTATCGGATCCAATCATATATATGAACCAACATCACGAATATATATTGTGTGAATATAACTTGACCGATTGAGGATCAAGTCGATGTTACACGATCATTAACAGACGCATCAGCAATGCAATATATGTTATATGAAGATTATATTATTAAATATTTTCTTATAAAAAAGACAAAACAGCCAGCAAGATTAGTCGAAGCCACGGGCAGAGGCTAGTCTTAAATATACCAGGCTAAATGTATTTATATGTAGGAATATAGCATCTCTTTCTGCAAATGCCAACACCATCTGCACGGTGCACCCTGATAGCAAACAAATGATGCACTGGCGACCGAATGATGGCGGATTATACGTCCGAAGGCATATGTTCAGCAGTGGGCTAAAATAGGCTGATATAGTAAATTATCTAGATCGTTAACGCGCAACAAAGTCTAAGGTGCTAAATATCTGGTTCCGCTGTTGTCAATTCTCCTACCTAAAATTTTTTTTTTAATGTTTTATGTAGGGGAAAGTTTATGCTAACGCCGAAGGAAATGACAGGTTATGCCGGAAGTTGGATCGACTAAAATCCCCACGGTAGATACGCTGTTAGCCCGGTGGCCTTCACAGATTCGGCGGTAGAGCGAGCAGAAGGTCCGCAAGTTAGGTAGCCGTAGTGATTGGGGCTAATCCTTCTTACATTGTCACTTGTAAGACCTTCATAAATACTATGTGAACGGTCCATTGTTGGACATACCGCTCCGAAGTTCAACGCTTGGCTGAGATTTGAAGTTAAAATGCTGCCAATATTAATATTTTAAATAGGTAAACATGTCTCGACATGTTTCGCCACAGATGATAATTTTGATACTGAATTATTTTTATCTGTGTTGTTTGTCAAGAATTAAGAGCGCTAAAGGTGTTTGACATGTTGAAAAATTTAAAATCATTAATTTCAGTACTCGTATATCATGGTCACGCTGTTCTAGCACAAAGGATATCGCGTTCATACGGTTTATCAATACTATTATAGCGTTGTATAAAAAAACACGTCTGCGTATTGAAATACGGAAATTGTCATAGAATAAAAACGAATATACTGTTTCCATTTATGTTATGACTAGCGGCTGCCCGCGGAGACGCCCGCGGCGATAGAAGTTTTAATTGATTTAAAAAAATATCCTAGTGTTTTTTTAACTGTGATAGAGTTAAGCGGCGGCGTTTCGTTCGGTGAGTGAGGTAACCGGAGGCCCACTCCCCATCCCCCCTCCCATCTCCCAAATACCCTTACAGGCCTTCCCTCTTCAGCACCTTTGGTGTTGCAGAGGTACGCGGGCGACGGTAATCACTTATCATCAGGTGTTCCGCTTGCTCGTTGGCCGTCTTTCGCATAAAAGAAAAATTACATTTGTAACATCGAGTAAGATGATTGCTTAACCGTGACTCCAGAAGTGCTTTCTGGAAACCGGTGTGAAGTAGAGACGTCTTGTGCTTCTGCGTTTCGTTCGATGAGTGAGGTAACCGGAGGCCCACTCCCCTCTCTCCCTCGCCCACCTCCTCCTTCCCCATACACAAAAATGTTCCTTAAGGCAGCAGTTACTCTGTTGTTTCAGATGAACGCGGGCGTCGGTAACCACTTACCGTAAGTTGAACCGCTTGGTCGTTTGCACCTCAGTTTCCATAACAAAAAAGGTTCCATCTAAATCTCTAATCTGCTTTTCAGTTAAATCCCTACAAACATACATACATATGTACATACAATAAATTTTATTTTAGTACTAACATACACGAGGCTTCGACCGCAAAGTTACAAATTTTGTTAGGACAATTCTTAATTCTATTCATTGATATCTATGTATATCCATACTGTTCCATGCCATAATTATGCCCATGCGAGTTCAGTTCATTGTAGCTTTGACATTCAAACAAACATACAGACTTTCGTATTTGTAATATTAACATAAATCATAGCCCCATAGCACTTCTTAATTTATCAGTACAAGTGCTATTTATAAATAATCTCGTGAACCAATTTCGTGAAATCGTTTTCAAGTGAAATCCGCTCGTGTATACGTGAAGAATTTTACATTTTAGTAAGGATACTCGTAGATGAGATGAGCTCAGAGTACATTGATACCGAGGCGCTACAAACTGACCGATCGCTACAAACGCCGCAAAGCGTTCATCATATCACAACAGAGATCAGAACATCGTCTCTGTCTTTTATAATAGAATCGACTTGACCATATCGATTCAATATATCGATTCTTTCTACCCGAACAATAGGCCACCAAACTGGGGCGGGCACCTCTTTCTGGCACCGAATTAATACGCATAATGGTATCTTGGTAAGATTTAAATTATATTAGACCGTTGGTTCCAAAACTGTTATAATTTTATTTAGCCTTACAGTTACTATGCAGCAAATGAGCCGTGGCAGCTCATTACGACAGAGACGCGGGTTCGAATTCCAATGACGGTACCAGTAAAATTATTAATTGCAAGCTATATACGAGTATATATCTTGGTTATACATTATGAGCTTATCAGCTTTATTCGTTTTTACGCATTTTAGCAATCAACTGGCATATATTCAGATAATCGTCAGAATATATACCAGTTGATGATATGCCATCAGAGAAAATGCATATCGAATTTCAAATCTTTATCAATTCACCAACATAAAAGACATAAATTTCACAGTTGTAAAACGTGTATTTTTTTTACCACCGTTTCGTAATGAGATTCCTCTGTGGGAGAAGAAACAGGCGAAAGAAACTCCGTAGGTACCCTCTTTTAGTCAATATTAGAATATATTTTTTTTAAAAACTGCATTCCCAAGGATTATTATCATCCACTTATTCCTTTATATTATAGTAACCCTTTTTATAGTCTTTGTATAACAATTTTTATAAACGAATTGATAGGAAGACATTTTGATGTTATAACGTTGTACATTACCCCAAGAACGAGTTACTATATGGAGATATGGGGTCTAGTAACTGGCCCGACAAGCTTGTATATGTTCCTTGCTTGAATATCACTTTTCTAATTAAATGTATTTGTCATTTGGTTGTTGAGAAAGGGGAGGTGGTTGTTTATGGAAAGCGTCATACAATATCTATATTTATATATACTATCAATCTATATATATTAAAATAATGTGTTTTTAGAATTTACACTCGAATCGATAGAGGATTCGATCAGAGTAAACAGTTTAAAATAAATTATCACTGTGTATGAACAAAAAATTGTTCAAAGAATTGATGCACGTGTTTTTCGTGTTTTCAACAGCATTGATTTAGAAATTTCAAATCTCTATCTCATTTAGCTGTGAAGATATTAGGTGCAGCTACCCTTAGCGTATAAACCCCTCGGTGATTTCATATTTATATATGTAGATTTGAATTAAACAAATAAAATTCATATTTCATGACGCTTTTGTTCTTGAGACGCAGTGATCAGTGAGTGATATTTGGCTTATATATAATAGTAATGGTTTCCCCACGGCTTTGCTCCGTGGTTACAATTTTGTCTTTTAGAGATAAAAAGTATCCTAGTATAAGTAATTTTTTGGTAAATAAAGGTAGCTGTACACTGGTCGGAAAATAAGCATATTTGCTTTAATAAAAATTAAATATCGTTTCGGGAATATTCTGGAATAATCGAAAATAAAGAGACGAACGAAATTCGGGACTATATAAGGACCATTGGAATGCGCTAAGGACAGTTCAGTGGTGGGTTCTAAAGTTAGTGAAAGATCGAAGGTGACGAAGAAAAGGACAAAAGAAGAGGAAAAGGCGGAGGATTGGTTACTGTCGGGAAGACCCAGGACCCCGTGGATGTACATGTCTGAGGGATAGCGCATCAGGAAGAAACTCTGCACCCTCTGTGTGTGTTAAAACTAATAGAATTTTAAGATACCGGCCTTTTACTCCTATCTCGCTACCCGTAGCTCATAACAGTAAATTCTACCTACTTAGAAACGCATACCTCTTTCCTCTTTTTAAACCATCGTAGTAATATGTGTATTGTGTGGATTCAGAATTCAAACCCGATACCAACAATTCAGTGGACAAGTACGCTAAATACGGAACTCAGCGATTGTTACGGCAAACAAACGGCTGTTTGATCTCGCGAGATTAAAAAAACGTACGGCTGCGGTAGAGAAATGATCATTTACTTTACAGTGAAAGCATAACAGACTGTTTACGAGTTGTTTTAACATTATTTTGGCTCAGTTTCTTTTTCACGTTACGCTTCTATTTTTAACACACTTCTAATTACTTGGGGCCACATTCGCTATATCACGAAAATGTTTCACATAAATTCCGTGCGATGACATTCCTCGATAAAATCATATATAATGTCTAATAACGTCAATCGAAGAAGGTTCAAAAGATCGTGACGTTCTATGAAGCTGTAAAAGCCTAAACGGCTAACAGCAATAACTTCATCGAAAACATATTTCGAAGATGCATTGTCACCCTTGAGGACGCAGACGGAACGCCTCATACAACACAACACGGAACGCAATGTTTCGGTCCTTTCAAACCGGAACACCACAGTTTTTGCATCTGGCGGCCTATAATCTGCAATTTGCTTAGCAATTTTAATCAGTTAATGATTTCTAGTATCGGGCTACCTACAGCTTTTATTTATTAATTTGTCTGTTGTAAAGCACTCTAAACGTCGGGAATATGAAAACAAAAACGCGATAAAATTCGTAAATAATAGTTTCATTTGAAATCAGTACAAACACTATTAAACAGCGAAGTATAATATAGCCATGTGCAAAACTACTTGTTCTACTATGAAATCATGCCGTGTTCTTTCTTAACATGGTTTCCATCCCAGACATGGTTACGAATAAAATAAACTAAGTCGTGGATGTGAAAAATAACATGGTATGATTTTATCGAAGAATAACGTCACAAGGAATTATAAGGTCTAACTATAAGGTCATATAAGGTCCCTGGATCCCTTCGCTTCATCAACAAGTTACAAATCAGGCGTATATACCATTCTATGGTGTTAAGATTCGAGATATGAAACTGTTAGGATGAGTTGTGTTGATCGGTCCCAAGCCGTTTCGAATAATAAATTATTGTAATATTAAAACGTTGAGTTTAAAATAAATAAATAAGAGGACACCTACAAAGATTCTTTCGCCTGTTTCTTCACCGTCAAGGAACCTCATTACGAAACGGTGGTAGAAATAAAAAAGAGCTTATGTTTGTCAATGTGAAATTCATGTCTCTTATGTTGATCAATAATTGATTTGATTTGATTTGTTACTTTGTGAATTAAAAAAATATCAGTACGCAAGTCCAAATATATATCATATTAAAATACATCACCTTGAAGTTCTATTATAACAACCTTAAAGTTGGAAATGTCAACATTTTAGTAACAAATCAACAACAAAGTAAACGATTGTGATCAAGATCACGAGTAAACTTCTGATAAGAATGTTAAACAAAATTATCTCGATTATATATTATACCTATTTTATTATATAGTGTACCTATTCTAAACCCGTACTTATTATCGTACCATAGAGAATACGGAAGTCCGTCATTGGAAATCCTCCCATTGGCAGAGTCCTGTGCCCAGCTATCGACCATTAAGATGTTGATAAAGTAGAAGACGATCTAAGTTTTCGGGTCTAGATGTAGGTGCTGTGGATTATCATATCTAATCTGAAAGTTTAAATATTGGTTGCTGTACGTGATAGAGACAAGCGGCGGCTTTGGCTGCTGGGCCGGCTCGACCGGGGCCGGCCCAGCAGCAGTTCAACGGCCACGCGGATAACCGGCGTGAAGTACTGATAGAGGCATCTTGTGCTTCTGCGTTTCGTTCGGTGAGCAACGTAACCGGAGACTCACTGCTCGTCCTCCCCGCTCCCTTCCTCTTCCTCCTCCTCTGTACGTGGGCGTCAAGTGAGCCGTGAGCGTTTACCTCAATTCCCAAAAAAAAAAAACACGCCTTAAGTACCGAACGGACGGAATTCGACAAAGAGATGGATTAGTCATGGGATAATACATACTTTTGCCTCGATGAAGAATTCCCGCGGGTAAAAGCTTCAAATAACGAGGACGTAGCCGGTGTTTTCGATATTGAGTTTTGTACAATTGCCTGAGAGATTTTTCAAGGCGTCGCCAAATATTTGACAAATATTTCATATTATTTATTATTATTCTGATCCTCATTGATTCGGTCAACGTGCGAATAAGTGCTCGACATTGTACCGGCCATTTAGCATCCGTGCAAACAATACACTTTAATTATTCCCGTGTTACATGATTATCCATTGACAATGATGTAACACGGGAATAATTAAAATGGTAAATACAATAGTATTATTAGATAATTTCACGGTTGTCTGTTAGTTTATATCATTATAATTATGTACAGATGTCCTCGCATTCGTTTGTGTGTTGCATTATTAATGTAGTTGTAATTATTTAAAATAAACGTGAATGATCGTGAATTGACAGAGTAATATATACAAAAAAATTTCATTTATTTTATTTATTTCATAATTTACGTACACACGTGGTATGTACAAAGGTAATGCTTATATCTTCAGAAATTTCTTCCAGCAGACATGCGACAGGAGAATAGTTAGTCAATGGTAGATTGCACGCGTACAATACAAAAAAAAACATACATATATGCAATACGTTCTGTATAAATCTACATACACCTTCTTATACATAAAATTAAACATAAATATGAACTTAAATGCACATAATTAAATAAATATGTACATAAAGTCTTTGTATCTTTTCTTAAATACAGTAATAGTTTTCCAGTCCCGTATATTTGCTGGGAGTGAATTACACAATATAACTAACACAGAATGAGTGAGAATATGAAACTTAAGAAGAAGTCTGTTTTCTACAATGTATTATCAACTTATTTTGGAGGTTCCTCCATGGCGATTTATATATTGCCTTTGTGACCTTTCCTGCAGGTGACGTGATGATTTTTATTTCTTAATTACTTAATAGCTTGATCACAGCGCCATCTATCGAGTCCAGATTTTGTTTCATTAACAGACACTGAACCAACATAATAAGACCGGGGAAAAAGTTTTTTCGTACTTCATATACAAATTCAAGATATTTTTTATCATAGTTTATTTACATTAGAAATAGGTCTCCGGTTACTTCAATCAATGAACGAATCGCGGAAGCACAAGATGCCTCTGCTTCACAGCGGTATTCTGCGTTGCCGTGGTATTACCCTGGTCTATGCGAGCGGTATTACAAGCCGCCACTTGTACCTACTACGTACAAAACGTGTTTCATAATAAACTAAACGTGAAATATTAGGACATACCTTGATGACCAGCTGATCATAAAAAATAGCGACAGCTACCTGACAGAGATTCAATGAAGATTTTTACCTATACTCATCACACTGGGCATACACGTTGGTGAACCCTCAGTTGTGATGCTGCTCCCCATCACTAGTGTAGGAATTGAGGTCGAAGAATATCGTGTGGATTTTTCGACATCATTCGGTCGTTAGAGGCTTGTTTCTTAGATTCTAGATATTTGGAGAAAACAATAGTGTGTTCTTCACACACACCTCATCACCCCTCAATAACTTATCGACAACAAATAATAAAGAACACATAGTTCTTCTGCTTTTGTACACAATACACATTTCCAGGTGTAATTGTTTTGCCATTTCCAGGTCGCACTGGCAACGTGTGCCACGTGGATATGGAGTGTCCGGACAACGCTTTCTGCCGTCAGAGCAGCTACTGCGTCTGCAAAGATGGCTTCGTATACGCCGCCGTAAATAGCACCCACAAGGGATGCTTGAAGGGTAAGTTGTACATCAATGTCTTTTAAAAAAAAATTATTACACCCACGATATCTGGTGTTTATGGGATGTGTCTCCGAATCAAGAAACCCCGAGTTAGATCCCCTTATGTGGGAGGGGCACGTACCAATGAGTTTTTCGAAACTTATGTAGGAGTTGTATCGTTGTCCTGAATACTAAGATTGCGCATGCTAACCACCTGTCACTTGTTCCAAGTAAGCTCTTTTGAAGATGTAGTTGGTTACCTTTGACCACACCACTATTGGGAGTTCTTTAGCTCATCTCTTTTAACTCTGTGTCATGGATGATGCGGCTTTGAAGCTCGGTCAAGAAACCCTGTCTCCATTTATTTACAATAGTATCGTAAGAGCCGACTAAGGAACATGTCTTGAAAGTTCTCGAGGCGTACGAGTACGCGGTTAACCATTTCAAAAAATATCAGACTGAAAACACACTGACCATGGACCAGAACGAGCGTCAAAGGTACGAGGTGTCTGGTACTGGTAGCCAGGTGACCTAGCTCGGTAAGGTCATATGTTCTGGGCATTGCCTTATCCGCCATGCCATAAAACATTTCACGTTAATTCCGTGTGAATTTATTTTCCGATAAAACAATACCGTGTCACATCATCATTTTCATGTTTAAAAACAACTCGTTATCATTATATAACGGAACGATGTTACTCGGAATGTGAAATTGTATGTACCATATCGATTGAACTGTAAAAATGTAAAATCGTTTGCTTTTTAAATTTGCAGAAGCGCGCATGGGCGAAGAATGCGTTCAGCACATTCAGTGTCACTCGACGATGGGCTTGCACTCGGAGTGTACGTCAGGGTCCTGCGCATGCGCAACCAACGCGCATCTCGAAGACGATCGCTGTTACGAGACCGCTGGTGAGCTGTGACTTTTGATACTTTGCTCGGGACAGCAGCTGTCCAACTTTACAGTTATGTGTTTCTATTCAGGAGATTGTTAAGGTAATATGTGTGTGTGTTATTCTGGCGCAAGTAGTTATAGTGGCATATAGCTGATGTCTTAGAGTAGACGAATGGATGCAGTGTATAGGATTTGGCAACTTAAAGTTCTAGGTAAGAGTGGCGCTTACCACCAAAAGAACAAAGTGTTGGTCTCGTCACTTACTTAAGGTACCCTAGGGTACCTACACCACCACAAACTTAGGGTATGTCCTGCCCATTCAATGCAATTCAACGATGACGTCTGTTGGTAACAACTGATACATTAGCAATAGACAAGTCCATTCGGTAATTGTCTGTGTGTGCATCACTAAAGCTGACTTCGTTACCGTCACTAAACATGTTCCTTAATCATAATAATTATGTTCTTCTATTTGATTTTGAACGCTATGTTTTGATTAAATCATTCTTCGAAGTAAGCTTCGTAGCAAGTAACCTTGCAGTGCCCTAATGTTGTCATAATCAATGCGATCGGAGACAGTTTTAAAGCCAGGTTCAGTTATAATATTTATTTTTTCCGAGCTACATTTACACAGTAAGCCAACAGCTAGAGCCGAACGGCAGCTTTTGCTGGTGCTCGAATGGGCCCGACCGGGTTGGGTACCACGGCCTCGCAGAATACCGACGTAGAGTAGAGGCATCTTGTGCTTCTGCCTTTCTTTCGGTGTCACCCTCCCCATCCCTCTCCTATCTCCCAAATACCCAAAAAAGGCCTGCAACGCACCTGCAGCACTCAACACGTGTTGCAGATGTATATGGGCGAAGGTAATCATTTACCACCAGGTGAACCGCTTGCTCATAAAAAAAGAAGATTACTAGTATCTTCATACTACTAAAATTTCGTGATATGAAAATAGAAAATCATTTGGGAAGTATTTATGAAGGTCCTGACGTCGAGTAGGTTTTTTTAAAAAATGTATGTTACTTGTCGCTCGCTTCTCTCGCTCTCTTCTGATGTGAGCACCTTTAATGTTTATTTTATCAGTGATCGGAGAACGCTGCGTGGTCGATCAGAACTGCTACCTAGGCGAGCAGGAGATGGAGAGGCAAGCCTTCTGCGTACGAGGTTACTGCACGTGTCAACTGCAGTTCAGTCCAAGGGACAACGGAACAAGGTGGGTTTGTCCAAGGCAATCATCATTTCGACCAGGCGCGGATGAAAGATGCAACAAGAGCAGTAGCATTTTGTTTCACATGCACTTAATGATTTCTTGCATTTACGCTAACACACACAGACACCTTTGAAATGAAACTTTAATTAATAAACGGATCTAATCAGCACACGAGGTCACGGGGGGACTGTGGTGTTTGACCTCCAGATCAGGACCAAAAATTATTACACCCACGATATCTGGTGTTTATGGGATGTGTCTCCGAATCAAGAAACCCCGAGTTAGATCCCCTTATGTGGGAGGGGCACGTACCAATGAGTTTTTCGAAACTTATGTAGGAGTTGTATCGTTGTCCTGAATACTAAGATTGCGCATGCTAACCACCTGTCACTTGTTCCAAGTAAGCTCTTTTGAAGATGTAGTTGGTTACCTTTGACCACACCACTATTGGGAGTTCTTTAGCTCATCTCTTTTAACTCTGTGTCATGGATGATGCGGCTTTGAAGCTCGGTCAAGAAACCCCGAGTTAGATCCCCTTATGTGGGAGGGGCACGTACCAATGAGTTTTTCGAAACTTATGTAGGAGTTGTATCGTTGTCCTGAATACTAAGATTGCGCATGCTAACCACCTGTCACTTGTTCCAAGTAAGCTCTTTTGAAGATGTAGTTGGTTACCTTTGACCACACCACTATTGGGAGTTCTTTAGCTCATCTCTTTTAACTCTGTGTCATGGATGATGCGGCTTTGAAGCTCGGTCAAGAAACCCTGTCTCCATTTATTTACAATAGTATCGTAAGAGCCGACTAAGGAACATGTCTTGAAAGTTCTCGAGGCGTACGAGTACGCGGTTAACCATTTCAAAAAATATGTACGAGGTGTCTGGTACTGGTAGCCAGGTGACCTAGCTCGGTAAGGTCATATGTTCTGGGCATTGCCTTATCCGCCATGCCATAAAACATTTCACGTTAATTCCGTGTGAATTTATTTTCCGGTAAAACAATACCGTGTCACATCATCATTTTCATGTTTAACAACAACTCGTTATCATTATATAACGGAACGATGTTACTCGGAATGTGAAATTGTATGTACCATATCGATTGAACTGTAAAATGTAAAATCGTTTGCTTTTAAATTTACAGAAGCGCGCATGGGCGAAGAATGCGTTCAGCACATTCAGTGTCACTCGACGATGGGCTTGCACTCGGAGTGTACGTCAGGGTCCTGCGCATGCGCAACCAACGCGCATCTCGAAGACGATCGCTGTTACGAGACCGCTGGTGAGCTGTGACTTTTGATACTTTGCTCGGGACAGCAGCTGTCCAACTTTACAGTTATGTGTTTCTATTCAGGAGATTGTTAAGGTAATATGTGTGTGTGTTATTCTGGCGCAAGTAGTTATAGTGGCATATAGCTGATGTCTTAGAGTAGACGAATGGATGCAGTGTATAGGATTTGGCAACTTAAAGTTCTAGGTAAGAGTGGCGCTTACCACCAAAAGAACAAAGTGTTGGTCTCGTCACTTACTTAAGGTAGGGTACCTACACCACCACAAACATAGGGTATGTCCTGCCCATTCAATGCAATTCAACGATGATGTCTGTTGGTAACAACTGATACATTAGCAATAGACAAGTCCATTCGGTAATTGTCTGTGTGTGCATCACTAAAGCTGACTTCGTTACCGTCACTAAACATGTTCCTTAATCATAATAATTATGTTCTTCTATTCGATTTTGAACGCTATGTTTTGATTAAATCATTCTTCGAAGTAAGCTTCGTAGCAAGTAACCTTGCAGTGCCCTAATGTTGTCATAATCGATGCGATCGGAGACAGTTTTAAAGCCAGGTTCAGTTATAATATTTATTTTTTCCGAGCTACATTTACACAGTAAGCCAACAGCTAGAGCCGAACGGCAGCTTTTGCTGGTGCTCGAATGGGCCCGACCGGGTTGGGTACCACGGCCTCGCAGAATACCGACGTAGAGTAGAGGCATCTTGTGCTTCTGCGTACGAGGTTACTGCACGTGTCAACTGCAGTTCAGTCCAAGGGACAACGGAACAAGGTGGGTTTGTCCAAGGCAATCATCATTTCGACCAGGCGCGGATGCAAGATACAACAAGAGCAGTAGCATTTTGTTTCACATGCACTTAATGATTTCTTGCATTTACGCTAACACACACAGACACCTTTGAAATGAAACTTTTATTAATAAACGGATCTAATCAGCACACGAGGTCACGGGGGGACTGTGGTGTTTGACCTCCAGATCAGGACCAAAAATTATTATTTAGAAAGCTGACGGTAGCCGGGTTAACCATAACAGCAGGGACGTCAATCACCCCAGTCACCCCGTGGCATTGGGCTTGGTTTGTTTTCATGTGTGCGTGTGTGTGTGTGTAATTCCATTACTGGACATGGAAGCGCGAACAACGATCGGTATTTTCGGACTGGCATATTTTTAGATGATTAATCCGCTATTAAAATACAAGGCCAGAGTGAACAGACATCTAGGCAAGCGTGTACCATCCTAGGCCTCATCTTCGCCTTCCATCGGGGAAGATTGAGGTCAAACGCAAGCCTTTTTTTCATAAAAAAAAACATCCTAAATACCTCAGATTAGTGATGGAGAGCTGGATCGCAGTGGCTGGGGTAACAGGACTGCGCCCACCAACCCTCTTACCCAGCTTGGTCAGCATGGGCAAGAAAACCTTCCAAAAATGTATGTCTTTATTGGAAGGTGTGGTGAGGCATATTCAACAGTTGCAGTAGCAGTCTGTAGACACCCACAGCTGAGCAAAAGCTTCCTCTAAATATCTCCAAATATTTGATTGAGTTTAGAAAGCCGGGAAGAGTTTGCCACATCCCTCCAATGCGGCTTTGGTAGATTTTACGCACATTCTCGTAGTGTATTGTTTTGTAATAATTTCACGTCCCTGCAGGCATTTCTGGACGTTTTCCTTCATCGCTGAGCACATGGTAAATGCAGCACTTAAAATTGCTTTTGACAATAGTGCCGGCATCGAGAATAGAGCACACCCTGACTACCAGTGCTCGGGAATTTCAACTTAATTATTCTTTCCCGGCTTTAATTATTTTATGACTTACTGGCAATCGTTAGATTGATCAATGTTTGGCAAGAGCGATGGTTACGCCAACCCTCCACTGCGCAGGTGCGTGCGCGACGCGGCGCTGGGCGAGGCGTGCGAGGATGAGCTGCAATGCGCAGGCGCGGGGCTGCAGTGCCGCGGCACCTGCCGCTGCCGGGACGGCTGGGTCGCTCACGTCGAGAACAACGCCTGCGTTGAATGTGAGCCGCTTTGATACTCATGAAAATGCATTTATCATGGATGGACTTAACCTCCTAATCGAATTCGAATCAATACACACTTGTCCTTTATCTTCAAGGCTCATGGCGACTGTGGTCAGGATCACCATTTTGCAAATTGTACCAAAAAAGGTATGATGAAAAATGGGTTGAAACGACTAAAATATATGTTGTTGTATACGTGGTAGAGCCCGAACGGCGGCTTTTGCTGCTGCTCGCAGAATACCGTCGTGAAGTAGAGGCATCTTGTGCTTCTGCGTTTCGTTTGGTGAGTGAGGTAACCGGAGGCCCACTTCCCCTTCCCATCCCCCGCCTCATCCTCCCTCCCATCTCCCAAATAGCCTTAAAGGCCAGCAACGCACCAGCAGCACCTCAAGATGTTGCAGATGTATAGGGGCGACGGTAATCACTTACCATCAGGTGAACCGCTTGGTCGTTTCCCGCCTTTCCCATAAAAAAAAGTGAACTTGTGAGGCTGTGATGATAAAGAATTAATCACTACAAAAATAACTTTCGTCTTCTATCGTCTATTTGGAAATTTCTTTGAAAATTGCAATTTACACGTAGTTTTAATAACTATTAATCCTATGGATATGTTAAGAAATTATTATGTAAAGTAACCTTATACACCTAAAGCATGAGTTGTTATTCGTTGTAATATCACAGAAAAGTTCTAGAAGTACATGAATTTTTAAAAAATCACACAGCGGTAAAAGCATTGAACGAAACCTGCGAATACGACGTGCAATGCGACGGGCTGTCCGGCACGCCGGACGCGCGCTCGCCGGGTGCGACGCTGTGCCTGGGCGGCGCGTGCGCGTGCGCGTACAGCGCGCGGCCCGCCGGCAGCCCGCCCAGGTGCTGGCACCGGCGCCGGCCCGGCCAGGAGTGCAGGAGGGACGAGGTGAGTGCGTGGTTTTAACTCTACAACACCACTGTGTTCCGCTTTGATGAGTGAGCCATTCCGTCTAGGTTTTGTTTTGTTTTTAAAGTTATGTAGAAAGGTGTAATGGAGAATGTACCTCCAAAATTATTCTCCAAAAGTCCTTCTTCCTACCTTCATGGGTTGTTGCACCCGTTATATATAAAGGTGTAATGGGAAATATGTAATCCTGTTCTCCAATGTTCAACTGCACCTGCTGACTAAATATCGAAAACAAATCCCACATACTAGTGATGGGGAGCAGCGTCATTAGTGCGAGGATACCAGCACTGCGCTCACCAACCCACTTGCCCAGCAGCGTAATGACTGTGGGCAAGTATTCCAAGAAATATGGGCCGGATTTGGCGAACGCTGTCTCGGACAGGCCTATGTTCAGCATTGGAATAAAAGAAACTAACATTGTTGTAGTTACATAAAAATAAAACACAAATATTCAATCAAATGAACTTTAATTATCGTAAATAAAAATACATTTAAAATAAATAATAACCGTTCTACTTAAATTTAATTATAATAAAATTGTAACTGAAAATTTAAACAACGAAAAAAAAAAAAGTAACAAAAACAACAAGGAAGACATAGAACAAAGGCCTTGTAAATAATGAAACCCTTAGATAAAACTTAGCAATCATGCATGCTGAGCTTAATTTTATTCTTTACAGGAATGCGTATCAGAGGAAGACGAGCAAGGATATTGCCTCGCCGGTCGCTGCACTTGTAAAACTTGTTCACCAGACGCAAAAGACTTCGGCAGCGGCGCGGGACGCGTGCGCCCGCCATTGCTCGCTACCTCCGTTTTCTTCCTTGCCGCCATTATGAGGCACTAGCATCTGCTCATTCTGCCAATATTACCACATAAACAAAATTCACCAGTGTACTACAAAATATAATTTAACGGAAATTATGGACGTTTACTATATTTTATTCTTGATAATAGTAAAATAAAGGTCTATAATAAATTAAAAAATAAGGGCTTGACATTACGTCACGGAAATTCAAAAAATATTTCTCAGCAAGTTTACTACACAGTACTTTTATATGTCACTGTTCTTTATCACATTGCATTAGTTCCAAATTAACTCACATTACCTATTATAAGTATAAAGTACCTACTTCATTCAATCATGAATAAAATAAAAATATTCTGATTAAAGTTTAAAATAATTTGAGCACCATAAAAATTGAAATTGAAAAAATTATCACAAAATAATTTTATTTAACAAATAAAATAACACCTATATTTATTAATTTAATTGCTTAAATGAATAAGAATGTTGTTTATATAGTTAAAAAGCATAATTTAAATATAACCTAGTTATTTATAGAAAATTGTTGCACAAATTAGTATTTAGGTTGTTGAATGGTGTTGTTAGTTTATTTGAAAGTTTATGCTAAGTTGTAAATAAATAAATAAACATTGTTTATTGTTGATGTTGTTAAATCATAAGTACATTTTACAATTATAGTTCATATTTTGAAATGATTCCTTTTTTTGCCTTCAAAAGCAGTATTTTTCGAGTGCAATTTAAAATAAATAATTTTCGGAAATCACATTACAATAATGGGTAGTTTTTGTACCAAAGAAAATTTACATGATAGAGTATGTGTAAATAAAGGATATTTATTTTAAATGTTGTTTTAATTCACAACCACAACTGTGGAGAAAACGGTGATACTTCATAACAGCCGCCGAACATCCAAACCCGCTGGCGATTAGCGCCAATGCATACATACAATGCATACATACAATGCATACATACAATGCATACATACAATGCATACATACAATGCATACAGCCCGCTGATTAACGCATCGGTGCGTCACCATCTGCGAGAATTAGTACAACCAACCGAGCCAGGCTCGGGTAAATTCGGCACAAACTAACGCTGAGACACAATCCCCCGCCGACGCCATAGAGCGCCTCGCTCCGCCCAGCGTGATCGATCGATACAACTCAACCGTCCGAGCCTCCCACGGTCACGGTCCATAGATAGCTTTTTTTTTTTTATAGGTAAGCGGGCGCACGTGCAAGCGGCTCAGCCGATGGTAAATGATTACCGTCGCCCGCGTACATCTGCAACACCGGAGGAGCTGCAGGCGGGTAGCCAATTACCGAACGAAACCGCAGAAACGCAGAGAGAAGAAGACAACCTCTACTAGACGCCGATATTTAGCGAGATACTAACCCATTCGAGCAGCAACATTAGGCGGCTCTACCACGCAACAAGTACTTTGGAACAGAGACTCAATGTAAGATCCACCAACCTTTTCCTCTTAGGCTCTTCTCACACAAGGCGTCATAGGTATATCAGTATTGGGGCCGTGGGTGCTGGTTGTAGCGAGCGATGCCCTTAAGGCCTGACGCACGCTGGGCGAGGCCGCCGCGTACACCATGGGATTGAGCGCGGAGTTCGCGTAGCCCAGCCACGTACACCACTGCCACGTGGAGTCCCACACGCACTCGCATAAGGAGTCTAAGTTATTAAACGATGACACATTATAGAAAATAACCAAGACTAAGTTGTAATTTAAATTAAAGACTTAGTTGTAAACGAAGGTAATAGAGGGATCTAATATATTTAACATAATAGATACCCATAATAAGTGCCGTGGTAGCTGGGTGCTCTCATTAACTTCGATAGTACGCAAGAAACTGGGTTCAAGTTCGATAACTTGTTAATAATAATAGTAATTTTTATTGCTGAATTTACAACCAATTCAGCGATGATGGAAAATATGGTGAGGAAATCTGCATGCCCGAGAAATAATAGATAATCTTATTTCGACTACACGCAGATTCTGAACCCCCGCCCTGGAGCAGCGTGACAGACCCTTCCCGGCACTCAAATATAAAGAGGAGGCATTTGCTGGTTGTATATACCAAAAGCTAAGAAAATGGTTATATTTACATACAAATTTTATTAACTTGAACAATTTTATTAAAATATATTAACTATTTACATTATTTATAAATTTAAGCTATAACTTAACATACATACAAAAAAATACAAGTTAAATTCATAATCTCCTCTACTTTTAGTAGACGGTTGAAAACATTACTTACCAACGGGCAACATGACAAAGAACGGAGTCCAACAAAGCAGGAAAAGTGACATGAGGATCACTATGGTGCGCGTGGCGCGGCGCTGCCGGGCCCCCATGCCGTCCCTATACGGAACAACGGGACAAGTTTTGTTATTTCTGTGTATTTATAGTTTTTACGCATAAAATTGATAGTGTATTACTCCGCAAGAATTCGTGAAGATTTACAGTGATTGAAAAATTCAATTCATGATCGGAGCTCTAAAGGTAAATTAAAAAAAAGGTCGAAGTAGAGTCAATCGCTATGATTTAACGTAGCAGAAAACATCAATTGCGTGTATCAATATATTTATTGAAAAACTTACGTGGATATTTCAAATCTTCATTGACCGTATCCTCGTTGATTAAAAATAATTGCTAGAAACTCTGCATGTTTTAAAAAAAAGGAAAACAATGTTCCGAGGCAGAGGAAGCCGATGCTTCGCACCGAAACGTCCTGGTTGTCTTTCAGGCTCTATAGAAGTTTGAAAACTAATTTCTACGCCTAGTAGTAATTAATTTGTGCTGTAAAATAAAAATATTAAATAATACGACAAAAGAGGAAATATACTCGGTCTCAGACGTCTTCATCGGAGAAGGTTGAACATTGCCATTCATTCCGGGAATGTTTAGATGACAGCCTTTTGGTGTTAGCAGCCTGAAATGAGATATATTATTAGAATATTTCGTTAAAGAATATATTAGGGTTTTCTCCCATGTCATGAAACCGTTTTAAACACAAAAAAAAAATTAGGTGACAATCATTTGTAACGTAACGTACGTCGTCAGTCTCAGCGGTGCGAGAGTTGATTCGGTTGGAGCCGGTGTGCTGCATCTTGACAATTGCCTTAGCACCTGCAACACGAATGAAAAGAATCTGGGTATAATGAAGAATTACAGAATTAAAAAAAACCTCGCATCTAATAACTCATTTCGAGAGGTTATTTATGATACCTTTAATACTTAATAACAATTACAGATGTCTGATGAAGAGACCAGACCTCTAAGTCTTGGAACCTATTTGTATCTATTCGCTTCTTCGGCCAGTCTACATCGTGGCCTAATGGAGTCGAATGGCATTAAGCGGGATGTGTGCAGTATCAGATGATGGATGATTCGCGATGGGTTGACAACCCTAACACAATTTTTACTTTTACTTACGCAATAGGGTAGCCCCCCTACAAAGCGTAAGTCCTTTAATGAGTTTGAAGGCACACCGTTGCTCCTGGCTCCGGCAGCGGCGTGCGGCCGCGATGCGCGCGGATCGCAGGCGGTGCGGCGAGGGCGCGCACAATTAAAGTGTAGAGCGCTATCATCAGAAAGGCTGGCGCGTAGAAAGACAAAGCCACGCTGAAGAACACGTATCTATAATTGCAATTGAATAAGCAGTTTAATATCAAATTTGTTAAACAAATACTTTATGAAAAGGGTTATTATGATTTAATGGAATACATGGATGATAATGGAATGAGTTGATCGCTTCCAAGCCGTTTTTAGAAAAAATCTTGTAATATTAGATTATTAAAACGTTGTATGTTCATGAAAAAAAAGGAGTTTCTTTCGACGGTTTTCTCTCAGTCAGAGGAAAATCATTACGAAACGGTGGTAGATTTTAAATAGAAATTATGTTCGACAAGTGAAATGTATGTTTATTACGTTGAATAATTGATTTGAGCCGACGAAAACTACTATGAAATACCTCTGCTTTTATATACTGGCTCTCTTTAAACTTCAAACTGGAACACAGTGATAGGGGGAAACAATAATCCTTACCCAATATTGGTATTAACTGTGCAAGCTTTCGCGTCCTCTCCAGGCTTGTGGTGATACGGCGAAGGAATGAACACAGTGGGCAACGCCACCAGAGCAGCCACCGGCCACACGAGCATCGCCAGCAATCTGGCGTAACGTGCCCGCCTGTCCCGGGCCAGGGGCGCCGTGATCGCGCACCAGCGCTCCCACCCGAGCACGCAAAGCGACAAGATGGACGCCGTGCAGCAGAGCACGTCCATTGTACTCCAAAAGGAGCATAGCGTCCAGTCTATTAAGAGAGAGAGTTAGTCAGTCCAACTTGTATAGAGACTGAATCAGTAAACATTTAGGACAAATGATTAAATTCCTATTATGTAAGCTTTTCTCGAGGCTGCCGGCCCCGGTCTATCTCTTAAGTAAAAAGAGAAGTTATGAATGTTATTTTAGGTTTGTATTCGAATCTCAAGTTTCATGATAACATATATAAAATTAGTAAAAATAGATAGATACTTCTACGGTCTGCAATGATGATATTTGTAGCAGAACGGTAAGCTGAAGTAGCAATGGGCCTGCCACTTAACTCGCAGAATTGAAAACCGCTAGGCAACTTCGTACAGGCAAACGCAGTGTAGGACGACCCTCCACAAGATAGATGTCCGACCTGCACAGTGTTGTGGGAAGAGTGCAGGCGGTTTAGGACTTTGAGGCCGTCCTATGTTCAGCAGTGGACTTGCGGGCAGGCTGTACTGGTGATGATGAGACAGACACTTCACAAAGCTGATAAATAGTTGTAGGATATGTTAGTGTCGCTTATAACCTATGGTTCTTTGTAAGCTGTTAACTTGAATACTTATTAGAAGTGTGAAGTAGCGGTGTTCGCATTTCTGCCAGCCCCTTTCTTCCCGTGGATGTGGAAAGAAGTCTCAAAAGTCTCATGGTAATCTCCGGTAGAAAACATGGCGACGCGGCTTTCCATCCGTCACGTTCGAACAGCCGGAAAGGTGAAAAGCCCATTGCCGAAGTCGGTTTGGTTACGCGGTGTGGTCCCAAATGGAAACGCTAAATCTCTGCCTACCCCTGTGGTTGACAGGCATGAGTGCTTACATTTCATTTATTAAGCTATTGTACAAACGTGATAAGAGTTAAACGACTATCAATCCTCGTATTAATTATTTTTTATACAACTAATATAGTTATTTAGACCTCGTGATTTGATCCCTCATTTAATAGTTTTTTAAAAAGTGGTTATAAAACTGAAGAATCTTCAACGAAACTAAAGCGCGTACAAACAAATAATTACTTTCAATTTTTTAACTTACCCAAGTGAAATACAAAGAGCTCCCTCCCCGCGGCAATGGGGAGCACGGTGGTGCCCACCAATAGATCAGCTGCGACCAAACTGGTCAGTGGGTAATGAGAAGGCGCTCTCCTCACCCGCCGTAGCGCCGCCATCACCACGAGGTTCCCAACCACGGTGGTGATGGTGATGAGCACCATCGCCGCAGCGGTCGCGCACCACAGCACGGTGATATCCCCACGCGGGTTCAGTGCACTCACTGTTCACTAGCGAAATTTTTTAATTAGATATAAAATGGTATTTACGGTATTCTAGACTTATTCAGGTACGCCTTGCTCCGAATTATTAGAACAAGGACACGTTTAAAGCGTCTTTTATAGCAGTCTATAAATATTCCACTGCCGGGCAGAGGCTTTCAATTTCGATAGGGTTTCGGAGTCGGGAAATGTCCGAATCCCGGTGCCGGGACCACTGAAATTGTTAATTCCAATTTAATGTGCCGACTGTAAACACACTCGGCGAGGATTTTTTTTTTTAGGGAAAAGGCGGCAAACGAGCCAGCGTTTCACCTGATGGTAAGTCATTACCGTGGGCCATGTACATCCGAAACACCAGAGGTGGTGCAGGGTATTTGGAGAGTCTATGGTTTTTTAGACACCGTTTAGAAATACAATCACTAAAACAATTATATATACAACTTGTACTCCAAAAATATATTTAGTGAAACTTACTAATGTTTGGTATCCCGTCAAAACATTCAATAATAAATCGATGAAAATAAACACCATGCAGTTAGAAAGTAAGTACAGATCAGACAAAATACTTAGTTACATTGTGATAACCGTGGAGTTTTGATTCGTTATAAATTTTATTCAGTTATTTGAAGGTAGGCCCAATCCTCTATGAAGTAAATTGTCAAAAGATTATTTAGAATTCTGTCATACCTACCTATTAAATCCGGAACTTACTCAATTGTTAATAATAGGAAAATAAGCCGGTATTAATAATACGGTATAATCATAGAGCGAAAGTGACCTGGGTTCGATCCCCGGTGCCGACACCACTAATATTGTTAATATCAATTTTAAGTGCTGTATTTACGACGTGCTTGGCGGTGAAACCTGCATATCTGAGAAGTAATAAAAAAATATATTATTTCGAGGATATGTGAAGCCCGTCAACCCGTAATGGAGCAGCGTAGCGGGCCATTACCGGCTCTTACAATCCTCTCAGATATTTGAGGAGGAAGCCTTTCCCCAGCAGTGGGCACTTACAGGCTGCTACTTCACTACTTTTGAGCCGGTACTTTAGGTCCCATTGTAGGCCATTGAGAGGGTTTTGGAGGCGGGAAAGGTCTGCCGAGCTGTGGTTTAGTTTCATAGTGTGGGTTAGTTTTCACATGTCCTAAACATTTTATTTATTATACCTCAGACATGGTAGCGTACGAGGAGCCGTGGTAGCCCAGTGGTCAGGGCAGGGCTCTCTTTAGTTTCATAGAGTGCGAATGACCGTCCAAGTGAGCGAGTGCGGTTCGATCCCTGGTGCCGGCACCACTAAAATAGTTAATAGCAAGTTTAAGGGCTGTATGTCCTACGTGCACGGCGGTGAACCGGTGAACCTTGGCGATCCCTTCCCGGCACCAAAACCCTCTCATATTTTTAAGAAGGTGGCCTTTGCCCACAACTGGGAAAATTTTGACTTTTACACCAGGCATTCAGATTTCCTTACGACGATTTCCTTCTCCGCCGAGTAGGTGGGCCTAAAAATTGCTATTACACAATTTTATTGGTCTTGAATCGAACCCAGGTTACTAGCGAAATAAGAAATTAAAGCGAGCGCCATGACCAATGGGCTACAACGGCTCGAGTACATAAATAACCAAATCATCTTTTTCTTTTTTAACAACCAAGTAAGGAATGCTTCCAGGGTACGTGTATGGTACACGTACCTTCCTTAATTCTGGTCACAACTTCGTCTTTCAAACCTATCATCCAATTACCCCTAACACTACTTTAATGCTTCTTCTGCCGTTCCAGACTTTTTCTACCAAACATTATCGTGGGGACCCACACACACAGACAACAACTTTTTTGACACTTTCACATATTCTGACTTCAGACAATAGAGGCAAGAGCCCTATTCGTTCTATTTCGCGCATTTACATTACGTTCTGCATCCTTATCATGTGTTCTATTTTATTACCATTATAAGAACCCGTTATGAAATAAGTATCAGGAAAACATGATTTTTCGCCGTTTAATAATCTACCCTTGCCGCTCTCGACAGCCTTTACGCCCCCAAAATGAGCCTCCAGCGCCCAAAAGGGGGCGTTATTGCCCACATTGATAAATACTTACTCAAACACTATTCTTAAATATGTATAGTTGAGTTAAGAGATAATCATAGTAATTGAAAATAAAATTAAAAAGTTTCTGTTGTATTGTTGAAGGGATAGGAATCAAAAAAAAATTATTAAAATTTACTCCTTTATTGTCATTACGGGGAAAATATTTCAAAATTCATTTTCCTCAAATTTTAGATTCTTACAATGAAATGCATTTCATAAAAATAATAATGATAAAATGTATTTACAAGCGCCTAAACTTTAGCTTACCTTAGAACTACTGAAAAGTTTAAATTACAAATGTCCCTAAACTTACGGCTAGGTTGAAGGCACACCAGAGATTAAGATCTTGCGATCTACCTTAACAAGTTTTGTGCCCTGCTTTACACGTATTAAAAGTTTTTTCATGTGCCAAAGTTGATGATGATACAAATCTTTTTAAATTGTGTCCTGAATTTGTACCAAGCTTCTCTGAATTGTCATTGCCTTTTTTTTATAACGATGCAAAATGCTTGATCAAAAATAAAAAGCTAAAGATCGTTACTAACTGCAAATATTATAAAAAAATTAAAATATATGTTTTAATATCGCTATAGTGTCGCTATTTATAAGGAATCGTACAAAAACAGGACAATAAGCTTCGAATTGTACTTTAAATTCAAATATATTTTTAAAATCAATTCATGTAGGCATTATTATTTTAATCTTACAATATTATATTCGTAGAATTCATTTAAAGGAAGCACGCGTTAAGCTTAATGTATCCTACTTATTTCTATTAGTAATACACCGTTATACAATTATCGATAAAACAATTTTATAATCTGTTGAACTATCTTGCTGAGAAATTTAAAAAAAAATGCTAATCCTTTTTAATTGAACTTTGCTCATTGGCACATAATCATGACACAGACAAAATATAATTCATTCTAAAAACTAAATTACGCTACGAAGATCATTTTCAAGTTCGGACTCATTAAATATTTTAAAAGAAGATACAATTTAATATTTACAATATTGACGCAGATGTTTCGACATCCAAAGTTTTATAAACTTAGTAAAATTACTTAGCAATTATATAATACAATAAAAAAACACGGAATATTTTTTGTAACAAATTGAGCTTATAATGGTCCCAAAGTTAACATTTTGTTTCATTTTAAAGCGAAAATGGAATGATGAGATCTTAGTTGTACATAATAATTATGTACTCATTTAAAAGAATACTGGGGCGTTATTGTGGCGGCCATGTTTGTTATATTCTTTTCTAAATTCAGTTAAATTTCAATAACATAATGTTACCATGGTAATATTTTTTACATATTTTTTTTTCATTGTAGCAGGCAACTTGTAAACAAGAATTAAAAAAAAATTCACCACCACAAAACTTATTTGGAAGAATAACTGGAATGATTCAAAACAAGCGGAAGAAATTACCTTAAACGAACTCAAACTAAGATTGATGCTATGTGCGAATAAAAGTTAATATTTTTAAAATAAATATATTATTATCACTGAAACAAAATTAGGAAATAATTGACTATGTCAAGCATCAATCTTAGTTTCTTTTTTTATTATTTTTGAAATCTTAAAACTAAACGATCTGTCTTAGAACTAAAAAAAGATCTACATACACTAAAGTACAAAATTTAACGCTAAGGAATCACACATAAATAATATCCGTTCACGTCGCTAATCAAAACAATCTCATATGTGAAATACACAGTTCTTCAATGATACAAAACGCATTGTCATATAAACAAGATAATAATAAAACAAATTCAACAACACAACAATTCATGTCCAACTCCGATCATTTTACTGCATTTTCATGTGCTCCGTTTTTCGGACAAACGTCCGAACTTTTTCTTTTTAAATTAAACAAACGTTCAGAAACAAAATTAAAACGCTGATACAGATAAAAAAAAATTGTACGTAAATTAATTTAAATGTTACGTAAATTGATACTTGATAAAACTCAAGACATAGGTGTTAACAAAAATTATGGGATATTCTCACTTGAGCATATCATAGGAGTCACTTAATACACTTTCCATTTATTTCATTAGAGATTGTCCACTAGTGCATCAGTCGTGCGCTATACTAGGTACGTTACATCGAGTCATGGCTGTACAAATCAGTCTATAGTCTATGCCACCCTAGCACCTTGAGATTATTTGCATTCGAGCGCTTACGAAATGAGATGCGATCTCTCATTGTATTAGACCTACTTTTTTTTTAATATAAATCGTCAGTCAATATTAATTAACTGTTCACATAAAACTTCTTATTTTTACTCAATACGCCTTTTGTGTAGTAACTGCAAGGCCTTTACGCGTCCAACGTTTTGAAATTCAAAACTGTTTTAATTTTTTTTTATAAATTTGTTAGTTTTAAACTTATGAAACAACAAATTTCGAAGTATATATACTTCGAGAATTTTAAACAATAAGTGTCATGTAAAAATAGTCAGTTGCTATATCTAATAAACGTTTTCATGTCCATTGTTCGTATTTCTTCAACATCTCAAACGTCAGTCTTATTGGACTGGAGTATGGACGATAGTCGCTTGCGCGGGCTCTAGTTCGATACTAAATAGGTTTATATATAAATTGCTTCAGTTCCTTTGTTGGATTGTTGGATGTCGTTAGGTGACAGTGCGGCGCGGTCCGACCAGTCGGAGTGTGGCGATTGCGTCAGTGGCGTTTGTGGCGATGGCGTCGACCATTGGTCCGGCGACTCCGGCGACGGCGTTGGGAACGTGTCTCCGATACCCCAACTTCCGTAAATACCGATCCCTGTTAAAAAATGGAAAATTAAAATGGTGTTAGTGATGAAGTAACACGTGCGCGTCCCATAGCTGGACAAAGTCATTCTCTCAACATTTGAGATGGGCCACGCGGCTCCAGTGCTAGTTGGCGGACTTCACTTGTCCTAGAGTTGGAATAATATAACGGAGATAAGCAGAAATCGATACAAACGTTCCATATTTATTCTGTTTAAATAAATTTTAGACGATCTATCGACAACTTAGAGCTGTTATGAAACCTAAACATAATAGATACAATTATAAGCTCTAAGAATTTTAAATTGATATCTTCTCATGAGAATAGAATTCTGGAATTAGCAGACTTTATAGCAGCTATTTAATACGCTAACAATAACAGAATTGATTGTTGGTGTTATAGTTCACAAATACATTAACAAAAGGTGTCTAAAGACCATGTTATCATTAAAAGTCAATATAACATATTCCTAAGAAGGTATAACTAACCTGATATCATGTTGGTGAGCGCGGGATGCTGTGCGCCCTGGACCTGTCCGAGAGCGGCCGCGTGCGTCATCACCGCCTGCAGCTGGGCGTTGTGCTGCCCGGTCGCGCCTGTGGGTAACAACGAATATGTTATGCTCAGACATTTTATTATAATTTACATATCATTATTTTAAGTATTCATGGGATGTCCAAATTAAACTCGATAAATTCCGTAAAATTAGTTTCGTTTCAAAATGTACACTTTTTATTTTGTATATATATTATATGAGAAGAGATATGTTCATTATTGTTAGTGCTTCTGTGGGCGTCGATATCAGTGAGTTAATTGGATCATGATTTAACAAGCGCTGGGCGGAGATTTGCTTGTCTGAAAAGATTTTTTATACGTATTTCCACGATATTAATGTGTGCCTTTACGCAGTTTATATACAGACCTGTGGTCACTTTGCGTACTCTGATGGTAATCGTAACAGCGATCAGTTTCAATTCATTTCATATTCAGATGTAAATTCACGTTGGATTTGAGAGATTATGAAGTAGAGTCTTGTCTAGTTTGATCTAATATTGGTTTCGCGAAAATGCGATCTGTCAAACTGACGATTCAGACTTAGATTACGCAATAGAGGGGCTGAACCCTGCTGCGTGGGTGTCGTGCGCGCTTCGTATACTTACTGAGGTGCGCGAGCGCAGAGTACGTGGCGGCGTCCAGTTGGTGCTGGTGTTGGTGCTGGTGCTGGTGCGAATGACGAAGCGCCGCCATGTGCGCCGGCGACGTAGGCAGCGACGGTCGCGACTTGCCCGGCGACGGTGAGCCTGCAACAAATAATAACGAACTTAATGCTCGAACCAAATGCGAGATATGATTAGGGAATGCAATCTCGTGAGATTTTTGCGAAGCCGATCGTAATGAGCTTGATTGGCGGTATATTATATTAATAATTTTCACAAGAAGAGAAAATGTAATAAACAGATAAATATATATACTATAAACTCCGTGTTATTATTTATCATGGTTTCGTTTATCCATTACCTATATGGTTATCAATGAACGAAACCATGTCTTGGATGCGAAGTATAACACCTTATCATTTTGTTATTACACGGTGGAAATGACTTCACACGGAATTGTTGTGAAATGGCAAAAGAGGCATTTCCCGCGTGACATGTGAATGTATGTGCATACTGTACCTATATAAGCGTGCGGCGAGCTGGTGTGGTTGCTGTGGGTGGGCGAATGGTTGGAGTAGGGCGGCGACAGCGAAGCGCCCAGCGCGCCGCCGCCGTACTGCAGCGTCTGACCCGTCTGCAACAACGGACGGACAACATTCTAATTTCTGATAATAATTACATACAGCTAAACGCACACAGTCATGTGATAACAAGTTAAAGCTCTAACAAAAACATCACCGTAGAGTAAAATTAATAACTTTGTAGAAACTATGGTCGAATTAAACTCAAAAAACGCGTTTTTTAATTATCACGATCACGGATTCCTTAGGACCACTATTATTTATTATATCTATTCATGGATGGGTTTCACATCATATTAGAGAAAAACTAATTTTGAACGTTTTTTACATCAAGTCAATGTTGAAAATGTTTAAGACAAAATTGTACAGGTTCAAATTTCTGGATAATTTTAGTAATAGTGTAAAAAACAATAACTTTTGTTCCACGACTTCTTTGTTCCAACATCAAATTTTCCTTTATGTTAAAGATTAATATAACATTACAACAGGTCTGAGTTATTAATAGGTAAATGCTTGACGCATTGTTATGCAGCAAAGTGAAATGGAATTCAAACATATTTGTTTCCTTATCTACAAAGTCATGATGCAAAAGTTGTTAGTTCAAATTATATTAATTTAAATCTTAAAGAGGGTGGATATTTTTTTATATAAGCCTGTATAAACCACAATACATGGTATATTATATATACACGGTCTCGTTTCACAAATTAGACGAAGTAGTTTAATAGCTATGGGGGAACATTTAATTACACACTATGTATGTATGTATATATTCACGCCTTGTTCCCAACGGGGTAGGCAGAGACAATCTTCTTCCACTTGCTACGGTCATGACACACGTCTTTCGCTTCTTCCACTTTCATCAATCTTCGCATGCATGCTCGTTGGTTTAGAGTACTCTTGACCTGGCCTTTACTCAGAACGTGTCCGATTTGATCGTGAAATGTTCGCCTAGGTCTTCCTCTCCCGTCTCTACCATAGTTACACACCATCACCTGTCTTATCATCCTAGAATACATGTGAAAGATCTAATGTTCATTCCATGGAAGGTTAGGCTATACCCGCCACGCTGGCCTGGCGTATAGGTGAAAGTCAACCACGAGAGCTTATTTGAACTTTCCGATTTTATTTAAACTTATGTTCAATTCTAAATTTAATAATTCATATTACAGCAACCTATCAACATCCTAAACTTATTTTCAAATTCAAAAATGACTATATGATTGATTTACATTAAAGGTATAATTACAATAAAACAGTTCTGGTAAAATACCTTGTAAGGCAGACACGATACCTTGACGCAATCCTCATAGCTGGGCGGCTGCTTATGCTGTATAAGCTGCTCCATGCCTGGGAACTGCGCCATAGCGTTCGAGTACAGCGACGTCGCGTCGTACGGCGACGGCAAGTCCTGTTCAAAATGGTTACAATATAAACATTTCTATTTCCGTCACTGGCAACTTTTTAAACACTTTCAGTCCACAGCTGGACGTAGGTTCGTAGGATTTGTTTTAACCGTCACGAGACGCGAGGAGTCGAGAAGGGTTGGTCATCGCAGACCAGACACAGGTTAAGAGTAACCCCGCCTATCTATCTATGAGGTTTACTGGCACCTTTATACGACTTTTACGTCTCCCACGGTGAGATACATACATGGATATTAGCCGGATGTCCATCATATCCGGCTCGAAGTACCGAATTCAGATTTCTATACCTTCATTATATTTTAAAAGTAATTATAGTCTAATCAGGTACTTCAGAACAGTAAATAATGCAAAAGAAGTGCTGAAAGTTACAGATTATAGTTAGATGAGCAGTCTGGTATTTACCTGTAAATTTTGGAGCGGTGATTCGACTGGACTTAAACTTGAGCCTAGACTCTCCACGCTTTGTGGCACTTCTTGGGCCACTTTTTTATTACTCTTTTTTACACTTGGCTTCCTGTTGACAAAATTAACAGAGTTTTGAGCTAAGAATTAAGATCTCATCAGTATAACTTAGGGAATATATTAGGGAAATCTTTGACAATATAAAAAGCTCATAGTACACAATGGCAGCGTAATAAAATACAAGTAAAACAAAATGTTTTTAATTACTGATTATGACAGAACATATAAAACTATAATAGATCGGTCTTACCGTCGAATCTGCGTATGTTGTAGGTTATTGTTGTCGTAAGCCTGCTCTTGCGGGCTGTCGGGTCCGGGCTTTGCGCGCGGCTTTTTCGGCTTGCCCTTCGCACTCGCGATCACCGTCGGCTGACTTATCAGCTGCGGGTGTGGGTTCGGGGAAGCTGCAGCAGAAAAATATATAACGAAATGAGAATTTCTTATCCATTGAAAGATTACATTTGATGGTATTATGAGAGTTATTGATTCTTCTTCGTTTTCTGCACCTTCACCGTTCTATTAATGGTTTACTGTCGAATATGGCCTATGTTCTCGCAGTCGGAGGATTTCTTATAATCGACACGGTTGATATTATTGATGTGTGTTTCAGTCTGGCATTTTTGAGATGGTAAATCTACCAGCCTGGCCTTAAGTCGTCTTACGTCACCCGCGGAAGGAAACATATGTTGCAGATTTCATTACTACATTCGCAGTAGAAAAAAAAACTGTGATTTATGAAACGAATATTCATGTAGTTTGGACACTGGCAGTTTACGACTGAGTAGCGGTCTATGTGAAAATAAAAAGAAAACAAACTCACGCAGCAGGTGGTGGTGCGGCGGGCGCGGGCAGTGGTCGTCGAGCAGCCGCACGATGTCGTCGTGCATGCGCTCCTGCGCCACGTCGCGCGGCAGCCGGTCCATGTGGTCGGTGATCTCGCGGTTGGCGAGCGCGTCCAGCAGCGCGCGGCACGCGCCGTACGAGCCCTCGCGCGCGCCCAGGAACAGTGGCGTCTCGTCCTGCCGATCGAACCGGTGTGTTATTGACTTAACTGACACTTTCACGCGTTGGAGTTGAGCGAGACTCAAACTGGTGTGAACCAAACGACGATGATGATGATGATGCTCCCCTAGGTAATTTCAAGCACAGCGACAACTCCCGTATACTGTCACCAGTGGTCAACTGTGCAGGAGATATTATAGTGCCGTAAATGTACGCGCAAACGTGGAAGTACTCGTTTTTAACATTTATTTTCCCTTAGCTTACATCTCCCACCGGAAGAAAGCGAGTGATAGATTGTTAGGCATTCTTTTTTCAAAACATCAACAACCGATGACGTATGTGACAAACTTCACGACATACCTTGTCGTCTTGCGCGTCTCGGTTGGCGCCGTGCACCAGCAGCACGTTGACAGCATCGACGTTGTTGACGGCCGCCGCCCAGTGCAGCGCGGTCTTGCCGCTGTTGTCGGCCGCGTTAATGTCCGCGTCCGCATTGATCAAGTCCTCCACCATGCCCTCGATCGCCAGCCTGGCGGCGAGGATGAGGGGCGTGGTGCCGTCGTGCATACGCGCGTTTAAGTTCGTGGCTCTGTTCCTCAGCAGGATCTGGAATACGCCCATGGCGTCCGCCGCGACGGCGGAATGTAGCGGGGTGCGGCCCGTGTTGTCCTGCGAATTGGCATCCGCCCCGGCGTCCAGGAGCCGCTTGGCGGCGTCCGCTCTCGCGTATCTGATGGCAAAGGTATTTTTCATTAGTTACGAACAAGTTTAAGAATAATAACTATGTTAGCAGATTTTCATCATGACTTCATTCATGACTAGACTGACAATTTCTCTCTAACACATTCACTAAATTATATACAGGGACTAGCATCTCTAAAGCGAGGGTAGTGGCACAGGTGGAAAGGCCTATGGCCAGCAGTGGACTTAGACAGGCTTATAAAGAAATGTCAGTAAATCATCAAAAATAAGTAGCAGCCCAGTGGCAAGGCCTCTTTCTCAAATATCTGAGACGGTTTTGGAGCCAGGCAGGGTCCGCCCTGCTGCTCCAATGCCTGCTGGCGGACTTCACATGTCCTCGAATGAATATTTCTGAGACATGCAGGTATCCTCAAGATATTTTCCTAGCCCCTGACCGCGAGGCCACCACCGCTCAAATCATTAACATTACAAAAAAAATATTGTCATCACTATAGCAGCGTTAACTTCGTAATTTGTGTTAAAGATCGAGGTATAAGCAATAACAATTAATTAGTTCGGACCTAAAATACGATAAACGGTTGGACTGACCGAAGGTCAATCAGGAAACCACCACCACAGAGTTTTACCACTTATGGTACCAATTGTATCGATTGTCTGAATGACGCAAGGGTAAAATGGGTTGAAAAGACAAAAACAATAAAAAAAATCCTCCCACGTTTTGGGCACACGATCGTGAGAGCTTATACACATTTTATACAGAATTAATGCGACGTTCCAACATGAAATTTATACTCATATGCTAAAGGCTATTTCTAAGTCATACGCTAAATATCAATTATATACAGTACAGTAGTTTAGTCACAGGATATTTATTTAGTTTTTGATTTGACTCAGCATATATTTGCGTACTAGTTAACTAGGCTATCGACAATGTCATAGAATTTTTTTTTTATTATCTGCACTGGCGCTGCCCTCGTTAGAAGTCGCCGACGCGCCGACAATGTTGTCCTGTGAGGCTGCCGCTCTTTCCGAGATCATAAAACATTATTAGGCAATATCATTTTCAATATTTCCAAATGATTATATTCACTAATACTTATAAATTTTTCATTAAATGTCATCAAGGTCGCATCCATTATGTATACGTAATTTGTAAGAAGTGGGGACCTGGCGGCGAGGTGCAGGCTGGTCTCGCCGGTCTTGTCCATGGCGGCGTTGAGCTGCGCGCCCTGCGCCACCAGCTCGGAGATGATGTGCGCGGTCTGCTCGTCCTCCGCGTCGGAGCCGGTGTCGAGCGCGCCGCCGCGGATGGCCGCCACCATCAGCGGCGTCATGCCCAGCGGGCCGCGCGCGTTCACGTCCACGTGGCTGTCGTGCTGCGATTGAAATACGTCACCATTGTATACGAATAAATTAAATAATTGTAAAAAAATATACAGTTCGACTGTTAAAATATACCGTATAGTACCGATGTATATCAGTGATCTGTAACCAGATTTTTCGCCACACTCATTAATACACAATCGGATTTGCTATCGCAGTACTAAATACCTACCTAGACCTCTCATCTGTCTGCTTAATTTCGGTCTGGTATTTTTTGAGGTGGCTATCTCGCCATCTATCCACAGCCCTTAGTCGCCTCTTCCGACAAATACAGGAAGAAACGGTATCTTCTTTTTTAACATTTATGTAACACCCCATTGAAGAGCAGTGTGCCTGTTTTTCAGCCCTACTTATATAAAAAATTACATTCAAATACTACATACAGTGATGTTGCTAATAATATAACTTACGATTGCTGGTGGAGTCATCATACTCGGAGGTACTCGGATGTCGGCCGCGTCTAAGTGCGGCTGTGCCCATACCCTCGAGTCGTGACCGGCCTCCTCGTAGTCCGTGATGGCGGTGTGGTCGGAAGCGTAACCCCCAGGAGCACCGTTGGCATCCCCGGGACCTCGAGATCTCTTAGCCCTGGGCGGAGCGGAACCATCATCGTCCTCATCGGACCAGTGCGGCGGTCCCATGTGACCGCCATTTATGTCCACGTCAATACAGCCTATAGAACCCTTGTTCAAATTCCTCATCTCCTGGCCATCAGGCCCGCGGCGTCTTGAACGCCTTCTGGTTGAAGAATTATTTCGAATGAAGCCTTCGGGGAACCAAGTGATGCCAGCAGCGCGTTTCCTCTGAGCTGTCACAAGAACTCCGATCAGTAAACCGGCAAGGAGCACTAGAATAACGCCGATAAAGACGTATTTAGAGTTCGTTGGAAGATTTCCAGGTTCATCCGGTGTTGTAACACCTTTAACTTGAAAAATCGGAAAGTCTGGGGACAGGGAATGCTTAGAAGCAGTGGCTGCAAGGAAGTCCGCTGCTTCGCGTGCCGTGAAGAAGCACTCGGCCCCGGACATTGTCGAGCATTTCCTGTTGTCAAGCTCTAAATACACTTGAACGCCCGACTGGCCCCTCTCGGTGAAGGCAATATGGTGTTTCTTTCCAAACTCGGTATCTTGGAGTCCGACATCCGTCGAACCCTTCCACGGGTACACCATATCGTTGCCGAGATGGTCTTTCTTTATCACCACAGTTGTTCGCAGCTGATGGCCCAAATCTCGTAGGAATGCGACCGAGTTCTCCTTAAAGGTCCTAACGTCCATTAGCAGGATAACCGACATAACACCTTCGGCCAAGTCGGGTGGTTCGTTTTCGCAGTCCAGGCCGTCCCAGTTACACTCCGCGTTGTTGCATCCGTAGTCGCAGTGTCCGTTCGCGTAGTGCTTCTGGCAGTATGCGTCATAGATAGGATTACAACGTTGCAGGGACTTCTGGCAGTCCCTTCCATCGAACAAGCAGGCCTGCGTGTTGCAAACTTCGTTACACTCCCCGTTCATGAACACCTCCCAGCATTTGATCGGCGCCGTGCAGTTCGCCCACGGGTTGATGCCGAGCGAGCAGTCGTTTCCGTCGAACTCGCATGCATACGTGTTGCACTCCTCGTCGCAGTGGTGGTCGGATTGCTTTTCCTTGCAGCCCATCTTCACGCACTGCTCCCTTTGGAACGCCAGATCCAACTCTTCGAAGTTCAAACCAGGATTTTTATTATACACACCCGATATAGGACTACCGTATCCGCCTCTCGAATGGGGATCGTGGATTTCGCAATTCTTACCGGTCCATTGCCTCGGGCAGTAGCAGAGGAAATCGCCGGGTTTGTCTATGCACCGAGCTTCGGGATGCTTGCAGGGATTGCTTAGACATTCGTTCATCGAGTCGATCTCGCAGTTGATTCCGGACAGTCCGGACGGGCAGTCGCAGACGTAGTCTCCGATTTCCGACGTCCGGCAGTAGCCTCCGTTTTGGCACGGGTTGGAGTCGCAGGCGTACCCGGAATACTCGCAGTTCTTGCCGTAGAAGCCGTCGCCGCACAAGCACTCGTGCCCGCCCTGTACCGCTGTGCAGATGCCACCGTTTTGACATGGCGAGTTCGCGCAGAAGTTGACCTTGGCGTCGCAGTGCCTGCCCATATAGCCAGGCTTACAGTTGCAGTGGTAGTCGTTGACCAGCTGGACGCAGTCTTGCGTGCCGGGGCTCGAGCACGGATCGGAGAGGCATTCGTTGATGTCACCCTCGCACCGCGGCCCGACGAATCCCGGCGGGCATTTGCACTCGAATCCGCCGACTTTGTCTATGCAGGTGCCGTTGTTGTGACACGCGTCCTGCTTGCAGTCGTTCACGTTGATCTCGCAGATCTTCCCTAAGGTACCGAAAGGACAGGAGCACGAGAAGTTGTTGATGAGATCGTGGCAGGTTCCGCCGTTTTGGCACGGATTGGGAAGGCAGTCGTTGACGTTGAGCTCGCAGTTCTGTCCCTGGAAGCCCTTGGCGCATTGGCACTGGTAGGTCCCGACGAGGTCCTTGCAAAGGGCTCCGTTCTGGCACGGGGCGGAGTCGCACTCGTTGATTTCTTTCTGGCAATAGGAGCCGGTGTATCCGTCGAGACAGTGGCAGCGGTGAGAGTTGCCGATATCCTCGCATGTACCGTTGTTACACAGCTGTTTAAGCTTGACACCTGTGACAAATAATTTTTTTTTTAAAATAAGCGACCAAAAAATATGTATATCCTTTAAATTAAGAGAACAATAGTTATGTATGTATTTAATTATTTAAAAATTTGATGAATGAGATTCATGGAAACGGCTCTAACGATTTGGATGAAATTTTGTATATAAATAATGTTTCTCTCTCCAAATTTATCTAGATAGGTTTCATACTAGCGAAATTTAATTTTTACTCTAATAAAAATACTTATCCAAATTGACATTTGCTACTCAATAAAAGATAGATCTATTATTAGAACATAAGCAAGCAACGTACCTTTTCTGAGCGCGGCGTCGTTGCAGGAGACCATCTCGACGTCGCACAGCTTGCCGGACCAGCCTGGCGCGCACGCGCACGCGTACTGCGGGCCCTTCTGCGAGCACGTCGCGCCGTTCTCGCACGGCATGTTCTCGCACCTGCGGGACAAGGTACCTTGTATCATACTGGCGAGAAGAAAGTGCACCTGGTGGGCACCACAAAGCTCAAATTTAGAAATTGTAGTGGGGTTTAATGGTGTGCTATGATTATCATGAATACTACACACATGAATATACAAGCGCAAATAATTTCGGCACAATATTCTAATATTCATTATAAATACAAAATTGCTAAATTTTAATCATAAATACGTACCAATCAACGAAAGCTTCGCAGTGCTTCCCCGTGTAGCCGTATGAGCAGTGGCAGGTGTAGAATGTTACGTGGTCGAGGCAGGTGGCGCCGTTGTCGCACGGCGAGCTGTCGCACATGTTGATGCGGAACTGGCAGTTCGAACCCGTGTACCTGTTGGAGACGAACGACGGTATGAACTAATGAATCGTGTACAAACGAACAAGGATAAGAACAACTTAATGTGCATTCAAAAATTATTTATTGGCATTACAATGTTAGGTTTAAATTTATTAAATATTTAATAAGTCGTTTTAAGATTTGTCCGCAGCAATTCAACGTGCATATTATCTATAGTTTTTATTAATAACACAGGTTCAATGAGATAAGGACGATTTTTATTATAATTCAGCTTACCCAGGTGGACAGGAACAGTTATAGGAGTTGATGCCGTCGATACAGGTGCCTCCGTTCATACAGCTGGATTCCGTACAGTCCTCATCGTTGGTCTGACAGTTGATCCCGGAGAAACCCAGCGGGCACGTGCAAGTGTAAGATGCGACGTACTGTAAGAAGGAAATATTATTTATAAATCATCTTTACTTTTATTTTATAAATAAAAATGGAATTAAAGACACATGATTGAAGTACCATTTGACACGACACGGGTTATAAATTATAAAGTCATTCTCTTAAATTATTTCTTTTTGTTTTTACATATCTATTGTTTTTTTTCTGTATAATTGTATTTCTTGTAACTTTTGTGTTGCGTAAATGAATAAATCGTATCGTATCGTATCGTAAGTACATTTATATCAAAACAATACCGATTGAAAATATTCTTTGAAACGTCAAGTCCAAATACCAGCACATAGATAGCCATAAAATATTAGTTTCTCTTGGTTGCTCTTGTTCAATACCATAGCTTTCAATCCGAATAGTTCTGAAGTAATTTACAAATTGATTTCATAGTTTAAAATCTAAAGTACCTACCAGGGTATTGGTGTAGGCAACAGATTTCTGAAGGTAATGTTTTTTTTTATGTGAAAGGGAGGGAAGGGGGGGGGGCAAACGAGCATACGGCTCGCCTGATGGATGTTGTTAAAGCATACATTATTTTGTAGAAAGAAGCGGTACCTGATTGCATGTTGCTCCGTTCATGCAAGGCCGCGATTGGCACTCGTCGATGTCCACCTCACAGTGTTTGCCCGCGAATCCACTCGCGCACACACAGTTGTAGTCGCCGATGCTGTCCAAGCAAGTTGCGCCGTTCTGACACGGGACTGTGGAGCGAACGTAATATGAAAATAATGAGTCAAGCTCCAACTGGATGCTAGTGGAAACACATATGTTGGTCGGTTCGACTTGGGAACATCCACGCGCCCTCTGTTTGACGGCAAGATGGATCTCAATTAATAGCAATGAGGCATTTCTTGTAGTATAGACTTAACTACGCATCTAATTTATCATTGATCGTCAAAGAGTAGGTACGTATCAATAGGCCAAGTGATTATTGCATGGACTGTATGCACATTCGACACGCTTACATATTTAAGAAAACATATTATGTTATTATGACTGTGTTATCAGTGATCATGTATGTATATTATGATTTTTGTTATCCTCAGATAAATACATGGAGCGTCTTATAGTCATTTACTGGCCAAGCATAAATATTGCTTCCATCGTTACGATCACACTCGTTGCTTAATGTTATTTAGGTCGAGTAAATGGCAATTCTTCCATGCAGCCTATATCTATGTAACTGTGATAATTATACAAAGCTGTTGAAAAAACAAGGATATAAATGTCGTATTATAGTCGTTCCGAGCTACGGGCTACGGGCTACGGGCTACGAGCTCTACGTACACGAGGCGCAGTCGTCGGTGTTGATGGCGCAGTCGCGGCCCTCGTAGCCGCGCGCGCACAGGCACGCGTAGGAGCCGGCGGTGTTGAGGCAGGTGGCCGCGTTGTGGCAGGGCGCGGACGCGGCGCACTCGTCCACGTCGCGCTCGCACAGCGCGCCCGCCCAGCCGGCGCCGCACGCGCACGTGAACTCCGCGTACGACGCCTCCGCCACGCACCGTCCGCCGTGACGGCACCTTCAAAATTAAACGCTCATTAATAAACTGGGTAAACAGAGGTGTGTCAATGGTTGTTTGTTTGCCTGTTTTAGTCAGTTTTAAAAACGTATATCTTTGTTTATGTTTTAGTTTCACTCACTGGTTAGGCAGGCAGGGGTCGAGCGTATTCTCGCAGTTGCGTCCGGAGTGCGGCGGCGCGCACACGCATCGGTAGCCGTTCACGAGGTCGATGCAGGAGCCGCCGTGCAGGCACGGGTTGCCCGCGCAGTCGTCGATGTTCGTCTCGCAGTTCACACCTGCACGGAGGATACACTTTTATACATGAAATGCACTACTAATAATCTCTAACGAGTTAACGGTCCACCTAATCGTAAGTGGTGCAAGGACATCTGCAAACAACTTCTATTAAAGAAGGTTACAAATGTGTGTGAATTGTGTTGGATGCCTACAGGCGGTGCTGTAGTTTTACCAGCTTGCCATACCTATAAAACCGGACTACATCAGTGGTAACGCTACCGATTGGCCTCAGAAACGGATAAGAGGGTGATGGTAACCTTCACAGACGACTTTTAGACAGAAGAGTCTATCACCTAGTGATAGTGTCCTCCTGACCGATTTCGTCCGGCAGTAATCAACTACGGACCAGATATTATATTCTAAGTGTAAGTTCAGTGAAATCTCGAACATAATATATTCGATACGTCACGCGGAGAGACTGTGATCATAACAAGTGCCTCACCCGTAAATCCAAGGACACAGTCACATTTATACGCGTTTAGCCGATCGTGACACGTGCCGCCATGTTGGCACGGGTTTGAGCTGCATTCGTCAATATCCCGCTCGCAACGTTGACCTAAGAACAGAAATATTATTAAACAAATAACCAAAATATCATTTATAGCTCTCTACAAACATCGATAGCTAATAGAAAGTTTGTAAATGGGAGATGCTTACCACCATAACCAGGTAAACAGTGGCAGATAAACTGATTGACTCCATCTTCGCACGTTCCACCGTTGATGCAAGGATTTGAAGCGCACTCATTGACGTCTGACAAACATCTATAAAAAGAAACAAATTAATTGAAAGTACTTGTCACAGGCTAGTAAGTGTTTGATATTAACATGTCGCTAGAGATATAAAAATCAATATTTATCTCTCAAATTTAAAGAGAGTGGAGTAAGTCTCTCACTTAATCTTTCTGAACGTATCTCATGACGCGTTGCAACAATAGATATTCTGTTGTTATACATTAATAAGACAATTGCATATTAAAGTTATAGTAGTTAACCCAACATATTCATATGAACACTTAAATACGTAATCCACGTGACATCCATTCCATTATTTATTTTTAATTCCGCAGTAAACTACACAATCAATCTTAATCAAGTTAGAATCTCAAAGTCATTCGTAAATTAAGGAAATAGTAACGGACCTAGCGTCGTAGTATCCCCTGGGGCACTCGCATCGGAAGCCGTTGATGCGGTCGATGCACTTTCCGCCGTTAGCGCACGGGTTGGACACGCACTCGTTGATGTTCGTCTCGCAGTGCTGGCCCGTGAAGCCCGGGATGCACTCGCATGTGTACCTGCAGGTAGTTTAGTCGAGTTCAATTTTGAGTCCTGTCCTAATAGAACAACTATTGAAGAAAAATGTTATAATAGCACTTTTTTTTGAGATAACTTTTTCTATTATTATTTATAGATACTGGAATAGTTAAAAGTATTTAATAGATTTTTAAACGAAAATTACAATGTTTTGATTTAGAAAGTATGCAGAAGTAGCCATTAGCATGAAGAACTATGAAACTGAGTTTGTATCTACATATAAATGCAATGAAAAAGAAGATGAATGTCAGAAAACTTCAGAAGGTTTGTAGAATTTTAATCGGATCCTTTTTTGGGGAATGATGACCATGATCGGTTGATTGATTCGGTCTAAACTAATCTTGATTAGCAGTTCAGCAATACTTTTGACATATAGTATTAAATATATTTTTGTAAATCATTTTAATTAACTGTTTTAAACATAGAAATGAGCGAAAAGCTGTCTATACGAGTATAATTCTTAATCATTTAAAATTAATACACTTAAATTACTAAACTACGAAAACTATAGCATTACAGCTTGCATTCATTTACTACGAACCAAAAATCCCCGTCTATTTAATATAACAGACACATAAATACGTAAAGTAGATATCAAGCTTTGACAAATCATTAAAGGAATAAGGCAGCCACTTATATTGATAGCCATACATAAAACAAATAAATAAATACATGCTAAAGATATATGAATTGCACTTACTCAAAATAATTGCTGCGTGAGAAAGAAAATAATAGTTGTGAATAAAAATGTACAACTTGGTTAAAAATATTGCAGTTAAGTATAATAGACAATCAACATAAACATTATTGTACAGTGACGTGCAAATAACTGTGCATTCGAAAACTTTAACCTTATCCCAATTACATAATGTTAAACAGTAAGTGTGCTCGTGACTCTACATTTAACAGGATTTCACGACTTCAAAAGATGACCAAAAAAAAACAGCTCATAATGTAAGTAGTTTGAACTAATTATTTTCACCCATTTAACAAGTTACTACAAATATTTATTACATTTCAGTGTTTCAGTGTTAGAATAAAAAACGACCACGTAGTAAATTAAAAGCATAGAGTTAGAAGCATGAAAGAGGATGAGAGATAATTATTTTATAATAGTAACACTAAACAAGAGCCGAGTAGAAGTACGTGGACAGTATACCTGTTGATGCCGTCGATGCAAGTGGCGCCATTCCGGCAGGGGTTGGAGTAGCATTCGTTGACGTTTATCTCGCAGTTGCGGCCCGACGTGCCCGGCTTGCAGCGGCACTGGTATCCGTCAATCAGGTCCTCGCAGTGACCTACCGATCATGACAATACAATTAACACACCTCTGGTGCTGGAAATACATTTCACATTGCAGCGAATCGTATCATGTTTGAAAAGGTAGTAGTAAATAAGAAAGGACTCCCTCGTCGTCGTGAGATTGCGATGAGACTGTAAGGCTTTTCTCCTGAGTGGTTCTTACGACACCCACGGGAAGGAAGGTTTGCAAATCACTAACGAGTGACATCTTTGTCGTTAAAGTTTTATTCACCCTTTTCGACATTTTAGCGGCTTTAGACAGAGTATTAAAGTAAATTACCATGATATAGATATCCAATATCTATTTGGTCCTTCGAGCCAGATATTCCATCATTAAGCCCTATGTTTTTTACCAAACTGACACTGAATGGTAGATGCGGTTTTACTGTCCTTGTTGTTAATACCAATTCACACTGAGTCTGAATATAATAATACAAAGATAATAACTCACCGCCAAATTGGCAGGGGTTGGACTCGCATTCGTTGATCTGTGTCTGGCACACACGGCCTGTGTACCCGGGGTGGCAGTTGCAGGTGAAACTGTTGTCACCATCGATGCACTCGCCGCGGTGGCAGGGAGCCGATAGACAGTCGTTGATGTTAGTTTCGCATGAGACACCTGAAAAAACGCCAGCTTTAGCGCATGGCCGTAGAGACCAGCTTTGCGTACACAGTCCTTACACATGGAACATGGTAAGTTTGTAGCACATTCCCTTAATTGTCTGAATATTGAGTTATTACTATATGGGTAATGTTTTATAACCAATACTACTAACAGGTATTCAGAGAAGTTGATAAGATTTACAATCTGCCTTGCAGTAAGGGAAGATTTCGAGAAGAAACAAAAAAAATTCTAGGTTCAACTTAAGCCCAGCCTACACTGTAACACTACGATGAAATCTAATGTCATATTTACACACTCAAAAGTCAAAATAAGCCTTTTTGTTTACTTTTTGAAAGAGAGAAAAGTCATCGCAGACATTATACAAACCAGTATATCCAGGTGGACACTCGCAGGTGTAGCCGGCGATGGAGTCATGGCAGGATCCACCATTTCGACAAGGGCTCGACGCGCAATCGTCAATGTTCACTTGACACCGCGCACCCGTAAAACTGTAATTTTATTATCACGTTAGTTTTTTGCGGCTCGACAGGGTTGGTACCACGGCCTTGCAGAATACAGGAGTGAAGTAGAGGTATATTGTGCTTCTGCGTTTCGTTCGGTGAGTGAGGTAACCGGAGGCCCACACCCCCTTCCCGTCACCCTCCTCTTCCTCCCTCGCATCTCCCAAATATCCTTATAACCTGCAGCACCTATGGTGTTGCAGATGTATGTGGGCGACGGTAATCACTTACCATCAGACGAGCTGCTTGCTCGTTTTCCGCATTTCCCATAAAAATAAAATACTTGCTGAGAGCCGAGTTCAATGTCTAAGAAGTACTAAGTAAAGAATGTGTACTTCTTAGACATTGAATGTTCAGTATTTCCACTAATTAATTAAGAGTTATTTACTTCATTATATGAAAATCATAAATTACCCAATCACGCAAGTGCATCTGAACGCGTTGATCATGTCATGGCACACGCCCCCGTTCAGACACGGGTTGTTCGCGCACTCGTCTATCTCCACCTCACACTGAGTTCCCGTGAAACCTGGAAAAGGAGAATAAATAATTAAACCAACGAGAAACTCGCAAATTTGGCTCTCCTAAGCCCGTTGCTGGTACTAATAAAATTGTTAATTGCAATTTTAAATGCAGAATTGACCACGTTATTGGCGATGAAGGAAAACATTGCGAGGAATATGCATGGTGTTTCTTCAAAAACCATATCAAATATTGAGAGGAGGCCTTCGCCAATGAATTCAATTACAGAATGCTATTTATTTCTTTGTTTTTTCTTTCTATTATGTTTCTCTTGTTTATTTCTTGTTTTGTAGTCTGGAAGTAATCCATGTGTCGCAATAAGACCTATTGTTTTCTCTGATGTATTTGCAGCTACGTTACATTTTATGTTTCTTGTAGTACAATAAACGGTATTGTATTGTATTTTACCACTCTCGAATGAGGAATAAACGATTTGTATTTGTATGAGTTATGTTACTGAAGCAATGATGAACGAATAAAACACCTTAAATTGTTATTTATGCATAAATTAAAAAAAAAAATTGTCTTAGATTTAAACTTATCATTCCATTAAGTTTTGTTTCAGTGATACAACGAATACTACCTTTACCAATTATTCGAATATTCGTATTCTTTGCATGACTAATTTATATTATTTTACTAATGTTCAATATAACAACAATGAAAATAAATTAAAATTCAATTCTTTAAGATGTTCCAGCTCGCAAATGAAATATTTTCATGCGTGCGTCAGGTTTTAACAATGAAGCAACAGGCGTTATAACAAAGTGAAAACTCAGACTGGTCACGGGTACAGCCAATAATTAAACCAACAAAGTAACAGCGATGCCACGAATTTTCGTATTCGCCGAATATTCTCATGATATTTGTAATTTTTTTTTTAATAAAACGGAACGCACCCGTAATGTAACCAACCATAGACTAATACTCCATGTCGTTTGTTTTAAATTATGTCGGAACCCTCAAAGGGGACATACACTCAAGTTTCTTTAAATCTAAAATCAAAGCAATCGACAGTCGATCGCTAGGTGCTGTGTTGTGATATCTATTTGCTTACATTTAAATATTGAGTTTAATTCTTTTATCATTTTGGAAAAATAAATAGGTTTTTTTTTAAAGGATAGGTGGCAAACGAGCTAGCGGTTCACCTGATGGTAAGTCATTGCCTTCGCCCACATACATCTGTAACACCAGAGGCACTGCAGGTGCGTTACCGGCCATTAATAATATTTCTTCACAAGATGCCTCTACTTCCCGCCGGTATTCTACGTGGCCGTGGACTACCCCGATCGAGACGGCTTTCGAGCAGTAGCAGAAGCCACTGCTTGGCTCTACCAACTATTCAAATTCGTATTCGTCGAATACATTCACTACAAAGTAAGTGTACTAGTTATGTCTAAAACTCTAGCCGACGCTGGCGTTAAAATATTTAAGCTGTAAATGAATTATGAATAAAGATTTAATCTGAGTACGTTTTCGACTCGTAAGACTTGTGGACTTGCGTACTGTGTCGTGCATCTTTAGAAAAATAGAAAGATTTTTAAATAAATTGATTTAAATAACTTTCTACTTTCCAAAAGATAACAGATGAGATCAACATCTACCCCGATGTAAGTAACTGAGGCTAATAGAGACGTAACTCAAACCCTCGATGAAAAAACAGACAATACTGCCTTGTGAGCTTTAATAATTACTACAGTTTGCTATTGCATACAATTTGTATTAGAACGATAAAACTCAACCACAAGTTAGTAAAAATAAACGATAACCACTGTAACAATATTCACAATTAGGTTTGCGCGATAAAATTTAATGTTTTATACCAGTAATTGGGTCTCTGGCACTCGTCACTTATTTTATTAATTATAAACATAGCTTCTATAAGCTGGTGGAATGGAATAGATAATGGCAAGGATATGGTTACATTTAGATATTAAAACTTACTTTTGTCAACATATTCCACTGAATACGGCATGCAATCCGTAGATAAAACCTACCCAATTTATTATTAAATTTCCGGGCTTTCATACTATTTAATAATCGTTTCTCCAAATTTCTGTGCTTCACCCATATCACTTAATATTTGTAATTAAAAACAAATGTACTTCATATAATTTTATTCGGATTCAGTTCGAGATCTAACGTTAAATAAGATAGACAGAAGTTCTACATTTGCAATACATGACTACCCATTTGATAGTCCGGACAGGTCTGTCGGATTCCGTCAATGTCTGCGAAGATATGGGGCTCCGTTGAAATTATAGTTGGATTTCTCGAGACAAACTGGATTCTGATTTAAGATGGATGGTTGCAGCTATCTGATTTAGATAAAGACAATTATTTATATCTCTGAATATGTATTATTATCCTCCGGGCAGATCAGAATATAATTTACACTCGGCTTCACTTTCACATCGATGTACCTAAAGTTTATTCGACAATCCGAAGTATTTCGGTCGTTTGCAATACGAAATACTTGACATTCTAAGAAGTACTTATATACATATACATATATAGATATCTCATATCCAAATGTTTAATCTGCCCGTAGTGAAAATATTTATTCAACTAATCTCTATTTTAAGATAGAGAGATCTCTACTGTTACTTATAGCTCACGTAAAATTAGATGAGCTATAAGTAAAACGAAAACAATAATTACTCATATTAAAGACAATCCCGCTCATTGCGGAGTATTTCCCAACTGATCAAATCAAATAATACTTATTAAAAACTATTAGAATTACTTCCGTCTGTTACGTAAAACTTGCACTCGACCAGTTCTTTTAGTGTAACTATGTTGCCACAAGGAAATGCATCGATCAGAAATAATTCAAAACTCCGTCTCGTTGCCATATTTGGGCAAACGATAGCTGCGCCACGAAACGACATACGTACACTTAACAATTTAGAATTCAAAATTGAATGATCGACGTCCGTCCGTGTCTGGATAATCTAGCTCAGACCAGTACAGAGGTAGCAGACTAGAAAGAGAAATTTATTTCTTTAAATTTGATCTCTATTATAAGGAAGTAAAGTGCAGATATATTTAGCGCGCGCCTTATAAAAAGTCTTTAATAATTCCAACAGAAATCGCTATCCCGCCAAAAAGGGAATGCGGTCCCGACTTTCGTTTATGTAATCGTCAATTAACATTTCTCCAGTGCTGTCGCTCTTATTACTAACGCCATAAAGTTTAATTTTCACTATTCATTTGGTTGATGTTGATCGTCTCACAGCCGAAGCAGGAATTTAAGGGCTTTTCAAACAATACTTGTGATATCTTAAATGCTTTTACCATAAGTGGAATAGCCTTATTTAAACATTGACCGGCTTTGTTTAACTCTTTGTTAAATGATATCTTAACGAGACTATAAGCAAGTTAATCAAATCTATAGGACGTTTGGTGACAATTTTGAGGTGGTTCAATTGTACGGCACCTAAAATATTAAGTATGCTTATCGTTCGGATATCCTATCCGATCATAAGCAATATTGGAAATTAGGATTGTTTTTTTTTTTTTATGGGAAAGCGGGTAAACTCGCGCACGCGGCTCACCTGATGATAAACGATGGCGAGGCCTTTATGTATTCTTTAAGTAAGTATATTTGGCAGTTGATGGGGGATGGGCAGGGGGAGGGATCCTCCGGTTACCTTACTCACCGAACGAAACGCATAAGCACCGGAATCCGTCTACTTCACGCCGGTATCCTGCGAGGTCGTGATACTACCGCCACCACTTGGCTCTACCACGTACAAAGGCGATTCGTATTATTATAAGATGAGCTAGAGCATCATCATCATTATCAGTATGATTGCAGCCCATCGCAAATCCAAAGCTTATCTCTAAAGTTCATTGACCCCACAAATAAGAATACCTCCCTAGATTTTTTTTCATTGCTTCTTCATGGCTTCTGTGACTGACCGAAAGTAGGTGTAAATTAATATTTTTTTCGAAATTCCGATTACTAGATTTTCAGAAACAGTTGAGACTGAGACCTACGTAAAAATCTTTAAAAGTGGCAGACTATAAAATAACCATTGCTGAACAAAGACCTCCTCATAGTTTTTGGAGCCGCTAAGGGTTCACCAGGCTGCTACAGTGCAAATTAATGAACTCTACACCTACTCGAACTAGATATTGTTCTATTATTTCTCAGGCATGACGACTTTACACTCTCTTTTTTGACATAATGTCAAATCTTTGATATTTCTAAAGAGCACACGATTAGAAACGAGCCAAAATAAAAAAAAAAAACAAGATAAATTATTCGCCGATTGAATCTTTCCCATACATATCACGGACTAATAATTACATGTAATCGAGCAATAATTCAAATGATAGTTTTATGAGCTACGAAAGTTTACGCAAGCATATTATTTCTGTAACGCTACGGCCCATTGGACGTTTCACGCCGTATCTACCTAAAATGGTGGCGGAGTGGGGATTCCACACCCCGGGCTCGAGCGCGAGCTGTTCGCTAGGCTTAAGTTACAAACAAACCCCTTTTTGTTTGGGATTAGCTTCTGTTTACGTCTACTGTGTTCATTTATGTGGAAAAATTCATAGCTTAAAATAAAATGCTGCTGACCTCCGACCCCCATTGATAAGGTCAAAATTTATTTTTATTTATTCCTACTAAAGTTAAAGGAGCCACTTAATGGCTAGGTAATTTAATTATAAATTAAACGTAGGCATACTGTAATTATCGTATTGCTTCTAGAAATACATATATCAGTAATAATCATAAATAAATATAAAAGTAAATAATCATATTGTATGTCGCACAAACATCTCCGGCTGTGAGAGGAACCCTGAACACTCAAATCACCAGAAGCCGAGCGACCAAGCCGTCAACATAATATTAACATTTATGTTTAAATTCGCGTCATTATTACTCCATATATAGCGGCATTATGATTATGACAGCGTAATTCACGTTTCGTATCGTGCCCGCTTCCTCCGCTAACGTGGGCCATGGCCCGGTACCTCACGATTTCGGATCACAAGCCACAATGGGAATGTCCGGCGCATGCTAATGCCGGCTTTATGAGCATATTTGAATGTTTAATGCGCGTTTCAGTTATACACGTGAACAGATGACACTGGATGGGCTCAAATAAGAAAAAAAAACCCGAGCGAATGATTAGGGTGTGACAAAATAAAGGGAAATGTTTAGACGTTGACATGTAAATATCCACCTACTGTGTAGTTGTTTAAGTAGTAAAGTGATATTAACGTATTTCTTGCCAACGGCTAAAAGGGAAGAAGTAACGACGACCAGGGTAATGCCTGAAATATCTGGTGTTCGACTCAAAGCGAATTAACCATAACAAAATATAACAGAAACGGTTATGGCGTTTAGGCGCCTGCCAAGCGTGTTTCAGTAAACCTCAAATCACTTGGAAGATGTCTATGTCTAGAAGAAGACGATGATGGGATAATGATGATTAACAGATATAGAGACGAATTTAAATTTAGAACCAACGCCTGTTTTCTAATCTATCGCCAGTTATAAAGGCAATTACAAGTTACAGTTACAAAGAACTGCAAAAGGCAAATTCAAATAGAATGAATAGTCATGAGAACTTTTTTTTTTAACTGACCGCTATTATATAAAAGGCAAAACCCTTTCCCGGCCAGTTTCTAAAACCCGTTGTGGTTGTTTAGCGAAAAAAACACGTATTCTAAAACCCGAGAGTCGTCTCACGTCTCATTTAATAGGAATGCTGTAAGACCTGACTTTAAGGTCGGGAAAAATGTCGTCGCGTAATCGGTGTAGATTTTTTTTTTCTTTTAATACCAATCAAATACAGTGCACCATCACGCAGGTGAGGTGTAAGCGGGAGTACAGCATATCTCTCTCCACATGCCAACTTCACCAGCACGAGGTACACTGCTAGCAAATAAACGAGGCTCTGGGGACCGAATGATGGTGGAATATCTATCCGCAATTGCCTAACCCAAATCCCACGACTGGTGATGGGCAGCAGCAGCACTAGTGCGAGCGTACCGGCGCTGAGCTCACCAACCCGCTTGCCCCGCGTGGTGAGTGGGGGCAAACCGTTCAAGAAATTAATGCCGGCTTTCGCTGGCGCTCTCTTGAAGAGGCCTTTGTTCAGCAGTGGACCGGTGGCAGGAGTAGACAGTATCCATAATGGATTTCCCCATGAAAAAAAAAAAGACTCAGGTGGACTGTTACGTTAAAGAAATGTTTATCGTAATTTTGGTATTACGTATTTAAAAATTCGTATCACAGATGTTATAGAATCTCGTTATAAATACTTGCAAGATTCCTCTCGCCGTTCTCGGATCTCTCCGTTATACAGCAGCTGTACCTTAATTTGTCGATGTTGCGAATCAGCAAAACAGTCGACATTCAATTACAACCGACTGTTGCCAACTCTCCCCTTACTCCGGCCGCAATGTTTGCTTCCAATAAAAACTGGGTGCAAGGCACTAGTGGACATTTTTATAGAAAAAAAAAAAGTATCGTCGTCATACCGCCTTTGCCCTTATTAGTCCGCTTGCTAGACGGGTCCGGGGATCACTCGTGCATGATATAAGTAATACTCGATTAAAACGAAACGTCGCGAATGACGACCGATGTTCTTCTTTTAATGGGTTCGTTCATTTTCATCGGGTTGCATGTCACTTGTACGTCTAGAACGATGCGGTCGAATTGAAAAATAACACATCTTAAGGTGGTCCGATGCGAGAAAGGGCTTCGCTATTCTGTTGGGTAATAATGTGAGAGGGAGAGGGGTGGGGGTTGGCGGGGAGGCAATGGGCCGTTCCGATGAGTGGTCGCGTCCACATCATCGCGTACGCTGACATCTTTTGTACTTGACAATGTGGGTATTCATACACATGCGCATAAACCTTTTATGGTGCTGAATATCACTTGAATTCAACTCCGCTCATATTTCAATACCACTAAGGGGTAATGACAGCGAGACGAGATGTATATTCGGGTTTCGTGGTTTTGTTTATATAAAGTTCACAGTGAAAATATTTACATAATATTGTATTTAGCGTGTAGCAAATCCCCACCTGGTTTTTGTATGGAGCCGTGGTAGCTAAGGTTTTTTTTTAATGGCAGAGACGGCAAACGAGCAAGCGGTTCACCTGATGGTAAATGATTACCGTCGCCCACATACATGTGCAACATCATAGGTACTGCACGTGCGTTGCCGACCTTCAAAGGTATTAGGGAGATGGGAGGGAGGATGAGGAGGGGGGCGGGAAGGGGGTGTGGGCCTCCGGTTACCTCACTCACCGAACGAAATGCAGAAGCACAAGATGCCTCTACTTCATGCCGGTATTCTGCGAGGCCGTGATACCAATCCGGTCGAGGCGGCCCATTCGAGCAGCAGCAAAAGCCGCCGCTTGGCTCTACCACGCTAGTTTTATATTATACGGACGACTTGTTTAAACACGGCGCCGGGACCGCTGAATTTATTAACAGCAATTACAGACGGACAAGAGGTTCGCCTAACCAGTGAGAGACATTGGACAAAAGACATGTACAAATAGCTTGATAATTATGTCTTTCGAGGGAGATCGTAATGTAACACACATTACGATGCGTTATAACTTATTGTATATAAATATTTTTTGTTGTGTCATTCGCCTATAAATTAACTGATTATTAATTAACTATGAATACAACATTGTTTCTTTTTTCTGTTAGGAAGTGGCATGATAGCGTGGGAAATTACAAAAAAACACACTTTAATACTAATGTTACAGTACTATTGAATTACATTACAAGTAACTTGTTTAAATTCCAGTTTAGATAATAGATAAACCCGAAGAAATAATTATTCGATCTTGACACGTATGTGTAGAGCAATAAGATTCATACTCGTTATTGACCAATCTCGAATAGTTAATAAAAGTGGCGAAAAGAGCGAGACATGCAAATTGATCATTATCCAATTTAATATTAAATTCACACAATTGTAACAAGCGAAAAATTCTCTTAAAATATACATATTAAAGATGAATTTGCGTTATTTGCGTGAAAATGAGCAAACGCTAACGTTTCCGCGTTGAGACAATGCGCAAGCGCCGCTCTCTTCATGGGAATCGTATTCAGGGCTGACAATTCGTCGAAGTGACTTTTTTTTATTAAATAATTATTGTTGTGTATAGTAACGGAGTAGAATGAATCGATCCCCCCATCACGTCTCATAGGTGTCGACGTCGACTATAGAAAATGTCAAGGATTACGTCAAATACTCCCAATTTTGGAGATCTATATTTCACATACACTTGCAAGACAGTTATGTAGGTATATAACAACAAGTTACAAAACACACGTGCTAGATTTATTATTGTCCAATGTATTAAAACCTAAAATCACCTAAGATCTTATCAAATCTTCGTAAACCCTATCCATCTATTCCTTTCGCACATCGTCGTTGCAGTCCAATGGTAATGACAATCATCAGACGGTCACCGCGCTGTCAACCGGCGAGCAAATTGTACAAGGTGGTCCATGTTTACCGTTTCACGGAAATGTTTCACTGATATTAAAGCATTCGCAATGGCAACACATAAGTTATTGCTCCTAATGTTTTGCGTTATTGTTGGGTAACGTGGGCTCAAACAGAACGTTGAAAAATATTGAGTAAATAGTCTTGATTTAAAAAAAAACATACCCTTTATGCCAATTTATAGAATTATATATAATTGTCTGTGAATGATTTACATTATAGTGACATTAGGACTATGCGAAAGGAAACTTATTTTTTTGTTCAGAATCAAAAACAAGAGTATATATATAATAATAAGAATAAAATATGTTATACAATAAAAATAATTAGTTCCGTTGTTAAACTGTTCTGTTACATCTACAATGAAACTTTTATAATCTGTTGGAGTTGTAATTTTGGCGCAGACTCGAATAGTCATCACCATGATCACTGCGACTACAATATCCGAGGCTGGCATAAACAGCGGAAGATACTGAGCTGCCATGTTCGAAGAGGCAAGGGTCGTGATTACGGTAGGTATGGAAGTATTTACGATCCTGTGAGAAGCTAACACTTACCAAGTATTCAGCTGTGTATAGCGGAATGTGCCGGGGTATTTGAAGGGAGAACGGTCGTTGGGGTAGGCGTGGCCCCCAGTAGTAATTAAAAATCACGTGAAGTGCATCGTTATGCATGCCTGGTATTCTAACGATTACCATAAGCAGCTAAAGTTGCCAGAGTTGTAGAGGCTGTAATTGTATATCATGAGAGGCGTTAACGATTACCAGAGGCACAGCCATTATTACGGCTGGGGTAGTTCTCTCTGTTGTACATCCTGTGAGTGGGTAACACTTACCAGGCATGCATACGCAGCGGAAGGTTCCGGGGTCATCGAGGCAGGAGCCGTCGTTGCGGCACGGATGGCTCTCGCACTCGTTGACGTTGGTCTCGCAGCGCGGGCCTGTGAAGCCCACCGAGCAGTTGCACGCGAACGAGCCCGGCGTGTTGACGCACGTGCCATCGTGTTCGCACGGCGACCCTGCGAAGTAAATATCTATTTAGATATCGTTAACCGTATGGTAGAGGCGGAAGAATCTGGAAATCTCGTGACACTCTCCGGAAGCAAATCCGATGACTAGTCTTGACACCCCAGAGCAATAAAGTAGGTTCCGGAAGTCTGTTTGGCTACGCTGTATTGTGCGCCAAATAGAAATCCTTAATCTCTGGTTTCCCATATGGTTAATCACAAGTTCAGATCCGTAACGGCATGTTCTTCGGACTAAAATAGCATTTCACGACCTCAATAATTTGATCACTCGATCTCGTGACACATCGTGTGAGACTTAACAGAATTATTCTGTTACCTTTCGTTGGTATTCTCTTAGATCATAGCTCTTTAGAGAATGTCGTTTTCTCAGTTGTTTGTCCAATATATAACTGCAGTTTAAACAGCAATAATTTTCTTTAAAGGATGATGTTCAGAGTCATCTTAATTAACAAACGCAATAAATAACAGATACAATTGAGCTATTACATTAATCTAAAGAAAACTGTAAAATCTTGACAACAATCATAAAAACGTTAGAAGAGAAAGATAGTTAAGTAAGTTAAAGTTAGATAGGAAGTGGAATGGTACCTTGTTCACATTCATCGATATCCTCGGAGCAGTCGAGTCCTTTGTATCCAGAGGCACAGGAGCAGGTGTAGGAGCCGTTGATGGGGCTGGTGTCACAGATGGCGTCCGCATGACAAGGGTTTGATGTACAGGCGTCGTCGAGATGGCAGAGCAGACCTGACGGGGAATAAACGTTCGAATTACACTCAGAGCTAACCTAAGACCGTAAGACAAGCACTTACATAGAGTTTGAGGTACCTTAGAAAAGTTGCTGAATAGCCGTCGTGTGAAGTCGAACATAATCTATAGCTACATCATTCATAACGATGGTGTTGCCCATCTGGACAATTTCAATCACGGCGATAACTGCCGGCAATTGTCAACTCTGCACCAGATAATTTCAACTCGTCTTTACCTTCTAGTATCCGATGTAAATCAGAGCGGAGGAAGAGTCAGATGTAGTGCAGGGGAGCAATACACAATAAGCATAGCTCGGCAATGAATAACGCTTACCACTGTAACCCAGCCAGGGACGATTCTTTCCTATATAAGCCATAAATAAAAGATATTCTTGAACAAATTTTGTGGGTTAGCGCTTACCCGTTTTCCCCGGTGTGCATTTGCAGTAGAAGGCACCCACTCTATCGATGCAAGTGGCACCGTTGAAGCAGGCGGCGCCTGCGCAGTCGTCGATGTTGACGGAACACTCCGGCCCCGTCCATCCGTTCACGCAAATGCAGGAGAACCCACCCACCGAGTTGGTACAGGTGGCGCCGTTCTGACATACCAGGGGCCTGGGGGTAGAAGAGAAGGGTTAAAATTTGTGGATTAATTGTTTCATTTACTACAATTCAATTTATTTAATTGTATTTTTTAGAAAGAAAGAAGGAACGATTTATAAAAAAGATAGATTTTCTTTCTTTTTAGCAACTTCATTGCATGACTGTGAACTTTGTAACGGAAAGTTGAAATACAACTTTAGAATTGTACATTTAACGTGTATTACAAGTTACAACTAGTAAAAATAAGAAAAAAAGATTTGATGGCGTAAGTGACAAAGACTATAAAATGAGCTAACTGCTTGTATTAACTTAACAGTTAATATTTAGAAATTATATTTATGAACAAAGCGTAAAGCACCTTTTTATTACAGCTGTACTTTTTGTTCTGCCAAAACGGTAAGCACTAATTACGGGGCAAAATTACAAAGTACATGTGACATATAGCCTCTTACCTAAATTCAAATTTTAATGGCTCGCGAATTTATTCTTTTAATGTTTCCTCTAAATACTTATGAAATTTCCAAAAAAAGGTTATACACGGTATCTTTAACGCTACAGACGGTTGCTTTCAAGTTTTTATAACACTTGTTTCGGCGCCTTTCGGCTGCAAGTGTCTTTTGAGCATTGCGTTTGACTCTTGCATAATACGGGGCAGAGAGAGAAAAGAGAGGTTAATTGATAACCTTTTTCATAAAAGAGCCTACAAGAGTCTGAAGTTATATTCTAATAATGAATATGACTTGTGTTAGTACTAAATACAACGATCTATCTTCTGTCTGTACGAATGCGTGGAAAAGAAACTGGAATAACGTTATCGTAGTCTCAAAAGTTAAGGGAATATCATTCTAAACACAATGTCTCGAGTATAGGTAGCTTCTTATTATAACGAACTATAAACCGTTTTTTAAATAAATGTAAAAAAAACATTTAGGTTATTATCATAATTATTTTATTAATCTATGAGCGTACCTAACTAAATACGCATACTTACGGCATCACTTAATCAACTTAAAGGTCTACAATTAATAGTAAGCATAGCAAATTTAAACACGACACCGAAACACAATACCGAAAAAAGGTCAATGGCTTAAGATAAGATATACGAGTCCTTGTTTCGCAAGAATCGGGCAAAGATCGAGCCGGGCGTGGCGCGTGCGCCCGCGCACATTTTCTTGTATCTGATCTGACCGCGGCCGATATTTCCAAACTGGCGTTTCGCTTATTAATACACCGTAAAATATATTTGTAGCCGTCAAGTTGTACTGATTAAGTTGCTTTATGCATTTCTATAAAAGTAACACTAAGTTACTAAGACGAATGGTCCTTGTACTTGCAAATTGAAATATCAATGTGCAACGCATACAGAAGTTAAGCCAAGACTTTTTCTTTTCTTTTTAGACTACATAAGCTTAAATTACCACTAAATTGCCTAAATTGCCACTGCTGAACATAAGCCTCTCCAAGAAAGCATGAGCCAACCTTCTTGTAAGGTAATGATTGGTGAGTGTTGGGAAGAGAGCGCCAGCGAAAGCTGGCATGTATTTCTTGAACGGTTTGCCCTCACTCACCATGCGGGGCAAGGGAGTTGGTGAGCTGAGTGCCGGTACGCTCGCACTAGTGCTGCTGCTCCCCATCACTAGTCACTGGGATTTGGGTTCGGCAAATTCGGATGGATATTTCACCATAATTCGTTCGCCAGAGCCTCGTTTGTTGATTAGCAGAGTGCACCAATCGCAGGTGAGGAGGAAAATAGACGGTATTTTCCTCTTACACCCCATACAACTTATATTTATCCACATCTATTATACTAGCATTTTTACAGATAGATATTATATAAATAATTACCCTAGCTCTGTTTTGGATATCGAATTTATTTTGAAATGAGACAATGCTTGTATTAATATTTAAGTCGAGGCCCGATTGAAAAATTTCAATTCGAAATTAGATTGAAGAAATAGACGAATTCCACGATTTGGTCACTACATATACAAGTATGACCATATTTACTTCTATCGTTCAAAGCTAAAATGGCTTTCTATTCACCAAAGGCGTCGCTCCAGAATCTTTTCAGTATTTTATTCCGTTTTAAACGATGCAAACTCTTCTTCGTATCTTAAGGATAACTTCAATTTTCTTTATTCGAGTCATAACCGAGTGCCTCGAACTTCAAACAGCTTGAAGGTTAGTGTTCCACAACATAGTACTGGTTTCTTTTCTTCTTCTTTCACCGTTCAAGCCAAACTTCTCTGAAACGCTCTCCCCGATGATATCAAGAAAGCTCCGAACAAAAACTCCTTCAAAACCCTGCTCCATCGTCACTATCTGAAGGCAAATGCCATCTGAGATTTTTCTCTCCATATTTAATTTGTTTATGTATGTATTATATGTTTAGGTATAGTGTATTATGTATGTTATAAGTATGTAAGTATATTATAATATATATAATAAGTAGTTATATATTTAATTTTCATATTTAATTTATATTTATTATTTATTGTGAACCTGCCAACATGTTTTCTTTTTCACCCAGGGTTGACTGGTAGAGAATGCCAAAAGGCATTAAGTCCGCCCATTGTATTCCTTTCTTTATTTAGGGACACAATAAAGAATTAATAAATAAAAAATATAAAAATATACAAATACGAGCTTTACGAGATTTTATCTCTTATCAGGGTTATTACCCGAACTAACCCTAACCTCATTTAACACTAAAACACACGTGTTTGTGGGCAGAGTTACCTGCACTCTGTATGAATATGTAACAACTCCAAAGAAGTTGTAAATCAAATCTCGACTTCAAGCCAAACGTAAGTTTATTGAGTTTAACAAGTCATAAACGAGCAACGGGCTGCTGGATTTTACAGAGATTTATTTTTATTTGTTTTTATATATAACAACCACCACAGATTAAAGATACTGAGCTGAACTGAAGGATTACGTATTCTTAAATCGTTTAAAAGGTTTCAATGTTGAGGATGTAAAAGGGATTTTTTTTTTCCTTTTCAACAAATGCCAAACTCTCGTCCACGCTGGCTGACAAATAAAACGTACGATTTGGGGGGAAAAGCTTCAGCAAAGCTGGCGATGAGGCTCATTGTTTTTTTTTTTATGGAAAAGACGGCATACGAGCAAGCGGTTCACCTGATGGTAAGTGATTACCGTCGCCCACATACATCTGCAACACCATAGATGCTGCAGGGGCGTTGCCGGTCTTTAAAGATATTTGGGAGATGGGAGGGAAGAGGAGGGAGATAGGGAGGGGATGTGGGCCTCCGGTTACCTCACTCACCGAACGAAACGCAGAAGCACAAGATGCCTCTACTTCACGCCGGTATTCTGCGAGGCCGTGGTATCAATCCGGTCGAGCCGGCCCATTCGAGCAGCAGCTAAAGCCGCCGCTTGGCTCTACCACGCTTAAAATCCACGCTATCTCATTATATCATATTCTATATCGCGGAGAGGTGTGAAGTAGATTGCAATAGCTCTTATTATCTCTGTTTACGGGTGATGGTAGTAGGGCATCGGAGGCCGTAAGTCATGGGCGTAAGAATCTGCTTCCCCCCTTCTTCCCCTGGGTGTCCTAAGAAGCGACTAAGGGAAAAGTTTGCAAATCGAATTGATTACCGACATACGGTGATAGATCCACTTAGTAAAAGATAATGTCGAAATTAGGCAGACCGATGACGGGAGAGCACCTGAAGTAGACTATTTGCACGCCGGTAAGGATGGGTGACCGGTGTCTGATCTATGAATATCACAGTACTAGAAGATGAGCTTAACAGTTTGACAGTGTGTGCTTCAATTATCAAGGAATCTTCACGTTAAGAGGAAGTATTAGCAACTTCAGCCAGGCTAAATAGTAAAACAATTAAAAAGTAGTTTAAAACAACGTTTTAATAAATCGCTTGCGCTTAAAACTTACAAGTCAGTTTATAGAAACTTCGAACGCAATTTAATATTCGGAATAGGCTCTCCGGCCGTAAATCTCGATTGAGTACTAATAAATTGTCGACTTTTAAACCCCATTGACACGGTCGTGTAGTACCTTCTTTATAAACCGTTCTATGTTATAGGATTGTTGGATTACACTGAGGTGTAATTTGAAGATGTCGACGAATAAATCAACGCATCAAATGAAGATCTATTTAAAGTATTCACAGTGTTAGACAATTTAATCACGGCCGGTTTATCGATGAATCTAGCGGACGATCCTATCAGGATTCTTTGTTATTTAACCAACAGCCTTGGTTGTTTAATGATCGGGTAGCGCGCTTTAATTTCATAGCACGCATGTGACCTAGGTTCGATTCCCAGTGCCGGCACCACTGAAATCGCTAATAGCAACATTTCGAGGACATGTAGAGTATGGTTACCAGCACTGGAGCAGCGTGGGGCGAACCCTTTGCATCATCAGTGGCCATTCAACGGTTGCTACTACACTCGTACTATCTTCCGTAGATGCATTTAAAATAAATGCAAGCTTTTTAAGTAATGTCAAATACGTTTTTTTTTTGATAACAAAGCTTAGCTGTGCCATAATAGTTTTTATTTATTGAGAAAATTTATTTAGGAGAGGCGAACTCGTAAGAATGTATAAAGGAGCAACCTGTAAGTGCCCACTGCTGGGCAAAGGCCTCCTTCTCAAATATCTGAAAATTTTTTAGAGCCAGGAAGGGCCCGCAACGCTGCTCCAGTGCCGATTGGCAGGCATCACATTTCCTAAAAATATTTTTTTTTATTGCTGGTCAGGTCAAACATGCAGGTTTCCTCACGATGTTTTCCTTCACCGCCGAGCACGTGATAAATAAAGCACTTAGAAATGCTTTTAACAATTTTAGTGGTGCCGCCGACATCAGGGATCGAACCCTGGGCACTAGCGCTGTATAAAACTAAAGTGAGCGCCCTGACCATTAGGCTACCAAGGCGTATGAATGTATAGGAGTCAGAAATTAGTAACATTGAAGTGCATACTGTTAATGTACTCTTAATTGTTTTTTTTTAATCCACATTCTGTACTACCGCAATGTTATGTACTATCTGAAATATGCATGTAAAAATGTAATCAATAACCGAGGACATGTTGTCATTAAGTAAATGAACGACGTGTTTAACCAGTTCATATTTGCAAATACTCATAAATACCTATAATAATCAAGATTAGTTGTTATAGGGTATGTCTTTTACATCGACTATGATTGCGCTTTAATTTTAACATTCATAACTATAATTATATGCGTGGGACCCACGCTCAATGTCGGACTCCGTTGGGAGGTTTCACTATTTAATGCATCCTTAAAGTACAACAAATCAAATGACTTGACTCATTTCACGACGCTCCAGATTCGGTAACGAATGTCCGCCATCTTGACCGCCGGCATCTCGGTTTCATAATATTTGCTTTATAGTAACCAAAATAAGCGGCTGTTGCCACATAACTCAAACACCGGTTGACTCATAACAAGACTTGCTAATTGAGCAGATTATATTCTTGCTCCATTTAAAGTGACGTCGTGAAATTAAGTAACTCGCAAACGTACGTATGGGTTTCTCCCTCTGGTGAGTTTAAATTAAATCGCTGTCACATATATAATGATACCGTACTTATAGGTAAAGTAACAATCTTAAAATGTCCCACTGCTGGGCTAAGGCCTTCTCATATTTGAGTGAGTTTTTGAAATCTCGACGCTGCTCCAATGCGAGTTAGCGGATGTAAAGTTTTTTCATGTCTTCGATATGTTGTTTTTATAAAATTACAATTAACAATTTTAGTGGTGCCAACACAAGGATTCGAACCCAGCGCGTGTACCGTGAAAATAATTAAAGACGAGTGTGAGCTACAACACAACGGCTCGTGGTCATATAAAGCCAAGGGAAAACTCTTAAATATACCGATACTAAACTACACAGAGGCAACAGCCGTAGAGCGTGCACCTTGGATATGAACCCAGGCCCCGGCCTCCACCACTGAAATTTGTTTTTTGCCGATTACACGTGCTGGCGGAAAACCTGCATGTCTGAGAAATAATAAAAATATTGTTTCATGGGCATGTGAAGTCGACGACGCCTGTAAAGCCCGGTGGCATTGAACCGCACGCGGAAGGTCATCAAGCCAGCCCAGGTGGTTACTGCGCAACCGGGAACATCAATAATCATGATTCGCTGCTAATATGATCAAAGTAAAGAAAGTGAATTTGTGTCGTGTGTTATGTCGTGACTTCTTCAAATAGTTGTGTTAATTTTTCATAAATACACGCCTCGTGCCAATTATATTCAGTATTGTTATTTTGAGGATTCAACGCAATATTCAGAATTGACTCTTAATATGAAAGTAATGTGATTATAAACTGGTTTCGTCTTGGACCAATTAATACCTGGACGTAGCTATAGCTTGCTGCCGCTCATGTACAAAACTGTCAAACGAGGTATTGTTGTCTCTGTCAATTTCTCAGAGTCACAGTACGTGTAAAAGAGATAGCTCATGTAAGTATGGTAACTTCGCACTGTGTGTGTAATTCGTGTTGGTGCGTGACCGACTAGTCAGACCAAACATTGTGGTTTGGTGCAAAATAAAAGTAAAATATTATTGGTCGGCCTAGAAATTTTGTGAAAAATATTAAATATATGGCAGCTAAGAAAAAAAGTAAGAAACATTTATTGCATAATTAGAAATAAAAACATATATACAAGAATATGTATATCAATCAATATAAATAAACTAACAGCAAGTTACATTTAATAAAAAATAAAAATAGATTAAACAATACATAATATTTTTTTTAAATTAGAATTGTCACGTGAGCCGTGGCGCACAGGCCGCACTCAGCTTAATGATGCAGTTGGGCAAACAGCACTAGTTTCCAGAGCGGTTTCTGCTGTGTTCTGTAACTCCTAAACAACGAAAGGAGGAGTAAAATATCCAGAATTGTCATTTCATACGCAGTCTACATAACTATTTCATCGTAAACTACTGCGATTTTCTCTACGAAAATAGAAATACATTAAAGATATACTTGTTATATGTGTTATATTCGTCAAAATTAAAAATCTAATTTCCATACAATAAAATTAAAACGCATTTGAAGCTCTCACTCTGAGGGTTTCATGTATTATGCAATTCATTTATATAATATATCATGTAATTAAACCAATTTACACGAACACAGGTGCAATGGCGACAAATAAAAGCACAGTCTTCATTATCAATTTATTTTTTTATCAAGATGGCGGCGTCTCGTATCATTTGTAACTGACAACATAGCAGAGTATATATACAATTTGGCGATTATCGAATGAACATTAATCACTCGCTCGATATCGATAATCGATGGTTTCGTTTCGCGGCCGTAAGTTGTGTAGTTAAGCTTAAGATTCGAATTCTGGTACCGTGTAGTTGGCTACACCGCGTATCCGAGGGAGCTCGTTTCCGATAGTTGATTAATGGCGGATTAGTTTTACCGTAAACTATTTTATTGATTACATTGTGAAGCACTTACGGCTAGATGTTAATGTATTGAAGGTAATTGTTCACTTTTCTTACATATGCACGATTTAAAAAGTTGTAATGAATGTAATAAAGATGAAGATTTAAATATTCATCTTTATTACATTAACGCTCACAACTTTATCCCGTGATAGATATACAACTTTTGGCAATATTAATATGATCTCGGAGGGAGGGAACATGGGCCATGTTAAGCTGTGTTCTTGCGATAGGCTGAAATGATGATGATGATGATGAACATATAGTAAAACTACATCAAATGATAATTACATTAATTCGAAAAATTGCTCCAACGAGTTTAAAACAAAGAATATAAGAAAGACATTGCAATTCCGTCGCCTTTTTTGACAAAGGTAATTACGAATGTAATGACGGTTTTTAATTTCGTTTATAAATTTCAAACTTACACGAAATCCAACGTCTATGGAATGCGGGCTCATTGGCACTCGGGGCGGTGTGAACACGCCCTAACGACTTCACAAGAAGAACGGAATCATTTAATAGTGGTTAATGCAAAAAGCAGCGATGCCAACACGTTATAAATCTCACATGTAATTGGACCAAATGCTTTCACAATTAGATGCAATTACCCATGCGCGTTTAATTTAGCTGCAGCAATTCCTGACACTGAAAGGTGAACCTTCGCTACAGTGCTGATGACAAAGCTGTATCTTTTCGGGGGCAGATACAATTTTATTTGTTTAATCGTATCCAGTAAATGTTTAATGGTTGATTGAAGTATATCAATCTCGCAGGCCACCGTTAACACTCGTATATAAAGGCTTATTAAAAAAAAATGACTTCCACTTTAATCACTCCAAGTGAGGACTTATGAATAATTATGCATTTGATTATTGGTACCCAAGCCAAGTGCGCTCAAAACGACTTGTAGGCCTCAAAGCAAATAAGTGCCCACGCCTGGGCAAAAGCCTCTTTCTCAAATATCTAAGAGGGTTTTGGAGCCGGGAAGGGCCCGCCATGCGGCTCCTATGCGGGTTTCACATATCCTCGAAAAATAATATTTTTATTAGTTCTCGGACAGGCAGGTTTTCCTTCACCGCCGAGCACGTGGTAAATACAGCATTCAAAATTGCTATTAACTATTTTAGTTTTGCAGGCACCGAAGATCGAACCCAGGTCACTCGCGCTCTATGAAACTAAAGTGTACTCCCTGACCACTAGGCTACCATGGCTAGAACAGATTTAACTTGAAAAGCAATTTCACGAATCATTTTTGAACTTTTTGTAATAGATTAATTACAATCCCAGAAGTGCTATCTTTTCTTTTTACTTAATATTACAAAATGCGAAAATTTTTATGTTTGTTTCCTAATCCCGTTTAACCCTTCGTCACGCGTCATAACTTTAGACACAATTTAAATTCTGTTGTTGACTAATGACACTAGATGGTTAAAAAGATCAAAGGGATATATAAGCAAATTTGGCTGCGGATTTCAAGAGGTTTCGTCATGGATTCTTCAAATATGTCATGGAATAGAATAATTTTTATGTCCTTTAAGAGTTCTTCACGAAATTCACGCGAGCGAACTAGCTGGTAGTCTAGTGACTGCGTATGTGCAGAAAAATCAAAAGTCTTTGAGAGTAAAAACAATAATATATAATAGTAATAACGAAAACAAAGTCGAATTCCAATAATCTTAACTTTCACTTGCATTTCATTGGGTCATGGATGAACGAATAATCACACGTTCAACGGTTTCAAGGAACTATTATCGTTTTTCAATAGATCTACCGAAAGTGCTTTCCACTCACTAAATTATGCCTCACTGAGTGAGTACATGACAAAAAGTTATGACTCCCCCTTTCCTACCACTTACGTCTCAATGGAGATCCGAGTAATGCACCGAATAAAAACAAAACGCCATGTTAAGACGTAACTCGATATCGGGCACGCATTTATCTGTTGCGTTTCTCGAGCCAACGGCTCGGATAGTATGACGCTATCCCATGGCCGATAGCACGGTTCGAAACGCAACTTTAATACATTACAATACAGCTGAAATTACAACAACGGATCCACTATCTGTAGAAGGAATTACATGTAAAATAAGTCGAACAACAACGGAAAGAGGTTTAGCGTGTACGGGAGAAATGCGTGCGTTTAAACCATCGACTTTTCGTTGCACATTTTGCTTTATTACCAATAGATAGAATCCATAATCGCGAACCGATACAATTTTGTGATTATAGCGCGTATTCTAAAGCGTCTGTAGTGGGCGGTCGGGTCCAGACCGAAATATGAATAATACAAAAAAAAGGCTCTGGATAAAAGACCAAAATAAACAAATTGAGTGCGTTCGGTACTGTCTCTGGTAAAGCGCTTTTTTCTCTATTCTTTGTGAAGATTTCTCCGCGGTTGCCTTGAAGATCGTGTTCACTACATTCTGCACTCTCTTACTTAACAAACATCGGCAGGGTCACATGCGTGTTGTTTCTGTTGAGACCAGTCAACCAATGGACTTCCTTCCCTCCTCTCACACTGCGAATCGTCGCCGTAATTTTCTGCTGATGAAGAAATATGGAGCCTTGGTAGCCTAGTGGTCAGAGCTCGCTACTGATTGACCTGGGTTCGATACACGATGCCGGCACCACTAAAATTGTTAATAGCGATTTTGAATTCTGAATTTATCACGCTGTCGGCGAAGGGAGAAGAGCCCGCAATGAAGCACGTGGCTGACCCTTCCGGGCTCCCAAAACCCTTCCAGATATTTGAGAAGGAAGTCTTTGCTCAGCAGTAGGGATTAACAGCCTGTACTACTTTAGTTCTTGTAGATCCCAAATTTAAGAATTACATCACTTGATCATAAACGCAGAAAAACAGCGGGTATTTCATAACACAGACGCTTTTTAGGCTTTTTTGTGACACAATTTAGGAGGCTTCTTGTATCAGCACAAACACGATATCCGGGAAGTCAAAACCTCTTGAAAGTCGCACAGAAGTGGCGGATATATTTCTTTTGTCTGGTGCAAGGCTTCTCATTAGAAAACGAGATTGACTTTGATCATGCATGAAAGAAATATTTATTAAATATAGAAATGCATTCTACAGAATGTCTACCCTTAGGTCCTTATGGTTTCGGAACCAACAGGAACTGTTTCTAGATTTATTATTATTAAGTTCAATTGAAACAATGAAATATATATATATATAATACTTATAAGAATTTCAAAGAAACGAGACAGCTGTCACAACGCTTAATGCTTTTGGTTATTTGCCTGAAGATGTCCAAAACACAGGAGAAATCCCCACAGTTGGAGAAACGTTTTAGTAAAAAAAAATAGAAATAATATACAAATACTAATGTTGAGGGCGTATACAATGTACGGTAGTTAATGGATAACCTTGAAATCGCTTATATGATTGTACAAAATAAAAATTTCTTTAATTTTTGAAAATGTAAACTTTAGACTTATTTTACATTCATGTGCGCTCCGATTACAATTTTTTTTAATGGTATTTATACCGGGCTATGGGGAGAGTTATGCTCGGTGTATCTCTGTAAACATTTTTAATATTCCTTATTTGAAAATATTAGTATGTTTATTAAAATTATGTTAGGATATCTCTATAGTATATTTTTATTTGAGAAGACATTAACTCTGCTTTAAACCAATTCAAGGTTGTCCCCATTAATTACCGAACACCCAATATACATAATTACACACATTTGTCACGTATAGTTGTGAGTAGAGACTTCCATTTAACACCTCTCATCGAAGTCAAACCAGTGTGCGTGATGCTTGGCGAATCTCTATATTGGATTGGCCCCCAATGATTGTCATTGTTCTTACAATATCCACGGGATGAGTTGAGCGGTGGATTTCTGTACGTCGCTACCCCACCACGGTCGAGTTCAAACATCGCATATTACTAGCTGATACTGGCCACTTCGTACACGTGGAATACTCCGAATTGTCATGCAAAAAGCGCTCATACAGGTATATTATCGTTTAAAAGTCTCCGAATTGAAAATCTTAAATCGCTTATTTTTTTTTTTTATGGGAAAGGCGGCAAACGAGCAATAGGTTCACCTGATGGTAAGTGATTACCGTCGCCCACATACATCTGTAACACCAGAGGAGCTACAAGTGCGTTGCCGGCCTTTAAGGGTATTTGGGAGATGGGAGGGAGGATAAGGAGTGTAATGGGGAAGGGGAGTGGGCCTCCGGTTACCTCACTCACCCAACGAAACGCAGAAGCACAAGATGCCTCTACTTCACGCCGGTATTCTGCGAGGTCGTGGTATTAATCCGGTCGAGCCGGCCCATTCGAGCAGCAGCTAAAGCCGCCGCTTGGCTCTACCGCGTTAAAATTATAGCTTATTACTTAAGTCGAGGGGCTAATGACTTCTTGACGAGTTATCTTGTAATTAACAATCGATATGCCAATGCCGGCGTACGGCACAACGTATTGTTAAGAGGAGTATCAAATAAAAATGGATATAATTACCGCGTTTGTTACATAATTAGATGGGTAATTATTTTTCAACCTATTAATTTTTTTTCTCAAACTAACTTGCCGTCGCTTAAAAGCTTTGCGATTGCTATGTTATGAAAAGATAACAGTTACGTATACATCTAAACAAACCGCTTTGCAAATGTAAATCTTAAGTGAATGCTACAAGAGATATCGCAGAGTCCATCGACGATCGACGTTATTTCGACCCGCAGTTTTAATTTTCATGTACGCCAACTTAATTGGAGCCCGTCGATTGTTTGACCATCGAAAAGTATTCATAGTTCCGGGAAATACCGTTTAATAACAACCACCATAAAGCTTGGAATTGAACGACAATATATTTTAATGAAACGAGTTGTCAATTATATAGTTTGGAAAAGGACACGATGTTGCATATTGATGCTATAAACAAACATAACTGTTTTAAAATGTTCGAGACGGAATTACGTAGTAAGACAACGAGCGATGGAAGACTTTTACGGTATCATAAAATATGACTGTTTTAATTTTTACTGTATGGGCGACTTTGTTCGTGAGAACTTAATATGGAAGTTTATGACATGTGGTGATACTACCAATATTAAATCGAGCACCATTACTTTTTTTTCACGCTACAAATGTGCAGAATACATTTTATTTTTTACTTTTTATTCCCCACGTTTTGGGTGCTTAACAACACGGGTCACGGTGGGTGGAGGTACGATATTTGACGAAATCATATAGTTCGGTTACCGTCCGATTTCTTATTATCAACTTTTGGTCCGATCTTCGCAGAATCAGCCCACAATGTATCGAGGTCGAGGTGAAATTAAAAATTAATTTCCATAGACTCGCGAATCATCCTTGGCAGGACTCCGGTGTTCTTTTGCGATGATCTGTGGTCTCTCAATTCTGATGTAATGATCAGGACGATATAGAACACCTTAGTCGTCTTGCGCTTCTGATTGTGGTAACCGGTGGTCCTTTCCCCCCTACCATTCCGCCTCCCGATCCTACCTGTCATCTCCCAAATACTATTATAGTAACGCACCAGCACCAGCTCCTCTGGTGTTGCAGAGGTACGTGGGCGACGTTAATCACCTTCCATTAGATGAACGATGAAACGACGGAAACAAAAAATTTAAGAGTAACGCTAAAATCCGTAAACAATAGTGTAATTTCAAACGCTATTTGAACAAGTAAGTAAAATTGAAGAGTTTATTTTCTCTCTTTGGCGAAAAAGTTGCACAGTTTGTCGTCGTAATTATGACGTAAATCTAAGAAATGAAACATGTGTTTCCTTCTTTGTGTGCGCAAACAATTTACACAAATTTGAAATCCATTCCGAACAGTGCTTTTCTGTTCTGTAACAACATAGAATTAACGTCAAGACAATTAACGTTATTCCCAAACTTTCCACTTGTTACGTTTCGGGATTTGAGAGGTTTCTATAGACAGCTGTACAATTTACTTACTTAGTCTTTATACGTAATAAAACGTAAAAATCATCTAATCAAACCGAGAGGAAAAGGAGAAAAACCCAAACGGAACCCGTTTTTCACACAACCTTTTTTTTTTATTTTTATTTATGTACACACAATTAGGCATGAAAAACATTAAAATATAGTATTAGTACAGGGGTACTACTTATTCCATACATTGAAATTTCTTCCAGCAGACCCTAACAGGAGATTTTATTAAAATGGCAAACTTAGTGCGTACATTTCATAATATGTAATATATAATAAATACATAAATAACATGTATACAATTAAATAATATACATAGATATTTAAATAAATATATATATATATAAATATATATAACCTTTGTCGTAAATTAAGTCTTAATTTAAAAAAAAGAAAACGTCATCTATCTTAAAGGCTACTCACCTCAGCGCGCACTCGTCCACGTCGGTTTCGCAGAGGGTGCCGGTGAAGGTGGGCGAACATTCGCAGGTGTAGGAGTTGAGCCCGTCCACGCACGTTGCACCGTTCTGGCAGAGGTGGCCGGGGCAGTCGTCGATGTCGATCTCGCAGTTCTGTCCGCGGTAACCTGCGGGCGAAGACGAAGATCAGTGTGAGCACGTCCTTGATTATATCTAATCGTGAAAAAACCACAAAGAAGTTAAGAAAAATGTCACAAGTATGGGTCTAAGAGAGAATATAGCAACCATTTGTCCTTATGCCAACCTCACCAGCTAACAAAGTAAGATCTGGAGACCGAATGATGATGAAATGGTAGCCCACAGACTGGTTCCACATGTTCAGCAGCATCGCTAATGCGAGGGTACAGGTACTTTTGAGGTATTGTGCTCCTCTACTCGCATGCCCGTGAGTATGGGCAAACCTTCCTAGAAATGTATACCGCGTTTAATGAATTCTGGCGCTTTCGTAGAGAGGTCTATGGTTTCAACGGTGAAATATAATAGGAGTGAAATCGGGTGCAAAATGCTTTAATTTTTTTCAGCATGAGTAAGAATTTGAACTTTGCACCAACTGACAGGTCACTGCTGATGCCATTCTCATACTGTTGGACAGTACAAAAGCAACCAAACTTAATAAATAGTTTCTCGAAATCCCCACTGAAAAGTTCGTCAAAACACAGTAACGCCCTAACGCAAACCATAAAGGCGGTAATTGTTTGACGAAAACCCTTACCCATCGGTGGGCTCGTACAGCGGACCATAGAGCGTCAATTAGCAACTCGGCAATCTCATTACCTTCATTAGCCCCGGCCCGTTCCCACGGACGCCACATGTGCACTGTTTATGAGATATGAAAAAACTTAACGCACGCCTGGCTTTAAATCCATCGACGCCTTTTTTTTTTGCCACACCGCGTAACGCGCACTAAATGTTGGACGAGTTAAAAATAATATTAAATTTAATTCATTATGCACCTACATTAGCTCGTTTACTACCAATGTATAAATGACTCACGAATGTATAACCAATGTAGGAGTGGTTAGATTCTTCACCAGAGTTACAGATAAAATAAAAACAGATAAAACCATTGTATTTCTTTTCTTTTTCAGGGTTACGTGACTGAATAGTACGTATTCAGTACATTCTACTTTCTGTCACTATATTCCTATAGTTTATAAAATAAAATCAAGCTCCGGACTAAACATAACAAAAAGATACGGTCTTCTAAAGAAGTATTTTCATATTCACGATTTACTTATCAAAATTAACAGATTAGTTCCCGTTCACCTAGATTCTTGAAAATTGGTATCATGCAAGGTACAATGATATATTCTCAATGCGCAAGTCCAACTCACGCTTGATCGGTATTTTTTTTAAATTATGGTGTATTCGACATCGACTACAGACACTGGCTGGCCCGAGCCATCTTCTCTATTGAAATATGGATGGCAAACGATAAATTCTATAAAATTATTTTATTATAGTTCAATATATTAAGTATACATAAATCGAAGAAATACTTACACCAATTTTAATGCTTTTTACAAACTAAAACTCAGAATCCGTCAGATTTCTTCGCACACTTGGAACTGTGTGCCCGATGTCAATTCGTTACAAACACAACTCGTTGTTAAATATATGTACGCATAATATCAAATGAATAATGTAGTTGAAATATTTTGATGCTGGATAATAGTGGGTCGAAATAACTCTACGTAATTTCGTCTTAATAATATACTAAAAACATACTCACATAATCACCAGTTATATTTACGGTCGTACGTCATAATAAGCTTTCACGATTTTAATTTTATTAAAATTAAAATTTAATAAGAAGTCCATAAATTGGAATATAACCAATTAGGTGCTGTCCAAGTTGAAATAAAATCTATAATATATTTAACTGTTACGATAGGTTCAATATGATATAATCCTCACCTATGACCTCATACACCGCACTTTGACAGCGCTAGATTATATCGACCTTAAGGTCTGAAATATTCCTATTATCCAATATACATTTCACTACTTTGAATTCGACTCCGCGTGACTGGGGTAAACTGGGGACACGTAAGCGTACCGACCTGTTAAGTAGTTCCAGGGTTCTAATCGCAGCCGATGCCTATGTTAGGGTAACTTACGAATCTACAACCACAGCTCCGTGTTTCTATAGTCTGCACTAGCAATATTCTGCGCAGGTGATAACTTCTACTCAACAAACATAAATGTAGCAGACGGTATTTTCTTTCAATCTAGTCTTTTTTCAAGCTCTTGTGCATATCAATTGTATACAGCATCATCATTCGTCCTTCTCACTCTCTATCCTCTTCTCGCATGAATCAATAACATTATCTTCTAGATGTATACCCTTCAAACATAACAAACGCAAATCGATCGAACGCATGTTCCATTTATGAATATTAGATTGTACATTAACGATGCGCGATCCTGTGTTAGTATAAGGAATTGAATTTTAAAGTATTAACATCGGTGTGAGAGATGGCGTCCGTCGCCTTTCCCATAAGTGGATAAACAATTACAGTACGGAAGCCGTGAAATCTATTTCGGGAACTTTATAACACATGCCGAGTCTGAGTTGCTTTTGACATGTGTGCTTATTTTGCTACCGGTCATTATAGCCATACGGTTGAACGAATAATGACCCGAGTATATTTGCCATATATTTCCAACAGGGGTTAATAACATTTGTGCGAACCTAGTAGTCGTCGTGGCTCGGTACCGCACTGTTAACGATTTCTGCTGCCAAACAACAGTGCAATTACTGATGGGTTTCGGTTTGCGATGTATAGGTAGCCAGTGTGATTGCGGGCTGTGAGATGATATTCCATCTTAGTCCACAGATGTGACAACGCATCTGTAACCTTCTTCGATTGATTCGTGTTGCGAAGTCGTGGTACTACCGAGCCAGCGCTGGGCTCTACCACGTAATAGTTTATATTTATAATATAATATCCTATAAGCTATAAGCTAAGAGGCGGCTTTTGCTGATACTCGAAAGGGCTGGCTCAATCGGGTTGGTACCACGGCCTCGCAGAATACCGGCGTGAAATAGAGGCTTCTTGTACTACTGGGTTTCATTCGGTGAGTGAGGTAACCTCAGGCCCTCTCTCCCTTTCCCCAAATATTCTAAATGGCCTGCAACGCACCTGCAGCTACTCTGGTGTTGCGGATATACGTCGGCGACGGTAATCGTTTACCACCAGGTGGGCCACTTGGACGTTTGCCCCCTTTACCAAATTAAAAAAAAAAATCTTTATGGTGCCACTTCTGCTTGCAGGATATATATCTTTTTATGATGATATCGAAATTTCTCGCTACAATCTAATTAGTCGTAGAGTCGTGAGTAGATCGATGACCTTCCGATCTGGATTCCTACTTTCTGCCTGTTCCCACACTTACTCGCTCGTCTGACGTCATCGCCAATGGGAAAACCGTTAAGTGGAGCAATCGGTTGATAAATCGAAGTGTCCCCTTCGTAGTGTTGAAAAATATATATTAATTAATGTTGTCGGCTTAATTTATTAGTAACACTCACTTATGTTACAGTTATCGCGTAGCACGTAGGTTTACACATATTCGTCGAATTAAGTTTAAAACCCGAAGTTTTTACCTATCCCAGCCAGATAGCGACGCGCAGGCACAATCAATGCAATCGAACCATTAAACCAACGAATTGAACTGGTGTATTCATGGCTTTAGCTAGTAGTTGAACAAGACCAATTTATATAATGATTTCTTGTATTTACGTGAACTTTACACATTTGTAATGATAGGTATTATTTACGAATTTCATCGCGTTTAATTTACTTACTAACGATGCGTCCGACGACCTCAAGATACTGTGAGCACATTCTGCGTAGATCGGATCAAAGATTAATAATTAAAAGACTGACTACTGGACGTCTAACAGCTGGGTAAATGACTTGAAACTTTCATTTCCAATTATAAGAAAATACAACATGATTACAAAAATAACCAAACAACACATCGATGCTCTAGATCAAAGATCACAAAATGGCATTCGAAACGATAACATTCGATTAGTCAAACTCTTGGTGTTACTCTGAAAGAGTAACAAACTAACAAAATTTCCCTCACGCAACTGAGTTACATTTTATACAAACAATACTTATGAGCCAAAAGATCAATCGCTGTTGATCCGCAAAGACAACTCGAACACTGAACTTCGACCAAAATCGAAGAAAGCGTTCAAGCGTTCAACATGTTCATCTAGAATTTTGCAATGTATCAGAGCAATTTTGCAATAGCGCAACGAAACTAATGAACACGAGAAGTGCCAGTGTTAGCTTCATAAATATATGATGTAACTATTTTGCAGAAATGAAGGTTTTGTATGCGATTCTAAACTATAATACGTTGAAACAAAAACTATATTGTATTACAAGACAGAACGGATGTTAAAAACTATCTCATTGTGGAGCTTTCTCAAAATCTTCAGCAAATGTTACAACATTTTATGCCTTGTACGTATGGCAAAAGGATTAGATTTGACTGCGTTTAAAAATACAGAATATGATATTGACTTAAAAATGAGCAGTTAAGCGAATCACGTTGTTAGCGCTTTTAGTAAATTGTAACAGAGGTGATTTTGCAACAGTTTCCGGCACGACTGAAGCCTCGTTTAGGATAATTTTTTGTGCATACCATTCAGTTCATTACGACATTTCCACATAAGACTCATTTTCGCTTGGTATATGAAAAGTTTCCTTTCCAGCTATTGTAATTTCTGTGAGAATTACACAGTAAACAAATTTAATATGCTTTTTTTATGCTACCATTAAAGCTAAACATAACATGCGATATAAGGTTAGTGTCTTTTGTTCGAAATTTAACACGATTAGACGTAAGTCAGATTTAAAACTCTATTTTATCTCGTGGAAATTTATCCGTTAATATTTAAATTAGTTATGAACTGAATTGACGATAAAATAAATGTTCACTGCAGTTTTTTAATTTGTACTTCCGCATATCATAAGTAACGGTAACATAAACAAATAATAAGTGTTTAATTCTAAAATCGAATCTACTCGGTTTCAGGAGTTAGGAAAGCAAACAAACTGTACATTAATTTTATTTATTTATAAGACCTATGAGGTTAAATTAAATTGTCATTAACGATAACACTAAGGTAATCGACATAGCCGTAAAGATCAGCAAGCTGAAGTGGCAATGTGCCCGCCACATAGCTCGCAGAACTGACAACCGCTGGGGAAAAAAGGTTCTCGAGTGGCAGCCACTTACAGGCAAACGCACTGTAGGACGACCCCCCACAAGATGGAATGACGGCCTGCGCAGTGTTGCGCAGGTGCGATAGATGCAGGTGGCTCAGGACCGAGCTTTGTAGCAATCTTTGGGGGAGGCCTATGTTCGGCAGTGGACTTCTGATAGGCTGAAATGATGATGATGATGAAACGATAACAATCCAAAATTTTCGGTCGTCGCTACAAACGGGCGTTTCAAACACGTTCTCCCAGTAAGCTCACTCAACACAAAAACCAGCACGTGAAGTTACAAAAGTTTCCTATCCCAGGGCCGTTTTATCTCGATTTAGTTATGTTAACAGCTATAAATATCGGTACGAATGTTATTCACAAGCGGGCCATAGTTTGTCTGAGTGCGGCTTTCGAACCGGTGCGGTCGTGGCCGCCTCGGGCGACCGAAGGCTTTCAGGTCATAGACTAATCAAGCGCTATCAGCAGACACGCAAACTTGAAATTGTTTCTATTCTATAGCACCCAACAGTTTAGTATGTAATTGTTTTATTCCAATTTTTGTACGATTGGCCAGTAATAATTCAACCGAAATCTGCTATTCGTGCCTCAGTACGAATAGCCTATAAAATTTTCTTTATTCACATTTTTATTTTCGTTCTCATTTTGGTTCAATCAGCTTTAATTAAACTAAAACTCACCACTCAACATTGAAAAAAACCTTAAAAAATTAAAAAAAATTGTCATGTAAAAGTACATGAAAAAAATTTACGCAAATAAAAAAAAAATTGGTCAAAAGACAAACGTCGTTTCGTAGATTAAAATTATTTAATTGTGATCGCGAATAACGTTTATTTAAAATCAATGTTTTTCATTATTACGCTGAACATAATGCCAGGTGTTTAATCCAAGTAATCAAGAAAACATAATCAAATCTAAGTAAACATCTGAGTTATATAGTTTTCGATTAGAATAAACCACTCTGCTTTGCTATCTCTTCTGATATACTATATCAGAAGTATTGTATATCTTTGCATACCATATTTAAACTACGTAAAAAAATTTTGCAATATTTTTCATTTATTATCGTATTGCATAAAATGATATATTACGCCTATTGGACAGATCATTTACATAACGTTTAAGATAACACTTACCGGCACTTTGTAAATGTAAATTCGTATGTTTTTTTGCAACAATCTAATATAAGTTTTAACTAAACGGAAACGTGTAGAGTAATTTGTTTTCGATCGAGATGATGGATTAAATCTGATATGGAAACTGGATACTGTTAGGAATTCCATTGCTCCATAGACATCGTAAGCGTTTTTATTTAATTCTACGGTCTTAAATATTTTTTTTTTATGTCAAATTTATTAAGGTATAAATGATAAGAAAAATACATCCCCCTGCGGTGGTGGCGTGAAAGGATCTACCACTCTATCTGATCTTGTGGATAACGTGGTCATAATAATCAAACCAAAGAATCGTATTTGGACGAACTAATGACGGACAGCAGATGCATCTAGGATGCGAGATATTTGATATTGCAATCGCCAACCCTCCTGATAAACCGATAACGGCGATCACTCAATGGTAAAGGCATATGTCTAGCGGTTGACTGTTCAGAAATTAAAGAATAAACAGCTAACCAGCAGTTGTGAAATAGCCAACAAAACGAGTTGAAGTAACAAAGATTAAAGAAATAGTCACATTTAGTAGATAGGATCAAGATGACAGAGTAAAGGGCGACATTAGTAACGGTCGTAGGTCAAATCGTCGACAGATTTAGAAATAATTGGCAATCGGCGCTGCCTATCGATTTCGATCGAAACGTGAACCGGAGAAAACTATAAAAGCTTTGTAACTAATAAAATATCCATTGTAACAAATGGGTCCTGTAATGGTACCCTGTGGTAACATTTGTATTTTTAGTTAAACGAATGCCTGTTTCTATATTACTAGAATTATTCCAAAGTGAGAACTTTATACATTATGTATTTAGATACTAATCGTAAAGCTTCAGAGATCGTTGACAATTATAGTTATTTCATTTTAAATTGTGTATGCGTCGAATGTAAAAAAAAAAATTAGCGCCAATAAGGTAAACGTCTACGTATAGATTACGTTAATTGAACTAAACGATACAATGAGAAAATTTGTTACGTCGTCACTTACATATTTTGTAACTTTTAATAATGTTTTTTTTATTAAAACCGGTAAAGAGGACATTTACAAGTAATCTCTTAGCTATTATTTATCAACATACTCGTACATTAATCAATCAGTCAAATGTTATGATTATCAGTGATCGAATGTCTGCCGAAACATTAACATTAACTTACTTCTACTACCAAATCTGCCTCATAACGTTTATGTTGATTTATTTGATAGATTCACGTCATCGGGCCAATCCGTTCCGAAGTAAATAAGACTTAAAAATTTAAGATTATATTTGAATTATTTATTTTTGTGAGAACATACGATACATACGATAAAAGTTGGAAAAAAAAGTAATTAAGTACAGCTTGTAACCAGTGATAGAGATTCATATTTTTTTTTATGGAAAAGTGGCCAAACGAGCTAGTGAATCACTTGATGGTAAGTAATTACCAATGCCTACTTACATCTGTCACACCAGAGGAACCGCAGGTGCGTTGCTGGCCTTTGAAGATAATTGGTGAGGAGGAGGATTGGGGGTGGTCCTCTGGTTACCTCACTTATCAACCGAATCGCGAAAGCACATGATGCCTCTACTTCACGCCGGTACTCTGCGAGGCCTTGGTACTACCCCGTTAGAGCCGGCCTAATAGAATAGAAGAAAATGTCGCCACTAGACTCTACTGCGTATATACAGATAGATACAAGTACCTTTTGCGTTATATGCGAACACACCTGTTAATGCACATCCAGTATCTGGCTTTTTTTTCTCATCCTATTAATATTCCACTGCTGGACTAATCGCCAAGCGTGGCATACGGGTTGGCGATGGAATTTCCAAACGTCTCGCATCTCAGGGCTGCTGGGCGTTATCGGTCAGTGTATTTTCGATCTGACATTTTTTGAAATGGTTAATTCACTGTTTGTCGGACACCAATAGGTTTTCAAGACTTACTCTAAGTAAATCCCGACAAAAACGGGAAGCAGAGGTGAGTGGGGGAGGGAGGAGATAAGTAGGGATTAAACATGTAATTAGATTGTTATATAAAAACAATCGGAAACGTATCACTATTGAGTATTATAATAAATAATTCTGAAAGAAATATTTTTAGAAGATGTCTGATACTCCTCTAAACCAGAACGCATTATAAGCCATTTTTTTTAAACAAAAAACATCTTTATTGGCTTCAAATTACGCGACAGGACGGCATGGTATTCACAACGGCTAGAAGGCACACAATCAGATACCGCAGTGCTCGTCCGCGAATACATTTAACCCAGAAAATTAACGTTCTACGATTAGTGGAACGGGTATAGTTACGATGCACCTAAAAGGAGCAGGGCTGTTTAAGCAATCGCCTAATGTATATGGAAACGTGACCATACATGGAAAATTGCGGTGAATTCAAATGGACCTAAACCGTTTTACTTTCAAATTCAATCTACTTGACTTTTTGCCAGCTCTAAATTGGTCCCTTCAAAGTGTGACACCAATAAGACGTTACGTGTCATATTAATTAGAAATAAATGATTTATATATCAGCATTCATAGGTCGTACATAACTTTAAGCCTCTGTATTTAACCTCAACAGCTGCATCAATAGTTGGAAAGAATTAAATAAAACAGCTGCAAGGATTAATGTAATCTTAAATAATCAAAACTTTTCGGATACCAAGCTCCATCAAAATCTTCAATCGTCTAGTTCGATTATCTTTGAATAATATGATATCTTTGTCATTTGAGCAATGAAACATAACAATAACGATACGTACCCGGGGGACAGTCGCACTCGTATCTCAACTGATCCAGCGGCGAGCACCTCCCGCCGTGGAGACAAGGGGACGGCTCGCACGGCACGTACTCCGCGTCGCAATCGCGCCCCGTGTAACCGGGCTCGCAGACGCACGTGTAAGAGCCGTGGGTGTTGAAGCACCGGCCGTGGTGGCACGGCCCCGGACCGCTCGAGCACTCCACCACGTCGTCGGTGCACCGCGAGCCGGTGAAGCCGGGCGGACAGGCGCAGGAGTAGCCGGCGGCGGTCGAATTGTCAGCAACGCAACGTCCGCCATTTCTGCACGGTTGAGATGCGCAGTGGTCTTCGTGTGAGCATTCGGCACCTGTGTCAAATATTTTCTTCTATACACAATATGTACTATACTATATTAACTATACTTAATAACGACAAATTACTTGAATCCAAATAACATGGACTATATAAGTATGCAGCATAATATATTATAGAAACAAAACTAGTAACTTATTGGACACTTTATCAGGAAAGCAATTACTATCATAAAAAAAGTTATTACTAAAATAACATCACCTATCTAAACAACAATAAAATTCAAAAAAATAAAGTGGTGAATGCACACAGATGAGTGAGTGAGTGACCACCAACTAAAACCGTTAAAATGTCTATCCGTCAAACCAATACCAATATTTCATATGCATAAAGCTTAGAAATTAATGAAATAACTTCCGATCCTGTTTTGTAACATAAAAAAGCATCCATCCATCTAAGTAATTAAAAGGTTATTGGCTTTGATAAAATTTATTAAAGCAAATCGTAGCTTGCATGGCTAAAACAGCAACTAGTGAATTGAACATAATTAATAAATAAATAAATGTTTAAACATTTGAGAGATGATCTGCAAACTCGTAAAATGGCAGATGTAGAAAAAATTTGAACCTTAAATCTTGAACCAATTTTTAGTATTTCACGGTATTAAATGCTGACATAAAAACATATTTCACGATGCTCAAAGACATCATGCTTATTAAACAAAAGAAAAGTGTTAAATATTATCAATTAGACGTATTTAAATAGGTGAATAAAATATAATCCTCTCTTAGCAAAGAAACGACCCTAGGTGCTGTCAATGCGCTCAAGTCGAATTCGTAGTCCCCTTAATTGGAAAGCTTAGCTGAGTAATCGACGTGCGCCAAACGGCATACGGGATTGAGTTTGATCGTCGCAACAAGCTCAATTAGTATTATGATCACCATTTCCATATCCATTCAAGCTCGTCTGTGTTTGTTTCTTAACAAAATCTGTTTACGCCGCGTAACTGATTTAAAATTAAAATTCTTATCGTTTGCAAATTTCAATCGTTTAGTACATTATTTTATCGATCCGTCTTTTTTGGGAAATGGGTACATTTGTAACACCTGTGTAGCGGCAGGAGCGTTGCTAGTCTGTAAGGATATTTGGGGAGGGTTGGGAGAGTGCATCCGGTTACAGCACTCATAGATCGAAACGCAGAAGAACAAGATGCCTCTCTACTTCACGCACTTGGTCGAGCCGACCCATTCGAGGTTCTACCACTCTACTTAAATGTGATTATGATGATGAGTAGATTGAATTTCTATGCTGATTACTTTAATAACAATATCAACTTGATATTCATGGTAATAGCGTAATCACTGTACCTGCCTGATAGCACGGTGCTTGGTACCGAATCGAGTATCGTCCAATGTATAATATATACATATGTTCGATACTCAAATTATAGTGCATATAACATCCATATATCCAAGTGCCAACCGTACCTGCAGATGGCACCCTGCTGGCTAACAAACGAGGCACTGGCGACTGAATGATGGCGGAAAATCCGTTCGAATTTCATAGACCGGTGATGGGGAGCAGTATCGCCTGCGTGAGGGTACCGGCAAGGCGCTTACCAAATCGATTTCCCAGCGTGGTAATATGGGCGAACCTTTCAAGATATACCATGCTTTGATGGTGATTTTTTTAGAAACGCCTATGTTCAGCAGTGAGCTCAACACTTCATAGTGATAGGGTTGTCAATAACGTTACATTCGACAATTGCACCGATTATTTTTTACTAAGATACTGCTTGTATACTAAGATAGAAACACACACAGCCAAATGTTGTTCGTGCGTCTACGTTTATGTCGTTGACTGTTAATCTATAACAGTAAAGAAGGAACCGAGATCATTAATTTAAAATCAAAATACGTAAAACATATTTGGAGATTTATTCGCGAATTTATAATGCGTTAGAATATATCAAGCATAAGCATACTTTCAGAATTGGGCACGTTCACATGCCAATTAGTCGGATTATATGCTTGATTGTGGCGTAAAACAGGAAACCTAAATTGCTATGACTTTCTAACTTCCAAAACGATGACGATGCCTACACATTTTTATTAATAATACTCTTACTAAATATTACGTGAGTTTAAATTAAAAACGATTCACTTAAATCGAGCAAAAACTGACATCTCGAGACGTCTTACCAAAAAGGAATGAAAATGTGTGCGGAAAGCGAAAGAAATTAAAATTTTTGCTCAACGACAAGTAATTGCGGAGCTATAAAGATGGCGTCGGTTAATGTTGAATTTTTTGTTCAAATTCCCTTTTTGTAGAGGTGGCGTGTTGTAACTAATCATACTACTGACTGCCAAGAACCTTAGTTAAAGTAGACACAATTTTTTGTTGCGCGATGGAACAAAAGAATTGTAAGACTAGTGTCAATTTTAACAATTCATATAACAACAAATGATTAGGTGTAGTCTGTAGTTAATTTAAATTTGCAAAGCGTTCCTTCTGTATTTTGCATCAATACAAACATACACAATAACAAAGATCGAAATGAATGGATCATCGTAATCATCAAAGTTTCTTATTAAATAAAAAAAATATTGGCTGTTTGGTAATGAATTAGGTCAGTATGTTTTTTTATATGAACAACATATCTCTCATCTTGTGGTAAGTGATTACCTTCACCCACGTACATCAACAACAACAGAGGAGCTGCAGGTGCGTTGCCGGCTTTTACGAATGATTGTGGGATGGAGAGAGGATGAGGAAGGCATGGGGAGTAAGAGGAGGGTATGGGCAGGAGGCCTTCGATTACCTCACTCATCGAACGAAAAGCAGGAACACAAGGTGCCTCTACTTAACGCCGGTATTCTGGGAGGTCGTACTACTACCCTGGTTGAGTCGGGCCATTCGAATAGCAGCTAAAGCCGTCGCTTGGCTCTACCGCGTACAATATACGTTTGTAAGATACTGTACGCTTCTAGCAGAACTAGAGATGCAATTATAGTTTTAAAGGTGGCCAAATTTGAATTACGTATAGATGTTCAATAATGCCACATGGAATTAATCCCGCGCTTTGTAAAGTTTCGAGGCAGTGCTGTCACAGTAGCTTTCGGAGCTTGCGTGGGGCACCTAGCGCTTTTTTTAATTTTATTACATTTTGACTGCTACCGCCAAATGATAGGTAAATTTAAAAATGTTAATTCATTATTTTGCCTATTTTTTTATGGTCAGTAAGATAATAAATGTAATTGTTATTGGAAGAACTCTTCGTGTGTCATTAAAACTGATATGAGTTATAAAAACAGAATTTCAATTGTTTCAAATTTATGACATGTGAAGGGTTAAGATCGGTAAGATGTTGTGCGAGATTGTGATATACAATAACAATCTCGCACAACATCCGTCTGTCAATATTCTTTTTGTGGCAACTTTCTACGGAGTAAATTTTTAAACTAAATTCAGCGCGCTTCTAATTTTGCATCAGCGAAATCTTGCGCTTTTTAAATTTATGATTGTCTAACGGAATAAACGCTTAGCGCCAATTTTGCGCTGATTTAAGAAGAATGAAATATAGATAAACAGACTTATTTAAAATAATATTGACGTAAACTTGACTATTATACCTTAACTATATATTTTGTGTTTGACAGATCGACTTATAGTCTGGTTAAAAATTTACTTCTTTACGATTATAAATATTAGCTTTCACGTATTAGGAGCTACGTTCAGCAGTTTTATTATTTATATCAAATTGTGATTAATCTTTTTGGAAAATAATATTTAAATACGTAAAATGGATCGCATAATCTCGTATACTTGATACGTATTCATGATTTCAACGTTCGTGTTTTTCGGAATAACTTAAATGAGACTAGAAATAAATAAGTCTATTACATAATTTAATTTTGTTATTGACCTTTATTAATAATAACTAATGGCTTGAACATGAGCACTAAGCTTTAAAATACTAAATCAATCGTGTAGAAATACCGAAAATGGTCCAGTAACTTAGTTACTATATTGACATTGCCTGTAAAGTTAACACAGTATGAAACATATCACCAATTTATTTTTCCTCAAACTTATCATAAGAAAAAAATGGAATGAATTTAGCAGATAGATACTTTTTACTGTTCAGCGCGATAAGTATTTTATAAACAAAAAATGTCAAAATTAAGAAAGTGCAGAGACGGAATTGTAGATACCGGAACTGAAAATGAAAGCTATATTTGTAATTACACACACTCCACTAATAAAACCAGTCAATGCAATTTACTTGTTTTATGTAATTAGGCGTGTAATCGATAAAAAAGAGACAGGAAAACACTAAGGTTAATTTGAACTTTCAAAGCATTACGACGTTATATTAATTGGGGACAAGAAATAAAATTACTACTAATTTCACTAATCATTTGGTGTACCTGTAATTCTGAAATTTTCCATCAAACAAATGATTCCACAATGTGTGTAAGAACTCGAAGACATACGAAGCAAAATAAATGTACAAACGTAGTGCATAATAGTAATGCGCATTTTTTATTTATTTCTCATACTAACACCTGTGGCTATTATTCACAACAATGCCGGACACACTGAGACTTCAAAAGCTAAGCGAGACGGCATCGGTCATGAAGATATTTATCTTTTGCAATCTGTCACCGTTTTTTCTAAGAAGTATAAACAAAGTGTTCGATAAAAAAATTATAGATAATTTTGTCGCCACAATTCGTATGACTATACCTTAGAGAACGGTCTAAGTGTCAACAGTCTAGATAAAAAACAATTCTACACAAGCAGAGTCGCGTTGAAAAGCTAATATGCTATACTATACCATAAGAATGTGTGATATAATAATGAAAGAAAAATATAAATAAGGTATAATTACTACAATATCATTTATATCAGTTTTATGTGATGTTGTTTGGCCATATTCGATTTAATGTCCAGTAGTCTTGACTAATCGGACGTCTTTGTTATAAACTATGAAAGTTTTTTTTTTAATAATTAGCAACATACCGTGGTAGAGTCAAGCGGTGGCTTTAGCCGCTGTTCGAATAGGCCGGCTCGTCCGGATTGGTACCACGGCCTTGCAGAATACCGGCGTGAAGTAAAGGCATCTTGTGCTTCTGCGTTTCGTACGGTGAGTGAGGTAACCGGAGGCCCACAACCCCTCCCTATTCCCCTCCCTATTCCCCTCCTCTTCCCTCCCATCTCCCAAATATCCCTAACGACCGGCAACGCAACTGCAGCATCTATGGTGTTGCAGATGTATGTGGGCGACGGTAATCACTTACCATCAGGTGAACCGCTTGCTCGTTTGCCGTCTTTTCCATAAAAATAAAAACCTGTGTATCCTGGCGGACAGTCGCATTCGTAGGTATGCAGTGACGTCAACCGACACGTGGCTCCGTTCAAACATGGCGCGGAATCGCAAGCGCCCGGTACTCTTATTTCGCACAGCGACGCACTGAAGCCCAGGGGGCAGTCGCAGGCGAAGGAGGGCGGGCCGCCACCGGCACCCGGTCGGATCCGGCAGGTGCCGCCGTTCTGGCACCGTGGGCTGGACTCGCTGTGGCAGGGGTTCAGGTGTTGGCAGAACTCGCCGGCGTATCGGGATGTGCAGCTGAAGCAAAAAAAAAGAAAATAGTCAAGTCAATATTCTGAGCATATTATTGTTATCGTAACATTGTAAATTTTTAACATAACAACCGCCGGGCCAAGACCAAGCGAGCGTTATTATCTTTCATGAAAACAATTCAAGTATAATATTATAGTTAATGTTTCGAGAAGATTCTATAAGATTGCATGCGATCATTCTACATGCAAAGATCTTCAAAACAACGTACATACTAGTGACAGGAAGCTGTACAGAACAGCATAAGGTGGATAAGTGTATCCCGTGTTATGTGGACTATAAGACGCTTAACATAGACCTAACATTAAAAACGAGTCCACGTAGAGGCAGCGGTTGGCCCCCGGCAGGCGAGCGATATCGCGGCCGCGCCGGACGTCGCCAATAAATAAAGCCGATACGTCGCGGACACGACCGTGTGACATGCGCCCGCGCACACACTATCGCCCTTTGTGTTGCTTACCTCGGAATTTAAAATGTTTTCTGCAGTTGCATTATGAATATACGCCATTGTAACATGACATTGTAATTTGTAATATGCCATTTTGAAAAGAAAATAGACAACGTTCCAGAGTTTAAATGCGGATCTATTATGGCAGTTTGCTTGGATGAAATGTTATTACGTTAAGTAAAATAGCAGCTTATGAATGTCCCACAGCTGGGCAAAAACTCCCTCTCTATATTTAAAACAGTTTTGGTGCTGCCACGCTGCTTCTTTCCACACGATTTTCATCGTTATGATAAAATAACAAATTTTGATGACCCTTTCGAAAATTTGAATTTCTATTGCTATAACACTGGCTGTACGAGTATATATTTTTAATAACGTTGTCTTAACGCATTGTAAAGAGATATCTATAATTAAATGTCATAAAAAATCTACGCATTTTTAAGTAAAGGAATCTCCAAAAGTCACGACAGATTACGTAAACAACTCATTAAAGCTAAACGAAAATGAGTATTTACGATAATCAAAGATCAATATTAACACAGTCACCAATTTCTGGTCGAAATAAAATATTGTCGTTATTTTCAAATTAGTTTCCAAGTAATCAAATAGATACATGCAATGATCACGCCTGCGACCGAAGACGTGAACAACCCACCCACGTCTAAATTAATATTCTAATAGACGGAGTCAATCTCACGTAAAGCCGTATCCCAAATTATTACAATATCGTTTGTGGGAATATCTTCCATGTAATAGAATAGACGTTCGTGATAGCGTTGAAGTGCGAGTTAAGGTTACTCTATTAATTAATCATAAATAGATTATATAATACTTTTCTAGAATTTTCTAGAAAAGATTCGTCATGTTTTTTTTAACGGTAGCCATATCGGTTTACTCTACTATAGCCAAAAAAAAGACATTTCTTAGTTACGCATATTGCTATATTCGACAGGATAGATTTATTTAAGTAGAAAATAGCTGGTATTATACCTATCATGTAGTAACGTATGTGTCCAAATGAAACCTAACCTAACGTACTCAACACATATCATGACGTGTCACACCAAAATGATACGTCATCATGTTTCGCATTTGATACGTCATTTGAAAACTTTATTGCATGAAATATAGCTTAAAACCTTGCCGACGAATCATGTCACAATTCAACAGTAAAATACCGTTCATGCAACACGGTTTCAGGAATGGTATGGGTGCAATTTAAAACATGTTCTCATGTTCACATGTTACATGTTCTCGTTTTTGTAACAAGCAATTTATTTGTACAAATTCAAAAGAAACAAACGAGGAATAACAAACGACATGCATGTCTAGTTCAGGAATATTTGTAAATCCGAACACACTGAACCTAACGTTGATCTAAATATAAATGTTGATATCAAACAGCAAAATGTATTCAAACGATTTAAAATATGGCACTTAAACATAAAACGCTTTCTTAAGAATATTTCTGAGAACACAATGGTTGCTGCTCTTGGAGGTGCATTCCGGCGGATGCCTGTAGGTGCTGAATATTTCCAACGGTCGAGTTACTGCGGACTTGTAGTTTGTGGCGTGGCGTGGGCGGCCTCGGGGCCTGTTCCTTCACACCCACGCGTTGACCTCAGAAGGCTGGGGCGCTTGCACTGCACTATACCGAATATAGATGAATTTACTATGCAATATGTTTGTCTTGGATAATCACTATCGAAGTTATTGTAAAATATCAAAATTTTGTCTCGTCTCATGCCAAAAAATAATTCACCTTCACTTCGTTTATAATAAACTGAAAGAACCAAACATAACACACATTACTTGATATCCGTGACGATTGCGGGTAATTTACTTCGGCTTGCATGAAAAGACGTCGTCCGTGTCATTATCACAGTACATCAACGAACAATTCTCTCATTTGACAATTAAGCAATTAAGAAAACGAAAACACGTCGTTTACTGACAAAAAATTAAACAATGAAACGATCCAACTCTTTGATCCGGCTGATAATAACGCTAAATTAAATAAAACGCTCCCGTACGATAATTGCATGAACTAAGACGTGAGAAAATTATTAAATAGACTGTACATCACGTTTATGACAGTCGGCAAGATCGGCAATGAGACATGGCGACCACCGAGCCGTTAATCACCGCATAGCGAGACAACACAGCACAGCCGAATGACGGCGGAGGCTAGCTACCTGCAAGGCATTATCTTTTAAAATAATAAGCCGTCGGACCGCCTTTGTTCAATGCGCGTACAGTTTGCTAGAAGCTAAATCTTCATTACCACGAGCGCCATAAATTAATAATGACCCTATCCACGATCTACCTAGGA